>OV702294.1:454110555-455360555 GCA_916181665.1 Avena sativa
ATATCTGTTCTGTGGGTCCCATCAAGGACTGTTGTGTAATGTTATTACTTCGTTTTCCACCCGCACGAAAGTGCCTGGTGGGCACCTTTGAATCGTTTCTATGCGGGTTTGGTGGGAAGCGCTGAAACTTGCATAGGGTCGATTCTGAGGGTGTTACACCTGGCCAGGTAATCACGGGGGTTTTCGCCCTCTCTCTAAACGCAACGCGCCAGATCGAAGATGGTAACCACGCTGACGAATTTGGATCTCTGTTGTCCAGACGCACGAACTAAGCCGGCGGATTTGCAGTGATCTTCTACCTTTATATCCTGCACAGGGGCGGTTTGGGTGGGCCTTGAATTTTTCCGATCTTTGTTGGCAAACTCCGGAGAGAGATCCGACATCGATCCTTCCGCGAACGTATCCTTCCCGTAGGTGGTCCGTGCAGGTCTTGATGCTTCTCCGACTCCCAGGGAACTAGTGCCCGAGACGGTTTCGCCGATGAAGAGGTGGATGTCTCTGATAGGAACGATTGAACACCGCGTAGGGTTCGTCTTCGCCGGGATCCAGAATTCGTCGGGAGGGACGATCGGAACATTTCCGGAGAAGAGAACGCGACCGATGGATACGGTTTAACCGATTCCCGCGAAGATTTTGGTCCTCGCCCGCTGAAGAGCCTGAAGCGCCTCTTGCCCCACGGTGGGAGCCAACTGTCATGGTATTGCCGACGAGTACGCCATGGAGGGGTCCTCACAGTGCGTGCTTAGAGACGTGGGGTAAGGCGGACGGTTGACGGGTACGAGGTAACACAGCTTACCCAGGTTCAAATCCCACGACGTTGGCGGAATCCTACTCCTGCTATAAATCACTATAATGGCAATACGCCGAGTTACAGAGATAGGTTCACTGTGCGAGGTTGTCTGAGATTGTCTATGAACGTGCCCTAAAGGCTCCCATAGGCCCGACTTATATAGTCACCAGGTCCTGGGGTTATAGGGAAAAGTCCTAGCCGGACAGGTCACAGAGTCCTACACCGTCTATTACTAGTCTTGTGTATCTTGCACTCCAAGGCTCCGGGTACGCTGGTGACTCCACCGCAACCTTCCTTTATCCGACATGGGCCTCCCTTCTGGATCCACCTAACTGGGCGCCCAGCAGGCCATAGGCCATGCTACCGACTATGGGCCACCCGGGTTAGTCGGATAAGAGACATGGTATAAGGATACCCATATAGCATATCCCCAACAGACGATGTCCTCCACGACATGGACCATCAGATGCACCATAATGTCGAAGAATGTGGGTGGGAAGTAGACCTCAAGATCGCATAGTATCACCACGATCTCCTCCTGTAGCCTCTCGAGCTGATTCACGCCAATTGACTTCCTAGAGATGACGTCGAAAAACTTGCAGAGGCCAAATAACGTTTCACGGACGTGCTCGTCCATTATCCCTCTTAGTGCAACCGGAAGTACCTGCGTCATTAGCACAACACAGTTGGGTGCTTCATGCCACTGAACCTCTCCTTCGCCTCGTCTAGGTACTTGCTTATCTTGCCCGTGTAGCCGTAAGGAAATTTGACTCCTAGAAGGCACTTGAAAAATTGTTTGATCTCATCCTGGCTTAGAGTGAAGCAAGAAGGAGGGCAGTAATATTCGTTATTCTTGAACTTTTTACCCTTCCGACGACCTTGTGTCGTCTCCGACTCATGATCATCGTCATATTCCTGATCATCAGGAGTAGTGCGTCCTCCGTGAAGATCCTTCCAGATACCCATGAATATCAGGTCGTGCCTTGTTTTCGGACCATCTTTCGTCCTATCTGGCATGTTGATTATGGTGGCGACCAGACTCTCGCACACGTTTTTCGTGATATGCATGATTTCGAGGCTATGAGGCGTGCGGAGAAACTTCCAGTATGACAACTCCCAGAAAACAGACCTTGTTTTCCATACCTTCATCAGCGGCTTGTCTTTCTACCTCTTTCGCTTCTTTCCAGGCTTAGGACAATATTTACAGTTTTTGAGCAACTCTTCCACTTCTTCGCTGCTCCTACGCTCTGGGATTCCTCGGGTTTCGGATTTTCCATCGAACAGGTCTCCACATTTTATCCATGGATCATTCTTGCCGAGCCACCTCCGGTGCACCATGAACACGGTTTTCGAAGACCCTGGATCTTTCTCTAGTTGGAGATAGCTTGTGTTATCCATGCACCTAACGCATGCGCAGAATCCTTGGATAACCTGCCCCGAGATATACCCGCAACCTGGATAGTCTTGCACCGTAGTGACCAACGCGGCTCTCATAGTGAAATAATCTTGTGCGACGGCATCGTAAGTATTGGCTCCAGATTCCCATAATGTGGCTAGATCCTCTTTCAACAGCCTGAGATACAGATTGATGTCGGTACCAGGTTGTTTTGGCCCTTGAATTAGCATACTCATTTGTATGTACTTCTTCTTCATGCACAACCATGGAGGGAGGTTGTACATCCATACAAACATGGGCCAAGTGCTATGCGTGCTGCTCTGGCTACCGAACGGATTGAGTCCATCGGTGCTCGCACCAAGCCTGATGTTCCTCGAATCTCCACCAAATTCTGGGAATTCGAGGTCCAATGCTTTCCATAGGCTAGCATCTGAAGGGTGCGTCAGCAGCTCATCCTTTTCGTGGTCATCATCGTCATCTCCTGGCTTCTTCCTTTCCGCATGCCATCGCATGAGCTTCGCTTCCTTAGGGTCCGCGAAATAGCGCTGCAGACGAGGGGTGATAGGAAAGTACCATACCACTTTTTGAGGTGCTTTCTTCCCTTTCTTGTATCGACTCACGCTGCACACCGGACATGTGGTTTTCTCCGCGTCCTCGCCCCGATAAATGATGCAATCGTTGATGCATACGTGATATCTAATGTGCGGAAGATCGAGAGGACAGACGTTTTCTTGGCGTCTTCGATACTAGTTAGACATGTGTTCCCCTCTGGGAGACGATCGTGCCAGAATGCCATCATATCATCGAACTTGCGTCGCTCAATTTGTTTTTTTCCTTCATCTCCACAGCCTTGAGCGTTACATTCAACCGGGTATCATCGGGCTTGCATCCTTCATACAATGGAGTAACCGCGTCTTTCTCAAGTTGCGCAAGCTTGGCTTTCTCTCTAGCGGCAGCCCTGGCGTTACTCGTCTGCTTGAGAAGCAGCTCTTGCACATAAGGGTCCCGCACCCAGCCTGACGTTGTTCCATCGTTATCTGCTCCTCCGGCATCTAGATCATGATCATCCCAGTCTGCTTCCGCACCTTCACCATCTCCAGGAGACTCTTCATCATCTCGCCCATTCTCGCCGTGATGATGATCATCGTCATGTTGCCCACCTTCACCGTCTCCATCGTCTTCGTCATCGCTTATCCAACGAGTGTATCCATCCATGAAACCATGGCGGAGCAGGTGCGCCTGCAGATTCCCGGAATCTGGGTCGATCACCCAGTTGAGTTTGCATCTTCTGCATGAACATCTTATATCCGTCTTGTTATTTCGTATCATGTCGGCCGTCGCACATTTCAAAAATATAGCCACAATGCCTTCGCTCATTATGCGGACCATTTTTGCTTGCACAGTGTACACGGTACAATTAGAAGTCTATTAGAACCACATAATGAATGCATGCATGCAATGGTCGATAGAAAATTTTGGCATGACCTATACTAAAATTAGGACCTTTGCGAAATGCCAAAGTCTTTCCAAAATGGAAATGAATCAACATTTTGGCAAAACAAATGGCAACTTGTTCACACACAAACACAAGAGAGAGAGACCGATCCATACACACATGAACATATCATTATCCTATCCATACACACATGCATGAGCATCATCGATACTCTCCATATACACACACACATGACCATCGAGATCCTCGCCATACACACATCATGAGCATCGATCATCTACATACATATGAGCATATCATCCATATACACATGAACACATCCTTACATGGACAACTTACCGAGATGAGAGACCGATCGCGAGAAGATGGAAAGGAGAGGTGCGCGCGCGAGACCGGAGAAGGAGAGATGAGAGACCGGAGAGCTTCCTCTATTACGTATGTAACACCCAAGGCAAGTTCTACATGCTAAAAATGGTGAATGAGTGGAGAAATTGAGGTGGGAAGGAGAAGGATCCCGACTAGATCTAAGGAGGAAGAAAAAGGGGAAAGTGAAGTGTGGGGTAGTGGATGATCACACATGTGCACAAAGTGGAGCTGCCAAAAAAAGGGTCGCCACATCCATGGCGCACGTGGCTCCAGTGCGCCACAGGGAATAATAACATCCATGGCGCACATGTCATAGTGCGCCATGGATGTGTCTGCCCATTTTACAGAGCAGAGCGGCATGCGCTTAGGCGTAGCGCACCCCCTCCATGTGCTCCACGGTTGACACTAACAACCGTAGCGCACTTACCCGATGTGCGCTACGGGTATCTGGCATGCGGCCAGCAGGGCCCTGGCGCACACATATCTGTGGCGCACTATGACCATGTGCGCCACGGTTGTTCTAGTTACTAGTAGGGCACTGCCCATAGGTGAGCCACGCCTGTTTTAGCCGTGGGGCACTTCGACAATGTGAGCCACGGATGTGTTGATTACCTATAGCCATTTTCCTAATAGTGATGTTTGTGCTTTCTCTTTACATTATTATATTCATGATATTATTCTAGTGGTTGGAGATGTCCAATCCATTGTTGAGGAATTTACTAGGGATTCACGGATTGTCACAAAACTTATCATTAGTCTCTACTTTGCCATTGGTCCTAACAACCCTATGGGTAGAACTAATAGGATATTTGCTATAAGTGATTTGCGGAGGCAATAGCAACTTAGGATGCACCGCCCAGAGTTCCCCAAGATCACTCATGATTAGATAGGTATAGTGTTGCAAATTGCTTGACCCCAAAGTGTCATACGGGATATCTTGTGACTAGCACACTTGCTTAGGAGTACGGTTGTCCATAGAACTTAATGCCTTTGCTCTGATTTACCTTGATTGGTCTTGTTACCTTAATACACTAGGATGACCCATGTCCCAAGAGGGTGTGGACAATTGAGTTGTCTAGTTGCCACTTACCAACGTTGGGAGACAAAAATTTATGAGGGACCGCCACAATTATAGTTAATAGATATTCCATAAGCACTGATCATGCACACCGGTATACCCAACATTACTTGAGGAATCATAACATTAATATTTCATCTCATTGCATTAACCTCTTTCCTATTTTACTTTTGTTCTAGTTTTCTTTCAATCCTAGTAGTAGTTGTTACAAGTCATCTTAAATTCATTTATCTTAGAAACCTATAGAGTAGACTATTTCCAAACCATGGTTTGGGTGCGTACGTAGTCGCATTGACAATGTGGCCGCGGGGTCGTGTTCGCCGAGCTCCCATCGGGACAAACTCTTAAATGTTTGCTGCTACATGTATTGCAATTACCCTATTTTGGTGCAGGTACCTAGTCATCAAATTGGCGCCATTGTCGGGGAGCAAAGCGTTCGGTTATCTAATCTCACATAGTTTATTTCCGTTTGTTGCTATTATCTTACTGCTTTCTTTTATATTGAAAACAAACCAAAAAATTTACAAAACCAATAATTTATAAAAACTTTTGCTACTAATCATGTCTTCCAAGATAAATCTTGTTCAATAGATAATACAAGCATTGGAGGAGATATAGGATTCAAGTTTACCAAGCCTGGTTGCTAGACATAAGTTGATAAAGAAATTGCTAGACCAATTGGAAAAACATTCATTATGGTTGCGTTCTAATGATGGTTCTTATTGCACAATTTGTATAATAGATGACCACCTTAATTTTCAATGTAAGTGTTCCAGCAATCCTACTCTAGCAAATTACAATAGTGATAAATCCTATGCTAGTTTGGAAATATTAGAATACGTTCTTTTCAAAGGTGCATCTGAAATGGTATTTAGACTAGGAAGTATTAATGTTGAAAGTGAAGCACTTGATGGAGTTTTTAATTTAGTATATGATACGTCGGAAATGTATCTATAATTTTTGATGTTCCATGCTTGTTTAGTATCTACTTTGCTTTGCTTTGTCTACACTTTGAGGTGTTTTTATATGTTTTCTGGTACTAACCTATTAACAAGATGCCATAGTGCTAGTTGCCTGTTTTCTTCTGCTTTTGGTTCGAGAAAGGCAGAAAATCAATATTCTCGGAATTGGACGGGACAAAAGCCAAAGTCAATATTTTACTGTGGGAAACACCGAGCCATAATACGAGACGGAGGGCAGGCACTAGGGGGACACACCCCCTGGCGGTGCGGGCTAGGGTTAGCCACGCCTAGGGGGTGGTGACCACCCTAGCCGCCCCCTGCCTCGCCTCTTCGCCTATAAAGAACCCCTGATGCAGAAACCCTAAGTACCCGATCAATATTCCACGAAACCGTCTGTAGCCGCCGCCACCATCGTCCCTAGATCAGGGGGGATCTGAAGCTCTTCCCAGCACCCTGCCGAAGGGGAGATCATCCCGGAGGCCTTCTTCTTCATCATGCAAGCATCCGGTATGAAGCGTGAGTAGTTCCACCTTGGACTACGGGTCCGTGTAGTAGCTAGATGGTTGTATCTCCTCCTTTGTGCTACCATGTTTAGATCTTGTGAGCTCTGTTTATGATCAATATCATCTATTTGTAATCATGCATGTTGTGTTTGCGGGGATCCAATGGATATTGATATTACTATGTCAGATTGATTAATGGTTTTGTCTTATTGATTCTATCATGTCTGTGTTGTTTGTGATCTTGCATGCTCTATGTTTCTAGTACCTATCTTGGCCAAGTAGATGCTAGTGACTCCAAGAGGGGGTATTTATGCTAGATAGTGGGTTCATGCCTCTATTTAATCTAAGGGAAGTGATAGAAATCTCTAAGGTTGTAGATGTGTTGTTGCCACTAGGGAGAAAACAACGGTCTCTTGTTCATAGAACAAGTGGATTTTTTACCTTACACACTTTGCTTAAAGCAGTTATCTGTTGCTTGCAACTTAATACTGGAGGGGGTTCGGGTGATAACCCGAAGGTGGATTTCTAGTCATAGCTGCAGTTGGATGGCGGTCTAGTATTGCATTGTTATGCCTTGCTCCGTCCTGTCAATTGCCCTGTTGTAATTTGTTTACCCAACATGCCATGTTTGTTTATCTAAGGAGAACACCTCTAGTGAACTATGGAACCGGTCCAATCTTTATCATTGATACATCTTCCACTCTTATTGTTTACTTTCTTCAACCACTATTACCTTCCACACCATACAATTAATCCTTTGTTACAGCAACCGGTGAGATTGACAACCTCACTGTTCGTTGGGGCGAAGTCTTGAGTTTGTGTTGTGCAGGTTTTCCAAGTTGCTAGCAACACCTTTGAGACGTTTCCTTCCTCCTACTGGTTCGATAACCTCGGTTTCTTATTGAGGGAAGACTTGCTGTTGTGCTCATCACTCCTTGATCTTGGGGTTCCCAGCGAAGTGGTACCAGGCGCCATTAGTATACCTCATATTCCTCTTTTGCGATAATAATTTAAGTAATAATGCATTTGTATTATATTATTTGAAGCGGTATAAAACTTCCATGGAGAAAGATAACCTTTTGCAGGACTCACTAAAGAGAGGAGAGGAAAAGGAGCACAAGGAAGATTAGGAAGAACAGATTGATTACCCGCTCACACCTTTGACTCCTAGTTTTGATTCTATCATTGCTATTAAAACATTAGTCTATGAAAAGGAGGTATAAAAAGGTGAGGTTGACAAAGAGAGTCACACTAATTCTTTTTGTGATGCCTCTCACTCTAGTAGTGACTTTTATGATGCTAAAACTGTTGGTAATTGTTCTGTGGAGGCCTTGTGCCTAGACACTCATATGGAGAGCATTGATTATAATGAACTAGAGATAGAACCTTGCTACACTAACATGAAGGGTCCTGAATTCCCTGATATGAAGGAAGAGTACTATGAAGTGTTCCCCTACACAAGTAACCAAGGTAAAGATTCAAGAATTTTATATAAATCTCAAATCCTCTCATTGGAGCTATACACAGAGGCATGTTCACCAAGCTTGGTGCATCAACACTCGCTTGAAAGCGAGAACTTGTTCATCTACATGATGCCAATGCACCGTCAGCAGGTATGACTCTGATCGAAATCTACTCTAAGATGCTCCAAACTAGTATGTATAACCACACCTCGAGTCGATATCCTTTAGGATCCAGATGGGTAATGTATGGAGCATCCTAGCCTGGCTTTATGGTTTTAAAGAGAGCGCCTCCCGGGAGGCAACCCGGAAGTCATTAGGAGTCTTTCTTAGTTTTGTGTCTTGAGTCTAGTTGCATTCATGTTGCATTGGCACTTTTATTTTTTGCATGTCTTGCTATTAGAGTTATCTTGTTAAAGTTTTCAAAAGATAGAATTTATTGTCACTATATTATGTGTTGCATAACTCGGTTATACTTAAATCCCGTTTTATACATGCTAATGTTGGTCAAAAATTAAATTTGTTATTTTTCTGTAAAAAACATGGTATTTTGCTAAGTTTCAGGTTAAGAAAGAATTCTCGAACAAACAGGTAAATTTTGGCGACTCTAGAAGGGTTAACGACCAACTATACGACGGGAATAAAAATTCCGGCCGTATACTTAACGATGCCTTCATCAAAATTCTTTCAAAGTATACAGAAGGTTTAACGACCAACTACATGGTGGGAATAAAAATTCAGGCCATATAGTTGCTGCCGTATAGATATCGAAACCTATTTCGAATCCTTATTTCAAGGTAGAGTAAGCTTAACGACCAACTATACGGAGGTAGCAAAAACTCCGGCCATATAGTTGAGCCCGTATATTAGAAAAACCCCTCAAACGCCAGCTAGAAGGTAACTATTGCTCAAAAACTTATTCTTTCTTCTTCCTTATTCTTCTTCAACTTCTAAAAATCTCGAAACTCCACATGGGATCTTCTCCCTTTATCAAGGGGAGGCCGAATATCTGTAAGCAATAAAAGTTCTACCTTAGAAATTTCCTAGACTATAATTCTCTATACAAGTTCATGTTTTCTTTTTACTTTCCTTTTATGGATGGGGTAAACAAACTATGTTCGTATACCAAACTGATGCATTGTATTTTGCGTGTTATTTTCGCAGGGACTTGAACCTTGTGTGACAACGTGTACGATGGTGCTAATCGTACAAGCACTCACATGAGCCACTTGGTTGCTTAAATTCAATATACCTACCTATTAATGTCTGGTAAAACTTTCCAACTCGGGCCTCTTTTAATAAGAACATAGGGGATGCACACTCGTGTCTTGTATCATGTTTCACTTGCACCTCATCACAATCTAGGAGAGGCCTATTTTAGAACTAGTTTGTTGAATTAAGCATGGTGCTTAGGTTGATGAACCGACTCAATGGGACTTGTATTTTTTATCACTTGTGAGCTAAACCCGTGTCTTCAAAAACACAAAAATATTTTGTTTCATTTTTAGTTTCTAAGCAGGTTCTCAAGGAAGGCACATCAGACATATCAAGAAACACATGTTGAACCAAAGGTTCTTTGTACATTGAAAGAGAGGTTACTGATACCTCAACGATAAAATGTGTCACCCTTGCTTTAACCTAAGCTTGGGGAGGTAACCACTTCTTGTACCCTCTTTTCAAAACTGCATTTTCTCTTTTGTTTTCATGATCTTCTCGAGTTGGTATTGAAAATTTCTTAGCTTGGTGAGGTTATTTTTGCATGTGTAGAGTCTTGTGAATTGTTCTTTATCTTAAAAAGTTTTCATGCTATTGTGTATCCCTCTGTTTTTGAATGCTTGCTTAGGTGAATTTTTGTTCATATTTATATAAGGGATATACTTGCTCATGTTAGGCCCCATAGGAGACATGCCATATCTTTGATGCACCTTGTCCAACTTTTATATACCTTGTGAAAAATATTGTGATCCTATAAATATACATTGCCATGTTCTATACATTTTGAATTTTTGTTATAATAAATAAGTTCTTTGAAACTTGCTAGTTGTCACTATTTAGAATTGTCTTAAGTGAATGGTTATGGAGTAGCACGACCCCATAGTGTTGGAAATGATGGTCTTAATAGATGCTTACTAAGTGAGTTGGAGAATAAGAAATGATGTTTCAAAGTTTCGAGATTACATATGCCAAAGCTTTGTCTTGAAAATCAAAGTGAGATATTGCTTTATGCGTGTCTTGCACCATTGTCGCACTCCATGGGGGGCTAACAACTCCGCTGGCCTATAAATGATTTACCAAGAGTGAAATCTTAGATTTTGGCTATGAGTTGATTAAACATCTATAACATCAATGTTATGATGAGTAAGAGTTTGGGCTCCCTCATGGGTCTGCGTTGCAAGCGAAAGTTGGAATACTCCTCTGACGGTTATGAGAAATTATTATACCTAAAAGCAAAACCTTAGTAATGGCCACGAGTGTCCTTCCTAGCCTACACAGTCTCTATTAAACATATACCACTCTTTTGGCATGGTCTCGTTACTAAGAAATAGATTTTCTATGAGATCAACAATCGAAGTTTGCACTTGAGACTTTAATAAATGGCATGAGTGGCAGCATTGGAAAACTCTATCTCTATTTATGATTCATAAGTAACCATATTCATCTTTTCCTTATACAAATAAAAAAACAAAAATACAATAAAGTGCATATAGAAGGATCACAAGTTTCTTACAAGCTAGATTTAACTTTGACATGGGGAATATAATTTTTTGAATAGTCTCTAGTGGTTTGGAATAATATATCTGATCTTATATTGCCTTGTATGATTATGTGCACTCTTTATTTGAGCTTGCAGAGAAAACACGAATACGGTGCATTGATTTTCAATGATAAGCAAGATCACATCCATTAAGTTATCGATCCCTTTTGCTCGAGGACGAGCAAGATCTAGCTTGGGGAAGTTGATGGCTGTGATAATACAACACTTTTTATCTATATAAATAGTTTCATTTCCTATCATATCATGCTGCATCTAACTATTGCTATGCCTGATATGCATGCTTACTTGTTTACATTATATCCAATATGAGCTTTGCACATTTAGTAGTTTAGGTAGAATTTTACCACTCTTTATTTTCTTTGACATGTGTGTACGTGTTGATGATGATTATGGATAAAACAAAGGCAAAAGGAACAAATAGAGTATAGTATGGAGGAACTGTAGGACCAGACTTAGCCATTTGAGGTGTTGGAAAAAGTAAATTTTCCAACTTCTCAAAATAAATATCCAAGACCATGGGGTTGTATCCCTCAACGATACGAATCCAACGAGCCGAAGAACGCCCAAACGAAGTTCATATGAAGAAATAACGGCCAAAATACGAAAGGAGGTAGAAGGTTTAACGACCAACTATACGGCCGGAGCTTTACTCCCGCCGTATAGTTCCGGTCGTATAGTTGCTAAAAAGGTCGAAAACGACGAGATTTGACCCCAGAAAAGCTTCAGAACCTTCACCAAGTCATATGACTGTTTTATGGGTTCCCTAGGGCACTCCCAAGGCCTATATAAAGAGGGGAGGAGCCAAAGGAAGCCACAATACACCATATACAAGATCTAGATCCCATCTACCACCTCCATGGCGGCGCCCTGCCGCCGTGCTGCCTCCATAGCCTCTCAAGCTCCACCAAGATCTAGATCTCCATCAACACCATCAAGACATCCAAGCAAGAAGAGGAGGAGAAGGAGCACGCCTCCATCACCACGCCGACACCACCATCACCGCGCCGTCATCACCATCTCCATCACCTCTACTCCTTCATCCTTCCCCATCATGGTCTCCGTGATGGGTTGTAATATGGCTTGAGCCCCCCTTTTTAATGTTATGATGATTTCATTAATTCAAGTGTGGTGTGTTCTTGTTAATTAATATGTTTGTGCTTTCTCTTTACATTGTTCTATTCATGATATTATTCTAGTGGTTGGAGATGTCCAATCCATTGTTGAGGAATTTACTAGGGATTCATGGTGTGTCACAAAACTTATCATTGGGTCCTGACAAGCCTATGGGTAGAACTAATATGCTATTTTCTATAAGTTGCGGATACAATAACATCTTAGGATGCACCGCCCAGAGTTCCCCAAGATCACTCATGATTAGATAGGTATAGTGTTACGAATTTCTTGACCCCAAAGTGACATACGGGATATCTTGTGACTAGCACACTCGCTTAGGAGTATGGTTATCCAGATAACTTAATGCCTTATCTCTGGTTTACCTTGATTGGTCTTGTTACCTTAATACACTAGGATGACCCATGTCCCTAGAGGGTATGGACAATTGAGTTGTATAGTTGCCACTTATCAACGATCGAAGACAACGATATATGAGGGACCGCCACAATTATAGTTAATAGCTATTCCATAAGCACTTAGCATGAATACCGGTATACACAACATTACTTGAGGAATCATAGCATTAATATTTCATCTCGGTGTATTCACCTCTTTCTAGTTTAACTTTTGTTCTAGTTTTCTTTCAATCCTAGTAGTAGTTGTTACAAGCATCTTAAATTCATTTATCCTAGCAACCTATAGACTAAACTATTTCCGCATTGACAACGTGGTTGCGGGGTCGTGTTCGTCGAGATCTCTTTGGAAAAACTCTTAAATATTTGGTGATACAAGTACTGCAATAACCCTGTTTTGGTGGAGGTAACCAGTCATCACTGCCTCCCTTTGGGCTTGCGCAGATCCGGGTGGATCTCCGGACAGTGAGATCTGCAAAGCCAAAGCAACACCTCCCGCTCCTTCTTGAAGCGCCTTGGCCAGTATGCGCTGGTGCACGCATATCAGTCCATTGCCCTCTTCCGCTCTGGCAGATGGCGGCGGCACTCCTTGATCTGCCTCGATAGTGCGATACCGCGCAAGAGCGGCGCCATGGGCACCTCGGCATAGCTGAGCTCGTAGCTGGCAGCCTCGCTTGCGGAGGCGCGAGTATCTTGTAGTGGGCGAACAACTCGGCCTCGTGCAAGCTTAGACGAGGCCTCTCCATGGTGAGGCGTCGTTTCTTCAGGTAGGATTCAACGCTTGTGCTGACACAAGTTGCAAGGAACGAACGAGGTATGAGCTTCGGCCACACGGATGCGTTTATAAAGTAAATGAGATTGGCCCATTGTGGTTGCGAGGGACAATAGGGACGCATAAATGCCTACTCACGGATCAATCTTGCAAAGGACGATCATTATCGTCCATTCTCCCCAATCCAACGGTGCCTAACAATTGAGACGCAGAATCAACCTGGCCTCGTGCGGGGGAGGGGGTGGGATTCTGGAAAACCCTAACAATAGGCATAGTTTCTACAACGTTAACGAGCTAGTTAACGTGGTTTATCCTGGGTTTGACCAGATTTGAAAAAATCATAAGTCTTTCACAAGTATGCGTGTAAATTGCCTCGGGCCCCTGGGCGCTCCCTAATCTTGCACCTCCTTTGGGAAAACACCGGTTTTTCAGGTTGAGAAAATGGAAAGTCAAGATTTTAACAAATGACTACGAAATCTCTAGTTGGAGAAGTCGCTTGTGATGCCGAGAGGGAGCTAGGTGCCGGGTTTGGGCTCAATCCATGGAGCGGATCCATGTTCTGGCAGCAAGGGGGGAATCTAGGGTTGGAAGCCATGTTAACTCACACTCGATAGACATCATGGTGGTGCCTTGGGTGCCAAAGGACCTGGTATGCCTTGCTTATGATTTTATAAGGGCAGTGGGTCAAATGCAAGGGCTCTAGGAGCTATTTTCACATTTTTTTTAGATTTTGTTTGGTGCTTCCCAAAGAAACGGCGAAACCCGCCGGCGGCCGCGGCAATGCAATGGTTGGTGCAATCTTGGACCCAGGCATGCATCTAGCCTAGGTACCCCATGGGGCACCGCAAACCATTTTTCCCTGAAAATTGAGAGTGTCTTATAGGGTACATATAGTTAGAAACTGCATTTATCGGGCCGTAACCCAAATAAATACAGTATATGATTGCACCACGAGATAAATACCCACCTTGCGGGAATGGCCATGCACCATGGTGTAGCATGCGTGGAAATTGCCTTCGGCCCCTGGGCCCGCCATAATCTTGCACCTCCTTTCGGAAAACAACGATTTTTCGGGTTTAGAAAATGGAAAGTCAAGATTTCTCCAAATGACCATGAAATCTAGTTGGAGAAGTCGCTTGCGATGTCGAGAGGGAGATAGGTGACGGGTTTGGGCTCGATCCATGGAGTGGTTCCATGTTTTGGGCAATGAGATGGGGGAATCTAGGGTTGGAAGCCATGTTAACTCACACTCGATAGACATTCTAGTGGTGCCTTGGGTGCCAAAGGACCTGGTATGCCTTGCTTATGATTTTATGAGGGCAGTGGGTCACATGCAAGGGCTCGAGAAGCTGTTTTCACATTTTTTTAGATTTTGTTTGGTGCTGCCCAAAAAAGGTGAAACTAGCCTGCGGCCGCGGCAACGCAATTGTCGGTGTAATCTTGGACGTAGGCATGCATCCAGCCTAGGTACCCCATGGGGCACACCAAACCATTTTTCCCTGAAAATTGAGAGTGTCTTATAGGGTACATACAGTTAGAAACCGCATTTACTGGGCCGTCACTCAAAAAATATAGTATATGCTTGCACCACGACATAAATACCCACCTCCCGGGAATGGCCGTGCACCATGGTGTATCATGCATGGAAATTCCTTCGGGCCCCTGGGCACGCCCTAATCTTGCACCTCCTTTGGGAAAACACTGGTTTTTCAGGTTCAAAAAATGGAAAGTCAAGATTTCTCCAAATGACCACGAAATCTCTAGTTGGAGAAGTAGCTTGTGATGCCGAGAGGGAGCTAGGTACCGAGTTTGGGCTCAATCCATGGAGTGGTTCCATGTTCTGGTAGCAAGGGGGGAATCTAGGGTTGGAAGCCATGCTAACTCACACTTGATAGACATCCTGGTGGTTCCTTGGGTGCCAAAGGACCTGGTATGCCTTGCTTATGATTATATGAGGGTAGTGGGTCACATGCAAGGGCTCCAGGAAATGTTTTCACATTTTTAAAATTGTTTTTTAGATTTTGTTTGGTGCTGACCAAAGAAACGGCGAAACCCGCCGGCTGGCGCGGCAACACAATAGTCGGTGCAATCTTGGACCCAGGCATGCATCCAGCCTAGGTACCCCATGGGGCACCCAAACCATTTTTCCCTGAAAATTGAGAGTGTCTTATAGGTACATATAGTTAGACACCGCATTTACCAGGCCGTAACTCAAAATAAATACAGTATATGATTGCACCACGAGATAAATACCCACCTCCCGGGAATGGCCAATGACCATGTTGTAGCATGCATGGAAATTTCCTCGGGCCCTGGGTGCGCCAGAATCTTGCACCTACTTTGGGAAAACACCAATTTTACGGGTTCAGAAAATGGAAAGTCAAGATTTCTCCAAATGACCATGAAATATCTAGTTGGAGAAGTCACCTGAGATG
Organism: Avena sativa; assembly: GCA_916181665.1. NCBI lineage: Eukaryota > Viridiplantae > Streptophyta > Magnoliopsida > Poales > Poaceae > Avena > Avena sativa. The sequence goes on from OV702294.1 coordinate 454,126,076, forward strand.
CCGAGAGGGAGATAGGTGCTAGGTTTGGGCTCAATCCATGGACTGGTTCCATGTTCTAGGCAGCGAGGGGGAGGGATCTTGGGTTGGAAGCCATGTTAACTCACACTCGATAGACATCCCGGTGGTGCCTTGGGTGCCAAAGGATGTGGTATGCCTTGATTATGATTTTATGAGGGCAGTGGGTCACATGCAAGGGCTCCAGGAGCTGTTTTCATTTTTTTTAATTTTGCTTGGTGCTGCACTAGAAAAGGCGAAACCTGCCGGCGACCGCAACAACGCAACGGTCGGTGCAATCTTGGACCCAGGCATGCATCCATCCTAGGTACCCCATGGGGCAGCCCAAACCATTTTCCCCTGAAAATTGAGAGTGTCTTATAGGGTACATACAGTTAGAAACCGCATTTACTAGGCAGTAACTCAAAAAAATACAGTATATGCTTGCACCACGAGATAAATACCCACCTCTCGGTAATGGCCTTGCACCATGGTGTAGCATGCGTGGAAATTGCCTCGGTCCCCTAGGCGCGCCCTAATATTGCACCTCCTTTGGGAAAACACCACTTTTTCGGGTTCAGAAAATGGAAAGTCAAGATTTCTCTGAATGATCATGAAATCTCTAGTTGTAGAAGTCGCTTGTGATGCCGAGAGGGAGCTAGGTGCTGGGTTTGGGCTCAATCCATGGGTTGGTTCCATGTTCTGGCAGCGAAGGGGGGAATCTAGGGTTGGAAGTCATGTTAACTCACACTTGATAGACATCCTGGTGGTGCCTTGGGTGCCAAAGGACCTGGTATGCCTTGCTTATGATTTTATGAGGGAAGCGGGTCACATGCAAGGTCTCTAGGAGCTGTTTTCGCATTTTTTTTATTTTTTTAGATTTTTTTTTGTGCTGCCCAAAAAACAGCGAAACCCACCGGCGGCCGCGGCAACGCAGCGGTCGGTGCAATCTTGGACCCAGGCATGCATCCAGCCTAGGTACCTGATAGCTTCGATCCAGATTACGGATGTAGTATAGCTCTTTTTCCCTAGTAGACCTAGGTTTATCGAATCTTCAAGAAGCAGAAAGCAAAGTGAGATTACCTTAACGGACCTTTGAGAGTTTTAGAATTCCTATTGCATTTTCACCGGACAGTTTGCGATCTTGTTGTTGTTGACGATGGAGAGAGAGAGGGCCTAGGGTCTTCGATTTTCACCAGTAGCTATGCAAAACATCTGATGGGAATAATAGATAGTAATAAAGTTCTCATGTAATTGTTAGAGCAAGATAATTATATGTGGGCAGTGCACCCATAAATGTTATCGCCTCCGCAACCGCGCCCTAATAACCGTCTGTGTAACATCCTCAAAATCATGTTTTAAACTTATGCATAGCATCCATGCATCCATGAGCATATGATTTTCATTTCAAACAAATCAATTCAAAACAGAAGCATTTGTGCTTATTATTTTATATAAAGTTTACTCAAGCCTTGTGCTACTTGTTTTGAGAAAAGTACTGTTAACCATTCAGTATTGTTTAGAATCCAAACTCAAATGATTTCAAAAACTTGAGCAAAGTCTCAAAGCAAAATATGAAATAAAACCAAATCTATGCCTATTATCACACCTCATAAAGGCATGGTTTTATTTTTATTTTCAAAAGACCCAAGTGTGTTTGAGTGAACACATGTGTTTGACACTTATTTGAGCACAAGTTTGTCTGTACAAAAGTCCTGAAAAGCTTTGGATTCAAACAGATTTGAATTGAGGTTTGAAAACCATTTCAGAAAAACAAACAGAAAAAGAAAAAGCTTAAAGAGAGAAAAAATATCACTCAGCCGAATCTGGCCCAACCAGCCCAGCTAAGCCCAACACCCCACCCCGCGAACCGTTTTCTTTCACTCAACTCCGCACCCGCTGAGTGACTGACAGGCAGGACCCACTCCCTCTCCTTTCCTCTCGCTGACAGCCATGGCCCACACGACCATCGTCGTCTCCACCCAGCGACTGGTTCATCCCCAAATCACGCAGGCGTTCCCTGTATTTATTCGCGGCGTCAATTCATGTTGAATGCTGGAGTAAATCTCGCTCGCGACCATGCTACTTAAACCCCCTCTGCCCCCTCTCCATTTCCCCCCAAACTCCGAGCACAAAGCGCCCCCAGGCTGCCCGCATTCAACCTCGCACCGCCGCAGTTAGAGAGCACTCCGGCGACCGATTCCGGTGAGTCCCATGCTCCCCTCGCCCTCTGGTTCTTGCAGACAGGCTCGCCACTTTCTTGCGCATCTACTGACACCGCTGGTTCCCTTTATACTGCCCCAGGTCGTCGATTCCGTTCAACACCGCAAGCTCCCGACGACAACCTCGACTCCGGCGACCAAATTCCGTAAGCCCTTTGCGCCCCTCCGCCTCCGACTCACACGAAGTCGTTCGCCACTGTCTTGTGCATCATCTGGTGCCGCTTTTTTGTGCTAGGGAGACCAGGAGCGTCGCCAACGTCACCGTCTACTCGAACCCGACGCCGCCCGCAACTCCGACGAGCTCCAGCAGCCCACTCCGTGCGCCCCTTGTCAAGCCGCCGCCAGGTTCAGCATTAGCACGTGGCCACGGTTCTGGTAAACCCCTCCGACGACCCTAGGACGACCTGTAGCGCCGCACCGCCATAGGCAGAGCTCACCGTCGCCAGTAGCCGCCGCTAGCGCCGCTCAGTTTTGGTCGCTTGATTCGTAGCCGTCAGATCTAGATCCAGCGCGTAGGATTAGATCACTTAACGAATCGTTATGAGTAGATCTGAGCCGTGCGGGTTAAGTAGATCCAACGGCCCAGAAGCGCGATCCAACGCGAAAAGGTATGGGCCAATTAGAAACAGACGCGTGGCAGCAGTTAGATTTAAAAGACAGAATTTGAATCTATTAGATATTCAAAATTGTTTTGGCTATAACTTTTGATCCCCACGTTAGAATTTGACAAATTTTATATCGTTGGGATCAGGAGAGCAAGCTCTTTCTAAATATGCAATGTGTTTAATGTTTTTCTTCTGTTAAAAAGGTTTTATTTGCATAAACTTGTGTAGGACTAAATTGAGTATATGAAATGTTTAGGAAATAATTTAGGGTTTAAATAATGGTTGTTTGGCAAGTTTTTAACTTGTTAGTGAATCAGTACTATATACTTGCTTTGTTGAGTTTTAAAAATCATCACATATCATCTTGCATGCATGCATATATTTTTGATTGTATATGTTTTGTGTGTAATTTGTTGCTACAATTCTTTGTGTAGATTTTGGTGCTAGTGATTGTGATTGTGAAGAGTGTAACTACTCTCCAAACTACCAAGGCAAGTGGTACTTCATGAATATTTTTATCCCATGTTTTATACTAAGCATTAGAGATATTTTGCTAAGTCCTTCATGTTATTATTTTGCTTATATGCCTTGTTGGGAAATCCTAGTAGTTGTAGAATTGCTAGGGAATTTCTAAGTTAAGTTACTATCTATGCCATGCTTAGCCTAGCTAGTAGCAAACAAGGGTTGGTGAAATATACATGCTATGATGAAAACATTTCTAAGTCTTTGGACTTGTGTTTTTCCTAATAAAACAACTAAGTTAATGAAACACCTAGGTGGAATGGAAGGATTGGTTTATGTTGAGTGGTTACACAAGGCCCATTTCTATGGTTTACCTTGTTTATCTCACTTGTGGTAAGCCACCCAGGAACAAAGAGATTTTAGAGGGCCAAATGTTAAGAAGCTTCTAGTGCAGCCACTTGGCAATATGGGCTCTGCCTGGATCACATAAGTTGCTAGAACTTAGCCATTTGGACAGTTGGTGGTAGTGGGATGATAGGTTGAAACGCGTCCATTTGGTCTAAGGGAAGGCTTCTGAAAGGTCCTGTCTTGGTGAAACCAAGTCTGGTGGGGAAAGTGCACAACCTCTGCAGATGGAAAAATCTAAGTACTTAGCCATGTCCCTGGAAAAGGACAACTTGAGCATCAAGACATGGAAGCTATCAAGAATCTCCTCATCCCAATTTCTAAGTAAAATTTGTGGGTGGACAAGGGTGAAGGACCTCAATGTCTATTGGTGGTTCCTTGGGAAAAGTTTTGACAAAGAAAAACTTAGTGATTTCAACTAATAGGCAAAAATCTATTTTGAGCAAAGCAAGCCAAGCTACACTTAGCCAAATTGCATATTAGTATCTAGTCCACCTAAAATTATACTAAGGTATCACTTGCCAATACTATTCCAATGTATTGACCCACTATGGTTGTAACTTGTGATGTTGCAGGTTACTCTGATGAGGATTAGGTGTCATGATTCTACACTCAACATGTTTGCCTATGGCACATGAATATGAAGACTTTTATTTATTTACTTATTCAAACTCTTGTACTAGGCTTGTGGCCTTGGAGTTGTAAAGACTATGTTTATCTCTGGAATGACTGTAATAAAGACCTTTGTATCTGTGTACTTCATCTTAAACTGTGGATGCTAGCAATGATCTAGGGACTAGCATTGCATTCACAGGGATCCTTTTCCTTTATAAAGGATGGATCTTACCAGATGGTATCAGAGCACTGTGTTGCCTGTAGGATTATGACCCTAGGATTGGAAACCACTAAGGAAAAATTTTCAGCAACTTCTACACTTTTCTATTCTTCTCGTAAACTTTTCTAATCTTCTTCCTCATCTCTATCTGTAGATGAACTCCATCAACGAAGTCGTAAGGAAAGGACCACTCATGACAATGAATTTGGAGTGTGAGACAGAATTCCCCAAGGCTCTCAAGGACCTCATGGTTGCATTAGAGATACAAGGTGCAACTATGTACAAAGGTTTTCCTATGATGGATGAAGGAGTGGAATACTGGTGGGTGCAACTTCACTTGTATAAAAACAAGGAAGACAACCACCAGGAAAAAGGATTCTGCATGTTCACCAATTCAGTGGTGCACACTACATTCTTTGAATCAGCAAGGGATGCAGCTTGGAAGACCATCAAAGAACTTGGTGATAGAGTCAAGTGCAGAATGCTCAACCTCCAAAATAATCTAAAGGAAGAGAAGAAACATACCCAAGAGTTGGAAGCTACCAACCAAACCTTAAGAGGAGACATTATAGACTTAGTGATGGAGTCATGTGAGCAAGATAGGCTGATTGCTTCTAGAAACATTGTGTTAGCCAACAGATCCAGTGAGATAGGATTGTAAGCGTACTTCGTTAGTTGGACCACCACTTATCACCTTATTTTCCAAATATTGCTTTAAAATAAGTTGAACCTTGGTTGTTGTAATGGATCCATGTGTGCCATGACTTGTGTGTTTTGAATTCCAAGGATTTATATGTGATGTTTTGCCTTGTATTTTATCTTGAATTGTGTAGTTCTAACTTTTCTATCTTATAAATAGATGCCTACTGTTACCTTCAGCACTTTTGAGGAGTTCTAGGGAACTCGCTTTGGACCTCGTATTGTTGAGCTTACTACTTTGCTCAATCTCCCTCTTCCTACCATCATGGTGCTTCCCCTCACCAAGTTTGAGAGGAAAGACCTTTGGGGCTTCAAGGTCAACCAGCCCGGACGCCAGACAGAGCCTACCACGGAGGCCATCGTCTTCAAGCTCATGCATGATGACAAGGAGAGAGGCCTTGAGGTAGTTATGCAGGATCTGATAGGACGTCTACTAGGGAGACACTCCCGACAGGTTAGAGGTACTCACTTCCACGTCTTCGGTAGACGTGATGAGGATGCAGAGTCCATCGACTTCGAGGACGATTCAAGGGACACAACAGAGCCGATTCGTCTATACCTCCAGGACTTAGAGTCTCTCATTAGGCACGTGGACACCGATAGGACCAACGTCATGCTCAACAATGACGAACTCCAGGTGCAGCTTCGCGAGAAGGACAAGCTCTTCGTGGAGCAAGATGAGATAGTCAAGGAGATGGAGGCGAAGTTTGAGAGCCAGGACAGGAAGTTCAAGAGTCAGGAGAAGCGAGTCCAGACTAGGAACAAGAATATCCGGGACATGACTGAAGAACTGCAGGCCAAGGACTTCGAGCTCGAGCACCAGCAGACGGTGATTGAGAGGCTTCGTTCCCAGAAGAGGGCTCTCAAGGCCAAGATAGAGACCTTGACCACTAGTGTTGAGGAATACAAGACCGCGATGGAGAACGCAAGTCTTACCTTTGTCGAGGAGGAGGTTGATGCCGAGGAGTAGATTTGACTACTCATTTATCATTTATTATCGTACTTGTTGCTTGAGAACTTGTTATTTGACCATCCGACATGTGGATGGCTTGCTACTTGTGTGTTTTACTTTGCGAACTTGTTATCTTGTTGTTGAACCTTTATCCTCTTGTTGCATGCTTTGTGTTGTTATGTGATGTATTGTGCATGATAGCATCTATGGGTATCTCATTCTTATCTCTATTGAACAAACCACAGATGCCTCCCCGTCGTGCAAACCCCAACCCCAACAACAACAACAACAACAACATCGCTCCAGAAATGCAGCAAATGATGACCGCTCAAACTCAGCTGATGCAGATGATGACGACGTTCATCCAGAACCAAAACAACAACAATAACAATAACAACAACAACAACAACAATAACAACAACAACCCACCGGGTTTTGACATGCTTACCAGGTTCTTGAGATTGAGGCCAGCAAAGTTCTCAGGGACGACTGATCCCATGGTGGCAAATGATTGGCTACGCTCTGTGAACAAGGACTTGGTAACCGTGGGCTGTAGGGATGCTGAAAAGGTCAGATTTGCAGCACATTTGCTGGATGGACCAGCCGCTACTTGGTGGGATAACTTCCAGATCACCACTCCCATAGAAGATGTGACATGGGCTATCTTTGAGGATGGCTTTTGTACTGCTCATATCTCATCTGGAGTGATGAGTCTGAAAAATAAAGAGTTTCATAACCTGAAGCAGCGCCACCGCAGCGTGGCTGAATATATTGAGGAGTTCAACAATCTGGCGCGATATGCACCGGATGAAGTTGACACTGATGCTAAGAGGAAAGAAAAGTTCCTCGAATGGTTGAATGATGAGCTGAATCTGCAGTTGGATGTGGCCTATGTTCCCACTTATCAGTCTCTCTCTGACAAGGCTGCTATTTTGGAGAACAAAATAAAGCAAGTTGAAAGCAGGAAGAGGAAGCACTCTGACAAGCACAGCTCGGGATCGTCACACAAACGATCCCATTATGATGACAGTGGAAGCTCAGGATCCCACAAGCATGGGAAATTCAACAAGCACCACAACCACAACCGTCATGACAACAAGCATCACCGTAGTCATGACAATGACAAGTACAAGAACCACAAGGGTGGATACAAGAGTCACCACAGTGGTAATGGAAGTGGAAGTGGAAGTCAGCCTGTCAAGAAGGACATTAGTCAGGTTGAATGCTTCAAGTGCAAGAAGATGGGGCATTATGCAAATGAATGCCCAGAAAATAAAGTTGAAGGACCCAACAAGCCCAACCCTTTTCAGAAGGGACAGGTGAACCACATCAATGTGGAGGAAATCTATGAGGAACCCGATGCTGTTGCTAGTAAGTTCAAACTCAATTCTGTTCCAGCATTTGTTCTCTTTGATACTGGTGCATCTCATTCATTCATATCAAGAGCATTTGTTGAAAGAAATGAACTGCCGGTAGAAACTATTGGGTGTCCTATAAAAGTAAGTTCTCCTGGTGGAGAAATGATAGTGAATTCAGGGTGCCATGATCTAGTTATAGAGTTTGGGAAGTATAAGTTTTCCGTTAACCTGATAATTCTAAACTCCCAAGGATTGGATGTCATTTTGGGAATGGATTGGATGACTAAGCACAAGGGAGTGATAGATCGTGCCAACCGTACCGTCTCACTCACAACTTCAGAAAATAAAAGGATCAGATTCAAGACCTACTTTGAAGCAAGGAGTATGCTAAATTTTCTTAAGGGGGTTAGCATAGACAGTGTGCCAATTGTGAGTGAGTATCCAGATCTGTTTCCGGAAGAATTGCCGGGAATGCCACCAGATAGAGATGTGAAGTTTCTTATAGATTTGGTACCAGGGTCTGGACCAATAGCTAAGAGACCGTATAAGATGCCAGTTGATGAAATGAAAGAACTCAAGAAACAACTTGGAGAACAGCTACAGAAAGGATTTATTCAACCAAGTTCTTCATCTTGGGGAGCCCCAGTTTTGTTCGTGGAAAAGAAAGATATAAGTCAAAGGTTGTGCATAGATTACCGTTCACTTAATGAGGTGACTATTAAGAACAAATATCCTTTGCCTAGAATCAATGACTTGTTTGATCAGCTAGAAGGAGCTTGTGTGTTCTCAAAGATTGATCTCCGGTCAGGTTATTTTCAACTCAAGATAAGAGAACAAGACATACCTAAGACAGCTTTCACCACAAGGTATGGATTATATGAGTATACCGTGATGCCATTTGGGTTGACCAATGCTCTAGCATACTTCATGAATATGATGAACAAGGTGTTCATGGAATTCCTTGACAAGTTTGTTGTCGTTTTCATCGATGACATTTTAGTCTACTCCAAGAGCAAATAAGAGCATGAAGGACAGTTACGTTTAATACTTGAGAAGTTAAGAGAGCATAAACTTTATGCCAAATTCAGCAAGTGTGAATTCTGGTTGAATGAAGTTGGATTTCTTGGACATGTTATGACAAAGGATGGTGTAGCAGTTGATCCTGCTAAAGTTTCAGCTGTAACGGAATGAGAATCTCCCAAGTCAGTAAAAGAAGTTCGTAGTTTCCTTGGCTTAGTAGGTTACTACAGAAGGTTCATTGAAAATTTCTCCAAGGTAGCTAAGCCTATGACTGAATTGCTAAAGAAATACAAGAAATTTGCTTGGACGGAAGGTTGTGAACTCAGCTTTCAGGAATTGAAAAAGAGACTTGTGACAACACCAGTCTTGTGTTTGCCAGACTTGGAAAAATATTTCCAAGTATATTGTGATGCATCTCATCATGGTTTGGGTGCAGTACTTATGCAAGCAGGAAAAGTTGTGGCGTATGCCTCGGGACAACTCAAAACTCATGAAGTGAACTATCCTACTCATGATTTAGAGTTAGCCTCTGTTGTCCATGCACTCAAAACATGGAGGCATTGTCTTTTGGGAAAGTGTTGTGAAGTTTTCACAGATCACAAGAGTTTGAAGTATATCTTCACCCAGAAGGAAATTAATATGAGACAAAGAAGATGGCTGGGACTCATTAAGGACTATGACTTAAGTTTGCAATTGTAGGGTTTCGTAGCATGGAAAACAAAAATTTTCTATCGCATACAAACAAGCAAGCCAAGATCTATCTACTAGATTGTAGCAACGAGTTGATGGAATAACTTACCCTCGAAGATTCCAAAGTGTTTAACGAGAGCGGATTCTCGTGGGTGATGTAGTCGTACTCTTCCCGATCTCAAGATCGCGTAGATGATCCTTCCGGCGCTGCGTTCCGGCAGTGCTCCCGCAGTCGGTCACACGTTCGGTACTCGACAAAGACCTTCCTCTCCCTTGTTCCAGCAGGCAGCGGAGGTTGTAGCACTCTCCTCGCGATTCCGGCAGCACAACGGCGTGGTACCGGAAGTAGAGGGGAGATCTCGCAGGGCTTCGCCTTAAGCCGGAGCGAGTATGGTGGAGTATGAGAGAGCTCCTCGGCGATCTAGGGTTTAGACACACCAAGGAGGAGGTGCTAGATCCGGCGGCTAGGGTTCCGGGGACCCCAAAGTCGGCGGCTAGGGCAAAACCCTAGGGGTGCGGCGGCGGCTATGGTGGGCTGCAGCTTCTAGGGTTTGAGGTGAGGGACTTGTGTGCTCTAGGAGGGAGCCCTGCCCCTCCTTATATAGTTGGAGGGGCCGGCGGCCAAGGGGAGGGAGGGGAGTCCCTCCCCAACTCGGCTTGGGTGGTGCGCCGGCTTGGGGAGGAGGACTCCTCCCCAACTCGGTTTCACCCCTCCTCCTCTTTTCCACTTTCCAAATTTAGTCGTTTGACTTTTCAATTTAGCTATTTGACTTTTCAAACTAGGATTCGATTAATCCTTTATTTGGAACAGCGAGGACACTTAGTACATGATGCAATCATACCAACTTGATACAACACATTCATGTATCCTTCCCCTCCGGAGCGCCGGACATTCCGGAACATTCTAGAACATTCCCGATGAAAACACCGGAATCATTCCCCAACTCCGAAACGGGACTTTCCTTATATGAATCTTATTCTCCGGACCATTCCGCATCACCTCGTGATATCCCGGATCCCATCCGAGACTCCGAACAACATTCGGTCTCTTTCTCATAATACCATAACTACTCAAACAACGTCGAATCCTTATGTGTGTCTCCCTACGGTTCGTGAATTATGCGGACATGATCGAGACACTTCTCCGAACAATAACCAATAGAGGAATCTAGAAATTCATATGGCTCCCACATATTTCTACGATTACTTTGCGATCGAATGAACCACTTACATACGATACCAATTTCCCTTTGTCTCACGATAGTTTACTTATCCGAGGTTATGATCGTCGGTATCTCTGCATACCTAGTTCAACCTCGTTACCGATAAGTACTCTTTTCTCGTTCCCGTGATATGTGATCCCTTGTGAGCCAGTCACATGCTTGCAAGCTAATTGGATGACATTCCACCGAGAGGGCCCAGAGTATATCTATCCGTCATATGGATGGACAAATCCCACTCTTGATCCATGCGTCTCAACCAATACTTTCCGAACACTAAATGCCACCTTTATAGCCACCTAGTTACGGTGTGGTGTTTGATGTCATCAAAGCATCCATCCGGTAAAGGTGATATGCATGATCTCATGGTCAAAGGAATTAGGTTACTATGTATTAGAAAGCATATAGCAATTGAACTATTAAAATGACTTGATCTTTATGCTACGCTTATCTATAGGAGTATGTCCACCATATCATTCTCCTAATGATATGATCTTGTTGTTGATAACATCTCAATGTTCATGATAGGGAAACCACAATCATTTATCAACCAACAAGCTAGTGATGTATAGAGGCTATACTAGGGACTTCAAATTAAGTTTACAAATCACACAAGTATCAATGTTTCCTTGTTAATACTATTATAGCATGAATGTAAACATTTATGATAAACACAAAGATATAATAATAACTACATTTATTATTGCCTCTAGGGCATATCTCCAACAGCAATACCACCCCGGTAAAGCAAATGTTGTAGCAGATGCTCTAAGTCGTAAGGTTTTTGTGAATGGTCTTACCAAAGGAGAATTGCCAGATGATTTGTGTGCCCAATTCAGAGATCTCAGATTGGAAATTGTGCCTGAAGGACATCTCATGTCTTTGGATGTTCAACCCACTTTGTTGGACAAGATCAAAGAAGCCCAGAAGATTGATATGGAAATTGAGGAGATTAAAGAAAAGATTGGCAAAGGAAAAGCCAAAGGGTTCCATGAAGACGAACAGGGTACTTTATGGCATGGGAAACGTATCTGTGTTCCACAAGATCCGGAGCTCCGGAAACTGATTTTGCAAGAAGCACACAACTCACCATATTCCATTCATCCGGGTAACACCAAAATGTACATGGACATGAAGGAAAGATTTTGGTGGAACAATCTCAAGAAGGACATCGCCGAACATATTGCTTTGTGTGATGTGTGTAGTAGAGTGAAAGCGGAACATCAGAAACCAGCAGGTTTGCTTCAACCACTACCTATTCCTGATTGGAAGTGGGACAAGATTGGTATGGATTTCATTATCGGATTACCAAGGACCCGGTCAGGATACGATTCTATTTGGGTAGTAGTGGATCGCCTAACTAAAGTGGCTCATTTCATACCTGTGAAGACAACCTGTACAAGTGCTAAGTTGGCCAAAATCTATATGAGTAGAATTGTATGTCTACATGGAGTGCCCAAGAGTATTGTGTCTGATAGGGGAACTCAATTCACTTCTTATTTTTGGAGACAGCTACATGAGTCATTGGGAACGAGGTTGGAATTCAGTACTGCTTTTCATCCTCAAACTGATGGACAAACCGAAAGAACTAATCAGATTCTCGAAGACATGTTGAGGGCATGTGCCCTAGACTATGGAGCCAGTTGGGATGAAAGTCTGCCTTACAAAGAATTTTCTTATAACAACAGTTATCAAGCCAGCATTGAGATGGCACCATTTGAGTTTCTCTACGGAAGGAAGTGTACCACCCCATTGTTATGGAATGGTGTGGGGGAAAGAAGTTTGTTCGGACTAGAACTTATCAAAGAAGCCGAAGAGAAGGTAAAGTTGGTTAAGGACAGATTGAAAGATAGCACAGTCCCGACAGAAAAGCTACGTGGATCCTAAGCGTAGAGAAGTCACCTACGAACTTGGTGATAGAGCTTATCTTAGAGTGTCACCACTTCGTGGAGTGAAGAGGTTCGGAGTCAAAGGAAAATTGGCACCAAGATATGTTGGGCCATTCAAGATTTTGAGTCGTAAAGGAGAAGTTGCCTATGAAATTGAACTACCAGAATCTCTGTGAGCTGTCCATAATGTGTTTCATGTGAGTCAACTTAAGAAATGTCATCCAGAAATGGAAGAAACTTCTTTGAAGGATACTATACCTTTGGAGGAGGTTCAGTTGGAGAGTGATCTCACCTATGAAGAGAAACCTATCAAGATTCTTGACACTGCAGAAAGAGTCACACGGACCAAGACTATCAAGTTTTGTAAAGTCCAGTGGAACCATCATTCCGAAGAAGAAGCAACATGGGAAAGAGAAGATGATCTTCGGAAAGACCACCCTCACCTATTTGCTAGCCAATCCGAATCTCGAGGGCAAGATTCACCTTAAGGGGGTTAGATTTGTAACATCCTCAAAATCATGTTTTAAACTTATGCGTAGCATCCATGCATCCATGAGCATATGATTTTCATTTCAAACAAATCAATTCAAAACAGAAGCATTTGTGCTTATTATTTTATGTAAAGTTTACTCAAGCCTTGTGTTACTTGTTTTGAGAAAAGTACTGTTAACCATTCAGTATTGTTTAGAATCCAAACTCAAATGATTTCAAAAACTTTAGCAAAGTCTCAAAGAAAAATATGAAATAAAACCAAATCTATGCCTATTATCACACCTCATAAAGGCATGGTTTTATTTTTATTTTCAAAAGACCCAAGTGTGTTTGAGTGAACACATGTGTTTGACACTTATTTGAGCACAAGTTTGTCTGTACAAAAGTCCTGAAAAGCTTTGGATTCAAACAGATTTGAATTGAGGTTTGAAAACCATTTCAGAAAAACAAACAGAAAAAGAAAAAGCTTAAAGAGAGAAAAAAATATCACTCAGCCGAATCTGGCCCAACCAGCCCAGCTAAACCCAACACCCCACCCCGCGAACCGTTTTCTTTCACTCACCTCCGCACCCGCTGAGTGACTGACAGGAAGGACCCACTCCCTCTCCTTTCCTCTCGCTGACAGCCACGGCCCACACGACCATCGTCGTCACCACCCAGCGACTGGTTCATCCCCAAATCACGCAGGCGTTCCCTGTATTGATTCGCGGCGTCAATTCACGTTGAATGCTGGAGTAAATCTCGCTCGCGACCATGCTACTTAAACCCCCTCTGCCCCCTCTCCATTTCCCCCCAAACTCCAAGCACAAAGCGCCCCAGGCTGCCCGCATTCAACCTCGCACCGACGCAGTCAGAGAGCACTCCGGTGACCGATTCCGGTGAGTCCCATGCACCCCTCTCCCTCTGGTTCTTGCAGATAGCCTCGCCACTTTCTTGCGCATCTACTGACACTGCTGGTTCCCTTTATACTGCCCTAGGTCGTCGATTCCGTTCAACACCGCAAGCTCCCGACGACAACCTCGACTCCGGCGACCAAATTCCGTAAGCCCTTTGCGCCCCTTCGCCTCCGACTCACACGAAGTTGTTCGCCACTATCTTGTGCATCATCTGGTGCCGCTTGTTTGTGCTAGGGAGACCAGTAGCGTCACCAACGTCGCCGTCTACTCGAACCCGACGCCGCCCGCAACTCCGACGAGCTCCAACAGCCCACTCTGTGCGCCCCTTGTCAAGCCGCCGCCAGGTTGAGCATCAGCACGTCGCCACGGTTCTGGTAAGCCCCTCTGACGACCCTAGGACGACCTGTAGCACCGCGCCACCGTAGGCAGAGCTCGCCGCCGCCAGTAGCTGCCGCTAGCGCCGCTCAGTTTTGGTCGCTTGATTCGTAGCCGTCAGATCTAGATCCAGCGCGTAGGATTAGATCACTTAACGAATCGTTATGAGTAGATCTGAGCCGTGCGGGTTAAGTAGATCCAACAGCCCAGAAGCGCGATCCAACGCGAAACGGTATGGGCCAATTAGAAACAGACGCGTGGCAGCAGTTAGATTAAAGACAGAATTTGAATCTATTAGATATTCAAAATTGTTTTGGCTATAACTTTTGATCCCCACGTTAGAATTTGACAAATTTTATATCGTTGGAATCAGGAGAGCAAGCTCTTTCTAAATATGCAATGTGTTTAATGTTTTGTTTCTGTTAAAAAGGTTTTATTTGAAGAAACTTGTGTAGGACTAAATTGAGTATATGAAATGTTTAGGAAATAATTTAGGGTTTAAATAATGGTTGTTTGGCAAGTTTTTAAGTTGTTAGTGAATCAGTACTATATACTTGCTTTGTTGACTTTTAAAAATCATCACATATCATCTTGCATGCATGCATATATTTTTGATTGTATATGTTTTGTGTGTAATTTGTTGCTACAATTCTTTGTGTAGATTTTGGTGCTAGTGATTGTGATTGTGAAGAGTGTAACTACTCTCCAAACTACCAAGGAAAGTGGTACTTCATGAATATTTTTATCCCATGTTTTATACTAAGCATTAGAGATATTTTGCTAAGTCCTGCATGTTATTATTTTGCTTATATGCCTTGTTGGGAAATCCTAGTAGTTGTAGAATTGGTAGGGAATTTCTAAGTTAAGTTACTATCTATGCCATGCTTAGCCTAGCTAGTAGCAAACAAGGGTTGGTAAAATATACATGCTATGATGAAAACATTTCTAAGTCTTTGGACTTGTGTTTTGCCTAATAAAACAACTAAGTTAATGAAACACTTGGGTGGAATGGAAGGATTGGTTTATGTTGAGTGGTTACACAAGGCCCATTTCTATGGTTTACCTTGTGTATCTCACTTGTGGTAAGCCACCCAGGAACAAAGAGATTTTAGAGGCCAAGTGTTAAGAATCTTCTAGTGCAGCCACTTGGCAATATGGGCTCTGCCTGGATCACATAAGTTGCTAGAACTTAGCCATTTTGATAGTTGGTGGTAGTGGGATGATAGGTTGGAACGCGTCCATTTTGTCTAAGGGAAGGCTTCTGAAAGGTCCTGTCTTGGTGAAACCAAGTCTGGTGGGGAAAGTGCACAACCTCTGCAGATGGAAAAATCTAAGTACTTAGCCATGTCCCTAGAAAAGGACAACTTGAGCATCAATACATGGAAGCTATCAAGAATCTCCTCATCCCAATTTCTAAGTAAAATTTGTGGGTGAACAAGGGTGAAGGACCTCAATGTCTATTGGTGGTTCCTTGGGAAAAGTTTTGACAAAGAAAAACTTAGTGATTTCAACTAATAGGCAAAAATCTATTTTGAGCAAAGCAAGCCAAGCTACACTTAGCCAAATTGCATATTATTATCTAGTCCACCTAAAATTATACTAAGGTATCACTTGCCAATACTATTCCAATGTATTGACCCACTGTGGCTGTAACTTGTGATATTGCAGGTTACTCTGATGAGGATTAGGTGTCATGAGTCTACACTCAACATGTTTGCCGGTGGAACATGAAGATGAAGACTTTTATTTATTTACTTATTCAAACTCTTGTACTAGGCCTGTGGCCTTGGAGTTGTAAAGACTATGTTTATCTCTGGAATGACTGTAATAAAGACCTTTGTATCTGTGTACTTCATCTTAAACTGTGGATGCTAGCAATGATCCAGGGACTAGCATTGCAATCACAGGGATCCTTTTCCTTTATAAAGGAGGGATCTTACAGCCTGGCATCTTCTACAACATTGGATGGTCACAACTGGATGTTCCCAGTGGCATTCAGGCTATTCGATATAGAGATAGAGGAAAATTGGATCTGGTTTATGAGGAAGCTCAGGATATCTATAGGACAAATGGATCCACTGGCTATATCCACAAATGCGTGCAAAGGGCTGGCGAATGCAGTGAAGGAGGTGTTCTCGCGAGCTGAGGGTAGAGAATGCCATGCCCACCTCATGCTCAACCTGTATAGATACTATGCAGGCAGCGAATTTTGTTACATGTTTGCTGCTGCTAGATCTTATAGAGTTGGGCGCTGCGAATATTTCATGAGCAAGATTTTTGCGGAAGCCCTAGATCTTCCCCAGTACTTGTCCGCACATCATTCACAACTATGGAAGAGGAGTCAGTTCAACCCTTACATCAAAGTTGATTACATAAACAACAACCTAGCTGAATGCCTGAATAACTGGGTGAAGGACATAAAAGTCCGTCCTGTTCATATGTTGATCGACGGAATACGGGGTATGATCATGAAGTTGTTAAATATAAGGAGAAAGATTGGTCAGAGACTTAGAGGACATATTCTACCGCCTGTTGTACAACAACTACATAAGAGAAGCCGAGGGCTTGGTCATCTTAGGGTTCTCCCGTCAAACAGCAGCAGCTGTGAGGTGGTTGATATGTCCAAAAACAGCCACATGGATGTTGTGAACATCGAGCGGCAGGAATGCACCTACTTAGAGTGGAAGCATACCGGGAAACCATGCGAGCACGCATTGATCAATATTTGTCTGACTACTTCTCTCTAGAAAAATTCAGAGATATGTACGCTGGTTCCGTGGAGCCCTCTACTGACCTATCTCATTGGCCTCAAGTCCAACTTAGTTCTGAGCTGTGCCAGCCTGTAACAAAAAGGGGCAGAGGTAGACCACATGTGAAGAGGTTTAAGAATTTTCTAGAGAGGGCTGGTTCAGCTTTTAGTGGTAGCAAGAAGGGCAAAAACCGATGCAAGACCTGCCATCTTATAGGCCATAGAGCAGCGGGGTGTCCTCTTAATGCACCCAAACCTAGGTATGAGATGGTACCTATAAAAAAAATCCGGTCATACTCTATAGATATTAGGTTCTTAACCGTGTCCTGTTTTTTGACAGGAAGCGCAAGGTAAGAAACATGACTACGGAATCAGTGTTTTTGCTGTGGGAGGAAATCAAAACGAGTGGAGTGATGAGGCTGAACACGATTCTGATGCTGATTGGCCTGACTTCCCTTGACCCAGAGATGCAGAGTATGTGAAGGTAAGAAAGCTGGCACCCAGGAAGAGGAGGAAGGAAGGCAGTGAAGAAGACAGAGGACACCGAGGCAAAGAAGTGGCACCCAGGAAGGGTAAGAAGGCTGGCACAAAAGAAGCACAATAATGTGGTGATGTCGAACCTGTCTATGTATTCTGTAAAATTCTGGAGCTGTGTTCGTGGGAATTGTCGGGCGAAACAAGTGTGTAGCGGTGTCTTAAGGCAATATGAGTTATTTCACGTTCTCGTACTTATCCGTTCATTGACTATGTAATCCCGCTCTCGTAGCGACTTGAGATTTGGTAATGGCTGAAGACACTTGTTGAAGCTGAAATTGTGAATGTGCCAGTACTATCTATACAGTCACAGCACCAGAGCCGATGGGGATTGCTTCTCCAGTTCGATGGATGGTAGTGGCACAAACATAATTTACATAAGTGCTTACTGGTTGCGCCAGTCGGATTAAATCCCTGTTTTTAGCATTACACTTATTAAAATGTTCTGAGCTGAAAAACAAGTTCTAAGCTGCTACATTCCCACGAAGCAGCAATTTATTTCAGCTACTGGAAAACGCCATGGCAACATAAACAACAAAGGAAATAGATAATGCCCAGATAATGAGGAAATTGTTTCCAGTTTTCGACCCAATCTTTAGCTCGTCTATCTCACCAGCTTGCTTCCACAACTTAGCCTGCATGCCTCCTACCTGCCCCTGCCTCCCCTCCATCTGGCGAAGCTCCCAGATCTCTCGCTCCAGCGCACGAATCTCCTCCTTCTTGTCCCACACAGCATAACAAAGATCCTAAAAAAGCTCCTTGTGAAAGCCTGTAAGGCGCTTTTTGATCCACACAAACTTGTCACATCCCGGTCCCCTCCCTTCCTGGGAACAATCGAATCAAAGAAACAAAAAATTACATAACAGTTCTCGGATCGGGGTTACCAACTATGCATAGCATACGAGGTTACCGCTCTGATGCCACACTTGCTGAATTTTCCTGCAGTATTTTCGTCGGTCCAAGAAATCCATCTCGGCATCTTCTCACCACACAAACATAGCATCTCGGGGTAGTAATCGTAGGGAGTCTTCTGGTACCTGATGGGGGAACCCTCCTGGCGGCGTTGAGCCGACCCTGTTTCCGCCCGAGACGAACTACATGAGCTTCAAGCCATACTCTAGGGGAGCGAGGGCAGAGGAAAGAGGGGACGGTGGAGGAGCCTTGGATGTCAGAGCAAGGGAATGGTGAAGCGTGATTTATCCCACCCAGTAACTCGACGAGAATCCTACCGTCCACTTTGGGCTGACAGGAGGGGCTCCTCCAAATGTCGCACCTTCATTGTTCAAAGGCCCTTTCGCGCTCATTGACTGAATTTTTTTGGCCTCATTCCCACCTACATATCGCAGAGAGGCCTTGCCGAGTAGCTGTCACACGCCTGGTCCCACATTTTCCCACCCTCCCCGTAAACCCCCTGTATCAGGAATAATCTTCCTTCATGGCTCGCGGTGGAAGATCCATCCACTCCAGCGCTCGCGGTCGGGCTTGCCGTGGCGGATCCACCCCTAGATCCTAATGTCGTAGTATAAAATGGCCATGGTTTCTTGAGTCGAACGGCTGTGTTGCGTCTCCGAGGTCGGACCCTTCTATCTGTAGACGCACTGATGCGGCGTCGAGCTCTAGCAGGAGCCACCAGGCGCGAAGGGGCTCATTCATTGCCACCCCCGTCCCCTTCATCGTTGTTGATTCCGACAAGGATGAGGATGTCGACGAAGCAATGTAGAACGCCACTAAAGCATCCTTGCCGAAGGGCAAGCCACGGGCATGAGTGGATGTCGTTAGGAAAGGCGTGGAGGGGTCACCAATCGAGGTGGACTCTGACGACAGTGTCGTGATCTGGGTCTAGATGTTGTTTAGGTTTAGTTGCAATTTTGGTTCTGTTTAATGCGAGTACAATTATTGTAATGGGTTTGGCGGGCTGCAACAGGAATTATGGATAGCTTTGTTCGGCGCAATAACAGTTGCTCGTGCTTCCACAATAGAAATTGTGTATGTGCCCTTTTCATGCGACAGAACCCACGTAGATTCATCTTAAACAAACCAACAAAGTCAGATTACCACCATCGGACAAAATGAACAAAGAAAGGCATAACATAGACGAACAAACTCCCAATTTGTTCCGAGCAGACACTACTAGTTTAGAGTTCAGACCACTTGGTCGACAAATACTATTACATTTTGTTCTGAGCATTCCCACACACAACTGAAAATACACGGACATGCTTCATCTTGGGCTCCTACTAGTTCAGACTTCAGACCACTTGGTCGACAAATACTATTACAATTAACAGTAGGGATCTCAATCTTAACAAACCTAGTTTTCACACACATACATTATCTTCCTAACCTTAGCACGATGCCATTCATTCTGCCACTCTAGGGTTTGAATCCTTAGCGCCATATTTTTGGTATCCTGCTTGCACTTGGTCAGTTCTTTCTATGCCTTGATCCTCAAGACCTGTGCATATTGGTAGTTGTGACATCGTGGACTTTCTTCTCGTGTAGTTCAATCCTTGATGTTGTCAGGTCTTTCTCTGCTTTAGCTTTCAAGGCCATCGCCACGTCCCTCTCCTACCCGACTTTGCTAACCTTGGCTTCCAACCTATGGATTTCTGGCGAAGGGTTGGTGCATCATCAAGGGCCATTAACTTCATCTCAGCACTCTCAAGAAGTGCACTGACTAAGGCTTCTTTCATCTCAGCATTCTTCTCCCATAGTTTATCTAGCGATTTCTGCATAAACAATGGCCACTCCGAATCTACCATTTGACAACGCTGCAACTTTTGGTTGGCCACGCTTCACCCTGCCCACACCCTAAAAACCTTCTGCCTGTGTTGCGTCCCTCGAATTCTACAAATTTAGCGGCCACAAGCTCATGTTTTTTACAACAAGGAGGACTCTCTCTATCTTGAAAACGTGATAATCGGAGTCGTACAAAGTCGTGACGGCCTAGCACACCAGACGTACATGAGTAATCAAAGTAGATATAGCTCAAAATAAATAAATCCCCATAAAATGTAAGGTATGAGACGACTCACATCGCTTTCACCGTCTCTATGATCTTCACGCATTTCCTGGCCGTCTCCCTACGAAGCCATGACGAGAAGGAGGTGGAGGAGCGGGGTGGTGGCGGGAGAGGTCACTGGTGGGGTGGCGTGCCACCTGCTAGCGGCTAAGGGATGGAGTGAGGACAGTGGCTTCGAGGGGAAGGGAGAGAATTAAAGAACGCCAACCCTACCAACAAAATTCATCGACTATTATAACACGAACACATCTAACTTCTTATGTGCCCGGCACTTGGAAAGCGTGACATTGGCAGGTGGAGCACACACGATTATTAAGGAATACTCCCCTCCGTCCGCAAATAAGTGTACTTCTAGATTTTTCTTAAGTCAAACTTTATCAAATTTGACCAAATTTTTAGATAAATATAACATGTATTACACCAAGGAGTATTAAAGAACTTCGACTAACATACATTCGTCCGACAAGTATGCTCTTCGCACTGGACTAGTATTGATTACGGCTTACATTTAAGCACAACATAAGTTCTACAACTCCCTATCAGTCTTCTCGATGCGAATGCAGAAACTGATCTGCTTGGCCGGTCCAGCATCGACAAGGTACTTGGATGGCACACAAAGGAGCGACCTCAGGTCTGTAAACTCCACCTCGCCTGGCGTTAGGCAGCTCGGCGACATGGCCCTCACATGCACTGCATCGGATGACGGCGGCTGGGCGTGCGACCACATACTCACAGTATATATCGGCCATGCGCACGAGACCGACCTGACGCATACCGCAGGAACGAAGGTGGGCCTAGGGACAGTTCCTGGAAAACCAGCGGAGGTGGTGGGCCCAGGGATGTTTCCCGGAACGCGAGCGGTGATGGTTAAGACAAAACATAGCCGCACCCCTGCAAAATGAGTCGGTGGCATACCAACTTAGGGAACGACACCTGCTCTTGGAGAAGAATGGAGTAGCCATAGGAGAGCCTAATCACTTCGATCAGGTGATCCCTTGCAAGGTGAACCATGAGCTTTGCCGGCAGGCCAGTGTAGTTGTAGCCGGAGTCCGTGCAGCTGCACGTGTCGTGCCGGCACGCGAGCTCGTGCCCTGTAAGCACATAGTAGGGTTAACAGCGAGAGCATCCATGGTGGGAGCACTCGATCCTGTACATCGCCAGGATGTTGCACGTGAGGATCTCCTCCAGATTCAAGGGCTGGCGATCTGAGTACTCCTGATGTGCGGCTCCCACATCTGAAGATCATCAAGAAATTAGAGAATAGATGTGCATTTAGTTAAGCCGACAATAGGAATTTGTAAGATAAATTCAAACGCTAGTCAAATGATTTCCTACTTTAAGGTTCAAGTCAGTTGCTATCGTCGGGGAACGACATGCAAAAGCCGGTCGTGTCGTCTGGCATGGCAAGATGCGGTGGTGAAGGGGTTATGGCTGTGAAAGAGACGTGCGTAGTCATGAGCTCTTATTGATATAGGGCAGAGGAATGCATATATTAATATATTTGAATATTATAAGCGCGGCGAATCATGTCGCAGAACAACATACTCGTGGATCGGCCTTACAAAGAAACATCCTAGCTTCGACGCGGCCCGATGGAACGGTCTGTGACCATCGGCAAGCAAAACCAGCGCCCTGGGAAGGGGGGAGGGGGCCAGGTCTTCTAGAAGAGACGATCTAACGGTCTCCTTTGTCCACTATGGTTACGATCCGACGGCTGCTATTAGTCGTTAGGGTTATGATATGGGAAACTCTAGATTTCTCCATGGAACCCTGGAATCTCTAGTTGGAGAAGTTTCTAAGAATGCCGAGAGGGAACTAGGTGCCGGGTTTGGGCTCAATCCGTGCAGTGGGTCCATGTTCTGGGCAGTGAGGGGGAGGTCTAGGGTTGAAAGCCATGTTAACTCCTACTCGATAGCCATCGGGGGGGTGCGCCGTGTGCCAAAAGTTTCGGTTTGTCTTGCTTATGATTGTATGTTGGTAGTGCGTGACACATAGGGGCTACTCGATCTGGTTTCATATTTTTTTTGATTTTTGATGAATTTTCCATTGCCGGGGTTCGGGGGGTGAGAAAAATAAGCAAATCTGTCGGCACGCGCAAGCACGCGAGGTCCATTGCAACCTTGAACCTAGGCACTTGCCCAGCCTAGGTACCCCATCGGGCACCCCAATATTTTTTTTTGAAAAAATCCAGGGCAATTTCTAGGGTACCTACAGGTAGAAACCGCAATTACCGGGCATAACTCGTTAAAAATACAGTATATGCTTACGCCACAAGATGAGCACCAACCTCTCGGCAATGGCGGTTCGCCATCACGAAGCATGCGTGTAAATTGCCTCGGGCCCTAGGGCGCACTCAATTCTCGCACGTCCTTTGTAGAATTGTCATTTTTTGGAGTCGGTAAATGGAAACTCTGGATTTCTCAATGGAACCCTGGAATCTCTAGTTGGAGAAGTTTCTTAGAATGCCGAGAGGGAGCTAGGTGCCGGGTTTGGGGTCAATCTGCGCAGTGGGTCCATGTTCTGGGTAGTGAGGGGGAGGTCTAGGGTTGAAAGCCATGTTAACTCCTACTCGATAGCCATCCCGGGGGTGCGCCGTGTGCCAAAAGTCCCGGTTTGTCTTGCTTATGATTTTATATTGGTAGTGGGTGACACAAAGGGTCTACTCGAGCTGGTTTCATATTTTTTTTGATTTTGGATGAATTTCCCATTATGTGTGTTGTGTCTAGGGTTGAACCCCTCTCTCTCTAGAGACGAACCTCTCTATCCACGCAAAATAACGAGTTTGCCACCGATACTTTACTTCCATAATCTAGAAGGAAAGTGTACAAAGGTGTATAATTTTTGTATATGCGTGTCTATGCATTTCCTTTTATTCTCTAAAAATTATAAACTATTTGGATTTATATACACGAGGGTATACAAAAATATAAAAAATGTGTGTATTTTCTAGTGCAGTGACGGGGAAATGCGGCGGCACGCTTGTCTAACTGGTTGCAACGCGTCCACCATGGCACAAGTATGGTGAACTATAATTTCATGTCAGCGGGGTTCGAACGATGCATCCTCTACATGCATCGTACCCTTCACATTAGAGCGTGACAACGCACGGGTCTGTCTAGCCATGCTTTAATCGTTGTGTTTTTAGTCGTCCCTCCTTTTGACCCTTCTACGAGAAGCAATCGATCGAGGCGTAGATTAAAGAATCCATTGAGTCGTCATGTCACGCCTATGAAAAGCCTACTACTGCTCCATCTGCAAATGGGAATGGTCCTCACAGTACCGCGCCTGCAATCTCACTTCTAGCTGGGGACCATGGCACGAACCGTCCACGCATCAGCTAGAAGCCCTACCGGGGCACCCAACTGATGAGCCTCGAGGCGGAGGGCCCTAGGAGGAGACTTAACAATGCCCCTTCTTTAAAACATTCTCCTCTACATCGTCTCCCTCCCACGCATTAACCCATTCTCCCCGATCTAGCAAAACCTACAAACCTCATCATATAGCTCGAGGCCGAACAGCCACCTTCCTGCTTCTGACGCCATGAAGCAAGTCCTTGTAGGTGAGTCTTTGGGTGTTGCCGTTGGGCTGTCTGCGCTTGACACGAGTGATGCAGCGCCTCCCGCCGCAGATCTCGAGGATATGAATGTAGCCTAGGGTGAGGAGGACGTCCAGTTCGACCCTTATGAGGATTATGTGCTCACGGGTGCAGAAGACTTCGGAGCCCCCGATGAGGGAGAGGAGTTCGACGAGCATGTTCCGCTCATGTACCCGGAGGTACTTTTATTTCTCCATATTTCTAGTGCACTATTCATATTTTCTGGTCGGGCTATAGATGTACTAGTACTGAATCTATTCAAGTTATCTGTATTCTACCGATCATGATCAGATGCACCATACAACCCGCTGCATGCACAGATTTAGTCTGTTCTGAATTACTCCACATTCTACAGTTTGGAGCGAGCTATGGAGACAGCCGTAATAAACCTGTAAAATTATGATGTGGTTTTCAAAGTAACTTGAAATGGTTGTTCGAATATCTATGCATGACCAGTAAATTCACTACTAGTTTGTGCGATTTTTTAGAACAAGTAGAATAAGTAAATTTATTTTGCTCATTTCTTTTGCATTTTTTGCACATTACATGATGATTCAAGTGAGGTGGGCTCTGACAAGGAGTATAGGGACGACAAGAGCTGCCACGTCTTGAAGAGTATCACGAGAGGGAAGGTCCCTTTCCACACTCTAAGTGTGGAGCTCAGTTGCCCCTTCTGTAGCAAAAGAGTCAACCCAAGGATTGACATCATGATTCAACATGCGGTTGGCATCGGTAAAAGCTCCAATGCTTCACTCAAGACAGCGGCCAAGGCTAAGCACGCTGCGTATGGCAAATTCCTGAGGGAGTACGTCAGGACCGGACTTGTATCCCCATCCTTCAGGATCGGCTGGATCCGCCACTCCAAGCCGGCCAAGAAGTGACCTTGCTGCCTCCTACAACACCTAATAATTTTAAGTTGTTTCTATCGTTTCTAGAAAATGACACTATATGTGGTGTGTTGGACCAGACACAATGTTTTTGTGTGTGTGTGTGTGTGTTGCAT
Organism: Avena sativa; assembly: GCA_916181665.1. NCBI lineage: Eukaryota > Viridiplantae > Streptophyta > Magnoliopsida > Poales > Poaceae > Avena > Avena sativa. The sequence continues at coordinate 454,151,093 of OV702294.1, forward strand.
ACGTGTCGCCGCCCTCTCGATCCACATGCCATCGCCAAGTCGCACACACGGCTCGACCACGCAATCATAGCCCTATGATGTCAAAACCGATGGTGCTCGACCGGTCAAACTTTTTTCATGGTAGGTAAAGACCGTAGTGATGGTAAATGCGATCTCCCCGGACCTCCTCCCCCTCCCCTTTTAATGAAGGGCCTCCTAGCCCTGCAGCCCTGCACTGTGCAAATTCTGCCGGTGTCATTTGCATGAGGCAGCATCCAGAACTGCCATGCAGTTTCTCGATTTACTTTACGTGGCTTGACCATTCAACAAAATATATATAGGCCTTAAGCCTTGGGATGGAGGGAGTATTACTGAATATATCTACCTGAGATTGTGGTGGGATCCACAAGATCAGATGCCGCTATCCACGAATGGGCACAATCTAAGGACACATTCATAATATAAGATGCTAGCAAACTCGGCACATCGTGCTTGGCTGTAGTGGCACAAACATAAATATTGTTAGAACGAAGGTTACAGTCATAAACACACCCAAATTATAGTTCGAAAAGGTAATACACAACAGTTCGGAAGTGCTCACACATAGCTATCACACATTGTACTTGTGAAAGAACATGTTTTTCTAAACATAAAAAGCCCCATACAAACACAACAATCATGCACTAAAAATGGATATCCCAGCCTGTTGGAATGATTGGCGTAGAAGGCAACCGATCCCAGGATGTCTTCGGGCGCTTTCCCCAGCTGTTAGATTCCTCTCCATCATGGTATATGCGGTAAACCACTTTCCTTGGTGGTGGTTCAAGGGTGCGTTGCCTGGAACGAAACACTTTGATCTGGCGGTATAGCTCATGGATGACTTACCCGTCAATAGCAGCGTACTTCAGGTTAGGGTCAGAAAGCAGCTTATCCTCCTAATAATCGTGCCCTAAAGGGCACCACCAACATCTTGGGAGTTTGTCCTTCATCTCAGTGTACCACGGGTCGATGAGATCGGTGGCAAGATCGGCCATCCCAGTCTTGCTGCCTGTCGTCCCTCGGATCTAGTAAATATCATGGATGTCCACTCTGTACTCCTCTGGGATGAAAATTCGGACAGTCGGGCTGGTAAGAAGGCCATTGTCAGACCTGGTGTCAACACTAGTAAATGTTATCTGGTGGTTCATGAGAAAGTCACCAAAGAGCGACCTAATTCTTTTGCCCACCTGCATGAAAGTGGATTCAGACAAATAATGTAGCAAGAACTTCTGGAAACAAATGGCTCAGGAACAAACTGACAACAACATGTAGCTCTTCCGATCACCCCCTTCTCGCAAAAATGCTGGTAAACAAGGACGTGCTCCTTCATGGAGAGTTGCAGCACGACAATCTTGCGGCGATCTCGGCTATACTCGAGGTCGAGACCCACGAACCTGAACCCGCTTTCTTCTGAAGGCAGCCAATTCTTGTACTGGGTAATAGTGCGGTTCACCGTCTCAGGGTCGATGGTGTAGACGACACTGAGATTCTTCTCGCCATGGACTTCTATGTTGAATTACGCGGTCCCTATCATTCCGTCATTTCGGACATCCCGCCGGTACATGACTATAGGAAAGAGGGAAAGGACACAGAGGAAGAGGCTGATGCCGTGGCGGTGGAAATGGATGGGGCCGTGGAGGAGGAAGACGATGAGGCCGTGGAGGAGGAAAGGAGACGGAGAAGAGCGAAACTACTTATTGCAAGATCGCAACCGCCCTTCCTAGTATGCGCAATGGTGCATGACCATTCGTAGTGGGGTGGGAGTGGAGCAAAACGGTGGTTCAACGAGGCGACGCTAGCGCTGCCTGAAATTGGTTCCGTGCTACTAGCATGTAGTGGAATCAAGGTCTGCCATGCACGATCTAAGTCAAACTTAGTCGCGTTCCAACCTTCACTCTCTGACATGTGGGACCCTACATTTGGCAGTCACATACCAACATAGTTTTCAAAACCGGACCAGTCAGTGAACCAGTGAGGCGACTGGTTCACTGGTTTGATGGATCGTACCACTGGTTCATTCGGTTCGATGGTGACAAAAAATAGTTTTGTCACACTGCCGGGCCGACCCAAAATTTCTGCGTGTGACCGACACTGTCCGCGCGGATGCGCGGTGCGTGCGCGGCGCCCCAGGGGGCGACCCATCCGGCGCAGCGGTAGTGATTCAGAGGCACTGGCAGAAGGCTGACCAGCGGCAGCCAGCACCATCAATGGCGACGCGACGGCATGTTGATAGACTGGACGACACGCTCTCCATGCCGCTACAAGCGTCGCACAATGCCTGCCCTACTGACTGGACACTTTAATGCCCCTCTTCAACCTCCATGTCGGCATCCGATGCTGCCCCTTTTAACCGGCCACCCGCGGCCATCTTCTCCCACACAGAACACCATCTCTCTCCTCCTTCCCCTTTTCCTTCTCCACGGCTTGTTGCTAGCCATGTCCGGCGGTGCTAGGTCGAGGGGATGCAGTGGTGGTCGTGGATACCGAGGGAGGCGTGGAGGACGCGACCAACTCACCGCGCCACCACGCTCTCCCTCAACACCGTCCTCGCCAGAAGATTTCGACCAAGGCACCCAGTTTGTCGTGGCCATCCAACTCGGCATGCCGCGTGACAGGATTCTCCTGCCCCGCCGGTTCGTGACGCTGATTGGTAATGAGCTGCCTCCACTCGCCATTCTGCGGGCAAACGGCTTCAGGACCGACAGATACCCAATCGATCTGCAGTTCGACCACCTCAGCCAGCTGTACTTCGGCAACGACTGGAAGTTCTTTGCCCACTCGCACCAGATCAAAGTGGCTAACATCATCGTCTTCAAGTACGACGACGAAGGAAAGTTCAACGTCAGCGTCTTCGATCACACCAGGTGCCACCACTGCTACCACTCCAAATCCTCCTCCAACTCCGACGAGTAGGCTAGGCTGTGCGCGTGCCATGTATGATGTATGAATGTAGGCATTGGATATTTGAAATAAATTTTTTTATTCAAGCCCTAAAACATAGTTGCACTCATTACGCCCTAAAACATCGTTATAACCTAAGACTACGCGCGGCCGCTGGCGCTGGGGCAGCGGCTACGGCGGGTCAGATACACCATTCATCATTGAGATAATTAATGAGCGCTCATTGCATCTGCACATCCTCTTCAGCTCGGTAGAGGCGGGCACGCATGGAAGCATCATCAGGATTGGCCCACACCGCTTCCCGGAGGTCGCTACGCACCAATTCGAGCTTGTCCAATTGCCGGTATTCTGGCAGAAAGATACGTTCTACCACCGCTGGCGTGAAAGGCTCGCCGGTGGTCAAGTGATGGCTGTAAAAAGGGCGAACCGGCAGTGTGCCCATCCTCTAAATCCGTAGGCGCCCAGGAATGGTAGGAGGCAGCACGTCTAGCAACTCCAGCGGATTCGGCCACCACGACGACAGCAGCCGCTCGGGCACCTCTTCTCTGCCGGCATCAGGTTGCCACGGAGCTCGTCGTGTTGACGCCGGCGGCCAGGAATGGTGGTTTTTTGTGTTGTGAGTTGCACGGGTATGGTCGAAGATAGCTCGACGACCTCCCCCTTTTATGGCCATGCCTGGACACGGCGGGAAACACCGAGAACTCACGGGAAGCAGTGGGAAAGAAAGGTGGGAGCGCTGGATGAAATTGGTTCTACGCCACTTGCATGCAGTGGAATCGAGGTCTGCCATGGACGATCCAAGTCAAATGTACTCATATTTGCACGTGCATTCACTCGCTGACAGGTGGGACCCAACGTTCCCCTCAAGATTAATTTTTTCACTTCCTTTAGACGGTCCCTATGCCCACCCTCACTAATTACTCCCCCCTTCCTTGCCTTCCACGTGGACAAGACCTGTGCATGCACAATTAAATTGCATGCTAGGATTTGACACGTGATAACTAGTGATGCAGAGCACATGAGCTATAGGTGACGCAATGGACAGGACTAAACGACTGATAGCTTGAATTGACGTGATAGCACAAGACGCATATATCCTCGTTATTATTCTTTTTAACGAGGGGTCCTTTTAAATATTTGTTTACTAAGAAGATGGAACGACCGCTGCCACACGTATCCATAAGTTCATCTGAATCGCAGCGACGGTTCCAGCATATCCCATGTTTCGAAGAAAGTCTGTCTTCTCCTTGCCGCCGCCACGCTTCTCCACAAGGATGTCTGAATCGTAGCGACGGTTCCAGACTTCCCTTTGTTTTTTTGAAAGCCTTCTTGTTACTCCTGTCCTCTATCTTATGCATCCCATCTATTGTTCTTTCTGCCTAATCCTTGCCGCTATGGAAGGTTACACTCGAGAGACAAGCTTCACTTCCCATGGCAATACAAAGATAGATGTCGTCTACACCAACGAGGAGGATACAGTTGTGCAAGTCCCGAGGATGTACGAGGAATGGCTTGACAAAGATGAGGACAAGTTTTTCGGATTGGACCTCGAGTACACCAAGGAGGAGGAAGAGTACGACAATGATGTCGCCATCATTCAACTGGCAATGAGGCAACACTTCCTCATGTACCACTACTCCTGGTTTATAGATCGGATCTCTTTAGTTTACCACTTTTAGGTTTTTCTTACTTTTAGTTGTCATCTGTATGATTTTAATCAGTTGATGTCGTGGTGTGGAACACGGCAGAGCCATCGGGGATGGCAAAGAAGGGACACACGGATGCATTCGGTGGCTCACGCAACGGGTTGGGCACGGTGCACTGCAAACACACGGACGTACCCAGGTTCGGGGCCCTCTCGGCGAGGTAACACCCCTACTCCTGCAAGATGAACTATGTATGGGAGCTTGATGCTCAGTACAGATGCTCCTTGAGCTGTTTCCTTAGCTACTATCGGAGGCTAGAGGAAGATGGGAACTAGATGCTAACACTTCTATCCTTCTATTGTTGCCTGCCTAGGACCCTGGCTCTACCCTCCCTTATATACTGGTCTAGGGGTCAGATTACAGATCGGGCCCTAGGGTTTACTGTTTGGATATGGGTTTACAGGGAAGGGCTGGCTGCAGGGCCCAGCCGGTAGGCCAGGACCCAGTACGCCCTTCTTTTAGCGTCATCCTTCTCTTTAGTGGTCACTCGGGCTTCCTTTGGGGCGTCACCCTTGCTTTAACAGTCACCCGAACCGCTTTCGCCAGTCCAGCCGACCGTCTCGCTTTATCTTCGTCGGGTAGCGCTGGGCATAACGGCATGCCAGCTTCCTTGATGACGAGGGAGAGCCAGAAGCGTACCCCGCACAGAGCTCCAGTCCTTCCGTGCTCTCCATCGAATCCGAGGTGAGCCGGGTGGGAACGGCCACCCGGCCGGTTCTTCTGGCCACCGGCTAGATGGGTCAGCCAGGAAGGTTATAAGCCTAGCCGGGCTTGCTTGCCAGACGGTTAGAGTTGTATTTCCTAGGGGCCAGGCGGCCTGCATTTTCCGGAGCCGGCCTACTTATGCCTGGCTTTCCCCACCCGGGGGTTATCCCCCCGACAGTTGATCTTGCCTTTACTAAACAGTCTTAGTCCCAAATTTTGCTCAAATGTTGCTCTCGCAAATACTGTAATATTTCCATATGCTCATATTGCATTTACTGAACTCTATTAGTACCAAATGAATTGTGACTATATAACTTTCAGAGTTTTCACCTTAGATTTACTAAATTTTTGTAGTTTCAATTTTTATTCAGGATGTGGTATTGCATTGTCTAAATAATCGTAGTCCCAAATTTTATTATAGTGGGGATCTTGCAAGTACTGCATTTTTGCAACTACTGAATTTTATTGCGTATGGAATTATCCATTTGGTCATGTTGCAACAACTAAATTTTACTAGGACCCAAAAAATTGTGACAAGCCATATTTGAGAGTCTTGATTTTGCGTTTACTAAACTTTTGTACCTTAAAAATATATTTAGAGATGATGATCTTGCATGGACAACATTTGTAGTTACTCATTGTGTCATTGTTTTGGTTATGCATTTTATGATGAAAAACTACATACTTCCAGGACCGACAAGAAGTGTCCGGCGCTGCGTCAATTCCTTGTGCATAAAGGAATTGTTTTCTGCACTATCGACAAAACATCTGATTCTGTCAAGTTTTCTCATGCGGGAATCAAAATTCCCGAGCATAAGTGGATCGATATTCAAGATCTTGTCAAGATCAAAGGGGACTGGAAGAGGAATGGAATGGCTAGTCTCGCGGCTAGAATCATCGATCCGTCGTACACCAAAATGAAGGAAGATTTCCCTAGAGATAGGCACAATTTTTGGGAGGAGACGTCGTTGTCTGATATAAACCTGAAGTATGCTCAGATCCATTTCTTTCAAACTTTTCTCATTTTTTGCCCCAGTTGCAAGAGGGAAGACAAGCAAAGGGGAGGACTTTGTTGGAAATACAGAATAGCTAAGCATGATGCTAAAACTGCAAAGAGAGAGGCTGCAGCTGAAGCTACAAACAGAGAGGCTTCAGCTGAAGCCGCAAACTGAGAGGCTGTAGCTGATGCCGCAAACAGAGAGGCTGCAGCTAAAGATAGTGAAGCCAAGTGTTGGGGATATGCTAAATGGGTATCACCATAGCATGTCTATAATCCGGATAACCCGGGTGGCCCACAGTTGGTAGCAAGGCTCTAAAGGGAATATGCCCTGAGAGACAATAATAAAGTGTTTATTGTGTGTATTCCAAGTATATGATAGATGTTTATTTTTCATGCTATAATTGTATTAATACGGAAACATTAATACATGTGTGTTTAATAAACAAACAGAAAGTTCCTAGTTATGCCTCTCTCATAAACTAGCTCGTTGATTAACAAGATGATCAAGGTTTCCTGATCATGGACATTGGATGTTGTTAATAACGGGATCACAACATTAGTGTAATGGTGTGATGAACATTCATCCGAAGTATAGCATTACGAACAAAGTCATTGAGTTTATATTGCTATAACAACTTACGAAGTGATCCTAATCCTTAGACCATGAGATCATGTCAATCACTAACACCGGAAGAGTTTCTTGATAACATCAAACGTCACACCGTAACAGGGTGATTATAAAGATGGCTTCAGAACTAATAAAGTGTTATGTTGAGGCTCATGGATCGAGAGTGGAATTTGTTCATCCCGATGATGGATAGATATACTCTGGGCCCTCTCAGTGATATCACATTGATTAGCTTGCAACCAAGTGATTTGATCACTAGAATGTTATATCACGGGAACGAGAAAAGAGTGCATGTCAGTAACGAGATCAATCTAGGTATGGAGATACCGATGATCGAATCTCGGACATGTAATATGTCGTGAAACAAAGGGATTAAGATACTAGCGTAAAAGGTTCTGAAGATCACAAGAAAGTCATCGTTGAATGTGTGGGAGTCAGTATGGGTCTCCAGATCCCGCTTATGATTATTGATCCAAGAGGGGTCTCGATCATGTCCGCATTATTCACAAACCGTAGGGTGACACACTTAAGAGACACCGACATCCAATTGGAGCAAAAGTTTCATGCCGAAAGAATGAACAAGCGTAGGAATTTATTTCACTAGATACCGAAACAGGTTTTCGGGTGAAATTGCATAAAGTGGTTATGCATGTGAAATAGAATTCTAGCAAGGGGTTATTTGTGAATGTTTGTCATTAAAGTAATTGACAAAATTCTGAATAAAATAAAAGAGTTTTATTTAATGAGAGTTTGCATTAAATTTGGTGGAAATTTAATGGCATGTTTGAGTGGGATTTTGAGTGGAGGGAATTTAAAGGAATTTTGTGAGTGGAGTGTCCACCCACATGAAGAGGGGAGGGCAAGGGGGCAGCCCCCATGCGCCAGCCACCCCCTTGGGGTTCCCCCCTCCTCCTATAAAAGGCACCCCTCTCCTCACTTCTTACTCACACCTCCTCGTGAAGGATCTCTCTCCCCCTCTAGAATTTATCCCCCATGGTCTCGGACTAGCGAGATACATGTTCCCGGTGGCTATTCGGCAAGAAAGAGTTGTGCTTCCACTAAATCACTAGAGCGAGGAGGCGGAGGTTGCTCGGTGCCTCGAACGTGTGTGCGATCATGGATGCGCTGCTGATTTGCGGCGCTAGGACTTCCTCTTGATCTTAAGATCGGCAAGAGATCGTCTACATCAACCACGAGTTGAACTCGTTAAGCTTTGTCGGTCTTCAAGGGTATGTTCTCTACGGATATACATCCGCCCGTTGTTTGTATCTAATAGATAGATCTTGGTACATAGTTCACATCGTAGTAAAATTTTTGTTTTCTATGCTGCGAACCCTACAGTGGTATCAGAGCCGGATCTATGCGTAGATGCTTTACGCGGGTAGTACACATATGAGTTTGTGGGCGATGATGATCATGTTATTGCTCCTTAGTTGTAATTTTGGATATTGGTGGCATAGTGGGATGAAGCGGCCCGGACAAACTTTACATGTCCTCGCACATGAGACCTGTTCCACGCTTGACATGCAACTAGTTTGCATAAGTGGCTAGCGGGTGTCTGTCTCTCCTACTATAGTCAATATCTATTTTGCAAACGAGTTGTCAACAATTTTCTTATCCTCATTTTGGTTCATGTTCGTAGGTAAGAACGGTTCTATCTCGAAATCCCTAAGCCACGTAAAACTTGCAATGGATAAATTAGAGGAGTCTAGTTTAGATTGTTGCTGGGCTAGTGTTATGATATGGTGATGTTGTAAGTAGAAGTATGAGATGATACTCTGTGAACACACATATCATGGAATCTCCATAGACCTTGGACTTACACATATAGGTATGATAGTGATCATACCACGATGCACATGATAGAGATCATCTGCGGGAACCATAACATTTCACTAATAAACATGTGATGTTTGATAGCATCTTATGTTGCTTGTTTAGCGCTTTGTTAGCATAATAAGATGATCCCTCATTTAAATATCAAGATAAGAATGTGTTCTTCCTTTAGTATGCACCTATTATGTTTCGTCGCTCCAAGACATCACGTGATGATCGAGTGTTCTTGGATCCACGACCATATTTCGGGTGTAAAACAGTTACACACGCGAATACTAAGGTTCTAACTTGGCGAGCCTAGCATGTACAAACATGGCCTCGGAACACGGATCAAAAGGTTAAGCATGAGTCATATAGTTGATATGATGCCCATTTGATGCTCGCCTTTGAAGCTATACCGACTCACGTGATGATCGGACTTGGTATAGTGGATTTGGTTCATGTAATCACCAAAAAGGCATGAGGGATGTCGTTTTTGAGTGGGAGTTCATTCGTAATATGGATTAGTTGAACTCAATCTATCATACACTTAGTATAAACTTTACAAATTCTGTTGTGGATGGCACCACCTGCTTTTAATTTCAATGTGTTCATGGAGAAAGAGAAACTAGCAACGAACGGTAGCAACTTTACCGAATGGGCCATGAATTTGAGGATTCTCCTCTCTGCTGCACAAAAGCAATACGTGCTAGAAGCGCCACTAGGCCCCCACCTTTTGAGGATGCCCCTGACGAGGAGAAGAATGTCTACCAGACTCGTCAGGAGGACCACAACTTAGTTCATTGCGGCATATTGTATGGGCTAGAGCCGGAACTTCGAAAGAGTTTCGAAAACGGCAATGCATTTGATACAATGGGTGAGTTGAAAATGATTTTCGACACACATGCTGCTGTAGAGAGCTACAACGCTTTAGAAAAGTTCTTTAGCTGCATGATGGAAGAGCATAGCTCCGTTAGTGAGCATGTACTCAAGATGTCGGGTTACACCGATAAGCTTGTGTCCTTGGGAATAACGATTCCCATTGACTTAGGCATCCATCGTGTTCTGCAGTCTCTGCCACCTAGCTATAAGAGCTTTGTGATGAACTATAATATGCAAGGCATGAAGAAGTCTCTCCCCGAGCTTCTATCAATGCTTAAAACTGCAGAAGTGGAGATCAAAAAGGAACATCAAGTGTTGATGATCAACAGGAACACTGGTTTCAAGAAAGACAAGAAGGGAAAACAGAAGGGAAGTAAGGGCGGCAAGCCTGTTGCCGTGCCTGAAAAGAAACCCCGAGTCGGACCTAAGTCTGATACCGAGTGCTACTATTGTAAGGGGACTGGCCACTGGAAGCGCAACTGCCCCAAGTATTTGGCAGAGAAGAAGGCCGGCAAGGAAAACAAAGGTATATATGATATACATGTTATTGATGTGTACTTGACTAGTGCTCGCAGTAGCACCTGGGTATTTGATACCGGTTCAGTTGCTAATATTTGTAACTCGAATCAGGGGCTGCGGAACAAGCGGCCACTAGCAAGGGGTGAGGTCAAGATGCCTGTCGGCAATGGATCAAGCGTTGATGTGATTGCCGTCGGAACGCTGCCTCTCCACTTGCCGTCAGGATTAGTTATAAACTTGAATAATTGTTATCTGGTGCCTGCACTGATCATGAACATTGTATCTGGATCGTGTTTGATGGGAAGTGGTTATTCATTTAAATCCGAGAACAATGGTTGTTCCATTTATATGAATTAAATCTTTTATGGTCATGCACCGATGATGAATGGTTTATTTCTTTTGGATCTCGATAATAATGTTACACATATTCATAATGTTGATGCTAAAAGGATTAAACTAAATGATGATATATCCGCATATATGTGGCACTGCCGTCTAGGTCATATTGGCGTGAAACACATGAAGAAGCTCCATTCGGATGGACTTTTGGAATCACTTGATTTTAAATCATTTGATACATGTGAGCCATGCCTTATGGGCAAGATGACTAGAACGCCGTTTTCCGGTTCAATGGAACGGGCGACAGATTTATTGGAAATCATACATTCTGATGTATGTGGTCCAATGAGTGTGTCGGCGCGAGGTGGATATCGTTATTTTGTTACTTTTACGGATGATTTGAGTAGGTATGGTTATATCTACTTGATGAAACACAAGTCTGAAACCTTTGAAAAGTTCAAGGAATTTCAGAATGAAGTGGAAAATCATCATAATAGAAAGATCAAATTTCTACGGTCTGACCGTGGAGGTGAGTATCTAAGTTACGAGTTTAGTACTCACATGAAAGAGTGTGGAATTGTTTCACAACTCACGCCTACCGGAACACCACAGCGAAATGGTGTGTCGGAACGTCGTAATCGTACTTTATTAGATATGGTTTGATCTATGATGTCTCTGATGGACTTGCCGTTGTCCTTTTGGGGTTATGCACTAGAAACTGCTGCATTCACTTTAAATCGGGCACCATCTAAATATGTTGAAAAGACACCGTATGAATTGTGGTTTGGAAACAAACCTAAGCTGTCATTTCTTAAAGTTTGGGGTTGCGATGTTTATGTGAAGAAACTTCAACCGGATAAACTCGAACCCAAAGCGGAAAAATGCGTCTTCATAGGATAGCCTAAGGAAACTATTGGGTATTCCTTCTATCACGGATCCGAGGGCAAGGTTTTTGTTGCCAAGAATGGATCCTTTCTAGAGAAAGAGTTTCTGGCGAAAGGTGTGACTAGTCGGAAGGTAGAACTCGAAGAGGTTACTGAACCTTCTCTTCAAAGTATGGCAAGTAGCGCAGCGCCAGAAGTTGTTCCGGAGTTGGCTCCACCTTTTGAAGAGGGAACTAATGATAATGATCATGAAACTCCGAAAGAGAGTACTACCTAACCTCGCAGGTCAAGCAGGACGCGTGCAGCTCCCGAGTTGTACGGAGATCCTGTCATGAATTTCATGGTTGATGAAAATGATGACCCTGCGACGTATGAAGAAGCGATGATGAGCCCGGATTCCAACAAATGGTTAGAAGACATGAAATCCGAGATGGAATCCATGTATGAAAATCAAGTTTGGAACTTGGTGGAATTACCTCACGACCGAAAGGCCGTGGAGAACAAATGGATTTTCAAAAGGAAAACTGATGCTGATGGTAATGTAACCGTCTATAAAGCTCGACTTGTCGTAAAGGGGTTTCGACAAATTCAAGGAGTTGACTACGATGAGACATTCTCTCCCGTAGCGATGCTAAAGTCAGTTAGGATTATGTTAGCAATTGCTACATATTTCGATTATGAGATATGGCAGATGGATGTCAAAACCGCGTTTCTCAATGGTAATATTGAAGAAGAGTTGTATATGATACAACCAAAGGGTTATGTCGATCCTAAGGATGCTAACAAGGTGTGCAAGCTTCAACGATCCATCTGTGGATTGAAGCAAGCATCACGAAGTTGGAATCTCCGCTTTGATGAGGTGATCAAAGAGTTTGGATTTGTCCAAACTTATGGAGAAGCTTGTATTTACAAGAAAGTGAGTGGGAGCAATGTGGCATTTCTGATATTATATGTGGATGACATATTATTGATCGGAAATGATATAGATCTTTTAAACAGTGTTAAAAGTTATCTAAACAGCAAATTTTCAATGAAGGACCTAGGTGAAGCGTCATACATATTAGGCATAAAGATCTATAGAGATAGATCTAGGCGCCTAATAGGGCTATCGCAAAGTACATACCTTTATAAGATTTTAAAGAAGTTTAAAATGGACGGAAGTAAGAAGGGGTTTTTACCTATGTTGCAAGGCACGACATTGAGTAAGACTCAAAGTCCGGCTTCGGCGAAAGAAAGAGAGATAATGGACAAAGTCCCCTATGCTTCAGCCATAGGCTCTATAATGTACGCCATGCTATGTACAAGACCGGATGCGGCACATGCTATTAGTTTGACTAGTAGGTACCAATCGGATCCAGGTTCGGAACACTAGATAGCGGTCAAGAATATCCTTAAGTACTTACGAAGAAGTAAGGATATGTTTCTTGTATACGGAGGTGAAGAAGAGCTCGTTGCTAAGTGTTATGTTGACGCTAGCTTTGACACCGATCCGGATGACTCTAAGTCTCAATCCGGATACGTATTTCTCATGAATGGCGGAGCGGTTAGTTGGAGGAGCTCCAAACAACCTGTGGTAGCGGGATCAACAACGGAGGCCGAATATGTTGCTGCTTCAGAAGCGACTCAGGAAGCAGTTTGGATGAAGGAGTTCATATCCGAAGTAGGAGTGGTTGCAAACGCGTTGGACCCAATGGTGATATATTGTGACAACAATGGTGCCATTGCCAATGCCAAAGAGCCAAGCTCTCACAAGCATTCCAAGCATATTAAGCGCCGGTTTCACTCCATCCGCGAACATGTCAAGGATGGAGATATAAAGATTTGTAAAGTACATACGGATCTCAATGTAGCAGATCCGTTGACTAAAACTCTCCCTAGAGAAAAACATGATCAACACCAGAACTCAATGGGTGTTAGATTTATCACTATGTAACTAGATTATTGTCTCTAGTGCAAATGGGAGACTGAAGGGAATATGCCCTGAGAGGAAATAATAAAGTGTTTATTATGTGTATTCCAAGTATATGATAGATGTTTATTTTGCATGCTATAATTGTATTAATACGGAAACATTAATACATGTGTGTTTAATAAACAAACAGAAAGTTCCTAGTTATGCCTCTCTCATAAACTAGCTCGTTGATTAACAAGATGATCAAGGTTTCGTGATCATGGACATTGGATGTTGTTAATAACGGGATCACAACATTAGTGTAATGGTGTGATGAACATTCATCCGTAGTATAGCATTACGATCAAAGTCATTGAGTTTATATTGCTATAACAACTTACGAAGTGATCCTAATCCTTAGACAATGAGATCATGTCAATCACTAACACCGGAAGAGTTTCTTGATAACATCAAACGTCACACCGTAACAGGGTGATTATAAAGATGGATTCAGAACTAATAAAGTGTTATGTTGAGGCTCATGGATCGAGAGTGGAATTTGTTCATCGCGATGACGGATAGATATACTCTGGGCCCTCTCGGTGATATCACATTGATTAGCTTGCAAGCAAGTGATTTGATCACTAGAATGTTATATCACGGGAACAAGAAAAGAGTGCATGTCAGTAACGAGATCAAACTAGGTATGAAGATACCGATGATCGAATCTCGGACATGTAATATATCGTGAAACAAAGGGATTAAGATACTAGCGTAAAAGGTTCCGATGATCACAAGAAAGTCATCGTTGAATGTGTGGGAGTCAGTATGGGTCTCCAGATCCCTCTTCTGATTATTGATCTGAGAGGGGTCTCGATCATGTCCGCATTATTCACGAACCATAGGGTGACACACTTAAGACACACCGAGATCCGATTGGAGCAAAAGTTTCATGCCGAAAGAATGAACAAGCGCAGGAATTTATTTCACTAGATACCGAAACAGGTTTTCGGGTGAAATTGCATAAAGTGGTTATGCATGCCAAATAGAATTCTAGAAAGGGGTTATTCTTGAATGTTTGTCATTAAAGTAATAAACAAAATTCTGAATAAAATAGAAGAGTTTTGTTTAATGAAAGTTTGCATTAAATTTGGTGGAAATTTAATGGCATGTTTGAGTGGGATTTTGAGTGGAGGGAATTTAAAGGAATTTTGTGAGTGGAGTGTCCACCCACATGAAGAGGGGAGGGCAAGGGGGTAGCCCCCATGTGCCGGCCACCCCCTTGGGGTTCCCCCCTCCTCCTATAAAAGGCACCCCTCTCTTCACTTCTCACTCACACCTCCTCGTGAAGGATCTCTCTCCCCCTCTAGAATTTATCCCCCATGGTCTCGGACTAGCGAGATACATGTTCCCGGTGGCTATTCGGCAATAAAGAGTTGTGCTTCCCCTGCATCGCTGGAGCGAGGAGGCGGAGGTTGCTCGGTGCCTCGAACGTGTGTGCGAGCACGGATGCGCTGCTGATTTGCGGCGCTAGGACTTCCTCTCGATCTTGAGATCGGCAAGAGATCGTCTACATCAACCACGAGTTGAACTCGTTAAGCTTTGTCGGTCTTCAAGGGTATGTTCTCTACGGATATACATCCGCCCGTTGTTTGTATCTAATAGATAGATCTTGGTACATAGTTCACATCGTAGGAAATTTTTTGTTTTCTATGCTGCGAACCCTACAGGCTCATGGACTGCAAGGCGGCCTAGCTAAATGGATCCAGAAGGGAGGCCCATGGGGGATAAAGGAAGGCTACGGAGGAGTCACCAGTGTACCCAGAGCCTTGGAGTGCAAGACATGTTAGCCTAGTTGTGTACCGTGTAGGACTCTCTAACCTGTCCGGCTAGGACTTTGCCTGTAACCCTAGGATCTGGCGACTATATAAGCCGGACCTATGAGAGCCTTAGGGATAACCTCAACTCATATCATGCACAGTGAACCGATCCCAGTAACTCGGCGTATTGCCATTATAGTGATTTATAGAAGGAGTAGGATCCCGCCACCATCGTGGGATCCGAACCTGGGTAAGCTGTGTTACCTCGTACCCGCAAACATTCCGCCTTACCCCACGTCTCTAAACACGCTATGTGAGGACCCCTCCATGGCGTAATCATCGGCAATACCATGACAGTTGGCGCCCAACGTGGGGCAAGAGGCGCTTCATTCTCTTCAACGGGCGAGGTCCAAGCTCTTTGTGGGAATCGACGAAACTGTAGCCATCGGCCGTGTTCTCTTCTCCGGCAATGTTCTGATTGTCCCTCCTGACAAGTTTTGGATCCCGGCAAAGACGAACCCCACCTGCTGCTCGATCGTTCCAAGCGGGGACATCCACCTCTTCATTGGCGAAACCGACTCGGGCACTAGTTCCCGGGAAGCCATAGGACCGTCAAGGCCCGCACAAACCGCCTACGGGCAGAACATGTTCGCGGAAGGATCGAAGTCGGATCTCTCTTTGGAGTTTGCCGACATAGATCAGAAAAATTCAAGGCCCACCCAAACTGCCCCTCTATAGGATATAATGGTGGAAGATCGCTGCAAGTCCACCGGCTTCGCCCGTGCGTCTGGACAGCAGGGATCGAAGTTCGTCGGTGTGGTGACTATCTTTGATCTAGAGCATCGCGTTCAGAGAGAGGGTGAAAACCCCCGCGATTACCTAGCCAGGTGGCTCTGTATACGGGCCAATATGGAGCATCACCCCAATGATGATGCCATCTATCACTTTGTGGAAGGACTGTACTGCGGTACACTTCTCCGGCCCACGCTAAGACGGCAGCATGCCGTGAGACTCCTCACTTTCGAGGGAATTATCACACTGTCAACAACTACGCGGCTGCCGAAGCAGATGCTCAGGCAGTACTCGCAGCTGTACCGGCGCCCTGCCACCTCATCCACCACCACCACCGCCTCCATTCAACGTCCCTGCAGCCGCACAACCACCACCTATCATCGAGGAGGCCCCGGCACCCTCCAACTCCGTTCTGGACGCGCTGTACACCGACATCAGTGTTGACTCGGAGGATATAGACTTCAGCCCGGAGGAACTCGACTCTGCTATGGAGGAGGACATCAGACGCGATGAGCAGGCTGACAAGGCCTTCACATACCGAGAGGTATTTGTCGCCATTGGGATTGTGATGGAGGAAGATCAACCCAGACAAGCTCCGCCTACAGAGTTGGACAAGGAGAAGGGACCACCTGTTGCTGCCAACAATGATCGTGCAAAGGCCATGCCCCCTCTGCCTAACCTAGTGCAGCAGCCACAGGAACTCAACGTCGGTCCGAGTAACAATAACACCGCAAAACCGCCGCCTCCGGCATCTATGTCTATGGCTGCCGAAATCACTCCAGCTGATAGAGTGATGTACGGCAATTTGCTCGTCGAGTCCATGACTGTGGCTCATATACGGAACGTAGTCCAGCCAGACAAGAAGCGCCAGCAGCTGCTGGAGGAAGCGCAGGCCATCGTGGAGCAAGGCACAAAGTTAGATCAAGATCTGGCCAAGACACAAAAGTCAATAGAGAAAGCTAGAGCCATGGAGGCTGAGTACAAGACTCTGCTCAAGTAGCAGAAGGCTAAGAAGCTCCGGCTCGCGTCATCAACGATCCTGGTGTACGGCAAAACCTAGGATGGGCTCCCCCAAAGCCGCCACAAGCCAAGCCATACATTGACAGCGAGGGCAGGCAGCTCATGGCCACTCCTATTCTCAACCTAGCCGTCGCCAAGACCCTTCTAGAGCAGGATAGATCACCCGCAGCTGTGGAATAGGTCTATGATCTTGTAGCAAATGCGGTCAAACAGCAGGAAAAGGCCACCTCTCAGAGGCTTGAGTCTGTCCAGCATATTGCTAGTCTAGCAATCCTAAGCCGCCAAGGGACAGATCTACTCAGGATGTCGGGTCACAGACGGGCTCATCAGAATGAAGATAGAGGGATGCACGCAACAGGAAGGACGCTATCCCCATATCCTCTGACCATGGAGGCAAGGCGCATTCACGTCGCCCATTTCCATCGCCCCGGTCTCCCCAACATCGTGAAGACCCCACGGCTCACCATCGCATATACATGTCTCTGCCAAGGAAAAGCGGCATCGTCATCCGCGACAACGCGGAGCATCCCCGTCGCGATAGGGAGCACAACCAAGGACACAAGAGCAGGTCGCTTCAAGATCCTCCACGTCCGACAAGCAACCGTGACAAGGGCGAGGCGTTGCAGGAGGTTAACGCAAGAAAGCTAACCCACCGCCACCTCCGCTTCCGTCACCCCCTAGCAACCACCATGGAGGAGGGGGCCCGCATCGTTCACGCAGCCCATCCCCTGACGGCAAGAAGAAAAAAAGCAAGCCCGGAACCATACGACGCGCGTTCACGCCTAGAAAAGATTCACGAGGCCCGGGAAGGACCATACCTAGGACCACGTTGCTTTAGACCTGTAATACGGACCGCAACTTACCCCAGGGGTTTCCGGATTGACAAGACGATCAAGCCCTATGACGGCTTCGCCAAACCCGCTACATGGTTACAGAACTACGGCAATGCGGTGGAGATCGCCGGGGGTAACCCCAACGTTGCTGTCAAGTACCTCCCATTGATGTTGACGGGCATAGCCCGCCAGTGGATTGATGACTTGCCGGAGAAGTCCATCTGCAACTCGTTGGACATGCAAGAAGCGTTCACCAAGAACTTTGAGGGTACGTATAAGCGTCCCTGCACTATTGGCAATCTACAGCGGTGCGTGCAAGAGAAAGATGAGTCATCTCGCGCCTAACTCTCCCGGTGGATGGATACGAAGAATTCCTGCACAGGAGTGCACACTTAGACCGCCATGGCCGCCTTCATCGATGGGTTGGAGAAATGTACGTTGCTACGACATAAGTTGAAGCGCCTACAGGACAATCACATGCTCGATCTCAACCAAATGATCCAGCTGGCCCGTGAGTTCACAGTTGCCCATGAGGACGCTTGCGGCTCCTTGCTGTCAACAGCCGTTCCAACTCAAGCTAGGAACAACAACACCAAGCGGAAGAACTCGCCAGAAGAAAAGCAAACCTCCGACATGGTCGCCATGACATTTGCAGGACGAGGTGATGGCGGATAGTGTGGCCAAGGACGGGGGGCTGGTCGTGGGCAGCAGCGAGGTCGTGAAACTACCCTGGAAGCTCTCTGCGTTCCCCAAATGTACGAAGAGTAGCATGATATTCCATGCCTCGGACACCTCTATGCCAACGGCAAGGCCACTCACACCAATCGCCAATGCAAATTCGTCGACGACCTCAAGGAGGACCTGGAGTCCGGTTACAAGCGAAGCCGGAAGAACATACCGCGACGCAAGGGAAAAGGGAATAAGAAGGAAGAGGAATCCAAGGATTCAAATGACATAGACGAAGATGTTTACCCCAAGCACGCCGACAAGAGCGATGGCAAAGGCAAGAACCCCTTCGAGAAGAAGTCCGCCATCTACCACACTTTCCTTGGCACCCCTACGGTCCGGTCACAGAAAACCTCCATGAGGATACTGATGGCCACCCTACCCCTAGTTCCCCAGTACCTATGTTGGTCGGATATTCCAATCACTTAGGATAGAAAGGATCACCCAGACCTCATCCCTACGGAGAAGCAGTACGCTATGGTCATCAACCCCCTAATTGACGGCAACGAGTTCACCAAATGCATGGTGGACAGTGGAAGCTACATCAACATCATGTACCTGGATACGCTGCACGAGATGAACTTGATGGAGGCCAACCTTAGGCGGACCAGCACCGTGTTCCCTAGCGTAGCTCTTGGCCGGGAGGCTCGGTCAATTGGGTGCATCACGCTTCAGGTCGCTTTTGGCGATGTTTATAATTATTGCCAAAAGCGCATGACCTTCGAGGTGGTCCCCTTCAAGAGCGTGTACCACGTCATCTTAGGGCGTGACATCTTCCACGCCTTCATGGCCAAGCCATGCTTCGTCTAAAACAAGCTCAAGATACCTGGACCAAACGACATCATCATCGTATCCGGAAGCTTTACCAAGGCAAGGGATTGCAATATTGGAGAGCCAGCCTTTGCATAAGCAGTCCTCTACAGTGAAGAATTCAAGGAGATCCAGAGCAAGGTCGATGCCATGGAGATGTCGGCATCGAAGAAGCAGATTTCTGACTCCGATCCCGCCTTCAAGGATGCCATCGATACCAAGTCGGTGGAACTGGTGGTAGGCGATGCCTCCAAGACCACTGCCATTGGGACGAACCTAAATCCCAAATAGGAAAGGGCGCTCATCAAATTCCTTGAGAATATGGACATCTTTGCCTGGCAACCTGCCGACATGAAAGGTGTACCTAAGGAACTTGCCAAGCACATCTTCAATATCGATCGAAAATGCAAACTGATGAAACAAACTCTACGACGCTTCGGAGACGAGAAGAGACGCGCCATAGGAAAAGTGATAGCTAGGTTACTTAAGTCTAGTTTTATTCGAGAAGTCCTTCACACCCGATGGGTGGCCAATCCTGTACCTGTCCCCAAAAAGGAAACCAAATAATTAAGAATGTGCGTTGATTACATTGGCTTGAACAAAGCGTGTCACAAAGATCCGTTTACTTTGCCTCGCATTGACTAAGTCATTGACTCGACGGCTGGCTCAGAACTTCTATGTTTTCTCGATGCATACTCAGGATACCACCAGATAAAGATGAGGAAGTTGAACCAATTGGCCACTTCGTTCACCACACCTTACTGCACGTTTTGTTATGTCACGATGCCCTTTGGGCTAAAAAACGCACGTGCTACGTACCAGTGGACTATGCAGCATTGCCTACACGATCAAAATTGTCAAAACATTCACGCTTATTGTTGTGGTATTGCCGACGAGTATGCCATGGAGGAGTCCTCACAGTGCGTGTTTAGAGACGTGGGGTAAGGCGGACGGTTGACGGGTATGAGGTAACACAGTTTACCCAGGTTCAGATCCCACAACGGTGGCGGAATCTTACTCCTGCTATAAATCACTATAATGGCAATACGCCGAGTTATAGGGATTGGTTCGCTGTGCGAGGTTGTATGAATCAATGCTAGGTTGTGCCCTAAAGGCTCCCATAGTCCCGACTTATATATTCGCCAGGTCCTAGGGTTACAGGGAAAAGTCCTAGCCGGACAGGTTACAGAGTCCTACACCGTCTATTACTAGTCTTGTGTATCTTGCACTCCAAGGCTCCGGGTACGTTGGTGACTCCATCATAGCCTTCCTTTATCCGGCATGGGCCTCCCTTCTGGATCCATCTAACTGGGCCGCCCAGCAGGCCATAGGCCATGCTACCGACTATGGGTCACCCGGGTTATCCGAATAAGTGACATTCTATGAGGATACCCATATAGCATATCCCCAACAGTAGCCCCTGGAGAACTCCGAGATCTTGCGCCGTCTTGCCTCTTCAGATGAATGCTCTGTCTAGTTGGATGTTGGCAAATCGTCAAGCAATATCTTGTAGTCCTCCCAAAGAACCCTGCAAAGTTTTCTCCGTCTTCAACTTGTAAGTCGGAGAAATGTTGAATCTTCCATCGTACTCCTCCATAGTCGGATTGAATCCGTCTATGTCGGAATCTTTGATGTGACGGCTCATCTACCCATGTCAGCTAGGACGACGTAGGCTTAGGTCAGTGACGCCTCGTAAATTACACATGCAGAGAATGCAATCATATCCAATTTTCCCGCGCGAGCTATATGAACCGTTGGCGGCGACGGTTGGGGACGTGGCGAAATTTCCGCGCAGGTTCGCGAACACGTCGTCTACGCGGCAACCGTTCGATCAAGATGCACGAATCTTGACGCCGAGGATGATAAATAGTACCCGTGGGGAAATTTTCACTTTTTACCTCATTCTCCTCGCATCATCTTCTTCCTCTAGCCACGTGTCTCCTCGAGCTCTCCACGAGAAACCTTGAAAAAACCCTAGCTCTCATCTGAACCAGTCGCACCCAATCTCCACTCCATGGCTAGCAGCAGCACCTCTCCATCAATGGCGGCACCGAGCGAAGCCGCGGCGAAGCCTGCGAGCTCCGTCATCGTGCCCCTAGAGGGTTTGGTCATCCCCGCATCGGCGGTGATCGAGTCCACCGGCGGCAACTCAAATATGGCAGCGCTAGAGCCACTGGAGGAGGAACCAGACTCGCACAAGGGCGACTAACGCGACTCGGACATCACCGACCGCAACATCCAAGAGATGGTCGCCGAAGGCTACCTTCCCGCGACAGAGGGACTTGCCTGGCGGGTGGCGCCGGCCGGCGAGGTGACACCTTCTCCCCAAGCCGGAGAAAAGGTGTACCTAAAAGCTCAGCTGGTACGCGGCGTCTCCCTGCCCATCTCCAGCTTCTTCCTCCCCATCTTAAACCACTATAGGCTCCAGCCTCAGAACCTTTCCCTCAATAGCATCTTAGTGCTTAGCAACTACGCGGCACTTTGCGAGGGATACCTAGGGATAAGGCCTAGGTTAGACCTTTTTGTGTACTTCTTCACCGTCAAACATGAAGCTGGACATAGCAAGGAAGAGCTTAGGAACTGTGGCACCATAAGCTTCAAGATTCGACCTGGCTGGCGGTTCCCCGACATCGTTGGTCACGAGTCATGCAAGAATTGGCAACAGACGTAATTTTACGGCCCAGATATTCCGCTGGCTGGCCGACAAGTTACGTACCCGGACTTCGTTGATGGAGCCGCCGCTGAAGCCTCGTCATGGAGATCCCAAGCCTCTCTTCCCTCTGACCTCGACGCTTCTTGGGTCGTAAGGCGGATCGGTGGTTTGTAGAGACGGGTCTGACCGGCTTGGACCTAGCCATGTGCTGGTTCATCAGGCGAATCCAACCTCTGCAGCACCGCATGAAGCTCATGCACGAGTATACCAGTGACAGAAGGGATAGTCTCCGCATCTCTATGGACAACTTCTCGAGCGACTTCGTTAAGCTCCGTCTTAAGGACATCGTCAAGGTGAAGGATGAGAAGCGTGGCTTCACCATCACCTTTGACATGTTCGTAGATGGCAAGTTCCCAAAGGTAGGTTTTTATTTTCCGTGCACAACATATACTCTAGTTCTTCCGTCTTGCAAATGGCATTTTATCTAACACGGTGATTTCTCACTCAATAGCTTAGCGATATAGAGGAGGGAAACCTGGCTGCCCAAATCTATGATCCAAAGATGAAGGAAGTCACGGTCGTGTCTGACGACGAAGCTCCATTAGCGCGAAAGCCGAAGAGCTCCACCTCTAACGCTACCGATGGAGGCAAGAATAAGAAGACGGAGGGTGGAGCCTCCAAAAAGACTACCGCCGCCCTAGAGGCGGAAAAGAGAAGAACCACCGGGATTTTTGCCAAAGCACCCCCATTAGTGTAAGCTTCTCATTCTCCGACATTGTCTATTTATCTGTCTTGCTCCTGTACTTATGCATTTCGCATGTTTCAGGAAGAAAGCCACGACCAGCCTCAAGAAGACCTCCAAAACTTTGGGGGCTTCTCGAAATATCAAAGACATGCTGCATCGCGATGCCTTCCCCGCCATCGCCCCTGCTACTCCCGCCGTCAAGCCCTCATCTGCCCCGACAAGCTCACAAGCTAAGGAGGCACCAGGCCCTTCCATCATGGAAGTAGATTCTGGCGCCTCTACCGAACTCGCTGTTGTCGGGGAGCAGGCAACGCAGGAGAGCACTGCTCAACAAATGGCTGAAGATCCGGCTAAGTATGCCATCGGTGGCGGCAAGGCGGTGGTGGAAGCTGGTACTTCTGCTGAAGGCGGTGCCCTTGCTCCCCAGAAACCTTTTGAGTTCCCCAAGATAGTTTACCCGGCGCTTACGCCGAGCAGCACAACTCTGGTTCCTGGAGCAGCACCGACATCTCCGACATGTGGTCTTGAGGAGCTCCTCCGACAAGCAGAAATATTGCGAGGAAATAGCATCTCCTTTGGCAAGCTGCTAGCCGAGAGCGCTACAAATATCAAGATCATTGCACTTGTAAGTTTTACTTTGCCTTTTGCATTTCATATGAGTATCCCACTGTAGCCCCCGAGTGACTAAGCTAGAAAACTTCTCACTGTAGCCCCCAAGCATTTAGATGGAATGAAATGTTCCGACTAGATGCTTTAAGAGTAGCATACGCAGTGTTTATAAATTTCAATACTGTAGCCCCCAAGCCTCTAGTTGTAACTGAATTAGTTCCGACTAGATGCTTAAAGAAAAGCTAAGTAGATATTTGAGTTAAAAACTTTATACTGTAGCCCCCAAGCTTCTAATCGAGAACTGAATTAGTTCCGACTAGATGCTTAAAGAAAAGCTAAGCATATTGCGAAGTTAAAAACTGTCGCTGTAGCCCCCGAGCGTCTAGTTGGAAATTTTCCGACTAGATGCTCCAAGTAGACTAAACAACGGTTTAACTTTGTTCTTTTTTTCACAGAACGAGAATTCTCGGAGGGGCATGGCCAATGACAAGTACCAGAAGATGCGGACAGATCTTGAAGCCGAAAAGGGTAAAACTTCCATCTTGAAGGAACATATCATCAAAAACAAGAGTCTGTTTTCTTTTTGCGCATTCCGTCTTGGTTTCGTGCCTACATTCTCCGAGTACTTACTGTGTACTTTGTTTTCTCCGACTTTGCAGAACATGTTGCCAAGGCCAAGGACATTGTCGAGCAGTCCAAGCACATCCAGCAGGTGGACATCGAGAACAAGATCCTTAAGGAGGAGAGGAAAGAGATGCTGAAAATGCATGAGGATTCAATGAAGGCCCTATAGGATTCTGCCTCCACGGAAATCAATCACATGAAGGAGGAGCTTGCGATCTTAAAATATCAAAAGCAAGCTGCTGATGAGCAAAACCAATGCCACACCGAGGCGTATAAGCTCCTCCAACAAGAGAAAGAATCCCTAGTGGACACCCTCTGGCAGGGTAAGGCCAGCATCTTCAGTAATCTTCTTCTACCTTGTATTTCTGTAGTCTGGATACTTTGAATTTATTGAACTCATGCGCTCCTTGTCGGAACTTGCAACTCCTATGGGTTTAACCCGATCGCCTCCTTCGGATAAGGAATGCATGGTTCTTGCCGGCAACTTCATCAACACCACCATCACCCAAGCCAAAGAGATTGCCAAGTCCCTCTAGATACACATCAAGGCCTCGGACTCTGTGGTGAAGTACTCGGAGATTCTGCGCCGAGCCCCCGAGGGTGTCACAAGCTGGAAAGCTTCATGTTCACGGGCTGGCACAAGGATGGCGTTGTCAATGGTGAAGGCACACTATGAAGGTGCCGACATCGACACGGTGACCTCTGGTATCCCCGACGTCGACGATGACGGCAAAGAGATTGATCATGAAGCCATCCTGTCATCACTCGCGGGCTATGACACTAGAGTTGCCGAGTTGGTGGACATCGACGTCTTCGTGCCCATGAACACCATCGACAGCAGCAACCAAGATTCCTCCGAGTCCCACCACAGTGCCGACATTGAGGGTGATTCTCCGGCTGGTGACGATGTTGCTTCCAAGTCTCCTGCGCCAAGGGAATGAAAAGCAAATTTGTAATATTTGTATCACCTTTGGTGTATGCGCGGAAAAAACTTGTTGATGTAACTTAAGGCGGAAAACAATGGTTGTTATTTCCTGCTACTTAAGAACTAGTTTCCAGCATGTATATATTTTTTAAGCAAGTGCTGGCTTATCCATTACTTTGGTTATTATGCTTGACTTTTCGTGAGTCGGAAGACTCGTTGTCGGAACCATGCACTTAGTTGATGATGCCCAACGGCACCGTCAATAACCTGAGCACAAAATCGCCGACAAAAAGTGCCAAAAGTCACTACTCCAGAATCCACATAAAAACAACAAAGAATGTGTAGACCAGAAAACTTAAGCTAACGCCCGTAGGCGGAATTTTCACAAGTGCAAACGCAAAGCTTGTGCATAAAGGTTTTACATGATCCAAAAATGAACACTAAAGGAGGTAAAAGACTCAGAAATATGAGTGAACCAGAGAGATTTATTTCATTGATCATATAAGAGATACACAATTAGATAAAAAATGCTAAGTGTAAAAATGACGTAGCTGTGCTATGTTCCATGGCCGATCAAGCTTCGGGTAGTCATCATCTGGGTCACGTCGCTTGCGCTTATGATCCTCGTTGGGTCTATCCTTTAGTTCACGATTGTCAACAAGGTAGTAAGACCCATTGAGTAGCGCCTTGTTTATGATAAAGAGTCGGAGCACCAAATCCCCCTCTTTAAACGAGCGATGCCGAACGCGGCGACTATGGTAGCTGTGTAGCTTCTGCTGGTAGATGGCGGATCTTTGGCATGCCAAAACGCGCTCCTCCTCGAGAAGGTGCACATCTAGGCGTCTAGATTCTTCAGCGTCATCCTCGTCGTAGGCGGAAACTCTTGGTGCATCGTGGAGGATGTCAGAAGGCAGGATGGCTTTTGCTCCATATACCATGAAATAAGGGGTGTAGCCGGTGGATCTGTTGGGTGTAGTTCATAAACTCCACAACACAGATGGCAATTCTTCCACCCAGGCTCCAGCTGCTCTATGTAGCGGTGCCTCAAGACGTGGCTTGATTCCCTGCAGAATTAATCCATTGGCTCGCTCAACCTGACCATTGGATTGTGGGTATGCCACAGAAGCAAGATCAAGTCGGATGCATTTCTCCCAACAATATGCCTCCACTTCTCCGAGTGACAAATCGTTGCCATTGTCGGTGATAATGCTATGTGGGAGACCAAATCTCACCACTAGATCCAGGACAGACCTGAGGGCAGTTTCCCCATCAAGCTTTCTAATGGGTTTAGCTTCTATCCATTTAGTGAATTTATCAACTGCTACAAGCAGATGCGTAAACCCACAGGGTGCCGTTTGTAACGGTCCCACCATGTCTAGCCCCTAGACTGCAAACGGCCAAGTTATTGGTATTGTTCACAATTCTTCAGCAGGAACATGTGGTTGTCGGGCATAATACTGGCATCCTGGACACGTCTCAACCAGCTTGTCGGCATCCGCCTTTGCGGTCAGCCAGTAGAATCCTTGCCGGAAGGCTTTCGTGACCAATGATCGAGGAGCGGCGTGATGCCCGCAATCTTCGAGATGGATTTTGCGTAGGATTTCCATACCTTCTAGATGGGAAACACACTTTAGGTATACACCAGTAGTGCTCCTTTTGTAGAGTTGCCCATTGATTATGGTATAACCCTTTGCTCGTCGTACTATTTGCCGTCTTTAGACTTTGTCGTCGGGCAAAGTTCTGTGTTCGAGATATTCCATGAACGGTTTTGTCCAAGCCGGAGGGACATTAGTCACCATGTTGACGAAAGAGTCAGCTCTATCCGGGTTGTCAATGCCGGCCCCCTTCACAGATGGTGTGCGCAGATGCTCTAGGAAAACTCCTGGCGGAATTATTTTGCGACCTGACCCAAGCTTTGACAGAAGATCAGCCGCCTCATTTTGCTTCCTAGGAACATACTTGACTTTGTAGCCCAAGAAGCTTTTGGCTATCTCGTCCACTTCGCCTCGATATGCCGCCATCGTAGGGTTCCACGCATTCCAGGCACCAGCCACCTGCTGGGCAACCAAGTCGGAATCTCCACAGCAAACTATGCGCTTGATGCCAATATCTTTGGCTACACGCAGTCCATGAATACGTGCTTCATACTCCGCCATGTTGTTTGTAGCCTCGAAGTGGATCTGCAGAACGTAGTGTAGCTTGTCTCTAGTTGGTGACTGTAGAAATACACCAGCCCCCGAGCCGTTGAGCAGCTTTGATCCGTCAAAGTGCATCACCCAGTACTCTAGTTCTGGCAACGGAGTAGCGTTTGGCATCTCTGTCCAATCTGCAACAAAATCGGCCAAGGCTTGTGACTTGATAGCGTCGCGTCTCTTGTAGGTGATCTCGAAGGTGGCGAGTTCAATTCCCCACTTCGCGACCCTTCCTGTAGCGTCGCTGTTATTGATAATGTCGGACAGTGGAGTCTTGCTCACCACTGTGATTGGGTGCTCCTGAAAGTAATGCCTCAGCTTCCTAGAAGCAAGGAATACTCCATAAGCTATCTTTTGGTAGTGCGGGTAACGCTGCGTGGACTCTGTCAAGACCTCTCTCACATAGTAAACTGGTCATTGAACTCCATGCTCATAGCCTGGTTCCTTCCTCTCTACCACGACGACGATGCTGATAACCCGGTTGGTTGCCGCCATGTAAATTAACAGGGGCTCTCCAGGCTCGGGTGCTGCAAGGATGGGCGCTGAAGAAAGAATCTCCTTGAGATGCTTCAATGCTGCATCTGCTTCGTCTGTCCACGTGAATTTGTCCGCGTTCTTCAGCAACTTGTACAGTGGCAGAGCCTTCTCTCCAAGTCGGCTGACGAACCGACTAACTGCTGCAACACAACATGTTAGTCGTTGAATGTCCTTTAGGCATGTCGGACGGTTTATGTTTAAGATGTCCTCGATTCCACGTTGGGAAACGATGAAGCCCAACAATTTGCCGGCTGGAACCCCGAAGACGCACTTCTTAGGGTTAAGCATCATGTTGTATTTCCGTAGATTATCAAAGGTTTCTTTTAAGTCCGAGATTAAGTGATTTGACTTTTTAGACATTACGGCGATATCTTCCACATAAGCGTGAACGTTCTGACCAATTTGGTCGTGGAGGCAACATTGCATTGTCTGCTGGTAAGTAGCACCTGCGGTTTTCAGCCCAAAGGGCATCGTGACATAGCAAAACGTGTCGTATGTGGTAGTGAACGAAGTGGCCAACTGGTCCGACTTCCTCATCTTGATCTGGTGGTATCCTGAGTATGCATCGAGAAAACACAAAAGTTCCGAGCCATCCGTCGAGTCAATGACTTGGTCAATGCGAGGCAAAGCAAACGGATCTTTGGGGAATGCTTTGTTCAAGCCGGTGTAATCAACGCACATTATTAATTCATTGGTTCCCTTTTTGGGGACAAGTAAAGTATTGGCCACCCATCGGGTGTGAAGGACTTATCGGATAAATCTTGCTTTAAGTAACCTAGCTATCTCTTTGCCAATGGCACGTCTCTTCTCATCTCCAAAGCGTCGTAGAGTTTGTTTCACTGCTTTACATTTTGGATCAATGTTTAAGCTGTGCTCGGCAAGTTTCCTAGGTACACCTTTCATGTCGGCAGGTTGCCAGGCAAAGATGTCCCTATTCTCATGGAGGAAATCGACGAGCGTGCTTTCCTATTTGGGATCCCGGTTCGTCCCAATGGCGGTGACCTTGGAGGCATCGCCTACCACAAGTTCCACCGGCTTGGTCTCGATGGCGGCCTTGAACGCAGGAGCGGAGTCGGAGATCTGCTTCTTCGACGCGGGCATCTCTGAGTCATCGACCTTGCTCTAGATCTCTTTGAATTCTTCACTGCAGAGGACAGCTTCTGCAACGGCTGCTTGATTGATCTCACAGTCCCTTGCCTTGGTAAAGCTTCCGGATACGGTGATAATACCGTTTGGTCCGGGTATCTTGAGTTTGTTGTAGACGAAGCATGGCTTGGTCATGAATGTGTGGAATATGTCGCGGCCAAATATGATGTGGTACACACTCTTGAAGGGGACCACCTCGAAGGTCATGCGCTCTTGGCGGTAATTATTAACATTGCCAAAGGCAACCTGAAGTGTAATGCACCCAAGGGACTGAGCCTCCCGACCAGGAACTACGCCGTGGAAGATGGTGTTGGTCCGCCTTAGGTTTGCCTCCGTCAAGTTCATCTTCTGCAGTGTATCTAGGTACTTGATGTTGATGCTTCTTCCACTATCCACCATACACTTGGTGAACTCCACGCCGTCAATCAAAGGGTTGATGACCATGGCTTACTGGTTCTCCGTGGGTATAAGGTCTAGGGTGTCCGTCCTGTCCCAAGTTATTGGAACGTCCGACCAGCGCAGGTACTGGGGAACTGGGGGGAGAGTGGCCATCATGATCCTCAGAGAGGTCATCTATTGTCGGAAGGTGGGGGTGCCAAGGAAAGTGTGGTAGACTACAACCTTCTTTGCGAAGGGGTTCTTGCCCTTGTCGTCGCTCTTGGCGGCGTGCTTGGGGTCAACGTCTTCGTCCATGTCACTTGAATCCTTGGACTCCTCCTCCTTCTTCTTCCCCTTGCCCTTGCCTCGCGGTCTGTTCTTCCGACTTTGCTTGTAGCCGGACTCGGGTCTTCCTTGAGGTCGTTGACAAACTTGCAGTGTCGATTGGGATCAGTGGCTTTGCCATTGGCGACGAGGTGTACGAGGCACGACATATCGCGGTACTCCTCGTAGGTTTGGGGAACGCGGAGCGGCGCTGGGGTGGTTTCACTTCCTCATTGCTGCCCATGACCATCTCCCCTTCCTCGGCCACACTGTCCGCCTTCTCCTCGTCCT
The DNA here is from genome assembly GCA_916181665.1 of Avena sativa. Taxonomy (NCBI): domain Eukaryota; kingdom Viridiplantae; phylum Streptophyta; class Magnoliopsida; order Poales; family Poaceae; genus Avena; species Avena sativa. The sequence goes on from OV702294.1 coordinate 454,180,806, forward strand.
GCAAAAGTCATGGCGACCATGTCGGTAGATTGCTTTTCTTCTGGAGCGGTTTTCCGCTTTGCACTGCTGTTCCTCCGAGCTTGAGTTGGAACGGCTATTGCCGGCAAGGAGCCACGAGCATCATCGTCGGCAGCTGCGAACTCACTAGCCAACTGAATCATCTGGTTCAAGTCAAGATGGTGATTGTCCTGCAAGCGCATCAGCTTCTGCTGGAGCAACTTGCCCCTTTCCAATTTATCGATGAAGGCGGCCATGGCGGTTTGGGCGTGCACTCCTGCGCAGGAATTCTTCATATCCAGCCAGCAAGAGAGGTAGACGCGAGATGTCTCGTCTTTCTCTTTCACGCACCGTTGTAGATCGCCTATAGTGCAGGGACGCTTGTATGTACCCTCAAAGTTCTTGGTGAATGCTTCTTGCATGTCCAGCCAGTTGTAGATAGATTTCTCCGGCAAGTCGTCGATCCATTGATGGGTCGTGCCTGCCAGCATTAACAGGAGGTAATTGACGGCGACGTTGGGGTTGCCTTCGGCAATCTCCACCGCGTTGTCGTAGTCCTGCAACCATGTGGCCGGCTTGGCGGTGCCGTCATAGGGCTTGATGGTCTTGTCAATCCGTAAACCTTTGGGGTAAGTTGCCGACCGTATTGCAGGTCCAAAGCAACATGGTCCCAGGTATAGTCCTTCCCGGGCCTCGTGGATCTTATCGATCCACGAACGTGCATTGTACGTCTCCGGGTTCTTCTTCTTTTTGTCAACAGGGGATGGGCTGCGCGAACGATGCGGGCCTCCTCCACCATGGTGACTGCTTGGTTGTCACGGAGGTGGAGGTGGCGGTGGGTTAGCCTATCTTGCTATTACCCACCTGCGACGCCTCACGCCTATCACAGTTGCTTATCGGACGCGGAGGGTCATGGCGTGACCTGCTCTTGTGTCCTTGGTTGCGCTCTCCGTCATGACGGGTCTGCCCCGTGTTGTCGCGGATGACGATGCCGTGTTGTGGCGGATGACGATTCTGTACGATGTGAGCTTTGTAATCTTCGCTATGTCGGGGGGATCGGGGCGGTGGCGATGGGCGATGAAGTCGGGCCTTTTCTCCATGGTCGGAGGATATGGGGATAGCATCCTTCCTATTGTGTGCATCCCTCCGTCTTTGTTCTGATGAACCCGTCTGGGACCCGACATCAAGAGGAGATCTGTCCCTTGGCGGCTTGTACTGGCTAGATTGGCAGAGCGCTGGGTCAGACTCAAGCCTCTGAGAAGTGGCCTTTTCCTACTGCTTCACCGCCTTGGCCACTAGGTCATAGACCTGTTCCACTGCCTCAGGCGATCTATCCTGCTCCAGAAGGGTCTTGGTGACGGCGAGGTTAAGGAGTGGGGTGGGAATCACCTGCTTGCCTTCACTGTCAATGTATGGCTTGGCCTGTGCCGGCTTCTAGGGAGCCCATCCTAGATTGCGCGGTACACCAGGATCGTTGATGATGCAAGGCGGAGTTTTCTAAGCCTTCTGCTGCTGCAGTAAAGTCTTGTACTCAGCCTCCATTGCTCTAGGTTTCTCTATGGACTTATGCGCGTTGACCAGATCTCGATCTAGTTTAGCGCCTTGATCCGCGATGGCCTGCGCTTCCTACAGCAGCTGCTGGCGCTTCTTGTCAAGTTGGGTCACGTTCCGGATATGAGCAACGGTTAGTGGCTTGACGAGGAGATTGCCGTACATCACTCTATCAGCTGGATTAACTTGGGCTGCTGCAGACATAGATGCTGGAGGAGGCATGTTTGCGGTGTTGTTGTTGCTCGGACCGGTGCCGAGTTCCTACGGCTGCTCCACTGGGTTGGGCAGAGGAGGCATGACTTTTGCGCGATCGTCATCAGCAGCAATAAGTGGCTCCTTCCCCTTTGCCAGTGCCGTAGGCGGGGCTCTTCCGGGTTGATCTTCATCCATCGCCGTCCCAATGGTGACGAACACCCCTCGAGACGTGATGGCGTTGTTGGCTTGCGTGTCACGCGAGTACTCCTCCTCCATCTCCTGCATAGCGGAGTCTAGCTCTTTTGGACTGAAGTTTATCTCCTCTGAATCTGCACTGAAGTTAGCATAAAGCGCGTCAATGACAGAGTCGGAGGGTGCCAGGACTTCCTCGATGACAGGCGGTGGAGGTGCAATGGCCTCGACGATGACTGGAGGTGGTGGTGCTGCTGCGACGATGGCGGCGGGAGGCGGTGGCGGCGGTTGCTGAATCGGAGGTTCTCCGTCTCTGAGCGCAAGCTCCATCTGGGCTGCTGCGTCAGCTGCCGCGTAGCTGTTGACGGTGCTTACCATCTCTTCGAGGGTAAGGCGTCCTGTTGCCTGCTGCCGTCTTAAAGAATGTCGGAGAAGCGTGCCACGGTCCAGTCCTTCCACGAAGTGATACAAAGCGTTATCATCGGGGTAGTGGGCTAGATCGGCTCGTATATGGAGCCACCTAGCCAGGTAATCGCGGGGGTTTTCGCCCTCTCTCTGAACGCAATGCGCCAGATCGAAGATGGTAACCACGCCGACGAACTTGGATCTCTGCTGTCCAGATGCACGGACGAAGCCGGTGGATGTGCTGTGATCTTCCACCTTTATATCCTGCACAGGGGCGGTTTGGGTGGGCCTTGAATTTTTTCGATCTTTGCCGGGAAACTACAAGGGGAGTTCTGACATTGATCCTTCCGCGAACGTGTCCATCCCGTAGGCGGTCCGTGCGGGCCTTGATGCTTTCCGATATTTGCCGGCAAACTCCGAGGAGAGATCCGACATCGATCCTTCCGCGAACGTATCCAGCCAGTAGGCGGTCCGTGCGGGTCTTGATGCTCCTCCGACTCCCAGGGAACTAGTGCCCGAGTCGGTTTCACCGATGAAGAGGTGGATGTCTCCGATAGGAACGATCGAACACCGCGTAGGGTTCGTCTTCGCCGGGATCCAGAACTAGTCGGGAGGGACGATCGGAATGTTGCCGGAGAAGAGAATACAGCCGATGGCTACGGTTTTGCCGATTCTCGTGAAGATCTTGGTCCTCGCCCACTGAAGAGCCTAAAACGCCTCTTTCCCCACGGTGGGCGCCAACTATAGTGGTATTGCCGACGAGTATGCCATGGAGGGGTCCTCACAGTGCGTGTTTAGATACGTGGGGTAAGGAGGACGGTTGAAGGGTACAAGGTAACACAGTTTACCCAGGTTCAGATCCCACAACGGTGGTGGAATCCTACTCCTGCTATAAATCACTATAATGGCAATATGCCGAGTTACAGGGATTGGTTTGCTGTGCGAGGTTGTATGAATTGATGCTAGGTTGTGCCCTAAAGGCTCCCATAGGCCCGACTTATATAGTCGCCAGGTCCTAGAGTTACAGGGAAAGGTCCTAGCCAGACAGGTTACAGAGTCCTACACCGTCTATTACTAGTCTTGTGTATCTTGCACTCCAAGGCTCCGGGTACGTTGGTGACTCCACCGTAGCCTTCCTTTATCCGGCATGGGCCTCCCTTCTAGATCCATCTAACTGGGCCGCCCAGCAGGCCATAGGCCATGCTACCGACTATGGGCCAACCGGGTTGTCCGGATAAGTGACATGCTATGAGGATACCCATATAGCATATCCCCAACACTTATGTGGACGATATAGCGGTGATGTCTAAAAATTCAAACGACTTAATCTTCGACTTAAAAGAAACCTTTGATAATCTCTGAAAATACAACATGATGCTTAACCCTAAGAAGTGCGTCTTCGCTGTTCCAGCATGCAAATTATTGGGCTTCATCGTTTCCCAGCGTGGAATCGAGGTCAACCCGGAGAAGATCAAGGCCATCCTAAACATAAACCGTCCGACATGCCTGAAGGACATCCAACGGCTAACAGGCTGCATTGCAGTAGTAAGCCGGTTTGTCAGCCGACTTAGAGAGAAGGCTCTGCCGCTATACAAGTTGCTAAAGAAGGCGGACAAATTTACATGGACGGACGAAGCAGATGCTGCACTCACGAAGCTAAAGGAGATACTTTCCTCGGCACCCATACTTGCAACACCTGAGCCTATGGAGCCTATGTTGATCTACATGGCGGCCACCAACCGGGTAATCAGCATCGTCTTCGTGGTAGAGCGGAAGGAACCAGTGCATGAGTACGGAGTGCAATGACCAGTTTACTATGTAAGTGAAGTCTTGACGGAGTCCAAGCAGCGTTACCCGCACTACCGTAAGCTAGCTTATGGAGTATTCCTTGATTCTCGGAAGCTAAGGCACTACTTCCAGGAGCACCCTATCACAGTTTTGAGCAAAGCTCCACTGTCCGACATCATCAATAACATCGAAGCTACAAGAAGGGTCGCGAAGTGGGGGCATTGAGCTTGCCGCCTTCGAGATCACCTACAAGAGACGCGACACTATCAAATCTCAGGTCTTATCGGACGGAGATGCCAGATGCTAGCCCTGTACTAGAGCCAGAATACTGGGTGATGCACTTTGACAGATCAAAGCTACTCAACAGCTCGGGGGCTGGTGTACTGCTACAGTCATCAACAGGGGAAAAGCTACACTACGTTCTGCAGATCCACTTCGAGGCTACAAATAACATGGCGGAATATGAAGCACTCATTCACAGACTTCGCGTAGCCAAGGATATTGGCATCAAGCACATAGTTTTTTGTGGAGATTCTAACGTGGTTGCCCAGCAGGTGGCTAGCACCTAGAACGCGTGGAACCTTATGATGGCGGCATATCGAGAAGAAGTGGACGACATAGCCAAGAGCTTCTTGGGCTACGAAGTCAAGTATGTCCCAAGGGAGGAAAATGAGGGGGCAGATCTATTGTCAAAACTTGGATCAGGCCACACAAAAATTCCACCCAGTGTTTTCCTAAAACATCTGCGGACACCATCCGTGAAGGGAGCAGCCCCGAGAACCCGGATAGAGTTGACTCTTTTGTTCACATAGTGGCAAAAGTCCCTCCGGCTTGGACAAAACCGTTCATGGAGTATCTCGTACACGGAACTTTGCCCATCGACGAGGTCGAAAGTCAGCAAATAGTACATCGAGCAAAGGGCTATACCATAATCAATTGACAGCTCTATAAAAGAAGCACCACTGGTGTATACCTCAAGTGTGTTTCCCAGAAAGAGGGTATTCAAATCCTTCGTGAGATCCATCTCGGAGATTGCCGGCATCACGCCGCTCCTCGATCATTGGTCTCCAAAGCCTTCCCAACAAGCTGGTTGAGACATGCATTGGATACCAGTACTATGCCCAACAACCACATGTTCTAGCTCAATAATTGCGAACAATACCAATAACTTGACTGTTTGTAGTCTGGGGGCTAGACATGGTTGGTCCATTACAGACGGCACCATGTGGGTTTACGCATCTTCTAGTAGCAGTTGATAAATTCACCAAATGGATAGAATCTAAACCCATTAGAAAGCTTGATAGGGCAACTACCCTTAGGTTTGTCTGGAATCTATTGGTGAGATTTGGTCTCCCACATAGCATTATCACCAACAACGCAGCAACTTGTCACTCGGAGAAGTGGAAGCCTATTATTGGGAGAAGGGCATCCGACTTGACTTAGCATCTGTGGCACATCCGCAATGCAATGGGCAAGTTGAGCAAGCCAATGGATTAATTCTGTAGGGAATCAAGACACGTCTCGAGGCACCTCTACATAGAGCATCTGGAGCCTGGGCGGAGGAGTTACCATCTGTTTTGTGGAGTTTACGAACTACACCAAACATATCTAGCGGCTACACCCCTTATTTCATGGTATATGGAGCAGAAGCCATCATGCCTTCCGACACCCTTCACGATTCACCAAGAGTTGCCGCCTACGACGAAGATGACGCTGAAGATTCCAGGTGCCAAGATGTGGACCTTCTCGAGGAAGAGCGCATATTGGCATGCCAAAGATCCACCATTTACCAGCAGAAGATACGCAACTACCATAGTCGCCGTGTTCGGCCATTGCTTGTTTAAAGAGGGGGATCTGGTGCTCCGACTTAAGCAGAAGAAGTCACACAAATTATCCCCGCCATGGGAAGGACCGTTCATCATAAGCAAGGCACTACTCAGTGGGTCTTACTACCTCATTGATAATCGTGAACTTGAGGATAGACCCAACGATGATCATAAGCGTAAACGACTTAACTCGGATGATGACTATCAACTGCTTGATCGGCCATGGAACATAGCATAGCTACGCCCTTTTTACACTTAGCATATTTTTTATCTAATGTGTACCTCTTATATGATCAATGAAATAAAGCTCTTTGGTTCACTCATATTCTTGAGTCTTTTACCTCCTTTAGTGTTTATTTTTGGATCGTATAAAACCTTTATGTGCAAGTTTTGCATTTGCACTTGTGAAAATTCCGCCTACAGGCGTTAGCTTAAGTTTTCTGGTCTACATGTTCTTTGTTGTTTTTATATGGATTCTGAAGTAGTGACTTTTGGCATTCGAAGTCGGCGATTTTGTGCTTAGGTTTTTGACGGTGCCATTGGGCATCATCGCCTGAGCGCATGGTTCCTACTACCAGTCTTCGGACTCACGAAAAGTCAAGCATAAAAGCCAAAGTAATGGATAAGCCAACACTTGCTTAAAATATATATACATGCTGGAACTAGTACTTATGTAGCATGAAACATACAACTATTGTTTTCCGCCTTAAGATTAAAACCATAGTTTTTTCCACATACATACATCCAGAGGAAACAAATATTACAAAGTGTTTTTTCATTCCTCTAGTGTAGGATACTTTGAGGGAGCATCATCAGCGACAGGAGAGTCATCCTGATCATATTCAAAGTCGATGGTCTTGAGGGACTCAGAGGAGCTAGGCTGGTCGCCATCAATGATCTCAAGAGGCACAAAGGAGTTTGGATCGACCAACTCGGCGACCCTGGTGTCGTAGCCGGCGAGCGATGCCTAGATAGATTTGTGATAAATCTTCTAGCCGTCATCGTCTATGTCGGGCAGACCCGAGATCACCGTGTCGATGTCGGCATTGTCGTAGTGGGCCTTGACCATCGCCAGCGACATTCTTGCACCATCCTGGGTACATGAAGATTTCCATCTTACGATACTCTCGGGGGCTTGGCGTAGAATCTCCGAGTATTTCATGACGGAATCCACCGCCTTGATGTTGATATTCAGGGGCTTGGCTATTTCCTTGGCTTGCTTGATGGCGGTACTGATGAAGTTGTCGGCGAGGACCATGCATTCATTTGGCGGAGGAGGATTATTGGTTAAACCAATAGGAGCTGCATTTCTGACCAAGCAATGGAGTACATGAGTTCAAATAAACATAAAGTTCAGAGTACCTGGCTTACAAAAGTACAAGATGGAGATTGCTTACCGCCATGGAGTCCCGTTCCTATCGAAGGACCTTGTAAGCCTCAAGGTTGCGTTTATTCTGCTCTTCGGCAGCTTTCTTCTGCTCGTTGAGGATCGCAATTTCCTCCTTCAGTCGTTTGATCTCCGTGTTGGCATACTCTTGCACGGCCTTTGTAGACGCTTCATGCATCTTCAGAGTGTCAGCCCTCTCTTACTTGAGGATCTTGTTCTCGCTATCCAGCAAGTCTATGTACTTGGATTGCTCGACAATTTCCTTCGCCTTGGCAATAGTTTCTGCGTGCCGGAGAAATGACAGAACACAATGATTAGTCGGAGAGTGATGGCACACGACCAAGTTTGAGTGCGAAATTGAAAAGAAAAAAAGATCTTTCTCTTGGTGATTTGATCCTTCAAGAAGGCAGTTTTACCCTTTTCAGCTTCCAAATCAGCACGCATCTTGTGGAACTTCTCGTTGGTGACGCCTCTCCGAGCATTATCATTTTGTGAAGAAATTCAAAATTACTTAGTCTACTTGGAGCATCTAGCCGGATAAATATCCACCTAGAGCCTTGGGGGCTACATTGAGAGTTTTTAACTCGGCAAAATGCTTAGTCTTTCTTTAAGAATCTATTCGGAACTAATTCTGTTTCAACTAGAGGCTTGGGGGCTTAAAATTTACAAACACTGCGTATGCTACTCTAAAAGTATCTAGTCGGAATAATTCATTCAAACTACATACTTGGGGGCTATAGTGTAAACTTTTTTAGCTTAGTCACTCTTAGAGCATTCAGACACAAAGACCTATGGTTTTCCGTCTAAATCCTTGGGGTCTATAGTGGATAATACATATGAAATGCAAAAGGCACACAAAACTTACAAGTGCAATGATCTTGAGGTTGGTGGCGCTCTCGGCAAGTATCTTGCTGAAGGCAAGGCTGTTTCCGCAAAGGATATCTGCCTGCTTGAGCAACTCCTCAAGACCACATGTCGGAGAAGTCAACGCAGCACCAGAAACCAGAGTTGAGCTACTCGGTGTAAGCACCGGGTAGACGATCTTCGGAATCTCTACTGGTATCCTGGGTGTAGTGGAACCTCCTACGGTAGAAGTTCCGCCTTCCAACATAGCATTACCCCTACTAGTGGCATCCTTAGCCGAAGCTTCAGCCACTTTGGAGGCGGTACTTTCTTGTGTCGCCTGCTCGCCGACAATAGCAAGTTCTGCGGCAACACCTGGGTCCACTTCCATAGCGGAAGGTTCATATGTTACCTTAGCTAGAGAGCTTGTCAGTGCGGCGGCAGGCTGGACGCTGGGAGTTCTAGGGTCAATGGCGGGAGATGCTTGGTGAAACATATCTTTGATGTTTTTAGAAGCCCCCGATGTCTTGGAGGTCTTCTTCAAACTCATACTCGCCTTCTTCCTAAAACATGCAAAAGTATAAGTACAGTAACAAGACGAGCAAGAGACAATGTCGGATGTTAAGAAGCTTACACAACGGTTGGTTCTTTGGTCAACGGAATACCAATCATTCTTATTTCTCCGTCTCCAGGGCGGCGGTGGACTTCTTGGAGGCTCCACCCTCCTCCTTCTTCTTCTTGCCTCCGTTGGCTGCGTCAGAGGTGGAGGTATTCCGCTTATGCGCCAATGGAACATCGTCATCGGACACGATGGTGACTTCCTTCATCTTGGGTTCATAGACTTGGACAGCCATGCTATCCTCGTCTATACTCTTAAGTTATTAAGTGAATCCCGAAGTGTTAAATGAAATGGTAATGGCTAGAATGGAAGAACTGGAGTATATGTCATACACGGAAAATAAAACAAATACCTCTGGGCATGTGCCACCCTCGAACATATCATAAGTGATGGTGAAGCCACACTTCCTATCCTTCACCTTGATGATTTCCTCGAGGTGGAACTTGATGGAGTCACTCGAGAAGTTGTCCTCGAATATGCGGAGGCTATCCTTCCTATCCTTGGTATACTGGTGCATTAGCTTAGCGCGGTGCTGTAGAGGCTGGATCCGCCTGATGAACCAGCACATGGCTAGGTCCAACCCTGTCAGACCCGTGTCTACGAACCACTTGATCCGCCTAATAGCGCGGGAGGCTTCATCGTCGGATGGAAGGAGGTCTTCGGATCTCCAAGTCGGGGCTTCAGCGCTGGTCGTGCCGACAAAGTCTGGGTACAATGCTTCTCTGCCAACCATAGGGCTATATGGGCTGTAGAAGTACGTCCTCTGCCAATTTTTGCAGGACTCGTGGCCTACAATGTCGGGGAACCGCCGGGCAGGCCAGATCTTAAAGCTAATGGTTCTACAATTTTTGAGCTCGTCCTTGCTCACTCCGGCTTCCCTCTTGACGGTGAAAAAATATATAAACAGATCTAACCTAGGCCTAATTCCTATGTAGCCCTCACAGAGCGCCGCGTAGTTGTTAAGCGCGAGGATGCTATTTGGAGAAAGGTTCTGAGGTTGAACCCGGGAGTGACTAAGTAATTCTATGAAGAAGTCGGAGATTGGTAGGGAGACTCCGCGTACCAGTTCGGCTGGGAGGTACACCTTCTTGCCGGCTTGGGGAGAAGAGATTACCTCACCGGCCAGCACCGCCCGCCAGACCAGCCCCTCCGTCGTGGGGAGAAACCCCTCGGCGAGCATCTCCTTGAGATCGCTCTCGGCAATATCGAAGGCGCTCCACTATCCCTTGTGAGAGTCGCCCTCTTCCTCCAGCGGTTCCAGCCCCGCTGAAAGGATATAGATGTCACCTAGAGGGGGGGGGGGTGAATAGGCGATTAAAACTTTTCCAAGAGTGGCTCGACAAAGGCAGAATTAAACTAGCGTTTACTTTGTTAAGCGCAAAACCTAGAACAATCTAGGGTTCACCTATGTGCACCAACAACTTATGCTAAGAAAGACAAACAGCTATGTGATAGCAAGATATATACTTCAAGCACGAAGGCTATCACAAAGTAAAGTGCATAAGTAAGAGCTCGGGTCTAGAGATAATCGAGGTACGCGGGGATGACAATATTTTACCGAGTTCCTCCCAACATTGAGTACGTCTCGTTTGGAGAGGGTGTGGTATCTAACCACCTACGCCACAAAAGGCCTCCCTTATTCTCCGGTGAATCTCACCCCAACGGGATCGATCCACACTCCCACTATCGGTGCACTTGTCGGTGGCAACTGGAACCTCTCACAAGGTTGGGGCACTTCTCCACAACTTAGTTGGAGGCTCCCAACAAATGCCACCAAGACCACAACCTGCAACACCAACAAACCGTCTAGGGTTCCAAGAACCCAAGAGTAAAAATCTTCTCAACTTTCACTCACCAAATCCTCCGAGGAAAACTCAAACCGATGCACCAAATGCAAGAGGCAAGAACACCACAAAGATGCTCCAATTCCTCACTCTCAAGTTCCAACAAAGTTACTAAAGCTATTGGTGGAACAAGAGAGGAAGAACACAAAGAGGGATACAAAATCCCCCAAAATCTAGATCCCAAAGATACACTCACAAAGAGATGTTTTGGTTTGGTAAAACATGGATCTAGATCTCCTCTCTCTCTTCCACTAAAATATGGGCAAGAATCATTGGAGGGTAAGAGATTAATCAAGCTTCAAAATCTAGAGCAAATGTGGAAAAAGCTTAGACAAATAAAGGAGGAAGAAGAAGACAAAAACAAAAATAGAGAAGTCTATTTAAAGGGCTAGACAAAATACTTCTTAGAATCGGTACTACCACACGCGAGCTGAGAAAAGCAAACAAGCTAGAAAAACAAGCCAAGCGGGTGGGTGCAGCGAGAAGACGCAGCGTGGGCAGCAGCCAGCCAGCGAGCGGGAACCGGCCCGCCACGTGCGCGCTAGCAACCGAAGAGGATCTAGCGCAACGTGCAAATCAGGGCACGCGGGGCCAGGCACACGCGAGGAAAACGTGGAGCGGCAATGCGCTCGAGCAGAGCCAGCGAGGTAGCCTAGCGAGAGAATGCAGCGAGAAGCGCGCACGGGTCAACGCGGTGGCGCGAGCGCGCGCGAGGTGAGCGGTGGTTGCACGCGGGAGGCCCACCTGGGAGGCGGCGGTGGCAAGAAAAGCAGCATGCGGGCACGACGAGGCCCAGGGAGCAAGGCGGTTGGGCAGCCTGGGCCGGCCGGTAGAAACAGCCCACCCGGGCGGTACTACCGGGCCGGTCCGGTAGAACCGGATGCGAGTGTCGGGCAAGGTAGTGGGTGAGCGGGTTGGATCAGGCGCGTCCGGTACTCGGCTCGGTAGTACCGGACGGCCTAGAAAATATCTTTCCCTTTTCCTTTTTCAAACCGAATAACAACAAATATTGAAACCGCGATAAATTTTGATTGGTAGCTCCGATTGACCTGATTCCAATTGCGTTGGAAAGAGGACGACATGAGCTACCCTATAATAATCTGAGATACCTCACTTGGTGAGAAACCGTAAAACTGCATAGATAAAAATCGCAACAAGATATAAAAGAGAGATCCGATTTTGACGAACAAGAGCTTGTTATGTAGATTACCGCAAGCTCTAAATCCTCACATGGATAAGACCAAATAACAACCAAATATGGTGATGCAAGTATGCAAAGTTTTGACCTCTCTCCGAGCGATGTGATCGAGTTACTCATTCGAGAGCCCCTCTTGATAGTATAGTTATCTATCCTAAACCCGGTCTCCCACACACAACATGAGACCGGCAAAAGGTAAAACCTATCAAGATTATACCTTTGCCTTAAGAATTCCACTTGAGCTCGATGTAGACGAACTTGACCTTCTCAAGATGGAACGCCTTTCTTGATTCCTCATCATCGATCCATGATCATCGAGGATTCCGGCATGGACGGATCCTGTCCGGCTACGAGAAGAGTACTATGGAAGATTTAGCAGTTATCTGACTTACATGTTGAAGACGGAGGGCATTGCAGGGTTCTTGGGAGGACTACAAGATATTGCCTAACGATTTGCTGACATTCATCTAGACGAAGCATTCAACCTAAAGAGGCAAGATGGCGCAAGATCTCGGAGTTCTCCGGGGGCTATTGTTGGGGATATGCTAAATGGGTATCACCATAGCATGTGTCTAATCCGGATAATCCGAGTGGCCCACAGTTGGTAGCAAGACCCAAGGCCTGCTAGGCGGCCCAGTTAGATGGATCTAGAAGGAAGGCCCATGCCGGATGAAGGAAGGCTATGGAGGAGTCACCAGCCTACCCAGAGCCTTGGCGTGCAAGACACGTTAGACTAGTTGTGTACCGTGTAGGACTCTATAACCTGTCCGGCTAGGACTTTTCCTGTAACCCTAGGATCTGGCGACTATATAAGCTGGACCTATGGGAGCCTTAGGGATAACCTCAACTCATATCGCGCATAGCGAACCGATCCCTATAACTCGGCGTATTGCCATTATAGTTATTTATAGCAAGAGAAGGATCCCGCCACCTTCGTGGGATCTGAACCTGGGTAAGCTGTGTTACCTCGTACCCGCCAACCTTCCGCCTTACCCCATATCTCTAAACACGCTCTGTGAGGACCCCTCCATGGCGTACTCATCGGCAATACCACGACACGAAGGCCCCTTCCAGGTGGGATGAATTTTCATATCATCAGCGGTGGGAGGCCAATAACACAAGAGACAGTTGAAATGATGGCCGTTGGCCTCCTAGGAAAGATGGAAAGCGCATCAAGTGGTCTGATGAGGAGTTAATTAAATTTTACTACTTTCGGTTATGTTTCTGTATATAAATGGTAGATTGTCAAGAACTTTTGTTGGTTATGTGGAATTATTAGTGTATAAACCGTGTTTAATATGTATGAGACTCATCGTGACTTATTGTGTAATTATATGCGTGTGTTTGTTCCACGGTACGTAATGATGATAGCATGCATTCTATCTTTCCATGTTGTTTTGAAAATTTTAAAATTTCACCCTCAAACTCGGAAACAGGATTTAATTTGTGAAGCAAGTATAGACACTACAATTTGAACCTTCTAGATGCATACTTGTGTGGTCGTACATCACATTTGGACCCTAGTTTGACCAAACCTTGTAAATTTCATAATAAAATTAGAAATTCTGAAATTCTTGTGAAACCTTGAAATTTGGTCATTTTGTGGCAAATACTTTGCAAGAAAAATGTCAAACATGGAAAAAATGCCCCCTAGCGGTCCACTATCAAATGTGTGCTAGTTATGTCAACGAGCATGTCCGACTACTCGATACAACCACTTATGTACCATTTTTTCATCTACCTTTCTTCAAATGAACTCAGATTTGGCACAAGGGTGTATCACCATGTCCCTAATGATGCTAGCATTCTATCTAGCCATTATGGTTTCAAAAATTGAAAAAATCATACTCAAACTCAAAAACATGGATTCATTTGTCAAGAAAGTACCAATACTAAATTTTTTAACCTTCTAGTTGCTTGTGTGGTTGTACATCACTTTGGGACCAGATAACATCACTTGTACTTTTTAGATGCTTTCACAATCTCTCGAAGGACTCTGGTCAACCCTGGGTTGACCAAGCCTTGTAAATTTCATCATAAATTGAGAAATTCTCCTGGAAACCTTCAAATTTGTTCATTGTGTGGCAAATACATTGAATAAAAATGACAAACTTTTGAAAAATGTCCCCCTAGCTGTCCACTCTGTAACATGGGGGTAGTTAGGTGAACGATCATGTCCGATTACTCAAAAGAGCAACTTGTGTACCATGTTTCCATCTACCGTTCTTCAAATGGACAAAAATTTAGAACAAGTGGGTATCACCACATTCCTAATGATGGTAGCACTGTATCTAGTCATTTTGGTTTGAAAATTTCAAAAACTTCATGCTCAAACTCAAAAAGGGCTTTAATTTGTGAAGCAAATACCAAAACTACAATTTGAAATCTTCTAGTTGAATGCTTGTGTGGTTTTACCTCACATTGGTATCATAGAAGATCAACTGTACTTTTCAGATGCTTTTACTAAACCAGAATGATCCACATAACAACACACACTCAAGTGGATGTTGTGATGCATCTTATGTCCCACTAGTGCATCATTCCATATGTGGCAGCTGCATCACAGTGGCTTTCTGGGGATTTATGACCATGGTTTGACACATGGAGTCCCCAGAGTTATTTGCATATGTTCTTTTAAAACCACAATGATCCACATGACCACACACACTACAATGGATGTGATGATGCAACTTCTATCACACCGGCGCATCATTCCATGTGGCAGCTGCATTCGAATGGCTTTCTGGGGATTTATGATCATGGTTTGACACATGGACTCCATAGATTCATTGCATGTGTTTTTTACCAAACCAGAATGATCCACATGACCACAAAGACTCGAGTGGATGTGGTGATGCAACATCTATCACACTGGTGCATCATTCCATATTTCCATGTGGCAGCTGCATTGCTAGTGATGCTCTTTACATGGCGACCCAAGCGCTGGATGAAATTGGTTCCGCCCCACTTGCATGCAGTGGAATCGAGGTCCACCATGAACGATCCAAGCCAAAGCATACTCATGTTTGCGCGTGCCGACCTTCCTTCGCTAACAGGTGGGACCATACATTTGCCCTCATGATTTATTTTTGCACCTCCTTTAGACGGTCCCTGTGCCCACCCTCACTAATTACAACCCCCACCCCATCTTGTATTCCACGCGGACGAGACCGGAGGCGGAGGTTCCTCACTCCCTACTCGAATAACTGCTTCCTTCCCTGATTCCATCCCCTCAGGAATCCATCTGCCTCCGGATCACACTACCTCCATTAGTCTGCCTGATTCCAGCCTCCATTTGCCGCCATGGTGTCGTGGTATTGCCGACGAGTACGCCATGGAGGGGTCCTCATAGTGCGTGTTTAGAGACGTGGGGGAAGGCGGACGGTTGACGGGTACGAGGTAACACAGCTTACCCCGGTTCAGATCCCACAATGGTGGCGGAATCCTACTCCTGCTATAAATTACTATAATGGCAATACGCCGAGTTACAGAGATAGGTTCGCTATGAGAGGTGTTTGTTAACCGATCTGAGATTGTGCCCTAAAGGCTCCCATAGGCCCGACTTATATTGTCACCAGGTCCTAGGGTTACAGGGAAAAGTCCTAGCCGGATAGGTTATAGAGTCCTACACCATCTATTACTAGTCTAGCGTGTCTTGTAATCCTAGGCTCCGGGTATGCTGGTGACTCCACCGTAGCCTTCCTTTATCCGGCATGGGCCTCGCTTCTAGATCCATCTAACTAGGCCTCCCAGCAGGCCATGGGCCATGGTACCAACTGTGGGCCACCTGGGTTATCCGGATAAGAGACATGCTATGAGGATACCCATATAGCATATCCCCAACAGTAGGCCCTGGAGAACTCCGAGATCTTGCGCCATCTTGCCTCTTCATGTTGAATGCTCCGTCTAGATGGATGTCGGCAAATCATCAAGTAATATCTTGTAGTCCTCCTAAAGAACCCTGCAAGGTTTTATCCGTCTTCAATTTATAAGCCGGAGAATTGCTGAATCTTCTATCGTACTCTTCTGTAGCCGGATTGGATCCGTCTATGCCAGAATCTTCCGATGTGACGGCTCATCTGCCTATGACAGCTAGGGCGACGTAGACATAGGTCAGCAATGCCTCGTAACTTACACATGCAGAGAACACAATCATGTCCGTTTTTCCCGCGCGAGAGATACGAACCGTTGGCGGTGACGGTTGGTAACGTGGCGAAATTTCCGCGCACGTCCCAGCACACGTCGCCTACGCGGCAACCGTTTGATCATGCTGCACGAATCTTGATGCCGGAGGTTATCTGCGGTGGAAAATTTACTTTTCACCTCATTCTCCTCTGCATCGTCTTCTTCCTCCAGCGAGCGCCTCCTCGAGCTCTCCACGCAATGTGCAAAAAACCCTAGCTCCCCAATCTCTTCCAGTCACCACCGAACACACCCAATATCTAGCAGCAACTCCTCTCCCTCCATGGCGGCGTCGGGCGAAGCCGCGGCGAAACCGACGAGCTCCGTCGTCATGCCCCCAGAGGGTTTAGTTATCCCCAAGTCCGCGGTGGTCGAAGCCACCGGCGGCGACCATAATCTAGCGGCGCTGGAGCTACTAGAGGAGGAGTATGACTCCCACTAGGGTGATTGGCACGGTTCAGATATCACGGACCACGATATCAAATAAATGATCATCGAGGGCTACCTTCCTGCGACGGAGGGGCTCGCCTGGCGGACTGTGCCGGCCGGCGAGGTCACACCTTCTCGCCAAGCCGGAGAAAAAGTGTACCTCAAAGCGAAACTGGTACGCGGCGTCTCCCTGCCCATCTCCAACTTTTTCCTTGTTGTCTTGAATCATTACCGAGTACAGCCTCAGAACCTCTCCCCAATAGCATCTTAGCGCTTAGCAATTACGCGGCGCTTTGCGAGGGTTATCTAGGGATTAGGACTAGGCTAGATCTCTTCATCTATTTCTTCACCGTCAAGCGTGAAGCCGGAGCCGGCAAGGACGAGCTCAGAAATTGTGGCACCATTAGTTTTAAGATTTGTCCTCGCCGACGCTTCCCTGACATCGTCGGCCACAAGTCTTGCAAGAACTGGCAGCGGGCGTACTTCTACGGCCCAGATATCCCTGTGGCTTGCCGAGAAGTCACGTACCCGGACTTTGTCGATGGAGCTGCCGTCGAAGCCTCGACATGGAAATCCCAGGCCTCCCTTCCCTCCGACATCGACGCTTCCCGCGCTATAAGGCGGATAGAGTGGTTCATAGAGATGGGTCTAACCGGATTGGACCTGTCCATGTGCTGGTTCATCGAGCGGATCCAGCCTCTGCAGCATCGCTTGAAGCTGATGCACGTGTATTCCAACGATAGAAGGGATAGCCTCGGCATCTCCGAGGACAACTTCTTGAGCGACTCCGTCAAGTTGCACCTCAAGGACATCGTCAAGGTGAAGGATAAGAAGCATGGCTTCACCATCACCTATGACATGTTCGTAGAGAGCAAGTGCCCAAAGGTAACTGTTTATTTTCCGTGTATGACATATACTCCAGTTCTTCCGTCTAGCCATTACCATCTCATCTAACACGATGGTTCTTCACTTAACAGCTCAGCAACATATATGAGGATAGCATGGATCCTCAAATCTATGATCCAAAGATGAAGGAAGTCACCTCATGTCTGACGATGATGCTCCGTTGGCGTGAAAGAGGAAGAGCTCCACCTCTGACGCTGCTGACGGAGACAAGAAGAAGAATATGGAAGGTGGAGCCTCCGAGAAGTCTACCGCCTCCCTGGAGGTAGAGAAAAGAAAGGTTACAGGGATCCCCTTTACCAAAGCACCCCCTCTTGTGTAAGCTTATTTCCCTCTGACATTGTCCATTATTTGTCTTATTTCTGTACTTATACTTTTTGTGCGTCTCAGGAAGAAAGCCACAACCAGTCTGAAGAAGACCTCCAAGACTTTGGGGGCTTCTAGAACCATCAAGGATATGTTGCATCGTGACGTTTCTCCCCATGCATCTCCCCTGTCACTCCCATCATAAAACATGCATCCGCTCTGACAAGCTCTCAAGCTAAAGAAGCATCTGACCCTTCCACCATGGAAGTGGACTCAGGTGGCTCCACCGAGCTCGCTGTTGTTGGCGAACATGCGACGCAGGAAAGTGTCACACACCAAATGACCGAAGCTCCGGCTACGGATGCCATCGGTAGCGGTAAGGCGGTGGTGGAAGGTGGTACATCTGCCGAAGGCGGCACCTCCGCACCCGAGAAGACCATAGAGTTCCGGAAGATAGTCTATCCGGTACTTACGCCGGGTAGCACTGCTCTAGTTCCTGGTGCGGCACCGACATGTCCAACGTGCGGCCTTGAGGAGCTTCTCCGGAAAGCAGAAATCTTGCAAGGAAATAGTTTGTCCTTTGGAAAGTTGCTTGCTGAGAGTTCTACAAACCTCAAGATCATTGCACTTGTAAGTTTTATTTGCCTTTTGCTTTTCATATGAGTATCCCACTGTATCCCTTGAGGATTTAGACGGAAAACCATAGGTCTTTGCATGTAAATGCTCTAAGAGTGACTAAGCTAGAAAACTTCTCACTGTAGCCCCCAAGCATATAGTTTGAATGAATTATTCCGACTATATGCTTTCAGAGTAGCATACGCAGTGTTTATAAATTTCGATACTGTAGCCCCCAAGCCTCTAGTTGTAACCGAATTAGTTCTGACTAGATGCTTAAAGAGAAGCTAAACATATGACTGAGTTAAAAGCTTTATACTGTAGCCCCCAAGCTTCTAGTTGAAAACTGAATTAGTTCCGACTAGATGCTTAAAGAAAGACCAAGCATATTGTTAAGTTAAAAACTCTCGCTGTAGTCCCCGAGATTCTAGGTGGAAATTTTCCGGCTAGATGCTCCAAGTAGACCTAACAAAGTTTAACTTTTCTTATTTCCACAGAATGAGAATGCTTGGAGGGGTGTCGCCAACGACAAGTACCCGAAGATGCGTGCGGATTTGGAAGCTGAAAAGGGTAAAACTGCCTTCTTGAAGGAACAGATCATCAAGAGTAAGCGTCTGTTTTTCTTTTATTTTTCATATTCCGACTTGGTCTTGTCTATTCTTCCAGTACTCATTGTGTACTTTTCTTTCTCGGACTTGCAGAAACCATTTCCAAGGCCAAGGATACTGTCGAGCAATCCAAGCACATTCAGCAGCTGGATAGCGAAAACAAGATCCTTAAGCAGGATAGGAAAGACATGTTGAAGATGCACGAAGACTCAATGAAAGCCCTGCAATACTCCACCAGTGAGGAGATGAACCGCTTGAAGGAGGAACTCGCGATCTTAAAAGATCAGAAGAAAGCTGCCGATGAGCAAAATCAACGCCATCATGAAGCGTACAAGATCCTCCGACAAGAACGGGACTCCATGGCAGAGATTATCCAGCAAGCTGAGATAAGCATCTTTAGTAAGTGAATCTCCGTCTTTGATTTCTGTAAGCTGAATACTTTGAATTTTTGAACTCATGTGCTCCTTTGTCGGAAATTCACAGCTCATATGGGTTTAACCCGGTCGCCTCCTCCGGCAAAGGAATGCATGGTCCTTGCCGGCAACTTTATCAACACCGCCATTAAGCAAGCCAAGGAGATAGCCAAGCCTCTCCAAATTAATATCAAGGCATCAGACTCTGTGGCGAAGTTCTCGGAGATCCTGCGCCGAGCCCCCAAGCGTATTGCAAGATGGAAAGCTTCATGTGCACGGGCCGGTTCAAGGATGGCGATGTCCATGGTCAAGGCACATTAAGAAAATGCTGACATCGAAACGGTGACCTCCGGTGTCCCTGACGTAGAAGACGAAGGCCAAAATATAAACCACGAGTCTATCTTAGCGTCGCTCGTGGGTTATGACACCAGAGTCGCCGAGTTGGTCGACGTTAATGTCTTTGTTCCCATGAAAACCATCGATGGCGGCAACCAAAGCTCCTCCGAGTCCCTCAGCACTGCCGACTTCGAGGAAGGTGACTCTCCTGCTACCGACGATGCTGCTTCCAAGTCGCCTACGCCAGAGGAATAAAAAACAATTTGTAATATTTTTTTCCTCTGTAATGTGTATGTGGAAAAATTATGTGTTAACTTAAGGCGGAAAACAATATTTGTATATATTTTTTCAGCAAGTGCTGGCTTATCCATTACTTTGGTTTTTATGCTTGACTTTTCATGAGTCGGAAGACTCGTTGTCAGAACCATGCGCTCAGGCGATGATGCCCAATGGCACGTCAATAACCTAGGTACAGAATCGCCGACAATAAGTGCCAAAAGTCACTACTCCAAATCCACATAAAAACGACAAAGAACGTGTAGACCAGAAAACTTAAGCTAATGCCCGTAGGCGGAATTTTCACAAGTGCAATTGCAAAGCTTGTGCATAAAGTTTTATACGATCCAAAAATGAACACAAAAGGAGGTAGAAGATTCAGAAATATGAGTAAACCAGAGAGCTTTATTTCATTGATCATATAAGAGATACACAATAGATAAAAAATGTTAAGTGTAGAAAGGACGTAGCTTCGCTATGTTCCATGGCCGATCAAGAATCGATTACTCATCATCCGGGTCACGTCGCTTACGCTTATGATCCTTGTTGGGTCTATCCTTCAGTTCACGATTGTCAACGAGGTAGTAATACCCATTGAGTAGCACCTTGCTTATGATGAACGGTCCTTCCCATGGCGGGGATAATTTGTGTGACTTCTTCTGCTTAAGTCAGAGCACCAGATCCCCCTCTTTAAACAAGCGATGCCGGACGCGGCGACTATGGTAGCTGCGTAGCTTCTGCTGGTAGATGGAGGATCTTTGGCATGCCAAAATGCACTCCTCCTTGAGAAGGTCCACATCTAGGCGCC
Organism: Avena sativa; assembly: GCA_916181665.1. Lineage (NCBI taxonomy): Eukaryota > Viridiplantae > Streptophyta > Magnoliopsida > Poales > Poaceae > Avena > Avena sativa. The sequence goes on from OV702294.1 coordinate 454,201,527, forward strand.
TGGATTCTTCAGCGTCATCTTCGTCGTAGGCGGTGACTCCTAGTGCATCGTGAAGGATGTCGGAAGGCAGGATGGCTTCTGCTCCATATACCATGAAGTAAGGGGTGTAGCCGGTGGATCTGTTGGGTGTAGTTCGTAAACTCCACAACATAGATGGCAATTCTTCCGCCCAGGCTCCAGTTGATCTATGCAGCGGTGCCTCAAGACGTGGCTTTATTCCCTGCAGAATTAATCCATTGGCTTGCTCAACCTGACCATTGGATTGTGGGTGTGCCACAGATGCAAGGTCAAGTCGGATGCCCTTCTCCCAACAATAAGCCTCCACTTCTCCGAGTGACAACTTGCTGCCGTTGTCGATGATAATGCTATGTGGGAGACCAAATCTCTCCACTAGATCCCCGACAAACCTGAGTGCATCGAGCTTTCTAATGGGTTTAGCTTCTATCCATTTAGTGAATTTATCAACTTCTACTAGCAGATGCGTAAACCCACATGGTGCCGTCTGCAACAGACCAACCATGTCCAGCCCCCAGACTGCAAACGGCCAAGTTATTGGTATTGTTCGCAATTCTTCGGCAAGAACATTTGGTTGTCGGGCATAATACTGTCATCCCATGCATGTCTCCACCAGCTTGTCGGCGTCCGCCTTCGCGGTCAGCCAGTAGAATCCTTGCCGTAAGGCTTTCGCGACCAAATATCAAGGAGCGGTGTGATGCCCGCAATCTCCGAGATGGATTTCGCGTAGGATTTCAATACCTTCTTGCTGGGAAACACACTTAAGGTATACACCAGTAGTGCTTCTTTTGTAGAGCTGTCCATTGATTATGACATAGCCCTTTGCTCGACGTACTATTTGCCGTCTTTCGACTTCGTCGTCGGGCAAAGTTTCGTGTTCGAGAAATTCCATGAACGGTTTTGTCCAAGCCGGAGGGACCTTTGCCACCATGTGGACGAAAGAGTCTACTCTATCCGGGTTGTCGATGTCTGCTCCCTTCATGGATGGTGTCCGTAGATGCTCTAGGAAAACCCCTAGCAGAATTCGTTTGCACCCTGATCCAAGCTTAGACAGCAGATCAGCCGCCTCGTTTTGCTCCCTAGGTACATACTTGACCTCGTAGCCCAAGAAGCTCTTGGCTATCTCGTCCACTTCGTCTCGATATGCCTCCATCATAGGGTTCCGCGCGTTCCAGGTGCCAGCCACCTGCTGGGCAACCACGTCGGAATCTCCACAGCAAACTATGCGCTTGATGCCAATATCCTTGGCTACGCGTAATCCGTGAATGAGTGCTTCATACTTCACCATGTTGTTTGTAGCCTCGAAGTGGATTTGCAGAACGTAGTGTAGCTTGTCTCTAGTTGGTGAATGTAGAAATACACCAGCCCCCGAGCCGTTGAGAAACTTTGATCCGTCAAAGTGCATAACCCAATATTCTGGTTCCGGCAATGGGGTAGCATCTGGCATCTCCGTCCAATCTGCAATAAAATCTGCCAAGGCTTGTGATTTGATAGCGTCGCGTTGCTCCGCCAAGGCTTGTGATTTGATAATATCGCGTTGCTTGTAGGTGATCTCAAAGGCGGCAAGTTCAATGCCCCACTTCGCGACCCTTCCTGTAGCGTCGCTGTTGTTGATAATGTCGGACAATGGAGTTTTGCTCAGCACTGTGATGGGGTGCTCCTGGAAATAGTGCCTCAGCTTCCGAGAAGCAAGGAATACTCCATTAGCTATCTTCTGGTAGTGCGGGTAACACTGCTTGGACTCTGTCAAGACCTCTCTTACATGTAAACTGGTCTTTGAACTCCGTTCTCATAGCCTGGTTCCTTCCGCTCTACCACGACGACGATGATGATTACCCGGTTGGTGGCCGCCATGTGAAATAACAAGGGTTCTCTAGGCTCGGGTGGTGCAAGGATAGGCGTTGAGGAAAGAATCTCCTTGAGATGCTTCAATGCTGCATGTGCCTCGTCCGTCCATGTGAATTTGTTCGCCTTCTTCAGCAACTTGTACAACGGTAGAGCCTTCTCTCCAAGTCGGCTGACGAACCGACTAACTCCTGAAACACAACCTGTTAGTTGTTGAATGTCCTTTAAGCATGTCAGACAGTTTATGTTTAAGATAGCCTTGATTTTCTCCGGGTTGACCTCAATTCCACGCTGGGAAACAATGAAGCCTAACAATTTGCTGGCTGGGACCCTAAAGACGCACTTCTTAGGGTTAAGCATCATGTTGTATTTCCGGAGATTATCAAAGGTTTCTTTTAAGTCGGAGATTAAGTCATTTGGTTTTTTTAGACATCACAGCTATGTCGTCCACATAGGCGTGAACGTTCCGACCAATTTGATCGTGTAGGCAATGTTGCATTGTCCGCTGGTACGTAGCTCCTGCGTTTTTTAGCCCAAAGGGCATCGTAACATAGCAAAACGTGTCGTAGGGGGTAGTGAACGAAGTGTCCAATTGGTTCGACTTCCTCATCTTGATCTGGTGGTATCCTGAGTATGCATCGAGAAAACACAAAAGTTCCGAGCCAGCCGTCGAGTCAATGACTTGGTCAATGCGAGGAAAAGCTAACGAATCTTTGGGACATGCTTTGTTCAAGCCGGTGTAATCAACGCACATTCTTAATTCTTTGGTTCCCTTTTTGGGGAAAAGTACAGGATTGGCCACCCATTGGGTGTGAAGGACTTCTCGGATAAAACTAGCCTTAACTAACCTAGCTATCTCTTTGCCTGTGGCGCATCTCTTCTCATCTCCAAAGCATCATAGAGGCTGCTTCACTGGTTTGTATTTTGGATCAATGTTCAAGTTGTGCTCGACAAGTTCCCTAGGTACACCTTTCATGTCGGCAGGTTGCCAGGCAAAGATGTCCCGATTCTCACGGAGGAACTCGACGAGCAGGCTTTCCTATTTGGGATCCAGGTTCGTCCCAATGGCGGTGGTCTTGGAGGCATCGCCTACCACAAGTTCCACCGGCTTGGTCTCGATGGCGGCCTTGAATGCTGGAGCAGAGTCAGAAATCTGTTTCTTTGATGCGGGCATCTCCAAGGCATCGACCTTGCTCTGGATCTCTTTGAATTCTTCGCTGTAGAGGATAGCTTCCGCATAGGCTGCTTCTCCAATCTCGCAGTCCCTAGCTTTGGCAAAGCTTCCGGATATGGTGATGACACCGTTTGGTCCGGGTATCTTGATTTTGTTATAGACGAATCATGGCTTGGCCATGAAGGTGTGGAATATGTCGCGGCCAAATATGACGTGGTACACACTCTTGAAGGGGACCACCTCAAAGGTCATGCGCTCTTGGCGGTAATTATTAACATCGCCAAAGGCTACCTGAAGTGTGATACACCCAAGGGACCGAGCCTCCCGACCAGGAAATACATCGTGGAAGATGGTGTTGGTCCGCCTTAGGTTTGTCTCCATCAAGTTCATCTTCTGCATTGTATCCAGGTACATGATGTTATTGCTGCTTCCACTATCCACCATACACTTGGTAAAATCATTGCCGTCAATCAAAGGGTTGATGACCATGGCGTATTGGTTCTCCGTAGGGATGAGGTCTGGGTGATCCTTCCTGTCCCAAGTAACTGGAATCTCCGACCAGCGCAGGAACTGGGGAACTGGGGGTAGAGTAGCCATCAGTATCCTCATGGAGGTCTTTTGTTGTCAGACGGTGGGAGTGCCAAGGAAAATATGGAAAATTGTCGCCTTCTTTTCAAAGGGGTTCTTGCCTTTGTTGTCACTCTCGGCGACGTGCTTGTGGTCAACGTCCTCGTCCATGTCACTTGAATCCTTGGACTCTTCCTCCTTCTTCTTCACCTTGCCCTTTCCTCGTGGTCTGTTCTTCTGACTTCGCTTGTAGCTGGACTCTGGGTCCTTCTTGAGGTCGTTGAAGAACTTGCAGTGTCGATTGGTGTGGGTGGCTTTGCTGTTGACATCGAGGTGTAAGAGGCACGACATATCATGGTACTCCTCGTTGGTTTGGGGAACGCGGAGCGCTGTCGAGGTAATTTCACTTCCTCGCTGCTGCCCACGACCAGCTCCCCGTCCTCGGCCACGCTGTCCACCATCACCTCGTCCAGCAAAGGTCATAGCGACCATGTCGGGAGTTTGCTTTTCTTCTGGTGCAGTTTTCCGCTTTGTGCTGTTGTTCCTCCGAGCTTGAGTTGGAACGGCTATTGCCGACAGGGAGCCGCGAGCATCGTCGTCAGCAGCTGCGAACTCACTGGCCAACTGAATCATTTGATTCAAGTCTAGTTGGTGATTGTCCTGCAAGCGCTTCAGCTTATGTCGGAGAAACGTGCCCCTTTCGAAACCATCGATGAAGGCGGCCATGGCGGTCTGAGCGTGCACTCCCACGCAGGAATTCTGCATAACTAGCCATCGGGAAATGTAGGTGCGGGATGTCTCGTCTTTCTCTTGCACACACCGATGTAGATCGCAAACAGTTCAGGGACGTTTGTACGTACCCTCGAAGTTCTTGGTGAACGTTTGTTGCATGTTCAACCAATTGCAGATGGATTTCTCTGGCAAGTCATCAACCCATTGATAGACCGTGCCTGCCAACATCAACGGCAATGTTGGGGTTACCCCCGGCGATCTCCACCGCGTTACCGTAGTCCTGCAACCATGTGGCCGGCTTGGCGGTGCCGTCATAGGGCTTGATGGTCTTGTCAATCCGGAAACCCTTGGGGTAAGTTGCAGACCTATCGTAGGTCCAAAGCAACGTGGTCCCAGGTATGGTCCTTCCCGGGCCTCGTGGATCTTGTCTATCCGTGAACGTGTGTCGTATGGCTCCGGGATTCTCTTATTCTTGTCAACAGGGGATGGGCTGCATGAACGACGCGGGCCCCCTCTGCCATGGTGACTGCTAGGTGGCGACGGAGGTGGAGATGGAGGTGGGTTAGCATTCTTGCTGTTACCCTCCTGCGATGCCTCACGCTTGTCACGGTTGCTTGTCGGACGTGGAGGGTCATGGCGTGACTTGCTCTTATGTCCCTGGTTGCTCTCTACGTCATGACGGGTCTGCTCCGCGTTATCGCGGATGACGATGCCGCCCTACCTTGGCGGGGGCATATCCGTATGACGGTGAGCCTTGGTGTCTTTGCGATGTCGGGGTGAACTGGGCGGTGGCGATGGGCAACGAGGTTAGGCCTTACCTCCGTGGTCGGAGGATATGTGGATAGCGTCTTTCCTGTTGCGCGCATCCCTCCGTCTTTGTTCTGATGAACCTGTCTGAGACCCGACATCACGAGGAGATCTGTCCCTTGGCAGCTTATGATGGCTAAACTGGCAAAACGATGGGTCAGACTCAAGCCTCTAAGAGGTGGCCTTTTCCTGCTGTTTTACCGCCTTGGCCACTAGGTCATAGACCCGGTGCACCGCCTCAGGCGATCTATCCTGCTCCAGAAAGGTCTTGGTGACGGCGAGGTTGAGGAGAGGAGTGGGCATCACCTGCCTGCGTTCATTGTCAATGTATGGCTTGGCTTGTGCCGGCTTCGGGAGGGCCCATCCTAGGTTTCGCCGTACACCAGGATCGTTAATGACGCGAGCCGGAGCTTTCTTGGCCTTCTGCTGCTGCAACAGAGTCTTGTACTCGGCCTCCATTGCTATAACTTTCTCTATGGATTTCTGCGTTTTGACCAGATCCCGATCTAGTTTTGCGCCTTGCTCCGCGATGGCCTGCGCTTCCTCCAGCAGCTGCTGGCGCTTCTCGTCAAGATGGGTCACGTTCCGTATATGAGCTACGGTCAGTGGCTCGATGAGGATATTGCCGTACATCACTCTATCAGCTAGAGTAACTTGGGTAGCAGCAGACTTAGATGCTGGAGGCGGCAAGTTTGCGGTGTTGCTCGGGCCGGTACCGAGTTCCTGCGGCTATTGCACTGGGCTAGGCGTCAGGGGAATGACCTTTCCGCGATCATTGTCGGCAGCAACAGGTGGTCCCTTCCCTTTGTCCAGAGCTGTAGGCGGAGCTCGTCCGGGCTGATCTTCATCCATTGTCGTCCCAATGGTGACGAACACCTCTCGATATGTGACGGCCTTGTTGGCTTGCTCGTCGCGCGTGTACTCCTCCTCCATCTCCCTCATGGCGGAGTCTAGTTCCTCTGGATTGAAATCTATCTCCTTTGAATCTGCAATGAAGTCGGCGTATAGCGCGTCAATCATAGAGTCAGACGGTGCAAGGACTTCCTTGATGACGGGGGTGGAGGTGAAATAGCAGCGGCGATGATTGGAGGTGGTGGCGCAGCAACGGCGATGGCGGCCGGAGGCGGTGGTGGCGGTTGCTGAGGCGGCGGCGCTCCGCCAATGAGCGCAAGATCCGCCTGAGCTACCCCCTTGGCCTCCGTGTAGCTGTTGATGGTGTTCACCATGCTTTCGAAGGTGAGGCATCCTGAAGCTTGCTGCCGCCTTAGATAATGTCGGAGAAGCGTTCCCTGGTCCAATCCTTCCACAAAGTGATACATGGCATCATCATTGGGATAGTGGGCCTGATCGGCTTGTATATGGAGCCACCTGGCAAGGTAATCGGGGGGGGGGGGTTCGTCATCTCTCTGAACGCAATGCTCCAGATCGAAGATGGTAACCACACCGACGAACTTGGATCTGTGTTGTCCAGACGCACGGACGAAGCCGGCGGACTTGTAGCGATCTTCCACCGTTATATCCTGCACAGGGGCGGTTAGGGTGGTCCTTGAATTTTCCAATCTTTGTTGGCAAACTGCAAAGAGAGATGCGACATCAATCCTTCCGCAAACGTATCCTGCCCGTAGGCGGTCCGTGTGGGTCTTGATGCTCCTCCGACTCCCATGGAACTAGTGCCTGAGTCGGTTTCGCCCATGAAGAGGTGGATGTCTCCAATAGGAACGATCCAACACCGCGTAGGGTTCGTCTTTGTCGAGATCCATAACTCGTCAGGACGGATGATCGAAACGTTACCGGAGAAGAGAATGCGACCGATGGCTACGGTTTCGCCGATTCCCGCGAAGATCTTGGTCCTCGCCCGCTGAAGAGCCTGAAGCGCCTCTTGCCCCACGGTGGGCGCCAACTGTCATGGTATTGCCGACGATTACGCCATGGAGGGGTCCTCACAATGCGTGTTTTGAGACATGGGGGAAGGCGAATGGTTGACGGGTACGAGGTAACACAGCTTACCCAGGTTCAGATCCCACAACAGTGGCGGAATCCTACTCCTGCTATAAATCACTATAATGGAAATACGCCGAGTTACAGAGATAGGTTCTCTGTGCGAGGTGTTTGTTAATCGATCTGGGATTGTGCCCTAAAGGCTCCCATAGGTCCGACTTATATAGTCGCCAGGTCCTAGGGTTACAGGGAAAAGTCCTAGTCGGACAGGTTGCAGAGTCCTACACCGTCTATTACTAGTCTAACGTGTCTTGTACTCCAAGGCTCCGGGTACGCTGGTGACTCCACCGTAGCCTTCCTTTATCCGGCATGGGCCTCCCTTCTGGATCCATCTAACTGGGCCGCCCAGTAGGCCATGGGCCATGCTACCAGCTGTGGGACACCTAGGTTATTCGGATAAGAGACATGCTATGAAGATACCCATATAGCATATCCCCAACACATGGGTAAACCATGGCGTTGGGACCGCCGCAGGCTAAAGCGTAAGGCAGACGATGAACACGCGGATGGCCATGGCGACCGCCACCACGAGGATTAGGGATGGCCAAACCTCAGCTCTGCGAACGTGTATAGGGTCGCCAAGGAGTTGGACATCGTCACCGTCGGTCGCCTCGGTCACTACATCCCTGTCTTCCGCTCGCCGATCTGGGAAATGGAAGAACAACTGTTCGGCACGCATGGCCTTCTTTACCCCGGTACCAGCGTATGGCCAAACGACCATTGATTCATATGTTCTGAACTTTCATTGGAATCCTATGTTCCTTCCGTCGAACGTGTTGTGTGCATGCGCAGTTTGAACAAATTGAACTATTTAAGACTATCTGTACAGAGGAAGCTCTGCTTGCACTTGATATTCTGGTATTTTCGTAGTGATAAAGTCTTAATTTAGGTGATAGCTGAGGTGTCAATTTGGATTTGCAATGGAATGACTGCTAGATGATATTCTATTTTCTAAAAAATAAAAAAACTAGACGATTTAAGACTATTATGTCGCTAGTTCTTTATGATCATCGTCAGGAGTTTGTTCGGGGGAAGCTCTGCGCCTACTTGATATATTGGGTATTTTGTAGTGACACATGCACAAGTTAGGCGAGAGCTGAGGACACAGTCGTATATAATACTTTAATCTAAGCGTAGTGGTGTCAAATTGTATTTGCAATGGAATCCATGCTAGGTGATTCTACGAACTGACAACAAACTTTTGCAGAATGTTCATGCAAAACTGATGCTGCTAGATAAGTGGTCACAATCAGTAGTGGTGAATACCAAGGAGATAGAGGCGGCGGAAATGGATGATGAGCAGAACTGGGTGGGTGGAAACGACGAGTGGCTGGTCCTTTTATCCCAGGACGGGAGTACTTGGACTCTAAAAAATGTCTACATATTGTTGAGACTAACACCGCCATCTGTAGTGGGTGTCGGCATTACTGCATTCAACCATGGGTGGCCGTCGCCAAAATCTGAATTTGCTTACAGGATCAACATGGCAGAACTTGAGCTCCTAAAGGTACAACTCCCACAGAATCCTCTCCTAGTGTGGAAGACTTGGCACTACAACCTCTTAGCGGTGTTCAACAAGGGAATCACATTCATTTGATGCCTAGATGACAATGAATGGACAGTCTTGCGCGACGACCATCTGCGGCCGGAGAAGTATGTCGACGCCATCTTCACCTCCAACGTGTATGAAGACACACCGCAACACATTTACACGGTCACTGAATGTAGCATCGAGATGCATGTTTGGGAGCCATTCACATGGGGTGAGTTATGGTGTCATATAGCAAGTAAATTCCCATTCAAAATTCTGCTTACTGACTGAAGGTAACACGCAGGTACACACGCAGCCCCACGCGTCATTCCAGCTCTGGTGATTGAAGATGCTGTAGTAGATGCTGATCTTGTATCACGGCGATGGTTCCTTGCACCTCTCAGAGGCGATGTCAACCAGGATGCTGAACTCATGTGGATTCATATTAGTGGAGCACTGAACATCGTTGGTGATACAATAGAACATATGGGGACACAACTTTCTTCATACCCATCACTGCGGTGTCACATTTTCTCGAGGTCCGCGTGTCCATCAAAAGACCCAGTAGAACTAGTCTAGAGCAGAGTCGACAATCTGAAGGGACAATCTCTGTTTCTTGGGATGAACTACCCTTTCTTCGTCGAATCCCCTAAAGCTGTTGAACCTATAATTTCTCAGGCAGCCCTAGCTCCTGATGATGATGCTATTGCTAGTGGTGGAGTTGACGAAGAACTAGTTGCTTTTTCTCCTGGTGAAGCTGACAAAATAATCGCTAATGCCACTGCTGGTGAAGCTGACGAAATACTTGCTAATGCAGCTGCTGGTGAATCTAACGAGATACCGGCTGAGGCTGCTGCTGGAGTCCAGGGAGAACATGGTGATGTTGTTGCTGAGGTGCCAGCACTTCTAGTGTTAATAGTAGACTGTGTGTTTGCTGCGCACTCACACGTTTATTATGTTGACACTCCAGATCTTACCTGGTGCCGAATCCACGTTGGGGGGAGGGGGCCTGCCATTGGCTCATCAGTGGGGTCGTACAATTTGATAGAGAATGAGAGATGGCCAAACGAAGCACTCTGGTTCGTTCCTACGATGCCACCAGCTCCAGAGGCCGGTTCGCCGGTTGGCTCGCCAGAAGTTTCGACGGTGTAAGACTGCTTTGCTTATTTGTGTATTAACAAGTTAAGACTATGTGTGCAAGACTAAGTTATGCCTAACTGCTTAATATTCAGTGAAGCCCAACTTTTCTTTCCGTGCCCACAACAGCAGAATTGCAACATAGAACATACAAGGGTCATGTGTATACCAGAGATTTTGCTCGGGATAACAATCACTTCATGTTAATTGCAGTTTCAAGTTGGCAATACTGCCGACAATGTTATTGTTATGAATGTGTACGTATTTGAACGCATAACTAGAATGTGCCACATATTGATGATTGATGACATGGATATAGCTTCTCTTCGCGTATTTGCATTCAATCGTTCATTGATCAGAATTACTACACGTACATACAAAAACAGTGAAATTGAAAGAGGTACAACACATGATCTTTTTGAAACAAGTTCATCCGTTGTATTATAGGCACACCATACAACTTGCACTTGCATATAATTCACAAACATTGAATACAGCAGGACCAGACCCACATGATCCATCAATCTAATCTGACGGGTAGCCGTCGTAGTAATCATAGTGGGTGGTGCCATATTCCCCATAAGGCGGCACCATCTGCAGCTCAGAATGCTCGACGATACTGCAATACACTGCCAACATTCGATCGAGTTCGAAAGGACGGTCATTGATCCATAATCCTCCTACTCCATACCCATGGACAACCCTTGGATCCTCTTCCCACGCAAGAGCCTCAATGTTGTAAGATATAATCTGGGATAGGTCCGGATAGTAGATGCTTCCAGCCTGCACCGTGGGTACCCTGGCGCTGTAGACGCAGATGCACCGATTGTTAGCAACAAAGAGAGCACGGCTGCCGATGCCTCTGGCCGGCTAAAGGACACAGTTCTGTGTATCAACCCGGTAAACAACAGGCCTGCCACCATAGACCGGTCCACTCACAACAAACAACAACTCCCCATCGGACTCGACGAGGTAAAAACGATTCTCCGGGTACCGGTAGCCCGGAACAGGGCCTGAGATGGTGGCATGCATCTTCAGGGTCCGTGAGGAGCGCTGCATCTGGACATATCCATGAGCAACGCTAGGCATAGTCGAGAGGACTGACCCATATCTGTCTGCGAAGAAAACATCACCGGCGTAAGAAGTCATGCTCCGGAGTTCCACGAAGTCATTCTGCGTGTACCACCCTTCATCAAAGATCGGGCGACTGCCTTCCTTTGTGCCCTCATCCGCCCACCGAATGATGGTGTTCTGAAGGTTTGATTTAAACACCATCAACATCAGGAACATTGTCACAGCGATAGAAGCCACATGCTCGGTCGGTATCTCCACCCTTAGGCGCTTGATAACGCCCAAGAAGGGGTTATACAACCGTATCTTGTATGTATGCATCCTCTGTCCAAGCACAAGGAGGCCGCCGGTTGTGCTACCAACGTAAAAGTACCTTCCAGAGACACAGAGAGGGAGAGACAGAGGAGAAGCAGAGATTCAGTCAAGGTAAACAGACAAAGATTCAATCCAGGTAAATAAGTAAGTGGAGAAACAAAACTTGAAAAACATATCATATAGGAGGTGAACGCAAGAAAAGGATCGCACATATACTGATGAATATCAAGAAAGCACCTGCGAATAAACCGACTAATCTTCTTCTCAAGGTAGCGACCGGTTCTCACATTCAGCAACGTGATGGCAACATCGTCTACCCGATACGCCACCGACAACTGGTGCTCTAGAGCCATCCAGTTGACTGGTATAAAGCGCTCCTCCATGAAGCCACGCTAGGCGCTGCATACTGCCCGGAAGGCGGCGTAGTAGTCAAAGTCGTCCGTCAACAGGAAGATGTCACCTATCTTCTGCACGACTCCCTGAGGGAGATCAGCCCACGGCGAATCCTGCTGCTTGTTGCTGGCCATGGATGATGGTGTTCGTGTGGTCTCAGTCCCGTCGAATGGCAAAGGAAGCGGTTCCAGAGACAAAAATTTATTAAAGAAGGCCTGGGAATGCCAAGGGAAGCAACAAGGCTTTGGCCATGTTACGGAGGAAGCCGAGCAGGCACAAAGTTGTATCAAAATATCAAGAGGAAGGTCGATTGGATTGGATTTTCCAATGAAGAGTACCCGCAAGGGGCGCATGTTCTTTAGTAGAGTCGGATTGAGACAATCTGTCGATTCTTACCCTTTACAAGTAATGCTGGTCTCCTGGCAGGGAAAGCCCATTAGAAGCTCAATTATCTAAAGAAAAAGTGAGCGTGTGGAAACGAGATGACCGCATGCACAAAGCAACCGCAAGCCCAACTGCCAACGATCTCGCATGCAATCTCTCTTATCGGTTCGGTTCCTATCAAGTAAATGCGGGGGGTTACTACACGGGCACTTTAATGCAGGGGGTTGCAGTTTCAAGTTTACTATCCAGGAAAGTAAGGTGCCACGATCATATAAAATGAATAGCTCATACAAACAGCTAGCAACATTGCAGATAGTGTTATTGTTATGAATGTGTACATATTTGAACGCATCACTATGATGTGCTACCTATTGATGATTGATGACATGGATCTAGCTTCTCTTCGTGTATTTTCATTCAATCACTCATGGATTTGTTCCCATATTTTTTGGCAATGGCTGATGAACTCCACTCTCTTGGTAACATGCTTCGTCAATGAGCCCTTGTTGATGCAATGCAAAGTAGAGACTATGGTCTTCATTGTTATCCCATTTAGGTTCTCTGTTTTCTTCATCATGAATCTACTAATTTCAAATGAAATTCTAGTAAACAACATATTGGTACATGTTTTATGTCAAAATCACAAGAAGAAAACTGGATGTAATTTCACCTTGTTGGCATTATGCCGAACAGAGTGCATGTGGCCTTGGGGTTCAGAGAGTAAGGTGGCCTAGCTGGTGCGGGTGCGACCATGGCGACGGCGAGCTCGGATTTTGGAGGAGGACAACGGTACCAAAATCTCGTCCCGGTGTCCTGCCATGGGTTGAGCTCCGGTTTGGTAGGAGGAGGGCGAGACCGGTCAGGGTCAGCCGGGTGCTGGATCTTGCCGCTGAAGGAATTCCCTCCCAGTTCCACGGCCTGGCGGTGACCACAGATCGCCCCGTTGGGAAGAAGTAGGCCGAGTCAAAAAGACCGCTTGAACACGAGGGCACCAGCGCTACAAGTCCACATGGTAGCCAGGATGTCAGCTACTTAACGGTCAAAAGTGACAGGCGGGGCCCAATTTGACAGGCGTTAGCGAGTTTTCCCATGTTCAAGCGGTTTGTTGAATTCATGCCCGAAAAGACCCGCTGAGCATTTGGCATGCCAACTCTGGGTATCGCGATCCAATACCGACAAAGTTAGACCCCACTTTGCCTTGGCACTTCAACTTCCGGACCGCAAGTTAAAAATCTACTCCCTGATGTCTTGCATAGTGTTGCGCCCCCCGAACGGCACGGAAACAATGGAGGCCGACACGGGTGGCGGATCCTGTTCTCGGCTGACATGGGTACGGGCAGTCATCTCCGGCGTCCGTGCCGCTGCCTCTGTCCTTTTGTCTGGCCGCTGTCTGCTAGGGCTGTGGGGTAGTGCCCTACGTCATCCGTCTGTCCTGCTATCCAGCTAGGTTGCTCTAGCCGGCTAGCCGTCCCGTCTGTCTTGCTCTTGCCGGCTGGTATGATCCTGGCGGCTACCTTGTCCGGCTGAAAAGATCCATCCGGCTAGGTGGCTTGCCTGCATCTTCTTATCCGGTTAATTGGCTTGCTTTGCATCTATCCTTCTTCCTGACCTGCTCTTGAGTTTTTACATCTGGCTGGGGTCAGCCAACTGGCAGTTACATTGCCTCTGCATCTTGTCTGGTTATCCAACCCAGGGGTGATCCCCCCGACAACACTCCTCGAGGCTCCGAATTGCCTCGATCTCACGCTGTTTTTGCCTGCGGGTCTTCCGAGCCACGGGCACAGGTGTGGCAACCTCCATCACCACGTCCTCATCGTCGGAGGACTCCTCCATGTCTTCTCCGACCTCCTCGGAGGTCTCTTCATCGGCAGGAGGGAGCTAGTCTTCCAAGACCCGAAACAACTTATAAAGACAAACAATATCTATAAACCGCGCCACACTTATGCGACTGCGAAATCTAGAAAGGAAAGTCATCGCCGGTGCCTGGCGTTTCCCTATGGCAGTGTATGGCTGAGCCCGGCCTTTGGGTTGATGTACTTTGCCTCTGTGATCTTCTTTAGTGCGGCGGCGTAGTCATCGGCGGTCCACTCGGCCAAGCACGCCTTTGTTCCATCATCCCTGCCGGTGTACTGGTACATCCAGTGGGATCGGCTAGCTAGCGATACTAGTCGCCGCCCGACCCAGAAGTTGTATATATTGATGGTTTCAAGCCTCTCCTTCTTGAGCGACCGGATCTGGGTTAGCATCTTGTCCATGACCATGCTCTGTTCGTGGGGAAGCTTGTTCGTCAGCATCCGACACGACTCGCTCCTCTCGGTGGTGTATGTTGGGAGCGACACCTCGCCATCTGGCATCGACTCGCTGACGTAAAACCCGCATTTCTTCCATTTGCTGGTGGCCTTCTTTGGTAACATGAAGTCAAGGAAGGGGGACTTCGCCTTCAGTTGGAATGTGACACCGCCCGCTGGCAGGATTGGGCCACCTGACCCTTTGCGGCTGACACGCTCGTGGAACAGCTCCAACCACATGGGGAAGTAGGGCGACACCCCAGATAACACTCGTAGAATGCCACGAAGATGGAGAGCGTCTCGATACTATGGGGCCCTAGATCTGAGAGCTTGATTGAGTAGTAGGCTCATAATTGTCGGAAGAAGATAAACATGGAGAAGCCGAGCCCCCTCTCTAGGTGGCTGGTGAAGCAGATAAACTCGCCGGAGCGAGGGTTCGGTTCTGTCTCCCCGGACGCGGGGATCTGCCATTTCCCCTTGCAGAGAATCCCCGCATCTTGGAATAACTTCAATGACGCCGCGGTGCACTTGGATTTGCCCCACTGGTCTTTTGGAGGCTCCATCGGCAAGGATCTAAACTCGCTCGCCCTCTCTATAAATTCTGGATTAGGAGACGATGGAAGACTGAGGAATGCGCGGGGTCAGAAAAATGGGAGGAAGATTCGCAACTCTCTCTCGTCACTCTCCTTACATAGGGGTTGCTTCCCGCCAATCTCGGAGGATCCTTTACCCCGCGGTAATTACGCCAATATTACCATTGGATTACCCAACGGCTAGTTTGACCAAGATGACAGTCCAAATTCGTCCAATCGACTCGCTGACCCATTCGCAAAAGCTGTGATTCGACTACTCGCCACTGCTGTGATCCGACTGCCTGCCAGCACTGCCACTGGAAACACGTGCAGATACTTTCTCCTTCATTGAGGGAGTCCACCGCCGATTCGACTGGGCATCCAAATTGGACCCGCATACTCCGACTGCCAAAGAACACCTGCGACAAATCAACGACGGCCTCGGGGACTACTGATGGCGATATGCCCGACGGGGTATACCTAGCAGGACGTTTGTTACTAGATCAAACACCTAGCGAGTGGGCCTGCAGGACGACGACTAGATCGCGACCCAAGGGGGAACCTGGCGACTGGAAGCTAGAGGCCCAGAAGCGTAGCTAGGTCCAGTCGGATTAGGTCAAATCCTCCGAGTCCCTAACTGACTCGGTCGTATATCTGTAAACCCTAGCGAGGTACCCCTATATAAACCTCCCTAGGGTACTTTCTGTACTCATGTTCCATCATACACCCCATCGACTCGCTGCCTAGACGCCGAGCTCGCCACCCTTGTAACCACTCGATAATACAATCTAGCAGGAGTAGGTCTTTACCCTCCGGGGGCCGAACCTGGGTAAGTCCTCGTGTCTCCGCCCTCATCTCGCACCGCAAATGGCTACCCTCCTTTCCCTTTTAATTACAACTCCCTGCCACTCGCAGCATCTCCCGTGGCCATTCCCACGACACCAACACTAAAGAGAAGAAGGTAGATACCTTCATGAATGGACTGCGGGATGAATTACAGTGTCACCTGGTAGCTCAGAGGTTCCAAGAACTGGATGCCCTAGTGTATGCCGCCATCATGGTGGAAAGCAAGTGCAAAACTGTCATAGAGAACCGCAAGCACCGTATGATGCAGCTGGGAGGATCCAGCAAACAGTGGTCTCGAAGTCTGCCACCCTCCAGGCCTGCACCCCCACCATCGAGGACTCCGCCCTATGCCTCACACCCTAATAACCCCAATCGCAAATTTAACAACCCTCACCCTGGGGGCGGGAACCCTATACCCGCGCCCCGAGGCCCTGCCAACCCTAATGTTGGCCCCAATAATTCTGGCTGCTACACCTGCAGGGAGAAAGGACATTTCTCCCAGGAGTGCCCCGACAACAAGAAGAATAATGCCCCGTGTCTCGGTGCAGCCCGCCTAAACCAAGGTCATGACAGAGGAGCCCCCGCCAAGGGTAGCTCCCCCAAGAGGCCAGCCAATGCAGCTAGAGGACATCTGAACCATATAAATACTACAGAAGCCCAGGAATCTTCTGACATTATTCTGGGTATGTTCTCCATCAACTTCGTTCCTGCCACAATATTATTTGATTCTGGAGCATCTCATTCGTTTGTTGCTGAACGTTTTGTCAAGTCTAGTGAAATTACCCCTACCCACCTTAGGAGTACCATGCTAGTTCAAATCCATGGGTCAACCACTAGGACCAATCTAGCTTGCAAAAATATTCATATAGTCATCCATGGGGTTGATTTCTAAGTCGATCTGATAGTACTAGGAACCCAAGGTTCGGATGTGGTACTCGGAATGGATTGGATGTACAGTTATCAAGCTGTTATAAATTGCACTAGAAAATCTCTAGCCTTAACTAATAGTGATGGAGTAGAAGTCGAACATGTGGCATCCACCCACTCGTCCACGCCCTTTACCAGAAGTGTATAGCCAGAACCACCCTAGAGCAAGTACCAGTGGTTTGTGAGTACCCGGATGTGTTCCCGGAGGAATTGTCCGGTATGCCCCCTGATTGGGATATCGAGTTTATCATTGAGATAGTCCCCAGAACAACCCCCATAGCTCAGAGACCCTACCGTATGAACCCCGAAGAGTTGGTGGAACTAAGGAAGCAGCTGGATGCCATGGAACACAAAGGTCATATCCAGCCTAGCGCATCACCATGGAGATCACTAGTCCTATTTGTGGACAAGAAGGATGGAACAACCCGGCTAGTCACCGACTACAGGAAACTCAATGATGTCACCATAAAAAAAACATTTCCAAAGATTGAGG
This sequence comes from Avena sativa, assembly GCA_916181665.1. Lineage (NCBI taxonomy): Eukaryota > Viridiplantae > Streptophyta > Magnoliopsida > Poales > Poaceae > Avena > Avena sativa. The sequence continues at coordinate 454,218,622 of OV702294.1, forward strand.
ATCTGTTTGATCAGCTTACTGGCGCCCATGTCTTCTCCCAGATAGACCTTCACACTGGCTACAATCAGCTGAAGATCCGAGAATCAGATATCCCTAAGATAGCCTTCACCACTCTGTACGTCTTGTATGATTACACCATCATGTCCTTTCGGTTAACCAGTGCTCCCGCCTATTTCATGAATCTCATGAATAAGGTCTTCATGCCTTACCTTCACAACTTCTTGGTGGTATTCATTAATGATATCCTAATCTACTCCAAGACCGAGATCGAACATGAGAAGATTCTGCGAATAGTTCTAGGAACTTTCCGAGAACACCAGCTGAACGCCAAGTTCAGCAAATGTGAGTTCTGGTTGAAGGAAGTTGGTTTCCTTGGCCATGTACTTTCCGCCGAAGGAATATCCATGCACCCCACCAAAATCAAGTTAGTCCTAGAATGGAAGGCTCCCCATAATCAATCTGAGATCCGAAGCTTTCTCGGATTAGCCGGTTACTACCGCAGGTCTGTTGAAGGTTTCTCAAGCATCGCGAAGCCGATGAGTCAACTACTAAAGAAGGACAAGAAGTTTGAGTGTACTTATAAATGTGTAGAGAGCTTTTAGGAGTCAAAAAGATATTAGTTTCATCTCCCATTCTAACAATGACCGACATCACCAACATCTTTGAGGTCTACTGTGACGCCTCCAATCTGGGTCTCGAAAGCGTGCTACTGCAAGAAGGCAAGGTTATTGTATACTTGTCATGGCAGTTAAAACCTAATGAGGTGAACTATCCCACCCATGACTTAGAGCTTGCATCTGTGGTGCATGCCTTAAAAACCTGGCGCCATTACCTAATGGGAAATCGTTGTGAAATCAATATGGATCACAAGATTTTTAAATACATCTTCATGCAGAAGGAGTGGAACATGCGACAAAGAATATGGATTGAGATAATTAAGGACTATGATCTTTGCATTCATTATCACCCAGGTAAACCTAATGTGGTAGCTGACGCCCTTAGTCGGGAACCCAGTTCCCTAAATGTTATGATCAAGAAGAAACAACCAGAATTAAGTCAGGAACTAGAAAGGTTTGGACTAGAACTAGTCAGCCCTGGATTTCTAGCACACCTCGAGGTGCAACCAACCCTTATGGATTGAATTAAAGAAACTCAGATGGACCACAAGAGAATTGAAGGGATCAAGCACAAAATGGAGAGAGAAAATGTCCTCGGATTCAAGTGAGGGAACAGTGGTGTACTATGGTATAAAGGACGCATCTGTGTACCCAGCGACCATGACCTAAAACAAGTAATTATGAAAGTAGCCCATGAGACCCTTTATTCCATTCACCCTAGAAGCACCAAAATGTACGAGGACCTTAAGGGGCGGTTTTTGTGGCACAGTATGAAGTGAGATTTTTCCCTGTTCGTAGCCAAATGTGATGTGTGCCTAAGAGTAAAATATGAGCACCAACACCCCGCCAGATTACTGCAACCGGCTAAGATACCGGAATGGAAATGGGAAAGGTTGGAATGGATTTCATTACCGGATTACCTAAGTCTAGTGGAGGACATGATTCCATCTGGTTATCATAGACTATCTATTCAAGGTCTCCCATTTCCTCCCCATAAAGACTGCCTATAATGGACAACAACTAACGGAACTCTATATCTCTAGAATTGTCAGCCTCCACGGAGTGCCCAAGGAAATAGTATCCGATAGAGGACCCCAATTCACCTCTCATTTCTGGAATAAACTTCATGAATCCCTCGGTACCAAGCTGGTGTTTAGTACCTCCTATCATCCGCAGACCGTTGGACATACTGAGAGAGTCAATCAAGTCTTAGAGGACATGCTTAGCTCGTGTCTCCTGGCGTATGGATCCAAATGGGAAGATTGTATGCGCTTCGCTAAATTCTCCTACAACAACAGCTACCAAGCCAGTCTAAAAAATGGCACCATTTTAGTCTCTTTATGGGAGAAAGTGCAGTACCCCTCTAAACTGGATGGAAACTGGAGAAACCCAAATCTTTGGCCCAGATATTATCAAATCAGCTGAAGATCAAGTTCACCTAGCCCGTGAACGTTCGACAACCGCCCAATCTCGCCAGAAGAGGTATGCAGGCACCAAACGCCGAGATTTCAACTTCAACAAGGGAGAATTCGCGTATCTCCGCATCTCCCCTCTCAAAGGACTGCAATGCTTTCATGAAAAAGGGAAGCTCCCCCAAAGGTACATCAGACCGTTCAAAATCCTCGCTCCACGAGGAAAGATATCCAAACGGCCAGAGTTACCCCCAGAATTTTCGGAGTTTCATGACATTTTCCACGTGTCCCAACTCTGGAATTGCCTCCAAGTACCCGAAAATCCCGAAGTATTCAAGCAAATCGACTACTGCTCCATTGACCTCAACCATGATCTGACATACCATGAAGTTCCTGTTAAAATTCTAGATAAGGCAAACCGACTCACCCGGAGGCAAAACATAAAATTCTAAAATTTTAGTGGAGTATCCACTCCGAGGAATAAGCTACCTGGGAGCGGGAGGATTATCTCAACAAGAGTTTCCCCAACTCTCACTGCCTCAAACCACAAATCTCAAGATGACATCCTTTAAGGGGGTAAGGTCTATAACACCCCATCTTTTGCAACCATGTTCAGTAGATAGATGTCTAGAGTCTAGGGGGTAATTAAACTTTTTAGGATTTTATATGAGCATGATGTTTGTCTAGTTGTTATCTTTTTCTTGTTTAACTCTTCATTATTTATGTTTACTTTAGTACCTTGTGTGCACTAGTATTAACCAGATAGGTTAGATAATCTATTTCAACTTGGAACACTCTCTTTGCCCTACACCAAACCAAAAGCCCTAGTACCTTTCTTAAGTGGGTTTGCAAATATTGCTTAGAAAATGACCACCATAAATCGTGCCAACTTTAGAGATGCTTTGCAAATCCTTGGGAGGGAGTTATGCATCCAAATTGGCATGCTTTTACTCATATCAGCTCCCTCTATCCAAATCACCATCATCCTAGGCCATTAGAGAATCATACTAGAAGCCTTGGTCAACCAAAGTGAGCCACATCAATTCTAAACCTAGATCACCCTCCCCCTTTTCTCCTTACCCCAGCTTTGGTGGCCATGTAACAAGTAGGGCACGACCATTGCACCACCCCTGCCCGTGTACCACACCAAAACAAGCCCTCCCTCTGCCCCCAAACTCGACCTTGCATGCAGGACAAGCAAGATCACCATGATCTTGAAAAATCAATGCAGCAGCAACTCCTGTCCCTCTCCCTCCCAGCTGGGCCTAGCGCGGCCAGCAATAACTCCCAAGGCACCTCCCTAGAACTTCCCCTTGATTACCCTCGCGCCCAAGTGACCCCCAACCCGTGGCGTCCATGCCATCGTGACCACGTCGCTCACATTGCCCCACTCCTTTGTCCGGTGCAAACGCGCACAACCCGAGGTGGAGAGCTACACCACCACCCTCCCTACCAACGTCCTATCCCATCCTGCACCACTACCTAGCCTAACCGAGCCCTAGGACGACAAGACCAAACGGTCGAGCACCTCCCGTGCACCCGACCATGCCACACCCCTCTCACTGCCATGGGGACCCCAACTCGTCACCGCGTCTACCCCGCGTCACAATGTCCCTAAAAAGCACCCACCGCCTAGCCCAGCCATTACCATGCATCCATAACACGGCCCTAACCTCACCATGGACTTGGTGCACCGTGGGCGTGCATTCATGGGATAGAACACTCCCGAGCCGCTCTCACCTCTCAAACCACTCCATTTCGCCCATGTCCTCTCCCCACTCCACTCTGAAGTGGAGGCTAGGACTCCCACTTCCCCCTGCTCGCCATCCTCACCGCACCACTGTAGCACCGAAGAGAAGGGTCGAGGTTGTTTTCGCCTCCCTCCCTCTTCTCCCTTGCATGCTTGCACGGTACTGCTCGTGGTTCATGTGCGCATATAACCCTCCCCTCTATTTCTGTTTAGGTGCACTAGGAGGTCGCCCTCGAGGGAGCCCGTGAGCACCATGTCATCGCGAGCACGTCCTCTACCTCTACTGCCCCTCGTTCGACTCGGCGTTGTTAGCCACTTCCAACCAGCACGTCGCCAAGCCCTCATTGCCCCTAGGTGATCCGCCTTGGCTTCTACCTATAGCCGCTAGGGTTTTCGTCACAGGAACCGCATCTAATCGAAGTCGACGAGTTGTGGACGTCAGATCTACTTTAGATCCAACAGCCTAGCCACGCCGATACCCCTTCACCGGCCAACACCACTACCAAGCGGGGCCCCAACCAGGATTTGAAATCTCTGGCTCCCGTGCAGTCCACCGAGTACTTGGGCCGTCCCAACACCCACGTGCCATGACCCTAGCAACAACACTCCCCCTTATCCTTTTTATTTCTGGTTAAATAAATTCCCTGGAAACTTGTAGCTAGCTTAAAATCCACCAAAAATTACCTGTTTCACTTTTTCACATGAATTCAACTTTGTTTGCTATCCTAGAATTTTGTCTAACACATGGCCTTGGTGTATTTGGAAAAACATAGTTGTAGAATATCTGGGATTATTGTTTCTAGAATACTGATGATAACACCTTTTAATTTCTAGTAAATTTCCTATTTATCCAAAAATGTTGATTCCAATTTGTGTTCCTTGTAATCAACTATACATGTCCATGACAATTGGAATCACTAAGTTTTGAACTATTTAACACCTGTAGAAATTATCTCAAGTTTGGAACAGAAACAGATTCAGAGAATTTTAGAACTCTTTGTGCACATTCTTTTGAGGAGACACCAACTCCCTGAGTTGTGTCCTAGTTAGATGTGTGAGTACCTAGAAGATCATAATTTTTGGTGTAGTAATGTTTTTCTGGGAATTATTTTACCTCTGCTAGCTCTTTGTGCACTAGTTTAATTATGAAAAACCAACCCTGCATGCTAAAAATATGCTACTAGTTGGATTAGTTTGGTATTCTCATTATCTTTACATTCATATAAATTTTGCCCACTTTGCCTTTACAAAAAGTAGTCGTGACACAATAATAAGTGTTTAGCTCTTGTTTACTAAATAAATCATCATAAAAGGTTGGAAATAGATTTTTGATTGATTCCAGTGGCTATGTCTTGGTATGTTCAGTAGATACAGATGTGTTTCTTGGTTTGCTGTTTGCTATTCATGTACTATACTGGTGGCATTGTTTTAAAATGGTTGATTAATGGTTGTTTGTTGGTTGTTTCTTTCTTTTGAAATGATATAAATGAACAAGGAAGGTTACGAGGAAGGTGATTGGGAGGATTTTGGAGAAGCGGACCAGGGGAAATTTGCTAACCAAGGCAATCCACCTTCTTGTTTATGAACCTTGTCCTATTATTCTAAAATGCATGCTCTATCTACTATTATCCAAAGTGCATTATTTTGGCTATATAATGTTTTCCATGTGGGAAGGTATGGCTCCACCAAACCATTACTACTATAGTACCAATAGGTACAACCCTTTTTTAATGCCTATTTGTCCCTAGTATAGTAAGTGGTGATTGACACCATACCCCTGTTTGGAAACCCCGTTTTGGAACAAACAAAACTAGAGGATGGGAAGCACCCCAAAAATATATTTTAAAAATGATTCAGGATAAAACCTCGATGAGGTTTGACCTACCAAGAGAAGTTTTGAGAAAAGAAAAGGTTTTGTTTTATCAAAGTACTAAAGGAAAGAGAAGGAAAATGTTTACAAAAACACACCCGGTCCTATGTAGTTTTGCCCGAAAAATTATCCTGTGCAACCACATTACCTCGGAGTGGAACGGGGCCTAACTCAAAGCTAGTTTACTCCAATATGGGACCCCTCATAACTACTTATAATGGATCATCTCCCTCTAATTCTAGTCTTCCTTTACAAAAAGGGTCAACTCTCAAGCAGTCACCTGGAGGAAGCAGGTGTAGGGTTTGTTGCATGTAAAACAAAAACTTTCTACTACAAGAACACACAAAAGCCAAGATCTAATCTACGAGATCGATGCAACGAGTTTGTAGAGAACTAACCCTCATAGATCCAAAGTGTTTAACGAGATCGGATTCTTGGGGTTGATGTAGTCGATCACTTGCCGATCTCAAGATCACGTAGACGATCATTTCGGCATCGTGTTCCGGAAGCGCTTCCGTAGTAGGTCAGACGTACGGTAGTCGATGAAGAACTTCCTCTCCCTTGTTCTAGCAGGCAGTGGAGGTAGTCCCAACAACACGATGGTGTGGTGGTGGTGGTAGAGCCGAAGCAGGACGGTGGATGAGAGAGAAGAGAGGGGGCAGCTAGGTTACGCGCCAATAGACAAGGGTGTGAGGGGTGCGCTCCCACCCGTCGTTATATAGGTGGGGGCTGCCGACCAAGGGTTCCCAGCCCAGGCCATGTCCCCCCCAACTTTGCCTCAAAGGGAAGATCTTGAAACCTTTTCCAACAAGTCTTCCTTCTTACCAAAAACTAGAGTTTGACTTTGCAAACTAGGATTTGACTATTCAAACTAGGGTTTGACCCTTTTACTAGTCTTGGCCAAATTGGCCCTTTAGGGTTTGGTGTGGCTGTCCCCTAGGGAATGCCACTATTCAAGTGACCCCCTCCCGGGGTGGTGGAACCACTGGTGTTCACTCTAGAACATTCTAGAAGTATCCGGTCAAAACACTGAAACTTTTCCCGAACCTCGGAAAACCACTTTCCTTATATGAATCCTATTCTCCGAACCATTCTGGATATCCTCGTGATATCCTGGATGCAATCCGAGACTCCGAACAACATTCGGTCTCTAACTCATATTCCATATCTACTTTAAACAACATCGAATCCTTAAGTGTGTCTCCATATGGTTCATGAACTATGCAGACATGATCGAGACACCTCTCCGATCAATATCCAATAGTGGGATCTAGAAATCCATAATGGCTCCCACATATTTCTATGATGATCTCATGATTGAATGAACCATTTACATACGATACCGATTCCCTTTGTCGCGCGATACTTTACTTATCCGAGGTTTGATCGTCGTTATCTCTATACCTAGTTTAACCTCGTTACCAATAAGTACTCTTTAATTGTACTGTGATGTGACATCCCTTGTGACCTTGTCACATGCTTGCAAGCCAATTGGATGACACTTCACCGAGAGGGCCTATAGTATATCTATCCTTCCTATGGATGGACAAATCCCACTCTTGATCCATGCGCTCCAATCCATACTTTCAGAATACTTAATGCCACCTTTATAACCACCTAGTTATGAAATGGTGTTTGATGTCATCAAAGCATCCATCCGGTGATGGTGATTAACATGATCTCATGGTCGAAGGATTAGGTTACTTTGTATTTCAAAGCTTATAGCAAACAGACTCTAAATGACTTGATATTATCCTATGCTAACTATAGGAGTGTGTCCATCACATCATTCTCCTAATGATATGATCTTGTTATTAATAACATCTAATGTCCATGATCAGGAAACCATGATCATCTATTAATCAACAAGCTAGTTTAACAAGAGGCATACTAGGGACTCTTTTATGTTTACAAAACACAAGTATTAATGTTTCTGGTTAATACAATTATAGCATGGGATGCAAACATTTATCATGAACATAAAGACATGATAATAACCACTTTATTATTGCCGCTTGGGCATATCTCCAACAATCTCCCACTTGCACTAGAGTTAATAATCTAGTTGGAAAAACTTTGTGCATTCAACACCTATGGCTTTCTAGTGTTGTATATACACGATTGCTAGTGATAAACATAATGTTCAGATCCGACACTTTCAGGTCTGTGTGTATTTGCATGTCTTTGTGTCACTATGCGTCACTCGTTCTCCAATAAGATGGCATTATATAAATTTGGTCCTTTGGTGAGACCTTTAGTTCCTTAGGGTTAAAACATGTTAATACTATTGCCGTACAATATATCTTCATAGTAGTAGCCTGCTATGAACCACACCTAGTTTGATAACAAACTACTTCACACAAATACCCTCTTTTGCTGCTATAATAACATTCATATACTTAGCCTTTTGTTATAGTATCTGTCACAATGTCTTAACTTTGGAACTCATCCAAATCGGTTATGGAATCTACTTTCCATTACATTGTGCCACCCATAGTTTAAATTGAGATAAACTAAATTTGTATTTTGCGACAAAACTAGTATCAATGTAACACTTTACAGTGAACTATCTATCTATTCGTCACCTCTACAAAAATAACATATTCTTAGTTCTTTGAAATATCATAAGAATATCCTTACTATCGTCCAATGATCATCTTATGATTCATTCTGGTATTTTCTCATAACATTTAGATCATATGACATATCTAGATGTGTATATATCACGGTATTATTAATCAAAATATTCTTGTGATTTCAATCACCAAGTGTCAAAACACTTGAATCTCGTTTTACTTACCAAGTTTCAATACACTTGAATCTTGATTCAATCCTTTCTGTGTGGCAAGAACTTTTCTTGCCATTTCCACATTGAACTCATTCAATATATGATCTATGTACATTAGGCACAAGCATATTAGCATCTCAATATATCCGTATAGATATTGATGACAAATATTCAAGTTTTGTCTAAGTATTTCATCGAGATGAAATTCTTAACCTGTGACAATAAAACATACATCATCTCGAATCAAGAATATGTATTTCACATAATATATTAGAAATATGTCTCAGTGCTCCCACTTAATTTCTTGCAAAAGCAAGCATCTTCATTGTCTCTAATGAAATTAAACCTTTTAACAGTTTCATCATAGTGAAGATTCCAACTTCGCGTTGCTTACTTCAATCATTGAAGTTTGTATGCACTTTTAGCATCCTTGGAATTAACAAAACCCTTTGGATCATGTCATGTACACGTCTTAGGTAACTATTCTATTAGAAGAACTTTGTTTTTTATTCAATTACCGTATAACAAAATTATATGTAGTGGTTGCTACATTAATCCATCCAGACTAAATATCGCTATGAAAGATCAAATCTTGTCATAGTGAACTTCTTGAACGTTCAAGTAAACTTTTTTCCGACATGTTGACAATTTCATAGATGTGAAACATCCATGTCTATTTATAGATCCACATACGGCCAATATGTCTTACACCTTTTCAAAGGGTATTCCAAGTTTTTAAAACTTGATTTTTCGTGTATGGAAATATCACGGTTTTTACGGATTAAAGCCATTTGACAGAGTCAGGTCCCATCATCGCTTCTTTGCATGTAGTTGGTTCATCATTATCAAACAATAATGATTTAACTCTCAAACCTTAGTATTTGATTATTTACCCGACCTACTCGGTTTAATAGGATCTTAGACCTCCGTGACCACAACCTTTGAGGAACATGAGCCATGAGCATTGTTGCTGCCTCCAGGACACTTTCCGATGCTGTGAAACTCAACACATATAGCTAAAGTTCAATAACTATCAAAGTTCTATTGTCCTCCCACTTAATTTTTCATGCAAAATTTCTTCTCAAGAAACTTGACATTCTAAGCAACAAACACTTTTGTTTTTAGTGTTATGGAGGAATACCCAACGGTTATTCGAAGTAACCTATAATGACATGCTCATCCGACTTTGGTTGTAAATTTTTTAATTATGCCTAGCATGCCAATGTTTAAGAAAGTACAACTTGGGTTTTATCCCAAGCCATAACTTATATGATGTCATTTCAACGGATCATGATGGAGCTCTTTTCAGTTTAAAAGCAGTAGTCTCTGAAGATTTAATCTTTTAAAATATAATGGAAGTTTTATAAATTACACCTTTGATCTTACCATGTCAAACAAGGTTTCATTACATATGTCGAACACTTCATACTCCTATGGTGTTTCGGGAAATGTAAATCCATGGAACGATTCCTCAAATCTTAGGTGTTTTGCTAAACTTGTCACTCAAAATATCTTCCTTTATGATCCAATCATAAACTCTTTATTTTCTTGTTACAATGATTTTCCACTTCATCTTGAAACTCTTTGAACATTTTCAAATGTTTCATACTTCTTCCTCATTAAGTAAATATACACATATATTCACTCAAATTTTCGTAGAAAGCATATGAAGTTGAAATCCATCGCTTATGACTACACATAATGGACTACATACATCAATATGTACAAATTCCAAGAAGTTAGTCATATGTTCCCTTTTGGCCTATGAACGGAGTTTCAATTATCTCTAGGAAAGTCTCACAAGCGTTATTTGATCAAAATCAGAAGACTCCAAAATTCCATCTACATGGAGTTTTTTCATGTTATCTTTCCAATATAACTTAAATGACGATGTCACTTCGTAAGTGATCTTTCAATCATTTGTCTTGCGACATTTTTAGCATTAGTTTTATGGATGTGATTTCTCCAACTAGACTTGTAAATCATCCATCTTTTATGGAATACGGTAATTTATTTGAACAACATTTTGTTCTCATAATACCTGATCAAAATAACAATTATTAAATAAAATCTTGAAGGCAAGCTTTGATGTCAACGAGAAACACAACAACACATTATTTGTTTTTGATGAACACCATCACTTATTCTCATGCTAGTTCCTTTGGCCATTGTGGTTCATGAATTGTGTTGTTCTGTATGACATTTCACACCAACAAATTCGATATCCAATACCCAAGAACCACCTCTGTAAATCATGGGAAAAATATGGTGTAGGCGTCTGTAAAAAGGAGGATCTGAGGCGATACTCATGGGCCAAAAGAACATGGGGGCGCGCCCAGCAGGGGGAGTGCCACCTGTGCTCTTTTTGGCCCCGTGGCTTCCCTCACTTCATTCTTTGGACCACAGTCCTTCTCTAGGTGAAAAACACTATAGATATTTTTTACTTCGATTTATTGACGTCCAGAAGGTCCTGAAATAGCAAAATCATGAAAAAGGAGGTTTCCTTCCTCCCAGAAATTAAATACCAAAGAAAGGGACGTTGTAGGAAAATCCCATAAATCAATTAAATATGCCAAAATAATGATGGATCATGATAAATATGCTTCTAAACAGAACATGTGAGTCCTAAAAATGATGATGCAAAATGCATGTATCAGCGGTAGATAGAAGGCGCTGCGCGTGCTGCTCGGCCGGCGGGGCAGCCGGTGCACCCGGGCGCCAGCCATCATCGCCGCCAGCTGCCACTAGGCCGCGCGGGCGTGTTGGGCGGCGGGGGTGTAGCCGGCCCACCCATGCGCCAGCCCCACCCGCTGCTTGGCATAGGGCCGCGAGGTATGCAGGCAGCCCGCCCTAGCCACAACTGCCTCCCTGGCCGCCGTTGCCTCCTCCCGGCGTTGCCTCCTCCCACCATTGGGCCGACAACGAGTGGCACACCCAGGTTTTCCTAGGGCCCAGCCGACGAGGTTCTTGGTATTTCCCCCTTTTCCCTGTTTTTTAGTCCCACATGGGGCACCTAAGGTGGAGGGATCCCCTCCTTCCGCCTATATAAAGAGGTGCCCATAGGAGGATTAAAAGACATAAGAAAATACAGAAAAGGCATGTGTAACTTATCTCTTCTCTCTCTCTTGCGACTGTGGACCCTTATCAGGGTTGTGCGAGAGAGGAGTTGTTCATCGCGGAGTGCCATCGTGCTACGTGATTTGGAGCTGGGAGATCTTCTTCCGCAATCTCGGCTAGATCAGGGAGAAGCGGGAGTCGTCATCAAGCATCGTTTCGAGGGGATCACCCCCGGGCATGCTAACGGTACAAGATGTAGAGGCAAGGTAACTACCAGCCGGCTGACCCAGCCGGATGTAAAACTCAAGAGCGGGCCAAAAAGAAGACCGGACGCAGAGCAGGCCAGTGAACCAGTCAGCCGGATAAAGAACATCCCTGAAGGCGTAAAGCCGGCTAGATCATACCAGCTGGATAGAGCAAGACAGGCCAAGGGCAAACCAGCAGAACCATCAGCCGGATAAATATGGTGAAGGCCAGACACTTAGCCGGATGGGACTGACCACCCAGACAAGATGGAGTAGCCAGCTAGGACAGCCTAACCGGACATTCAAGGTAGGCGGATGACGTAGGGCACAGTGCTCCGCAACCCTAGCTGATAGTGGCCAGATAGGAGGACAGAGGCAGCGGCACCAACGACGGAGGAGACGGCCCATACCCTTGTCGGGCGGGAACAGGAGCCGCCGCCCATGTTGGCCGGGGTGGCCTCCAGTATTTTCGTGCTGGCCGGGGGGTGTGACACTATGCAAGACGTCTGGGAGGCTGGATACTATACTAGAATAGTCGGTCGATCCCACCTATGGAACCCGCCAGTTGGCTGAGTCTTGCCCATGCTGCCTCGGCCTATATAAGGGGCGGCAGGGGCATCATAGAAAGGGCTGGTTCCTTCTTCGTCTAGCTAGACCATAGATACAGCTCGAGGAGCCCTTGTAATACTTTGTGTTCATCTAGATAGTCAGATCGGCAGGAGTAGGGGTGTTACCTCACCACGGGGGCCCCGAACCTGGGTACTTCTTGTTTCATCGACGCATTCTTGTGCCCAATCCCACCTGTGGACGCTGTCGCTCGCTTCCCTACTTGCTCCCACACCACTAACTAGCCTGCTCTGGCACTATCGTTTCCATAACAATGACAGTTGGCGCCCACCGTGGGGCTAAGATGGCGGCGACCAGAGTAATGTTCCGCACGGGACCCGGTACTTCGTCCGGCGAGCGCGTGGCTTCCGGCATTGTGCTCACGCTAGGAAAATTCGACTGTGTCATCGAAAAAGCTCGCTTCTTCGCCGGTTCCAGTTTCCCGGCAGGCAGCTCAAGCCTACTGTTTGGCGACCTGCCAGTCTACGTCGCCACCGTGCCGGAGGATTTCCCTCGGGAGATCGTCTCTATCGCTGAGTCGCTGCCCTTAGACGACAGCACACTCATCGTGCCCCGTAGTGCAGAGGTGATGATGGTCGGCTCCAGCCATGGCTGTTGTCCCGCTCTTGAGCGCACCAGCTATAGGGTTCGCAGCATAGAAAACAAAATTTTTCCTACGATGTGAACTATATACCAAGATCTATCTACTAGATACAAACAACGGGCGGATGTATATCCGTAGAGAACATACCCTTGAAGACCGACAAAGCTTAACGAGTTCAACTCGTGGTTGATGTAGACGATCTCTTGCCGATCTCAAGATCGAGAGGAAGTCCTAGCACCGCAAATCAGCAGCGCATCCGTGCTCGCACACACGTTTGAGGCACCGAGCAACCTCCGCCTCCTCGCTCCAGCGATGCAGCGGAAGCACAACTCTTTCTTGCCGAATAGCCACCGGGAACATGTACCTCGCTAGTCCGAGACCATGGGGGATAAATTCTAGAGGGGGAGAGAGATCCTTCACGAGGAGGTGTGAGAGACAAGTGAGGAGGGGGGCTCCTTTTATAGGAGGAGGGGGGGCACCCAAGGGGGTGGCCGCCGGCCATGGGGGCTGCCCCCTCCCCTCCTTCATTCATGTGGGTGGACACTCCACTCACAAAATGCCCTTTAAAATCCCTCCACTCAAAAGTCCACTCAAATTCCCATTAAATTTCCACCAAATTTAATGCAAACTCTCATTAAATAAAAACTCTTTTATTTTATTCAGAATTTTGTCAATTAATTTAATGACAAACATTCACAAATAACCCCTTGCTAGAATTCTATTTCACATGCATAACCACTTTATGCAATTTCACCCGAAAACCTGTTTCGGTATCTAGTGAAATAAATTCCTGCGCTTGTTCATTCTTTCGGCATGAAACATTTGCTCCAATTGGATGTCGGTGTCTCTTAAGTGTGTCACCCTACAGTTCGTGAATAATGTGGACATGATCGAGACCCCTCTCGGATCAATAATCAGAAGCGGGATCTGGAGACCCATATTGACTCCCACATATTCAACGATGACTTTCTTGTGATCGTCGGAACCTTTTACGCTAGTATCTTAATCCCTTTGTTTCATGATATATTACATGTCCGAGATTCGATCATCGGTATCTCCATACCTAGTTTGATCTCGTTACCGACATGCACTCTTTTCTCGTTCCTGTGATATAACATTCTAGTGATCAAATCACTTGCTTGCAAGCTAATCAATGTGATATCACCGAGAGGGCCCAGAGTATATCTATCCGTCATCAGGATGAACAAATTCCACTCTCGATCCATGAGCCTCAACATAACACTTCATTAGTTCTGAATCCATCTTTATAATCACCCTGTTACGGTGTGACGTTTGATGTTATCAAGAAACTCTTCCGGTGTTAGTGATTGACATGATCTCATGGTCTAAGGATTAGGATCACTTCGTAAGTTGTTATAGCAATATAAACTCAATGACTTTGATCGTAATGCTATACTTCGGATGAATGTTCATCACACCATTACACTAATGTTGTGATCCCGTTATTAACAACATCCAATGTCCATGATCAGGAAACCTTGATCATCTTGTTAATCAACGAGCTAGTTTATGAGAGAGGCATAACTAGGAACTTTCTGTTTGTTTATTAAACATACATGTATTAACGTTTCCGTATTAATACAATTATACCATGCAAAATAAACATCTATCATATACTTGGAATACACATAATAAACACTTTATTATTGCCTCTCAGGGCATATTCCCTTCAGTCTCCCACTTGCACTAGAGACAATAATCTAGTTACATAGTGATAAATCTAACACCCATTGAGTTCTGGTGTTGATCATGTTTTGCTCTAGGGAGAGTTTTAGTCAACGGATCTGCTACATTGAGATCCGTATGTACTTTACGAATCTTTATATCTCCATCCTTGACATGCTCGCGGATGGAGTGAAACCGGCGCTTAATATGCTTGGAATGCTTGTGAGACCTTGGCTCTTTGGCATTGGCAATGGCACCATTGTTGTCACAATAGATCACCATTGGGTCCAACGCGTTTGCCACCACTCCTAGTTCGGATATGAACTCCTTCATCCAAACTCCTTCCTGAGCCGCTTCTGAAGCAGCAACATATTCGGCCTCCGTTGTTGATCCCGCTACCACAGGTTGTTTGGAGCTCCTCCAACTAACCGCTCCGCCATTCATGAGAAATACGTATCCGGATTGAGATTTAGAGTCATCCGGATCGGTGTCAAAGCTAGCGTCGACATAACACTTAGCGACGAGCTCTTCTTCACCTCCGTATACAAGAAACATATCCTTAGTTCTTCGTAAGTACTTAAGGATATTCTTGACCGATATCCAGTGTTCCGAACCTGGATCCGATAGGTACCTACTAGTCAAACTAATAGCATGTGCCACATCCGGTCTTGTACATAGCATGGCGTACATTATAGAGCCTATGGCTGAAGCATAGGGGACTTTGTCCATTATCTCTCTTTCTTCCGCCGAAGCCGGACTTTGAGTCTTACTCAATGTCTTGCCTTGCAACATAGGTAAGAACCCCTTCTTACTTCCGTCCATTTTAAACTTCTTTAAAATCTTATCAAGGTATGTACTTTGCGATAGCCCTATTAGGCGCCTAGATCTATCTCTATAGATCTTTATGCCTAATATGTATGACGCTTCACCTAGGTCCTTCATTGAAAATTTGTTGTTTAGATAACTTTTAACACTGTTTAAAAGATCTATATCATTTCCGATCAATAATATGTCATCCACATATAATATCAGAAATGCCACATTGCTCCCACTCACTTTCTTGTAAATACAAGCTTCTCCATAAGTTTGGACAAATCCAAACTCTTTGATCACCTCATCAAAGCGGAGATTCCAACTTCGTGATGCTTGCTTCAATCCATATATGGACCGCTGAAGCTTGCACACCTTGTTAGCATCCTTAGGATCGACAAAACCCTTTGGTTGTATCATATACAACTCTTCTTCAATATTACCATTGAGAAACGCGGTTTTGACATCCATCTGCCATATCTCATAATCAAAATATGCAGCAATTGCTAACATAATCCTAACTGACTTTAGCATCGCTACGGGAGATAAAGTCTCATCGTAGTCAACTCCTTGAATTTGTCGAAACCCCTTTGCGACAAGTCGAGCTTTATAGACGGTCACATTACCATCAGCATCAGTTTTCCTTTTGAAAATCCATTTGTTCTCCACGGCCTTTCGGTCGTGAGGTAATTCCACCAAGTTCCAAACTTGATTTTCATACATGGATTCCATCTCGGATTTCATGGCTTCTAACCATTTGTTGGAATCCGGGCTCATCATCGCTTCTTCATACGTCGCAGGGTCATCATTTTCATCAACCATGAAATTCATGACAGGATTTCCGTACAGCTCGGGAGCTGCACGCGTCCTGTTTGACCTGCGAGGTTCGGTAGTACTCTCTTTCGGAGTTTCATGATCATTATCATTAGTTCCCTCTTCAACAGGTGGAGCCAACTCCGGAACAACTTCCGGCGCTGCGCTACTCGCCATACTTTGAAGAGAAGGTTCCACAACCTCTTCGAGTTCTACCTTCCGACTACTCACACCTTTCGCGGGAAACTCTTTATCTAGAAAGGATCCATTCTTGGCAACAAAAACCTTGCCCTCTGATCTGTGATAGAAGGAATACCCAATAGTTTCTTTAGGGTATCCTATGAAGACGCATTTTTCCGCTTTGGGTTCGAGTTTATCCGGTTGAAGTTTCTTCACATAAACATCGCATCCCCAAACTTTAAGAAATTATAGCTTAGGTTTGTTTCCAAACCACAATTCATACGGTGTCTTTTCAACAGATTTAGATGGTGCCCGATTTAAAGTGAATGCAGCAGTTTCTAGTGCATAACCCCAAAATGACAACGGCAAGTCCGTCAGAGACATCATAGATCGAACCATATCTAATAAAGTACGATTACGACGTTCCGACACACCATTTCGCTGTGGTGTTCTGGCAGGTGTGAGTTGTGAAACAATTCCACGCTCTTTCATGTGAGTACTAAACTCGTAACTTAGATACTCACCTCCACGGTCGGACCGTAGAAATTTGATCTTTCTATTACGATGATTTTTCACTTCATTCTGAAGTTCCTTGAACTTTTCAAAGGTTTCAGACTTGTGTTTCATCAAGTAGATATAACCGTATCTACTCAAATCATCCGTGAAAGTAACAAAATAACGATATCCACCTCGCGCTGACACACTCATTGGACCACATACATCAGAATGTATGATTTCCAATAAATCTGTCGCCCGTTCCATTGAACCGGAAAACGACGTTCTAGTCATCTTGCCCATAAGGCATGGCTCACATGTATCAAATGATTCATAATCAAGTGATTCCAAAAGTCCATCTGAATGGAGCTTCTTCATGCGTTTAACGCCAATATGACATAGACGACAGTGCCACATATATGCGGATATATCATCATTAAGTTTAATACTTTTAGCATCAACATTATGAATATGTGTAACATTATCATCGAGATCTAATAGAAATAAACCATTCATCATCGGTGCATGACCATAAAAGATTTCATTCATATAAATGGAACAACCATTGTTCTCGGATTTAAATGAATAACCACTTCGCATCAAACACGATCCAGATACAATGTTCATTCTCAGTGCAGGCACCAGATAACATTTATTCAAGTTTATAACTAATCCCGACGGCAAGTGGAGAGGCAGCGTTCCGACGGCGATCACATCAACGCTTGATCCATTGCTGACACGCATCTTGACCTCACCCCTTGCTAGCGGTCGCTTGTTCCGCAGCCCCTGATTCGAGTTACAAATATTAGCAACTGAACCGGTATCAAATACCCAGGTGCTACTGCGAGCACTAGTCAAGTACACATCAATAACATGTATATCATATATACCTTTGTTTGCCTTGCCGGCCTTCTTGTCTGCCAGATACTTGGGGAAGTTGCGCTTCCAGTGGCCAGTCCCCTTACAATAGTAGCACTCGGAATCAGACTTAGGTCCAACTCGGGGTTTCTTTTCAGGCGCGGCAACCGGCTTGCCGCCCTTACTTCCCTTCCGTTTTCCCTTCTTGTCTTTCTTGAAACCAGTGTTCCTATTGATCATCAACACTTGATGTTCCTTTTTGATCTCCACTTCTGCAGTTTTAAGCATTGACAGAAGCTCGGGGAGAGACTTCTTCATGCCTTGCATATTATAGTTCATCACGAAGCTCTTATAGCTAGGTGGCAGAGACTGCAGAACACGATGGATGCCTAAGTCAATGGGAATCGATATTCCCAGGGACACAAGCTTATCGGCGTAACCCGACATCTTGAGTACATGCTCACTAACGGAGCTGTGCTCTTCCATCATGCAGCTAAAGAACTTTTCTGAAGCGTTGTAGCTCTCTACAGCAGCATGTGTGTCGAAAATCATTTTCAACTCACCCATTGTATCAAATGCATTGCCATTTTCGAAACGCTTTCGAAGTTCCGGCTCTAGCCCATACAATATGCCGCAATGAACTAAGTTGTGGTCCTCCTGACGAGTCTGATAGACATTCTTCTCCTTGTCAGGGGCATCATCTAAAGGTGGGGGGCCTAACGGCGCTTCTAGCACATATTGCTTTTGTGCAGCAGAGAGGAGAATCCTCAAATTCATGGCCCATTCGGCAAAGTTGCTACCGTTCGTTGCTAGTTTCTCTTTCTCCATGAACACATTGAAATTAAAAGCAGGTGGTGCCATCTACAACAGAATTTGTAAAGTTTAGACTAAGTGTATGATAGATTGAGTTCAACTAATCTATATTACGAATGAACTCCCACTCAAAAACGACATCCCTCGTGCCTTTTTGGTGATTACATGAACCAAATCCACTACACCAAGTCCGATCATCACGTGAGTCGGTATAGCTTCAAAGGCAAGCATCAAATGGGCATCATATCAACTATATGACTCATGCTTAACCTTTCGGTCCGTGTTCCGAGGCCATGTCTGTACATGCTAGGCTCGCCAAGTTAGAACCTTAGTATTCGCGTGTGTAACTGTTTTACACCCGAAATATGGTCGTGGATCCAAGAACACCCGATCATCACGTGATGTCTTGGAGCGACAAAAACATAATCGGTGCATACTAAAGGAAGAACACATTCTTATCTTGATATTTAAATGAGGGATCATCTTATTATGCTAACAAAGCGCTAAACAAGCAATATAAGATGCTATCAAACATCATATGTTTATTAGTGAAATGATATGGTTCCCGCAGATGATCTCTATCATGTGCATCGTGGTATGATCACTATCATACCTATATGTGTAAATCCAAGGTCTATGGATTTTACATGCTATGTGTGTTGTAAGAGTATCATCTCATACTTCTACTTACAACACTACCATATCATAACACTAGCCCAGCAACAATCTAAACTAGACGCCTCTAATTTATCCATTGCAAGTTTTACGTGGCTTAGGGCTTTAGAGATAGAACCATTCTTACCTACGAACATGAACCAAAACAAGGATAATCAAATTGTTGACAACTCGCTTGCAAAATAGATATTGACTATAGTAGGAGAGACAGACACCCGCTAGCCACTTATGCAAACTAGTTGCATGTCAAGCGTGGAACAGGTCTCATGTGCGAGGACATGTAAAGTTTGTCCGGGCCGCTTCATCCCACTATGCCACCAATATCCAAAACAAAGGAGCAACAACATGATCATCATCGCCCACATACTCATATGTGTACTACCCGTGTAAAGTATCTACGCATAGATCCGGCTCTGATACCACTGTAGGGTTCGCAGCATAGAAAACAAAAATTTTCCTACGATGTGAACTATATACCAAGATCTATCTACTAGATACAAACAACGGGCGGATGTATATCCGTAGAGAACATACCCTTGAAGACCGACAAAGCTTAACGAGTTCAACTCGTGGTTGATGTAGACGATCTCTTGCCGATCTCAAGATCGAGAGGAAGTCCTAGCGCCGCAAATCAGCAGCGCATCCGTGCTCGCACACACGTTCGAGGCACCGAGCAACCTCCGCCTCCTCGCTCCAGCGATGCAGCGGAAGCACAACTCTTTCTTGCTGAATAGCCACCGGGAACATGTATCTCGCTAGTCCGAGACCATGGGGGATAAATTCTAGAGGGGGAGAGAGATCCTTCACGAGGAGGTGTGAGAGACAAGTGAGGAGGGGGGCTCCTTTTATAGGAGGAGGGGGGGCACCCAAGGGGGTGGCCGCCGGCCATGGGGGCTGCCCCCTCCCCTCCTTCATTCATGTGGGTGGACACTCCACTCACAAAATGCCCTTTAAAATCCCTCCACTCAAAAGTCCACTCAAATTCCCATTAAATTTCCACCAAATTTAATGCAAACTCTCATTAAATAAAAACTCTTTTATTTTATTCAGAATTTTGTCAATTAATTTAATGACAAACATTCACAAATAACCCCTTGCTAGAATTCTATTTCACATGCATAACCACTTTATGCAATTTCACCCGAAAACCTGTTTCGGTATCTAGTGAAATAAATTCCTGCGCTTGTTCATTCTTTCGGCATGAAACATTTGCTCCAATTGGATGTCGGTGTCTCTTAAATGTGTCACCCTACGGTTCGTGAATAATGCGGACATGATCGAGACCCCTCTCGGATCAATAATCAGAAGCGGGATCTGGAGACCCATACTGACTCCCACACATTCAACGATGACTTTCTTGTGATCGTCGGAACCTTTTACGCTAGTATCTTAATCCCTTTGTTTCACGATATATTACATGTCCGAGATTCGATCATCGGTATCTCGATACCTAGTTTGATCTTGTTACCGACATGCACTCTTTTCTCCTTCCTGTGATATAACATTCTAGTGATCAAATCACTTGCTTGCAAGCTAATCAATGTGATATCACCGAGAGGGCCCAGAGTATATCTATCCGTCATCGGGATGAACAAATTCCACTCTCGATCCATGAGCCTCAACATAACAATTTATTAGTTCTGAATCCATCTTTATAATCACCCTGTTACGGTGTGACGTTTGATGTTATCAAGAAACTCTTCCGGTGTTAGTAATTGACATGATCTCATGGTCTAAGGATTAGGATCACTTCCTAAGTTGTTATAGCAATATAAACTCAATGACTTTGATCGTAATGCTATACTTTGGATGAATGTTCATCACACCATTACACTAATGTTGTGATCCCGTTATTAACAACATCCAATGTCCATGATCAGGAAACCTTGATCATCTTGTTAATCAACGAGCTAGTTTATGAGAGAGGCATAACTAGGAACTTTCTGTTTGTTTATTAAACACACATGTATTAACGTTTCCGTATTAATACAATTATACCATGCAAAATAAACATATATCATATACTTGGATTACACATAATAAACACTTTATTATTGCCTCTCAGGGCATATTCCCTTCACCAGTGACTTAGCCGGTACCTCCACTCCCCTGTACGAAAAGGGAGTGGTGGAGGAAGTCATCGAGGAAGTTCTCGCTCCGGTTGATCTGGGAGAGGACCCAGACGAGGTAGTCGCCAAGATCGACGCGGCGCGAGGGCGTTTGCTTCACCAGGCTCAAGGCTTGACCTCCACCAAGTACCAGATGGAGAGAAACATGCACGAGTACCACCGCGCCCACGTCCTCACCTCAGCTAATCAGCTGGGCACCCGCTTTGACGTCGAGCCGGGCCCTCACACATACTTCCCACCGCCTGTGTATGACACCATGGTCAAGAACGTCTAGGCGGCGTGAGCCGTCGCGGAGGATTAACCTCACTTGGAGGGGGAGGAAAAGATGCGGCAGTTTTAGCGGGTGCAGCACCTGCTGCGGGTGGTTGACGAGCAGGCCGAGGCCACTCGGATCGCGTACGAGGGAGGACCCGGCTCCAGAGGGAACCACCCGGGTGGAGGTATCCGGGGAGGTCCACGCCAGACTGAGTACTCCACATCTCCGGGCCAGCACCATGCGCACCCGCGCTCCAAGCGTCGCCAATCCGGCAGCAGCCAACCCCGCGGCGACCAAGGTTCCACGAGTCACCCGCCACCGCCTGGCCAGAACCACCCTCCACCCCTCCCCCATCCCGCCTCACTGGCGGGGTGGGAACGCCCAATCCGGTTGAGCCAGACGCGCATGACAGAATCGACCTCCTGGCACAAGATCGTATCACGGAGGAGGAAGACGCAACCAGACTAATGTGCTTTGGGCCATGCATCCGGAAGGAATCGTTTCCCGACAAGTTCTCCGTGCCACGGGACACCCCAAGTACGATAATAGAATGAAGCTGGAAGACTGGCTGACCGACTATGTCACGACAGTCGGAATCGCCCACGGCAACAAACGTGTGGCGGTTCGCTACGTGCCCCTCATGTTGACCGGTTCAGCGAGAACCTGGCTCAACAGCCTCGCGCCCAACAGCATCAATGCTTGGCCCGACTTCGAGAAGGTCTTCATCCAGAACTTCCCCGACACCTACAAGCGTCCGGGTAGATCCCTAGATCTCTCTCTGTGCGTCCAAGGAGGCAGCGAGTCGGATCGCGAGTATCTCGCCCACTGGACTGAGCTGCGCAACTCCTGTGAAGGGTTGGTGGAGAATCAAGCAATTGGTTCCTTCATTGAAGGTTGCCGAGAGAGCACGCTGCTACGCCACCGGTTGTTGTGTGATGAGCCCAAGAACATGGCGAAGCTGATGACCGTTGCTGACCAGTACACCAATGTGGACACGGCGATGAAGAAGCCCCTCTAGGTTAACGCAGAAGGACGACCGGTTCCCACCGAGCTAGCTCGAGAGAAGCAAGTCGGAAAAGGTGGAGATGCCAGATCGTCCAGGCGGCCTGGCGGCGACAATCGCTACCAGGGAAAGCGGTCGGTTGAGCAGAACCCCCACTACGCATACCTCAAGATGAAGTTGCTGGGGCCAAATGGTGTGATCACTGTGACCGGCTACTATAGGCGGTCCATAGCGTGCACCAAGGAAGGCGCGAAGATAGCTGAGGCCCTGCTCATTGCCGAAGAGAAGCGCGAGATGATGCGCAACGTCGCCATGCTGCAGCAGGAGGTGCCGGCTGGCTTGAAGCCGGCTGGGGACATGGCGTTCCAGCCGTCCAAGGACACCATGTACATCCCCCTCGGTCCGGCTGACCCCTCCAAGTGCGTCACCATTGGTTCCGGCTTGGACAACATATAGGAAAGCGCGCTCATTGACTTCCTCCATGAGAATCAAGACATCTTCGCATGGTCTCCCAAAGACATGCCAGGTATGCCGAGGGAGTTCGCCGAGCACTCGCTTTATGCGCGGCCTGATGCCAAGCTGTTCAAGTAGCCCCTCCATCGCTTTGCGGATGACAAGACAAAGGTCATCGGCGACGAGATCGTCCGGCTACTTGTTATCGGCTTCATCATGGAAGTGTACCACCCAGATTGGCTGGCAAACCCAGTCCTGGTGTTGAAGAAGAATAAGACTTGGCGCATGTGTATCGACTACACAAGCCTGAACAAGGCCTGCCCGAAAGACCGTTTCGCTTTGCCCCGGCCAGCTGCGATTTTCTCTCCTTTCTCGAATGTTATTCCGGTTATAATCATACCTGGTTAAATCACAGGCTGACCTATTGAAAAAATCGTTCATCACCCCGTATGGAGCTTACTGCTATGTAACCATGCCATTTGGCCTGAAGAATGCAGGTGCTACCTACCAGTGTTGCATGCAGAAATGCTTGCAATCGCAAATAGGTCGGAATGTGCACGCGTACGTGGACGATGTCGTCATCATGACGAAGGAGAAGTAGACCCTGCTGGAAGACCTCGGCAAGACGTTCGTGAATCTCCGCTGGTGCCAAATAAAGCTGAACCCAGAGAAGTGCGTGTTCGGCGTGCCAGCTGGATAGCTCCTCGGTTTCCTCATGTCTAGCCGGGGGATCGAGGCCAATCCGGAGAAGATCGCGGCCATCGAGAGGATGCAGCCGCATAAGAGCTTGCTAGGTGTCCAGAAGTTCAGCATATGTCTGGCTTCCCTCAGCCGATTCTTCTTCCGACTCAGGGATAAATCGCTTCCGCTGGACCAGCTGATGAAGAAGACGGACAAGTTCACTTGTACTGAGTAGGCGGATGCCACATTCCACGACTTCAAGCGCATGCTATCCACAACGACGGTTCTTGCCACGCCGGCTGAGATGGAGCTGATGTTGCTCTATATAACCACCACCAACTGGGTCGTCAGCATCGTCCTGTCGATGTAGAGTCACGAGGAAGGAAAGGCCCAGCCGGTTCAGTGACCCATCTACTAACCTAGTGAAGTGCTTTTCCTCTCCAAGCAGAACTACCCCCACTACCAGAAGATGTGCCACGGCGTATACCTGGCTTGTAAGAAGCTCAAGCACTACTTCTAGGAGCATCCGCTCAACGTGGTGTCCACCGTGCTGTTGGCAGATATCTTCAGCAACAAGGACGCCACGGGACGGGTGGCCAAGTGGGCCATCGAGCTGTCCGCCTATTGCATCCGGTACGAGCCAGGATCACCATCGAGTCTCAGGCGGTGGCAGATTTCTCCGTCGACTAGGCGGAGAACCAGTACCTGCCACCGGTTCCTGATTCCGACTACTGGAAGCTGCACTTCAATGGCTCAAAGATGTGTGGGGGCTTGGGAGCCGGCATCGTGCTCACCTCGCCCAAGGGAGACCAGCTGGAGTACGTGCTGCAGATCCACTTCACCGCTTCGAACAACGTCGCCGAGTACAAAGCTCTGTTGCACGGGCTCCGGCTCACGAAAGACATCGGCATCCGCCGGATCCTTTGCTTCGGTGATTCGAACCTGGTGATGCAGCAAGTATCCGGCGAGTGGGACGCCTCGAATGCCAAAATGGCCCTATAACGGTTCCACATCTAGCTGCTCAGTGCCGGCTTCGAGGGATGAGCATTCCATCATGTTCCCCGTGCCAACAATGTGGAAGGCAACGCGCTTGTGTGAGTCGGATCCACCAGAGCAGCCATCCCGCCCAGAGTTTCCTTGGAGCACCTCCGCAAGCCCAGCATAACCCCTTCTCCGAAATTTGAGTCCATTATCTGGGTAACAGACCCGGAGGATACCAACTCGAAAGAGCCGGGCCCAGCTGTTGTGTCGGCCAACTCGAAAGACCTAGGGCCTGCCTCCCCAAGCAAACCATCATCGAGGAAGGAAAAAGGCTTGGGGCGGCCGACTCGGGCATCCCACCCGGCCGACCCCCGGATGAGCTCCAGATCATGTCGGATAGTGTCTTCACTATCTGGGAAGTGCCATCCTGGGCCCAGCCTTTCATGAACTACCTCCTCAATGATGAGCTCCAGCTGACGAGGTGGAGGCAAGGCAAATCCGGTGCCACGTGCACATGTACACCATCATCAACAAGGAGCTTCACAAGCGCAGAGCCACGGGCGTGTTTCAGCGATGCATCGATGCAGATACCGGCTATAGGCTGCTAAAGGAGATCCACCAGGGGTAGTGTGGCCAACACGCCTCTTCTCACGCCCTGGTGATAAAGGCAATGCGCCACGGGTTCTACTGGCCTACCGCCTTGGAGGATGCAGACCAGCTGGTTCACGCGTGTAACGAGGGCCAGTGGTTCGGCCGGCTAAGGCACATGCCAATCTTAGCACTCAAGACCATACCGATCACGTGGCCCTTCGCCGTCTGGGGGCTGGACATGGTCGGCCCCTTCAAGCGATTGAGCCGGCATGACCCACCTGCTGGTGGCGGTGGACAAGTTAACCAAATGGATCGAGGAGAAGCCGATCCGGAAGCTGGACGGTGCCATGGTCGCCACCTTCTTTTGGGACATCATCATCCATTTCGGGTATCCCCACAGCATCATCACCCACAATGGCACGAACTTCGCCAAGGGAGCCTTCGCCCGGTTCTGCCACAACAAGGGGATCCGACTGGACCTCGCATCCGTCGCGCACCCGCAGTCCAATGGGCAGGTGGAAAGAACCAATGGCTTGGTGCTAGCCGGAATCAAGCCCTGGCTGATCGAGCCACTAGAGCGGTCACTCGGCTGCTGGATCGACGAACTCCAGGCTATGTTGTGCAGCCTGCGCACCACCCAAACCGATCAATGAGCTTCACCCCGTTATTCCTCACCTATGTCTTGGAAGCGGTCCTCGCGACGGACATCGAGTTTAACTCACCCCGCAAGCTCCTCTACACGGAGAAGGAGAACCAGGAGGTGATGGAGGATAGCCTGTACCTCCTCGAGGAGCCCCACGAGCTGGCCTCGTCCAGATCGGCCATCTATCAGCAAGGGCTACGCCGATATCACTCCAACCGCATCCGGCCCGTCGCGTTCTGCAATGGTGACCTGGTGCTCCGGCTGATACAAGACACGAAGGACATGCACAAGTTGTCCCGTCCATGGGAGGGCCCCTTCATCATAAGCAAGGAGCTTCACAACAACTCCTACTACCTCATCGACGCGCAGCAGGTGTGCAAGAACAAGATGGACAAGTCGGACGAGGAGACAGAGCAGTCGTGGAACGCAGACCTGCTCCGACCATTTTACACTTAATCGCAAATCAGTGTATGTACCCGGAACCCTGAATGGATGAAAGATGTGGAACCCTGGCTGATGCTCGGGGGATCCTTTCCAGAAATTTTGATGTTGTTCGTTTCTGATTAAATCCTTCAATGTTCTTCCGGCTTCCGTCGATCTCCAACCATGGGGCCTCGCCGGTTCGCCCGGCCTGCTAACTCTATAAGCTGATTGGTGCGATGATTCCAGTGGCCCACTCTTCATCTCAGCTACAGACCGCAACCTGGCTGTACGGCTAGAAAGAGAAAAAGCCCGAGGCATCCCACATGAAAAACGGTGAAAGAGGTGTCAGATCGGACAGTCCGGCCATGTTCCTAGTTGGTATTTTCCCAACTACTAAGCCTCTAGTACCATGCGGAGTGTATTTTCAGCTCTCTTCGGTTTCGGCTCCAGACCGCAACCCGGATTTCCAGCAAGGTGCAGCTTAAACAGCATAGCGCACGAGAAAGTGACTAAGTGTCTAGAGAAGCACGAGCTAGTTTTTGAAAAGAAAATTTTTAGTCGATCAGTGAAAGACGCGCAACATACTAATGCATTGACGAGAAATCATTTTCTTGTTTTTTCTTTTGCACAAACCGCACCGAGACGGATCTCAAAGGCGGAGAATATTTGAAGCACCTACCTGCGGTAGCCACTCCGAATCTCGGGGGCTACACCCAGTGGGTGCGCTGAGCGCCCCCACTGGAAGCATGTAGCCTTTGGCTAGAAGATGTTCCAGCCAGTCGAAGAAAGACGGATCCAGATAGAAAGTAAGGTAGCAAGGTCACTCGGGCCGGGATGCATTTTCTCCCGTCCGGCTAAGCCCATCAGTCGGACATGCAAGGCAGAGCCAGTCAGAGAGGCAATAATTTTTGAAATATTCGAAGTACCTATCTGCGGTAGTGACTCTGAATCTTGGGGGCTACACCCAGTGGGTGCGCTGGCGCGCCCCCACTGGAAAAGCAAAGTTCCCGACTAAGAGATGTCTTAGTCGGTCAAACAAAGAGGAAAGAAAGAAAGAGAGAAAGATGATGGCAAGAGAGAAAGATGGAAATAAATAAAGATGATGGCAAGAGAGAAAGAAGATAGCAAGAGAGAAAGATGGAAAGAAAGAAAGAAGATAGCAATAGAGAAAGAAGATAGCAAGAGAGAAAGAAAGATGGGATAAGGAAAGTAATAGAGAAAAGGGCCCAAGAAATGGCTGGAGGGAGTAGCTAGACCAGGATACAGTTCCTCCCGTGCCGGCTAAGCAAGTCGGACTCTGAGGGATGAGGTGACAAGCAAAAACTTTTTGAAGATTCGAAACACCTAGCTAATCCAGCTATTTCGAATCTTGGGGGCTACACCCAGTGGGTGCGCTGGCGCACCCCCACTGGAAGAATGTAGTGCCCGGCTGGAAGGCGCGCTAGCCGGCTAGAGCAAGTCAGTGGATTACTACAAAGTCAAAAGCGCAAGGTCGTAGAAAGAAATCACAAGGGAAAAGGCCCGCGACCGAGTAATTCACAAACAGTAGGCTACTCAAGTAAGAAGCAAGATAAAGCCGGCTAGATTGGACCAGCCAGAAGAAGCTAGTCAGACAGACCCAATGAAAAGCGGGTGCGCGAAGAAAAGCCCAGCCCGATAATAATTAAACAGCGGGGTACGAAGCCCCCGCGGATCCAAGGTTCTAGAGCACAAGTGCGCAAGACTAAAAGTTTTCAGAACCAAAAGCTATATAAAGTTACGCTCGCCATCCTGAGGATATTCTTCTTCTTCACGATGCCGGACCCTTGCCACGAGGTGTTGAGCTAGCCCTGGTCGACTAGGAGGACGTCTCCGCCTCACCTTCCGGCCCTCCGTCAACACCTTGTCGATGTCGGCGTAGCTTGCAATCATTATGGCGGTGGAGCAAAGTCTTGCGTTGGCCTGGCGCATGATGGGGAGATCTGCACCGGATCGGAAGCCCTCCGCCAGCTTCTCCACGCGCGCGTCCTTATACCAGCTCAGCATCAATGCCAAGGCCATCTCGGAGCCGGCGCGAGCGACAAGGTCACGGGGCCGGTCGATGGCGTTCGATGCGTCACCCAGCTTGATGGAAAGGGCGCCCATGGTCTCCGGCAGAAGCTCCCCTGGGAAGACGAGGTCGTGGATGGCGGCGCCAGCCTTGCAAAGGTTGGCGGAATCCTCCCCGAGCTACGCCACCAGATCCCGTGCGCAGGCCTTCTCACTCGGCGCAACCCGCTGCACCCAATCATAGGCGAGGGCATTTACTTGCGGATAGAAGCCTTTTGATTGGAAGCAGAAGTCAAAAGACAATCCGGCAAAGTCAGTTGGATGGAAACAAAATGAAGAGGCAATCGCCTTACCCTTGGCGATGTGGAGGATCTTCATCACCTTGTCCTCGAGGAAGGCGGTGTGCTCCTTCAGCTGGGTGACCTCCTTGTCTAGGAGATCAAAGGTGGTGGCTCGGCTGGCGAGGGCCTCGTCGTGCTCCTTCACGGTGGCCTCTAGCTGGTCGACCTTGGAGTGCCACTCCTTGTTCTGCAGGCAGAGCGCAAAGTTGTCCCGACTGAGGCACGTGTTAGAGCGCGTCAGCCGGTCAATCTCACGCTATGCACAGACAAGGATGGGTGCGGTAAGGCAGAGAAAGGACAAGTGAGAAGGCAGTCAGACACAAAAAAGAGGCAAGACGGAAGACTTACTCCTCACCATCCCCCGCGCTGTGGACAATTGCTCTGATACGGCCTGGTTGGCGCTGGCTAGAGTCGCTTGGAGCTGCCGGCACTCCTTGACCCTGGCCTCGAGGTTTCCCTAGAGATCTTGAAGTGAAGGCCCTGCCTCCATGGGGAGCAGCGCTAGAGGGCCAGCTAGGGAAGCTGGGGCGTCGCGGGCGGCAGCCATCCACTGCACCATCGCCTCCTCGTCAGAGTCGATGTCCTCCACCACCACCATCTCCTTGCCGGCACGCGAGCCCCCCGTGCCTGCTGAAGAGCCCCCAACCGGGCTGGAGGCCACATCGGCTGACCCGGCGTGCGCAGAGGCGCGGCAGGAGCCGACTGGATCACGACCTCTATCTCTGGCGGGGGCAGAACTTTAGTCTGGGGCGGTGGGGGGGCAATCATCGAGGGGGTGTCCAGCTGGATGGGGGGTCGCGAGGCGGCGAGGCGGGCGCGTTGCAAGCCGGGCTCGTGGCGAAGGAAAGAAGAGAACTGCGAGGAAAAAAGCAAAGTCGAGGCAAGATTGAGAAAAAGGAGAAAGTGCAAGATGGCAAGGAAAGAAAGGCAAGGAGAAAGCAAACTCACCTCTACACCACTGGTGCACCGGTCCTCTTCCGGGCACCTCCGACCCGGCCAAGGCATGCAGGGACGCCCACCCGACTACGCTTGGCAGCCGAATCCTCGGGAGTGGGAGAGTGGCTCGACCTGCCCTCGCCGGCTCGCTTCTGGGCCAGCTCGGGCGGAGCGGTGCCGTCACTCTCTTCCGGCGCGGGGCCGTGTGGGTCCTCCACCGCCTCATTGTTCTGACTGGGGAATAACCCTTCCTCACCATCCGAACCCTCGCTGGATTGGTGCGGGCGGGGCTCGGTGAGGTCGGCGGTGAAGACCTGGAGGGGCTCCTCACCCTCCTCCCGGATGATGCAGGGGAAGGTCTCCAAAGGAATAAAAAGCAAGCCAAGCCGGATCAAGCAGTGATTCCGGACAAGACAAAAGCAAGAGAAAGGCAAGAAAAAGTGACAAGTCAACCTACCCGGGGAGCGCAGTTCTCGCGGTGGTAGGGCCAAGACCGAAGCGCCAGTCAGCCTTGATCTTCTCCTCCATGATCATCCACACCCACTCGTAGAGGTTGGCAAAGGTGAGATCACAGCGGGAGAGCCGGGTCGGGTCCAGGCGGCCGGAGTAGTAGCACATCTTGTGCACTCGCTGTTGGAGGGGAATCATCAGCCGGGAGGCCTAGCTGAGCATCACATCGATGCCAGTCAAGCCGGCTATGACCAAGGCCCTTATCCGACGCAACAAATCCTCCACCTCGGGCTTGGAGCTGTAGTGCTTTTGCTCCCAATTCACCCGAGTGGACTCAACGTCCTGGAAGGCCGTCAAGTTGCATACATAGAAGTACGTTTGCTGCCACAACTTGACCGTGTCGGACAGCTTGAACTTGGGGTAGCCGGTTTGGGCACGCGAGTAGATAAAGGCGCCGCTGCAGAGCACGAGCGGCCCCTTGGCCTACTACACCTGCAGCTGGATGAGGAACAGTCGGCAAAAGAGCCCGAGATCCGGTTGGATCTTGAGGTAGCACTCGTAGAAGGCTACGAGTGCGCCAACATGCCGATTGCATTCGAGCCGAGATGGTGGAGGGGAAGGTCGAAGTGGGAGAGGAAGGTGAGAAAGAAGGCGCTGGACAGGAAGGCCAGGCCGAGCGCGAGGTGCGCAAGGAAGACTAAGTTCTCACCGGCTTCTGGTGCTGGCGAGATTTCATCTGTCGATGTGAGGCGCACCCCAACCTCGCTGGCGGTCAGCAGCAGGCGAGCACGCCGATATTTTTCGATCTGCTCCTTCGTGATGGAGGAGTCGCACCAAGCGTCGCGTCTCTCATCCATCTCCTCCTCGGCAGCATGCGACGGAGGAGGAACAGGAAGAAAGGGAGGAGAAGAAGGAGCGGAGGAGGAGTGGTGGTGGCTCGTCGCTCTGGCAGGCAAAGAATGGGCGGCAACGGTGGGACGGAGGCGGTGCGAGCTCATCGGCGGCGCGGGCGCAAGGAGGCATCAAGTTGCAGAGGAGCGCAGCAGCTTCAGCGGCGAGGAAAAGGGGAGCAAATGGCGAGTGGGGGCGACGGTGCGGCATGCACGGTACTTAAGGGCCGGGCGGGGCAACCACTGGCTCGCCATGTGGCAGCACCGCATAGCCCCTTCAGCGACCGGATCGTTTCCATCGGCACAGAATGCACAGAGGATCCAGGGCATAGCAGGCGAGGCGTCACCGTCGGTTCCTGTGGCAGCTCTTGACATGACGCATCGCCGCACGTCGCGACAATCCTCATCATGCGCATGGCTGATGTCTGTCATGACGTAGCCGAGCAACTCAACCGCCAGAACTCAGTCGGACAAAAATTAAAACTAGCTTTGGAGCCCGCGCACATTTCTCCCAAGGGTGGGTGCTCGGGGCCTAGTGTCGGGGGATCACCCCCAGGTAGGCTAACCGGAAAAGATGCAGAGGCAAGGTAACTGCTAGCCGGCTGACCCAGCCGGATGTAAAACAAAAGAGCAGGCCAGAAAGAAGACCCGACACAGAGCAGGCCAGCGAACCAATTAGCCGGATACAGAACATCCCTGAAGGCGTAAAGCTGGCTTGATCATACCAGCCGGATAGGGTAAGACAGGCCAAGGGTGAACCGGTAGAACCATTAGCCGGATAAAGATGGCGAAGGCTAGACACTTAGCCGGATGGGACCAACCACCCGGACAAGACGGAGTAGCCGGCTAGGACGGCGTAGCCGGACATTCAAGGTAGGCGGATGATGTAGGACACAGTGCTCCGCAACCCTAGCCGACATAGGCCAGAGGCAGCGACACCGATGCCGAAGGAGACGGACCATACCCGTGTCGGGCGGGAACATGAGCCGCCGCCCGTGTCGGCCGGGGCAGCCTCCACTATTTCCGTGCTCGCCGGGGGGCGCGACACTATGTAAGACGGGAGGGAGGATGGATACTATACTAGAATAGTTGGTCGGGCCCGCTTGTGGGACCCGCTAGTCGGCTGAGTCTTTTCCCATGCCGCCTTGGCCTATATAAGGGGCGGCAGGGGCATCGTAGCAAGGGTTGGTTACTTCTTCTTCTAGCTAGACCACAGATATAGCTCGAGGAGCCCTTGTAATCCTTTGTGTTCATGCAGATAGTCAGATTGGGAGGAGTAGGGGTGTTACCTCACCACGAGGGCCCCGAACCTGGGTACTTCTTGTGTCCTTGATACATGATTGTGCCCAATCCCGCCTGTGGATGTCGTCGCTCACTTCCCTGCTCACTCCCATACCACTAATAGCCTGCTGAGGCACTGCCGTTTCCATAACAACGACACATCGTACGTGTGTGACTCCCGTGGGCGGCGTCTTTTTTTCGACGCTAGGATTTATCGGGGCCATTGGACTTCGTGACCTCGAGGTCAGCGTCGGAATGAATTCTTTAACCATGTTCCTCGCGGTACGTTAACCGCGCTCGGTCTTCAAAGGTATGAATACTGTATCTTCTCATGTTACTACATTACACGTAGATAGATCCTGGCATTAGGATTTCATCCATAGGAATTTTTTTGTTTTCTGCCATCGAACCCTAATAGTTATGCCTACCAGCTATGCCCGGGAGGTGCAGAAAGAAGTCTAGTTAATATAAAGAACATTAATTTAGAGATATGGATACAATGAGTGATTTGTCAATATCAAATATTTTTTTACTCTATCTAAACTAATTCTACATTGACAAACATGCAATAAATAAAAGGTATGAAAGAATATTATATATTTCCTACTCATGTAAGATATTATTGCACGATGTGAAAGCACCATTAATAAGTATGGTATCCAAGAAAATTTAAAATCAATAGTTAGTGCTTATACAAATCTAGAACAAATAGTTGTCTAACATTTAATTATACTTAATATGATAAAATATTTTATTACGATAAAACAATATTTTCTATCGTCCTTATGTATGACGAAACATATCCGTGGTACAATCTACACATATTATTTAATGTGCTTACTCAAACATAAAGAAACCATATAAGACAACATAAAGCAATAAAAAAAATATAGTTGTATACAAACATGGAAATATATCATTTACATTTAGAAAGATATATATCATTAATTCGAAGATATGCATAAATGTGATAAGAAATCGATCAATATCCATGATTTGATGGTGGATCTGTAAATATACTATCAAATGAGATAGGTAGAGAAAAACCAAAATAGATCACAAAAGAAGCATAAAAATAAAAGTAGTATCTTCTCGTAATATGGCAGTCATCACTAGCAAAGCAAGGATGATTGCCCACAAACTAGCAGTTGCTCTATTTTTCATTGTGATGATTTATTCCATGTTGCCATCCTCTCATGCAAGTATGCAAAAAATATCTTGATTGCTCTACATTTTTATATGTGAAAGAAAAAATTCTTGTTGTATTATTTTTATCTTGTATACAATATATTTAAATTGTTTTTGTTACAATGCATTGCATTTGTAGTTGGACCATGGAAATGAGAGGATTTACAACACTTCTTCATGCTACCGTGATTGCAAAGAAAGAGGATTTGGTGCTCACAGTTTTAGTGTCACGCGCATGCAACGGAAGTAAGGATAAGTGTTGCTGCCAGACTTTGCGTGCGATGCCAAAAATACATCACATGTAGTCATGATGTTTGTGTAAAGCAATATATATGAATAAAGTCTTCTCATATAATTGATCGGTATGCATTTTATTGTTTAGTTTATGTTATATGAACTCTTTTGCTTGTTTTTGATTCCCACTCCATGAAAATGAATGTTGTACTACTATCAACATGTTCGATTAGACGCGTTATTAGTAGGATATTACTTTCAAGGTAGAGGTTGTTAGTGGTGCGCCCGTCATACCGAATACCTAATGTTAGTGCAACAAAGACAATCCATGAAACACTCTAGATGATACATGTTCTGCAAAAGTGAACAGTTTATTGTTTGTTTTGTCATGAAATAAAGAAATAATTTGAATGTTAATGTATTCGAATTGAGTTTGGAGTTAAAACTTCTAGTTACAAAGTATGTTGTCCCCTCTTAATCCTTTTATATCTTGATTTTTAATTAAATTTATGTGGGCTTTCCTCAATGTTTTGGTGGAAGTGTTGTGTCTAGAACATAACTTTTGCCAGAACTATCCTGAACCTTTGGTAAGATTAGGGTCTCTATGTGAAACAAATAAGTACAAATGCGATGGTATAAGGTTCACAATGACACTACTTAGAACTTAAGTTACTAAATTCAAAAAATTCAAGGGATACATGAAGTTTTACAAGAAAATTAAAAAAAATACAATTGGAACCAAGGGGATTGTGCGACATGCATCAATAAATATAATATCTTAAATATACGAATTATTAGATTTCAAAACATTTTTTATAAATTAATTGGAATGGTAAAAATGATAAATCACTCATAGAATGTATTTAATTTGGTTCCTAAAAATGCAATTAAGGGATATATCACTCTAGAATGGTCAATCTTTATCTCTAACTTAAACACCCTAAAATAAGGTCTCCAAACAAAGATGTTATTTTCTAAAGAAGAGAGGTGCATGATAAAAAATATTTTTATTAATATTACATATCTACTTGCCTCTATTTGCCAAGATTGTAATTGTAGAGGGGTAAATATTTTAATTTCTTTTTGTCCTTTCATAGACAAACCATAGGTACCCAATTTTAGTACATAGAGTAAAATATCTAGCGACATTGTATTTATAGAGAAGTGCACTTGCCTTCAGGGCATGTGACCAATTAATACTATTGCACACCATCATAGAACATACCAAACTAGAATACCATCTTATACATTGAGAATTTCCACCCCCTGAGGAGCCAAGAACCAGCTCCATGCAGGGGTAGAGGAGTTCCAGGAGGAAAAGAATTCAGGAAGAAGGTCTGCACGATCGTAGGAGAAGACGAGGAGTGAAAGATCGACTGTTGGAATCGATCAACGACATCACACAGAGAATTAGGAGGCTAAATCCCATCAAGAACATGGGTTGGGAGCCCTCTAGTGTAAGTAAATCTCGTAGTGATGATGCCACAAATAATAGTCTTCCTTTATGGAAGAAATTCATTGAAATTCCTTTATGGGTTTGTAAGCACACATAGACTGCAATTTTTTACCTTGGTCAAATGTCTAAAAAGGTTCAGTTTGGTGTATATGTATGAAATAAATCCTTTCTTCTTGCAAATAGGTATCAGGTTCAGAATTTTTTCTTGATATCTAGTGAAGGTTCCACAAAAGTTCTATCATGTGAGTGGTTGTCCATGTCAATACTAGTTGCTAGTATCATATATCTGAGTGATATTATAACAAGTTTAGAACTGTATACGTATCTCTGAAAATGTAGTAATACATACTCTAATCATAGAATTATTGTAGCCTTTATCTATGCATGGTTTTCTTGGTTAACTACAAGAAATGAGTTGACTAGTGACCTTTTCTTAAGGACCATGAGTTTTGTGGTCATAGATCTATGACCATCTCAAACAGAATGGTCATAGGCCATTTGGGAGGGTATAAATTCTAAAAAACCATGACTTTTTGTCATAAAGGTCATAACTTCCTTACATGAATTGGTCATAACATAGATCACTTATCTATGACTTTAATTTTAAGCGACTATGACCACTAAAAGAAATGTGTCAACTAGTGACTTTTTTTAACGAACATGACTTTTTTTGTCATAGACCTATGACCATTTTAATCCAAACAATCGTAGGACATTTGGAAGGGTCCAAACCTTGAAAAACAACGACCTTTTCTGTCAGGAAGGTCATAATTTGATTACACCAATAGGTTATAACATAGACAACACTGGTCTATGACCTTAATTTTATGCCACATCTCATATCCACCTGCTAATACATGATTCGTATAACAATTTAAATGGTCGTTACTGCTAATACATGATTTGTTTTGTTGAAACGTAGCATGATTAATACATGATTCGTTGAAACGACCAGACTATCAACTAACCAAGGAAGATTGCAGCGAGGGTGGGACTCGAACCTATGCCCTCAATCCATGACACCACACATGACACGTGCTAACCACTACACCACTGTTTCCTTCGTTGATAGATAAGCACATGCGGTTTATAAGTGTATTAACAGTTTTCGGCTAGTGGGATTGGACCTCGGGAGGCGGTGGCCCGGATCAGAGGCTGCTCAACCTACTCCCGGGCTGACGTTGTGCCACATGTCTTGCTCGGCTGGGCCGTTTAGCTGTTGGGTTCACACGAATTTTTTTATCTTTGTTCTTTTCTAAACTCTTTTGTATCTTTTTATTCATAACTCTAAATTGATTTAAACAAAATTTATAGAACTTTTAAAATTTTAGAGTATATTTTTAGGACATTATGGAAAACTTTAAATTTCTAGGAAAAATACATGGACATATTTTTCATATAAAATCGTAATAGGTGTAAATAGAGATTTTTAATCACGGTTTTGACAATAGGGGTTTGAATTTGTAATTTTTTGTCTAGGGACTAAGCCTTGCTAAATTTTAGTGGATCTTTGATAAAATAACATATTGTGAGCATAAAAATGATTGTTTAAAAAATCATGAGCATTAAATCATGTACATGTAGTTCAAATCGGACCCACTTCCTGGTGATTTGAACGGACAAAATGGTTTAAGATATCCCGGTTAAGACATAGTCCATGCAAGGTGGTATAGTATTTTTGAAAAATGGGATGGTACCTTTTTGAAACTTTCATTTTATGGTTTATTCATAAAACGACCCGTTTTTTGCACTCGAAAAAGGGAAACACCTTTTTTTTCGACAAAAAGGAAAACGTCCTCCTACAACATTGTTCGCCATCCCAATATGCACATGCATAGACAATATGTGCACATCATCACAAACTATGCCATGATTTTGGCCATGACATTGGTGTTTTGACCTGAAAGCCATGAAACCTCGAACATGATAGTTGATTTCCGAAAACTTTTTTTGAGATGCAATCAATATACGAAGTTTGGTATTTTTCCTTGCAAGTATATCACCTAACATGAAACCAATTGAAGGTTTCACATAACACTGGTCTTATGTAACCCTTAGCTTTTTGGCACTCGGGAAATGAAAAATGGTATTTTTTCCATGAATATGAAATCTTTCTCATTCTATCAATATTTCGGTACAAAAAATAATAAAATAAAATACAAGTTCTAGTCAATTTTGTTATTGTATCCATATTTTAGTACATTAAATATATAGGGATACTACGAATTTAAAATCTATTACAGTGATGCGTACTATACTAAGTTTTTGGATTAAGAAGAGAGCAAGAAGTACCCAAAAATAGAACACCCAAATTCAACCAACCAACTACAGTGTGGGACCTCAAAACTTGGGTCCCGGTGGAAGTCACACTGGTTGGGAAATTTCGGAGTCACACTCCTACGCGAAAGCACGCTCGTGGGATCAAAAATTGGACATACTCTATCCCCGCCCTACATTGAAAATTTCATTCAAGTACCGGCTCCCCCTCTAACCTAACTCACTTCTGGAAGGGCATGTATGCCCCCATGTGTGGTTTTGGTAATTAATGACAATCTCTATGGACGAATGTGTGTATTGAGTTTCACTTCTAGGTTTGTCCATCGGCATCACTTGGGTCATGTGCTGGTCTCGAAGTTGAAAGATGAAGATGTTTGAAGGTTGATCAAGGAAAGCACAAAGAGTTGCATCAAGATGGATCAACCTCAAGAATGAATGGAGAAGGGCATGCTCAAGATGTGCCATCTCTAGAAGATCTCAAGCTTGAAGCATCCCATCCTCGGTGATCATGGAGTGATGAAGAAAAGTTCAAAGAGCAATCAAGAAAGGTGTTCATCAAGAGGTTTCCCCATGGAGTATGGGGAGCAATTTGAAAGTATTCATCAAGAAAAAGCATGCAAGAGCAATCAAGAAAGGTGTTCTATCTTGAGATGGACAATACGGTCTACATCAAGATCAAGTCGAATCTTGAAGAAAAAGGTATGATCTTGATAGGGTTTATCTTTTCCCGGTCTTGTATTGTTAGTTGAGATACCAGGTTTACGATAGATAGCCATTCTATCGAGAGGGGCTCTCGAGTGAGTGACTCGTTCGCATCTTTCGTAGAGAGCTCAAACCTTTGCATACATAGCATCATCTTTCTTGGTTGTTATTCGAATCTTGTCCATGAGAGGATCTAGAGCTTGTGATTATCATCATAACAAGCTCTAGTTCATCGAATAAGGATTTCCCTTGCATATCTTATTGCATTTTTTGATCTTGCGACTTTTCTGGATCCACACCTTGGGAGATATACCATATATATTCATGGCATTCCACTCGTCTCTATCTGGAATGGGTATGACCCATGGGTTCCCAATGTTAGCCTACCTGGTCCGGCCCAGCAGAAGCCCATGAGATGGTGTACCCTTGATGATGAAGCCCAGGAGGATTTCGGATGGCCCTAGCCCAAGAAGGAAACGACTCCTTGATAAACATGGCTAGCTACAGATAGAAACTCAAAGGGAAAAACCCTAACTTGTAACCGACTCGATCTATCCTCGGGACTTGGCTTATCTATATAAAGGCCAGGAGGGTACGGTGAGGAGAACAATCCACAATCCTATCATACACACCGCGAGATCTCATATGCGCACCCCCTATAACCTTCGTCTTCGCCATTAATCAAGAGCAGACAAGCAGGAGTAAGGTTTCCCTCTAGGGTCCCGAACCTGGGTAAATCTCGTGTTCCATGTTCCTTGTTTTCTAGCCGTTTAGTGATCTCTAGTGTCCCCTCCTTCTCCAAAACCCAATCCCATAACAATGGGCATTGACGAGTCGAACCCTCATCAATTGGCACCGTCTGTGGGAACTAGGGATGCTGATGTTGCGGTAGTGATGGCCCCGTCAACCGCGATCTTATATTCTTCTATGATGGATAATCACCTTCTTTTCGGCACCATTGAATTCACTGTCCACTCGTCGGAAACCCGCCCGGACTTTGACTCCGTAACAGACGGAGTCGACATGATGCTTGGTAGCATATGTTTCCAAGTCGGCCAGATCGACACGCTCCGCCTCCTAGAGCGGGTGACGTCGCCGGCGATCGCAACTACCTCGTGGATACCGCCAATTGGCGCGCTAAGTGCACCCACACTAGCGTACGACATGGATAGCAGCAGATGCTGCAACTCCGACCTCTGTGACCCACCAATAGAGGAAGGAACCGATTTGAGAGTTGTGGGAGCAATGACGTCCCTCATCGCTTCATCTGCGTACTCATCATCAACAGGAACGACACCCGCGATAACGATGGCAACATGACCGACCCGTAGGCTCCCAACACTGCCAATGGCGACCCTCCTCTGAATCCCGACGGGACTGGTCCTCAAAACCCCAAAGCCGCCGACGGTGGCGAATCAGCTCGTCAGCAGATCCACCTCAAGGATGCCAAATGGGAAAGAGTCAGAGATGTTGTATGAGGCAACCCCCTTCCAATGGATGCCTCACGCGACATGATAATGGGCTAACACTGGCTCCTCATAAAGTATCACAACGGACAAGCGCACAACACAAGGATCTTAAGTAGTGTCAGAAGGCAACTGACAAATCAAGTGCCCAACGAGCTGCGCTCTCCTCCATCAGTGGGTCCTCTTCAAAAGACAATGGCGGTTACGCCACCCACAAAAGTCACTCTCGGTTGGAGCGCATGGGCACGCAAGGCGCGAGTCCGCTAAAGCCCTGGATCTATCATTCATGTCGGTGGACTCGCAGGGCAATATGATGCCCAAAACACCGCAGGACGCGGTCATAGCATCTACTACGTACCTGCTCGCCATTCAACCACCGGTCGGGGATCCATGATCCATCGTCCACAAGTCCACAATCGTAGGCATTAGGATCGTCGGAGCCACACTGACCAGAGAAGAGACTCCAGAGCCAAAGAAAAATTCCACGGTGAAGTTCGCGAGAAACCACACGCCCTCATCCGACGAGGATGACCACAACTTGTCGTGGCGATGCTAAAACCTACGGCGAAGGAACCACAACTACATCACACTCGACGAGCTCACGCAGTGGAAAATCGACAAGCTACGTGATGGCTGCAAGTGCACATATCGTTTGTAGTTGTTTCGAAGTGAGGATGTCGATCCCACGGGGAGCCTAAAGGTAAGTGCATATTGGTGAAGTCTCTATCACACCCGAAGTTGTCACAGGTCTTCGAGTGAATTTAATACAAGTGTTGAAATAGGAATAGCTTTTGGATTAAATGAAAGTATTTAAATAAAACTAAAATGTAAACTTCACAAATAAAAACATAAAAGTAAAGAATGATTTGTTTGTTGTTTTCTGCAGATGACGAATTAGGCGCGGAGAGTTTTAGTTCATGGTGATAGTGAATGTATCGGGTGGATAAGTGATAAATGTAACAATTATAATCTTATAAGTATGTGTGTAGGCGAGAAACCCATAATTATCCGGAACTCCTCTTGGTAGGTTTCATCCCAACTTCAATAATCCTACTAGCCTGTTTACCACAACCTTATCAGTCACTAGATGATTAAGATCCTTCAGGTTGCTTAGCAATTAAGCTCCTTCGATCGTACTAATGCAATAATATTGTTGGTTCCTCGTTATCCTCAAGTCAAACTACTTTCCCATTGATATCCCCGTGTCACTCGAGGGTCGTTGGTCTTCTAGAAAACAAGATTATATCTATGTAGAACAAAGCATCATGTTGTCTAGGCCCTTAATTGTACACCATACATTAATCATCCCACAGATAGTCAAGCACACATAATATAGTAATTAAAATCAACCACAAACTTGATGAAAAATATATAGGCACATCACATCTCACCAATCCCCTGCATCTCCCAGGCCTAAGGGAACTTACTCACACATGCGAGAAGAAATCATCATCAATATAATTAAATAAAGGGAGTTCTTCTTGATCTTACCGTGGATATCCACAATAATAAATATAAATAAATCCAACACAATTCAAGATAGGAACAACAATCTCAAACCCTAATCTTGCAAGGTGGAGAACTCTCTCTCTCTCAAGTACAAGTAGTGGCTATGAAGGTGTGGTTGCTGGGAGATCGAAGATCATGCAGCGGGATGAAGAACGTCTTCTCCTTCTTCTCCGGATCTCTTCTTTATCTCTTTTGGATGGGATGGCGGCTCGTGTGTTCTGTTTTTGACCTTGGACTCTTCATGAAAGTTGTCCCTTTTAATAATATGAAGCAGATGGCAACTATACCGCGGGAACTATACGACCGGAAAAATATTCCTGCCGTATAGTTGCTCGTTAAAGCTTAGTATGCTCCCCTTGATTGCTTCCAAAACGAGGATTGCTTGTTTTTGTCTGAATATTGTGTTTCTGCTGTTAAAACCCTGTGTTGATATTCAGAACCTAGAACACACATTAAAACCCAAGTTTTCTTCGCTACCGAAGTATTAGCGTTAGGTAAAGCTAGAAAACCATCGATAGAAACCATAAAAAATGTGTAGAATCTCACAACTATCAACTCCCCCAAGCTTAGATGTTTCTCGCCCTTGAGTGACAAGGAAATATGAAAGGATAGCGGAGATTCGAAACTGAAATAAATAACTGACAAGCTTGAATTGGTGTCAAATTCTTTTCTTCACATTTCCTACAATCTTTAAACATGATCATAAAAGTATTCACAATATTGCACTGAGTTTACTTCCTAACCACATATATCTTGCTATCAATTAAATTAAATTCCCAGGCTAGTGTCAAATGTTTAGCTAGGAAAGTGCAACAAATCTATTTGGTCTCTCCCTTATTGAGAGATGAAAACTTTTGCTCTTGTTCCTTTAACAATTAAGAGTACTCAACTTTGCACCAAGAACATTTAATTTAAGAACAACTCATCTACTCCCACATCAAAATTTCAAGACTCTCAAAGAACCTTTTTCCTTTCCTTGTTTTTCAAAAACTTCAACTCTTTCATAGAGAAATCATGCCACTGTTTTTAACATGTTAATTGGGGTTGTGTTGCGCACTCTTGACCATGTCAATAGATAGCTATTGAGCAATAGTGGGTCAGAGGAGTACTAAAACATCACTTAGAACGTAAAACCACGAGGAGACTATTTTTTTACACATCATAGCATTGTAGCTAAAGACGTTTATATAACTAAATAACCGAAATCAAGTTGTTTTCCACATTTAGATCATTCGTTGGCCAGCGGAGTTAAAAGTTCCCCATGGAGCACGACAATGTTTGTAGTGACATGCATAAAGTAATATCCTACTATAATTATTAGAAAAAGCAGTGGCATAATCTCTTCTACTTTGAAGTGTCCATTTT
Source organism: Avena sativa (assembly GCA_916181665.1). Classification (NCBI taxonomy): domain Eukaryota; kingdom Viridiplantae; phylum Streptophyta; class Magnoliopsida; order Poales; family Poaceae; genus Avena; species Avena sativa. The sequence goes on from OV702294.1 coordinate 454,261,184, forward strand.
ATTAGACAATTTCATTCAAGGGTGTTATCGAGTCTATTTATATTAAGCTCAATGGGCTTGAGTAGTTTTTAAAATCAAATCTTTTGGGCTAAACATGGACTCAAGTCATCTCTTGGATGCTTTTTCTTGTTGTAAAAATGTCGGAAGTATTTTAACCAAGTTCATTGCTCAATATTTCAAAGCTAAAGGAGGACACTAGCAAGAGAATATAGTTGATGAGATAACAAGCTAGGTGGGGAGTGACTCAAGTGCAAGCGAGTAAATAATTGTAGGATCAATTTAAAGTGGCAGGAGAGAGATGAAAGGAATTTGATACCTCATCTTTCTCGCTTCGTTCTCTTACTTGATTCGAATCCTCTCTATATTTCCCTATTGTCAAGTCACCTGAAATTGAGCAATCTTCAAGAAAAACAAAGAAACAAATTGCAAATAAAAGTTATAACTAATTTTTTTTGTGTTTTTGGTTTTTAAGAATGCAAACTGAAAGTAAACATGATTTTCTTGGAAAATAAAACAAATCAAAGGAAGAAACAAAAATATGAATGCAAGTTTGGAGGTTTTCAAGACCTTCCCCAAACTTAGGTTGTTGCCATGCTTAGTTGTTGTCGTCGTTCGGCGGCGGTTGATGGTGCTGCTGGTAGTAGTCGGGGAAGTCGGTCATGAAGTTACCAAAGGTGTGAGTTAAGGCACTCACATCTTCAGTTACTCCATGTAGAGTCTGGTCCATCTCCCCAACGCGCTGGTTAAGCTGCAGAAAATCCTGATAGGGGACATTGTTGAACCCCTGTTACGGCTGTAGCTGATTGGGCCAATGGTTCCAAGGCTACTCCTCATACTGTTGATGTCCCTCCCAAGAAGGGTCGTAATCCTTCTCATGCTGCTTCTCCTGCTCATCCTGCTGCCCTCCTTCTTCCTCTTCATTAGAGTCAGGATAGAGCTCTGCCATGATTTCAGTCACTTGATCCTTGGTGAGGATCCAGTTGTCCCTTCCCTGAACATCGAAGGCTTATGGGAGAGGCAGTGGCATATGACCATCCTGGACATCATTAAGATAACCAAATTGATAGGATCGGAGCCTCTTGTTAGCTCGGTAAACACCGAGGAAGCCACAAGCAATTATATATCTGACATCCATAAGTATGGAGCCATCAACAGGTTGAGCAATAGGAATTGCAATTTCAAGGGCTTGTATTAGGAGGGTTACCATTCCATCGATACGAATATCACCTTTATTTTTGTTGCTCTGGTGGCAGAGGTGCTGTAGAAATAGAGCTGCATGAGTGGGACTCTGCGGCGCATTAGGGAAGAGAGCCTTGGTGATCATGGCCATGTCTACATTGTCCATCGAGCTGATATCTCCTCTTTCTAACAAGGTGTTAGCAAGAAACATAGCAAAGTAATGGATGATTGGGTTCTGAATGGTGGACATCTTCTTCTGGTAGAAGTCCCTACCACCATTAATAGAAACAACCTCCCAAGCATTTGCACTCGAGACACTATACAGGTATGTAACAGTTGGTTCCCCTTCTTGCAGGAATCCATAAGCATTGCAGAATTGTTGATAGGTAATTTAATATGGCTGTTGGTTAATGGTGAAATTTATCATGCATGCATTATATTTCTCCCTCTAGTCGTCATAGAAGGAGGCAAGGAACTCATGGGTGAGCCCTTCGTAGGTGTAGTGATTGGTGTTGGCGATGCTGGCGAGCCCTGCATTTGCACACAGGTAGTCGAAGTCCCCCTTAAACTCTGTTGAGTTGAGAAAGCCGTAACCTGCCCATCGTGTGGACAGCACCTTCCTCGCCAAAACAATGGCATACTTGTTTTAGATCTCAGCCCGGAGCCCTGAGCCGTCACCACGTTGGCGCTTTCTCTTGTGAAAAATACTACCGAGCTTGTTCATCTTGATGCACTGAGAAATTTCAACATCAAACCTTAGGCATATAGTTTCTACATGATATATGAGAGATTCTACGTGGAGGAATTCAATCCTAACATGAGAAATTAAAAGGGAAAATCAATCAAGCTTGAGTTCATCCACTAATTCAATGAGAAGATTTCAACCATGGAATTCTAAAAATAAAGCATGGATAGGGAGAGAAACATACCAATCTATTTATTCCCCCACTCAAATGAACGAAATCCACGAAGAATTGAGAGTTCTTGAGAGGTTTTGAGAGTTTTGGAGAGGGAGGTTGAGAGAAATAATGAAAGGAGGAAGAACCTTGCCCTTCCCCGACCCTTTTAAGTGATCGGGCCAAACAATACGGCGGGAACTATATGGCCAGGTCGGGTAGCTCCCGCCGTATAGTTGTCGCGGCGACGAGGGTTAGGGTTTCCCTTCGCCAGATCACAACTATACGGCCACAACTATACGGACGGACCAAATGGTCCCGCCGTATAGTTGGTTGTCAAACTTTCTGTATTTGAACCCCAACTTTTGAGAATTTTGTCGATAACTATACGACCGCAACTATATGATTCGAATAAAAATTCCCGCCGTATAGTTGGTCGTTAGACCTTCTGTAGCATGATATTTCACCCAAATTTTTATAGATGCATTTTTTTATTTGAACAATATTTTTAAGCTAGTTTCTATAGACAAAACTCAAACTTTATTTTCTATTCTAAATCTATACTTATTCAGTTGGTATTTCTGCAACATCTTGACAGCTGCATTTTTGGGGGCGCGCTTCCGCAAAAATGTGTGTGAAAAAGTTGTAGGAATGCGATGAACATATTTATTATCTAACTTTAATTTATTTTATTTATATGATGTGTTGAATCGCATTAAGCATTTTATTGAGAATGGTTGAATATTTCAACCCCTTCTCTATTCTCGAATTCTTACCTTCGGTTGCCCTTTATCAAACTCACTTACCACATGAACTCGTTTTGCCGGTGGAACATACCTTTCTCCTGCTTCTAGTTTCTTTGGAAAATACAGGATTATTTCAGCATCATAAATATTGAAGATTTTTTTCCCCGCAGCACAATCAACTAATGCTCCTGCAGTGCTTAGGAAAGGTCTTCCAAGTATTATAGATAATCTTTCATCCTCTAGCATTTCAAGAATAATAAAGTCAGTGGGAATAACATGCTGGATTTGTCAGCCATCTGTAAAGTGATAGAAGTGGGGGAGTATTCCCCTAATCCTAGCTTTTTATAGAGGGATTATGGCATTACACTAACTTGTGCACATAAATCACCTAAAGCATTATGAATATCAATTTTGCCTTTTGAACATGAAATAGTTGGTATACCGGGATCTCCTGACTTAGACAATAGTCTCCCATTAGCAGGGTAACTAGTCACTATGGTGACGGTTTCAGTTATTTCTTTCTTTCTACTAACAATATCACGAAGAAATTTAGAATAGGAAGGCAATTTTATTGCGTCCGCAAATCTAATTTCTAGACGAAGATCATTTAGTGCTTTTGCGAAAGAATCATAGATTGCCTCATATGGTGCTTTCTTTTTATGGTCTGGATATGGAAGTTTCTTACCTTTATCTTTTACCTTTTGTGAAGGATCAGGCTCTTTAGTTGCTTTCTTTTGTTGTTCCTTATCATTTTTCTTCATTTCAATTGCAATAACTTCATCTTCTTTGCTTGTGTCTTTTTCTTCTCTTGGATCGACAGTCTCCGCATCAGAGTTATAACTATCATCCTGTGTATCATTCTTCTCCTCCAATGTTTGATCTTGTGTGCCTTGAGCAGTCTCATCTTGAGGATCCACCAATGTATCATCTTCCTGGCTTGCTTTGAGCAAGGATTTTTCCTTTTGATCTTTTTCAGCTTCATATTCCGGTGGTCCCTTAACAACTGCACCTCTTATTGTAACAACATTAGTAGAAACAGGAATATTTATATCATCATGAAGAAAAAATTTATAACCAAATGCTATTTGTTCAAATTGGGTTTCAATCATACTGAGGTACTTGTTAAATAATATTATTTATTGGCCAATTTCCTCATAATTTTCTATAAGTTCGGACAAATTATTTTTGTGTCTTTGAATTTTCTTATCCAAGCTACTATAAGATTTGGCTTGTCGATGTTTTAATTATTGAAAAACTTTTCTAGTTTCATCCTCTTCAGTAAACACTTCTAACAAATCTACTTTGTTTTCCTTAACAAGTTCAGAAGGTATACCTTTTTCTTTCATGGTTTTTCGTACTTCAGGCATAAGATCATGATTTATACGAAGTATTCCTTTTTCCGGTTTTGTACCAAAATCAAGATTATATAAAGAATCATTCTTATCCCTAGTAGACATTAATTCCAAACATGCTTTAATAGTTAATGTATTTATCGATCCTCCTACTGATGAATCTAGCAACTCTCTACACTGAGTATTAAAGCCATGGTAAAATAAGTGGCGAAAAGTTGACTCAGAATAGCCATGATTAGGAATACTATTGATCATTCCAAAAAATCTTTCCCAGGCTTGTGGGTAGTTTTCTCCCACGTTTAACTAAAGTTTCCTATATTCTTTCTAAGTTATGTTACCTTTTTTAAAAGGATTAAACCTGTTTATGAATTTAACAATGCAATTTTCCCAACATTTAATATAATGGCGAGGAAGAGAATATAACCAGTCTAGAGCTTTACCTTTGATAGACCAACGAAATAATTTTAGACGAGAGAATTCTCTTGGCAAAACTTTTGGTAAAAGTGATGTTATCACATCGTCGAACTCTCTAAGATGCCTTACTGGGTCCTCATCTTCCCTTCCACTGAAAGATTTTTCCTACACAATTTTAATAATTTCACCTTCAAATCGATATTCCCTAACTCTAGGATTAGGAAATTCTATTGGTTGTTTAAGAAATGCAGAGTTTGGATCACTATGTTCTCTGAGAGTCTTCTCAGGTTTCTTGGGGGTTGTCCTATGAATGGACATGATTTCCATGAAGTCACTTAGGTTGTCAACTTCAACTTTATTAAATCTCAAAAGTTTTTCAATAATTTCCTCGCGCCTTTGGGTAGGCACGCGTTCAAAATAATTTGGTAGATAAGCCCTACCAGAGCGTGTAGACCCTTTGTCTCCTAGGGAGACCATATTGTAATAGTAACACCTGAAATGTCAAGAGACAAAACACTTAGCGCTTAGCTCCCCGGCAACAATGCCAGAAAATATCTTGATAGCTGCAAGTGCACAAATCGTTTGTAGCTAGTTTTGAAGTTAGGATGTTGATCCCACAAGGAGCCCAAAGGTAAGTGCTTATTGGTGAAGTCTCTGTCACACCCAAAGTTGTCATAGGTCTTCGAGTGAATTGAATACAAGTGTTGAAATAGGAATATGTTTTGGATTCAATGAAAGTATTTTAATAAAACTAAAATGTAAACTTTATAAATAAAAAGCATAAAAGTAAAGAATGATTTGTTTGTTAGATGACGAAGTAGGCACGGAGAGTTTTAGTTCATGGTGACAGTGAATGTGCCGGGTGGATAAGTGATAAGTGTAACAATTATAATCTTATAAGTATGTGTGTAGGCGAGCAACCCGTAATTAGCCGGAACTCCTATTGGTAGATTTAATCGCAACTTCAATAATCCTACTAGCCTATTTTCCACAACCATGGTCAGTCACTAGACGACTGAGATCCTTCAGGTTGCTTAGAAATTAAGCTCCTTGGATCAGACTAATGCAATAAGCTTGGTGGTTCCTCGTTATCCTCGAGTCAAACTAGATTCCCATTGATATCCCCGTGTCACTCGAGGGTCGCCGATATGCTAGCAAACAAGATTCTATATATGTAGAACAAAGCATCATGTTGTCTGGGCCCTTAATTGGACAACAGACATTAAGAATCCCACAGATAGTCAAGCACACATAATATAGTAATTAAAATCAACCACAAACTTGATGGAAAATATATAGGCACATCACATCTCATCAATCTCTTACATCTCCCATGCCCAAGGGAACTTACTCACACATGAGAGAAGAAAGCATCATCGATATAATTAAATAAAGGGAGTTCTTCTTGATATTACCATGGAGATCCACAAAAAGAAATAGAAATAAATCCAACACAATTCAGGATAGGAAGAACAATCTCAAACCCTAATCTCGCAAGGTGGAGATCTCTCTCTCAAGTACAAGTAGTGGCTATAGAGGTGTGGTGGCTGGGAGATCGAAGATCGTGGAGCGATATGAAGAACGTCTTCTCCTTCTCCGGATCTCTTCTTTCTCTCTTCTGGATGGGATGGAGGCTCGTGTGTTCTGTTTTCGACCTTGGCCTCTCCAAGAAAGCTGTGCGTTTTAATAAGACGAAGCAGATGGAAAATATACGGCAGGAACTATATAGTTGGAAAAATCTTCCCGCTGTATAGTTGCTCGTTAAAGCTCCAGTATTCTCCCCTTGATTGCATCCAAAACGAGACTTGCTTGTTTTCGTCTGAATATTGTGATTCTGCTGTTAAAACCCTCTGTTGGTATTCATAACCTGAAACACACATTAAAACCCAAGTTTTCTTTGCTACCAAAGTATTAGCGTTAGGTAAAGCTAGAAAACCATCAAATCCAAACGAAAACCATCGATAGAAACCATAAAAAATATGTAGAATCTCACAGCTATCATTGCGCACCAAATGCGCGTGATCCACTGAGTCGGAAGATGAAGAGACAGAGTTTGCGGCACCAAATGCTTAAGCCGATCCATACAGAAATCAAAGATGACCAAAGGCTTCAAGCTTCCTTCGTACAACCCAAAGTTCGATGGCCTACAGGAGCTGAAGATATGGCTGGATGACCACATCTCGTCAGTCAATCTAAATGGCCAAATTAAAAATACGGCCATGCAATGCCTTCAGCTGGAGATGAAGGGTGCGACATGGGCCTGGCTCAACAATCTCCCCTCTGGATCCATCCACAGCTGGGAGGATTTGGTCTACAGCTTCATCCGCAACTTCAAGGGCACCTGCAAGCCACCAGCCTCAATTGAAGATGTGCACACCTATTACCAAAGGTCCAACGATTCCATCCACTCCTACATCTAGCGTTGGTCTATCATCTAGAACTCCATAGAGGATATCTCTGAGGAAAGGTCAATCGACTCATTCAATGGCGGCGTAAGACGTCGTGAATTCCAGGAGGATCTAGGTCGCATCAAGCCTAAACCATTGACCATATGATGGATATCTCCAATCGCTGGGACGATGGAGAAGATGTGATCCACAATAACCGAACAAATTCGGATGACGAGGATGACCTCGGCCGCAGACACAACCACGGAGGAAAGAGGATAGCCCGTGTCTATGATGATCGCGAAGAAATCAACATGGTCGTGGATGGCTACGTCGGTCGCCGTGACGATGGGAATCGCAATGGCGGCTACCACAGCGGCATATACCACGAAGAAGGAAAGACCATGCAATCTAGGCAACATCGACTCACGATGATGAGCCATACGCAATCGACAAGCTGTCGAGTCCTTGTAGAATCCACATCTACATCGACAAGCAGGATGACAAGAAAAAATCCAGCCACCTGCTCAAGGACTGCCTGGAATTCCATAAGCTCCACGAAGGATACACCTAGCTGAGGTGTGACACAGTAAATGTCGTGGGAATGGCCACGTCAGATGATGCGAGTGGTAGCAAGTAGTAGAACAAGGGGCAAGGGAGGCCAGCCATCTACGGTGCGAGATGAGGACGGAGACACAAGGTTTTACCCAGGTTCGCCCCCTAGAGCGTAAACACTACTCCTGCTAGATTGTATTATCGAGAGATTATGGTGGGCGAGCTTGGCGACTAGGCGGCGATTCGATGGGGTGTATGATGGAATGTAAGTGCTATGCGTACCCTATGGAGGTTTATATAGGGGTACCTCGCTAGGGTTTATAGATCTACAACCAAGTTGGATAAGGACTCGGAGGGGTTTTGACCTAATCCGACTGGGCCTAGCTACGCTTCTGGGCCTTCAGCTTCCAGTCGCCTGGCTCCTTCTTGGGTCACGATCCAATCGCCGTTCTACATGCCCACTCGCCGAGAGTATGATCCAATAGGGAACATCCTGTTGGGTATACCCCAGTCGGCATATCGCGATTAGTAGTCCTCGAGCCCGTCGTTGATTCGTCGCAAGCGTTCCTTGGCAGTCGGAGTATTCGAGCCCAATTTGGACGCCCAGTCGAATCGGTGGTGGACTCCTTCAATGGAAGAAAGAATCTTCAGCATGTACCTTCAGTCGCAATATCAGCGACCAGTTAAATCACCAATTTGGCAAGTAGTTGAATCGAAGAATTGGCGAATGGGTTGACGAGTTGAGTAGACAAAGTTGGACCATCATTTTTGGTCAAACTAGCCGTTGGGTAATCCAACGGTAATATCAGCGTAATCACCACATGGTAACGGCTCCTCCAAAATTGGCGGGGGACAACCGCTATATAAGGAGAGTGACTGGGGAGTTGCGAGTATTCCTCACATTTCCTTCGACTTTGCACGCCCTTCAGTATCCCATTTCCTCTTGATCCAGAATCTCCAGAGCGAGTTAGTGAGCCCAGATTCTCGATCTGATGACGCCCCCAAAGGAACTGTGGGGAAAATCCAAGTGCACTAGGGCGACGCTGATGTCTTTTGAAGACGTAGGGATCCTCTGCACTAGAAGATGGCGAATCCCCTCGGACGGTGAGGTGGAGACGGATCCATGCGCCGGCGAATTTATCTGCTTCACGAGCCACCTAGAGAGGGGGTTGGGGTTCCCCACCTCGATCTTCTTATGGCGGTTCTAGGCCTACGACGCCATCAAGCCCTCTGATCTGGGCCTTGCAGCATCGAACAACTCGCCATCTTCATGGAATTTTTTGAGTGCTACCTGGGGTGCCGCCCCTACTTCCCGCTGTGGTAGGAGTTGTTCCACGACCGCGTTGGCCTTGAAGGAGCTGGTGGCCCGATGCTGCCAGCGGGAGGCCTCACTGTCCAGCTAAACAACATGGCCCCCTTCCTCGACCTCGTGCTGCCGAAGAAGGCGGCTAGTGAGTGGAAGAAGCACTGGTTCTACGTCATCGAGTCAACCCCGGGCGGTGAGGTGCCGCTCCCAGCATACACCGCTGAGCGGAGCAAACCACACCGGCTGCAGGTGGCGAAACTTCTGGACGACCAGAGGATGGTCGTGGATGAGATGCTGATGACAATTCGTCAGCTCAAGAAGGATGGGCTCGAGACCATCAACATATACAACCGTTGGCTCGGGCGACGACTGGTGCCGCTATCTAGTCGCTCCCACTGGATGTACGAGTACACCAGCAGGGACGACGGAACCAAGGCCTGCACTGTCGAGTGGAAGGACGATGATTACTCTACCGCGTTGAAGAAGATCAATGTTGTGGAATATAGCGATCCAAAGGCCGGGATCGCCCCGTAAACCACTCAGCGCAAGGTGCCGACAGTGAGACCTTCTATCTTCGCAGGCGCATGAGTGCAGTCACAGTTTATTAATGTGCGCCTGTTTCTTCAGCTGTTCCAAGTCATGGAGGGCTGGCTCCCTCCCGTCGATGACGAGAGATCCCAGGAGTTTGAGGAGGACCTGAGCGAGTCCTCCTCCTCCGACAATGACGAGGAGGTGGAGGTCGCCGCACCCACAGCTCGGAAGACTCGTGTGCAGCGGCAACACGAGCTCAAGGCTAGCAGGAGCCTCGAGGGACATGACGTGGGCAAGGGCGACTCCCAAGAACATAGTTCGTGGCGCGTGGCCATGCCGTCGAAGAAGAAATCGCCAAAGAAGAAGAAGGCGCCTAAAGCAGCGTCTCCGCACCAGTCGGCGACTAACTCCGAGGCGACCAGCGAAGCCGATGACACAGAGGCCGAGGCATCGATAAAAGCACCGGAAACGATGGATCCGGCCGTGGTGGAGAACGAGATGCCTCTAGCATCGATTCCCCCTCCGTTCTCGACGGTCGCAGGACTTGGGGCTGCTTCAGCTGCAGAAGCATCCTCGTCGAAGGAGGCACCAGCGTCGACCGGAGCAGAGCTTCCTGTGGCCGTGGCTTCGTTTACGAAGAAGCCTTCAGTGTCATGGGCTCTTGCCCTGTTCGAGACGAGTATAAGCCGCAAGCTGGGCCCAGCATTGGGGAAGCCGGCTCACATCCGCACCGGCCTGCATTATATCCTAGTCGTCAGGTACGTCCTTGCCGTGTCGACTCGGAGTAATATTTAGTAGCTGTTGTTTGAGTTGCTGATCACTCTTTTTACAAGACTAGTGTGAAGAATATTGGTCAACCCTCGGTGGCCAATGTACCAGCAGTCATCTCAGGAGAGGAAGCTGATCCCTCGAAGAAGAGGAAGGGCGATGACGCTGAGGCGCCCGGTGAGGGCGCGAAGAAGAAGAAAGGTGATGACACCATCGTAATTTTGGACGAGCCTGCCGAAGCACCGAGTGAAGCTCCAACTGGAGTGGACGCGGTCGCGAAGGCCGACGTGGTCACGGGGTCGCAGCCGATTGAGCCAGGGGCGCTGGTCGGGGCGTCAGAGCCCAGGACTAGCGCTTCAGGCACAGTGGCGGCAACGTTCCCTTGATTTGTAGCAAGGGCTTCTGCTGCGGGCGCCACGACATAGTCGCCTCAAGAGCCTGAGGTTTTGGGCGCGGACGTCGAGCAGAGTCGCGGGCGAACACCCTTCGTGTTGTCGTCAGCGGACGTGCTCGAGCTGCACAATATGCTGGGTGCAGCTATCCAGGTATATCCAGTCCCCAAGGATCTGCTCGCTCAATTTCAACGGGTGGATTCTAATTACTTTTGTTGTCCAGTCCCCGAGTGGCTAGTCACTGAATTTCAGCGGCTAGGCACTTAGGGAATTTTCGCTATCCAGTCCCCGAGTTGCTAGTCGCTGAATTTCAGCGGCTAGGCACTTAGGAATTGTTCGGTGTCCAGTCCCCGAGTGGCTAGTCGCTGAATTTCAGCGGCTAGGAACTTAGGAATTTTTCGGTGTCCAGTCCCCGAGTGGCTAGTCGCTGAATTTAAGGGGCTAAGAACTTAGGAATTTTTCGGTGTCTTCTCACGTTTCTTTCATCGTTGCACGGCCTTCAGCGTGAATCGGCGGAGCGACCGGCCGCCAAGGAGCGCTTGGAGCGCGACCTCCAATCCATGCAGAAGGTGAATAATCAGCTTCAGACGACCGTAGGTAGGTGTTGGGGTTACCTTCTTATTTATAGTCTCACTCTTTTTTTGCTGCGGAGGAACATTCCGCCGTGGTTCCCAAGGCCCGCGAGGGTCTTGTCCCAGCCAGCGAGTTGGAAGCTGCCCAGTTGTTGTTGAACGCCACAAAGAGGCGGGTTGTCGAGCTGGAGAGGGAGGTCAAGGCTGCCAGGGAGGAAGCAAGATCGTGGAAGCAGAGGGCCAAGGCTGTTGTCGTTGCAGCGGCGAACGAGCGGAAGGTCTCCGACGCTCTTGTCACTGGATTGCAGGATGAGTTGTCAGGTCTTCAGGAATTCACCACTAGGCTCTGCCGTCCACTCCTTGGTGAGCCTCTTATACTTGTTGTTATGTTAGTGAGTCCTCGAGCGGGATAGTCGCTTTTGCTGGTGAGTCCTCGAGTGGGTGAACCCAAAGTTGTTCGCCCTTCTGATACTGAATTGGTGTTGATTGCAGGGAAGGTGATCGATGATGAGCCCGAGGCGCAGACGTACGATGCCAAGCAGTGCGTTACCATGCTGGTGGACTCTGCCGCCCTCTCAGCGACATGCATTCGCGCCGTTCTCTAGAAGATCTCGCCCATGGAGGTGATTCCCAGCGATCTCACGGAGGTGTGGCGCTACCTTGAAAGGGCGCCGACGATGGTCGATTATATGTCGCGGTTGGCGTTTCACCGTGGGGCCGCGACTGCGCTGAGCCTTGGGCTCGCACACTTTCCTGACGACTTCGACCTCAAAGATGTCACCAGTGGGTACCCATCGGCAACCGACTTGGTGGAGATCGCCGAAGTCCTAAAGTTGACCGCGAAGGCGGCTACGTACTCCGAGCGGGTCCTGCCGATGGGCGAACTTCTGCCATACCAGGAGACGATCGTGGCTCCGAATGACGCCGAGATGGCGCACCATGATCTAAAGATGGAGCATCTGTTTCGTTCAGTGATGGCGGGAAGCCTAACGATATACCCTTCGAATCCGTGGGTGCCCTTCATACGCGTTCATGGTGGTGGTGGCGCATCGTCTTCGAAGCCTGCGGAGTAGATAGTTTGCCGACTGGCGTTTTTATTAGTAGAAATAGATATATCTCTGCCCTTGTAAGGGAACAATATTTTGTTGCTCTAAGGAATGGAAGTATATTGAATTAGTTCAATTTGAGTTCGGATTGTTTTGTTATGCGAGTCCTCGAGAACGTCCACCCTTTAATGGAGTTTACCTCACGTTTTCTGTATGAAGTCAACTGGCCGTGGCTTGCAAAACCAGTCGGTTAGAGAACCCAAGGGATGCTCTATACTTAGCCGTTTCCCTAGAAACGAACAGGGAAAAGGTCGGTTGGGCAACTCCCCAAGCGTGATACTTAGCCGTTCTAGTCGCATGCCCAATATAGGTGAGGATGGAGCGCGTTGTACGTGGCGCTTCACTCCACCTGACTCGAGGAGACAGTCACATGGCGAGTCCAAGGTGCCCTCTCATACTTGGTGTGTTCCCTAGCCACGCGGATTGAGGCGAGTCCCCGAGCGTGGTACTTAACCGTTCGAGTCGCTGCGCCGAGGATGTGTAGGACCAAGTCGCTGTATGAAGCGTGTGCGGTTGTCTTGGCCCGGCGGGCCAGTCGAGCTCGGCACTCCGATGGGGGCTCCGGGTTGACGTTTTTCGTGGACGACACAAGGCTCAAATTTCTTCGATGCCCTTGTGCCACACTACTTAGCCGTGTCGGTCGAGAAGCCAAGGGTTTACTTCCGTAAGTAGCATATTGCTATAGTTACGAGTGAGATTGGCACAGGAATTGGAGAGTAGACACAATTTGTGCGAGTCGAATGTATTTTATTGTATGGCAGGGGGAATATAGGTCGGAGTTCTAGGTGTAGAACTTCCTTAGGAGTTTTACATTCCACGACCGCTTGACCTCGAGCTATTCGTCGCCTCAGACATCAATGAGGTAGTAGGCGTCGTGCCAAGGACTCACCCAATGGAGAATGGTCCCTCCCATGGGGGGAGAGCTTGTACATGGCCTTCTTGTCCTGGATTAGTCGCAGGACCCGGTCGCCTTTCTGGAAGGTGCGAGTCCTAACTCGGCGGCTGTGGTAGCGACGGAGTCCCTGCTGGTAGATTGCGGTGCGGGAGCGATCTAGGTCGCGTGCTTTGTCTAGCTGGTTGACCCCATCTTGGCGTGCGAGCTCGTTGACGGCCTCCGCGTAGTTAACGACCCGAGGCGAGTCGTGCTCCAAGTCAGTCGGCATGATGGCCTCGGCACCGTATACCGTGAAGAAGGGCGTGAACCCCATCGACCGATTGATGGAGGTGCGGATGCCCCATATGACGGAGGGGAGCTCCTCGACCCACCATCCCGGAGTTCACTCGAGCGAAACTTGCAGTTGCGGCTTGAGTCCATGGAGGATGCTCTGGTTGGCGTGTTCTGCCTGGCCGTTACACTCCGGGTGGGCGACTGAGGCGAGGTTGAGCTGTATGTTGTGCTCCTCGCAGAATTCTGCCATGGCACCCTTGGCGAAGTTGGTATCGTTATCCGTGATGATGCTCGTGGAGGAATTTGGCCACTGTCTTCCCGTTGCACTTCCGTACTGGCTTGGCCTCCATGCACATGGTGAATTTGCCGACTGCGACTGGGAGGTGGGTGTAGCCGGAGGGGGACTTCTTGAAGTGTCCCACCATGTCCATGCCCCATACGGCGAATGGCCAGGTGATGGGAATGGTCTTGAGCGCTGACCTGGGTACGTGCGTCTGGTTGGTGTACTTCTGGCACCCGACGCAGCGTTGGACGATGTCGACCGCGTCGGTGTGCGCGGTGAGCCATTAGAAGCCGTGTCGCATGGTTTTGGAGACCAGGGACCGGGCACCGGCGTGGTGGCCATAGTCGCCAGCGTGGATGTCTTGCAGGATCTTGCGTCCTTCCCCAGGCTGCACGCGGCGTTGGAACACACCTGTTACGCTGCGCTTGTGGAGCTCGCCGTTGATGATAACGAAGGACTTGTTGTTGGAGATATGCCCTAGAGGCAATAATAAAAGCAGTTATTGTTATATCTTTGTGTTTATGATAAATGTTTACATTCATGCTTTAATAGTATTAACCGGAAACATTAATACTTGTGTGATTTGTAAACATAAGAGTCCCTAGTAAAGCCTCTTGTTAAACTAGCTTGTTGGTTAATATATGATCATGGTTTCCTGATCATGAACATTGAGATGTTATTAACAACAAGATCTTATCATTAGGAGAATGGTGTGATGGACATACTCCTATAGATAAGCGTAGCATAAATATCAAGTCATTTCATTAGTTTGTTTGCTATAAGCTTTCTGATACATAGTAACCTAATTCCTTCGACCATGAGATCATACTAATCACTATCATGTGATGGATATTTTGATGACATCAAACACCACACCATAACTGGGTGGCTATAAAGGTGGCATTGAGTGTTCAGAAAGTGTATGTTGAGGCACATGGATCAAGAGTGGGCCCTCTCGGTGGAATTTCATCCAATTAGCTTGCAAGCACGTGACTGGCTCACAAGGGATCACATATCACGGGAACGAGAAAAGAGTACTTATCGGTAACGAGGTTGAACTAGGTATGAAGAGATACCGATGATTATACCTTGGATAAGTAAAATATCGCGAGACAAAAGGAAAATTGGTATTGTATGTAAGTGTTTCAATCGATCGCAAAGTAATCGTAGAAATATGTGGGAACCATATGAATTTCCAGATTCCTCTTTTGGTTATTGATCAGAGAAGAGTCTAGGTCATGTCTGCATAATTCACGAACCGTAGAGAGACACACTTAAGGATTCGATGTTGTTTAGTATATATAGAATGTAAGTAGGGAGACCAAATGTTGTTCAGAGTCTCCGATGTGATCCGGTATATCACGAGGAGATCCGGAATGGTTCGGAGAATGATATTCATATAAGGAAAGTCCAATTCTAGAGTTCGGGAATGATTCTAGTGTTTTCACCGAAATGATCTAGAATGGTCTAGAAATTTCACCGGACCGGAAGGGGAAGGGTGCGTGAATGCGTCATGACTAAGTGGAATGATTGCGTCATGTCCTAGGTCACTTGGTTGGCATTTGAAAGAAAGAAATTAAACTCCAAATTGAAAGTCAAAAGGAAAGTTTGAAAAGTCAAGCTGGGACAATGTATCCTGGTGGAGGAAGGAAAGAATCCTTCTCTCCCTCCACCACAAGCCAAGTATGAGAAGGAGTTGGTGAAAGATTCAAACTCCCCTCTCCCAAGCTGGCCTCCCTCTCATAAATAGAGGGGAGGCAGTGCCCCCCAAGACTACAACAACCAGCCCCTCCAAGACGCGCCACCGCCTGCTGCCGCCACCGCACCAAGTCACCACTGCCGACCACCTCCTGCTCTCCGGCTTCTAAACCCTAGATTGCCGGGTAACCCTAATACTCCACCATAACCCTCTCCTGCTTAGGCGAAGCCCTGCGGGATCTTCCATCTACTTCGAACACCACGCCGTCGTGTTGCCGGAATTGGGAGGAGAGAACTACAACCTCCGCTACCTGCTGGAACAAGGGATAAGAAGGTCTTCATCGAGTACCGAACATGTGACCGACTGCGGAAGTGCTGCCGGAACTCAGCGCCAGAACAATCGTCTACGCGATCTTGAGATCGGCAAGTGTATGACTACATCATCCACGAGAATCTGCTCTCGTTAACCGCTTTGGAATCTTCAAGGGTAAGTACACTAATCGACTCGTTGCTACAATCTAGTAGATAGATCTTGGCTTGTGTGTGTTCATGCGGTAGAATTTTTTTGTTTTCCATGGTACGAACCCCTACACTTGCAACGGCACACGATCATGCGTGCCTCCGTCTCGTCTGCTGGGAGGGTCCCGTCCTCGAGGTAGGTGATGTATGACACAGTCCAGTCGTTGGGGTCTGCGACGATGGAGACTAGGGAGGGATTTGGTTGCAGCGGGATCCCAAGGTGGATCTCCTTTGGAGGAGAGACGAAGGGATTGCGGATGGTGTCGAGGAAAATGCCTGCAGGTGGCGTTTGGCGAGCCGACGCGATGTCGGAGAGGGTGTCGGCCTCCTCGTTCTTGCGTCGGTCGATCCACATGACGGAATAGTCAGCGAAGTGCCCCCCAGCTGGTGCACTACTTGGCGGTATGCCGCCATGGTAGGGGAGACGGCATCACAGGTACCGGCGACCTGCGCGGCAACGAGGATGGAATCACCATTGCACCGTAGGCGATTGACGTTCATCTCCTTGGCGGCCCGCATGCCGTGAAGGAGGGCCTCGTACTCGGCCATGTTGTTAGTGCAAGGGTGAAGTCGAGGTACACCACGTAGTGGAGCTTTTCGCCCTTGGGCAAGGTGAGTATGATTCCTGCCCTTGCGTCGTCCATGTTATTGGTCCCGTCGAAGTGAAGCGACCAGTAGTGGAGGTATGAAAACTTCTCTGGCTGCTGCGCGTCTTCCCAGTCAGCGAGGAAGTCCGCTAGGGCCTGCGACTTGATCGCTTTGCGCGGCTCGTACTTGATGTTGTGGATGCCGATTTCGACGGCCCACTTGGCGACCCGCCCAGTCGCCTCGCGGTTGAGGATGACATCCTGTTGAGGCGCGAAGGAGATGAGATTGGGCGCTCTTGGAAGTAGTGTGGTAGCCGTCGCTGGGCTCGGAAGACCGCATACACTAGTTTCTGGTATTGCGGGTAGTGCTATTGTGAGTCCGTGAGGACCTCGCTGATGTAGTATACCGGGCGCTGTACGGGGCGCTCCTTGCCCTCCTCTGGTCGCTCGATGACCATGATGGTGCTGACGATTCGCTCGGATGACGTGACGTAGACGAGCATCGGTTCCTTGTTGACGGGGGCGGCGAGTAGCACTTCTTTGAGTGTGTGGAGCGCGTCGTCTACCTCCTTGTCCCATTGGAACGTGGGGTTCTTGCGCATCAGGTGGTAGAGAGGCATTGCCTTATCGCCTAGCCGGGGGATGAAGCGACTGAGATCCGCGACTCGTCCGGCCAACTTCCGGACGTCGCAGAGTCACTCGGGTTTGCCGAGCCGAGAGATCATGTTGATCTTGGTGGGGTTCGCCTCGATGACTCACTTGGAGACTACATACCCCAGTAGCTCTCCAGTGGGTACGCCGAAGGTGCACTTCCCTGGGTTGAGCTTGATCTTGTACCTCCAAAGGTTTGCGAAGGTTTTGGCCAGGTCAGCAAGGAGATCGCTCTGGTGATTGGACTTGACCACCATGTTGTCGATGTAGACGTGGATGTTGCGGACAATTTGGCTCACAAGGCACTCATGCATGAACCTCTAGTAGTTCGCTCCGGCGTTCTTGAGGCAGAATGACATGGCGGTGTAGCAAAAGGCACCCAATGGCGTGATGAACGCCGTCTTCTCCTCGTCCTCGACCGCCATCTTGATCTGGTTGTAACCAGAGTACGCGTCGAGGAAGCACAGTGACTCCGAGCACGCAGTCGAATCGATGATCTGATCGATGCGCAGGAGGACAAACTGCTCCTTTGGGAAGGCGCTGTTGAGGTTGGTGTAGTCAATACACATTCTCCAGGTCTTGTTCTTTTTTTCAACCAGGATTGGGTTTGCCAGCCACTTGGAGTATTTTATGGGCCGGATGAAGCCTGTAGCGAGTAGACACTGCACCTCTTCAGGGATTGCTCGACGGCGCTCTTCATTGAAGGGCCATAGCGACTGCTTGACAGGTCGTGCTTTGGGATTTGTGTTGAGTTTGTGCTCAGCAAGTAACCTCGGGACACCTGGCATGTCGGATGTCTTCCATGCGAAGATGTCATGATTCTCATGGATGAACTCGATGAACGCGCTTTCCTATGCAGGGCTTATGCCTGTCTCGATCATGACCATCTGGCTGGAGTCGCATGGGACCAGCTCGATGGTGCAGGTGTGCGTGGTGGCCTCGAACGCGGTCGACCCGCCGTTTTCCGCATTGGGCTTCTTCAGTATTGTGGGGTTATCTTTGTCGACCCCACTCACCTATCTGGCGAGATCTTCTTCATGGTTGGCCTCTGCGGCAATGATGACGTCTGCGAGTTGCGCGCCTTTTTCCTCAAACTAGATGGCCATGTCGGGGTCACCGTGGACAGTGATGATGCCGCATGGCCCTGGGATCTTCATCGCGTTGTACGCGTAATGCGGTGCCGCCATGAACTTGGCGAATTCTTGTCGCCCCAAGACACAGTGGTAGGGGTTGTTGAAGTTTACCCGCTCGAAGACGATCCGATCGGTGCGGAAGTTGGCTGGTGTGCTGAAGGTGACTGGCAGCGTCACCTTGCCGATCAGGTACGCCTTCCGAGCGGGGACGATTCCTTGGAAGGTGGTGAGGGTCATCTCGATCATCGACTGCGGGAGCCGCAGTCACCTGAACGTGTCTATGTAGAGGATGTTGATGGAACTCCTGCCGTCGATCAAAGTCTTCGCCCGAGATATTCGATCCGTGGCGAGTGTTCCTCGCGGCTCCATATGATGCG
Source organism: Avena sativa (assembly GCA_916181665.1). NCBI lineage: Eukaryota > Viridiplantae > Streptophyta > Magnoliopsida > Poales > Poaceae > Avena > Avena sativa. The sequence goes on from OV702294.1 coordinate 454,279,804, forward strand.
CTTCTCAGATCAGTTGAGGAAGCAAGGGATGTCGACCTAGGACACCGCGTTGACGGCGATGGCGTGGGCGAGGACTTTCATCTCGTGCTTGGTGCCGAGCCCGCTGAAGGTGTGGAGCGATCCGGCCTCATTGCCGAATGCCCCGCCATTTGACAGGTTGTTGTTGGAGTCCTCCCTTGCACTCCGTGCCTTCTCGATCTCCTTCAGGGAGTGGCAGTCGGTGGTTATGTGCGTTGAGAGATTCCCCTCCCTGTTGTGGAACACACAGGGTTGGTTGAGGAGAGCCGCGGGGTCGAATTTCGGCCTCGCTCAGTAGTTTCCACCATCGGGGTGGAAGCTCTTTGGGTCACATGGCACGTAGCCAGCGTTGGCGACAAAGTCAACTCGCCCGTCACCTCAGCGCTTGCCGGTGAGGCGTGTGTTGCTGTAGCGCAGCTCGCGCTGCCTGCCGTTGTCGTGGCCGCTTGGGCCGCGATTCCCACCCGACTCGTCGTCGGTTTCCTGGTTTGGATCTTCCTCCGGGTACCGTTTGGCGATCTCGAGGAGGTCAGGGATGTTGTCGAGTGTCTTGTAAACCCGCTTGATCTTGCCGACTAGGGGCTCGTATCGGCACGAGTTGTTGAAGAAGTGGATTGTCCTGTCTGGGTGGATGCCGACAGCGTTCATCTATAGGTATTGCCATCATTGGACCTAGTTGCGGGTCGACTCACAGGGTCCCTGGACGCATTGCTCTAGGTCCTCGATGTTGATGGCACGGGTGTAGGAGCCCTAGAAGTGCCTAACGAAGGCCTCATGCATGTCCTCCCAGGAATCGATGCTGGCCGCGGGGAGGGTGTTGATCCACTGCCGAGTTTCTCCCTGCATCATCAGGGGGAGATAGCGAGTGGCGAGGAGGTCGGTGTGGCTGGCGATTCCCATCGCCATGAGGTATGTGTACAACCACATGTCCGGATCGTATGTGGGATTGTATTTTTGAACTCCTTCGGCGCTTTGAAGTTCGCCGAATACTTCTCGCCTCAGATCATCGGTCCGAAGAACTGGGGGCCGACTCATTTGAGCGAGCCTCTTGGCTCGCCATCATTGTGGTTGGTGAGGGTGTGCCTCAATTCGTTGGGATGATGTGTGCGCCACCTCTGGTTGTTGATGATGTTGGTCCGCGCATCAATCGGCTCCCTGTTGGCGGGGACCGTGTTGTTCAGCGGTCGCGGGTCATTGGTGGAGAGCGTTGGGTGCGCGACCCATGGCTGGTGCTACAGGGGCTCAGGGGCGGGCAGTTGGGGGTGTTTGCCATTGATGGGCGGCCGCTCGAGTCCGCCCTGCTTCCGGAGAAGCGGGAGTACATGCGCCCCTATGAGTCGGCTCCTGCGACTTGCTTCTCGACGGCCATGGCGATTAGGGCCTTGGCGTACTGGATTTGCACAACGCCCTCCCCTATGACGTTGAGGTTGGCGACCTCTGCCCGCACCGCGATGATGTTGTCTATCGGGGTGGAGTATAGAGGGAGGCCATTCATGTCTCGTTCTTGCGGAGAGATTAGGACTCTCGGCTGGTCGGGAGGGGGTGCGTGGCCTAGTGGCAGTGGGGGAGCTCCACTCGCTATTTATCCTAGTGGTGGACGGGCGCTGAAGCCTGGCGGCGTGTTCTCGTAGATCACGTGATCAGCCACGTGAGCAGGGTCGTTGTCATCATCGAAGTTTAGGGCGCAGCCCTAAATGGTGGGGTTCAAGCGCGTCCTGAACCGACACTGTTGGTAGAGCGATAGATCCCGCGCTGTCAATTTCTTGACTCAAAAATTTTCGCGCTCGACTTGATCCTTGTGCACTGCCTCTTCCAGGCACAGGCGCATCTCCTCGACTTCCCCCACCGTCGCAGTAGGAGTAATTGGTGTGGAGAAGGGGTCTGGCAGGGCGCTCGCGCCACTCACCTTGTAGGTCGCGACAAAGCGACCAGATCCAGCGTGGAGGTCGCCGGAATTCTCCAACCCAGAGTCGGAATCGAAGATCTCGAGGAAGGATGGATCCTCGAAATCCCCGCCGTTGGAGACTCGTGTTATGGAGCCTTCCGAAGATATGACGACGATGGATCCGGCGACTGAGGCCAGGGTCGCCGAGTCGGCGTCATTGTGGAGGGACGCGTCATCCGTGGCCGCGTTGGTCTCGGCAACATCACTGTTGGACGAGTCATACTCGGAGGCGAGGTGGTGGATGGTGTGGACCTGGCTCTCGGAGTGCCGATCGCGTAGTGGCGACTCACCAATGAGCGTCAAGTCCTCCGAGATGGTGACGTCCGTGAAGCCGACGAAGAGGTTGATAGTGTCGACTGGCATGATGATGTTGTGCGTGATCGGGCGTGACGCTGGGACATAGCTGCTGGGCAAGATCTGGAGGATCTCGCCAATGGAAATCATGCGTCCGGTGGCGATTGACCGTTGATTAGCATGTAGGGTCTCGCCGCAGAACTCAGGCCTGACGGGACATGGTGGGTGCCATTGTCATGGGAATGGCCACGGCAGATGCTGCGAGTGGAAGCGAGTAGTAGAACGAGGGGCTAGGGCGGCCAGCCATCTGCGGTGCAATATGAGGGCAGAGACACAAGGTTTTACCTAGGTTCGGCCCCCGGAGGGTAAAGACCTACTCCTTCTAGATTGTATTATCGAGAGATTACAATGGGAGAGCTCGGCGGCTAGGCGGCAAGTCGATGGGGTGTATGATGGAACATAAGTGCTATGCGTACCCTAGGGAGGTTTATATAGGGGTACCTCGCTAGGGTTTATAGATCTACAACCAAGTTAGATAAGGAGTCGGAGGGGTTTTGACCTAATCTGACTGGGCCTAGCTACGCTTCTGGGACTTCAGCTTCCAGTCGTCTGGCTCCTTCTTGGGTCACGATCCAGTCGCTGTACTGCAGGTCCACTCGCTGAGTGTATGATCCAGTAGGGAACGTCCTGCTGGGTTTACCCCACTCGGCATACCCCCATCAGTAAACCAGGGGTTTGGCTCCCCCTAGGCCCATAGAATATGGCGCCCCACCACCACCACCACCTGGAGGACCCGCACAACCCACGACTATGCCTACCCAAAACAATGAAGGGGAGCAGTACCCATGATCATTGGGTACCATGATGATACAAAAGGGGTGTCCATCCAATAGGATCCAGAAGACGATCACTCGCCAGATAAACCTAGCCATCACCGCTGATACGTCCATTTTGCATCACTATGTTATATCATAATTTACTGTTATTCATTGATATATTTCATATTAAGAGATGATAATTATGTTATTTCATCTATTTTGCATGTTTGATGATTCTTGGAGGATGAACCGCTGGAGTCAGGATTCTGATGGAAAAAAGTGCTGTCCAGATGCAATATTCACGAAGATCAGAAAATCCTGGAAAATATAGAGAAGTTCCTATTTCTCTAGAAGACGAAGTAAGCCAGAAGGGGAAGTGGAGATGGGCCATAGGGGGCCCACACCACCCGTGGCGCGCCCCCATAAGCTACACCACCAGGTGGTTTGGCCACCCTGGCCCACCTCTGGCATCGCCCTTTCGCATATATCATCCCCTGAAACCCTAAGACTCGGGGAGCGACCACAGAAAGATTCCACCACCTCTGCTGGGCGGAAACTAAAGAGAGAGAAAGAGCTCTCCGGCAGGCAGAAATCTGCCAGGGAAATTCCTTCTCGGAGAGGGGAGATCGTCTCCATCAACACCGTCATCAAGCTAGACTTCATCAGGATCATCATCATCATCTTCCCCATCATCTCCACCGGCACCATCACCACCACTCCATACCACTATAACAATTGGGTTGAATCTTGCATAGTTCTTAGGGGAAACTTTCCCGGTGTTGATTACTTGTTGTAGTTGATTCTATTGAGTGGAACCATTGAATTATTGTTCATGTTCATATTGTTACTTATCATTATATCATCTCTGATCTTGATCCATATGATGTCTCACGAGTAGTTCGTTTAGTTCTTGAGGACATGGGAGAGGTCATGTTTTCAGTAGTGGAATTATGTTGAAGAAATATTCAATGGTTTGATATTTAAGTTGTGGTTCTATTCTTCTAGTGGTGTCATGTGAACATCGACTACATGATACTTCACCTTTATGGGCCTAGGGGAATGCATTGTGTATTTGGATACTAATTTTGGGGTTACCGGATTGACAGAAACCTAAACCCCCGTTAGGAAACCTTTGCACAAGGGAGTGTAGGATCTCAGAGTTTAATGGTGTGGTTAGGTTTCTATCTTAATTACTTTATTTTAGTTGTGGATGCTTGCAAGGGGTATAATCACAAGTATGTATTAGTCCAAGTAAGGTTTGTACATTAGCATAGGTTAACCCACACAACACTTATCCATCCAAAGAAGATTAATCAACTATATGAAGCAAAAGCACTTGACAATATTCCCATGTGTCCTCGGGAACGTTTGGTCATCTTAAGTAATACAACCTGCTTGTCCTTTGCTGAAGAAGGATTGGGCCACTTGCTGCAATTATTATTATTGTATTTTATTTACTTGCACTTTATTTATCTGCATTATCAAAACCCCCTAAAAATCTGTTTGCTAGTATTTACAGTGAATTCCTACTCCAAACCACTTGTCAACACCTTATGTTCCTCGTTGGGTTCGACACTCTTATTTATCAAAATAACTATGATACACCCCCTATACTTGTGGGTCATCAACCACCCCACCAGCCATACTTGAGTACCTTAGTTTCTCGGAGTCATGCATCACCTTCGATAAATCTGATCATCCCCGTTAGATTCGTCGCCCAGGTTATTCTGCCCTGGTGTTCGAGGCTCAGATCAGTGGGTTTGAGATGAGCCGAGTGTTCATGGACGGTGAAAGCAGCATAAATATTATGTTCGCTAGCACCCTGGCGGCAATGCGGATCCCACTCACCATCTTGGAGGCATCCGACATAACCTTCCACGGCATAGTCTCAGGGAAAGGGGTATATCCCTCAGGAAAGATATGGCTCGACTTCTTCTTCAGCACCCCCAATAACTTTAGGCACAAGTGACTCGAGTTTGAGGTGGTCGACTGGCAATCACACTACGATTCCTGTGGGTACCACACTACGCATAAATCCTGCTGAAAATGGCAGGACCCAAGGGTGTCATCACCATCCCAGGGAGCTTCACAAAATCCGATAGTTGCGAGAGGGACTTCAATAGAATCTCTCAGTCATTCGGCATGCAGGAGGAACTCGCAAGGCTGAAGGAGTCAACAACACCAGCCTCCCTCCTATGACCAAGAAAAATGCTCCTGACCTATCCTTCGACTCCAGAGTCAACATCAAGGCGGTACATGTCCACCCGACGGACCCAGCCAAGACATCCCTCATTGCCAACAATCTGAGTTCCACATAGGAACTCGCTCTCATGGAATTCCTGTATGAGCACTGGGAAATTTTTGCCTGGTATCCTGTGGACATGCCAGGAGTTCCTAGGGAATTCACCGAGAACGCACTCAACATGTACCTAGATGCACGGCCATTCAAGCATTCGATGCGTCGACTGTTCGAAGGACGAGTCAAGGTGGTTGGCATCGAAGTCAACAGACTCCTCGACGATGATTTTATAAGGGAGATCAAAGAAATCACGTAGGTAGCTAACCCCGTGCTGGTCCCCAAGAAAGACACGGACATCCTTTGGATGAGCATAGAATTTATCTCTCTTAACAAGCACTGCCTGATGGATCGCTTCCCATTACCGCGGATCGATCAAATCATCGACTCCATCGCGGGATGCGAGCACCTCTCGTTCCTCGACGCCTACTCACGCTACAACCAGATTCAACTAAAAGTCGAGGACCAGGAGAAAACAATGTTCGTCACGCCATTTAGGGTCTTCATCTACAACACAATGCCTTTCTGGCTCAAGAATGTAGGTAAAACCTATCAACGGTGCATGCAGGCCTGCCTAAAGAATCAAATTGGTCGAAAAATCCAAGTATATGTCGACGACATAGTGGTAAAGACCAAGGAGAGCTGGACATTGATTGACGATCTACGTGAGATGTTTGATAACCTTGATAGTTATAGGATCAAGATGAACCCGGAAAAGTGCGCCTTTGGCGTCCTATCTGGGCAACTACTCGGGTACTTCATCTCTGTGCGAGGCATCGAGGCCAGCCCAAAGAATTTAAAGGCCATATTGGCCATGGGCAAACCCAAGAACGTCAAAGGAGTCCAACATCTGGCTACGCGAATCACAATGTTCAGCAGGTTCATCAGCCGCATGGGAGAAAAGGCTCTCCCTTCTACCAACTCCTCCACAAATCGGATAAATTCGAGTGGACCGTTGAAGCTCAGGATGCATTCGAAGACCTTAAGCGCCTATTGTCCACCTCCCCCATTATGATAACACCTAAGGAAAGAGAGCCTATGCTGCTATACATAGCATGTACTCATTAGGTGGTCAGCAAGGCGCTCGTCGTGGAATGACCGAGGAAGGAAAGACTCATGGGGTACAACGCCCAGTGTTCTACAGCAAGGTCCTGACACCAACAAAGGAAAGTTACCCTCACTATAATAAGCTGGCCTATAGTGTGTTCATGACTGCACGACAACTGCGTCAGGAGCATCAGATAGTGGTAGCCAATGACTCACCACTATCCCATATCCTTAACAACCCTAAAGCAATAGGGCGAGTGGCCCTCGAGGGCATCGAGTAGTCCCCACGAAATGTCATCTACGAACAATGCACCACCATCAAGTCGTAGGTGCTTCCTGACTTCCTTGTCCACTGGATGGAACTCCATCTTCCAGACACCCCGAACATGTCTCAGCTTTGGACAATGCACTTTGATGGATCCAAGCGTGGAAAAGGAGCTGGTGCCGGAGTAATCTTGACATCTCCACAAGGGTACAAGATGAGATACAAGCTACAGATGAGATTTCGCGCTTCCAACAACAAAGCGGAATACGAGGCTCTGATCCATGGAATGCAGATGGACAAAGTGTGTGGCGCCACTCTATTGGTCATCTACGGTGACTCCAACCTTGTCGTACAACAGACGATGAACCAACGTGATGCCGTTAGGAACAACATGATCACCTACCTGCGCACCGGTCCAAGCAGGTGTTTTCTTGGAGCAAATATGCGAACTCTCAATCAAGTGCAAGAATCCCAAGGGAATACCAGTGGATGGAAAAGGCTCGAGGGCTACGCCACCCGAAGATATCAACACGCCAACAAAAGAGGAGTCGGATATTCCACTCGTGAGCCTAATGCAGCTCATGGCAATCGAACAATCATGGACTCAACCGTACATCATGTACCTGTTGAGCATGAAGTTGCCAGATGACCCGACTGATGCACGACACATCGCTCGTCGCTCTAAGGCCTTCACCATCATTAACTGCGAGCTTTACAAGCAAATCATCACCAGAGTCCTCCAGCGATGCGTCACCAACGGCGACAGGAGGAGTATCCTGCTCAACATCCATGGAGGCATCTGCGGCCACCATGCTGGCAGTCACGCCCTGGTCGCGAAAGCCTTATGGGCTGGCTTCTATAGACAACGGTGATGCACAATGCCAATAACATGGTCGAAAAGTGCAATGCCTACCAACGGTTCGCGGATAAGGCACACACACTAGGCTTAGAGTTGCGACTAATACCACTAGCCTAGCCCTTCACGCAGTGGGGACTTGACATGGTCGCCAAGATGCAAAAGTCCTTGCCTAGAGGATACTTATTCCTCTTTGTCGCAGTCGACAAGTTCACCAAGTGGATTGTGGCTCTGCCCATCAACAATCACACCGACGCCACCGCCATCGAGTACTTCCAGTCTATAGTCTACAGGTTTGGGGTGCCACACAGCATCATCATCGACAACAGAACGAACTTCACCTCGAAGGAGTTCCAGGACTTCTGTGATGGCCTCAGCTTCAACATCACCTCTGCCTCGATCGCACATCCGGAGAGCAACGGCCAAGTCGAAAAGGCTAACAGCCTCATCTGCAACGGGATCATGAAGAGACTCCTACAACCTCTCGAACAAGAGGCGGGAGCCTGGGCAGATGAACTGCCCTCCATCCTTTGTAGATTGCGTACAATGCCAAACAACGCCACCTGGTACACACCTTTCTTCATGGTGCATGGTGCCGAAGCTATGCTATCTGCCGAGGTACGCTACAAGGACCCATGGGTCGTTTCTTACAGTGAAGCCGAATCAACATCCGCAGTCGAGGACTCCATTGACCTACTGGACGAGGCACGTAAAATCGTTGCTGCCCGGTCAACGGTGTATCAATAGAGCCTCCGTAACTACCACAGCCGATGGCTACGACCAAGGTCCTTCGTCGAAGGAGACCTTGTCCCACGACTCAAGAAAAAGGGGCATCTAAAGCTCGAGTCACCCTGGGAAGGGCCCTATGAGGTCAACGAAGTATTCTTAGTTGGCGCCTACCGCCTCAAAGATGTCGAGTCTGGAGAGATTTTTAACTTGTGGCCTGAAAGTTAAAGCGCCAAGGCAACGCGGGGTCCGACTTTGTCGGTATTGGATCACGATACCCCAAGTTGGCGTGCCAAATGCTCAGAGGTTCGTTTTCGGCATGAATTCAACAAACCGTTTGAACACGGGAAAACTCGCTAACGCCCGTCAAATTCGGCCCTGCCTGTCACTTTTGACCGTTAAGTCGCTGTCATCCTGGCTGCCATGTAGACTTGCAGCGCTGGCACCCTCGTGTTAAACGGTCTTTTTGACCCAGCCTTGTTCTTCCCCAAAGGGGTGAGCTGTGGTCACCGCCATGGCATGGAGCTGGGAGGGAATTCTTTCAGCGGCGAGATCCGACACCCGGCTAAACCTGATCGGTCTCTCCCTCCTCCTCCCAAACCAGAGCTCGACCCATGGCACGACACCGGGACGAGATTTCTGCCTCGAGGTCCTTCTCCAAAATCCGAGCTCGCCGTCGCCATTTGTCGCACCCGCACCAGCCAGGGTGCCTTACTCTATGAACCCCAAGGCCACATCCAATCTGTTTGGCACAATGCCAACAAGGTGAAATTCCATCCAGTTTTCTTCTTGTGATTGTGGTAGTAGAAAACATGTACTGATATGTTCTTTACTAGACTTTCATTTGAAATTAGTAGCTCCATGATGAAGAAAAATAGATAACCTAAATGGGATAAAAATTAAGACCATAGTCTGTACTTTGGATTGCATCAACAAGGGATCGTTGATGAAGCATGTTACCAAGAGAGTGGAGTTCATCAGCCATTGCCAAAAAATATGGGAATAAATCCTTGAGCAATTGAATGCAAATACGCGAAGAGAAGCTAGATCCATGTCATTAATCATCAATAGGTGGCACATTATAGTGATGTGTTCAAATATGTACACATTCGTAACAATAACTTATGGTGGCAGTGTTGCTAGCTGTTTGTACGAGATATTCATTTTATATGATCGTGGCACCTTACTTTCCTTGATACTAGTAAACTTGAAACTGCAATCCCCCGCATTAACTTGCTCTTGTAGCAATACCCCGCATTTACTTGACAAGAACTAAATCGACGAGAGAGAATGCATGCGGGATCATTGGCGCCTGGGCTTGCGGTTGGTGTATGTATACGGTCATCTCGTTTCCACACGCTTCCCTTGGCATTCCCAGGCCTTCTTTAATAAATCTCTATCTCTGGAACTGCTTCCTCTGCCATTCGCTGGGACTGAGACCACACGAACACCATCATCCATGGCCGACAACAAGTAGCAGGATTCGCCGTGGGCTGATCTCCTTGAGGGAGTCGTGCAGAAGATAGGTGAAATCTTCCTGTTAACGGACGACTTCGACTACTACGCCCCCTTCCGGGAAGTCTGCAGCGCCTGGCGCTGCTTCATGGAGGACCGCTTTATACCAGCCAACTGAATCGTTCTAGAGCACTAGTTGTCACTGGAGTATGGGGTAGACGACACCGCCATCAGTTGTGAACGTGAGAACCGGACGCTACCTTGAGAAGAAGATTAGTCGGGTTATTCGTAGGTTCTTTCTTGATATTCATCTGTATATGTGCGATCCTTTTTTTGCGTTCACCTCCTATAAGATATGTTTTTCAAGTTTTGTTTCTCCATCTACTTGTTTTACCTTGATTGAATCTATGTGTGTTTACCTTGACTGAATCTCTGCTTCTCTCTCTCTCCCTCTCTATGTCTCTGGAAGGTACTTTTACGTTGGTAGAAGAACCGGCCGCCTCCTTGTGCTTGGAAAGAGGGTGCAACCGTACAAGACACAGTAGTACAACCCCTTCTCGGGCACTATCAAGCGCCTGAGGGTGGAGATACCAACCGAGCATGTGGCTTCTATCGCTATGATGACGTTCCCGTCATTGATGGTTTTTACATCAAATATTTAGAACACCATCATTCGGTGGCCGGATGAGGGCACAGAGGAAGGCAGTCGCCTGGTAATTGGTGAAGGGCGGTACACTCCGAATGACTTTGCGGAATTTCGAAGCATGACTTCTTACACCGGTGATGTTTTCGTTGCAGAAAGATATGGGTCTTTCCTCTCGACTATGCCTGGTGCTGCTCATGGAGATGTCCAGATGCAGCACTCCGCACGGACCCTGAAGATGCATGCCACTGTCGAAGGCCCTATTCCGGGATGCCGGTACCCGGAGAATCATTTTTACCTCGTCGAGTCCGATGGAGAGTTGTTTTTCGTTGTGAGTGGACCGGTCTATGGCGGCAGGCCCGTTGTTTATCGAGTTGATACACAGAACCGTGTCCTTCAGCCGGTCAGATGCATCGGCAACCATTCTCTCTTCGTTGCTGACAATCGGTGCATCTGCGTCGATAGTGTTAGGGTACCCACGGTGCAGGCCGACAACATCTACTATCTGGACCTATCCCAGATTAGATCTTACAACTTTGAGGCTCTTGCGTGGGAAGAGGAGCCAAGGGTTGACCATGGGTATGGAGTAGGAGGATTATGGATCAATGACCGTCCTTTCGAAGTCGATCGATTCCTGGCGGAGTATTACCGAATCGTCGAGCATTCTAAATTGCAGATGGTGCCGCCTTATGGCGAATGTGGTACCACCCACTACGATTACTACCCATCAGATTAGATTGATGGATCATTTTGGTCTGGTCCTATTGTATACTCTATCTATGAATTATATGCAAGTGCAAGTTGTATGGTGTGCCTGTAATACAATGGATGCTCTATGTTTCAAAAAGATCATGTGTTGTACCTCTTTCAATTTCGCTGTTTTTCTATGTACATGTAGTAAACAACTAAGTGGACAAGGTTAGACATGAGGGAGGAAACGTGACGCACGGTACGAGTGTCACGGTGCACGGGGCGGTAGCGGATGCGTGTGGACGTGCACGGTGCAGTAGCACAAGCGGTTATGCGGTGCACGGTGGTGCAACGAAACCTCTCCTCCCTTCACCTCTATAGAGGCTTCCTCACTCTCACTCATCACTCACTCGCTTACTCACTCACGCAATCATCTCCACTGTCCCATCACCTTCTGCAAACCCCCAAGAAAACCCCAACCACGCCGGCGATGGGGGCCTCCTCGTCGGCCGCCATCCCCATCCAGACCTCCGTCCCCACTTCCCCGTAGCCGCCGGTGGGGAGGCCCCCGTACCTATACATGCCCCCGGCGTTCTGCAGCAGATCCCGCATGGCTCGGACCCCGACACCAGCTTAGCCGACCCATGGTCGGAGGTACTAGAACCGATCTGAAGGTGGGATCAGTACTAGCACCGATCTGTAGATGGGATCAGTACTAGAACCAATCTATAGTTGGGATCAGTATTCGATTTGGTTTGAGATTTGGGGATTGGGGAATAATCAGGGGATCCCAATCGATTAATTTATGCAAGTAACCAATCCCGATAATCATGGTATCTCAATCATGTCCTTATTGCACGCTACTGTTTTTTGTAATAGGTGGATAGCAGCAATGTCTCTAGCGACGATGAGTCCATGGCTACCAAGACTCGTCAGGTGCTGAGGAAGCTGAAGTCCGGCCAGTTCAACGGCTTCTTCACCGGCAATGTCTATAGGTGCCCCTTCTGCACCAGGAGCCTCGCCACCGACTTCAACTCCCTCGTGATGCATGCTGAGGACGTGAAGACCTATGGCCCGTCAAAGAACGTCAACTCCTTCAGAGCCCAGCACAAGGCACTCGGTTTTCACCTCTGCAACCTCCAGAAGGTGGCCATCAAGGAGGGTCGCATGCCCCCGATCAAGCCCAAGGCGCCCAAGGTCAAGGGACCGGGCAGCAGGAAGCGGAGGAAGTGCCAGAGGGAGGAGGCGGAGGCCCTCCTAGTGGATGCCAAGAGGGGCCATGATCTTGTGCTGATGCTGCTACTGTAAAGCAGCTTCTTTTGTTTTGTTGTCTGTGTTGAACTTGTATAAGCTGCTGCTGAGCACTCTAATTGTCGAACCTGGTTTAAGTATTGTACTATATAATCCTTTATTAGCTGCTTTATCTATATCTTCTCTGTTTATCTACATATTTAATGTGCTGGTTAGATTTGCTGCCAGATTGGGAAAATATGAGGGCCAAAAGGAACCATGAATGAAGAGAGAAGCTTCTCGAGATTCGCTGCCTTTTTGGGAAAAAATAACAACTGTTAGCGACATAAAGGGGAAAAGGCGCTCTTAAAAAGACCAATCATATAAATAACAAAAAATAAATCTTCCAATTTAGGTGACAGGACACACCTAACTACCATACATGCCCCACATGGTCCCACACCACATCCCCCAAAATGCGTTCCCAACAAGCCGGCCCCACAACATGGGGGGTCCTACTATGGGACCCGACAGAACGTGGCCCCACCTGTCATCACGTAACGGGGGTGGGTCCTACTTGTCAGCACGTAATGGCGAGGGTCCACTACGGGACCCACCTGAATGCGGCCCCGCTTGTTAGCACGTAATGGCGAGGGTCCACTAACGGGACCCGGTGGAGAGCGAGTTTCAGACCGATGTGAGAGTTCCATAATAGGAGCTGGACAAAAGTGAGGAAAAACTAAGCGGCTGGGGAAAAGTGAGTACAACTAACGAACCAAGGGCACGAAAATAGAAATCCCATGAATTATATGAAAGTGCAAGTTGTATGGTGTGCCTGTAATACAATGGATGCTCTATGTTTCAAAAAGATCATGTGTTGTTCCTCTTTCAGTTTCGCTGTTTTTCTATGTACATGTAGTAATTCTGATACATGAGCAATTGAATGCAAATACGCAAAGAGAAGCTAGATCCATGTCATCAATCATCAATAGGTGGCACATTCTAGTGATGCGTTCAAATACGTACACATTCATAACAATAACACCGTCGGCAATATTTCCCACTTGAAACTGCAATTAACTTAAAGTGGTTGTTATCCCGAGCAAAATGTCTGGTATACACATGACCCTTGTATGTTCTATGCTGCAATTCAGCAGTTAGGAATAACTTAGTCTTATACACATAGTCTGAACTTGTTCTTGCACAAATAAGCAAACAGTCTTACACCGATGAGCTAATGGCAGGCCCCCTTCCCCCGACGTGGATTCGGCTCCAGGTCGTATCTGGAGTGTCAACATAATAAACGCGTGAGTGCGAAGCAAACACATAGTCTGCTATCAACACTGGAAGTGCTGGCACCTCAGCAACAACATCACCATCTTCTCCCTGGACTCTAGCAGCAGCCTTAGCCGGTATCTCGTTAGCTTCAATAGCAGTAGCATCAGCAAGTATTTCATCAGCTTCACTAGCAGCAGCATTAGCGAGTATTTCGTCAGCTTCACCAGGTGCAGCAGTAGCTAGTTCTTCGTCAGCTCCACCAACAGCAACAATAGCATCATCGGGCATCGGGGCTACCTGAGTAATTACAGGTTCAACGGCTTCAGGGGCCCTGAGGAAGAAAGGGTGGTTGATCCCAAGAAACAGAGATTGTTCCTTTAGATTTTCGACTCTGCTCCAGACCTGGTCTACTGGGTCTTTTGATGGACACGCGGACCTCAAGAAAACATGACACTACAGCAATGGGTTTGAAGAAAGTTGTGTCCCAAATGTTCTATTGTATCACCAACGCTGTTTAGTGCTCCCCTGATATGAATCCACAAGAGTTTAACACCCTGATTGACATCTCCTCTGAGAGGTGCAAGGAACTAGAACCGTGATACAGGATCAGTATCTACTACTGCATCTTCGATCACCGGAGCTAGAATGACGCGTGGGGCTGCGTGTGTACCTGCGTGTTACCTTCAGTCAGTAAGCAGAATTTTGAATTGGAATTTACATGCTATATGACACCATGACTCACCGCAGTTGAATGGCTCCCAAACACGCACGTCGCCGCTAGGTTCAGTGACCACGTAAATGCGTTGTGGTGTGTCGTCATACACGCTGGAGGTGAAGACGGCGTCGACATACTTCTCCAGCCGCAGATTGTCGTCATACACACTGGAGGTGAAGAGGTTGTAGTGCCAAGTCTTCCACATCAGGAGAGGCTTCTGTGGGAGTTGTACCTTCAGGAGATTAAGTTCTGCCATGTTGAACCTATAACTGAATTCAGATTTTGGCGGCAGCCGCCCATTGTTGAATGCAGTAATCTCGACACCCACTACAGATGGTGGGGTAAGTCTCAACAATCTATAGACATTTTTTAGAGTCCAAGTACTCCCATACTGGGATAAAAGTACCAGCCACTTGTCGTTGCCACCAACCCAGTTCTGCTCATCATCCATTTCTTCCTCCTCTGTCTCCTTGATATTCACCACTACTGATTGTGACCACTTATCCAACAGCATCAGTTTTGCATGAACATTCTGCAAAAGTTTGTTGTCAGTTGGTAGAATCACCTAGCATGGATTCCATTGCAAATACAATTTGAAACCACTCCTCTCAGATTAAAGTATTATATACTACTGTCTCCTCAGCTCTCGCCTAAATTGTGCATGTGTCACTATAAAGATACCCAATATATCAAGTAGGAGGAGAGCTTCCCCCGAACAAAGTCCTGACGGTGATCATAAACAACTAGGGACATAACAGTCTTAAATCGTCTAGTTTGTTAAATTTTTTTAGAAAACAGAATATCACCTAGTAGGCATTCCATTGCAAATCCAAATTGACACCTCAGCTATCACCTAAATTAAGACTATATCACTACGAAAATACCAGAATATCAAGTGCAAGCAGAGCTTCCTCTGTACAGAATAGTCTTAAATGGTTCAATTTGTTCAAATTGCGCGTGCACACAACACATTCGACATAATGATCATAGGATTCCGATTAAAGTTTAGCACATATGAATCAACAGTATGACTGAGTCAACAAAAAAATACTGGAACTTACGTGGCCATCTCGGTGGTTTGGCCATATGCTGGTACTAGGGTAAAGAAAGCCTGGCGTGCCGAACGGTTGTTCTTCCATTTCCCGGATCGGCGGGCAGAAACCAGGGATGCAGCATCCGAGGCGACCAGCGATGACGATGTCTAACTCCTTGGCTACCCTGTACACGTTCGCAGGGCTGAGGTTCGGCCATCCCCAATCCTCACAGTGGCAGTCGCCATGGCCAGCCGCGTCGTCGTCGTCTGCCTTATGCTTCAGCCTGCGGTGGTGCCAGCCCCACGGTTTACCCATTGTGGAAAATGGAGGCTAGAATTAGGCAGATTAATGGATGTGGTGTCATCCGGAGGCAGATAGATTCATGAGGGGATGGAATCAGGGAGGGAGGCAGTTGTTCGAGTAGGGAGTGAGGAACCACCACCGCAGGTCTCATCCCATAGGGGGTGTGGTGGGTGTAATTAGTGAGGGTGGGTACGGGGACCGTCTAAAGGGGGTGCAAAAATAAATCGAGGGGAAATGTATGGTCCCACCTGTCAGCGAGGGAAAGTCGGCATGCGCAAACATGAGTATGGTTTGACTTGGATCGTGCATGGCGGACCTCGATTCAACTACATGCAAGCGGCGCGGAACCAATTTCATCCAGCGCTTGGGTCGCCATGTAAAGAGCATCACTAGCAATGCAGCTACCACATGGAAATATGGAATGATGCACCAGTGTGATAGAAGTTTCATCACCACATACACTTGAGTGTGTGTTGTCATGTGGATCATTATGGTTTGGTAAATAAACACATTCAATGAATCTATGGAGTCCATGTGTCAAACCATGGCCATTAATCCCTAGAAGTTGCATCACCACATCCATTATAGTGTGTGTGGTCGTGTGGATCATTGGGGTTTGAAAGAACATATGCAAATGACTCTGGGGACTCCATGTATCAAACCATGGTCATAAATCGCCATAAAGCCACTGTGATGCAGCTGCCACATATGGAATGATGCACTAGTGGGACATAAGATGCATCACAACATCCACTTGAGTATGTGTGTTCATGTGGATCATTGTGGTATGGTAAAATCATCTGAAAAGTACAATTGAGCTTATGTGATCCCAATGTGATGTAAAATCACACAAGCATGCAACGAGAAGGTATCAAATTGTAGTTTTGGTACTTGCTCACAAATGAAAGCCCTTTTTGAGTTTAAGGGTGAAAATTATCAAACAAAATGGCTAGATACAATGCTACCATCATTAAGAATGTGGTGATACCCGCTTGTTCCAAATTTGAGTCCATTTGAAGAACGGTAGATGAAAACATGGACACAAGTTGCTCTTTCGAGTAGTTGGACATGATCGTTGACCCAACTACACCCACAACTAGGGGACATTTTTCAAAAGTTGTCATATTTTCAATCTATTTGCCACACAAATGAACAAATTTGAAGGTTTCCAGGAGAATTTCTCAATTTAATATGAAATTTACACGGCTTGGTCAACCCAAGGTTGACTAGAGTCCTTCGAGAGATTGTGAAAGCATCTGAAAAGTACAAGTGATGCTATGTGGTCCCAATGTGATGTACAACCACACAAGCATCTGGAGGTTACAAATTTTAGTTTTGGTACTAGCTTGACAAATGAAACCATGTTTATGAGTTTGAGGGTGATTTTTTTAAATTTTGAAACCATAATGGCTAGATAGAATGGTAGCATCATTAGGGACATGGTGATACACCCTTGTGCCAAATTTGGGTCCATATGAAGAAAGGCAGATAAAAAAATGATACACAAGTGGTTGTGTCGAGTAGTCGGACATGCTCGTTGAGCTAACTAGCCCACATTTGATAGTGGACCTCTAGGGGGCATTTTTTCCTGTTTGACATTTTTCTTGCAAAGTATGTGCCACACAATGACCAAATTTCAAGGTTTCACAAGAATGTGAGAATTTATAATTTTATTATGAAATTACAAGGTTTGGTAAAAACAGGGTCCAAATGTGATGTACGACCACACAAGCATGCATCAAGAATGATTCGAATTGTAGTGTCTGTACTTTCTTCACAAATTAAATCATGTTTTTGAGTTTGAGGGTGAAATTTTTAAAATTTTCAAAACAACATGGCAAGATAGAATGCATGCTATCATCATTACTTACCATGGCGCAAACACAGGTACATAATTACACAATAAGTCACGACGATTCCCATACTACATGACCAACAGAAGTTCGTACACTAATAATTACACATGACCAATAGAACTTCATGACAAGCTACCAGACATATACAGAAACATAACTGAAAGTAGTAAAATTTAATTCACTCCTCATCAGACCACTTTATGAGCTTGCCATATTTCCTAGGAGACCAACGGCCATCATTCCATCTGTCGCTTGTGTTATTGGCCTCCCACCGCTGACGAGATTAAAGTTCATCTCACCTGGAAGGGGCCTTGGCTTCCCAATCTTTAGCCGCAGCCTCTCTGTTTACTGCTTCAGCTACAGCCTCTCTCTTTGTAGTTTTAGCATCACACTCAGCTATTCTGCATTTCTGACAGAGTCCTCCCCTTTGCTTGTATTCCCTCTTGCAACTAGGGAAAAACACGAGGAAAGTTTGAAAGAAATGGATATGAGCATACAGCCGGTAGGTCACATAAGCATCTATGGCTGCATACTTCAGGTTTATATCAGACAATGGCGTCTCCTCCCAAAAAACGTGCCTATCTTCAGGGAAAACTTGCTTCATTTTGGTGTATGGCGGATCGATGATTCTAGCTGCGAGACTAGCCATTCCATCCCTCTTCCAGCCCCCTTTGATCTTAACAAGATCTTGAATATCGATCCACTTGTGCTTAGGAATTATGATCCCCTCATAATAAATTTGACAAAATAAGATCTTTTGTCGATAGTGCAGAAAAAAATTCCTTTATGCACAAGGAATTGGCGCAGCGACAGACACTTCTTATCAGTCCTGGAAGTATGTAGTTTGTCATCATAAAATGCATGGCCAAAACACTGACAAAATGAGTAACTACAAATGTTCTCCATGCAAGATCATCATCTCTGAATATATTTTAAAGGTACAAAAGTTTAGTAAATGCAAAATCAAGACTCTGAAGTATGGCTTGTCATAATTTTTTTGGTCCTAATTAAATTCAGTAGTTGCAACATGACCAAGTGGATAGATTCCATACGCAATAAAATTCACTAGTTGCAAAAATGCAGTACTTGCAAGATCCCCATTATAATAAAATTTGGGACTACGACTATTTGGACAATGCAATACCACATCCTAAATAAAAATTGAAACTACAAAAATTGAGTAAATCCAAGGTGAACACTCTGAAAGTTATATAGTCATAATTCATTTGTTACTAACAAAATTTAGTACATGCAATATGAGCATTTAGAAAGATTGCAGTATTTGCGAGAAAAACATTTGAGCAAATTTAGGACTAAGACTATTTAGTGAAGGCAAGATCAACTGATTAAAATCATACAAGTGACCATTAAAAGTAAGAAACCCCTGAAAGTGGTAAACTAAAGAGATCAGATCTACAAACCATGAGTAGTGGTAGACGAGGACGTGTTGCCTCATTGCTAGTTGAACGACGGCGACCTGTTTTTCGCGTATTCCTCCTCCTTGGTGTACTCGAGGTCCAATTCGACAAACTTGTCCTCGTCCTTCTCAAGCCATTCCTTGTACATCCCTAGGACTCGCACAGCTGTATCCTCCTCATTCGTGTAGACGACATGTATCTCTGTATTGCCATGGGCAGTGAAGTTTGTCTCTCGAGTGTAACCTTCCATGGCGGGAAGGAGTAGACAGAAAGAACAACATATGGAATGCAGAAGATAGAAGACAAGAGTAACAAGAAGGCTTTCAGGGAAACAAAGGGAAGGCTGGAACCGTCGCTGTGATTCGGACGTCCTCGTGGAGCAGCGTGGCGGCGGCAAAGAGAAGGTAGAAAGAACAACAGATGGGAAGGAGAAGACAAAGGATAGGAGGAAGAGGAAGAGGAAGAGGGGTTTCTTTGAAATAGGCGATATGCTAGAACCGTTGCTGCGATTCAGATGAACTTGTGGAGACGTGTGGCGGCGGCCGTTCCATCTTCTGAGTAAACAAATATTTAAAAGGAGCCCTCGTTAAAAAAATAACGAGGATATATGCGTCTTGTGCTGTCACGTCAATTCAAGCTATCGGTCATTTAGTCCTATCCATTGCGTCACCTATAGCTCATGTGCTCTGCATCACTATTTATCACGTGTCAAATCCTAGCATGCAATATAATTGCGCATACACAGGTCTCGTCCACGTGGAAGGCAAGGAAGGGGGGCTGTAATTTGTGAGGGTGGGCACAGGGACCGTCATAACGTGAGTACATTAGACTGCATGCAAGTGGCGTAGAACCAATTTCATGCAAGGAAGTGAAAAAATTAATCTTGAGGGGAACGTGGGGACCCACCTGTCAGCGAGTGAATGCACGCGCAAACGCGAGTACATTTGACTTGGATCATGCATGGCGAACCTCGATTCCACTTCATGTAGGTGGCGCGGAACCAATTTCATCCAGCGCTCCCGCCTTTCTTTCCACCGCTTTCCGCGAGTTCTCGGTGTTTCCCGCTGCGTCCAGGATCTTCCATAAAAGTGGGAGGTCGCCGAGCAATATTCGACCATACCCGAGCAACTCACAACACAAAAAACCACCATTCCTGGCTGCTGGCGTCGACACGTTGAGCTCCATGGCAACCCCGATGCCGGCAGAGAAGAGGTGCCCGAGCGGCCGCTGCCGTCGTGGTGGCTGAATCCGCCAGAGTTGACGGACGTGCTGCCTCCTCAAATTCCGGGACGCCTGCGGATTTACAGGATGGAAACGCTGCCGGTTCGCCCTTTCTATAGCCGTCACGAGACACAAGTGAGCCTTTCACGACGGCAGTGGCGGAACGCGTCTTTCTGCCGGAATACCGGCGATTGGAGCAGCTCGGATTGGTGTGTGGCGACCTCCAGGAAGCGGTGCGTGCCAATCGTGACAATGCTTCCCTACGTGCCTGCCTCGACCGAGATGAATAGGAGGTGTAGACGCAACGAGCGCTCATCAATTCTCTCAATGATGAATGGTGTATCTGACCCGCCGTAGCCGCCGCCCTCAGCACCGGCGGCCGCGCGTATTATTAGGTTGTAACAATCTTTTAGGGCGGCGTGAGTACAACGACGTTTTAGGGATTGAATAAAGATTTTCATTTCAAATGGTCAATGCCTACATTCATACATCATACATGACGTGCGCATAGCCTAGCCTACTCGTCGGAGTCGGAGGAGGAGTCGGAGTGGTAGCAGCGGTGGCACATGGTGTGGTCAAAGACGCTAACGCCGAACTTTCCTTCACCACCGTACTTGAAGATGATGAAGTTGCCCGCTTTAGATCTGGTGCAAGTGGGCTAAGCGCTCCCAGCCGTTGCCGAGGTACATCTGGCCGAGGAGGTCGTACTACAGGTCGACTGGGTACCTGTCTGTCCTGAAGACGTTTGCCCGCAGCATGGCAAGCGGTGGCAGCTCATCGCCGATCAGCGTCAGGAACCCGCGGGGCAGGAGCATCCTGTCACGCGGCATGCCGTGGTGGATGGCCACGGTGAACTGGGTGCCTGGGTCGAAATCTTCGGGCGACGATGGCGTTGAGGGAGAGCGTGGTGGCGTAGTGAGTTTGCTGCGTCCTCCATGCCTCCCTCGGCATATACGGCTGCCACGGCCTCCCCTCGACCCAGCGCCACCATCCATGGCTAGCTGCAAGCAGTGGAGAAGGAAAAGGGGAAGGAGGAGAGGTATGGTGTTCCGTTCTGTGTGGGAGAAGATGGCCGTGGGTGGCCAGTTAAAAGGGGGCGGCATCAGATACCAGCGCGGAGGCCGAAGAGGGGCATTGAAGTGTCCAGTTAGTAGGGCAGGCGTCGGGCGGCGCCTACAACGGTGGTGGAGAGTGTGTCATCCAATCAGTCAGCATGTCGTCATGTCGCCATTGATGGCGCAGGCTGCCGCCGGTCAGTCCTCTGCCAGCGCCTCTGAGTCGCCTCACCGGTTCACTGACTGGTCCAGTTTTTAAAACTATATATGCTCTATGCGATTGCCAAATGTGGGGTCCCACATGTCAGAGAGTGAAGGTCAGAACGCGACTAAGTTTGACTTATATCGTGCATGGCAAACCTTGATTCCACTGCATGCTAGTGGTGCGGAACCAATTTTAGGCAGCGCTAGCGTCGCCTCGTAGAACCGCCGTTTTCCTCCACTTCCACCCCACTACGAATGGTTGTGCACCATTCCACATACTAGGAAGGGCGGTTGAAATCTTGCAATAGGTAGTTTCGCTCTTATCCTTCTCCTTTCCTCCTCCACGGCCACATCGTCTTCCTCTTCCCCGGCCCCATCCATTTCCATCGCCACGACATCAGCCTCTTCCTTCGTGTCCTTTCCCTCTTGCCTGTATTCATGGATCCGTGGAATTTCATAAATGACGGCCTGATAGGGACCGCGTACTTCGACATAGAAGTCCACGACGGGAAGAAGCTCAGTGTCGTCTACACCATCGACCCTAAGACGGTGAACTCCAGTATTGCCCATTACAAGAATTGGCTGCCGTTGAAAGAAAGCGGGTTCAGGTTCGCGGGTCTCGAGTACAACCGAGATCGCCACAGGATTGTCGTGCTGCAACTCTCCATGAAGGAGCACAACCTCGTTTACCAGCCTTTTTGTGAGAAGGGGGGTGATGGGAACAAGTACATGTTGCTTTGATTTTGTTCCTGAGCCGTTTGTTTGCAAAAGTTCTTGCTAAATTATTTGTATGAATCCATTTTCATGCAGGTGGGGCGAAAGAATTAGGTTGCTCTTTGGTGACTTTCTCATGAACCACCGGATAAAATTTACTAGTATTGACACCAGGTTTAACAATGGCCTTCTTAAGAGCCCGACTGTCGGAATTTTCATCCAGAGGAGTATAGAGTGGACATCCAGGAAATTTACTGGATCCGAGGGACGAGAGGCAGCAGGACTAGGATGGCCGCTCTTGCCGCCGATCTCATCGACCCGTGGTACGCTGATATGAAGGACAAACTCCCGATATGTTGGTGGAGGCTTTTAGGGCACCATTACTGGGGGATAAGACGCTTTCTGAACCTAACCTGAAGTACGCTGCTATTGACGGGTATGTCAGCCATGATCTTTACCGCCAGATCAAAGTGTTTCGTTCCATGCGCCGCGCCCTTCAACCACCAACAAGGCAACTATTTTACCGCAGATACCATGATGGAGAGGAATCTAGCAGCCGAGGCAAGCGCCCGAAGAAATCCTGGGATCGGTCGCTTTCTCCGCCAATCATTCCAACAAGCTGGGATGTCCAGTTTATTGCATCATTGTTGTGTTTGTATGGGACTTGTTATGTTTACGAAAACATGTTCTTTCACAAGTACAATGTGTGATAGCTATGTGTGAGCACTTCCGAACTGTTGTGTATTACCTTTTCGAACTATAATCTAGGTGTGTTTATGACTATAACCTTCGTTATAACAATAATTATGTCTTTGCCACTGCTGCCAAGCAAGATGTGCCGAGTTTTCTAGAATCTTATATTATGAATGTGTCCTTAGATTGTGCCCGTTCATGGACAACGACATCTGATCGTGTGGATACCACCATACTGTGAGGTAGCTATATTCAGTAATACTCCCTCTCTCCCAATTTAGGATGCCTATAGTTTTTGACGCGCATACCAATAGACTGCATGCAAGGTTGTGGAAGAAAATCCTGGACTGAATTAACCCTTTCCTGATTTACTCATTATTAATCATGCATGCCATCGTGTGGAGCCTCCCCATTAAAACTCATGCATGCAATGGTTAGTCATCATTGTGGGAAGGGAAACGTATAATAAGTTAATTGCATGCAGTATTTAATCAGGGGAAAAAGAGTCAGGTTAGCACTAGGATTCCATGCATAATACGCATCCTAATTTGAGAAATCTTGAAAACAAAATATGCGCATCCTAAACTGGGAGGGAGGGAGTACTCCCTCGATCCCAAGGCTTAAGGCCTATATATATATTTTTGAATGGTCAAGCCAAGAAAGTTTGGCCAAACTTTTAGAAAAGTCAAGCCACGGAAAGTAAACCCAGGCACTGCATGGCAGTTCTGGATGCTGCCACATGCAAATGGCAGCGACAGAATTTGCACATCACAGGGATGTGGGGCCGGGAGGCCCTTCGTTGAAAGCAGATGGGAGGAGGAGGGCCGGGAAGATCGCATTTACCATGACTATTGTCTTTACCTACCACGAAGCAACTTTGACCGGTCGAGCACCATCGGTTTAGACATCGCAGGGCTACGATTGCATGGTTGTGCTGGGTAGGAAGGGTGTGCGTGCGACTTGTCCATGGCGTGGGGATCGAGAGGGCGGAGACACGGATGTCACACACACATACACACACACACGCGCGCGAAGACATTGCGTCTGGTCCAACACACCACATATAGTCTCATGTTCTAGAAACGACAGAAACAACTTAAAATTATTAGGTGTCGTAGGAGTAAGCAAGGTCACTTCTTGGCCGGCTTGGAGCGGAGGATCCGTCCGATCCCGAAGGATGGGGATACACGGCCGGTCCTGACGTAATCCCTAAGGAATTTGCCATACGCAGCGTGCTTACCCTTGGTCGCTGGCTTGAGTAAAGCATTGGGGCTTTTACCGATGCCAACCGCATGCTGAATCATGTTGTCCATCCTCGGGTTTACTCTTTTGCTACAGAAGGGGAAACTGAGCTCCCCACTTAGAGTGCGGAAAGGGACATTCCCGCTCTTGATACTCTTCAAGACGTGGCGGCTCTTGTCGTCCCTGTACTCCTTGTCAGAGCCCACCTCACTTGAATCATCCTGTAATGTGCAAAAAATGCAAAAGAAATGAGCAAAATAAATGTACTTACCGGTCATGCATAGATATTCGAACAACCATTTCAAGTTACTTTGAAAACCATAGCACAATTTTACAGGTTTATTACGGCTGTCTCCACAGCTCGCTCCTAAATGTAGAATTTGGAGTAATTCAAAACAGACTAAATCTCTGCATGCAGCGGGTTGTATGGTGCATCTGATCATGATCGGTAGAATATGGATCACTTGAACAGATTCGGTACTAGTACATCTACAGCCCGACCAGAAAATATGAACAGTAAACTAGAAGGATGGAGAAATAAAAGTACCTCCGGGTACACGAGCGGAACATGCTCGTCGAAATCCTCTCCATCATCGAGGGCTCCGAAGTCTTCTTCTCCCACGAGCACATAGTCATCATAAGGGTCAAACTGGACGTCCTCCTCGCCCTGGGCTGCATGCATATCCTCTAGATCTGTGGCGGGAGGCGCCGCTTTGCCCGTGGAAGGCATAGGCAGCCCGACGGCAACACCCGAAGACTCACCTACAAGGACTCGCTTCATGGCGTCGGAAGGGAGAAGGTGGCTGTTCGGCCTCGAGCTGTACGGTGAGGTTTATGGGTTTTGCTAGATCGGGGAGAATTGATAATTCGTGGGAGGGACACGATGCAGAGGAGTAGGTTTTAAATATGGGCATTCTTAAGTCTCTTCCTGGGGCCCTCCGCCTTGAGGCTCATCAGTTGGGTGCCCCGATAGGGCTTTTGGCTGACGTGTGGACGGTTCGTGCCATGGGCCCCTGCTAGAAGTGAGATTGCAGGCATAGTACTGTGAGGCCCGTTCCCATTTGCAGCTGGAGAAGTAGTAGGCTTTTCATAGGCATGACATGACCACTCGGTGGATTATTTAATCTACGCCTCGATTGATTGCTTCTCGTAAAAGGGTCGAAAGGAGGGACGCCTAAAAACACAACGGTTGAAGCATGGCTAGCTAGACCCCGTGTGTTGTCACACTCTAATGTGAAGGGTACGACGCGTGCAGAGGATGCATCGTCCGACCCCCGCTGACACGACATTACAGCGCACCGTACTTGTGCCATGGTGGACGCGTTGCAACCGGTTAGATGAGTGTGACTCCACGTTTCCCCTCGCTGCACTAGAAAATACACATATTTTTTATATTTTTATAAACCCTCATGTATATAAATCCAAATAGTTTATAATTTTCAGAGAATAAAAGGAAATGCATAGACACGCATATACGAAAATTATACGCCTTTGTACACTTTCCTTGTAGATTATGGAAGTAAGTTATCGGTGGTAAACTCGTTATTTCGCGTGGATAGAGAGAGAGAGAGAGAGAGAGAGAGAGAGAGAGAGAGAGAGAGAGAGAGAGAGAGAGGGGGGGGGCTATCTTGCCCGTTAGATTACAGAGGATCAACGTTGTGTGGACACGATCCACGTGACACCAGTCTCGACCAATCAGGGCATACCAACCAAAGTGAGGATGAGTTATTATGAGAGGGGGAAAACTGAGTATAACCATTTTCATATCAACCCTATAGACATAACACACACACAAACACACAATCGGAAATTCATCAAAAAACAAGAAAAATATGAAACCAGCTCGAGTAGCCCCTGCGCGTCACCCACTACCAACATAAAATCATAAGAAGGAAAAACCGGGACTTTTGGCACACAGCGCATGCCCCGGATAGCTATTGAGTAGGACTTAACATGTCTTTCAACCCTAGACCACCCCCTCACTGCCCAGAACGTGGATCCACTACGCCAATAGAGCCCAAAACCGGCACCTAGCTCCCTCTCGGTATTCTAAGCAACTTCTCCGGCTAGAGATACTAGGGTCCCATGGAGAAATCCAGAGTTTCCCTTTACCGACTCCATAAATCTGGCGATTCTGCAAAGGAGGTGCGAGAATTGAGCGCGCCCTGGTGCTCGAGGTAATTTACACGCATGCTATGTCGTGGCGGACCGCCATCCCCGGGAGGTTGATGCTCATCTCGTGGTGCAAGCATATACCGTATTTTCCCCGATTCACGCCCCGACAATTGCGGTTTATAACTGTAGGTACCCTAGAAATTGCCCTGTATTTTCTGGAAAAAATGTTTTGGGGTGCCCCGTGGGTACCTAGGCTAGGCAAGTGCCTAGGTTCAAGGTTGCAATGGACCTCGCGTGCATGCGCGCGCCGGCGGGTTTGCCCATTTTGCTCACCCCCAAACCCCGACAATGGGAAATTCATCAAAAAACAAGAAAAATACGAAACCAGCTCAAATAGCCCTTACATGTCACCCACTACCAACAAAACATCATAAGCAGGACAAACCGAGACTTTTGGCACACGGCACACCCCCTGGATGGCTATCAAGTAGGAGTTAACATGGCTTTCCACCCTAGACCTCCCCCTCACTGCCCAGAATGTGGATCCACTGCGCGGATTTAGCACAAACCTGGAACCTAGCTCCCTCTCGGCATTCTAAGCAACTTCTCCAGCTAGAGATTCCAGGGTTCCATGGAGATATCCAGAGTTTCCCTTTATCGACTCTGGAAAACCGGGGATTCTGCAAACGAGGTGCGATAATTGAGTACGCCCTGGGGCCCGAGGCAATTTACACGCATGCTACATCATGGCGGACCGCCATCCCCGGGAGGCTGGTGCTCATCTCGTGGTGCAAGCATATACCGTATTTTCCCTGAGTCACGCCCCGGCAATTGCGGTTTCTAACTGTAGGTACCCTAGAATTGCCCTGTATTTTCTAGAAAAAAATGTTTTGGGGTGCCTCGTGGGGTACCCCGTTGGTACCTAGGATGGGCAAGTTCCTAGGTTCAAGGTTGCAATGGACCTCGCGTGCCTACGCGCGCCGACAGGTTTAACGATTTTGCTCACCCCCCGAACCCCGACAACGGGAAATTCATCAAAAAACAGGAAAAATACGAAACCAGATCTAGTAGCCCCTGCGTGTCACCAACTACCAACATAAATTCATAAGCAGGACACACCGGAACTTTTGGCACACAGAGCACCCCCCGGATGGCTATCGAGTAGGAGTTAACATGGCTTTCAACCCTAGACCTCCCCCTCACTACCCAGAACGTGGATCCACTGCGCGGATTGAGCCCAAACCCAGCACCTAGCTCCCTCTCAGCATTCTAAGCGACTTCTCCAGCTAGAGATTCCATGGATAAATCTAGAGTTTCCCTTTATCAACTCTAGAAAACCCGCGATTCTTCAAAGGTGGTGCGAGAATTGAGCGTGCTGTAGGGCCCGAGGCAATTTACACACATGCTACGTCGTGGAGGACTGCCATCTTCGGGAGGTTGGTGCTCATCTCGTGGTGCAAGCATATACCGTATTTTCCCCGAGTCACACCCTAGCAATTGCGGTTTCTAACTGTAGGTACCCTAGATATTGCCCTGTATTTTCCGGAAAAAATGTTTTGGGGTTCCCCGTGGGGTACCTAGGCTGGGAAAGTGCCTAGGTTCAAGGTTGCAATGGACCTCGCATGCCTGCGCGCGCTGACGGGTTTGCCGATTTTGCCCACCCCCAAACCCCAGCAATAGGAAATTCATCAAAAATCAAGAAAAATACAAAACCAGCTCGAGTAGACCCTGCGTGTCACCCACTACCAACATAAACTCATAAGCATGACAAACCGGGACTTTTGGCACACGGCGCACCCCCCGGATGGCTATCGAGTAGGAGTTAACATGGCTTTCAACCCTAGAACTCCCCCTCACTGCCCAGAACATGGATCCACTACGCCGATTGAGCTTAAACCCGACACCTAGCTCCCTCTCGGCATTCTAAGTAACTTCTCCACCTAGAGATTCCAGGGTTCCATGGAGAAATCCAGAGTTTCCCTTTACCGACTCCGGAAAACGAGTGATTCTGCAAAGGAGTTGCGAGAATTGAGCACGCCCTGGGCCCGAGGCAATTTACACTCATGCTACATCATGGAGGACCGCCATCCTCAGGAGGTTGGTGCTCATCTCATGGTGCAAGCGTATACCGTATTTTCCCCGAGTCATGCCCCGACAATTACGGTTTCAAACTATAGGTACCCTAGAAATAGCCCTGTATTTTCCGAAAAAAATGTTTTGGGGTGCCCCATGGGGTACCTAGTCTGGGCAAGTGCCTAGGTTCAAGGTTGCAATGGACCTCGCATGCCTGCGTGTGCCCGCGGGTTTGCCGATTTTGCCCACCCCCTGTTGGGGATATGCTATATGGATATTCTCATATAGCATGTCTCCGATCCGGATAACCCGGGTGGCCCACAGTTGGTAGCATGGCCCATGGCCTGCTGGGCGGCCCACTTAGATGGATCCAGAAGGGAGGTCCATGCCGGATAAAGGAAGGCTACGGAGGAGTCACCGACATACCCGAAGCCTTGGTGTGCAAGACACGCTAGACTAGTTGTAAGCAGTGTAGGACTCTGTAACCTGTCTGGCTAGGGATTTTCCCTGTAACCCTAGGACCTGGCAACTATATAAGTCGGGCCTATGGGAGCCTTTAGGGCACCAATCAACTCATACCTCGGACAGCGAACCAATCCCTGTAACTCGGCGTATTGCCCTTATAGTGATTTATAGCAGGAGTAGGATTCCGCCACCGTTGTGAGATCTGAACCTGGGTAAACTGTGTTACCTCATACCCATCAACCGTCCGCCTTCCCCCACATCTCTAAACACGCACTATGAGGACCCCTCCATGGCGTACTCGTCGGCAATACCACGACAGTTGGCGCCCACCGTGGGGAAAGAGGCACTTCAGGCTCTTCAGCGGGCGAGGACCAAGATCTTTGCGGGAATCAGAGAAACCGTTTCCATCAGTCGTGTTCTCTTCTCCGGCAACGTTTCGATCGTCCCTCCCGACGAGTTCTGGATCCCAGCGAAGACGAACCCTACGCGATGCCCGATCGTCCCCATCGGAGATATCCACCTCTTCATCGGCGAAACCTACTCGGGCTCTAGTTCCCTGGGAGTCGGAGGAGCATCAAGACCCGCACAGACCGCCTATGGGCAGGATACATTCACAGAAGGATCGATGTTGGATCTCTCCTCGGAGTTTGCCAGCAAAGATCGGAAAAATTCAAGGCCCACCCAAACCTCCCCTATGCAGGATATAACGGTGGAAGATCACTGCAAGTCCGCCGGCCTCGTCTGCGCGTCTGGACAACAGAGATCCAAGTTCGTCGGCGTGGTTACCATCTTCGATCTGGCGCGTTGCGTTCAGAGAGAGGGCGAAAACCCTCGCGATTACCTTGCCATGTGGCTCCGTATACGGGCCGATCTGGCGCATTACCCCAACGATGATGCCATGTACACTTTGTGGAAGGACTGGACCAAGGTACGCTTCTCCGGCATTCTCTAAGGCTACAACAGGCTTCAGGACGTCTCACCTTCGAAAGCATGGTGAATACCGTCAACAACTACGCAGAGGCCGATGAGGCAGCTCAGACAGCGCTTGCGCTCATTGACGGAGACCCTCCGATTCAGCCACCTCCACCACCGCCTCCTGCCGCTATCGCCGCAGCTGCACCACCGCCTCCAGTCATCGTGACTGCTGCTGCACCTCCACCCCCCGTCATCGAGGAAGCCCTGGCACCCTCTGACTCTGTGATTGACGCGCTCTACACCAACTTCAGTGCAAAATCGGAGGAAATAGATTTCAGCCTGGAGGAGCTAGACTCTGCCATGCAGGAGATGGAGGAGGAGTACACGCGCGACGAACAGGCCAACGATGCCATCACGTCCCGAGAGGTGTTCGTCACCATTGGGACAACGATGGATGAAGATCAACCCGGAAGAGCTCCGCCTACAGCGCTGGACAAGGGGAAGGGACCACCTGTTGCTGCTGACAATGATCGCGCAAAGGACATGCCCCCTCCGCCTAATCCAGTGCAACAGCCGCATGAACTCGGTACAACAACAACACCACAAACCCGCCGCCTCCGGCATCTACGTCTGCTGCTGCCCAAGTTACTCCAGCTCATAGAGTGATGTACGGCAATCTCCTCGTCGAGCCTATGACCGTGGCTCATATTCGCAATGTAGTCCACCTTGACAAGAAGTGCCAGCAACTGCTGGAGGAAGCGCAGGCCATCGCGGAGCAAGGCGCAAAGCTAGATCGAGATCTAGCCAACGCGCAGAAGTCATTAGAAAAAGCTAGAGGAATGGAGGCTGAATACAAGACTTTGCTGCAGTAGCAGAAGGCTAAGAAAGCTCCAGCTCACGTCATCAATGATCCTGGCGTGCGGCGAAACCTAGGATGGGCTCCCTCGAAGCCGACAGAAGCCAAGCCATACATTGACAGTGAAGGCAGGCAGGTGATGCCCAATCCTCTCCTCAACCTCACCATCGCAAAGACCCTTCTGGAGTAGGATAGATCACCCAAAGCGGTGGACTAGGTTTATGACCTAGTGGCCAATGCGGTGAAACAGCAAGAAAAGACAACCTCTTAGAGGCTTGAGTCTGACCTAGTGTTTTGCCAGTCTAGCCAGCATAAGCCACCAAGGTACAGATCTCCCCTTGATGTCGGGTCTCAGACGGGTTCGTCAGAACAAAGACAGAGGGATGCGCGCAACAGGAAGGATGCCAACCCCATATCCTCCGACCATGGAGGTAAGGCCCAACCTCTTCGCCCATCACCACCGCCCCACTCACCCTGACATCGTGAAGACACCACGGCTCACCGTCATACGGATATGCCTCCACCAAGGCAGAGTGGAATCGTCATCCGCGACAACACTGAGCAGATCCGTCATGACGGAGAGCGCAACCAAGGACACAAGAGCAGGTCGCGCCATGACCCTCCGCGTCCGACAAGCAACCGCGACAAGCGTGAGGCGTCGCAGGAGGGTAACAGCAAGAAAGCTAACCCACCGCCACCTCCGCCTCCGTCGCCACCTAGCAGCCACCATTGATGAGGAGGCCCGCATCGTTCACGCGGTCCATCCCTTGATGGCAAGAAGAAGAAAAGAAGCCCGGAGCCATACGATGCACGCTCACGTCTGGACAAGATCCACGAGGCACGGGAAGGATCATACCTGGGACCACGTTGCTTTGGACCTGTAATACGGTCTGCAACTTACCCCAAAGGTTTCCAGATTGACAAGACCATCAAGACCTCTGACGGCACCGCAAAGCCAGCTACATGGTTATAGGACTATGGTAACGCGGTGGAGATCGCCGGGGGTAACCCCAATGTTGCCGTCAAGTACCTCCCATTAATGTCGGCGGGCACGGCCCGTCAATGGATTGATGACTTGCCGGAAAGATCCATCTGCAATTGGTTGGACAGGCAAGAAGCATTCACCAAGAACTTCGAGGGTACGTACAAACATCCCTGCACTGTTAGCGATCTACAATGGTGCGTGCAAGAGAAAGACGAGAGATCACGCGCCTACCTCTCCCGCTGGCTGGATATGAAGAATTCTGGCGCGGGAGTGCACGCTCATACCGCCATGGCCGCCTTCATCGATGGGTTGGAATGGGGCATGTTGCTCCGACACAAGCTGAAGCGCTTGCGGGACAATCACCAGCTATACTTGAACCAGATGATTCAGTTGGCCAGTGAGTTCGCAGATGCCGACGATGATGCTAGCGGCTCTCTGCTGACAATGGCCGTTCCAACTCAAGCTCGGAGGAACAGCAGCACAAAGCGGAAATCCACACCAGAAGAAAAGCAAACCCCCGACATGGTCGCTATGACTTTTGCAGCAACGAGGAAGTGAAACTACCTCGGCAGCGCTCCGCGTTCCCCAAACCTACGAGGAGTACCGTGATATGCCGTGCGTCATACACCTCGATGCCAACGGCGAGGCCACCCACACCAATAGCCACTGCAAGTTCTTTAACGACCTCAAGGAGGACCTGGAGTCCGGCTACAAGTGAACTAGAAAGAACAGACCGCGAGGAAAGGGCAAAGGGAAGACGAAGGAGGAGGAGTCCAAGGATTCAAGTGACATGGACGAGGATGTTGACCCCAAGCATGCCGCAAAGAGCGATGGCAAGGGCAAGAACCCCTTCGAGAAGAAGGCGGAAGTTTTCCACACTTTCCTTGACACCCCCAGCATCCGTCAACAGAAGACCTCCAGGAGGATATTGATGGCCACTCTAGCCCCAGTTCCCCAATTCCAGCGCTGGTCAGAGATTCCAATTACTTGGGACAGGAAGGATCACCCAGACCTCATCCCTATAGAGAACCAATACGCCATGGTCATCAACCCCCTGATTGACGGCAATGAGTTCACCAAATGTATGGTGGATAGTGGAAGCAGCATCAACATCATGTACCTTGATACACTACAGAAGATGAACTTGACAGAGGCAAACCTAAGGCGAACCAACACCATCTTCCACGGCGTAGTTCCTGGTCGGGAGGCTAGGTCCCTTGGGTGCATCACACTTCAGGTCGCTTTCGGTGATGTTAATAATTACAGCCAAGAAAGCATGACCTTTGAGGTGGTCCCCTTCAAGAGCGTGTACCACGTCATATTCGGCCGCAACATATTCACACCTTAATGGCCAAGCCATGCTTCGTCTACAACAAACTCAAGATACCCGGACCAAACAGTGTCATCACCATATCCGGAAGCTTTACCAAAGCAAGGGACTGCGAGATTGGCGAAGTAGCCTATGCAGAAGTTGTCCTCTACAACAAAGAATTCAAGGAGATCCAAAGAAAGGCCGATGCCTTAGAGATGCCTGCCTCGAAGAAGCAGATTTCTAACTCCACCCCAGCATTCAAGGCCACCATCGAGACCAAGCCGTTGGAACTTGTGGTAGGCGATGCCTCCAAGACCACTGCCATTGGGACGAACCTGGATCCCAAATAGGAAAGCGCGCTTGTCGAGTTCCTCCGTGAGAATAGGGACATCTTTGCCTAGCAACCTGTCGACATGAAATGTGTACCTAGGGAGCTTGCCGAGCATAGCTTGAATATTGATCCAAAATGTAAACCAGTGAAACAACCTCTACGACCCTTTGGAGATGAGAAAAGACGCGCCATAGGCAAAGAGATAGCTAGGTTACTTAAGGCTAGTTTGATCCGAGAAATCCTTCACGCCCAATGGGTGGCCAATCTTGTACTTGTCCCCAAAAAGGGAACCAAAGAATTAAGAATGTGCGTTGATTACACCGGCTTGAACAAAGCATGTCCCAAAGATCCGTTTGCTTTGCCTCGCATTGACCAAGTCATTGACTCGACGGCTGGCTCGGAGCTTTTGTGTTTTATCGATGCATACTTAGGATACCACCATATCAAGATGAGGAAGTCGGGCCAATTGGCCACTTCGTTCACTACACCCTATGGCACGTTTTACTATGTCACGATGCCCTTTGGGCTGAAAAACGCAGGTGCTACGTAACAGCGGACAATGCAATGTTGCCTACACGATCAAATTGGTCAGAACGTTCACGCCTATGTGGACGATCTAGAGGTGATGTCTAAAAAATCAAACGACTTAATATCCGACTTAAAAGAAACCTTCGATAATCTCTGGAAATAGAACATGATGCTTAACCCTAAGAAGTGCGTCTTCGGGGTTCCAGCCGGCAAATTGTTGGGCTTCATCGTTTCCCAGCGTGGAATCAAGGTAAACCCAGAGAAAATCAAGGCCATCTCAAACATAAATCGTCTGACATACCTAAAGAAAATACAACGACTAACATGTTGTGTTGCAGCAGTTAGTCGGTTCGTCAGCCGACTTGGAGAGAAGGCTCTGCCGCTATAGAAGTTATTGAAGAAGGCAGACAAATTCACGTGGACGGACGAAGCAGAGGCAGCATTGAAGCAGCTCAAGGAGATTCTTTCCTCAGTGTCCATCCTTGCAGCACCCGAGCCTGGAGAACCCATGTTAATTTACATGGTGGCCACCAACCGGGTAATCCGCATTGTCATCGTGGTAGAGCGGAAGGAACCGGGCATGAGTACAGAGTTCAACGACTAGTTTACTATGTAAGAGAGGTCTTGACGGAGTCCAAACAGCGTTACCCGCACTACCAAAAGATAGCTTATGGAGTATTCCTTGCTCTCGGAAGTTGAGGCACTATTTCCAGGAGCACCCCATCACAGTGGTGAGCAAGACTCCACTGTCCAACATTATCAACAACAGCGATGCTACAGGAAGGGTCGCGAAGTGTGGCATTGAAATTGCCGCCTTCGAGATCACCTACAAGAGACGCGACGCTATCAAGTCATAAGCCTTGGCGGATTTTATTGCAGATTGTACGGAGATGCCAGATGTCACCCCAATGCCGGAGCCAGAATACTGGGTGATGCACTTTGACGGATCAAAGCTGCTCAACGGCTCGGGGGCTGGTGTACTGCTACAATCACCAACTGGGGACAAGCTACACTACGTTCTGTAGATCCACTTAGAGGCTACAAACAACATGGCGGAGTATGAACCACTCATTCACGGATTACGCGTAGCCAAGGATATTGGCATCAAGCGCATAGTTTGCTGTGGAGATTCCGACTTGGTTGCCCAGCAGGTGGCTGGCACCTGGAACACGCGGAACCCTATGATGGAGGCATATCGAGACGAAGTGGACAAGATAGCCAAGAGCTTCTTGGGCTACGAGGTCAAGTATGTACCTAGGGAGCAAAACGAGGCGGCTGATCTGCTGTCTAAGCTTGGATCAGGGTGCAAACGAATTCTGCTAGGGGTTTTCCTAGAGCATCTACGGACACCATCCATGAAGGGAGCAGACATCGACAACCCGGATAGAGTAGACTCTTTCGTCCACATGGTGGCAAAGGTCCCTCCGGCTTGGACAAAACCGTTCATGGAATTTCTCGAACACGGAACTTTGCCCGACGACGAAGTCGAAAGACGGCAAATAGTACGTCGAGCAAAGGGATATGTCATAATCAATGGACAGCTCTACAAAAGAAGCACTACTGGTGTATACCTTAAGTGTGTTTCCCAGCAAGAAGGTATTGAAATCCTACGCGAAATCCATCTCGGAGATTGCGGGCATCACGCCGCTCCTCGATATTTGGTCGCGAAAGCCTTACGGCAAGGATTCTACTGGCTGACCGCGAAGGAGGACGCCGACAAGCTGGTGGAGACATGCATCGGATGACAGTATTATGCCCGACAACCAAATGTTCTTGCCGAAGAATTGCGAACAATACCAATAACTTGGCCGTTTGCAGTCTGGGGGCTGGACATGGTTGGTCTGTTGCAGACGGCACCATGTGGGTTTACGCATCTGCTAGTAGAAGTTGATAAATTCACTAAATGGATAGAAGCTAAACCCATTAGAAAGCTCGATGCACTCAGGTTTGTCCGGGATCTAGTGGAGAGATTTGGTCTCCCACATAGCATTATCATCGACAACGGCAGCAAGTTGTCACTCGGAGAAGTGGAGGCTTATTATTGGGAGAAGGGCATCCGACTTGACCTTGCATCTGTGGCACACCCACAATCCAATGGTCAGGTTGAGCAAGCCAATGGATTAATTCTGCAGGGAATAAAGCCACGTCTTGAGGCACCGCTGCATAGATCAACTGGAGCCTGGGCGGAAGAATTGCCATCTATGTTGTGGAGTTTACGAACTACACCCAACAGATCCACCGGCTACACCCCTTACTTCATGGTATATGGAGCAGAAGCCATCCTTCCTTCCGACATCCTTCACGATGCACCAGGAGTCACCGCCTACGACGAAGATGACGCTGAAGAATCCAGGCGCCTAGATGTGGACCTTCTCAAGGAGGAGTGCATTTTGGCATGCCAAAGATCCTCCATCTACCAGCAGAAGCTACGCAGCTACCATAGTCGCCGCGTCCAGCATCGCTTGTTTAAAGAGGGGGATCTGGTGCTCTGACTTAAGCAGAAGAAGTCACACAAATTATCCCCGCCATGGGAAGGACCGTTCATCATAAGCAAGGTGCTACTCAATGGGTATTACTACCTCGTTGACAATCGTGAACTGAAGGATAGACCCAACAAGGATCATAAGCGTAAGCGACGTGACCCGGATGATGAGTAATCGAATCTTGATCGGCCATGGAACATAGCGAAGCTACGTCCTTTCTACACTTAACATTTTTTATCTATTGTGTATCTCTTATATGATCAATGAAATAAAGCTCTCTGGTTTACTCATATTTCTGAATCTTCTACCTCCTTTAGTGTTCATTTTTGGACCGTATAAAACTTTATGCACAAGCTTTGCAATTGCACTTGTGAAAATTCCGCCTACGGGCATTAGCTTAAGTTTTCTGGTCTACACGTTCTTTGTCGTTTTTATGTGGATTTGGAGTAGTGACTTTTGGCACTTATTGTTGGCGATTCTGTACCTAGGTTATTGACGTGCCATTGGGCATCATCGCCTGAGCGCATGGTTCTGACAACGAGTCTTCCGACTCATGAAAAGTCAAGCATAAAAACCAAGTAATGGATAAGCCAGCACTTGCTGAAAAAATATATATAAATATTGTTTTCCATGTGGGAGACTAATTGCGAAAGCCTTACGGCAAGGATTCTACTGGCTGACCACGAAGGACGACGCCGACAAGCTTGTTGAGACATGCATGGGATGCCAGTAATATGCCCGGAAACCACATGTTCCTGTTGAAGAATTGCGAACAATACCAATAACTTGGCCGTTTGTAGTCTGGGGCTGGACATGGTTGGTCCGTTGCAGACGGCACCATGTGGGTTTACGCATCTTCTAGTAGCAGTTGATAAATTCACCAAATGGATAGAAGCTAAACCCATTAGAAAGCTCGATGGGGCAACTGCCATTAGGTTTGTCCGAGATCTAGTGGTGAGATTTGGTCTCCCACATAGCATTATCACCGACAATGGCAGCAACTTGTCACTCGGAGAAGTGGAAGCTTATTGTTTGGAGAAGGTCACCCGACTAGACCTTGCATTTGTGGCACATCCACAGTCCAATGGTCAGGTTGAGCGAGTCAATGGATTAATTCTGTAGGGAATCAACACACGTCTTGAGGCACCGCTACATAGAGCAGCTAGAGCTTGGGCGGAAGAATTGCCATCTGTGTTGTGGAGTTTACGAACTACACCCAACAGATCCACCGGCTACACCCCTTACTTTATGGTATATGGAGCAGAAGCCATCCTG
The DNA here is from genome assembly GCA_916181665.1 of Avena sativa. Lineage (NCBI taxonomy): Eukaryota > Viridiplantae > Streptophyta > Magnoliopsida > Poales > Poaceae > Avena > Avena sativa. The sequence goes on from OV702294.1 coordinate 454,317,158, forward strand.
CCTTCCGACATCCTTCACGATTCACCATGAGTTGTCGCCTACGATGAAGATGACGCTGAAGAATCCAGACGCCTAGATGTGGACCTTCTCAAGGAGGAGCGTGTTTTGGCATGCCAAAGATCCGTCATCTACCAGCAGAAGCTATGCAGCTGCGTCCGGCATTGCTCGTTTAAAGAGGGGGATTTGGTTCTCCGACTTAAGCAGAAAAAGTCACACAAATTATCCCCGCCATGGGAAGGACCATTCATCATATTTTTGAGTCTTTTACCTCCTTTAGTGTTCATTTTTGGATCATCTAAAACCTTTATGCACAAGCTTTGCATTTGCACTTGTGAAAATTCCACCTACGGGCGTTAGCTTAAGTTTTCTGGTCTACATGTTCTTTGTTGTTTTTATGTGGATTCTGGAGTAGTGACTTTTGGCACTTATTGTCAGCGATTTTGTGCTTACGTTCTTGACGGTGCCATTGGGCATCATCGCCTGAGCGCGTAGTTCCAACAACGAGTCTTCCGAGTCACGAAAAGTCAAGCATAAAACCAAAGTAATGGATAAGCTAGCACTTGCTTAAAAAATATATACATGCTGGAACCAGTTCTTGAGTAGTAGGAAATAACAACCATTGTTTTCTTCCTTAATTTAACACGTAGTTTTTTCCGCATACACATTATAGAGGAAACAAATATTACATAATTGTTTTTCATTCCTATGGAGCAGACGACTTGGACGCAGCATCGTCAGCAGCAGGAGAGTCAACTTCCTCGAAGTCGGCAGTGTTGAGGGACTCGGAGGAGCTTTGGTTACCACCATCAATGGTTTTCATGGGCACAAAGACGTTAGTGTCGACCCACTCGGCGACTCTGGTGTCAAAACCCGCGAGCGACGCCAAGATAGCCTCGTGATTTATCTTTTGGCCTTCGTCGTCTACGTCGGGGATACCGGAGGTCACCGTGTCAATGTCGGCATCTTTGTAGTGTGCCTTGACCATTGAGAGTGCCATCCTTGCGCCGGCCTGTGTACACAAAGCTTTCCAGCTTGAGATACGCTCGGGGGCTCGGCGCAGGATCTCCGAGAACTTCGCCACAAAGTCCACCGCCTTGATGTTAATCTGGAGGGGCTTGGCTATCTCCTTGGTCTGCTTAATGGTAGTGTTGATAAAGTTGCCGGCAATGACCATGCATTCCTTTGGCGGAGGAGGCGACTGGGTTAACCCCATAGGAGCTGCAAATTTCTGACAAAGGAACGCATGAGTTTAATAACACAAAAGTTCAGAGTATCTAGCTTACAGAAGTACAAGACGAAGAATCACTTACTAAAGATGCTAATCTTAGCCTGCTGGAGAGTTTCCGCCATGGAGTTCGTTTCTTGTCGGAGGATCCTGTACAATTCCAGATGGCGCTGATTTTGCTCATCGGCGGCTTTCTTTTGATCTTTCAGGATCGTGATTTCCTCCTTCAAGCGGTTCATCTCCTCGTTGGCGGAGTCTTACAGGACTTTCATGGAATCCTCGTGCATCTTTAGCATATCCTTCCTCTCCTGCTTGAGGATCTTGTTTTCGCTATCCAGTTGTTGAATATGCTTGGATTGCACAACAATATCCTTAGCCTTGGAAATGGCTTCTACAAGTCGGAGAAAGAACAGTGCACAGTGAGTACTCGGAGAATGTTGGCAGAAGACCAAGTCGGAATACAAAAAAGAAAGGACAAAATAGACGCTTTCTCTTGGTCATTTGTTCCTTCAAGAAGGAAGTTTTACCCTTTTCAACTTCCAAGTCCGAGCGCATCTTCTGGTACTTCTCATTGGCCACGCCCCTCCGAGCATTCTCATTCTGTAGAAAGGAAAAGTTTCACGCTGTTTAGTTTACTTGGAGCATCTAGCCAGATAAATATCCACCTAGAGGCTTGGGGGCTACAATGAAAGTTTTTAACTTAGAAATATGCTTGGTCTTTCTTTAAGCATCTAGTCGGAACTGATTTAGTTTTCAGCTAGAAGCTTGGGGGCTACAGTATAAAGTTTTTAAACTCAGTCATATGCTTAGTCTTTCTTTAAGCATCTAATCGGAACTAGTTCAGTTACAACTAGAAGATTGGGGGCTATAGTATTGAAATTTATAAACACTGCGTATGCTACTCTAAAAGCATCTAGTCAGAAAAACACATTCAAACTATATGCTTGGGGGCTAAAGTGAGAAGTTTTCTAGCTTAGTCACTCTTAGAGCATTCAGATGCAAAGACCTATCGTTTTCCGTCTAAATCCTCGGGGGCTACAGTGGGATACTCATATGAAATGCAAAAGGCAAATAAAACTTACAAGTGCGATGATCTTGAAGTTTGTAGCACTCTCAGCAACTAAATTGCCGAAGGATAAACTGTTTCCTTGCAAGATTTCTGCTTGCCGGAGAAGCTCCTCAAGACCGCATGTTGGAGATGTCGGTGTCGCACCAGGAACCACAGCGGAGCTACCCTGCGTAACTACCGAGTAGACTATCTTCGGGAACTCTATGGCTTTCTTGGGTGCAGAGGCGCCGCCTTCGGCAGACGTACCACTCTCCACCACCGCCTTACCGCTATTGATGGCATCCTTAGCTTGGAGCTTCAGCCATTTGGGTTGCGGCACTTTCTTGCATCGCCTGCTCGCCGACAACGGCAAGCTCCATGGAGGCACCTGAGTCCACTTCCATGGCGGAAGGGCCAGATGCATCTTTGTCCTGTGAGCTTGTCGGAGCGGACATAGGCTGGACGCTGGGAGTAACAGGGGCAATGGAGGGAGATGCGTGGGGAGACACGTCACGATGCAATATATCCTTGATGTTTCTAGAAGCCCCCAAGGTTTTGGAGGTCTTCTTCAAACTGGTAGTGGCCTTCTTCCTGAAACATGCGAAAAGTATAAGTACAGGAATAAGACAAGCAATGGACAATTTCGAAGAGAAAGAAGCTTACACAAGAGGGGGTTCTTTGGCAAAAGGGATCCCGGTAACCTTTCTTTTCTCCGCCTCTAGGGCGGCGGTAGTCTTCTTGGAGGCTCCACCCTTCGTCTTCTTCTTCTTCTTCTTATCTCTGTCTACTGAAGGTAATATGCCCTAGAGGCAATCATAGAGATGATTATATTTCATATGTATCCATGAGTTATTTTAATGTTCGTTGAATATCCATATCAGGCAACTTGTATGATTGGCAATTATGTGAATTGTTTGTGAAACTCTTTACTTGTATGGTTATTTAATAGTTGTCCCTAGTCGGAGTTCATGTGAGGACACACATGAATATTAGACTAGCACATCGATTGGTTGATGACTATGTTTCGCAAGTCATAGACATGGAGATGTCAAACCAATGATGTGGACACATGTTATGAACATAGAGTTGGACTGACCCAACTTGAGACTGGCAATTAGAGTTGTAGTTCTCTCTACACATCGTGTACGTTTTGTCCTTAGAACTGAGATTGACGCATGTACTTGAGCTGTGGATCGACCTACTTTGGGGCTATCAACCACTACTCCGTAACTAGATAGTCATAAAGGTAGCTTTCGGGTTTGTCCTGAAGCATGCTGCAAGGCATGGTCAATCAAGATGGGATTTGCCCCTCTCTACTTGAGAGAGATGTCTCTGGGCCCTCGAGTGATCGGATCCAGAAATGCATGGCCGTGCTACATAAGGTTAAGAGTTAACCTAGTAAAGGGATTCCGAGTTACGGTATCGAGAAAGAGAGGTCAGCTTGGAGCTAGACCAAATATCGTGAGGCAAAAGGGAAAGACATGTACTAAACCTTGTGATGGTTCGTCCGATATGATCTTTGTATGCATTTAGGAGTTAGCACGTCTTGCTTGAGGCCACTACCAACTATTGGCAGAATAAGTGTATTCGTGTCATGTCTATACGTATATGAACCTATAGGGTCACACACTTAAGGGGCTGGAAGCCTAATGAGGATTGGATCCGAATTAGACCAGGCTTAGGCTACTAATGGGCTGCTAATGTAGAAGCCCACTAGGGACGCCTATATAAGAGAGGGTGGGGCGAGCTGACCAGGGTTAGACCATTCCACCCAGCCGCCACTCCTCACGCCTGTATCGCACGCGCGGACCTAGCAGTCTGGCGTCTGACGCTTCCACCCCGCACGTGTGGATACCTCGGAGGTGCTACATCTGTGGCACTTGGACGAGTCGCGCAAGGGGACTTGTTCGTGGGACGAGAACAAGGAGGAGACGTGGAACGTCTACACTGCCTCGACGTGCTTCATCAATTCCGCAACTGCGCGTCTAGTGGTAATTCCGTGATCTATGACAACAGTATTCCTAGTTTATGCGGTAGAAAATTTTGATTTGCACTAGTGAAGCCTACCCGTATCCCTTCAGTGGTATCAAAGCCGATGCTGTTTAGTTATAGGTTCAGGATGTTTGCATATGGTGATATGAAGATTGATATGAATGATGTGATTGTTTATATGGCGGTGGTTCAGGATTAATCTATGATCTTGCTTTCCATGATCGTGATTCTGAGGTTGTCGAACGACTTACCCCTACCGGTCGGTTTCCGCCATCGGGGTAGACAGTGACACATAAATCCTGTTGAATCACGCGAAGATCAATATGATTGATCGAATCAGAACCTAGATCTAAAATCGATTTACAGTGATCAAAGGAATTTGATTGAATCGGGACAAGAGTCGGTTTATGGTAAATTTAATTTGCCGATCAAAATCCTTAAAGAAAATTGTGAAGATTCGATCTCTCATTTTTCACGGTTTTCGGACGCCCGGAGATACCGTGAGGGGCGCTGCCCATTCGAATCCCGCAGGGGGAGACCCCCTAGACCCCCCTTAATCGTAGCCCCTTTTGTATTTCGTTAAGGTAACTAGGTTCTGCGATGTCACATGATCCGGTAGAATGCGATTCTATGCATAACTTGTTTTTGTAGGATGTATGTGATCAATATGGCCCATATATGTATGTGATGCATGTATGAAATTTTGCATGACCTGCGTGTCGTGAGTAGGGCAACACGGATAGAGCCATATGTGTTGTCATTTATTGTAATGGCCTGCGTGCCAACTTGTGATGATCCCAATACTATGTAATTTTGATTACTAGCTGTTAGGAGTAATAGCTTGTATTAGTTCTCGGAGGACTCATCACTTGGAAGAGGGCTCACATGGAACATGAAGATGGAGATCATCATGGTGGACAGGTTCTATGGCGATGGAGATCACCATGAGAGCATGTGATTATTCTCTTGAGGTTAGTTGTCTTATGCTTGCATGCATGGAACCTGAACTCAAAAAGAAGTTTGAGGATTAGGAAGCGTACGATATGATCGTCGCGCTTAAGGACATGTTCCAATATCAGGCAAGGACTAAGAGGTATAATGTTGCCAAGTCCTTTGTCGAATGCAAGCTAGAAGAGGGAGCAGCTGTAGGGCCCCATGTGATCAAAATGGTTGGCTACAGTTAGACTTTGGAAAAGCTTGGTTTTCCACTAGGCCAAGAGTTGGCCACTAACTTCATTTTGGCGTCTCTTCCATCCAGCTATGGGCAGTTCATTTCGAACTACCATATGCATGGGGTGGAAAAGGGCCTTAATGAGTTATGTGGGATGCTAAAAACAGCAGAACATGATATGAAGAAGTGTGCAGGGCATAGCCATGTGATTACTGTGCAGAACAAGCCTAGCTTCAAGAAAAATGGTACTTCTTGCAAGAAGAAGGGCAAGGCTAAGGATACGATCCCTAAGCCTGCACCCAAGCAAAAGGCTGGACCTGTAGAACACACTGAGTGCTTCTTTTGTCATGAACATGGCCACTGGAAGAGAAACTGCAGCAAGTACCAGGCTTCTTTGAAGAAGAGTGGAAGTAAGAGTACTTCCCACTCAGCTACGCTTGTTGTAAATGTTGTGGACATTCTTCTCGCTGATTCCTATGTTAACTCTTGGGTATTTGATGCCGGATCGGTTGCTCATATTTGCAATTCAATGCAGGGGCTAATAAGGACTAGAGAAGCGTAGAAGGGCGAAGTGGATTTTCATGTCGGAAATAAAGCAAGGGTTGCTGCATTGTTCGTCGGCATCATGCAACTTCACCTTCCGTCAGGATTTATCATGGAGTTGAATAATTGTTATTACATTCCTAGTATGGGTCGAAACATTTTATCACCTTCATGTTTGATGAGGGATGGATATTCATTCGAGAGTATGAACAATGGTTGTGTAATCTCTAAGAATGATATGTTTATGGCTAATGCTCCCATTGTGAATGGGTTATTTATTTTAAATCTTGATGATGCATCTGTTTACAATGTTAGTGCTAAAAGGTTTAGGCCTAATGATTTGAGTCCTACCTATTTATGGCATTGTTGTTTGGGGCATATAAGTGAAAAGCGCATGAAGAAGCTCCATGGTGATGGTCTTCTAACTTCGTTTGATTTTGAATCATACGAGACATGTCAGGCTTGTTTACTTGGAAAGATGACCAAGTTGCTTTTTCGGGTTTACCCGAGAGAGCGACAGACTTGTTGGAACTCATACTGATGTATGTGGACGAATGAGCACGACAGCCAGAGGAGGATATCACTACTTCATTACTTTTACTGATGATTTTAGTAGATATGGTTATGTCTACTTGATGAGGCATAAGTCTGAAACTTTTGAAAAGTTCAAGGAGTTTCAGAGCGAAGTAGAGAATCAACGTGGCAAGAAAATAAAGGCCTTGCGATCTGATCGTGGAGGTGAATATTTGAGTCAGGAATTTAGCGATCATCTTAAGAGTTGCGGAATTGTTCCACAACTTACGCCGCCCGAAACGCCTCAAAGAAACGGGGTCTCCGAACGGCGTAATCGAACTTTGTTGGACATGGTTCGATCGATGATGAGCCAGTCAGATTTACCATTATCATTTTGGGGTTATGCTCTAGAAACGGCAGCTTTCACACTTACTAGGGTACCATCTAAATCCGTAGTTAAGACACCATATGAGATGTGGACTGGAAAGAATCCCAGTTTGTCTTTTCTAAATATTTGGGGTTGTGATGCATTTGTCAAGCGAATTCAGTCGGACAAGCTAACACCCAAATTGGATAAGTGCATTTTCGTGGGATATCCGAGGGAAACCTTAGGGTATTACTTCTACAACAGAGAAGAGGGCAAAGTGTTTGTCGCTCGTAACGGTGTTTTCCTAGAGAAAGAGTTTCTCACAAAGGGAACAAGTGGAAGGTCGGTGCGACGTGAAGAAGTTCAAGATGATCCAGTTGGGGATGCTTCTACGAGTGATGCTATTGTAGCAGAACAAGTTGAGTAACCCGTGGCAACAGAAGCACCACAACCACGAAGGTCGGCGAGGATCCATGGAGCGCGAGAATTATTATTGTTAGACAATGATGACCCTGTGACCTATGCATAAGCGATGGTGGACCCAGACTCTGAGAAATGGCTGATCGCCATGAGATCCGAGATAGAGTCCATGGGATACAATCAAGTTTGGAACTTGGTTGACCTGCCTAATGGTTTTTAAGCCATCGAGTGCAAATGGATCTATAAGAAGAAGATTGATATGGATGGAAATGTTCACATCCATAAAGCTCGACTTGTTCCAAAAGGTTTTCGACAAGTTCAAGGAGTTGACTACGACGAGACTTTCTCGCCCGTAGCGATGCTTAAATCTATACGAATAATTGTATCCATTGCTGCACATTTCGATTATGAAATATGGCTGATGGATGTCAAGATGGCTTTACTAAATGGAATCCTAATTGAGGACGTGTATATGATGCAGCCCGAAGGTTTTGTCGATCCAAACAATGCTAGAAAGGTATGCAAACTTCTGAAGTCCATTTATGGGCTGAAGCAAGCATCTCGGAGTTGGAACATTCGATTTGATGAAGTTGTAAAGGAGTTTGGCTTCATCAAAAATTAACAAGAACCTTGTGTTTACAAGAAGGAAAGTGGGAGAGCACTGGTATTTCTAATCTTATATGTAGATGACATATTCCTGATTGGAAATGACATTCCTATGCTCGAGTCTGTTAAGACCTCATTGAAAAATAGTTTTGCGATGAAGGACTTGGGAGAAGAAGCATATATTATGGGCATCAAGATCTATAGAGATAGATCAAGGAGGCTAATTGGATTAAGCCAGAGTACATACATTGACAAAGTGTTGAAACGGTTCAGCATGGAAGAGGCTAAGAAGGGGTTCTTGCCCATGTCCCACGGCATAAAACTCAGCAAGACTCAGTGTTCTTCGACTACTGATGAGCGTGAGCGCATGAGTAGGGTTCCATATGCTTCGGATATTGGATCCATCATGTATGCAATGATATGTACTCGCCTAGATGTTTCCTATGCTCTAATTGTTACGAGAAGATACCAGGCTGATCCAGGTGAAGGTCACTGGATAGTGGTAAAGAACATCCTTAAGTACTTGAAAAGGACTAAGGATGTGTTCCTAGTTTATGGAGGTGAGGATGAACTCAGTGTAAAGGGTTACACAGATGCGAGTTACCTTAACGACTCAGATGATTCAAAATCGTAATCAGGTTATGTGTTTGTCTTGAATGGTGGTGATGTGAGCTAGAAAAGTTCCAAGCAAGATACGGTGACCTCCTCTTCAACAAAAGTTGAATATATTGTTGCCTCGGAGGCCGTAAAGGAAGCTGTTTGGATTAGGAATTTCCTGATCGCTCTCGGTGTGGTTCAGGGCGCGTCCAATCCCTTGGACGTTTATTGTGACAACAATGGTGCTATTGCACAAGCCAAGGAACCTAGACAGCACCAGAAGAACAAACATATTCACATGCGTTACCATCAGATTCGTGAGTTCGTAGAGGATGGTAGTGTCATGATATGCAAAATACATGCAGACTCAAATGTTGTTGATCCCTTGACTAAGCCTCTCCCGCAGCCCACGCATGAAGCGCACACAAGAGCAATTTGTATTGGATACATTTTAGATTGACTCTAGTGCAAGTGGGAGACTGAAGGAAATATGCCCTAGAGGCAATCATAGAGATGATTATATTTCATATGTATCCATGAGTTATTGTAATGTTCCTTGAATATCCATATCAGGCAACTTGTATTGATTGACAATTATGTGAATTGTTTGTGAAACTCTTTACTTGTATGGTTATTTAATAGTTGTCCCTAGTCGGAGTTCATGTGAGGACACACGTGAATATTAGACTAGCACATCGATTGGTAGATGACTATGTTTCGCAAGTCATAGACATGGAGATGTCAAACCAATGATGTGGACACATGTTACGAACATGGGGTTGGACTGACCCAACTTGAGACTAGCAATTAGAGTTGTAGTTCTCTCTACACATCGTATACGTTTTGTCCTTAGACCTAAGATTGTCGCATGTACTTGAGATGTGGATCGACCTACTTTGGGGCTATCAACCACTACTCTGTAACTGGATAGTCATAAAGGTAGCTTTCGGGTTTGTCCTGAAGCATGCTGCAAGGCATGGTCAATCAAGATGGGATTTGCCCCTCTCTACTTGAGAGAGATATCTCTGGGCCCCTCGAGTGATCGGATCCAGAAATGCATGGCCGTGCTACATAAGTTTAAGAGTTAACCTAGTAAAGGGATTCCGAGTTACGGTATCGAGAAAGAGAGGTCAGCTTGGAGCTAGACCAAATATCATGAGGCAAAGGGAAAGACATGTACTAAACCTTGTGATGGTTCGTCCGATATGATCTTTGTAAGCGTTTAGGAGTTGGCACGTCTTGCTAGAGGCCACTACCAACTATTGGCAGAATAAGTGTATTTGTGTCATGTCTATACGTATATGAACCTATAGGGTCACACACTTAAGGGGCTGGAAGCCTAATGATGATTGGATCCGAATTAGACCAGGCTTAGGCTACTAATGGGCTGCTAATGTAGAATCCCACTAGGGACGCCTATATAAGAGAGGGTGGGGCGAACTGACCAGGGTTAGACCATTCCACCCATCCGCCACTCCTCACGCTTGTGTCGCACGCGCGGACCTAGCAGTCCGGCGTCTGACGCTTCCACCCCGCATGTGTGGATACCTTAGAGGTGCTGCATCTGTGGAACTTGGACGAGCCACACAAGGGGACTTGCTCGTGGGACGAGAAAAAGGAGGAGACGTGGAACGTCTGCACTGCCTCGACGCGCTTCATCAATTCCGCAACTGCGCGTCTAGTGGTAATCCCGTGATTTATGACAAGAGTATTCCTGGTTTACACGGTAGAAAATTTTGATTTGCGCTAGTGTAGCCTACCGGTATCCCTTCATTGACAACGTCAGAGGTGGAGCTCTTCCGCTTTCGCGCCAACGGGACATCATCGTCGGACACGACGGTGACTTCCTTCATCTTTGTATCATAGATTTGGATAGCCACGCTATCCTCCTCTAGATCGCTGAGCTGTTAAGTGAAACCCCACAGTGTTAGATGAGATGTTAATGGCTAGACGGAAGAACTGGAGTATATGTCATAGACAGAAAATAAACAGGTACCTTTGGGCACTTGCTCTCTACGAACATGTTGTAGGTTATGGTGAAGTCACGCTTCCTATCCTTCACCTTGACGATGTCCTTGAGGTGGAGCTTGACGGAGTCGCTCGAGAAGTTGTCCTTAGAGATGCGGAGGCTATCCTTCCTCTCGTTGGTATACTCGTGCATCAACTTCAAGCGGTGCTGCAGAGGCTGGATCCTCCTGACGAACCAGCACATGGCCAGGTCCAATCCAGTCAGACCCATCTCTACGAACCACTCTATCCGCCTTATAGTGCGGGAAGCATCGATGTCGAGGCTTCGGCGGCAGCTCCATCGACGAAGTCTAGGTACGTCACTTCTCGGCCAGCCAGAGGAATATCTGGGCCGTAGAAGTACGTCAGTTGCCAGTTCTTACAGGACTCATGGCTGACGAGGTCGGGGAACCACCGGCCAGGCCGGATCTTAAAACTAATAGTGCCACAGTTCTTGAGCTCGTCCTTGCCGGCTCCGGCTTCCCGCTTGATAGTAAAGAAGTAGATAAAGAGATCTAGCCTAATAGTAACCCTCACAAATTGTCGCGTAGTTGCTAAGCACGAGGATGCTATTGGGGGAGACGTTCTGAGGCTGTACTCGATAATGGTTGAGGACGGCTAGGAAGAAATTGGAGATGGGCAGGGAGACACCGCGTACTAGTTGGTCTTTGAGGTACACCTTTTCTCCGGCTTGGGGAGAAGGAGTGACCTCGCCGGCCAGCTCCGCCCGCCAGGCGAGCCCCTCCGTCACATGAAGGCAGCCCTCGATGATCAGTTCCTTGATGTCGTGGTCCGTGATATTCGAACCACGCCAATCGCCCAAGTGGGAGTCGTATTCCTCCTCTAGAAGCTCCAACGTCGCTAGGTTATGGTCGCCGCCGGTGGTTTCGACCACCGTGGATTTGGGGATCACTAGTCCCTCTAGGAGCATGATGACGGTGCTCGCCGGCTTCGCCGCGGCATCACCTGATCCCGCCATAGAAGGGGCGGAACTGCTTCTGGCCATTGGGAGGTTACGGTGGTGATTGGGAAAGGTCGAGGAGCTAGGGTTTTCTGTGCAGTTCGTGGAGAGCTCGAGGAGGCGCTCGTTGGAGGAAGAAGACGATGCAGAGGAGAATCAGGTGAAAAGTAAAATTTGCACCGCTGTTACAATTTATAACCTCCGACATCAAGATTCGTGCAAAACGATCGAATGGTTGACGCGTGGACAACGTGTGCGGAAGTGTGCGCGGAAATTTCGCCATGTTGCCAACCGTCGTCGCGAACGGTTTGTATCGCTCGCGCGGGAAAAACGGAGATGATTGCGTTCTCTCCATGTGTGAGTTACGAGGCGTTGATGACCTATGTCTATGTCGTCCTAGCTATCACTGGCAGATGAACCATCACATCGGAAGATTCCGGCATGGAAGAATCTAGTCCGGCTACGGAAGAGTATGATTGAAGATTTAGTAATTCTCCGACTTACAAGTTGAAGACGGAGAAAACCTTGCGGGGTTCTTTGGGAGGACTACAAGATATTGCTTGACTATTTCCCGACATCCATCTATACGGAGCATTCAACATGAAGAGGCAAGACATCGCAAGATCTTGGAGTTCTCCGGGGGCTACTGTTGGGGATATGCTATATGTGTATTCTCATATAGCATGTCTCCTATCCGGATAACCCGGGTGGCCCATAGTTGGTAGCATGGCCCATGGCCTGCTGGGCGGCCCAGTTAGATGGATCCAGAAGGGAGGCCCATGCCGGATAAAGGAAGGCTACGGAGGAGTCACCGACGTACCCGGAGCCTTGGAGTGCATGACACGCTAGACTAGTTGTAAGCAGTGTAGGACTCTGTAACCTGTCCGGCTAGGACTTTTCCCTGTAACCCTAGGACCTAGCGACTATATAAGTCGGGCCTATGGGAGCCTTTAGGGCACCAATCAACTCATACCTCGCACAGCGAACCAATCCCTGTAACTCGGTGTATTGCCCTTATAGTGATTTATAGCAGGAGTAGGATTCCGCCACCATTGTGGGATCTGAACCTGGGTAATCTGTGTTACCTTGTACCCATCAACCGTTCGTCTTCCCCCACGTCTCTAAACTCGCACTGTAAGGACCCCTCCATAGCGTACTCGTTGGCAATACCACGACACCCCCCAAACCCCGGCAATGGGAAATTCATCAAAAAATCAAGAAAAATACGAAACCAGCTCGAATAGCCCTTGCGTGTCACCCACTACCAACATAAAATCATAAGCAGGAAAAACCGGGACTTTTGGCACACAGCGCACCCCCCGGATGGCTATCGAGTAGGAGTTAACATGGCTTTCAACGGTAGACCTCCCGCTCACTGCCTAGAACGTGGATCCACTGCGCGGATTGAGCCCAAACCCGGCACCTATATCCCTCTCGGCATTCTAAGAAACTTCTCCATCTAGGGATTCCAAGGTTTCATGGAGAAATCCAGAGTCTCCCTTTACCGACTCTAGAAAACCAGCAATTCTGGAAAGGAGGTGGGAGAATTGAGCGCGTTGTAGGGCCCGAGGCAATTTACATGCATGCTACATCGTGGCGGACCACCATCCCCGGAACGTTGGTGCTCATGTATACCGTATTTTCCCCGAGTCACGCCCCGGTAATTGCGGTTTCTAACTGTAGGTACCCTAGAAATTGCCCTGTATTTTCCGAAAAAATGTTTTAGGGTGCACCGTGGGGTACCTAGGCTGGGCAAGTGCCTAGGTTCAAGGCTGCAATGGACCTCGCGTTCCTGCGCGCGCCGGTGGGTTTGCCGATTTTGTCACCCCCTCGAACCCCGGCAATGGGAAATTCATCAAAAATCAAAAACAATACGAATACAGCTCGAGTAGCCCCTCTGTGTCACCCACTACCAACATATAATCATAAGCAGGACAAACCGGGACTTTTGGCACATGGCGCACCCCCGGATGGCTATCGTGTAGGAGTTAACATGGCTTTCAACCCTAGACCTCCCCCTCACTTCCCAGAATGTGGATCCACTACGCGGATTGATCCCAAACCTGGCACCTAGCTCCCTCTCGGCATTCTAAGCAACTTCTCCATCTAGAGATTCCAGGGTTCCATAGAGAAATCCAGAGTTCCCCTTTACCGACATGGAAATTCGGTGATTCTGCAAAGGAGGTGCGAAAATTGAGCGCGCCGTAGGGCCTGAGGCAATTTATACGCATGCTACGTCATGGCAAACCTCCATCCCTAGGACATTGGTGCTCATCTCGTGGTGCAAGCATATACCGTATTTTCCCCAAGTCACACCCCGGCAATTGCGGTTTCTAACTATAGGTACCCTAGAAATTGCCCTGTATTTAGAAAAAATGTTTCGGGGTGCCCCGTGGGGTACCTAGGCTAGGCAAGTGCCTAGGTTCAAGGTTGCAATGGACCTCGCGTTCCTGCACGTGCTGGCTGGTTTGTCGATTTTTCCCACCCCCCAAACCCCGGCAATGGGAAATTCGTCAAAAATCAAGAAAAATACGAAACCAGCTTGAGTATCCCCTGCGTGTCACCCACTACCAACATAAAATCATAATAAGGACAAACCGGGACTTTTGGCACACGACACACCCCCGGATGGCTATCGAGTAGGAGTTAACATGGCTTTCAACACTAGACCTCCCCCTCACTGCCCAGAACGTGGATCCACTGCGCGGATTGAGACCAAACCCGACACCTAGCTCCCTCTCGGCATTCTAAGCAACTTCTCCATCTAGAGATTCCAGGGTTACATGGAGAAATCCGGAGTTTCTCTTTACCGACTCCGGAGAACCAGCGATTCTGCAAAGGAGGTGCGAGAATTGAGAGCGCCGTAGGGCCCGAGGCAATTTGCACGCATGCTACATCGTGGTGGACTGCCATCCCCGGGACTTTGGTGCTCATCTCGTGGTGCAAGCGTATACCGTATTTTCCCTGAGTCATGCCCCGACAATTGCGGTTTCTAACTGTAGGTACCCTAGAAATTGCCCTATATTTTCCAGAAAAAATGTTTTGGGGTGCCCCGTGGGGTACCTAGGCGGGGCAAGTGCCTATGTTCAAGGTTGCAATGGACCTCGCGTGCCTGCGCGCGCCGGAGGGTTTGCCAATTTTTCCTACACCCGAACCCCGGCAATGGGAAATTCATCAAAAAATAAGAAAAATACGAAACCAGCTCAAGTAGCCCCTGTGTGTCACCCACTACCAACATAAAATCATAAGCAGGACAAACCAGGAATTTTGGCACACGGCGTACCCCCGGATGGCTATCAAGTAGGACTTAACATGGCTTTCAACCCTAGACCTCCCCCTCACTGCCCAGAACATGGATCCACTACGCGGATTGAGCCCAAACTTGGCAGCTAGCTCCCTCTTGGCATTCTAAGCAACTTCTCCATCTAGAGGTTCCAGGGTTACATGGATAAATCCAGAGTTCCCTTTTACCGACTTTGGAACATCGGTGATTCTGCAAAGGAGGTGCGAGAATTGAGCGTGTCGTAGGTCCCGAGGAAATTTACATGCATGCTACATCGTGGCTGACCGCCATCCCCGGGACATTGGTGCTCATCTCTTGGTGCAAGGATATACCATATTTTCCCCGAGTCATGCCCCGACAATTGCGGTTTCTAACTGTAGGTACCCTAGAAATTGCCCTGTATTTTCTGGAAAAAAATGTTTTAGGGTGCCCCATGGGGTACCTAGGCTAGGCAATTTCCTAGGTTCAAGGTTGCAATGGACCTCGCGTGCCTGCGCGCGCCGGCGGGTTTTCCGATTTTTCCCACCCCCCGAACCTCGACAATGGGAAATTCATCAAAATCAAGAAAAATAGCTCGAGTAGCCCCTGGGTGTCACCCACTACGAACATAAAATCATAAGCAGGACAAACCGGGACTTTTTGCTCACCATGCACCCCCAGATGTCTATCGAGTAGGAGTTAATATGGCTCTCAACCCTAGACCCCCTCACTGCCCAGAACATGGATCCAATGCATGGATTGAACCCAAACCCGACACCTAGCTCCCTCTCTGCATTCTAAGCAACTTCTTCATCTAGAGATTCTAGGGTTCCATGGAGAAATGCAGAGTTTCCCTTTACCGACTGTGGAAAACCGGCGATTCTACAAAGGAGGTGCGATAATTGAGCGCGCCTTAGGGCACGGGGAAATTTACACGCATTCTATGTCGTGGCGGACAGCCATCCCCGGGACATTGGTGCTCAACTCGTGGTGCAAGCGTATACCGTATTTTCCCCGAGTCACGCCCTGGCAATTGCGGTTTCTAACTGTAGGTAACCTAGAAATTGCCCTGTATTTTCAAGAAAAAATGTTTTGGGGTGCCCCATGGGGTACCTAGGCTGGGCAAGTGCCTAGGTTCAAGGTTGCAATGGACCTCGCATGCCTGCGCGCGTCGGCGGGTTTGCCAATTTTGCCCACCCCCCGAACCCTAGCAATGGGAAATTCATCAAAAATCAAGAAAAATACGAAACCAGCTCGAGTAGCCCCTGCGAGTCACCCACTACCAACACAAAATCATAAGCAGGATAAACCGGGATTTTTGGCAGACGGCGCACCCCCCGGATGGCTATCGAGTAGGAGTTAACATGGCTTTCAACCCTAGACCCCCCCCTCACTGCCCAGAACGTGATTCCATTGCGCAGATTGAGCCCAAATCCTTCACCTAGCTCCCTCTCGTCATTCTAAGCAACTTCTCCATCTAGAGATTCTAGGGTTCCATGGAGAAACCCAGAGTTTCCCTTTACCGACTCTGGAAAACCGGCGATTCTGTAAGGGAGGTGCAAGAACTGAGCGTGTCATAGGGCCCGAGGCAATTTACACGCATGCTACATTGTGGCGGACCGCCATCCCCGGGACGTTTATGCTCATCTCGTGGTGCAACCGTATATCGTATTTTCCCTGAGTCACGCCCCGGTAATTGCTGTTTCTAACTGTAGGTACTCTAGAAATTGCCCTGTATTTTCCGGAAAAAATGTTTTGGTGTGCCCCGTGGGGTACCTAGGCTGGGCAAGCGCCTAGGTTAAAGGTTGCAATGGACCTCGCGTGCCTGCGCACGCTGGAGGGTTTGCGGATTTTGCCCAGCCCTGAACCCCGGCAATGGGAAATACATCAAAAATAAATAAAAATACGAAACCATCTCGAGTAGCCCCTACGTGCCACCCACTACCAACATAAAATCATAAGCAGGACAAACAGGGACTTTTGTCACACGGCGTACCCCCCTGATGGCTATCGAGTAGGAGTTAACATGGCTTTCAATCATAGACCTCCCCCTCACTGCCTAGAACGTGGGTCCACTACACAGATTGAGCCCAAACCTGGCACCTAGCTCCCTCTCGGCATTCTAAGCAACTTCTCCATCTATGTCAACACCCGGAATTTTAATCCCAGATGCCTGTTATGCCATACATCGCAATCCCAGGATTACCATTTTTGCGAGACATAACAGAATTAGATACCATAGTACATCATCCATTACAAACCATACATAAGTTCTTACACAAATAGGGATCTCATGATCTAGTTCTTAATACAACATCAAGCAGCGGAATACGTAATAATAACAACAGCGTAGGCGAAGCTCCATCTTCGGGGTCACGGGCAATGCTGACGATGGGAGATGATCCTAGTTGTCGTAACCTTCCTGGGGTTCATCCTCCAGATACTCCTCTTCGTAGTACGGCCATGGGAATAGCCAGGGACAAAGCCATGAGAAATCTTTAAGTACTCGCAAACTAATACTAACAGGAAAAGGGGGTTTTTGAAAATAGGTCACTAGGCTCTAGGGTTATTTTGCAAAACCCAGATTTACCTCTACTAAGTTCAGAAGCAAAGAATGCTAGTTAAAGTTTTATAACACCTAAGTGGGAACTTGTATTTCATATCACAACCTTGTTGTGGTCAAGTCAAAGTCTCAATCCATTTCACAAGTCATTTTGAAAAGTCTGACAGGGGAACAGTATGGCCACTCCAACTGTCCATAACCGCGGAGACGGCTATTCGAATAGTTTGACACTCTGCAGAGATTGTACACTTTCACCACAACATTCGATACATCCGTCAGGAAAAAATCCTGAGTTCACCATACTCAGTATGCGGATAATCAATCCTAACCTTTCAATTACATGCCTAGTATAAGCACCTCTCCTGTGAGTTTGGCCTCCCAACCATGACCAACTGTCATCTAGGGTACTGCACAGGTGGACAATCTTCACAAGGTAGCCTCAGCTCAGACCTTGGCCGTGAGGGAACTAATGCTAAGGTATATAAGTTTCCAGTCAAGCCCTACCCAATCTTCGGGTATTGTGGTTGTACGATAAAATTGGAATGGTATCGCATCCAGACAACCATCAGTTTTATAAAGGGCTAAGGCTCATGCCTCATCATTTTCATCACCAAAATTATCAGTTGTTCGGAGACACATGTCAAAACATCTCAGTAGAATGATCCATCATTCCAAGGTTTTCATAACCATTTTCACCAAGTATTCCCATCTAAAGTTGATCAAGTTTTATGCTTAGCACTAGCATCTACAAGTGGGGGTAATCACTAATGAAGGGTGGTAAACTAGTGGAGTTCTAACTAAGTTCAATCTCATGCCTTAGGATGACATCAAGATTATCTAGCTTAGGCCAAATTTTATGCTCTTTATGCAACCTTCACATATCTTTCTAGTATCTACCATTCTCTTAAGTAAACTCTAAGTAAGAGCTTTGATAAATAAATAAAGTAGGAAGCTTGTAAGTAAAACAAGGATTGGTTTATCAAGTGTATATGATCACATATGCTTAAGGCACATAGTGGTCCTGGTAACAAGTAGCGGTTTGTTGCATCAGTAGAGTATCTTGCAAGTGTTATCTTGCACATTCACTAATAGTATTAGGCTTGCATTAGTGTCAATATAAGCTTGCCTTGTGCAGAGCAGTGGTTGAAGTTCTCCTTGGATTCTTCTTCGTAGAATCCTCCTTCCTCCTCGTATCCTTGGTCGGTACTATTGTCTATGAATAAATGTGAGGTACACAATCACCAAACAATACTTAACTACTTGCAATGATCACACACAAGGGTCCTATAGATGATCTAGCATCATCACTAACATTACAAGATTAAAGCTTGGTTTAATTCCTTTTATTTTTAGAAAAGTAATTTCTACTCATTGAAAAACTACTTAAGATTTAATATTCTCCAAACCAAACATGGGATCATGTTGACACATGTCATCACCACATATTTTAGTCCATGGGAATGTGATTTAAAGTGGTGTCACAATTTAATAAGGTTTTACCCTTTTATTTTAATTATTTTATTACTTGAACATTATTTCTGTAAGTAAAGCTATATATTTTTATATATTCTGAAAGGTATGGTTAAATGTGATTTTGGAGGGTTGGAATGAACTCAAAATCTATCATGGTTTAAATTTGAAAAATGTTTGAATGCAGAAAAGCTTATGCCTTGTTATTTTTACCATGGGTGATCTATAGATCCAAATGACTTGAATCCAACGGGCTTGGATTCAGCATTCGCAGACCTTTCTAAAAAAATTGGTTTCATTCAATTTGGTGCACTGAATCGACCTGGGTTGAGTTTTGAAATTGGGTACAGAAGTGTGTTTGAAATAAAATGGAAAAGGTTTAATTCAAATAACTGGGCTGCGCGGGAAAAGTTAACGGGCCGGCCTGCTAAGCGTATCGCTTTCGCGGGCTGT
Organism: Avena sativa; assembly: GCA_916181665.1. NCBI lineage: Eukaryota > Viridiplantae > Streptophyta > Magnoliopsida > Poales > Poaceae > Avena > Avena sativa. The sequence goes on from OV702294.1 coordinate 454,336,356, forward strand.
TTAAGTGGCTGTCCCCACTCGTCAATGAGACAGAGGGGTGCGAAGAGGTATGGGGCAACGTGGGTCGTTCGATCTGGTTCTAATCTAACGGCTGGGAGTCATCGTCGATGTTGGGCAACGCCGGCGAGACAGAAACCTAGCGCGGCCAGTGGGGGTGCTGGGGGCTCACCGGGGTGCAGGCGAGGGTCGGCGAGGCGGGCGAACGACGAAGTCGACGACGGCGAATCTCCTGGTACCGGTGGCTCCTCTTGGGGCGGATCCAATCGCTGGCTCCCTTCTTCTCCAGAGGCGGCGGGCTCCGATGAAATTCCGGCGAAGTGTTGCTCGCCTTGATCCGGGAATGGTGTGGCACGATCAGTGATGAGAGGGGAGTAGAATGGTGTGCTCAATTTGGCTGGGGGTGGCCTCTATTTATAGTCGAGCGAGGGAACCGATGGGGCGCAAGGTGAGCTCGTCGGGGGCGATGGTACAGACGGCTATTGGCATGGGCGAAGGTAGGGGACGGTGCGGTGTTCCCTGGCGATGCTCAACGGTACGGTGGCGAGACGTGGGGCGGTGCAGTTCGGTCGGAACACGATGGTGCTCTACGCGTGCCCGACGGAGAATTTAATGGCGCACGGCGCGCCTGGTCCGCGCGGCGGTGAACGAGCGTGTCTGCGGGGTTGCTGGGACGGTGGTGATCATGTATGCACGCGGCAAGGGCGGCGCGCGGTCTGTGGGCGTTGGTCGAGCGGTCTGTGGGCGTGCTCTCGGCATGGTTGCTGGCGAGGTTGGCATGGTCCGTGCGCGTGGTCTAGTGGCTGGCAGGGTTCGAGCGGTGGACAGGGAGTGGCGGTAGAGTGTTGGCTTGCTCCCAGACATGCTGGCTAGGCTTGTTTCTCCTCCTAGCTTGCGATCGACATAAGGGTGACAAGGGTGGCTTCGGCTGTTCACCATTGATGACAATGCCAAGCTCACAGTGGTGCTACTGCTTGGTTAATCTTGCTAGATGATCTACTGAGCTGGTTGTGAGCTAGATAGGGAACCAGTTAGGTAAGAATTTCTGCTCACAATAGTGTTTTGATTTTATTTGATTTGTGTCTGCCAAGTGTTTGATGAAATGGCCGCATGAATTCAAGTTTTGAATTTTGAAAAGATTTTTGGTGGGTGTGCTAGATTGGTGCTTGTGAGTCTGCAGATGCTTGGGTTTTGAAAGTTGAGCTTGTTTGAGTGGTTTTTGAAAAAGTGGGATCTTCCCATATGATAAAGGTTCATATTTTTATTGTCATTTAAACTATGCATTTGAAAGTTTCTGGATGATCACAAAGTGGGCCTTGATACTTTGTTATGAGTACAATCAAGGGGTGCAAAGATCCAGAAAAGTTTCTGTTAGGTTCTGAAAGTTTGAGACAGCCAAAGTAGGCTTGGGAGTTAAATTGGTCAAAATGACCATTCCGTTATTTTATTTGTTTTGCTTTAATTGTCTTTGGGAAAAGTGTGGGAAATGTTTAGATGATGTTTATTTCACCTAAGAAACATTTTACAAGCAAAGAAACACACAAACAAGTTGGTTCAAAAGAATTTCAATTTAAATGCATACACATATGCATGCTTTCATAATTTTAATTAGAAAAGTTTTTGTTAACCCTAATTTTGATGATTAAAGTTTGATGATTTAAGTTTAGTATTTTTGGGATGTTACAAACCTTCCCCCCTTAAGCAAAATCTCGTCCCGAGATTTGAAAAAGGACGAAAAGATTACCTAGGATTTGAAGAGATCGGGAAACTCCGTCCTGATGTGATCTTCGCGCTCCCATGTAGCTTCCTCTTCTGTGTGGTTGCTCCACTGAATCTTGAGAAACTTTATGCTCCGGGTTCGGGTAGTTTGGAAAGCTTCTTCCAAAATACGGATGGGTACTTCGGGATAGGTTAGGTCATCGTTGATCTCTATGGTCTGGTGATCGATATTTTTGAACACTTTGGTCTTCTCGGGGACTTCGAGACACTTGCGAAGTAACGAGAGATGGAACACATTGTGCACGGCTGACATCTCTTCGGGTAGTTCCAATTGATATGATACTTCTCCTCGACAGTTCAGAATCTTGAAGGTCCGATATATCTGGGGGCTAACTTTCCTTTGAGTTGGAAACGTTGCATTCCCTTCAATGGCGACACTTTCAGATAAACAAAGTCTCCTATGTTGAAGGCGAGGTCTCGACGTCTCTTGTCGGTGTAACTCTTTTGTCTGGACTCGGCGGTCTTGAGGTGCTCACGAATCTTGTGAAGCTTCTCTTCTGCTTCTCGTAGGATGTCGGGTCCGAAAATCTGACTCTCTCCTACTTCCGACCAGTTCAAAGGGGTGCGACACTTCCTTCCGTACATGAATTCAAAGGGGGCCATTTGCAAACTGGCTTGATAACTGTTGTTGTAAGAAAATTATGCAAACGGCAGACAGTCTTCCCACTTGGATCCATATTCTAACACACATGCTCTCAGCATATCTTCGAGTATTTGATTTACTCGCTCCGTTTGTCCATCGGTCTGAGGGTGATAAGCGGTGCTGAAATCTAGACGGGTTCCTAAACCTTCTTGGACTTTCTTCCAGAATCTCGAGGTAAACTGAGTTCCTCGATCCGACACGATGTTCTTGGGGACTCCGTGCAAACTAACTATTCTAGCAATGTACAACTCTGCTAGCTTCGAATTCTGATATGTGGTCTTGACGGGTAAGAAATGGGCGACTTTGGACAATTTGTCCACTATGACCCAGATAGAGTCATTTCCTTTACTAGAGGTAGGCAATCCAGTGATAAAGTCCATTCCAACGGAATCCCATTTCCATTTCGGAATCTGTAAGGCTTGCAACAATCCAGCGGGTCTTTGATGTCCTGCCTTGACTCGCTGACAAATATCACACTTGGCGATATAGCTTCCGATTTCTCTCTTCATCTTATGCCACCAAAATTGCTCTTTTAAATATTGATACATCTTAGTTCCTCCGGGATGGATACAATAAAGTGTATCATGAGCCTCCTTCAAAATAACTTCTTTCAACTCAGAATATGATGGTACACAAAGGCGTCCTTTGTACCACAGAACTCCTTCTTCGTCCTCGGTAAATCCGGGTACTTTGCCTGTACCGATACGACGCTTGATTCCGTCGATACTAGCATTTCCTTTCTGTGCCTCTTTAATCTGACTGATCAAAGTGGGTTGAAGTTCTATGCTAGCCAAAAATACTTCACTTACTAATTCCATTCAAAAATCTTCCATCTCTTTGTGCAAACTTGGTTGCTCCTTCAAAATCATGGAGTTCAAGTGGCACGGCAATCTGCTAAGGGCATCTGCTACCACATTGGCTTTACCAGGGCGATAGTGAATGTCCAGGTCGTAATCCTTGATTAGCTCAATCCATCTCCTCTGTCTCATATTCAGCTCCTTCTTAGTGAATATATATTTTAGGCTCTTGTGATCCGAATAAATCTCACAACGGTTTCCCATTAGGTAGTGTCTCCATGTCTTCAGGGCTAGAACTACGGCTGCGAGTTCGAGGTCATGGGTTGGGTAGTTTTGCTCATGTTGTTTCAGCTGTCGAGATAGATAAGATATAACCTTGCCTTCTTGCATTAGCACACATCTGAGACTAATCTTGGATGCGTCACAATACACATCGAAGGGCTTCGTGATATCCGGCATGATCAAGATTAGGGCAAAAATCAATCTTCTCTTGAGTTCTTGAAAACTCGCTTCACATTTGTCTGTCCATTCAAACTTCGTGTCCTTCTTCAGCAATTGGGTCATGGGTCTGGCGATACTAGAGAATCCTTCTACGAATTTGCGGTAATATCCCGCCAATCCGAGAAATGCACGAACTTGGGTTTGAGTGGTTGGGGCTTGCCAATCTTCTACATCTTTCACTTTGGCAGGGTCAACGGCAATTCCTCCGGCTGATATAATGTGACCGAGGAATCCTACCTCCTGTAACCAGAATTCACATTTGCTAAACTTGGCATACAACTGATGCTCTCTAAGGGTTCCAAGAATGGTCCTTAGGTGTAGCTCATGTTCTTCTTCTGATTTGGAATAAATCAGAATGTGATCGATGAAAACAACGACAAACTTATCCAGGAAGTCAATAAAAATCTTATTTAATGAGATTCATGAAAAAAGCGGGGGCATTGGTTAATCCGAAAGACATGACTGTATACTCATACAATCCATATCTAGTGGTAAAGGCAGTCTTTGGAATATCCTCTGCACGAATCTTGAGTTGATGATAGCCAGTCATATGATCAATCTTAGAAAACACTTTGGCACCGGTCAACTGATCAAACAAATCTTCTATCTTGGGCAAGGGGTACTTGTTCTTGATGGTGACATCATTCAATTTCCGATAATCCGTACACAAATGGTTACCTCCATCCTTCTTGTCCAGAAACAAGACAGGTGATCTCCACGGCGACGGACTTGGTTGAATCAATCCAATTTCTAGCATGGCATCTAGTTGCTTCTTCAGTTCTGCTAGATCTGACGGGTTCATACTATAGGGTCTCTGGGCTATGGGTCCTGTTCCGGGGATTAGTTCGATGATAAAATCGATATCCCGATCTAGGGGCATACCGGGCAAAACATCTGGAAATACATCGGGGTATTCACAGATTATCCGGACATGGTCAATGGTAGGTTGGGATATACTCTTGTTGCACTTGAATTGACGAGGTAAGGTTTCAGATATATGCTCGACTGATATTCCGGCTGTACTGGTCATGGTTATGGTTTTCTTAGCACAGTTAATCAATCCTTTATGTTTGGACATCCAATCCATTCCTAGTACTACTTCCAATCCTTTAGTTCCGAGTACTATCAGATTAGCATAAAAATCTATGCCATAGATTCGGATAAGGACAACTTTGCAAATTTGCCTAGCCTTGGTGGTTGATCCGGGAATTTGAACGATCATAACATGCTTCAGTTTTGTTGGTTGAATTTTACTAGTGCATGCAAATTCTTCAGTGACAAATGAGTGCGATGCACCAGAATCAAACAACCCTCGTGCAAGTACTGAATTAACAGAAAACATACCCAGCACGACGTCTGGCGCTTCCTGAGCTTCTTCAACATGCATGAGAAAAAGACGGCCGTTGCGGTTGAGTGAATTCCCTGGGGCAAATCTTCTTGCTGGCTGAACACGACGCTGTTGCTGAGCTGGGGCATTGGCATTGGGTGCTGTGGCATTCTTCTTATTGGGGCACTCGTTGGAATAGTGACCTTTATTTCCACAGTCATAACAAGTCACTTGCGATTTGTCCTTTACGGCTACAGGCACAACATTGCTTCCAGTCCTAGGGGCAGTGTTGGTGTTGGCGGTAGCATGGTTGTTGTTGCTGAACTTGGGTGGGGCACGATTGAAATTGCTAGAGTTGTCGGGGTTGTTGTGATTTCCTCCGGGTCTAGGGTTTCCACGGTTGGGATAGGTCGGACGGTTCTTGGGGCAAATCCTGGAGATGGGTTGAGGCGATACTTTGGGGTCTGATGGGTTCCTGGTTGATGCATCATGCGACGCTTGCGGTTCTCATTGTCTTGGTTGATCTTTCCTTCCATATGGATAGCTGAGTCGACAAGGGCTTCAATATCAGCAAAGGGGATATTGACTAATACGATCTGCATCTCATCATGCAAACCATTCATGAATCTTTCTTTATTCTTGGATTCGGTGTCGATCTCATCCGGGGCATACCTAGCTAATGACAAGAATTTGTCACGGTATTCCACTACAGTATCCTTCCTTGCTTCAGCTCTCTGAACTCGTCTCTCATTCTCTTGATCAAACCTGGTGGCACATGGGTTCTGTTAAACTTGACCTTGAATTCCTCCCAGGTCATCATCTGGCCTCCGGTCATTGCGCGAACACTGTTCCACCATGCCCTGGCATCTCTAGCTAGATAGTGGGTGGCGAACAGAACTTTCTCGTTAGCTTCCACTCCGGCGACTTCTAGGTTATTTTCCATGGTTTTCAGCCAATCATCGGCGTCTAGGGGTTCTTCCAACTTAGTGAAAACAGGTGGGTTGCTATTCTGGAAATTCTTGAGCTTAGATCCATGGTTGTCCTGATTTCCGTGGCCTTGGTTGTTGTGGGCAAGCTGGGCTATCTATTGCAGGGTGGCTAGGTTGGCTTGACGTTCCGCTCTTTCAGCTTCGCGGTCAGAAGTCAACATTTGCAGAATCTGCAACATCGGATTCGGGGATGAACCACTTCCTCCACGTGGAATCTGAAGATTGAGATAGATCATGAGAAAAGAGGGAAATTTCTAAGGTTTTGGGTCTTTGAAAAGTTTTTAAAGTTTTTACTCAGATTTTTCTAGCAACTTGCTTTTTCATTCATTCATTCATAGCACATAGTATAACACACACCACAACAAAGAAAAGCAGATGGTTTTAAGAACCATTCTGGAAACTACGATACAATGGGACCGAATACTACTCACTACGCTAGTGCTCAAGTGCTACTACTCCTTGGAATCTGTGGCTTCATCATCATCGATGAAGGCGAAATCATCTTCATCGGTGAAGAAGTCCAAAGACTGATCCTCCAGAAGATCATCATCATCGCTGAGATAGGAGTAGGGGTCTCCACGAAGATCTTCTCCGGCATTCTCCCTTTCCTCCAACTGCATGTCTCTCTTGTGGATGGTCTCCTCCAAAGATGAGATACGGTGGCGAAGACGGGCAATAATGCGCTCTTTCCTGTCGAGCTAACGGCGGCGAGACTTGCGATCCTTTGCTAACATGGAGATGGTCTGATCCTTCGTCTCGATGATGGCGGACTTGTGGTTGTAGTAGTCACGACAGTTGTCCAACTCCTGCTGACGATCGTACATCATGAAGCTAAGGTGGTCCAATTGAGTCTTTAACTCAGGGTGATATGGTGCTTCTAGTGGTTGTCCATTTGCATCACGCCTTGGGAAAAACTCAAAGCGAGTACCCTTGATCTGATTGATGCTCTGCCCACACAGACGGGACAAAGCTTCCTGCATTGCCCTGGCAATTCCATCGAGCCAGTTGTTCTCTCTTAATGTGAACTGAATTCCTTCCGCAGTGGGAGGTTCAATCTTTCCTCGGAGACTTGCAACAATTAGCCACTGCAGATCTTCTCCTCCTTGATCATTGAGATGAGCTCCAAAGAACTCGGGGTGCGGATGCTCCAGAAGTTCCGAAAGCTGGTCCAAATCCCTCTCAAAGATAAGGTCTCCTCCATTCCCCAACTGATAAAACTTGCTGTACTTTACGTCCATCTATAAGAATAGAGGATGAGTGGGTTAGTAGAGTGATCAAGTGTGTCAAATTTTATGTATGTTGCAGGAGTTTTTGAGGACCTGAATTTTCTTGAAAGAATCAAAGGGATAAGAATGAGAATAAGTTTTTGTAAATATTTGCTTTCTTTGGTTTTGGAAACTAAGTTTTTGATTCAAACGTCCAATCTAACTAGGGTCTCCTATGGTCAGGATGGCTCTGATACCAACTTGTCAACGCCGGGAATTTTAATCCCAGATGCCTGTTATGCCATACATCGCAATCCTAGGATTACCATTTTTGCGAGACATAACAGAATTGGATACCATAGTACATCATCCATTACAAACCGTACATAAGTTCTTACACAAATAGGGATCTCATGATCCAGTTCTTAATACAACATCAAGAAGCGGAATACGTAATAATAACGATAGCGTAGGCGAAGCTCCATCTTCGGGGTCACAGGCAATGCTAACGATGGGAGATGATCCTAGTTATCGTAACCTTCCTGGGGTCCATCCTCCAGATACTCCTCTTCATAGTCTGGCCATGGGAATAGCCAGGGACAAAGCCATGAGTACTCTTTAAGTACTCGCAAAGTAATACTAACAGGAAAAAGGGGGGTTTGATAATAGGTCACTAGGCTCTAGGATTATTTTGCAAAAGCCAGATTTACCTCTACTAAGTTCAGAAGCAAAGAATGCTAGTTGAAGTTTTATAACACCTAAGTGGGAACTTGTATTTCATATCACAACCCTGTTGTGGTCAAGTCAAAGTCTCAATCCATTTCACAAGTCATTTTGAAAAGTCTGACGGGGGCACAGTATGGCCACTCCAACTGTCCATAACCGTGGACGCGCCTATTCGAATAGTTTGACACTCTGAGATTGTACACTTTCACCACAACATTCGATACATCCGTCAGAAACAAATCCTGAATTCACCATACTCAGTATGCGGATAATCAATCCTAACCTTACAATTACACGCCCTAGTATAAGCACCTCTCCTGTGAGTTTGGCCTCCCAACCATGACCAATTGTCATCTTGGGTACTGCACAGGTGGACAATCTTCACAAGGTAGCCTCAGCTCAGACCTTGGCCGTGAGGGAACTAATACTAAGGTATATAAGTTTCCAATCAAGCCCTACCCAATCTTCGGGTATTGTGGTTGGACGATAAAATTGGAATGGTATCGCATCCAGACAACCATCAGTTTTATAAAGGGCTAAGGCTCATGCCTCATCATTTTCATCACCAAAATTATCAGTTGTTCGTAAACACATGTCAAAACATCTCAGTAGAATGATCCATCATTCCAAGGTTTTCATAACCATTTTCACCAAGTATTCCCATCTAAAGTTGATCAAGTTTTATGCTTAGCACTAGCATCTACAAGTGGGGGTAAGCACTAATGAAGGGTGGTAAACTAGTGGAGTTCTAACTAAGTTCAATCTCATGCCTTAGGATGACATCAAGATTATCTAGCTTAGGCAAAATTTTATGCTCTTTATGCAACCTTCACATATCTTTCTAGTATCTACCATTCTCTTAAGTAAACTCTAAGTAAGAGATTTGATAAAGAAATAAAGTAAGAAGCCAGTAAGTAAATCTAGGATTGGTTTATCAAGTGTATATGATCACATATGCTTAAGGCATATAGTGGTCCTGGTAACAAGTAACGGTTTGTTGTATCAGTAGAGTATCTTGCAAGTGTTAGCTTGCACATTCACTAATAGTATTAGGCTTGAATTAGTGTCAATATAAGCTTCCCTTGTGCAGAGTAGTGGTTGAAGTTCTCCTCGGCTTCTTCTTCGTAGAATCCTCCTTCCTCCTCGTATCCTTGGTTGATACTATCTTCTATAAATAAATACGAGGTACACAATCACTAAACAATAATTAACTACTTGCAATCATCATACACAAGGGTCCTATAGATGATCTAGCATCATCACTAACATTACAAGATTAAAGCTTGGTTTAATTCCTTTTATTTTTAGAAAAGTAATTTCTACTCATTGAAAAACTACTTAAGATTTAATATTCTCCAAACTAAACATGGGATCATGATGACACATGTCATCACCACATATTTTAGTCCATGGGAATGTGATTTAAATTGGTGTCTCAATTTAATAAGGTTTTACCCTTTTATTTTAATTAATTAAAGTGGCTAAAAATGTCTATGGGGCATTCTTTTATTACTTGAACATTATTTCTGTAAGTAACCCTATATATTTTTATATATTCTGAAAGGTATGGTTAAATGTGATTTTTGAGAGTTGGAATCAACTCAAAATCTATCATGGTTTAAATTTGAAAAATGTTTGAATGCAGAAAAGCTTATGCCTTGTTATTTTTACCATGGGTGATATATAGATCCAAATGACTTGAATCCAACTGGCTTGGATTCAGCATTCCTAGACCTTTCTAACAAAATTAGTTTCATTAAAATTGGTGCACTGAATCGACCTGGGTTGATTTTTTAAATTGGGTACAGAAGTGTGTTTGAAATAAAATGGAAAAGGTTTAATTCAAATAACTGGGTTGCGCGGGAAAAGTTAACGGGCCGGCCTGCTAAGCGTATCGCTTCCGCGGGCTATTTAAGTGGCTGTCCCCACTCGTCAGTGAGACAGGGGGTGCGAAGAGGTATGGGGCAACGTGGGTCGTTCGATCTGGTTCTAATCCAACGACTGGGAGTCATCGTCGACGTTGGGCAACGCCGGCGAGACAGAAACCTAGCGCGGACAGTGGGGGGTGCTGGGGGCTCACCGAGGTGCAGGCGAGGTTCGGCGAGGCGGGCGAACGACGAAGTCGACGACGGCGAATCTCCTGGTACCGGTGGCTCCTCTTGGGGCGGCTCCAATCACTGGCTCCCTTATTCTCCAGAGGCGGCGGACTCCGATGAAATTCCGGCGAAGTGTTTCTCACCTTGCTCCGGGAACGGTGTGGCACGATCAGTGATGAGAGGGGAGTAGAATGGTGTGCTCAATTTGGCTGGGGGTGGCCTCTATTTATAGTCGAGCGACGGAACCGACGGGGCGCAAGGTGAGCTCGTCGGGGGCGATGGTACAGACGGCTATTGGCATGGGAGAAGGTGGGGGACGGTGCGGTGTTCCCTGGCGATGCTCAACGGTACAGTGGGGAGACGTGGGGCGGTTTGGTTCGGTCGGAACACGACGGTGCTCTGCGCGTGCCCGACGGAGAATTTAATGTCGAACGGCACACGTGGTCCGCGCGGCAGCGAACGAGCGTGTCTGCGGGGTTGCTGGGACGGTGGTGATCACGTATGCACGCAGCGAGGGCGGCGCGCGGTCTGTGGATGTTGGTCGAGCGTGGCGCACGGGCGTGCTATCGGCATGGTTGCTGGCGAGGTTGGCATGGTCCGTGCGCGTGGTCCAGTGGCTGGCAGGGTTCGAGCGGTGGACAGGGAGTGGAGGTGGAGTGTTGGCTTGCTCCCAGACATGCTGGCTAGGCTTGTTTCTCCTCCTAGCTTGCTGTCGACATAGGGGTGACAAGGGTGGCTTCGGCTGTTCACCATTGATGACAATGCCAAGCTCACAGTGGTGCTAGTGCTTGGTTAATCTTGCTAGATGATCTACTGAGCTGGTTGTGAGCTAGATAGGGAACCAGTTAGGCAAGAATCACTACTCACAATAGTGTTTTGATTTTATTTGATTTGTGTCTGCCAAGTGTTTGATGAAATGGACGCATGAATTCAAGTTTTGAATTTTGAAAAGATTTTTGGTGGGTGTGCTAGATTGGTGCTGGTGAGTCTGCAGATGCTTGGGTTTTTAAAGTTGAGCTTGTTTGAGTGGTTTTTGAAAAATTGGGATCTTCCCATATGATAAAGATTCAATTTTGAATTGTCATTTAAACTATGCATTTGAAAGTTTCTGGATGATCACAAAGTGGGCCTTGATACTTTGTTATGAGTACAATCAAGGGGTGCAAAGATCCAGAAAAGTTTCTGTTAGGTTCTGAAAGTTTGAGACAGCCAAAGTAGGCTTGGGAGTTAAATTGGTCAAAATGACCATTCCTTTATTTTATTTGTTTTGCTTTACTTGTCTTTGAGAAAAGTGTGGGAAATGTTTAGATGATGTTTATTTCACCTAAGAAACATTTTACAAGCAAAGAAACACACAAACAAGTTGGTTCAAAAGAATTTCAATTTAAATCACATATGCATGCTTTCATAATTTTAATTAGAAAAGTTTTTGTTAACCCTAATTTTGATGATTTAAGTTTAGTATTTTTGGGATGTTACAATCTAGAGATTCCAGGGTTACATGGAGAAATCCAGAGTTTCCCTTTACCAACTCCGTAAAACCGGCGATTCTGCAACGAAGGTGCGAGAATTGAGCGTGCAATAGGACCCGAGGCAATTTACACGCATCCTACGTCATGGCGGACCGCCATCCCCGGGACGTTGGTGCTCATTGTAGGGTTCACAGCATAGAAAACAAAAGGTTTCCTACGATGGGAACAACTATGTACCAGATCTATCTACTAGATACAAACAACGGGCGAATATATATCCGTAGAGAACATACCCTTGAAGACCGACAAAGCTTAACGAGTTCAAACTCATGGTTGATGTAGACGATCTCTTGCCGATCTCAAGATCGAGAGGATGTCCTAGCGCCACAAACCATCGGCGCATCCGTGCTCGTACACACGTCCGAGGTACCCAAAAACCACCGGGAACATGTATCTCGCTAGTCCGAGACCATGGGGGATAAATACTAGAGGGGGAAAGAGATCCTTCACGAGGAGGTGTACTTTGAGAGGATGAGAGGGGGGCCTTTTATAGGGGAGAGTGGGGCACCCAAGGGGCATGGCGCCCAGCCATGCGGGCTGCCCCCACCTTTTCCACATTCATGTGGGTGGACACTCCACTCACTCAAATGCCTTTCAATTCCTTCCACTCAAAAACCCACTCAAATTCCCATTAAATTTCCACCAAATTTAATGCAAACTCTCATTAAATAAAACTACTTTTATTTATTCATAATTTTGTCAATTACTTTAATGACAAACATTCACATATAACCCGTTGCTAGTATTTCATTTCACATACAGAAACACTTTCTGCAATTTCACCCGAAAACCCGTTTCGGTATCTAGTGAAATAAATTCCTGCGCTTGTTCTTCCTTCCGGCAAGAAACTTTTGCTCCAAATGGATGTCAGTGTCTCTTAAGTGTGTCACCCTAAGGTTCACGAATAATGCGGACATGATCGAGACCCCTCTCGAATCAATAATCAGAAGCGGGAACTGGAGACCCATACTGATTCCCACACATTCAACGATGACTTTCTTGTGATTGTTGGAACCTTTTACGCTATTATCTTAATCCTTTTGTTTCGCGATATATTACATGTCCGAGATTCGATCATCGGTATCTCCATACCTAGTTTGATCTTGTTACTGACATGCAGTCTTTTCTCGTTCCCGTGATATAACATTATAGTGATCAAATCACTTGCTTGCAAGCTAATCAAAGGGATATCACCGAGAGGGCCCAGAGCATATCTATCCGTCATTGGGATGAACAAATTCCACTCTCAATCCATGGGCCTCAACATATCACTTTAGTAGTTCTGAGCCCATCTTTATAATCACCCTGTTACGGTGTGACGTTTGATGTTATCAAGAAACTCTTCCGGTGTTAGTGATTGACATGATCTCATGGTCTAAGGATTAGGATCACTTCGTAAGTTGTTATAACAATATAAACTCAATAACTTTGATCGTAATGCTATACTTCGGATGAATGTTCATCACATCATTACACTAATGTTGTGACCTCATTATTAACAACATCCAATGTCCATGATCAGGAAACCTTGATCATCTTGTTAATCAACGAGCTAGTTTATGAGAGAGGCATAACTAGGAACTTCCTTTTTGTTTACTAAACACACATGTATTAACGTTTCCATATTAATACAATTATAGCATGAAAAATAAATATTTATCACAATACGATAATAACCACTTTATTATTGCCTCTCGGGCATATTCCCTTCACTCATCTCGTGGTGCAACCGTATACCATATTTTCCACGAGTCACCACTACAAGAAATCTGGTCTATTGCAACAATAATTATTGCAATAGATAGTTTTTGTTGCAATAGAATGCAATATCACCACGAGATTCCCGTTGTGGCAATAGCCTCCACATATTGCCACAATTTAGTTTCGTCGCGGTAACTACCTTTTTTGTTCCAATAGAGGACGTGTATTGCAACAAAACACCTTGGTGTTGTAATAATGGTGGCTTGTGCATTTGGAAAAGGAAAATCATAGCTTGAAATTACTTAGGAATAGAAAATCACAGGAATTGAAATGACATACCTCTGAAATCCTATAGGAATAGAAAATGTGGGTTTTAGAGAAGTTAGCCATTTGGAATGTAGGATAGGAAAACACAGGAAACTATTTATGATGGTTATATGGTGATGGTACATCTTAATTTTATTTAGAACATTCGGTCTAAAAAATGTTTTAAGAACATGGTCTACATGTTAATGTTGGCTTGGCTTAATTGCACAATGGTCCAGGCAATGGTGATTTTCTAGTAGCATAATGACTTGCAAACCAATGCCACTAGAATGGTTCGTAGGTCAACCATCTGGAAAACAAAATACACTCAAAACCGTATTTCTCTTTGAGAAATAACCAAATAATCTCATTTAACTACTACTAAGTTGAATTCACTTCGAAAATAAAGATCAAGCCAGTCAGACACAAACATAACAGGAGAACTAGTAGCAGCGGAGGACCCAGGATTCAGCTATGACCAGGGCTAAACCATAATGCTAAAAATCCTGGTGAAATATAACTGTAGCGGTCTTCCCAACAATAGAATTAGCTACCAAATTTTGGTCCATTGTTACTTAAGTAAAAAAGATTAAAGTAGCACTGTCTTTATAGTAATCCTAAATTCCATCCAATTACATACCTTTTGAACCATTTCTCTGAAATCTTAAAGTATGGTGGGCAGTTAGTTTCGTAGGACCAACTAGTTAGCCCTTTCTATAAGTGTCTATTATTTACATCTAGCTCCTCAATTGATACTGAGTCGAGAGAATTGGCATTTTATGAAGATGAAAGAGAAGTAATCACAGATTTTGATGAAAAATTCAACTGTGTTTCCTTCATGTTCCACATCTATAGAATCAGATTGACTAAAATCAGTCAATCGCTAATTGGCTAATACCTGATTTCAAAAATTGAGAAAATTATAACAAAATAAAATAATTAGAGATATTACCGGTAAACTAGAAACAAAGCGGGACAAGATACCGGAAAACTGGACGCAACGGCCAATCGGAAACCAAATAGTCACTCCCGGATGTGCCGGTGCAAACAAGTATGATGTGCAATAATCCATCAGGCCATGGAAATGAAATTTTAGCCATGGTCCTTCGGGCATAGCTACAGCGGCTAAGCATTTGGGGAGTAGAATTTCCGATAAATTTCTAGGTAGATTACCTGTCTTGTAAGGACCGTGACCCAGGCTATAGCCCCGGCAGGCCGGGGCGCAGGTCCGGCCCTGACTAGTAGCTTACACGAGAGCGTTGCTTGTCGATGGTTGCCGGGCAGGGGCGCGCTGCATTGCTGCGAGACCTAGGATGGCTACACTTTATTGAAGTTTTATTTGATGGATAATTATTATTTGTATATATACCTATTGTTTTGAATTTCGTAATTGAATGGCCGTATTTTTTTTATAATTGCGATAGCCTATTGCCACAATTCACTTTCGGTTACTATTGCTTTGCACCACAAAAAATATAATGTTGTGACAAATATCAGTCGCCACGCATACATGCTTTGTTGTGCTAGGATGTAGCAACAAAGAACTTTATATTGTTGCAATAACTTGTCACCGCAATTTTTCTGCGCATTGCGATAACTACTTGGTGCCACGAAATAAAGCTTTGTTAAAATAGAGTATCGCCACGAAAACTTCACATTGTTGCGGAAGCTTCTTGCTATAAACAGTTTTGCCCGCTGCGATAAGTATTTGGTGCCACAGAACTGTTTTGCTGCGATAAGTATTTGGCGCCACGAAACTGTTTTTTGTTGAAATGGAGTATCGCCACGAAAAGTTTAAATTGCCGCAATAGCTTCTTGCTACAGAAAAATTGATTGTTGCAGTAACTATTTATCGGCACGAGTGAAATGTTTGTTGCAATAAGCTAATGCCACGAGGCTAATAGTCCGTGGAAAAATGGCTAATGCTACAAAACAAGAGTTGTTGTCATATGTTATTGACACGATTGGTTATTGCCATGAAAGAGCACGCGCCATGAAACATGCGTCGTTGCCATTGATTATAGCCACAAATGTCTATCGCCACAAACTAGTAATTGCAACGTTTTATTCGTATGCTGCATTAAGTTATATTCACAAACCAAATTGTGGTGATAAGTGGGTGTTGCCATGGAGGAAAATATGGCAATTGGCCGCATTGTTGTTGCAATAGAACGCTTTACTGCAACAATTGATTTTTCGTTGCGATAGCCTATTACCATGTGTTTAATTGCAACGCTTGCCAACAAATGACATTTCGTTGCAATAGGTACATATTTCCACAAATCGGCACATATTGCGACAAATAATTTTGTTGCAATAGACACAAATCCTTGTAGTGCATGCCCCGACAATTGCGGTTTCTAACTATAGGTACCCTAGAAATTGCCCTGTATTTTCTGGAAAAAATGTTTTGGGGTACCTAGGCTGGACAAGTGCCTAGATTCAAGGTTGCAATGGACCTCGCGTGCCTGCGCGAGCCGGTGGGTTTGCGGATTTTGCCCACCCCCGAACCCCGGCAATGGGAAATTCATCAAAATCAATAAAATACGAAACCAGCTCAAGTAGCCCCTGCATGTCACCCACTACCAACATAAAATCATAAGCAGGTCAAACCGGGACTTTTGGCACACGCCACACCCCCCGGATGACTATCGAGTAGGAGTTAACATGGCTTTCAACCCTAGACCTCCCCCTCACTGCCCAGAACGTGGATCCACTGCGTGGATTGAGCCCACACCAGGCACCTAGATCTCTCTCGGTATTCTAAGAAACTTCTCCATCTAGAGATTCCAGGGTTACATGGAGAAATCCAGAGTTCCCCTTTACCGACTCCGGAAAATGGCGATTCTGCAAAGGAGGTGCGAGAATTGAGCGTGCCGTAGGGCCCGAGGCAACTTCCACGCATGCTACGTCATGGCGGACCGCCATCCCCGGGACGTTGGTGCTCATCTCGTGGTGCAAGCGTATACCATATTTTCATCGAGTCACGCCCCGACAATTGCGGTTTCTAACTGTAGGTACCCTAGATATTGCCGTGTATTTTCTGGAAAAAATGTTTTGGCGTGCCCCATGGGGTACCTAGGCTGGGCAAGTGCCTAGGTTCAAGGTTTCAATGGACCTCGCGTGCCTACGCGCGCCGGCGGGTTTGCCGATTTTGCCCACCCCCCGAACCCCGGCAATGGGAAATTCATAAAAATCAAGAAAAATACGAAACCAGCTCGAGTAGCCCCTACGTGTCACCCACTACCAACAGAAAATCATAAGCAGGACAAACCGGGACTTTTGGCACACAGCGCACCCCCGGATGGCTATCGAGTAGGTGTTAACATGGCTTTCAACCCTAGACCTCCCCCTCACTTCCCAGAACATGGATCCACTACGCAGATTGAGCCCAAACCAGGCACCTAGCTCCCTCTCGGCATTCTAAGCAACTTCTTCATCTAGAGATTCAAGGGTTCCATGGAGAAATCCAGAGTTTCCCGTATCATAACCCTAACGACTAATAACAGCCATCGGATCCTAACCCTAGTGGCCAAAGGAGACCGTTAGATCGTCTCTTCTAGAAGACCCGGCCCGCTTCCACCTTCCCGGGGCACTAGTTCCGCGTGCCGGTGGTTACATACCGTTCGATCGGGCCGCGTGGACGCTAGGATGCCTCTTTGTAAGGCCGATCCGTGAGTAGGCTATTCTGTGACATGATTCGCCGCTCTTATAATATTCGAATATATATATATATATTACTATATGCATCTCCATATGACCTATATCAATAGGAGCTCATGACTGAGCACGTCTCTTTCACACCCCTTCTCCACTGCATCTTGCCGTGCCGGAGACACCACCGGCTTTCGCGCGCCGTTCCCCCAACGACAGCAACTGACTTGAACATGAAGGTAGGAAATCATTCGACTAGCCTTTGAATTTATCTTACAAATTTATGCTGTCGGGTTAACTAACTGTACATCTATTCTCTGGTATCTCGACGATCTTCAGATGTGGGAGCCACGCAGCAAGGAGTACACAGAACGCCAGCCCTTGAATCTGGAGGAGATCCTCACGCGCAAAATCCTAGCGACTAACGGGATCGAGTGCTCCCACCATGGATGCTCTCGCCGTTACTGTAACATCCCAAAAATATTAAACAAGATTATCAAGTTCTAATCACTCAATTTTAGGGTTAACAAAAACTTTTGTTATTAAAATTAATATGAATACAAGTGTGTATGATTAATGCATGAATGCTTGCAATGCCATGTTTGATTTCTATGAATGCCAAGGATTGGTTTAAAGATGAAAACAACATCATCTAGATCATTTCCAAGAAGAATCAAATGAAGAGAAAATCAAAATTAAGGAATATGAGAAAATGGTCATTTTGACCAAATTTAACCACTAGACCACTTTGAGTGTTCCTAGTCCAAGTTTTCTAATAGAAAAAATCCAATTCTTTTCACCCCTTGCTAGACCAAGTAAAAGAGAACCCAAGCCCACTTTACAAAACAACAGAAAAAATTCCAAATCTATGCAAAGGACAATTCAAAATTGAATCCTTAATAGGTACTAAGAACACCATTTCTCAAAAACCACTCAAACCAGGTCACCTTGCCAAACGCAAGAACCCTCAGACTACCAAGCATGTGATTAGAGCACTCACCAAAATTCATACAAAAATTCAATTTTAAATTTCATACGGCCATTTCATCAAACACTTGGTGAGCACATATCAAACTGCCTAACTTTAACTATTCTTGATCAATGTCTTGTTCCCCCATTGGCCCCAATTATCTCCCCTTGTCTCCCCCAGTAACCACCAGTGCATTGGACAAGCTACTAACCCTACCTTTGCACTAGTGCCATGCCACCCGAAGCCACCATTGCCGGCCGACCATGGCCAGCATGCAGGAGAGAGCGTCGCGCATGTCCATGATGTCCAGGAGGCAGGCCATCTTCCACCGCCACCGCCTGTCTAACCCTCGAGCGCAGCCATGCCCTCGACCACTGACAAAACACCGCATCCATTTTCTATCTGCCATGCCGAGAGCGCGCCAGAGCGCCACAGCCGACACACGCTCACACGCCACGCCATGCCCCTAGCTACCTCCTAGACACGACCGTTCGCCGCCGCATGGCCAACAGCACCTATACGACGTCTCGAACACCACCATTTCCGCTCAGAGGACCGAACGCACTCGACCGTTCTTGACGGCCCCGTGTCGTGCCATTAAGCCAGTGGTGATCGCCAGGAGACATCGCATCGCCCTATGCCGTTCGCCATGTTGTTAGCTCGCTGTACTGACGTCGCTGGAGGATCTGCCCATGCCGCACTGCCCCTCTCGCCAGTGTATAAATAGAGGCCACCCCAGCCCTCATTCTTCACACCATCTCACACCCTCTCTCTATAACCACCCCACACCCTTTCCCAGAGCAAGGCGAGCACCAGGCCGCCGGAATTTAATCAGAATCCGCCGCTGCAGAGGAAGAGCGGAGGCGTTGATTGGAGCCACCCTAGGAGCCGCCGCAACCACCGTTATAACCGCCTTCGTCGACAACGTCGTTTGCCCCGATCGCGGACCCTAGCTGGACCCCTGGGAAGCCGCCGCGTACCCCCACCGTCGCTGTTAGGGTTCGTTCTCGTCGGAGCTGTTCGACGGAGACAACGAGCGTGAGCTGTAGATCTTGTTCTAATCGTTGGGCTCAGATTGAAAGGTACCGCTTCGCTTAGACTGAGCCGCTGACGCGTGGGACCCCTGTTAGCAGCCCGCTGCATGCGCGTGATACGTTGGAAATGTATTTATAATTTTTGATTCTCCATGCTTGTTTTGTATCTACTTTGATTTGCTTGTCTACACTTTGAGGTGCTTTTTACATGTTTTCTAGTACTAACCTATTAACAAGTTGCAACAGTGCCAGATGCCTGTTTTCTGCTGTTTTTGGTTTCAGAAAAGTTAGTAAAGAAATATTCTCGGAATTGGACGTGACAAACGTCAAAGTCAATTACTTTCTGTGGGGAATAAGAAGTCTAGAGGAGGTGGCCCTGGCCGCCTCCCGGTCTCGCCCCTTCGCCTATAAGAAGCCCCCGATGCAGAAACCCTGGGTACCCGATCAGAAATCTGTGAAACCGTCTGTAGCCGCCACCGCCATCGTCCCTAGATCGGGGGGATCTGAAGTTCTTCCCAGCACCCTGCCAGAGGGGAGATCATCTCGAAGGCCTTCTCTCCGGTATGATGCATGAGTAGTTCCACCTTGCACTATGGGCCCATGTAGTAGCTAGATGGGTGTATCTCCTCCTTTGTGCTTTCATGTATAGATCTGGTGATCTCCATTCATGATCAAGATCTAATCTATTTGTAATCGTGCATGTTGTGTTTGCGGGGATCCGATGGATATTGAGATTATTATGTTGGTTTGATTAATGGTTTTGTCTTTATGATTATATCATGTTTGTGTTGTTTGTGGTCTTGCATGCTCTCCGTTGCTAGTGGTTATCTTGGCCAAGTAGTTGCTAGTGACTCCAAGAGGGGGTATTTATGCTCGATAGTGGGTTCATGCCTCTAGTTTCCTAGGGAAGTGATAGAAATCTGTTCGATTGTAGATGTGCCGTTGCTACTAGGGAGAAAACAACGGTCTCTTGTTCATGGAACATGTTGACTGTTTACCTTACACACTTTGCTTAAAGCAGTTGTCTGTTGCTTGCAACTTAATACTGAAGGGGGTTCGGATGATAACCTGAAGGTGGACTTCTAGTCATAGATGCAGTTGGATGGCGGTCTATGTATATTTTTGTATTTCCCAATCAACCTCATAGGATCTTTCTGGCTAGTAATTGCATTGTTATGCCTTGCTCAGTTCCGGTCAAATGCCCCGCTGTAATTTGTTTACCCTTCATGCCATGTTGTTTATCTAAGGAGAGCATCTCTAGTGAACTATGGACCCCGGTCCAATCTTTACCATTGATACATCTTACACTGTTACTTTTTTACTTGCTGCAAACGATTACCTTCCACACTATACGTTTAATCCTTTGTTACAACAAACCGGTGAGCTTGACAACCTCACTGATTCGTTGGGGCAAAGTCTTAAGTTTGTGTTGTGCAGGTATCCGCGTTGCTTGCAACACCTATTCCTCCTTCTGGTTTGATAACCTCGGTCTCAACTGAGGGAAGACATGCTGATGTGCTCTTCACACCTTGCTCTTGGGGTTCCCAACAAGACTTCACATCAAGCACCAAGTTCTCTAGCGCCACCAAGGAGTCATCAATAAGTTTCCTGGCACCGTTGTCGGGGACTTAAAGAAGAAGATGCTCCCTCGTCAGTAGCCAGCCAACAAGTTTTCTAGCGCCGTTGCCGGGGAGGCTAAGGACGTCTTCACTAGGGGAGACCTTCACTTCCTTTCTCTTTACTTTGTTTTTAGTTTGCTTTGTTTCTTTTGCTTGGTTTTGTTCGCCTCTTTTCAAAAAAACCAAAAAAATTAGTCTATCTTGGTTTGCTTGCCTTATTCAAAAACACAAAAAAATTAGTTCCTGCTCTAGCTGCTACTGCTGTTTTTGGCTTGCCCACCTTTGCCAAAATGAACTCTGCTGAGAACAGCAAGTTGTGTGACTTCACTAGCAACAACAACAATGATTTCCTAAGCACTCCTATTGCTCCACCTGCTCCTGATGCTACCTTTTATGAAATTAAGCCTTCTTTGTTGAATCTTGTGATGAGAGAGCAATTTTCTGGTGCTGGTTCTGATGATCCTGCTTCCCATCTTAATAGCTTGAAATTTGTGAGATGCAAAAGTATAAGGATGTAGATGGAGATATTATTAAGATCAGGCTTTTTCCTTTCTCCTTGAGGGGAAAAGCTAAAGAATGGTTGCTATCTTTGCCTAAAAATATTATTGATTCTTGGACTAAGTGCAAAGATTCTTTTATTGGAAAGTACTATCCTCCTGCTAAGATTATTGCTATGAGAAGTGAAATTATGAAATTTAAACAACTTGATAGTAAGCATGTTGCTCCTGCTTGGGAAAAAATGAAATCTTTGGTTAAAAATTGCCCTACTCATGGACTCACTGCTTAGATGAATATCCAGACTTTTTATGCAGGTTTGAACTTTTCCTCAAGAAACCTGTTGGATTCTGCTGCTCGAGGTACTTTTATGGGCCTCACTTTGGGTGCTGCAACAAGGCTCCTTGAGGGTTAACTACTCTGAATGGCACGTTGAGAGAGCTCCACGTGGTAAGAAGGTAAATTCTGTTGAGGAAACTTCCTCTTTGAGTGAAAAGATTGATGTTATTATGGCTATGCTTGTTAATGTGAAAGCTCCTCTAGATCCTAATAGTGTTCGCTTAGCCTCTTTAGTTGCTCAAGAAGAGAAAGTTGATGTGAATTTCATTAGAAACAACAATTTCAACAACAATGCCTATAGGAATAATTTTGGTAGCAACAACAATTATAGGCCTTATCCCCTAATAATGGAAACTCCTATGGAAGCTCTTACAATAATGCTAGAAGTGCCCCCTCTGAACTTGAATTCATGCTCAAGGACTTTATTAGTAAACAAACCACTTTCAATAAGACTATACATGAAAAGCTTTTGAGACTATTGACAAAAATATATCCTCTTTGTCTGAAGCTCAAACTTCCTTGGTTAATAAAATGGCTGCTAAACCTAAAACTATGGAAGATAGCTTTGCTACTTCTCATGCCATACATGTTACTATTGATGAAAATGTTAGGCTATTAGCTCAACTTCATGCTAAGTGGGAAAGGGAAGCTGAAATTGATAGAAACAATAGTGTGTGCACTATCACCACTAAACCACAAGTAGCCCCTATTCCTCCTACTATGCCTATCACTATTGATGCTAAGTTTGACATTGATATTGATGGTTGCAATATTTCTGAAGTGATTATGTTCTTGCAAAAACTTGCTAGAAGTCCTGATGCTAGTGATATGCATGTTGCCTTTACCAAACATATTATAGATGCTCTTGTTAAGATTGAGGAAGAGAAGCTAAAACACAAAGCTTCTATTTTTAGGAAAGTAGAAGATATTTAGGAACCCATTATTAATATGCAAGTGAATGACTTTGATCTCAAAGCTTCATGTGATCTTGGTTCTAGTGTCTCTATTATGCCTAGGAAGATTTATGAAATGCTTGACTTGCCACCATTAGAAGATTGTTATTTGGATGTCCTACTCAATGATAATGCTAAGAAGAAACTCATCGGGAGTATTAGAGCATCTCCACTCGCCTACCCAGGACGCCGGTCCGGACGCCGAATTTTGGTCCAGACGGCAAAAATCGGCCCAGTTGCATACCTAGGGACCTGTTTTCGTCCGGATTTCAGCGTGTTTTGGTCCGGCCTAACCAGGCCGTACCCAGGATCCCGGGTACGCCCTGGGAACGCCGGACTAAGCGAAAACGGGCGTGGGCCAGCTCTATCGGAGAGAGAAGGCACCACTGCCGCCACTTCACCGAGCTCCCGCCCTTTTCTTCCCGCTCCCGTCTTTCTTCCCCATTCCCCCAACCCCGTCGCTCCGCCGAGCTCCCTGCCCGACATGCCACCCAAGAGCTTCATCCAACCCAGATCGATCCTCGGCGAGGGTCCGGCGGAGAAGAAGGCGAGGAAGCCGAGAGCGCCGCCGACCAAACCGGAGGGCATGTCCTCCGCCGACTGGGAGAAGAAGGAGCAGGCCAGGCATATCTCGTTGTCCGAGCGGAAGGACAGGAAGGAGAGGGCGAAGCTCCGGCAACAGCAAGCGGAGGAGGAGAAGGCTATGGTGAAGGAGGCGGCGAAAGAACAGGCGATGGTGAAGGAGAAGTAGGCGGAGGCGACGCGTTCGGTGTTGATGGCCGCGCCGTACCCACCACACTGGGGAAGCCAGGCGAGCGTCGGCTCACTCGCCGGATTTTCGCCGATCTCTCCAGCTGGCTTCTAGGAGAGCCAGGCGACCGCTCGGCAGAGGTACTCCTCGTTGCCGGAGTTCGACGGCGGCTTCAACCCAAACGTGATCTTCCCCTGTCTAGCGCCGCGCCCTCCTTTGGACTTTGGCATGGACATCAACCTCCCCTACCCCACCTCTCCGGTGTATGCAAGCCCCGCTCTGCGTCGTGGACCTCTGCCTTTCGGAAAAAACTCGACGCCCTTCGGTGAGGCCGATGCGCACAACCTGTTCAGCGGAATGTCGGGCGCACTTCCAGCCGGCATGACGCCCAAGGCATACATGGAGGACTTGATCGCAACAGGCTTGTCCTCCAACCACCCCTCCTTCTTCACGAAAGAGCAGACCCGGGCCAATTCCGAGCGCGGCATCGAGTCCCAGGACCTCGCCGACATCGATGCCGAGGAAACGCAGGCCAAGCATACACAGCCAGAGGACGCCGAGACTGAGGCGAAAGGAAAGAAGGAGAAGAAGAAGCCGGGCACTTCGGCGGACGCTCGGCTCAAATGGACCGTGGCCGAGGACACCTACCTCACCGAAGCTTGGAAGACAGTGAGCATGGATCCGATCACCGGTGCGAACCAGAATTCCGACAATTATTGGCGGCGCGTGAAGGCAGCATTCGATGAGTGAAGCATGTGCGACCCAGAGTATCGCAAGATCCACATGGAGCGAGGGGAGAAGGCAATAACCAACCATTGCGCGATCATCCAGACTGCATGCAACAAGTGGCACAGCTGCGTGGAAGAGGTCGACCGCACACAAGCCAGTGGGGAAAACATGGACAACAAGGTACTCACGAACACTATCTTTGTCATGCACTCTCTTCCATTTTTGACACACTTTCATTTTGCATCTGTGTCATGCACTTGCTCTGTTTCGAGAGGACATGATTATGGAGTTCAAGTTCCATCATGTCTTCGAGCAAATCGAGCATTGCGAGAAGTGGCGGGACACTTGCTTGAGTCTCTCCAAGAGCAAGGACGGCGTCTACAACCCGGAGGCCCCGGCAGCTGCTGCCAGCGAAGGAAGACCTGAGCTCGGCCAGAAGAAGGCGAAGATGCTCAAGGCCGCCGGACCTCCCGCCGAGCGTCTACAGGCTTCGATCGAGAAATGCATCACCGACACGAGGACGCAGGCCGAGAAGAGGGCTGAGAAGAGCGAGGAGCGCTGGAAGAAGTTGATCGAGACACAAGGAGAAAAGGTGGCCCTCATCAAGGCCAACCTCGCCGAGAAGAAAGCCAACCTCGCCAAGAAGAAGGCCAACTACACCGCCAAGAAGCACAACACGGACCTCAAGTTCCTCATGGACGCAGAGGACACGTCGAAGATGAGCTCACCGGTCAAGGCCTGGAACATGGCGCAACGTTAGGCCATCCTACATGGCATGATCACGACTTCCCCTTCCTTTGCACCGAACGTTTCTGCGCCGAACGCCCCCACGCCGAGCTCTGCTTCGACTTCCTCCGAGCCGGCGGCCTTCGCCGGCGAGACGGACGACAACGCCGCGTCGGCCACGCCGCAGGAGCCCATCCCCATCAACGACTAAGAGTCGTTTCCCCTGTTATGTAATAAAAATCTGTCGCCAAACTTGTGGGCGTATCTGTCGAACACCTTGTGGACGAGTGCTCGCCGAAGGGAATGATAAAGATTCAAATATCTCGCCGTTTTGTCTTTGCCTGGGTAAGAGAGTGGGAAACTGGGTGTACCCAGGCCGAAAACTTGCGCCGTCCAGCCAGAAAAAGGTCCGGATTTCGGCCTGGGTTCGCCCAATGAGTGGAGATGCTCTTAATGATGCTTATGTCCCTGTTGATTTCTATGTTTTGGATGTTTAATACAATACTTCTTGTCCTATTAATTTGGGAAGACCTTTTCTTAGAACAGTTGGTGCCATCATTGATATGAAAGAAGGGACCATTAAATATCATTTTCCATTCAAGAAAGGTATTGAACACATCCCTATGAGGAGATAGAAGATACTATTTGCTCCTCCTTTGAAAGCAAGGTTTGATGTTAATGTTTCCTCATTTGAAAATACTTGATTCTTCTTGCTTCCTGTGCCTAACTTAAAGGCGTTAAAGAAAAGTACTTGTTGGAAGATAACCCAAGAGTTTCCTTGAGTCTTGGAAGTTATTACTTCTGTAATGACCTCTCCTTATCCTCTAATGAGAGGGAAGTAAGATTTGGGGAGTCGCTGTCCCGAAACAGATTTCTGTCCTCCACCAAAAAAATTCGTGAGGAGGCTCTGTAACTTGGATTGAGCAAAACATTTACAAATAAATCCCCCAGTATGTTAGCTAACTTTCATTACTTCAACACTTTTTGATTTGAGCAACAGAAGATGTTCGAAAAAAATTGTTTCTACCTGCTGGTCTGTTTTGACAGATTTCTGCCATTATTTGCATTTGCTTCTTATTGATTCCTTTTTTAGTTCTTTTCAAGTAAATTGAGCTTTTTGAAGGAGTTACTACAGTATCTTATGTTTTTAGTGAAAAGCCTTGCTGTTCCTAAGCTTTGCCAGTGGTCTAATATCTTTTGAATAAGCTAATGCTGCTAATGAAGATTGTGTGAAGTTTTTTATGAAGGAAAAATTTCAGGTGTAGAGAGAGAATGATGTAATGAGATGAAGAATGGACAAAATCTCAAGCTTGGGGATGCCACCATGGTGTCACCAAAAGAAATATCCAAGAAGTACAAGCGTCAAAGCTTAGGGATGCCCAAGGCATCCCCTTCTTCATCAATAAAAAGCTCAGGTCTGTCTAGACACTTCGTTTTTATTATTTCATGCACAATTGTATTGTTCTTGGAGCGTCTTAGTTTTCGTTTGCTTTGCTTAGTTTGTTTAGTTTTCTTAAGTAGTTTGTACCCCCGTTCGCACTGTGTTGTTTTGCAAATAAGTTTGCTTGGTGTTTGGAAAGGAGTAGTAAGTTCTTGCTTGATGTGCAAGAGGAGCTTGCATTGACTGTGACTTAGACTTTAGCATGACATGCTAGGTGTTGTTTTAGCATTATGCTTAGTAATTATTACTGTAGCTTGTCTTGTGCCTTGAAGAAATTATGCGTTGTTTTAGCATGCAAAAGTATAGTATTGTGGTATTCTCCTTTGATGTTTTGCTTGGGTTGACTTGGCACATGCTCACACCATGTTATGACTATGACAAGTCACCATTAGCCTATATGATCATTTATTACTTGACTTGTAGTACCACTCTTTGCTTTGATTAGTTTGCTTTGTTGCACTACATGATTTTGGCCATTATTGCTCTCTTAGTTGGTTGCTCCCAGTATTTTGCTAGCCTCCACTTGTATGAGTAAGTTCTACTCATGCCTCCAACTCCCAAGAAACCAAGTTATTCCAAAGTGTCCACTATAACCTCCTATGCATGGTGTGTTACACCATTCCAAGTATATTCTTGTTTTCATATATCTTCCAATTAAAAACTATTTTGTTATGTGAAAACTTAGTGATTAAAGAACTCACAAACTTGATGGCACACTTTATTCTTTGCCCCTAAACTTGAACCATTGTGACAACTTTGTTGTATATGCTTGCACTTATAAGTTGAATTAGCAGAACCGTGTTCTCACGGGGATCAACATTGCACTTGTACCTTGTTGTACTCAATTGATATCATGTTCTTTTGTCTATGGATGTCACCATTGTGAAATAAAGAGGGAACTTGTAAGTCCATGGAGTTTGTATCCTGTGTTAGAGAAACGCCTGGGATGCTAGCCTAAGCCATGCCTAATCATGGTGGAAACTTACAACATCACCATAGTGACATCTATGAAGCATTCTTCTTAAAAAAAGAGACACATTGAGAAAAGAGGAAAGAGAGGAAAAAGCACCATATTCCCATGGTACATAAGAAGAATTGCTGAGATGCTCATTGTCTGCTTTCCTTGTCATTTTGGTTATGGGAAAGCTCATGTACCATGTGCAAGGGGTACCCCTTGGCGGTTCTCAATGATATGCAAATACTTACAGTGACAAGAACTTACCTGGACCCAAAGTTGAGTATGGATGAGGTGTGGCCTTCGTATTCAAGGGTCATGAGATTGCCAACTTATACTTCGTCAAGCATATACTTCAGCTTTGCCACTTTAACCTTAACCACTTCAAGATGCTTATGACAGGGGAAATGAGGGCTGAAAGCTAACAAGTACCATAATTTTTGGAAGCTCTTTTTGAAAATTGTAATCACTGCTTCCTTTACAAAAAGGGTTTTCTTCCACCACTATTGTGTCTCCACCTTCTACCTTTAGGCACCATGAAGAGAGCATAGTTGTCATTCTATGTGCAGTGTTCCAAAGCTTATTAATTGATGCATACCGTCTTATTACTTGCTCTTGTGCTACTTGTTTCTAGTCACCCTTGTGAACTTTGCAGGTATCCTATGCATTATATTGGTACTCTATGAGGGACAAGATGATTACCACTATGCTATGTTTTTTGAATGTGAAACAAACAAACGTTTTTCAATGCATGTTATTCATGATCTTTGTTTGTATCTTGTCATGTTGCATGCATAGTTACTATGTCCTATTGTTAGAACTCCATCTTTCATGCACATGTTTAGAGTTCTTTGATCTTAGCTTTCAATGCTTGCAAATGGTTGGATCTTTATCATGAGGGTGCATGTCACCTCAAAAATTATTCTTTTATCACTTACCTACTCCAGGACAAGCAGGAGTTAAGCTTGGGGATGCTGATACGTTAGAAACGTATCTATAATTTTTTATGCTGCATGATTGTTTTGTATCTACTTTGCTTTGCCTATCTACACTTTGAGGTGCTTTTTACATGTTTTCTGGTACTAACCTATTAACAAGTTGCAACAGTGCCAGATGCCTGTTTTCTGCTGTTTTGGGTTTAGAAAAGTTAATAATGAAATATTCTCGGAATTACTTTCCGTGGGGAACAAGAAGTCCAGAGGAGAGCCGGAGGGGACATCCAGGGGGGCCAGACCCACCCAGGAGCGGGGGTAGGTGGGCCCACTCCTGGATAGGGTTTGGTGGCCCTGGCTGCCTCCCGGTCACTCCCCTTCGCCTACAATAAGCCTCTGATGCAGAAACCCTGGGTACCGATCAGAAATCCACGAAACCGTTTGTAGCCGCCGCCACCATCATCCCTAGATCGGGGGGATCTGAAGTTCTTCCCGGCACCCTGCCGGAGGGGAGATCATCCCGAAGGCCTTCTCTCCGGTATGGTTGTATATCCTCCTTTGTTCTTTCATGTATAGATCTTGTGAGCTCCGTTCATGATCACGATCTAATCTATTTGTAATCATGCATGTTGTGTTTGTGGGGATCCGATGGATATTGAGATTATTATGTTGGTTTGATTAATGGTTTTGTCTTTATGATTCTATCATGTCTGTGTTGTTTGTGATCTTGCATGCTCTCCATTGCTAGTGGTTATCTTGGCAAGTAGTTGCTAGTGACTCTAAGAGGGGGTATTTATGCTCGATAGTGGGTTCATGCCTCTAGTTTCCAATGGAAGTGACATAAATCTCTTCGGTTGTAGATGTGCTATTGCTATTAGGGAGAAAACAACGGTCTCTTGTTCATGGAACATGTGGACTGTTTACCTTACACACTTTGCTTAAAGCAGTTGTCTGTTGCTTGCAACTTAATACTGGAGGGGGTTCGGATGATAACCTGAAGGTGGACTTCTAGTCATAGATGCAGCTGGATGGCGGTCTATGTATATTGTTGTATTTCCCAATCAACCTCATAGGATCTTTCTGGCTAGTAATTGAATTTTTATGCCTTGCTCAGTTCCTATCAATTGCCCCGTTGTAATTTGGTTAGCCTTCATGCCATGTTGTTTATCTAAGGAGAGCACCTCTAGTGAACTATGGACCCCGGTCCAATCTTTACCATTGATACATCTTCCACTGTTACTTGTTTACTTGTTGCAAACCATTACCTTCCACACCATACATTTAATCCTTTGTTACAGCAAACCGGTGAGCTTGACAACCTCACTGATTCGTTGGGGCAAAGTCTTAAGTTTGTGTTGTGCAGGTCTCCGTGTTGCTTGCAACACCTATGTGACGTTTCCTTCCTCCTTCTGGTTCGATAACCTCGGTCTCAACTGAGGGAAGACTTGCTGTTGTGCTCTTGACAACTTGCTCTTGGGATTCTCAACAAGACTCCACATCAAGCACCAAGTTCTATGGTGCCACCAAGGAGTCATCAGCGCGCTGTGTAGTTGGGCCGGCCCAGTAACATTCCCGCGCATAGCCCAGTAATTCAAACAATCTTTTCCCATTTTAGTTCAAACCTAGTTCAATTAGTAGATTCAAAAATCAATTCAAGAAGATTTACTGAACCAAATTGCATGATTCCAATTTTGTTAGAAAGGTATTCAAATTAGCAATCCAAGCCTGTTGGATTCAACCCATTTGAAATTATAGATCACCGACACTAAAAATAACAAGACAGAGACTTTTCCACATTCAAACATTTTTCAAAAATCAACCATAAATGCTTTTGAGTTGATTCTAACTCTCAAAATCACATTTGACAAGATCTAACTGAATATGTAAAAATATTTAGGTATACCTAAAGTGATCTTGGACTAGTATTAAAAGAATGCCCCATAGGCATTTCTAGTCACTTTAATTATTTAAAATAGTAATTTTAAACTTTATAAAATAGGAACACCACTTTAAATCACATTCCCATGTATTAGAATATGTGGTGATGACATGTGTCAACATGATCCCATATTTTAATTAGAGAATATTAAATCTTAAGTAGTTTTCAATGAGTAGAAATTACTTTTCCAAAATAAAATAAATAAGACTAGGTCTTTATTTCATGTGATGATGCTAGATCATCTAGTGTGAACCTTTATGTGCCAAATAGAGATAGTTAAGTATTTTTTGGTGATTGTGTACCTCATATTTATTTATAGATGCTAGTACCGACCAAGGCTACGAGGAGGAGGAGTACTACAATAAGAAGAAAACTTCAACCACTGCACCAATCAAGGCAGGCTAAGCTAAACCATGCAAGTCCTACTTGCAAGCCTAACCCTACAAGATAACCTATGCAATGCATTAGACATGCTTTGGTTATGCAACCTTGATTATACCAATTCCAAGTTTTACTTGCAAGCGTTATTATTTTATTTCTTTATCAATGTTCTTTACGTTCCCTTATTAACTTGTGAATTTTGGAAAGTTACTATAGGTAGCATAAAGAGCATAAAACTTGTCCTAAGTAGTTAGAACTAGATGTCATACTGAGGCATGAGACTAGATTTGGATAGTCACACTTGATCAATTTTAGTGGCTAGTGCTAAGCATAAAAATTTGATCACTTTAGATGGGAATACTTGGTGAAAATGATTATGAAAACCTTGGAATGAAGATTCATTCTATTGAAATGTTTTGACATGTGTTAGTGAAAAACACAAGATGACTTGATGATCATAATGTTGAGGCATGAGCCTTAACCTTTTATAAAATTGATGGTTGGGTTTGGATGCGATACCATTCCAATTTTACCATACAACCACAATACCCGAATTTGGGTAGGGCCTGACTGGAAGCTTATATGTCTTAGTATGGGTTCCTTGCGGAATAGGTTTGAGCTAAGGCTACCTTGTAAATGTGAATGTCCACCTATGCAGTTTCCAAGATGACAGATGGTCATGGTTGGGAGGTCAAACTCATAGGGGAGGTGCCTATACTAGGGTGTGTAATTGAAAAGCTAGGATTGATTATCCGCATACTAAGTATGATGATTCAGGATTGTTCCTGACGAATGTATCGAACGTTGTGGTGAAAGTGTACAATCTTTGCAGAGTGTCAAACTATTCGAATAGCCGCATCCGCAGTTATGGACAGTTGGAGTGGCCATACTGTTCCGGCGTTAGATGTTTTCAAAATGACTTGTGAAATGAAATATGGCTTTGACTTGACCACAACAGGGTTGTGAACATGAAAACTAAGTTCCCACTTAGGTGTTGTAAAACATTAAATTAGGTTTCTTTACTTCTAAACTCAGAGATAAACCTGCCTTTTTTCAAATAAACCTAGAGCTTAGGATTCCCACTCAAACTACTTTACTTGTTAGTGATAGTTTTCAAGTACTTAAAGAGTACTCATGGCTTTGTCCCTGGCTATTCCTATGGCCAGACTATGAAGAGGACTACCAGGATGATGGACAATAGGAAGTCTATTACAACTAGGATCATCTCCCATCGTCAGCATTGCCTGTGACCCTGAAGATGGAGCATCGACCATGCTACCGTTATTATATTGTTCCGCTGCGTTCATTGTATTAAGACTGGGTCATGAGATCCTTTATTTGTAAGATCTTTATTATGGTTTGTAATGGATGATGAACTATGGTATCAATCTGTTATGTCTCGCAAAAATGGTAATCCTAGGATTGCGATGTATGGCATAACAAGCATCTGAGATTAAAAATCCGGGTGTTGAAAAGTTGGTATCAAAGCCATTCTAACCATAGGAGAGCCTAGTTAGAATGGATGCTTGAATATAAAACTTAGTTTCAAAACAAAAGAAGTGAGTATTTAGGAAAACCTATTCTCATTCTTATCACTTAGATTCTTTCAAGAAAATTCATGTCCTCAAAAATTCTTGCAATCCTACATAAAATTTTACACACTTGATCACCTCACTAACTTACTCATCCTATATTATTATAGATGGAAGTCAAATATATCAAGTTCTACCAGTTGGGAAACGGAGGAGAGCTCATCTTCGAGCGCGATTTAGACCAACTCTTGGAACTTCTTGAGCACCCGCACCCCGAGTTCTTCGGAGCATAGCTCAATGATTAGCAAGGAGGAAAACTACAATGGCTGATCGTTGCAAATCTCAGAGGCAAGATGGAGGCACCCACCTCAGAGGGGATCCAATTCAGCTTGAGGGAGAACAACTGGCTAGACGGACTCGCCAGTGCTATGTAGGAAGCTCTTGGCCGTCTGTGTGGGCAAAGCATCAACCAGATCAAGGGCACTCGCTTTGAGTACTATGCAAGGCATGATGCTATGGGATAGCCATTGGAGGTACCAGGACATCCGGAGCTGAAGCATCAAGTGGATCATCTGGACTTCATGTTGTATGATAGGCAGAAGGAGTTGGACAATGCCCGCGCCTACTCCAACCACAACTATGCCATTGCAGTCAAGAAGGACTAGACCCTCGCCATCCTTGTAAAGGAGCGCAAGTCACTTCGCCGTCTGCATGACAAGAAGGATCGCATCATTGCCCACCTTCATCACAAAGTGTCAGACTTGGAGGAGACCATCCATGAGCGGGACATGCAGCTTAAGGAGAGGGAGAACGAAGGTGAATATATCCGTGGAGATCCCTACTGCTACCTCATTGATGATGATGACTACCTGGAGGACCAAGCCATGGATTTCCACACTGATGATGATGATTCCCCCTTCATTGATGATGATGAAGCCACCAGTTCTGATGAGTAGTAGAACTTGAGTACTATCGTAGGTGTGAGTTGTATCCAGTCCCACTATATCGTAGCTTCATAGAATGGTTTGTAAAAGCATCTGTTACCCTAGTGTGGTGTGTGTTTGTATTGGGTGCTATGAATGAATGAATGAAAAGCAAGTTGCTAGTTGTCAAAAACCAGAGTCAAACTCAAAGTTTAAAATCTTTTCAAAAACAAATCCATGAACCTTAAAAATTTCCCTCTTGTCTCGGGATCTATCTCAATCTTCAGATGCCTCGTAGAGGGAGCAGCTCATCTCAAGACCCAATGCTGCAAATCTTGCAAATGCTGGACGTTAAGCTAACTTAGCCACCCTTCAATAGATATCTCAGATGGCCAATAACAATCAAGGCCATGGAAACCAGGATAACCATGGATCCAATCTCAAGAACTTTCAAAACACCAATCCCCCCATATTTAGTAAGTCTTAAGAGCCATTAGATGCTGATGACTAGCTGCAGACCATGGAGAATAACTTAGAATTCGCAGGAGTGGAGGCCAATAAGAAAGTACTGTTTTCCACCCATTATTTGGCGGGTGATGCAAGAGCTTGGTGGAATAGCATTCACACCATGAATGGAGGACAGATGATGGCTTGGGATGAATTCAAACTCAAGTTCAGCCAAACCCATGTGCCACCAGGTTTGATTATGCGGATGGGGGATGCATTCAAGGAGCTGAAGAAGGGAAGGATGATTGTGGTAGAGTACCGCGACGGATTTCTTTCTCTGTCTAGGTATGCCCCTGATGAGATTAGAACTGAAGCCAAGAAGAAGGAGAGATTCTTTTATGGTTTGCATGATGATATGCAGACAGTGCTGGTCAACATTTCCTTTGCTGACCTTGAAGCCTTAGTGGATTCTGCAATCCAGATGGAAGGCAAGATCAACCAAGCCAACGATAATCCTAAGCGTTGGATGATGCATCAACCAGGATCCCACCATACCCCGAAGTATCGCCCCAACCCATCTGCAGGATAAGCCCCGAGAAATAATAGACCCCCTATGACCCATCCTAACTATCCCAACCATGGAGGAGGAAACCCAAGGCCCGGAGGAAACCACAACAACAACCCCGGCAACTCCAACAATTTCAACCGTGCACCGCCCAAGTCCAACAATCCCAACAACCCCAATACTGCCCCATGGACTGGAAGCAATGTTGTTCCTATTGCAGGAAAAGACAAGTCTCTTGTTACTTGTTTTGAATGCGGAGTAAAGGGTAACTACTCCAACAAGTGACCCAAGAAGCTTGCAGCACCCAATGTGAATGCACCAGCTCAGCAGCAGCACTGTGTTCAGCCTGGAAGGAGGTTTTCCCCAAGAAACTCACTCAACCGCAACGGTCGTCTGTTTCACATGAATGCTGAAGAAGATCAGGAAGCGCCAGATGTCGTTCTAGGTATGTTTTCTATTAACTCAGTATCTGCAAGAGTGTTGTTTGATTCTGGAGCATCGCACTTGTTTGTTAAAGAAGAATTTGCATGCACTAGTAATATTCAACCAACAAACTTGAAGCATGTAATGATAGTTCAAATAACTGGTTCAACCACCAAAGCTAGACAAATTTGCAAGGCCGTACCCATCAGAATCCATGGAATAGATTTTTATGCTAATCTAATAGTACTTGGAACCAAAGTTTTGGAACTAGTACTAGGAACGGATTGGATGTCGAAACATAAAGGATT
Organism: Avena sativa; assembly: GCA_916181665.1. Taxonomy (NCBI): domain Eukaryota; kingdom Viridiplantae; phylum Streptophyta; class Magnoliopsida; order Poales; family Poaceae; genus Avena; species Avena sativa. The sequence continues at coordinate 454,371,071 of OV702294.1, forward strand.
AATCGACTATGCCAAGAAAGCCATAACCATGACTAGTACCACTAGAGTATTAGTAGAGCATGTATCTAAAACTTTGCCCTGTCAATCCAAGTGCAGCAAGAGTCTAGCCCAACCAACCCTTGACCAACTCAAAGTAGTCTGTGAATACCCCGACGTATTCCCAGAAATATTGCCCGGTAATGCCCCCGGATCGGGGTATCGAGTTTATCATTGAACTAATCCCTAGAACCGGACCCATAGCTCAGAGACCTTATAGTATAAACCCATCTAAATTAGTGGAGCTAAAGAAGCAACTGGATGCTATGCTGGAGATAGGTCTGAGTCAACCAAGTGCGTCGCCATGGAGATCACCTGTTTTGTTTGTGTATAAGAAAGATGGAGGTAATCGTTTGTGCACAGATTATCGGAAGCTGAATGATGTCACCATTAAGAACAAGTACTCAGTGGTGAAGATAGAAGACCTGTTTGACCAGTTGACCGGTGCCAAAGTTTTTTCTAAGATTGATCTTAGAACTGGTTATCATCAACTCAAGATTCGTGCAACGGATATTCCAAAGACTGCCTTTACCACCAGATATGGATTGTATGAGTACACTGTCATGTCTTTTGGATTAACCAATGCCCCCGCTTATTTCATGAACCTCATGAATAAGATTTTTATGAACTTCCTGGATAAGTTTGTCGTTGTTTTTATCAACGATATTCTGATGTATTCCAAATCAGAAGAAGAACATGAGATACACCTGAGGACCATCTTTGAAACCCTTAGGGAGCATCAGTTGTATGCCAAGTTTAGAAAATGTGAGTTCTGGTTAAAGGAAGTAGGATTCCTAGGACATATCATGTCGGCAGGAGGAATTTCTGTCGATCCCGCCAGGGTTAAGGATATTGTAGAATGGCAAGCCCCAACCACTCAAACCCAAGTTCGCGCATTTCTCGGATTAGCGGGATATTACAGCAAGTTCGTAGAAGGATTCTCGAGCATCGCAAGACCCATGACCCAGCTGAAGAAAGATAAGAAGTTTGAATGGACGGACAAATGTGAAGCAAGTTTTAAAGAACTCGAGAAGAGATTTATTTCAGCCCCAATCTTTATCATGCCGGATATCACGAAGCCTTTTGATGTGTATTGTGATGCATCCAAGGTCGGTATCGGATGTGTTTTAATGCAAGAAGGCAAAGTCATATCCTATTTGTCCCGACAACTGAAGCAACATGAGTAGAATTACCCTACCCATGACCTCGAATTAGGAGTCGTAGTTTTAGCCTTGAAGACATGGCGACATTACCTCATGGGTAACCGCTGTGAGATTTATTTAGATCACAAGAGACTGAAGTATATTTTCACCCAGAAGGAGCTAAATATGAGGCAAGGAGATGGATAGAGTTAACCAAGGACTATGATCTTGACATTCACTATCACCCCGGCAAGGCCAATGTAGTAGCAGATGCTCTTAGCAAATTGCCGTGTCGATTGAACACCATGATTCCGAAAGATCAACCAAGTTTGCATAAGGAATTGGAAGATTTCAGAATGGAGGTAGTTAGTGAAGGATTTTTGGCTAGCATAGAAATTCAACCCACCTTGATAGATAAGATCAAGGAGGCGCAGAAAGGAAATGCTAGTATCGACGAAATCAAACGTCATATCGGTATAGGGAAGGTACCCGGATTCACCAAAGATGAAGGACTTTTGTGGTACAAAGGACGTATCTGTGTACCAGCAGATTCCGAGTTGAAGCATGCTATTTTGCAAGAAGACCATGATACTCTTTATTCTTTCCACCCTGGGGGAACCAAGATGTATCAGGATTTGAAGGACCAATTTTGGTGGCATAAGATGAAGAGAGAAATCGAAAGCTACATAGCCAAATGTGATATCTGTCAGAGAGTCAAAGTGGGACATGAGAAACCCGCAGGACTTTTGCAACCATTGCAGACCTAGAATGGAAATGGGATTCAGTTGGAATGGATTTTATCACCGGTTTTCCTACATCTAGTAGGGGAAATGACTCTATTTGGGTCATAGTGGATAGACTGTCCAAAGTAGCACATTTCTTACCAGTCACGACCACTTACCAGATTTCGAAGCTAGCAGAGTTGTACATTGCTAGGATAGTCAGTTTACATGGAGTCCCCAAGAACATTGTGTCGGATCGAGGAACCTAGTTTACCTCGAGGTTTTGGAAGAAAGTCCAAGAAGGATTAGGAACCAGACTGGATTTTAGCACAGCTTATCACCCGCAGACTGATGGACAAATGGAGCGAGTAAACCAGATACTCGAAGATATGTTGAGAGCTTGTGTGTTGGAATATGGATCAAAATGGGAAGACTATCTTCCTTTCGCAGAATTCTCATATAACAACAGTTACCAAGCCATTTTACAAATGGCCTCATTTGAATTTGTGTATGGAAGGAAGTGTCATACCCCGTTGAATTGGTCGAAAGTAGGAGAGAGTCAGATTTTCGGACCCGACATCCTAAGAGAAGATGAAGAGAAAGTTCACAAAATCCATGAGCACCTTAAGACCGCCCAATCTAGACAGAAGAGTTATGCCGACAAGAGACATCCCAAAAATATTAAACAAGATTATCAAGTTCTAATCACCCAAGTTTAGGGTTAACCAAAAACGTTTGTTATTAAAATTAATATGAATGCATGTGTGTGTATGATTAATGCATGAAGGCTTGCAATGCCATGTTTGATTTCTATGAATGGCAAGGATTGGTTTAAATATGAAAAAAACATCATCTAGATAATTTCCAAGCAGAATCATATGAAGAGAAAATCAAAATTAAGCAATATGAGCAAATGGTCATTTTGACCAAAGTTAACCACTAGACCACTTTGAGTGTTCCTAGTCCAAGTTTTCTAATAGAAACAAATCCAGTTCTTTTCATCCCTTGCAAGACCAAGTAAAAGTGAACCCAAGCCCACTTTACAAACCAACAGAAACAAATTCCAAATCTATGCAAAGGACAATTCAAAATTGAATCCTTAATAGGTACTAAGATCACCATTTCTCAAAAATCACTTAAACCAGTTCACCTTGCCAAACCCAAGCACCCTCAGACTACCAAGCATGTGATCAGAGCACTCACCAAAATTCATCAAAAAATTCAATTTTAAATTTCATGCGGCCGTTTCATCAAACACTTGGTGAGCACAGATCAAACTGCCTAACTCTCACTAATCTTGATCAATTCCTTGTTCCCCCATTGCCCCAAATTCTGTCCCCGTGTCGCCCCTAGTGACCACTAGTGCATTCAACAAGCTACTCACCCTACCCTTGCACCAGTGCCATGCCACCTGAAGCCACCATTGCCGGCCGACAATGGCCAGGACGCAGGAGAGAGCATCGCGTCTGTCCACGATGTCCAGGAGGGAGGCCACCATCCACTGCCACCGCCTGTCCAACCCTCGAGCGCAGCCAGGCCCAGGACCACCGAGAAAACACCGCACCCATTTTCTCTCTGCCATGCCGAGAGCACGCCAGAGCGCCACAGCTGATATGCACGCACACGCCGTGCCTCGCCCTCACCGCGCATAACTACATTCGCGATGCCTCTAGTTACCTCCCAGACACGACCGCTAGCCGCCGCGCGACTAGCGGCACCTGTACGCCGTCTCGAACACCACCATTTCCGCTCAGAGCACTGAACGCGCTCGACCGTTCTCGACCGCCCCGTGCCGTGCCATTAAGCCAGTCACGATCGCCAGGAGACGCCGCACCGCCCTATGCCGTTAGCTCGTTGTACTGACATTGCCGGAGGAGACTACCCATGCCGCACTGCCCCTCTCCCTGGTGTATAAATAGAGGCCACCCCAGCCCTCATTCTTCACACCATCTCACTCCCCTCTCTCTCAGAACCACCCCACACCCTTTCCTAGAGCCGGAATTTCATTGGAATCTACCGCTGCAGAGGAGGAGTGGAGCCGTTGATTGGAGCCACCCCAGGAGCCGCCGCAACCACCGTTCGAACCGCCGTTGTTGACAACATCATTCGCCCCCATCACCGACCCTAGTTGGAGCCCTGGTAAGCCACCGCGTACCCCCACCGTCGCCATTAGGGTTCGTTCTCGTTGGAGCCGTTCAAAGGAGACGACGAGCATGAGCCGTAGATCTTGTTATAATCGTAGGGCTTAGATTGAAATGTACCACTTCGCTTAGACTGAGCCACTGACGCGTGGGATCCCCTGTTAGCATCCTGCTGTGCGCTTGCTGTGCAGTTGGGCCGGCCCAGTAACATTCCCGCGCGAGCCTAGTAATTCAAACAATCTTTTTCCATTTTTGTTCAAACCTAGTTCTGTTAGTATATTCAAAAATCAATTCAAGAAGATTTACTAAACCAAATTGCATGATTCCAATTTTGTTAGAAAGGTATTGAAATTATCAATCCAATCCCATTGGATTCAAACCATTTGATATTATAGATCACATACACCAAAAATAACAAGACAAAGACTTTTCCACATTCAAACATTTTTCAAAAATCAACCATAAATGCTTTTGAGTTGATTCCAACTCTCAAAAATCACATTTGACAAGATCTAACTGAATATGTAAAAATATTTAGGTTTACATGCAGTCATCTTGGAGTAGTATTAAAGAATGCCCCATAGGCATTTCTAGTCACTTTAATTATTTAAAATAGTAAATTTAAACTTTATAAAATATGACCACCACTTTAAATCACATTACCATTTATTAGAATATTTGGTGATGACATGTGTCAACATGATCCCATATTTTAATTGGAGAATATTAAATCTTAAGTAGTTTCCAATGAGTAGAAATTACTTTTCCAAAATAAAATAAATAAGACTAGGTATTTATTTCATGTGATGATGCTAGATCATCTAGTGTGAACCTTTGTGTGCCAAATAGAGATAGTTAAGTATTGTTTGGTGATTGTGTACCTCGTATTTATTTATAGACGTAGTACCGACCAAGGTTATGAGGAGGAGGAGTACTACGAACAAGAAGAAGAAGAAAACTTCAACCACTTCACCAATCAAGGCAAGCTAAGCTAAACCATGCAAGTCCTACTTGCAAGCCTAACCCTACAAGATAACCAATGCAATGCATTAGGCATGCTTTGGTTATGCAACCTTGATTATACGAATCCCAAGTTTTACTTGAAAGCTTTATTATTTTATTTCTTTTTCAATGTTTTTTACCTTCCCTTAGTAAATTATGTATTTTGGAAAGTTACTATAGGTAGCATAAAGATCATAAAACTTGGTCTAAGTAGTTAGAACTAGATGTCCTACTGAGGCATGAGACTAGATTTGGATAGTCACACTTGATTAACACCGCTCAGAAGTCAATACCCTTAACTTTAGTGGCTAGTGCTAAGCATAAAATTTTATCACTTTAGATGGGAATACTTGGTGAAAATGATTATGAAAACCTTGGAATGAAGATTAATTCTATTGAAATGTTTTGACATGTGTTAGTGAACACAAGATGACTTGATGATGAAAATGTTGAGGCATGAGCCTTAGCCCTTTTATAAAATTGATGGTTGGGTTCGGATGTGATACCATTAAAATTTTACCGTATAACCACAATACCCGAATTTGGGTAGGGCTTGACTGGAATCTTGTATGTATTCATATGGGTTCCCTTGCGAAACAGGTTTGAGCTGAGGCTACCTCGTAAATGTGAAAGTCCACCTATGAAGTTCCCAAGATGGCAGATGGTCATGGTTGGGAGGCCAAACTCATAGGGGAGGTGCCTATACTAGGGTGTGTAATTGAAAAGTTAGGATTCATTATCCGCATACTAATTATGATGATTCAGGATTGTTCTGATGGATGTATCGAATGTTTTGGTGAAAGTGTACAATCTCTGCAGAGTGTCAAACTATTCGAATAGCCGCATCCGTGGTTATGGACAGTTGGAGTGGCCATACTGTTCCGTCGTCAGATGTTTTCAAAATGACTTGTGAAATGAACTATGACTTTGATTTCACCACAACAGGGTTGTGAACATGAAAACTAAGTTCCCACTTAGGTGTTGTAAAATATTAAATTGGTTTTCTTTACTTCTAAACTCAGTTAGAGATAAACCTGGCTTCTTGCAAATAAACCTAGAGCATAGGATTCCCACTCAAACTACTTTACTTGTTAGTGATAGTTTGTGAGTAGTTAAAGAGTAATCATGGCTTTGTCTCTGGCTATTCTTATGGCCTGACTATGAAGAGGACTCCCAGGATGATGGATAGTAGGAAGTCTATGACAATTAGGATCATCTCCCATCGTCAGCATTTCCTGTGACCCTGAAGATGGAGCATCGACCATGCTATCGTTATTATATTATTTCGTTGTGTTGATTGTATAAAGACTGGATCATGAGATCCTTTATTTGTAAGACCTTTATTATGGTTTGTAATGGATGATGAACTATGGTATCAATTTGTTATGTCTCGCAAAAATGGTAATCCTGGGATTGCGATGTATGGCATAACAGGCATCTGGGATTAAAAATCCGGGTGTTGACAGTTACCCCTACCACGTGCTCCCAGGGCACGAGCTCGCGTGCCTGCACGGCGCGTGCGGCTGCACGGAGCCCGGCTGCAACTACACCGTCCCACCGAAAAATCTCATGGTCTACTTTGCAAGGGATCACCCGATCAAAGTGATTAGGCTCTCCTATGGCTACGCTATTCTTCTCCAAGAGAAGGTGCCGTTCCCTGAGCCGGCACGCCGCCGGCTCGTTTTGTAGGGGGATGGCTCTGTTTTTTCTTGTACATCCCTGCTCATGTTCCGAGAACCGTTCTAGGAATCGTCCCTAGGCCCACCTTCGTGTCTGCGGGTATGCGTCAGGTCGGTCTCGTGCGCATGGCCGATGTACACTGTGAGTATGTGGTCGCACGACCAGCCGTCGTCGTCCTATGCAGTGCATGTGACGGCCATGTTGCCGAGCTGCCCGACGCCGGGCAAGGTGGAGTTTGCGGACCTGGGGTTGGTCCTTTGTGTGCCATCCAAGTACCTTGTCGATGCTGGACCGGACAAGCAGATCAATTTCTGCATTCGCATCGAGAAGACCGACAGGGAGTTGTAGAACTTGTGTTGTGCTTAAATGTATCCCATAATCAATACTAGTCCGGTGTGGAGAGCATACTTGTCCGACTAATGTATGTTAGTCGCAGTTCTGTAATAATACTCCTTAGTGTAATACATGTTATATTTATCTAAAAATTTGGTCAAATTTCATTAAGTTTGACTTAAGAAAAAGCTAGAAGTACACTTATTTGCGGATAGAGGGAGTGTTCCTTAATAATCGTTCGTGCTCCACCTGCGAGTGTCACGCTGTCCATGGGCGGCGCACATAAAATGTTAGATGTGTTCGTGTCATAACAGCCATTGGATTTTGTTGGTAGGATTGGTGTTCTTTAATTCTCCCCCTTCCCCACGAAGCCGCTGTCCTCACTCCATCCCTTAGGTTCTAGCAGGCGGCGCGCCACCCCACCAGCAACCTCTCCCGCCGCCACCCCGCTCCTCCACCTGCTTCTTGTCATGGCTTCGCGGGGAGACGACCAGGAAACATGTGAAGATCACAGAGACGGTGAAAGCGACGTGAGTCATCTCATACCATACATTTCATGGGGATTTATTTATTTAGACTTAGATCTACTCTGATTACTTATGTACATCTAGTGTGCTAGATCGTCGCGACTTTGTACGACTCCGATTATCACAGTTTAGCAGAGGGGAAGAGTCCTCCCGTTGTAAAAAACATGAGCTTGTGGCTGCTAAATTTGTAGCAATCGAGGGACGCAACACAGGAAGGAGGTTCTTAGGGTGTGGGCAGGGTGAAGCGTGGCCAATTAAAAGTGGCGGCATTGTCAAATGGGTAGATCCAGAGTGGCCATTGTCTATGCAGAAATCGCTAGATAAACTATGGCAGAAGTATGATGAAATGAAAGAAGCCTTAGTCAGCGCACTTCTTGAGAGTGCTGAGATGATGTTAATGGCCCTTGATGATGCACCAACCCTTCGCCGTGAAATACGAAGGTTGGAAGCCAAGGTTAGCAAAGTCAGGAAGGAGAGGGACATGGCGATGGCCCTGAAGGCTAAAGTAGAGAAAGACCTGACTGCATCAAGGATTGAACTACACGAGAAGAAAGTTCACGATGTCACAACTACCAATATGCACAGGTTCCTTAGGATCAAGGCATAAAAAGAACTGACCAAGTGCAAATAGGATGCCGAAAAAATGGCGCTGAAGATTCAAACCCTGGAGTGGCAGAATGAAGGGCATTGTGGTAAGGTTAGGAAGATAATGTATATGTGTGAAAACTAAGTTTGTTCAGATTGAGCTCCCTACTATTAATTGTAATAGAATTTGTCGACCAAGTGGTCTGAAGTCTGAACTAGTAGGAGCCCAAGCTGAAGCATGTCCGTGGATTTTCAGTTGCGTGTGGGAATGCCCGGAACAAAATGTAATAGTATTTGTCGACCAAGTGGTCTGAAGTCTGAACTAGTAGTGTCTGCTCGGAACAAATTGGGCGTCTGTTCGTCTATCTTATGCGTTTCCTTGTTCATTTTGTCTGATGGTGGTAATCTAACTTTGCTGGTTTGTTTAAGCGGAATCCACATGAAAAGGGCACATACACAATTTATATCTTGGAAGCACGAGCACCAGTTATTGTGCTGAACACAGTTATCGATAATTCCCATTGCAAGCCGCCAAACCCATTACAATAATTGTACTCGCATTAAACAGAACCGAAATTGCAACCAGCCTAAACAACATCTAGACCGAGATCACGGCACTGTCATCGGAGTCCACCTCGATTGGTGACCCCACCACGCCCTTCCCAGCGACATCCACTCCCTCTCATGGCTTGCCCTTCGCCAAGGAGGCTTCAATGGCGTTCTGCATTGCTTCTTCGCCATCCTCATCCTTGTCGGAATCAACAATGATGAAGGGGATGGGGGTGGCAACGATCGAGCACCTTCGCGCCTGGCGGCTCCTGCTCGAGCTCAACGCTGTAGCACTGTGTCTGCAAATAGGAGGGGCTGAGCTCGGAGACGCAGCGCAGCCGTTTGGCTCAACAAACCATGGCCATTTTATACTGCGATGGTAGGATCTAGGGGTGGATCCTCCACGGCGAGACCGACCACGATCGCTAGAGTGGATGAATCTGCCACCACGAGCCATGAAGGCAGATTTTTCCTGATACAGGGTGTACGGGGAGGGTGGAAAGCTGTGGGACCAGGCATGTGACGGCTACTCGGCATGGCCTCCTAGCGATATGTAGGTGGGCATGAGGCAAAAAAATTTGGTCAATGAGCACGAAAGGGCCTTTGAACAACGAAGGCGCGAGCTTTCGAGTAGCCCCACCCGTCAGCCCAAAGTTGATGGTAGGATTCTCCTCGAGTTACTGGGTGGGATAAATCACGCTTCACCGTTCCCCTGCTCTGACATCAAAAGGCTCCTCCGCCGTCCCCTCTTTCCTCTGCCCTAGATCCCCTAGCCCATGTCTTGCAGCTCATGCAGTTCGTCTCGGGCAGAATCAGGGTCGCCTCAACGCTGCTAGGTGGGTGTCCCCATTAGGTATCGGAAGACGCCCTACGATTACTACCCCGAGATGTTTTGTTTGTGCGGTGAGAAGATACCGAGATGGATTTCTTGGACCGACAAAAATACTGCATGAAAACTCAGCAACTGCGGCATCAGAGCGGTAACTCCGTATGCTATGTGCAGTTGGTAACCCCAATTTGGGAACTGTTATGTAATTTTGTGTTTGTTTGCTTCGATTGTTCGTAGGAAGGGAGGGGACCGGGATGTGACAAGTTTGTGTGGATCGAAAATCCCCTTACAGGTTTCATAAGGAACTTATTCAGGATCTTCGTGATGCTGTGTGCAACAAGAAGGAGGAGATTTGTGTGCTGGAGCGAGAGATCCGGGAGCTTCGCTAGATGGAGGGGAGGCAGGAGCCGGGAGGAGGCGTGCAAGCTAAGTTGCGGAAGCAAGCTGGTGAGATAGACGAGCTAAAGATTGGGCCGAAAAGTGGAAACAATTTCCTCATTATCTGGGCATTATCTGTTTCCTTTGTTCTTTATGTTGCCATGGCATTTTCCAGTAGCTGAAATTAATTGCTGCTTCGTGGGATTGTAGCAGCTTAGAACTTGTTTTTCAGCTCAGAACCTTTTAATAAGTGTAATGCTAAAAACAGGTATTTAATCTGACTGGCGCAACCAGTAAGCGGTCATGTAAATTATGTCTGTGCCACTACCATCCATCGACCTGGAGAAGCAATCCCCATCAGCTCCGATGCTGCGACTGTATAGATAGTAGTGGCACATTCACAATTTTGGCTTCAACAAGTGTCTTCAGGCATTAACAAATCTCAAGTCGCTACGAGCGAAGTATTACATAGTCAATGAACGGATAAGTACGAGAATGTTAAATAACTCATATTGTCTGAAGACACCGCTACACGCTTATTTCGCCCGACAATTCCCATGAACACAGCTCCAGAATTTTACAGAATACATAGACAGGTTCGACATCAACACATTACGGTGCTTCTTTGGTGCCAGCCTTCTTACCCATCCTGGGTGCCACTTCTTTGCCTCGGTGTCCTCTGTCTTCTTCATTGCTCGCATTCCTCCTCTCCTTGGGTGCCAGCTTCCTTACCATCACATACTCTGCATCTCCGGGTCGAGGAAAGTCAGGCCAATCAGCATCAGAATTGTGTTCAGCCTCATCACTCCACTCGTTTTGATTTTATCCCCCCAGCAAAATTACTGAGTCTGCATTCATGTTTATTACCTTGCGCTTCCTGTCAAAAAATAGGACATGGTTAAGCACCTAATATCTATAGAGTAATACCGAATTTGTTTTGTATAGGTACCATCTCATACCTAGGTTTGAGTGCATTAAGAGGACACCCCGCTGCTCTATGGCATATGAGACGGCAGGTCTTGCATCAGTTTTTGCCCTTCTTGCTACCACTAAAAGTTGAACCAGCCCTCTCCAGAATATTCTTAAACCTATTCACTTGTGGTCTACCTTAGCCCCTTTTTGTTACTGGCTGGCACAGATCAAAACTAAGTTGCACTCGAGGCCACTGAGATGGGTCAGTACAGGGTTCGACGGAACCAGCGTACACAGCTCTGAACTTTTCCAAAGAGAAGTAGTCAGACAAATATTGATCCAAATGTGGTAGAGTTCTTTTCTTCACCAAGAATACCAACGCGTGTTCGCATGGTTTCCCGGTATGCTGCCACTCTAAGTAGGTGCATTCCCGCCGCTCGATGTTCACAACATCCCTGTGGCCATTTTTGGACATATCAACCACCTCACAGCTGCTGCTGTTTGACGGGAGAACCCTAAGATGACCAAGCCCTCGACTTATCTTATGCAGTTGTTGTACAACAGGCGGTAGCATATGGCCTCTAAGTCTCCGACCAATATCTCTCCTTATATTTAACAGCTTCATGATCATACTCCGTATGCCGTCCATCAACATATGAATAGGACGTACTTTTATGTCCTTCACCCAGTTATTCAGGCATTCAGCTAGGTTGTTGTTTATGTAATCAACTTTGATGTCAGGGTTGAACTGATTCCTATTCCATAGATGCGAATGATGTGCGGCCAAGTACTGGGGAAGATCTGGGGCTTCGGCAAAAATCTAGCTCATGAAATATTCGTAGCGCCCAGCTCTGTAAGATCTAGCAGCAGCAAACATGTAACCAAATGCTCTGCCTGCGTAGTTTCTGGACAGGTTGAGCATCAGGTGGGCATGGCATTCTCTACCCTCAGCTCGCCACCTCCTTCACTGCATTCGTCAGCCCTTTGCATGCATCTGTGGATATAGCAAATGGATCCATTTGTCCTATAGATCTCCTGAGCTACCTCATAAACCAGACCCAGATTTCCTCTATCTCTGTATCAAATGACCCGAATGCCACTAGGAACATCCATTTGTGACCATCCAATGTTGTAGTAGATGCCAGTCAGCCTTTCCATTTGCCAGTTAAGACAGTACTGTCTACGCTCAGATATGGCCTACATCCGTCCTTGAATCCCTGGATGCAAGGTTCAAGCGCCATGAAAAATCTGTTGAAATAAATTTTACCACCTTCCGATTTAGTGTTGATATCCACAACACTCCCTGGACACCTAGCCTATACCTCAGCCTTGAAGTTGTACAACATCCTAAAGCTATTAGTCCAATCCCCATGCAAGATTTTCAGAGCTTTCTCTGTACCTTTCCAAATCATGTAATACGGTCGGAGAATGTTGTACTAAGAAACGAGTTTATTCTGAATATTCTTCGCGGTCTCCCTAGGGTTATGCTTTAGTATGGACATAGCTTGTAAAGCCACACACTTCATATCAGCCATCGAGGATTTCAGCATGCTCCCTTTCGCACACATGTGGGGAGGGCCCAATTTGTTCACCTGCAACACAGATTACTTTACAGCATAAGCAGAGTTGCCAGATAGATCTTGCACATCAACTTTACTTATATTATAGAGTGAAAAATGATAAAGTTGAAATGGTTTGCTCCATTCATTGCCAGGACATCCTAATTGCCTTTGACACGGGTAGGGCTCTGGCGGAGATCCTCCACAGACAAGGTATCACCACTTGTCCATTCTTCCAATTTAACCTGCAAACTGCCTCATACCTTTGGGAAGTGTTCTTCAGTCTATGAACATCGAACTCCCCCTTGATACAAAAATGTCGAAACGACATCCTGAACTCATGCATGCTGCTGAACTCGGTGCCAACCGAAATTATAGGATCCTCATGCTCATGTATCACCCCGTCTACGTCGGGACCCAAGTCATCAACTGTAATGCCAGCCCCATCGATAAGTGTCTCGTCGATCTCATCATCACCGGATTCTTGATGCTCCACAGTGCCATCTTCTATATCTGATTCAAAATCATCACCATCCTCACCAATTCCTAGCACTGCACACATCGTATTGACTCCTAGGGGTGAGGCTAGACCATCATTTTCACCTACATGGACCGGAATGTTGGCCCAATCTACCTCCCTGTCAACTCTGTTTTCTCCCAGACGCACTGTTGGTGCTGCTGCAACCATAGGGCGTGGTCTTACACTATCATGCATCACATGTTCGTCGGCAGACAAACAGTAATCAGATTCTATTTCATATCGACTGTACAGAACCCTCTTGCTCTTCTTGTGTACATCTTCCTTCCTGATGGAATCCTTACTGATGGTATAATTCGTGATGGTATCCCCATTAGGGATTGACCTCTACGTTGTGTTCCTCAATGAACTAACCTTTTTGCTGCTACTCCTCGTTGTGACATCCTTCCTGTTTCCCCTCATGGGTGTTGGCTCCTGCGTGCCGGCATCATTGCCTGTCCTCTGCGGCGTGTTCCCCTTTGAATTAGCCCTTTTGATGCCACTATTGGGTGTTTTCTCCTTCCCGTCGGCATTATTAGCGGACCTCTGCGGCGTGTTCCCCATCAAGCTAGCATTTTTGCCGCCACTATTGGGTGTGTTCTCCTTCGCGCCGGCATTATTGCCGGACCTCTGCGGCGTTTTCCTCTTCAAGCTAGCATTTTTGCCGCTACTATTGGGTTTGGTATCCTCCGTGCGAGCCACCTTAGCCTTTTTTGCAGCTGCTCCTGGGTGTGTTCACCACCAGTCTGGCCCTCTTATCTTTTTTGCTGCTACTGCTCGGTTTTGCATTATGATCGGATCTCAGGGGTGTACTCTATGGCGTGGTGCCTTTTTTCATGCAACTCTTGGGTGTCCTCTTCTCTAGCGTGGTCTGCTTGGTGATGCCCTTCTTTGGGGTGCTCTTTCTAGGGATGCTCTTCCTTCTCCTCTTTATGTTGCTCCCCTATAAGTCTCTCCTCTATTCGAAGGTATTGTCACTCGAACCATGTCGAGCGAGGTCCTCCGTCAGAGTCCATACCATGGGCTTGTTCATCAACAAATGGTCTTCGATTAGCCTCGACCGTAGCAGAAGCAGCAGCACACTGAACTTCACCACGGGTTCAAGGAGGACCAACACCCAAGACAACAGTTCTGGAAACATCAGCAGGGATTGGATCAGTAGCAGGCTGAGCAACAACACCAGCAGTTCTGGAAACAACAGGGAGGCCTCCCGAAGCCTTAGTTTGCACAACAGAAGCATAGATTGGTTCAGTAGCAGGCTGAGCAACAACACCAGCAGTTCTGGCAACAACGGGGCGGCCTCCCAAAGCCTTAGTTTGAACAACAGAAGCAGGGATTGGTTCAGTAGGAGGCTGAGCAACAACACCAGGAGATTCCACAACAGTGGGGCAGCCTCCCAAAGCCTTACTTTGCACAACAACAGCATCGATTGGGTTAGTAGCAGGCTGAGCAATAACACCACCAGTTCTCGAAACAATGGGGTGGCCTCCCGAAGCCTTAGTTTGCACAACAGCAGCAGGGATTGGATCAGTAGAAGGCTGAGCAACAACACCAGTGTAGGGTTCGCAGCATAGAAAACAATAAATTTCCTACAATGGGAACAACTATGTACCAAGATCTATCTACTAGATACAAGCAACGGGCGGATATACATCCGTACAGAACATACACTTGAAGACCGACAAAGCTTAAGGAGGTTGAACTCGTGGTTGATGTAGACGATCTCTTGCCGATCTCAAGATCGAGAGGAAGTCCTAGCGTTGCAAATCAGCAGCGCATCTGTGCTCGCACACACATCCGAGGCACCGAGCAACCTCCGCCTCCTCGCTCCAGCGATGCAGTGGAAGCACACTCTTTATTGCCGAATAGCCATCGGGAACATGTATCTCGCTAGTCTGAGACCATGGGGGATAAATACTAGAGGGGGAGAGAGATCCTTCATGAGGAGCTGTGAGTGAGAGAGAGGGAGGAGGGCTCCTTTTATAGGAGGAGGGGGAACATCAAGGGGGTGGCCGGCGCATGGGGATGCCCTCTTGCCCTCCCTCCATTCATGTGGGTGGAAGCTCCACTCACAAAATGCCCGTTCAATATTCTCCACTCAAAAACCCACTCAAATTCCCATTAAATTTCCACCAAATTTAATGCAAACTCTCATTAAATAAAAGTCCTTTTATTTATTCAGAATTTTATCAATTACTTTAATGACAAACATTCACATATAGCCCTTTGCTAGTATTTCATTTCACATGCAGAAACACTTCCTGCAATCTCACCCGAAAACCAGTTTCGGTATCTAGTGATATAAAGTCCTGCGCTTGTTATTCTTTTCAGCGTGAAACTATTTGCTCCAAATGGTGTCGGTGTCTCTTATGTGTGTCACCCTACGGTTCGCGAATAATGTGGACATGATTGAGACCCCTCTCCAATCAATAATCAGAAGAGGGATCTGGAGATCCATACTGACTCCCACACATTCAATGATGACTTTCTTGTGATCGTGAGAACCTTTTACGCTAGTATCTTAATACTTTTTTTCGCGATATATTACATGTCCGAGATTCGATCATCAGTATCTCCATACCTAGTTTGATCTCATTACTGACATGTACTCTTTTCTCGTTCCCGTGATATAACATTCTAGTGACCAAATCACTTGCTTGCAAGCTAATCAATGTGATATCATCGAGAGGGCCCAGAGCATATCTATCCGTCATCGGGTTGAACAAATTCCACTCTCGATCCATGGGCCTCAACATAACACTTTAGTAGTACTGAACTCATCTTTATAATCACCCTGTTACGGTGTGACGTTTGATGTTATCAAGATACTCTTCCAGCGTTAGTGATTGACATGATCTCATGGTCTAAGGATTAGGATCACTTCGTATGATGTTATAGGAATATAAACTCAATGACTTTGATCGTAATGCTATACTTTGGATGAATGTTCATCACACCATTCCAATAATGTTGTGACCTCGTTATTAACAACATCCAATGCCCATGATCAGGAAACCTTGATCATCTTGTTACTCAACGAGCTAGTTTATGAGAGAGGCATAACTAGGAACTTTTTGTTTGTTTATTAAACACACATGTATTAACGTTTCCGTATTAATACAATTATAGAATGCAAAATTAACATCAATCATATACTTGGAGTATACATAATAACCACTTTATTATTGCCTCTCAGGGCATGTTCCCTTCAACCAGCAAATTCCACCATTAATACAATTATAGGTTGCAAAAATTATAGAATGCAAAAATTCTAGGTTCGATCTATCTCTTTCAGGTCAATAGACAGATTGCGTATATAGTTAGTGCGCAAATCAAAGAGAAGAGTAGCTCACCCGCATGTATCCAACACTTCTTTCAGGGTACGATGATCTGCCATCCCCCGTGCTGCTCAGCTCGTCTGGCAGCGGAGGCGGGCTAAATCCTCAGAACGGTTGGCACAGCATGCGGCATCAGAGCTCGGGATCAGCGAGAGGGCGCTGCAACTTGGCACTGGAAGGAAAATGTCCAAAGGGATCGTTCTGGGTGGAGGCTTGATTTTGCAGCCGGTGGCTCTAGGGTTCATGCGAAGGAGTAGGGAATTTGTGAATTTTGTCAAGGCTCCGTGGGGTCTAGTTAATCGTTCAGCCTACGTGGTTGCCTACTTGGCGCTCGCGTGGACAGAGTAGTCACATGGAGGTCCCGAACGTCTCCTTCACGGGGCAGTTGACGGAAAGTTTGTATTTGGCTGGGGTGGGACGAATTCGGCTCAAAATGGGCCTTCTGAGTGATTGGCAGCCCAAGTTTGCGAAACCCAGCGATTACACGGAACTTGGACCCCGTGTTGTACTCGCATCGGAAGTCAGACCCTGCGAGTTGAATCCCCGAGTCCGGAGTAGCATACACCAACCCTTGGTTTGCGCCTCACTCGATGACTTTGTAGACTCCTTACTATTGCATTCACCTGACTAGCTAACTATGTCATTGAACCCTTGAAAACTCCAGCCCAGTTGCAACCCAACTGACAGGCTGGCAAGGAGCAGAGATCGACAGAGCATTAGGCTAACGAAAAGGACATGAAAATTCACAATAAAAGTATAGCATGCAATATATTATACAAATTTTACAAGGGTAGCAAACAGCCCAATCGAAACTACACAAATTTTACATTGTTTTATACAACACTTGCAAGAAAAATGACCACTACTAATGCTGGAGAAAGACATTGGTCCGCTCATATAAGATTCAAACGATGTCTTCGACATGCCGGGAAACTGTCTGGTATTGCGGGTGCATGTTCCACGCCATGCCATTTGGGGGAATAGGTGGCCTGCTGCTATCTCCGCCAAGGCTACATCCTGGCGGTGCAGCCAAACAAATGCTAACGCCATCTTGGCACCCGCAATGAGTTGCTGCTTGATGAGTGCATATTTGCATCATGTTTTAGATTATTATTTTGCATTGTATATGTAGGATCTTGGTATTTTACGGTGTTCGTGTGCACTTTTTATGTTTATTTTCACCAGGATCAGATTAGATGATGGATCCAATGGAAACAACTCATGGAGCAGTTGTACTGGAGCGAAAAGGATCCAAAAACTACGTAAATCGCCTATTTTGGAGATATTAATAATATCAGAAGAAAACCCAATGCGAGAAGAGGACACAATAGAGTTGACGACCAACTATACGGCCCTCCGCCGTATAGTTGTGGCCATATAGTTGGCGTTGGCTCCGCCTCCTCAAATAGTTTCACCCCGTGCAACTGGTTCGGAGAGACGACATATAGAACACCCAAAAATTGCGAAAACCTCACCACTAGAAGGGATGTGGAGGGGGAACTTTCCCTAGGGATCTATCTTCACCCTAAGCAGATATGGGAGGCCAAGGCATCGATCTCCATCTTCATCAATTGCTGCATCTCCACCACCACCATCATCTCCATCCATCCCATCTAGATCTTGTTATAATTCTTGCACTAGTTGTGGATTTATGCAAGTACTATTCATCAATAATCGTTTCCATTACCATTGTCATGATGCTGATTGCCTCCATGTCTGGGTAGATCATTAGTCCTGGGGGAGATGGTGAAACCCTAGTATATGATTGAGATGAGATAGAGATTATTCTGTTATACATTATTATATCTATGTGTTAACTGTCTTAATCTTGATGTTGGGAGTTGTGCACCTCCTTATTATTTGCCTCTCACGGGGACTCGATGAAGGGGATTACTTGCTGGTAGACGGAGGGATGGTATCCCTTACTGTGACTATAAAGACGTTGTAATCCTTTACGTACTAACTTGGGGAATCAAGGAGAACTCATTAAGCCATGTCCAATCCACGGGAGAGATCCCTTGATAGCGGGGTAATATGATTGATGCCGTTTATCTATTAGTTGTTGCTATGAAGGATCGTGTGAGCAGTGGTTGCTGCCTAATCATCCATATATGGAGCTCCTCCCACATATATGCATATCATGAGAATATTCGTTTTACTGATCTTGATCGATCAGTCAAAATTGTTAGCGGTGTATCCACCACTCCTTGAGAACGCCTTTCCCCTATTGCAGTTTCAATCTTTCTTATGCACGCAATAACTACTTTCTGCATTAAGTTTTTCTTCACCTTACTTTACTTTTTCAACCAACCGAAAACCCAAAAACAATTCTACTTTCTTGCATCTTAGAATTATTCCTTAAAATACTTTGTTTAGTTTTAGTTAAAAACATTTTAGTCTTTCTCTTACTGCTCCCTGTGGAATCGATATCTTTATTTCGAAACTAGCTACAAACGATCTGTGCACTTGCAGTCATCAAGCTATTTTCTGGCGCCGTTGCCGGGGAGCTTAGCGCTACAAGTCACTTTACTTTTAGTTACTTACATTCATTGTACTAATTTTAATTTGAGTTGCAGGACCATAACAATGTACAACATTCAACATTTAATGCAGCTTGAGGCAGTAATTGATGAGGTTTTGACTTGTCAATGCCCATTGTTATGGACTTGGGTTTTGGAGAAGAAGGGGATGCTGGAGATTGCGGAACGGTTAGCAAACAAGCAACACGGGGACACGAGGTTTACCCAGGTTCAGGCCCTAGAGGGAAAACCCTACTCATGCTTGTCTTCTCTTGATTACGGCGGAACCAAAAGTTACAGGGGTGCGCGGATGCAATCTGGCGTGAGGTGTGTATGAGGTGAGTTCAGGAGGCCTCCTCGCCGTGCCCTCCTAGCCTTTATATAGATAGGCAGGTCCCGGGAGTAGGTCGAGTAGGTTACAAATTAGGGTTTGCCCCTTTGAAATTCTATGTAATCTAGTCTTGTTCTCCAAGAATCCGAAGGCATCATGGGTTTGGGCCACCTAAAATCTCCGCGGGCCGCATATCTTGTCATGGGCCTTCCTTGGGCTAGACTAGGTATGCTGATGTTGTGTACCCGTGGGGTATAACCATTTCAGTAGCCCCCGAGTGCTCAGTCAAATCGCAGATTCGGCTGAGGACTCTTCAGTCTTTTGGGTGCAGTTTTAGGCCAGTTTATAAGAGAAAGCAATTTAGTTCGTAGGGATTATTGATGTGTGTGCCTGACTCACCCGACGGATCAGTGTCAGTTAACTGTCATAGGATAAAAAAACACGATCTTCTTCAGACTCGAGTCCCTAGACTCGAATCCGGAACAGATGCTGGCATAATTCGACTCAGGCCGTTGAGGTCTTACAGGAGCCGAATCCCAGTGATTTTCAAGTGATGTACCCAACGCGTCCGTCGGGATTTTTCATCATGTCTGTTGACACGGTAATTTACCGGCAGAGCGTAGTCAGGTGCGTTACCAGGCCATCAGATGATATCTGTAGGTCTTATCCTTGCGTCATAGACACATCATCCGAATGTTTATCACCACGGAGGTGTTTCGAGTGGCCAAGGAATATTTTCTCACTTAGCGTGCACGGTCAGCACTCCCTATGGGAGTAGCCCCCGAGTGTCTGTTTGAGTTGCAGACTCGAGCAGAGACTTAATTCAGTTATTTTTAGTTCCGGTCCGAAGGACGCAATTTTTTCATATGCTTAACCAATTCTCCCTATGGGAGTGGCCCCCGAGTCCTTAGTGGAGTCGAAGACTCTACATGGGACTCGAAGATAGTTTAGAGGTGCAGTACCTTAATCATATCTCAGCTACACGGCCAGCGCTCCTGATAGGAGTTGCCCCCAAGTAGTTGCTTGAATCGTAAATTCGAGTGAGTACTTGATTTGTTAGCCAAAGATTTCTAGTCATTGCTAGATTGGTTGTGACAATGTCAGTGCTGACGATCGGTGATCTCAAACGTCTATGGCACCGGAGATGACAATTTGAAGACAGGCGCCGTCTTCTCTTTCTTCTTCTTCTTGGACGGTGGTTGTGTTGCCATCGCCCGAAGCAGCACAGTTGGGAGTGGTGTAGCCGAAGAACCTTTTCGCTCCAGGAAGGAAGGGCCCCGAGGAGTCGGCGGAGTCGACACATTCGAAGACTCGCTCCGGGAGCACTTTCAGGTCTGCCCCTCGCTCGCTTCGGCGGCTTCGTTGGTTGGAGATTGCGCCGGCAGAAATTCCGACTCAGAGTCCACAACCTCGTTATCCGGCGCAATCGGAAATTTCTCTGGCAGCAGAGGCATCATGCCAGCTACCTTTATCTCCTGCACACCAATGAAGACAAATATCCTGATTAGTGACAATATTCATAAGTACAACACTCGAAAAAAGGTGCAATGCGCATGACACAATTCTACACCCGAGGAACTGGATTTGAAGCACCGAAGGGGGCGGTCAAGGACTTCTTCGGGAGGTCATCGTCGGCCTTGAACTTCAGCAGCGGCCGAATAGCTCTATCGAGGTCGCCCCTGGACAGCTCCTCGGCTGAAACCCTCGTCGGGTCGTTGCGGCCAGTGTAAAGAAACATCGGATGCGCCCTCGTTTGGACGGGCTGCACCCGACGTTTTAGGAAGGTGCGTATGATATCCACACCATTGACCTCCTTCTCAGCAACCATCTGGAGCGCCTCCACCCAACGGTAGAGCTCCTCCACTTCCGCCACCTCGCCCTCGAAGATGTGGTTCTTCTAGGATCTCTTCGGAAGGATTTCCTAGGAGGAGTCGAAGGGAGCAAGGCCAAAATCTTGTCCGTCCACCACGGAGTCGCGGATATAAATCCACTTCTTCCGCCAGTATTGGACTGACTCGCACATGGAAA
The DNA here is from genome assembly GCA_916181665.1 of Avena sativa. NCBI lineage: Eukaryota > Viridiplantae > Streptophyta > Magnoliopsida > Poales > Poaceae > Avena > Avena sativa. Next base: position 454,392,199 of record OV702294.1, read on the forward strand.
AGGAAAAGAAAAGAACGGAAGATCGGATGGAGATGATGCAGCCACCGAGCGGGTAGACCCCGCTGATGCCAGACTGCCACTTCATGGAATATAGCTTCCGGAAGAGGCCAAAGTGCGGCTCGATAGTGAGCCAACACTCGTAGACAGTGATAAAGCAGGCGATATGAAGAAGCGATTTGGGAGAGAGATGATGAAGTTGGATGCCGTAAAAGAAAAGGAGTCCACGGATAAAATCGTGGACAGGGAGCGAAAGACCACGAAGAATAAAGGCGACGAACATCACTCGAAACCCTACGGGTGGACGGGGAGTTACCTCATCACCAGGAAGCTTGACATCCTCCTTGTTCTGCGGGATCAGCCCCATGTCGCGCAACTTGCGCGGGTCACCATCACGCGCCTCCGTGCGCCTCCACCCACCGTCGGTGATTGGAGGGGCAACGGCAACCTTCTTTCCGTCGGCGGCGGCACTCGATCAAACTCCAGCAGCGCCCTTCCTCGATTTTCCCATTGCGCGGCGATGAGTGCGGAGAAATGAAGAAGGAAACGATCGGTGAACGTCCAGTGCGTGCAAGGGAGGAAGTGATCGTGAAAATGGAGGCAATGGCGAAAGCAAATGGTAAGGGGTGAAATAGAATCACTGTTTCCCCAAGGTTATAAAAGACAAGGACGATAAACAAGAGGCGTCGATCTAGAAGCCCTAACACGCAATCAAAATCTGACCATACACATGTTAGCACATCAACGAACTGTCGCCAGCACACCGTCCACTACGCATAGAAACCGAGGAGACGCCGTAATTCTCGCCACGCCGCACATGACTAGTCAACTTGAAGTCAGGAAATGGGACCCACGTTCGTCCTGTCGCGTCATCTCTGGCACCGCAGATGGTTGAGATCACCAATCGTCAGCACTGACATCATCACAATCAATCTAGAAACGGCTAGAAATCTTCGGCTGACAAATCAAGTACTCACTCGAATCTACGATTCAAGCAACTACTTGGGGGCTACTCCTATCAGGAGCGTTGGCCGCGCACCTGAGACATGATTAAGGTACTACACCTCTGAACTATCGTCGAGTCCCACGTCGAGTCTTCGACTCCACTAAGGACTCCAGGGCCACTCCCATAGGGAGAATTGGTCAAGCATAATTGAACTAAATTCTCTGCTCGAGTCTGTGACTCGAACAGACACTCGGGGGCTACTCCCATAGGGAGCGTTGGCCGTGCACCCTATGAATTTTTCGACTATGATCCTTCGGATCAAAATACAAACTTTTTCTGGCAACTTTGCCTAAGCAAACTCTAAGTGAGGAAATTCTCCTTGGCCTCCCGAAACACCTCCGCGGTGATAAACATTCAGATGCTATGTCTATGATGCAAGGATAAGACCTACACATATCATTTGATGGCCTGGTAATGCACCTGACTGCACTCTGCCGATAAAATACCGTGTCAACAGACACGATGAAAAATCCTGACGGATGCGTTGGGTACATCACTTGAAAATCACTAGGATTCGGCTCTTGTAAGACCTCAACGACCAGAGTCTAATTATGCCAGCATTTGTTCCGGATTCGAGTCCAGGGACTCGAATCTGAAGAAGATCGTGTTGTTTTGTCCTATGACAGTTAACTGACCCTGATTCGTCGGGTGAGTCAGGCACACGCATCAACAAACCCTACGAATTAAATTGCTTTCTCTTATAAACAGGCAAAAAAATGCACCCGAAAGACTGAAGAGTCCTCAGCCAAATCTGCGATTCGACTAAGCACTTGGGGGCTACTGACATGGTTATACCCCACAGGTACACAACATCGGCATACCAAGTCCATCCCAAGGAAGGCCCACGACAAGATACATGGCCCATGGATATTTCGGGCGGCCCAAGCCCATGACGCGTTCGGATCTTTGGAGAACAAGACTAGATTACATAGAATTTCAAAGGGGCAAACCCTAATTTGTAACCTACTCGACCTACTCCCGGGACCTACCTATCTATATAAAGGCTAGGAGGGCACGGAGAGGAGGCCTCCTCAACTCACCTCATACACACCTCACGCCAGATTGCATCTGCACACCCCTGTAACTTTCAGTTCCGCCGTAATCAAGAGCAGACAAGCAGGAGTAGGGTTTTCCCTCTGGGGCCTGAACCTGGTTAAACCTCATGTCCCCGTGTTGCTTGTTTGCTAACCGTTCCGTGATCTCCAGCATCCCCATCTTCTCCAAAACCCAAGTCTGTAACAATGCTCATTGACGAGTCGAAACCGCGTCAGTAATGAATATGGGTTCGCCCATGGTCGCTTTTATAACTATCAATAGAAGCATAAACACCGATGGTATTGAGATCCATCCTTTTTTATTTGAGTTACTTATGGACCCATGAAGAGTTTTTAGGAACCCATGAAGAGAGTCCTTATGGACACTTACAATTATTTGAAGATGATTTTGGTTCCTTTATATTTGATGATTGTGACCTTGATAAGGTTAAAATCTAGTTGTTTAGACAAACTCTCTCTATTAATGTTTGCAACTGGTACAGATCGCTTTGTGCAGAATCACCAAGGATGTGGACGGATTTGACAACCAATTTACTGTCAAAATATTACTCATAAAGCAAATCTCATTGGATGAGAGGTATTATTATTAGTTTTAAAAATAATCCTAATGAGAGTTTATATGAAGGCTATCTAAGTAATAAAAGCTATCTAGATAATTGCCCCCATTACCGTCTGCCTGATTGGTTTATCACTCATACTTTCTATGGAGGGATAAATAATGAAAATAGAACAAGCCTAGACACCTCTTCTAATGGTAGTTTTCTATATTATACTTATGACGAAGCATCGAAATTAATAATGAAAATAAGGGAGACAACAGAAATCCATGAAAATAGGGAGAGCAACATGGATAGTTCTTCTAAATATGCTTGTGTTAACGACTTCCTTGCAGATGAAAGGACTTGTGCGATGATTAAAACCCTCGGTATTGATTCTTATTCAGTAAAGAAAATTATTGAGAATTATGCAGGGCATCTACAGGTACCTTCAGGTTGGGAACCTCATAAACCCCTTGAATAAAAGAAGTGAGCAAGAGAGGACGCATCATTGATATAATTTTCCTCTGAATCTATTCAAGAGAATATTAAGAAGAAGTGCAGGAAGGAAGAACGTATAAAGAGAAGACCAAAGAAACCAAAAAATAACCCCGATGCTACCAATGCAAATATTGTTATATTCAAAGATCTTATGGAAGCAAGAATCATGGAAAATGAAGTAGTTATGCTAGATTCTGAAACTTAAGACTTCATCACAAGTAGGATACAAGGTAAAAAATCCTCTAAACCTATCACTCCTATATACTATGGAGAGACTTCCTTATACGGAATTTTGAGCCGGTGCCTACTATAAATATTATGCCTTCCTCACTTTATGAAGAACTTCGCTACAATTTAAACAATCCAGATGTGGAACCGTACTACTATTAAACTGTTTAATAGAACTAATATAAAACCAGAAGGTGTTATTCGAAATATCTATGTTTTATTGGACCAATCATGTACCCTCTTGATTTTCATATTGTTTATATGGCTCGAGATACTTTGTGCCCTATTCTTTTAGGCAGGCCTTTTGTCTCTATAACAAAAGCTCGAATTGATAATAAGAAGGAGACTATTTCCATGATGTTTGGAGAGGAGGAAATGACATTCCACTTCACCAACCTAAAAAGGAGTCCATATGAAATAGAAGATATCAAGGAAGAGAAAACAATTGCCGAGCTAGCCGCGATTCATTTCAGCACTCCCCAAGATGAATTAGAAAGAAACTTAATTAATTGTTAAGAGGCACATTGTAACATCCCTAAAATCATGTTTTCAAAGCTTTGCATATCATCCATACATGCATACTCATTTAGGGTTCAATTTCAAATTCATTTGAAAGAAACAGAAACTTTGAGTGCTATGATTTTATGTGAGCAAGCTTTGATTCAATGCCACTCTCTAGTGAGGGAAAATTTGTTTTGAAACCTTTGTTGTGAGTTCATAGGATTAGTAGGTTGAATTCCAATCTTGGAAAAAAATTTCCAAACAAAATTTGGTATTAAAACCATTTTCAAATCTTTATCAAATCATGTGCTAAGGCACTATTATTTTGAGTTTTCAAAAGGACCAAGCAAGTCTAATGAGACATCATGGTTTTATATTCAAAAGTATGCAGGTTACACTTTACAAAAATCAAGAAAGTTTTTGGAATTCAAATGCTTTTGAATTAGTTTGAAAAAGATTCCTGAAAAATCGATTTGGAAAAAGAAAAGGGATTAGAAATATAACTGGGTCGGGCGCCAGCTTTTCATCCCAACAGCCAAAATAGCCCACCCGGGCCATTCCTCTCTCTGTCTTTCCTCACCCGCGCATAACCCACCCCCCCTCACTGACTACTGGGCCCCGTCCACGTCACCGTCGTCTTCCCCAAATCCCGCGAAGAACACGTCACCGCTGCCGTTGCTGGCGTTGATCGCGTGGCGTAATTGCCATTGATTCTGCAGGCGTTTCCTATCGATCCCATGCCTACTTAAACCCCTCCGGACCATGAGTCTTTCCCCTCACTCAGGACCCCCACTCCGTCACCAGCCTGTCGGCAATTCGAGCTGCAACACCGCTGCCCGATGCACTTCGGCGACCTATTCCGGTGAACCCCGTGCTCCCGTTCACCTCTCATTCTTGCGAGCTTGCTTGCCATGCCCGTGCACATCTTCTCACACCTTTGGTTTTCTCTATAACGCCCTAGGTCATCGTCTCCGTCGAGCCCACGAACGACTGAAGCGCCGCCCGACTCCGACGAACAATCACGGTAAAACCAGACCGCCCCTTGAACCCTAGTTCATACGACTGTGTTCGCCTCGCCTTTGTGCATCTCCTAATGCCTTTCGTTTATCTTATTGCGCCGTAGAATGTCGCCTCCGTCTCCGGCAGTGAACACCCGACACGAAAGCAAACTCCGACAAGGATTTCCGGCTGTGCCAGTGCGCCCCTGTCCAAGCAAAGACCATGTTGAGCTTCCCCGTGACCTTGCGAGTCTGGTAACCCACGCCACACACCTCAGCCCCTCCTGTATTCGCTGGAGCGTCGCCGACAGAGCGCCGCCGCCGCGCCACCTGTCGCCAGCGCCGCCAGACTTTGGTCGCTTGGTCCAGAGCCGTTAGATCTAGATCCAACGCATCTGATAGAATCACTTAACGAAGGGGTACAAGACAGATCTGGCCGTGCAATTTCATTTAGATCGTGTGGTCTACACTGGTCTATCCTCGCAAAGCTGTACCGACGAATCAGAGAGCGTCGCGTGGCCTACGTTTAAATTTAAAACAGAAATTTGATCTATTAGTTAACCAAACTTGTAAAATTTATAACTTTTGATTTCCACGTTGAAATTTTGCAAACTTTATATCATTGGAATTAGGAGAGAAAATCCTATCTGATTATGCAATGTGTTTAATGTTTTGCCTCTGTAAAAATGGTTGTTTTCCAGAAACTTGTGTAGACTTATTTTGGTTATATAAATAATTTTAAAAATGTTTTAAGGATCAAATAAAGTTTATTTTGAGAATCTTGGACTTGTTTATGTTTTAGTACTGTACACTTGTCTTGTTTGGTGTAGAAAAATCATCACATGGCATTTGCGGGCATTCATATATTTTTGTTTGTATATATTTTGTTATATGATTTTGGTGCCTTATTTTATGTGTAGATTTTGGTGCTAATAGTGATTATGGTTGTGAAGATTGTTGCAACTCCCCAAACTACCAAGGCTAGTGGTGCTTCATGATTTTGTTACTATTTTTTCAACTATGCACTAGAAATATTTTGTATAGGACTTGCATGAATATTTTTGATAAGTATCTATATGCTATGCTTGGGAAATCCTAGTAGTTGTAGAATTGTTAGGAATTCCTCTAAGTTAAGATGCTTACCATTGCCATGCTTACCTATCTAGTAGCAACCAAGGGTGGTTATATATTCATGCTATATGAAATATTTCAAAGTTTGTTGACTTGTGTTTTTACTTAATAAAACAACTAAGTGAATGAAACACCTGGGTGGAATGGAAAGAATGGTTTGTGTTGAGTGGTTACACAAGGCACATTTCTATGGTTTACCTTGTGTATCTCACTTGTGGAAAGCCACCCACGAACAAAGGGATTTGAGATGCCAAATGTTAAGAAGCTTCTAGTGCAGCCACATGGCATTATGGGCTCTACCTGTTTCATATAGGTTGCAATAACTTAGCCATTTGGACAGCTGATGGCAGTGGGATGATAGGTTTGGAGCGCGTCCATTTGGTCTAAGGGAAGGCTTCTGAAAGGTCTTGTCTTGGTGAAAATCAAGTCTTGTGGGGAAAGTGCACAACCTCTGTAGATGGAAGAAACTAAGTACTTAGCCAAGTCCATGGTATTGGACAACTTCAGCATCAAGAAATGGAAGCTATCAAGAATCTCCTCATCCCAATTTCCAAGTTAAAACTTGTGGTTGAACAAGGGGAAGGTACACCAATTTCTATTGGTGTTTCCTTGGGAAAAGTTTTGCAAAGAAAAACTTAGTGTTTTCAACTAATAGGTAAAACCTATTTTGAGCAAAGCAAGCCTAAGCTACACTTAGCCAAATTCATGTAGTAACTAGATGCTAAAATTTTACTTAGGTATCACTTGCCAATACTATTCCAATGTATTGACCCACTGTGGCTGTAACTTGTGATGTTGCAGGTTATTCTGACGATGATTAGGGGTTATGAGTCTACACTCAACATGCTTGCCTGTGGCACATGAAGATGAAGACTTGTTTATCTTATTTTATATTTGAACTCTTGTATTAGGCCTATGGACATGGAGTTTGTAAAAGACTATGTTTGTCTCTGGAATGATATGTAATAATGACCTTTGTTTCTGTGTACTTCATCTTAAACTGTGGATTCTAGCATTGATCCAGGGACTAGCATTGCAATCACAGGGATCCTTACCTTTATAAAGGGAGGGATCTTACACACATGATGACGAGGAAAGAGAAGATATGGATGATTACCTTGACTCCATTCCGGAAGCACAAAATCCACATGACTATGAAGAACTGGTTAGAAACAGAGATGAAGAACCTCCGCCAATTGAATTGAAATGACTTCGAGACAATATGAGGTGTGAATTTTTAGATAATGAAAATAAATGTACTGATATTATTAGTAAAAATTTATCAAAAAATGAAACAGATAAACTCATTTCAGTTTTGATCAAACATCGTGAAGCATTTGGGTATACTCTAAGTGACATTAAAGGAATAGATCCATCCGTTGTGACACATAAGATTACCATGCTTGAAGATGTTGTACCTATAGTTGACACACAAAGAAGGCTTAATCCGAAAATGAAAGAAGTAGTAAGAAAAGAAGTTATATGCTTACTAGATGCCAGCATAATATATCCTATTTCTGATAGTAAATGGGTTAGCCTAGCTCCTTGCATACCAAGAGATGGGGGTCTTGATGCTGCTATGAATGAGGATGGTGAACTAGTCCCTGTAAGGCCTATTGTTGGATATCGCATGTGCATCGATTTTAGAAAACTAAACCGTGAGACATAGAAAAATCATAAACCTATACCGTTCATGGATAGAGTTTTAGAAATACTAAGCAATAATTCCTATTTTTGTTTTCTTGGTGGTTATTCTCAAGTTGCTATACAGCCCGAAGATAAAGAGAAAACAACTTTCAAGATTGATCATGTTTGTCTTATGCAATGTAGCTGCAACCTTTCAAGAATGTGCTTTATAAATCTTTGATGATCTTGTTGAGAAGACTATGGAAGTTATAACAAATGATCTCGTTGTTTATGGAACAACGTTTGATAATTGTCTCTACAATTTAACCAAAGTTTTGTAGAGATTCAGGCAATCAAACTTAGTTTTGAATTGGGAGAAATGTAGATTCATGGAAAGAGAAGGTAAAGTTTTTGGGCATAAGGTTTCAGAAAAAGGTATAGAAATAGATAAGACCAATATAAGTGCTATAGAAAATCTTCCCATACCTCAAGACATTAAAAACTTAAAGATGTTTCTGGGACATGCAGGTTTTTACAAGCGTTTTATACAGGATTTTGCTAAAATAGCTATGTCTCTCACATATCTTCTTCATAAAGAAACTCCGTTCTATCTAGACCATGAATGCATTGCATCTTTTGAAAATCGTAAAAACAAATTAGTTTCAGCTCCTATCATGCAACCTCCAAAATGGGATGAACCGTTTGAAATCATGTGTGATGCTAGTGACTATGCTTTAGGAGTTTTATTAGGACAGCGAGATGGGAAGAATTTAAATGTTATTCATTATGCTAGTAGGACTCTTAATAAGATTCAGAAAAATTATGCTACTGCTGAGAAAGAGTTCAAATGGGACACTTATAGAGTCAAATGGTTACACTCATATTCTTGCTGCTGTCGATTATGTTACTAAATAGGTTGAAGCTATCCCAACTAACCATGCCGATGAAGCCACTTCTATGAAGATGATCAGGTTTGGGGTTCCTAGATTTTTAATTACCGTTTATGAAATGAACTTTCAGGAAAATGCTCGGTAAATATGGAGTAACTCACCGTGTTGCTTCACCATATCATCCCCAAATGAGTGGTCAAGTGGAACTCTCTAATAGAGAACTTAAGACCATACTCGATAAGACGGTGGATAAATCAAGAAAAGATTTGTTAGACAAGCTAAATGACACTCTTTGGGCATACCGGACTGCATTTAAAAATTCAATGGGTATGACACAATATAAGATGGTATACAGTAAGGCGTGCCATCTACCTTTAGAATTGGAACATAGAGCCTTTTGGGCAATCAAGAATTTAAACTATGATCTTAAAATAGCAGGAGAAAAACATTTATTAGACATACATGCTTTAGATGCGTTTAGGAGTGAGGCTTATGAAAATGCTATACTGTTTAAGGAAAAAGTAAAAAGATAGCATGATAGAAAAATGGAGGATAAGATTTTTGAAATTGGAGATAAAGTTCTTCTCTATAACTCTTGTCTTAAGTTGTTTCTAGGAAATCTCAGATCAAAGTGGGAAGTCCCCTATATAGTGGAAGAATCTTATGCATCAGGAGTAGTGAAGCTCCAAGGGAAAACACCTTCTCTTTCATGGATAGTGAATGGGCAACGATTGAAGCATTATCGTGCAAAAGAAGATATAAGTGCAATCACCGTATGAATAATTACTCCAGAAGAGTTGATTGAACAAAAATATGGAAGGAATGGTAACTAGAAGAAGGTCAAGATCGAGAAAAAGTAAGCAACACTATGGTCAAGCTATACACCATAAAAGAGCGCTTCATGGGAGGTAACCCATGTGAAATAAAGAGTCGAGTAAGTTTTTAAGTAAGTAAGTTTTTGATTTTATAATTGAATAAGGAATACTTGAAAATCTTGTGAAATAAAAATTAAGTTTTGATGAAATCTATTTCAATTAATGTTAATGTTGGTCGAAAATCTAAGTTGTCACTTTCCAAAACTTGGTATTTCATTAAGTTTCAGACTAATAAATAATTCCCAAAGAAAGAGATTTTTTTTATGTTTACTGTAACCTTAACGACCAACTATACGGCAGGAATTAAAATTCCAGCCATATAGTTGTGTCTGTATAGTTATTCATCGCATTGATAAATATTTGTGCCAAGATATAGAAGGTTTAACGACCAACTATACGACGGAAAGAAATCTACCGGCTGTATAGTTGCGGCCGTATAGTTGGTACCGCCATAGATAAATAAAAAATCTATAGTCGGTTCGTAACTATACAGGCTACGCCTGTATAGTTTCTCATTAAGCTTGGCGGCTAGGGTTTTCAACCTCTCCTTTTAAATAAGGTTGCAACTAACCTTTTTTATTAAGTTTTCGCAGAGCTAGAGCCTCCAGCCTCGTAAAACCATCGCCACCTCCATACAATCCCTTCTAACAACATCTGTGAAGCGAAGCCATGCAGCCTTTCCATGTAAACAAGGTTTGGAGGAACAAGGAAGAGAAGTCCGTGAAGAGGATCGAAGGGGCGGAACCAAAATAAGCGTCATCGTCATCCATCTTAGAGATCAAGCCTCTCCCAAATTGGGAGGACATGTTCCCGGAAAGGATGCAGATGATGAGGCAAGAAGATCAGATAAGGAGCAAGGATGAGTATCTCCCTGATCCTTACTGTCACAACATAGGATCTTATTATAAACCTCCTCTTAGTCCGCCACCCCTTAAACCTAAGGAAGTGCAGCAATATGAGATTTATGATAAGATCTATCAATTGGAAAAAGCTTCAGAGGCATGTGTTGAAACTATTGGAGAAGGGATTGACACCTACTGGATGATGAGCAAAGACCTTGAGAAAATGGTCAATGACATCGATGCTAGAGTTGGTTTCTTGATTAAAACTGTTTTTGAGTTGACAGATGAGAAGAAATTCCTTCAGAGGAATATTTTGAAGCTTCAATACGACATGGCCAAGATCAGCATCCGACTCGCAATTGTGGCTAAAGTTAGCAACCAAGGAGAGGAAGTCAATGCTATTCCTACCTAGGACGAGGAATAAGTACTAGCAAGGAGTTATTCTGCCTGGATTGATTCCAATCTTGGGGAGATCTCTAAAACCTTGTAATCAATCTTATAAGTTTATTACTTTTAGGTTCGCATTAGTTCGAGTTTATAAATAAAGATTGCACCATTTGGTTTCCCTTCAGGAATAGTTGATCCCATCTATGAAATTCTGAGTTTATTATTATATATGGAGCATTATTGAGTTTGAGTTTGTCCTATTGGATATATGAATGACTTGAGTATGATTTCACTTGCACTTGATGTTAGCAATAGTAGTCTTCCGCACCATTGGTTTTAATGGAACATTTAAAAGATAATTTGATCAACATATTGTAGGTCAATGGTTTGATTTACAAAAAGGAGATATTATCTAATTAATTAAGATGAAAATGAAAAACCTTGAACAAAGGAGAAATAATAAGTGATATCAAATAGAGTGAGAATAAGTTGAGGTAGAATACTCAAGTTATAAAGATGCTTCATATATATTTGGAATTTGGTAATTGAGATCGTTAAACTTTGAAATTCCTACATGAGGTGGAATATATGGCTAGCTTATTTGCACAACACTTAAACAAAAGTGTGAGCACAATTATATACAGAAAAATAAGAAAAAAAAAGATGAAGAAAAAGAGCGAATGTGCAAAGAGCAAGTAGGCATATACCACTATATTATAGTAAGACAAAGAGACGTTTGAGATTTTGAATCCCAAGTGAATATGTTAATCCTAAAAACACTTGGGACTACCTCACTAACTCATTCAGTTGAACCGAACACTTTTACATCATGTTGAGAATAATCTTTTATGAACTGTTAATTGCTAAGGTGTGGAAGCCTGCTAATATTATTTGGATGGTTCAAGTAAGGTACTATTCATAAACTTATTTATATGTATCATTTATGATAAACATATGCTGCAACTGCCTCATTTATTATATCGACTTAGCTTCATGAATATAAGGATCACATCCATTAAGCTAAACTTGCTCAGGACAAGCAAGAGTCTAAGCTTGGGGAAGTTGACGAGTGCATATTTGCATCATGTTTTAGATTATTATTTTCCATTGTAGATGTAGGATCTTGGTATTTTAAGACGTCCACGCGCACTTTTTATGTTTATTTTCACCAGGATAAAATCAGATGATGGATCCAATGGACACAATTCTTGGAGCAGTTGTAATGGAGTGAAAAGGAGCCAAAAACTACGTAAACTGCCTATTTGGGAAACATTAATAATACCAGAAGAAAACCCGAAGCAAGAAGAGGACATAGAGGAGTTGAAGTCCAACTATATGTCCTGCCACCGTATAGTTGGCGCTGCCTCCGCCTCCTCAAATAGTTTCACCCCATGCAATTGGTTCAGAGAGACGACATACAGAACACCCAGAAATCACAAATATATCACCTCCAGAAGGGATCTGGAGGGGAAACTTTCCCTAGGGATCCATCTTTGCCCTAAGTAGATCTGGGAGGCCAAGGCATCGATCTCCATCTTCATCAACCGCTGCATCTCCATCGACAATATCATATCCATCCATCCCATCTAGATCTTATTGTAATTCTTGCACTAGTTATGGATTTATACAAGTACTATTCATCGATAATCGTTTCCATTACCATTATCATGATGTTGATTGCCTCCATGTCTGAGTAGATCATTAGTTCTTGGGGATATGTAGAAACCCTAGTATATGATTGAGATAAGATAGAGATTATTATGTTATACATCATTATGTGTATTTGTTAAGTGTCTTCATCTTGATGTTGGGAGTTGTGCACCTCCTTAATATTTGCCTCTCACGGGGACTCGATGAAGGGGATTACTTGTTGGTAGATGGAGGTATAGTAGCACTTACTGTGACTATAAATTCGTTGTCTTCCTTTACGTACTAACTTGGGGAATCAAGGAGAACTCATTAAGCCATGTCCATGTTGCGGGAGAGATCCCTTAATAGCGGCGTAATATGATTGATGTCATTTATCTGTTAGCTGTGGTTATGAAGGATGGTGTGAGCAGTGGTTGATGCCTAATCATCCATAGATGGATCTCCTCCCACATACATGCATATCATGAGAATACTCTTTATAATGATCTTGATTGCTCAGTCTAAATTGCTAGCGGTGTATCCACCACTCCTTAGAACACATTTCCCTTATTGTAGTTTCAATCTTTCTTCCGCACACGATTACTACTTTCTACATTAAGTTCTACTTCACCTTACTTTACTGTTTCAACCAACCAAAAACCCAAAAAAAATTCTACTTTCTTGCATCTTACAATTATTCTTTAAAGTACTTTGTTTAGTTTTAATTAAAACATTTTAGTCTTTTGCCTACTGCTCCCTATGGGATCGATATCTTTATTTCGAAACTAGCTACAGATGATCTGTGCACTTGTAGTCATCACTGGTGCAAAAGATCCTTCAAATCATCCACACTCTAAAACCAAAATATAAGTGTGCTTTGTTTTTGATGGGGGAATGGTCCATAAAGTGAAATCCCCATACATCAAATGGTTCAAGAGGCATTGAATAGTTCATAGGCATTTAATTTCTCTTACCAATATTTCCAACATGTTGGAATTTTTCACAAGATTTAACATAATTAGCACAATCCATAAATAAAGTAAGGCCAATAAAAACTAGATTGTAATATGTTTGCAGTGGTGCAGTCTCCTTCATGATGTCCTCCATAAGGGTTGTCATGACAATCCCTTATGATAGCCTGCTGCTCAAACTCAGGAACACAACGTCTAATAATACCGTCTACACTTTTCTTATAAAGAAATGGGTCATCCCAAAAATAATGCCTAAGATCATAAAATAATTTCTGTCTTTTTTGGTAGGTGAAGTGTGGTGGCATAAATTTTCCAACAATGAAGTTAGCATAATTAGCAAACCATGGTGAAGCTACTCTAGCAAAACACACATTAATGTTTGCTAGTTATTCATTTGCAAAGATATCATTAATAGGAATGGGATCTATCAGAATGTTTTCCATTCTAGATAAATGATCACCTATTGGGTTGTCCTCATCTTACCTATCTACAATATGTAGGTCAAATTCTTGTAGTAAAAGAACCCATCTTATAAGTCTAGTCTTAGCATATTTCTTGTTCATGAGGTATTTAATAGCAGAATGGTCGGTGTGTACTATTACCTTAGAGTCTACAATTTAAGGTCTAAACTTGTCACATGCAAAAATTATAGCCAAGAACACTTTTCAGTTGTAGCATAATTTCTTTGGTCGCCATCAAGTGTTTTACTAGCATAATTTATCACATTAAGTTTCTTATGAACTCTTTGGCCTAAAACAGCTCATACAATATATTCACTAGCACCACACACTGTTTCAAATGGTAAATTCCAATCAGGAGGTTGAAATATAGGAACACTTATCAAAGTTTTCTTTAAAACATCAAAAGACTCTACACAATCATGATTAAAAGAGAGTGGAACATATTTTTGCAAAATATTTTTGAGAAGTCTTTGATAAACCTTCTATAGAAACCAGCATGACCAAGGAATCTTCTTAAACCTCTTATATACCTAGGACATGGTAGCTTCTATATGGCTTCTATCTTGGCGTGGTCCACTTCAATGCCTCTAACTGAAACTCAGTGTCCAAGAACAACACCTTTTGTCACCATGAAATGGAATTTCTCCCAATTTAGGACTAAGTGTTGGTCCTCACAACACTGTAAAACTTTGTTAAGATTGAACAAGCAGTTTTCAAAAGAGGTACCATACATAGAAAAGTCGTCCATGAATACTTCCATAATTTTCTCAATATAATCTGCAAATATGGCATTCATGCATCTTTGAAAAGTAGTAGTATCATTGGACAAACTAAATGGCATTCTACTATAATCATAAGTACCAAAGGGAAATGTGAAAGTTGTCTTCTCCTTATCATCCTTGTGCATCGGAATCTGTGAGAAACCTGAATAACCATCTAAATAACAAAAGTGAGAGTGTTTGGATAATATTTCAAGCATTTGATCAATGAATGGTAAAGGAGAATGATCTTTACGAGTTGTCTTATTATGTTTCCTATAATCAATACACATTCTATAACCAGTAACGATACGTTGATCAACAAGTTCATTTTCATCATTTGTAACCATGATGATTTCACCCTTTTTAGGCACACAATGGACAAAACTTACCCATTTACTATCAGCTATTGGATAGCTAATACCTTCCCCAATGAGTTTGATTACCTCTTTTCTTACCACTTCTTTAATTCTTGGATGAAGACGACGTTGATAGTCAACAACAGGCTTTGCATCTTCTTCCAAGTTAAAGCGGGGCTTATACCTTTCAAATCATCAAGTGAATAGCCAATGGCTGGCCTATAAGCTCTCAATACTTCAAGCAATTTTGATTATTCTTCATCTAAAAGGTTAGCACTAGTAATAACAGGAAATATTTTATTATCATCAAGGAATGCATATTTCATATCTTCAGGCAATGGTTTAAGTTGAAAACTAGGATCTTCTTTAGGTGGTGGTACTTCTCCTAGATTACTAGGTGGAATATGTAAATTGCAGCTGTGGTGACTGTTGAGATAGTATTTGTTCTATGGCTTCTTTATCTTCATCATCAAATGGCTCCTCTTGATTCAACACATATCGTTCCATAGCGTCCGATGAAGCAACTGCCACTGAAACAAGAGTCTCCACTATATCATTAGAGAATTTTTCCTTTTCTAAATGTTTATCAATATACTTTGAAAAGTTAAACTCAAGTCTTTCACCAACAAATTTAATGAATACATTCTTTTTTAGAAAATTAATTTCAGCACCAAAAGTATGTATGAAAGGTCTACCAAATATAATAGGACAAAATGCATCTTGGGAGAAACCACGCACAATTGTAACATCCCAAAAATCATGATTTCAAAGTTTGCATATCATTCATGCATTCATAATCATTTTAGGATCATTCCTTCAAAAACAGAAACTTTGTGATCTATTATTTTATGCAAGCAAGGCCATAGCCTTATTACTACTCTCTATTATGAGAATATTTGTTTTGACCCACTACAAGGAATCTGCTGATACATGACGCTCCATTTTCGTCACTGAATCGTCATTGTGTACAATATGTGACGATCTTATGACGAAAAACATATAGTCAAAAACTGAGCGTCAGTAATTGCACACAATGACGTTTTGCACCAGATCGTCATAACCGTCTGTGATGATAATGCATCATCATAAACTCTATGACGATCAAGTATCGTCATGGGCTGTCCAGCCTCACCACGTCGGTTCCTACGTGGCAGAGCCTACGTGGCAAAATTGTGACAATATTAGATCGTCGTATTCAAAACCAGCCCAGTCCATTTTGGTTGTTTATATGGGCTGATATTGTTCACGCTCTTGGGCCGTGGCCATTTTACGGCCCACATTTGTTTTGGGCAAAGGGCCTATTTCAGTCTCTTTTTTTCTATTTTAGAATTCCAGACAATATAATATGGGCCATGGGCTTTTTGTTGCCCATATATTTTTGGCCTGATCCACCTTTCGGCCATTTTAATTACAGCTTTTTATTTTTAATTGTAGTTTGTATATTGGATTCAAGCATTGTTGGACCAGGTCGTGGCCTTTTTCAGTCATCTGGGCCATGGTGTTTTTCCAGTCATCTGGGCTGAATAAGAGTCCATTTTGTTGCCTTTACTTCAGGACAATTCTTGAATAACCAGTCAACTTGGACAAATTGCAAGATAATAATAACATGAGTTTGAATAACCAGACAAATTTTGAATTCACAGCCAACATTATAAATTCCACATCCAAGTTTACATAACTTATCGAACCCAAGTTCACAGCCAAGTTCACTGCCAAAAGATACATCCAAGTTCACAGCCAAAGTATACATCCAAGTTCACAGCCACAGTTCACACCCAAGTTCACAGCCATAGCACCAAGTGCACTGCCAAAATAGCACCAATCTGCTAACAAGTTCACTACAAAAATAGCACCAAGTCACTGGACAACACTAGTTCCCTGTAGGTTTACTTGAAAGCAGCGCCAACAGCTGAGCATACCTCGCATCATTCTCTTCGGCCCTTTTGAGAAGCAAGGCCTGTGCAGCTTCAGCTTCTTCGGCCTTCTTCTTCATGGAAGCCATCTCTGCGCGCATGGCTTCGGTTTGGTGCTCCGACCTCTGCAGCTTCTCTTCAAGATCAAGCACATGAGCAGTAATAGCAGCATTCGACTTGCTGGTCTTGTTAGTAGAGCTTGACTGCAGACCGACATTCTTCAGGAATGTGCTTTCCTTGGTCAAAACCTCGGCAGCAACCTCTACATCAGATTTGGGCGATTCGCCTTCTGGTACAGGAGCATCCATCTTCTTTTCCATTTCAATCTGACACAATATCATACAGTTTATCAGCAAGTACAAGAATAGCAGCTATACATTGACATAAAGGATAAAAACTATGCTCCAGATTACATTACATAAAGGAAACACTTCATCAAAGAATTGAGTTCAGATTTCATCTTGGAATACAACTAAATTTGCAAACACAGCTAAAACTGAATAAATGACTGTTTCATTAAAGATTTGAGATATGACAACAAGTTTTTAGGAGCAAATCACAAGAATTATGTAATAACTACAACAACCACACTTCTAGCGTTTGGTGCACACATACACAGACACCAACATAGACTCTTACCACCTCCTATGTATTCAAAATCTTACAAAACATTTTCATCGGACGATTACCACCTACTATGCAGTAATTAACAAAACCATAAACAGACTGAAAGTGTGACTTACTATGGCAATCTTAGCCTCCTCTGAAAAGCCATCCTTGGTGCTGTTATGGGTTACCTTGAACATCTCAACAGCAGACAGCTTATCAACCTTTCTTTCCTCCTTCTGAAAATGTTTTAGCAAGAATCAAACCATAAGCTTTTGCGAGAAAGTTACTAATGTGTGAAGGGAAAAAATAGAGGAAAATAGCAATGTGGATCTTGCAATTGCATGCATATGAGCTAGATAGCAGCGTGAACCAGTTTTTTGCCCAAACTTTACTTTTGTTCTATTATCCTGGTTCTTCCTACAGGTGTCCTGCAGATTGGTATATCCCATCATCTTTTGCATACAACAAAGCAAATAAGACAGGTGGCATGCACATGGTAAAGCAAGGTACTAACATGCCTTGTGTCTTGGACTTGACCACAGATCAACCAGCTTTTGCCATTCAGAATCCGTTATGTATGCAACAGGCGATTTTATGCTGACCTAGCTTGCTTCGACTTTATCAAAATATTGCTTCTTGACATAATGACGTCTGTTCTTGGACACATTCTTTAGGATATCATTGCACGCAGCCTGAACGTCAGTTGAATCGGTGTCCATATCAAAGTTTCCCTACCAAGGCAGCAAAGAGGGCAATGGCAAGATTAGTAACCATATGCTATGTGTAACAGGGAAGAAAGGACAGTCAGCAACATAGAATCAGCATAGAGAGCTTACTGCAACTTTTCCCATGTAGTCTTTCACCAGGCGTGTGTCCTTTTTGAATTCCTTGAAGTGAGGAAGAATTGTCATATGAGTTCTCACAATGAGTCCTCCCTCTGATGCTAGCTTCGCAGCCTGCACAGGCTTCTCCGGACGCTTCATCCCTTCAGCTATTTCAATCCTCACCTTTGCTCCTAGCCCCTTCATCAGCTTTTCTAACCCCGAGCCCTTCCTAAAATTCTTGGCCACAGCATCTTTCTTTACCATGGCAAGAGTACCTAAAAAGGAAACATTAAAACATCATTGGATACATTCACCCATATATGCTGTATTTACATTCCAAACAATGAACAAGTAAAATAAGAGAAGTACAAGATGAACTTGCCTTCATCATTCATTGCCTCCTCACGGTCTCCAGAAAAATCAGCATAGTCTAGAGGATGATTCCTGTCCACAGTATGTGAAACAGGGCTGAGTTCAAGACGGAGAGAGCTTCCTTCATCAATGGGCACAAACACATCATCCTGGCGCAGTGGGCTTTCTTCATGGTTAGGTACAGCGGTCTCCTTTGATTTTTGCCTAGTCATTCTAGGAGAAGGTCCTTCTTCTGTTTCCAGCATTCTCTTCGTTCCTCCAGGAGGTACCGCAAAAGCCCTTCCTGGAGCCATTGTTGTTGATGTTTCCGGACTATTCTTGCTCTTTCTTACTTTCTTGACTGCACTCTTCTTCCTCCTAGACTTTTGGGCCTCATATAAACAATTAAAATGGCATTAAGCATCAATGGCAAGTAACAAGAAATGAAAGATAAACAAGGAAGCACAAAGCATTTAAGTACTCCCACCCCTCCAAACAAGATAAAGAATTTGCACCTTCACATTCTTTTGCACTACAATGTCATTAACTTCCTCTCCATCCATAACTTCATCATCCTGTGGATTATAATCTGAGCTTCCACCGTTTGTTATGGCAGATTCCTCAGTGGTAAGTGCACTACCTTCTTTGCCCGCACGTGACCTTCTAATCATTGATACTACTGCGGGAATACCAAGGGACTGAAGAATACGGTTGTTCCTCATCATAAGCTTAGCCCTAAACTTCTCATACTAAGTGAGGGCGCTTCTTTACATGAATAGAGAAAATATGGCCATTAGATGAATGGTTGAAATGCATAGGAGAGCAAGACAACTCAAACAACTAAATAATCCAATCAGGTTTTAGTTACATTTAATACTAGTAGATTAACCCAATTAGAAAACTAGAAGCATAAGCACAAGGAGCTCATTTCATACCAGAAGGCTCTTAGTACATTTTCAATTACCAGATTATAATCACAAGCTAAGAAAAATTCTATACCTAGCATATGTGCAAACAATCATTAGAAAACTAGAAGCATACAAGGAGCTCATTTCATACCAGCAGGCTCTTAGTACATTTTCAATTACCAGATTATAAGCACAATCTAGACAAATTTCTATACTTAGCATATGCGCAAATAGTCATTAGAAATCTAGCAGCATAAGAACAAGGCGATCATTTCTTACCAGCAGGCTCTTTCTTCCTTGCCATTGCTTATCTCTAAGTGGCTGGATTGAAGCTGCTAGGTTGGTGATGTCGAGCTCTGTTTACCTTGAGAAATCACTTGCCACTTTCCTGCAGGGGACAAGTGGTTAGATAAATGGCATCATAAATGGCATTACGGAAGCAAGCAATATTCAATCAGCAATATAACTGCAATCCATACATACAACATGCACATATTCAATCAGCAATATAACTACTGTGGTGTGAGTCTACACATTCATATTTATATTTAGTGTCATCATAAATCACCACATAAGATTAAAAGGAAAGCACATGATGTGAGTCTAGACATTCAGATTTATATTCACAGCCAAGATTGATTTGATAAGAGTAGCAACTAATAATAGTGTGTAGCAACAAGCTCTGCATCTAACTACAGAGAGTGGGCTAAACGCAAGCACATACCATAGCCGAAATTGGTTGTGAATCACAAGAGCTAAACACAAGTCCTAGCATAGAATCCTAGACACGCCAGGAGAGCCAAACCCTAACCCTAGACACGCCATGAGAGCCAAACCCTAACCCTAGACATGCCATGAGAAGCAAACCCTAACCCTAATCGGCCGGTAGTAGAAGGAGCAGAGAACTCGCCTGACTGTCAAAGTAAGAGGAAGATCGCTCCCCTTTTGTGGCCGTCGCCTTCGCTAGCGTCGTCGTCGTCGGTCGCAGCTACCAGCCCGTGCCCGTCATGGGAGATAGCGCGCGGCGCGAGGCCGTCCGAGGAGTGAGCGCATGGCGCGGGGCCGTCGGGGGAGCGAGCGCGCGGCGCGGGGCCGTCGGGGGAGCGAGCGCGCGGAGCGGGGCCGTCGGGAAAGCGAGCGCGCGGCGCGGGGCAGTCGCCGCTCGCGTCGTGGGGAGTGGAGGTATGAGATGAGGATGGATGGGTGGGGACTAGGGAGAGGACCGGGGTCAGGTGGGGACTAGGGAGGACCGGGGTCGGGTGGGGATGGATGGGTGGGGTGGGGTCGGTTAGTCCAAATTTCCCCTGTCTCTCTTTCATTGCCGAAATTCGTGGGCGGGAGAGGCAAAAAAATTGGGTTTTGGGCGGGAGAGGAAAAAAATTCGGACAGGCAAAAAAATTGGGTTTTGGTGGCAAAAGAGGCAAAAAAAATCGGTTTGGGCGGCAGAATTTTTTGGGTTTAGAGTTAATGGTTTTTGGGATATAATGGGTTAAAGGGTTATGGCATTTCTTGTTGCACATAATTTTGCTGAAAAAAGTTTCTACCCACTAGATACTATGTCACATAAAATAACGCAACGCAAAGGTTTTTTTACACTGTGTCACATAAAATGACGTACATTGTTCGGACCGTGCACATAAAATAACGTCACGCGAAGGTTTCCATGGATAGAATCAGTGCATAGTTTGTGATAATGCGCCCGTATTATGCACACATGTGCATCATGGGATGGCGAACAATGTTGCAGGAGGAAGTTTTCCATTTCGTCGCACGGAAAAACCATTTTCCATATTCCGAGCGCAAAAACGGGCCGTTTTGTGAAGCAACCACCAAATAAAAGTTTCAAAATGCTACCATCCCATTTTTCAAAAATAATAGGCCACCTTAAATGGACAAATGTCCCAACCGGGGCCTCTCAACCCTTTCCGTCCACCCCTGGTGAAAAAGACAAATTCCTGCTGAATCGGTAGGAAGTGGGTCCGATTTGAACTACAGATACATGATCCGATGCCCATGATTTTTTGAAAAAGTCATTTTTAGACTCACAATATGCTATTTCTTCAGAGATCCAACACAAGTTTAGCGAGGCTCATCCCCTAGCTAAGAACCTTCATGACGGCCGTTTTGACCATAGTTTGAAACGGACATAAAAAATTCAAAAACGGTCAGATCAACATAAATCCTTCACGTGGTGTCTTATTATGTAACATAGTTGCAAGGAAAAATACCAAACTTGGTAAATTGAGTATGTCTCAAAAAAACCTTCACGAAATGACCTATCATGTTCGAGGTTTCATGGCTTTCGGGTCAAATGACCAATGTTATGGATAGAATCGGTGCATAGTTTGTGATAATGCGCCCGTATTGTGCACACATGTGCATCATGGGATAGCGAACAATGTTGCAGGAGGAAGTTTTCCATTTCGTTGCACGGAAAAACCATTTTCCATTTTCCGAGCGCAAAAAATGGGTCGTTTTGTGAAGCAACCACCAAATAAAAGTTTCAAAATGCTACAATCCCATTTTTCAAAAATAATAGTCCACCTTAAATGGACAAATGTCCCAACCGGGGCCTCTCAAACCTTTCCGTCCACCACTGGTGAAAAAGAAAAATTCCTGCCGAATCGATAGGAAGTGGGTCCGATTTGAACTACAGATACATGATCCGATGCCCATGATTTTTTGAAAAAATCATTTTTAGACTCACAATATGCTATTTCTTCAGAGATTCAACGCAAGTTTAGCGAGCTCATCCCCTAGCTAAGAACCTTCATGACCGCCGTTTTGACCATAGTTTGAAACGGGCATGAAAAATTCAAAAACGGTCCGATCAACGCAAATCCTTCGTGTGGTGTCTTATTATGTGACATAGTTGCAAGGAAAAATACCAAACTTGGTAAATTGAGTATGTCTCAAGAAAGCCTTCACGAAATGACCTATCATGTTCGAGGTTTCATGGCTTTCGGGTCAAATGACCAATGTTATGGATAGAATCGGTGCATAGTTTGTGATAATGCGTCTGTATTGTGCATACAAGTGCATCATGGGATGGCGAACAATGTTGCAGGAGGAAGTTTTCCATTTCGTCGCACGGAAAAACCATTTTCCATTTTCTGAGCGCAAAAAACGGGCCGTTTTGTGAAGCAACCATCAAATAAAAGTTTCAAAATGCTACCATCCCATTTTTCAAAAATAATAGGCCAACTTAAATGTACAAATGTCCCAACCGGGGCCTGTCAAACCTTTTCGTCCACCCCTGGTGAAAAAGACAAATTCTTGCTGAATCGGTAGGAAGTGGGTCCGATTTGAACTACAGATACATGATCCGATGCCCATGATTTTTTGAAAAAATCATTTTTAGACTCACAATATGCTATTTCTTCAGGGATCCAACGCAAGTTTAGCGAGGCTCATCCCCTAGCTAAGAACCTTCATGACCGATATTTTGACCATAGTTTGAAACGGGCATAAAAAATTCAAAAACGGCCCGATCAACGCAAATCCTTCGTGTGGTGTCTTATTATGTGACATAGTTGCAAGGAAAAATACCAAACTTGGTAAATTGAGTATGTCTCAAAAAAGCCTTCACGAAATGACCTATCATGTTCGAGGTTTCATGGCTTTCAGGTCAAATGACCAATGTTATGGATAGAATCGGTGCATAGTTTGTGATAATGCGCCCGTATTGTGCACACATGTGAATCATGGGATGGCGAACAATGTTGCAGGAGGAAGTTTTCCATTTCATCGCACGGAAAAACCATTTTCCATTTTCCGAGCGCAAAAAACGGGCCGTTTTGTGAAGCAACCACCAAATAAAAGTTTCAAAATGCTACCATCCCATTTTTCAAAAATAATAGGACACCTTAAATGGACAAATGTCCCAACCGGGGCCTCTCAAAACTTTCCGTCCATCCCTGGTGAAAAAGACAAATTCCTACCGAATCGGTAGGAAGTGGGTCCGATTTGAACTACAGATACATGATCCGATGCCCATGATTTTTTGAAAAAATCATTTTTAGACTCACAATATTCTATTTCTTTAGATCCAACGCAAGTTTAGTGAGGCTCATCCCCTAGCTAAGAACCTTCATGACCGCCGTTTTGACCATAGTTTGAAACGGGCATAAAAATAGACAAATGTCCCAACGCAAGTTTAGCGAGGATCAGCCCCTAGAAATGCGTTGACGCCATTCTAAAACTGTCACTCGGTGGTTGCTTCACAAAACGCCCCTTTTTTGCACTCGGACACGGACACGGACACAGACACACAACTTTGGGCTTCACAAAACGCCCCTTTTTTGCTTCACAAAAAGAAAAACTTCTTCCTGCGGACACGGACAGACAACTTTGGGCTCGAGTGTTGATGACCTGCTAAGTTCGCCCTCCAGCTTCTGGTACTGATCGTTCCCGTCACCGCATCCGTGCCGCATCCGGTCAAAACTATGTCGTGATTAGACCGTTTTTATTTTATGCCGGTCAAAAAACGGAAAGGTTCGAGATAGCCCATTTGGGTCACTGTCCAAATAATTTGGTCTAGTATATAAATGAAAATGAAAATTTTATTTTATTATTTAGAATATGTTTTTTAATCTGCTACCTACCACTCCTTGCTGGTGATGCTCATAACCCCCTCCTCGAGCCACTCCATTAGCCTTCCTCATGACCCCCTCGTCGAGCCATACGCCTTCCTCCTCGAGCACCCGACGGCGACCCAGACCCCGACCCGCCGATCTGCCTCCCTCCGATCTCCAGTGGCTGCCCCTTCCCCGTCCCCGACTCTGACCCGGCGGCGCACAGGTAAGACCGCGACCCCGACCCCGACCCGCCTGGAGCTCCGCCGATCTCCAGTGGCTGCCCCTTCCTGGCCCTTCCCCTTCTCCAGTGGCTGCCCCTTCCCCGTTCCTGCCCCGTCTATGGCCCTCTTCCCCTGGCCCGCTCCTCCTCGTCTGAATCCCTTTTCCCCTCTCCTTTTTCCTCCATCTATTGTGTATGCGTCTATTTGAATGCCTCGATTATTCCTAAGAACCCTAGGTGGATTTTGCAAATGCGGCTTGGCGGTTTTGAGCAGTAATCTGTGATGTATACCAGCACTAGATTATAGAGAGTTGGTCCAGATATTACTCTTTTGTGTCCAGATATTAGACTTTTGTGTGGAGATGCAGTACCAACACTAGTAGGTTAGTGCATATGTAATAATGTTCATACCTTGATCTGCTGGTCTTTAGTATTTTTTTGTGTGGAGATGCTCATACCTTGATCTGCTGGTGCATATGTGCTTAAACAGAATGTTGTTTCCAGTGAACCCACATTCCGAAATATTCTCTTATATGTAGCACATTTAGTTATCTTATTCTTCTTAGTTAGTTTCTTATTCCAATTCCTCTCTGGTTGTGTTACCATGTAATAATCTCAAACCAATGCGTGCGGTGTGTATGATGTTCTGCAGTACTAAAGAAAGCTAATCTATGTAGCAAACTAATTTGTGAGTAATTAGTGCTGATGTTATGCATAGATTCAACTCGCTTGGTACTACATTGCATGCTTTGTCAAACTAATCTATGTAGGAGGGTTGAATTAAAGTAGATGTTTGGGTTCTTTTATCTAGCAAGATTACTTTCACCCTGGAAGAGTGGTACGAGGTGCTTGGCAAGATTCAGAACTATATTCAGAACTCATGATCTTCCAGAAACTAAAAAGACAAGATTACACATGATCTTCCAGAAATTATATGTCAATATTACACATGATCTCAGATTCGTCTAGAAATTATATGTCAAGATTACACATGATCTCAAGATTACACATAATCTTCCAGAAATTAAAATATCCATGGCAACAATAGCCAGAACTTGATATCCATGGCAACAATAGCCAGAACTTGTAGAATAGGAAATTAAAATGACTACACAACAGCTAAAATGGCATGATCTTGCTCCTGATCTTGCTCCTCACCACCACTCCACCACTGCAGCTAAAATGACATGATCTTGCTCCCAGTGCGCCACTAGCAATGAAATAAAAAATAACAGATAATGGAGGATATAATTAGCAATTAGCAATTTCTAGTGAGGCACTACCTTGCATGTTGTTACTAATCATCATCGTCGAAATGCCTCTGCCTTCTATCCTCACCATCACTACAGTACTGGAGGACTGTGTCATCTACCATGTTTTCATCATCCTCGCATTCATGGCCCTCCACTACCTCCTTCTTTCTTTTCCTAATGTTTTCTACAAATGAAGCATCAAGTAACACTCATTCCCGACTCCTTCGCAATATACTATGCACACCGGGTTCTTTCTCTTGCACTAGAACTTCCTCGGTGTTATCATCTTGGTATGTTAGACCACCGCCATCATTGAGAACCTTCTCCGTTTCAGTTTCTTTCACACTCCACAAATGTCCGTGCTGAAACTTTTGCACAACTTGCCAATTTCCACGCAAATCGGTGTCTGGCACATAGAACACCTTTGTTGCTTGTGTCATTAGAATAAATGGATCACTCTTATACCAACACCTTCTAGTGTTGATGCTCTTGAAGTGTCCGTCATCTCGGATCCCTATATTCTTTCTGCCACCAAGATCAAACCAATCACAACGGAACAAGACGACCGATCGATGGACGCCTCGCTGGAGTTGTACTGGAGCCTTATGATGCTTTTGAGATGACCATAGAAGTCCATGTCTTCACCATCATGGTCTCCCTCAGCAACTATTCCACTGTTCTGCGTGTTTCTATTTTTCTCGCGGTCAATAGTGTGGTAGCGGACACCGTCAGCAATGCATGCTGAATACAACCTCACTCGCCTATCCGGCTCGCATGCCAAAGCAAAAAGATCCGCACTGACATTATTGATTCCAAGACTAACGATCTGCACAAATAAACTAGGATTAATAACAAAAACACAAACTAATCATGTGGCAATTGATTCCAAGACTAAAGATCTCACATGATTCTTAAACCATTTAGCAAACCCCTTCGCAAGCCATCTATCAACATTGATGCCGCAATCTTGCTTATTCAGCTCTTCTTTGCACAACCTACAATGCCAACAAAAACATAAAGTTAATTAAATCATCCGGCTTGCAAATGGGTTCCTTCCAACTAAAGGAAAAAGATAAGGGTGCATGCACAAGAGATGACATACTCTATATATGGTAGAACCTCAGGGAAACTCCTTAGCACATACCAATGCATTTTGTCATAGTCATCACCAGCCTCCAAGTACTCTGACCCTCCAAGAAGGTTCACACCATGGTTGAAAACAGAGACATCACTAATGTGTGAATCATCCCGCTCTCTATTTCTGCCCGGCCGATTGAATCTTGTTTCCACATTGTCAAAGTACCTCGAGCAAAATGTAAGGCACTCATCAACAACATATGCCTTGGCGATCGACCCTTCAGGCCTGGCGGTGTTTCGCACATAACGCTTAAATGTAAGCATCCTTCTTTCGACAGGGTACATCCAGCCATATTGTACGGGGCTCTAAGCATTGCCTCTTTGGGTAAATGCATGGTCAAATGAACCATCACCGTGAAGAAGGCTGGAGGAAAGATCTTTTCAAGCTTGCAAAGGATAACTATGATTTCTTTCTAGAGTCTTTCAAGAACAGATATCTTGAGTGTTTTGGAGCACAACTCTCTGAAGAAATTCCCCAACTCAGCAACAGCTTCATATATTTCTTTATCCAAAATTCCACGGAGTCCAGCCGGTAAAATCCTTTGGAGGAGGATGTGACAATAATGAGTTTTTAGTCCTTGGAGCTTGCATCCATCAGGAGACACGCATTTTGCTAGGTTAGCGGCATACCCATATGGAAATCTCACCGCTCTTATAAATTCACAGAATGCAAGCTTTTCTTCTTTACTCATTGTATACCATGCTTCTGGCATCTCAAACGACTGTCCACCTTCAACAGGCCGCAGATGCAAATCTTTTCTTATGCCCATGTCTTCCAAATCAAGCCTAGAGTTAACTGTATCCTTTGACTTCCCGTCGATGTTCATAAATGTGCCAAGAAGATTATCACATATGTTTTACTCGATATGCATTACATCAAGGTTGTGCCTCAACTTGAGATCTGCCCAGTAAGGGAGGTCCCACAAAATAGCCCTCCGGTCCCAACATTGACCATCCTCACGCTTCCTTTTATTTTGATGTTTTCTAGGTCTCACATCTTTCACATTGTGAAGCTGTTGCTCGAGCTCTTCTTTAGTGAACTCCGCCGGCTGGTCACGGGTATCAGATTTTCCATTGAAATCCTTGCTTTTTTGCCAAGGATGGTGGCGAGGAAGAAAACGGCGGGCCCCGGTCCAACATATCTTGTTCCTTTTTTGTTTCGAGCACGGATCCTTGTCACAACGCACGCATGCTTGATAACCAGACGTGAGCCTCCCCGACAAAGTGTGCAACGCCGGGAAATCATGGATACACCATATTACCGCAGCACGGAGATCGAACTTATTAGGACTCAGGGCATCATAGGTACGGACACCCTCACATAGCTTGAGCAGATCTTCTACCAGGGGCTCCATAAAGACATCAAAATCCTTTCCTGGAGATTTTGGACCCGGGATCAACAAAGCCATCATGAAGTTTGACTGCTCCATACATGCCCATGGTGGAAGATTGTACGGCACGACAAATACCGGCCACATGCTATATTTCGAGCTCATTC
Organism: Avena sativa; assembly: GCA_916181665.1. Taxonomy (NCBI): domain Eukaryota; kingdom Viridiplantae; phylum Streptophyta; class Magnoliopsida; order Poales; family Poaceae; genus Avena; species Avena sativa. The sequence continues at coordinate 454,420,240 of OV702294.1, forward strand.
CAAATGGATTAAAGCCATCTGTGGCAAGGCCGAGTCTGATGTTCCTCGCATCGGCGGCAAACTCTTTCTGTTTATCGTCAAAATATTTCCATGCCTTTCCGTCAGCTGGATGGCTAAGTTCATCATCCACGGGTTGCCTCTTTAGCTTGTGCCATTGTACATCCTCCGACTGTTGCTTCGAAATGAACATCCTCTGTAACCTTGGAATCAAAGGAAAGTACCTCAACACCTTCTCCGGTATCTGTCTCCTCCCATCTGCATATTTCCACCTAGAGGCATCACACTTTGGGCATTTTTCATGCTTGGCATACGTGTTCCAAAACAAGATACAATTGTTTTGGAAGACGTGGATTGATTCATAACCAAGCCCCAATCTGCCGATTATACTCAATGCTTCATCATAAGTTTTGGGAATTGAGCTTTTAGGGTATTGGGTGGTCAAGATATGGAGTATTGCGTTGAAGGCAACATTGCTTATCTGGTAGAAGGACTTGCGTGGAGTAGCTTCACGGTGAAGGAAAATATGGACAATGTCCCACCATCACTAGCTGCGCGCTTTGCATCCTCTATCAGCTCGGCATAGATTGTCCTCTGTCCATCACCTTGCGGTTCTGACTTGTACAAATCCTTAAACAAATCAGGAATCCGGTCATCCTCATACCCATCCTCCTCCTCAAAATCATCATCCTTTTGTGGAATATCCTCTTCTACAAAATCACCGCCTTCACCAGCATGGTGTGCCTCTTCATTAGGTTCAAGTTCAACTCGAGGTTCTGTGCGTAAAGGCTCTCCATGATGGATCCACCTATCATACGTGCTTGACATCCTGCGCATCAGCAGATGAGACTCGACATCTTCTAGAGTTTGCTGAACACGATTCATACAGCTAGGGCATGGGCAAAGAACTAGAGCATCCTCAGAAGCACTTCTGCGAACAAATCGCATGAACTCGTCCACTCCCCTTAGATTCTCAGTGGACAGCCTTCTAACTCCTCGCAATCCAGCCTCTGTCCATCTGCATGCGGAAGACCGAAAAATGTTTCAGACCAGCAAGCAAAGTCAGTTCAACTTTAAATTCAAAGTAAATTTGCCCTCATTCCACAGATCCTCTAGACCAGCATCATAAGCATTAATTCCATATGAGTTTCTTCAATTGTTTAAGTAGCAAATCATCTTACCTAGGTTATATTGTGCACACTCCTATTTGGAGGCACCACAAATATAACTAAGATATGAGAAGCCACTAAAACAACTCAAACAGCTAGTAATAATTTTCCTAATCACATAATCAGGAATCATTTTTTTCACACTATCTGTCAACATATAGATAGCTAAGTTTAGTCCAATATAGACTCCTGGTCATCATTTGACAAAGGGAACAAAAACTCAAAGCCTAGCATATTATCCTCTTAACCACATTATTTTAGCAAAAAGCTTTACTGAAAAGAACTTTTCTTTGCAATCTTAAATTGCCAATACCTGCCCCTCCGTCGGTTACCGCCGCCTCCGTCGGTCATCGCTGCCCCCTCCCCCTCCCCCTCCATCGGTCACCGCAGGCCCTGCCCCCTCCGTCGTTCACCGCCGGCCCCGCCCCTCCATTGTTCACCGCCGGCCTCGCCCCCTCCGTCGTTCACTACCGGCCCCGCCCCTCTGTCGGTCACCGCCGGCCCCTCCCCCTCCGTCGGCTGAGCCCTCTCTGTCTCAACGCCTCCCTCTCTGTCATAGTGTCTCTGTCTCAGCGCCTCTCTCCGTGCGTGACTGGTAGATAAGGGTGTATCATATTTTTTTGTTTCATATAGACATACTCTTTCATATAAAACAACATCACTTGACTAGCCTAGCGGTACGATGAGCTGAAAAGGAGCGTCGGTCGTGGGTTCGAGTCCCCGCAGCTCCACATTTTTTGCCATTTTAACCAAAAACTGGCCATTCGGTGTATTGGGCCGGCATGGGCCACGCTGAGCATCGGCCGTCCATTAGGCCAGAATAGGCAATTCTTTGTATAAAATAAATTGGGCAGCTCATAAAAAAACTGGAGCAGGTCCCACATGTTGACACATAGGCAGAATAGATGAGATGGGTGCCGTCTCAGGCAGTTCCGTCGCAACTTAATTCCTATATGACGATACAGAAACGTCGTAGTCGCACAAAATAAGGCCAGGCACTGGTTATGACGATTTTATATGATGAAATTACGACGATTTGGAACAAAACATCGTAATTTTACAGGGTTTTGACCTCCCCCAATGAGCCCATTACAACCTTGGAGAACATCGTCATAGATCTATGACGATTTGATTTCCAGTCACTATGAGAACGTCACAAATCGACACATTTCTTGTAGTGACCATACAAGAATTGATCATATGATTGAGTGATATTTACCAAAGCTTGGACAAGGATTTTCAAAACAAAATATGAATTTAAAACCATTCATATGTCTTGATTAAGTAAGTGTTAAAGGCATTGTTTATTTTAAATTCCAATGGGCTAAAGTAATTTGAGTGAGCAACATTATTCTGTAGCCAAAAAGGTGCAAGCTTTACTTTACAAAAATTCAGTCAAGTTTGAATTCAAACCCATGTGAAAAACATTTGAAAAACATTCCTGAAAATCAAATTAGAAAAAGAAAAGGGAAAAGGAAAAAAATAAAAATAGGCGCTACCATTTGAGCCTAGCACCAGAACCGGCCCAGAAAGCCCACCCGGGCCAGTCCCCCTCTACCCCCTCTCACCCGCACGAAACTTACCGGCCACTGACGCTGGGCCCTTCTCCACGTCATCGTCGTCTCCCCCAAATCATCGCGAGTAGACGCCGCTCTGCCGTTACCTCTCTGCAGTGACGCCACGAATAAACCCGGCGTAATTCCCATTAATTGGCCGCGTGAATGCCGCCCCTGCTCCGGCTACAAAACCCCTCCCCACCCTACACCTTTCCCCTCACTCCACTCGCTCGCTCCGCCACCAGACTGCTCGTATTTGATCTCGAACCACCGCAGTACCGACGACCTCCGGCGGCGAATTCGGGTGAGCCCTCCTCGCCCCTTTCCTTCTAATCTCGCCAGCATGGTCACTACAACGTTGCGCGTCTTCTAACACCTCTGGTGCATGCTAGTACCATCCAGAGCCTCGTCAACGTCGACGACTGCGTGTGTCCGACGAAACCACCAACTCCGGCGAGCTTTCCTGGTGAGTACTGACCACGCCTTGCCCTCTCTTTGACACTCGTGTGACCTGCATCGCCTTACGCATCTGACGCACTGCTTATTTTCCCCTTGCGTGATCTGTACCCTCGCCAACGATGACGAACAGCCGTGCCCGACGCCTTCACGAACTCCGGCAAGCAATCCCTGACGACTCCGAGCGCCCCTCCGCCAACGAAGACCACCTTGAGCATCAGCATCGTCACGCGAACTCGGTGAGCTAACCCACTGCCCTTCTCGCTTCCTATATCGCCGGCAGCATCACTGTCTGACCGCGCGGCCGCCAGCCACCGTCGCAGCGCCGCTGGTTTTTGGTTCGTTTGATGTGGGCCATTAGATCTAGATCGGGCGTGTAGTAATAGATCACTTAAGCGAAGAAGTAAGTTTAGATCTGAGCCGTGCGATGCACTTTTAATCCAACGATCCAGAAAGCCTGATCCGCGTGAATCGGTATCGACCAATCAGATTGCGCTGCATGGCCTGTAGTTTAATTTAAAATCTGGAATTAGATCTATTAGTTGTTCAAACTTGAAAAATTCATAACTTTTGATCCACATGTTCAAATTTTGTAAATTTAATATCATTGGAATCAGGAGAAATAATTCTATCCAACCATAAACTTTTTTTAATGAATTTCTTCTGTAAACTTAGTTGTTTTTGCAGATACATTTGTAAGCTTATTTTGTGTATAAAAATTATATAGAAAATGTTTTAAAGGCCAAATTAATTTTATTTAGTGTATAATTGTTTTGTTTATGATTTAGTACTGTTCCACTTGTCTTGTTTGATTTAGAAAAATCATCACATGGCATTTGCATGCATTCATATATTTTTGCTTGTTTATTTTGATATGTGAATTTGGTGCTATCATTTTATGTGTAGATTTTGGTGCTAGTGGTGATTGTGATTGTAAGGATTGTTTCTACTCCCCAAACTACCAAGGCAAGTGGTTCTTCATATTTTTGTCCCAATATTTTGACTATGCATTAGAAATATTTTGTATAGGGCTTGCATGAATATTTTGATAAGTATCTATATACTATGCTTGGGAAATCCTAGTAGATGTAGAATTGTTAGAATTTTCTCTAAGTTAAGATACTTACTATTTCCATGCTTAGCCTAGCTAGTAGCAACCAAGGGTGGAATATATACATGCTATGGAAAAATATTGCTAAGTCTTTGACTTATGTTTTTGCTTAATAAAACAACTAAGTGAATGAAACACCTGGGTGGAATGGTATTTGCTTGGTGGTTTTTGGTTGAGTGGTTAGACAAGGCCCATTTCCATGGTTTACCTTGTGTATCTCACTTGTGGATTGCCACCTAGGAACAAAGGGATTTGAGATTCCGAATGTTAAGAAGCTTCTAGTGCAGCCACATGGCATTATGGGCTCTACCTGGATCATATAGGTTGCAATAACTTAGCCATTTGTACAGTTGGTGGTAGTGGGGTGATAGGTTGGAACGCGTCCATTTGGTCTAAGGAAAGGCTTCTGAAAGGTCCTGTCTTGGTGAAAATCAAGTCTTGTGGGGAACGTGCACCACCTCTGCAGAAGGAAGAAACTAAGTACTTAGTCGTGTCCCCGGTAATGGGCAACTTGAGCATCAAGACATGGAAGCTATCAAGAATCTCCTCATCCAAATTTTCTAAGTTAAAACTTGTGGTTGAACAAGGGTGAAGGTTCACCAATTTCTATTGGAGGTTCCTTGGGAGTTTTCCAAACAAAAACTTAGTGTTTTCAACTGATAGGTAAAACCTATTTTGAGCAAAGCAAGCCTAAGCTACACTTAGCCAAATTCATGTAGTAGCTAGATGCTAATATTCTACTAAGGTATCACTTGCCAATACTATTCCAATGTATTGACCCACTGTGGCTATAACTTGTGATGTTGTAGGTTACTCTGATGATGATTAGGGGTTATGAGTCTACATTCAACATGCTTGCCTGTGGCACATGAAGATGAAGAATTCTATTTTTATATTGTTAAGTTAAAATCTTGTACTAGCCTATGGCTATGGAGTTGTAAAAGACTATGTTATCTTTGGAATGATGATGTAATAATGACCTTTGTTTCTATGTACTTCATCTTAAACTGTGGATGCTAGCAATTGATCCAGGGACTAGCATTGCAATCACAGGGATCTTTACCTTTATAAAGGTGGGATCTTATAGATGGTATCAGAGCACCGTGTTGCCTGTAGGTTTATGACCCTAGGATTGGATTAGAAACCACTAAGGAAATTTTTTCAATAATTTCCCCACTTGTCTTTTTCTTCTCGTAAACTTTTCTAATCTTCTTTCTCATCTCTATTTGTAGATGAACTCCATGAACGAAGCCGTGAGGAAGGGACCACTCATGACCATGATCTTGGAGTGTGAGACTGAATGCCCCAAGGCTTTCAAGAACCTCATGGTTACCATGGGGATACATGGTGCAGCTGTGTACAAAGGATTCCCCGTGATGGATGAAGGAGTAGAGTATTGGTGGGTGCAACTTCACTTGTACAAAAACAAGGAAGACAACCACAAGGAGTCAGGATTCTGCATGGTCACCAACTCAGAAATGCACACAACATTCTTTGACTCTGCAAGAAATGCAGCTTGGAATGCTATCAAGGAGCTTGGTGATAGACTCAAGTGCAGAATGCTCAACACCCAACATGACCTAAGGGAAGAAAAGAAGCATACCCAAGAGTTAGAGGCTACTAACCAACATTTAAGAGAAGACATCATAGACTTAGCAATGGAGTCATGTGATCAAGATCGACAGATTGCCTCTAGGGATGCCCTGATAGCCAACTTGGAAAGTGAGTGGGAATTGTAACGTACTTCTTTAGTTGGACCACCACACTTATCGTTTTTATTTCCAAAAATTTTTCTAAGTTATGTTGAACCTTTGATGCATGTAATGGATTTATGTATGCCATGACTTGTGTGTTTGTTTGCAAAAGATATGCTTGTGATATTTTGTCTTGTGATATTTCTCTGTTTGATGTTGATTCTAACTTTTCTCTATCTTATAAAAATAGATGCCTAATGTTATTATCAACACGGCCGAGGAGTTCAAGGGAACTCGTTTTGGTACTCGTCTCATTGAGCTCACTAGTGTGCTCAACCTCCCACTTCCTAGCATCATGACACTTCCACTCACCAAGTTTGAGAGGAAGGACCTTTGGGGCTTCAGAGTCACTCAGCCCGGACACCAGGCAGAGCCAACCACGGAGACCATCACTTTCAAGATGATGCATGATGACAAGGAGAAAGGCCTAGATGTAGTCATGCAGGAGTTACTCAGGCGCCTTGTAGGGAGACACTCCAGAGAGCTTAGAGGTCTTTACTTTCACCCCTTTGGGAGACGCAACGAGGAGGGTGAGGCTATTGAGTACGAGGATGTTGCTAGAGAGACGATGGAGCCGATTCGTCTATACCTCCAAGACCTAGAGGGTCTTATTAGGCACATAGATACTGATAGGACCAATGTCATGCTTAGCAATGACGAGCTCCAGGTTCAGCTCTGAGATAAGGACAAGCTCTTCGCGGAGCAAGAAGAGATAGTCAAGGAAATGGAGGCCAAGTTTGAAAGCTAGGACAAGAAATTCAAGAGCCAGGAGAAGAGAGTCCAAGACAGGAACAAGAAGATCCGGGAGATGAAGGAAGAGCTAGAGGCCAAGGACTTCGAGCTCGAGCATCAGCAGGGAGTGATCGAGAGGCTTTGCTCACAGAAGAGGGCTCTTAGGGCCAAGATAGAGGCCTTGACTACTAATGTCGAGGAGTACAAGACCGCTATGGAGAATGCAGGTCTTACCCTTGTTGATGAGGAGATTGATGCGGAGGAGTAGTGTTGGCTACTCATTTATCTTTCATCTACTGTACTTTTGATTATTGAGTCGCAATGACCATCCAACATGTGGGTGTCTTGCTATAGTGTTTTTTGCATTTCCAAACTTGTTCTTTATGTCGTTTAAACTCTATGTTATTTTGATGTTTGGTTATTGTGATTGTCTATGTGATGTATTGTGCATAATAAGCATCTATGGGTATCTCATTCTTATCCTTATGAAAACCACAGATGCCTCCTCGACGTGCCAACCCCAACCCAAACAACAACAATGTCACCCCCGAGATGCAGTAGTTGATGACGACGCAGGCACAACTGATGCAGATGATGACCACTTTTATGCAAAACCAGAATCAGAATAACAACAACAATAATAACAACAATAACAACATCATCAACAACAACAACCTGAACAACCCACCAGGATTTGACATGCTCACCCGATTCCTAAGACTGAGGCCTGCAAAGTTCTCAGGAACCACTGATCCAATGGTGGCCAATGATTGGCTACGTTCGGTGAACAAGGATTTGGTAACTGTCGGCTGCACCAACAAGGAGAAGGTCAGGTTTGTAGTACATCTGTTGGAAGGACCAGCAGCAACTTGGTGGGATAACTTCCAGATCACCACTCCCATTGTGGATGTGACATGGGCTATATTTGAGGATGGATTCCGTGCAGCTCACATCTCATCCAGAGTGATGAATTTGAAGAAGAAGGAGTTCCACAACCTGAAACAGTGTCACCACAGCGTGGCTGAATATATTGAGGAGTTCAAAAATCTGGCGCGTTATGCACCGGATGAAGTTGATACTGATGCCAAGAGGAAGGAAAAATTCCTCGAAGGACTGAATGACGAACTAAATCTGCAGCTATATGTTGCCTATGTCCCAACCTACCAATGAATTTTTGACAAGTCTACCATGTTGGATAACAAGATGAAACAGGTTGAAAGCAGAAAGAGGAATCACAGCTTTGACAAGCACAGCTCGGGATCGTCTCACAAGCGTTCCCATCATGATGATGGTGGGAGTTCTGGATCCCACAAACATGGAAAGCACAACAACCACCACAGCCACAACCGCCATCATGACAACAAGCATCACCGCAGTCATGATAATGACAAGTACAAGAACCACAAGAGTGGACACAAGAGTCACCACAGTGGAGATGGAAGTGGAAGTGGTAGTCAGCCTGCAAAGAGAGATATCAGTCAGGTTGAATGTTTAAAGTGTAAGAAGATAGGGCATTATGCCAATGAGTGCCCAGATAAGAAAGTTGAAGGAACCACCAAGCCGGACCCTTTCCAAAAGGGAAAAGTAAACCACATCAATGTGGAAGAGATTTATGAAGAACCTGATGCTGTGGCTGGTAAGTTCAAACTCAATTCTATTCTAGCACTTGTTCTTTTTGATACTGGCGCATTGCATTCATTCATATCAAGAGAATTTGTTGATAGAAATGAACTTCCAGTTGAGACTATTGGGTGTCCTATAAAGTAAGTTCTCCTGGTGGAGAAATGATAGTGAACTCAGGATGTCATGACCTAGTCATAGAATTTGGAAAGTATAAGTTTCCTATTAATATGATAATCCTAAATTCCCAAGGATTGGATGTCATTTTGGGAATGGACTGGATGACTAAGTAAAAGGGAGTGCTAGATTGTGCCAATCATACTGTCACACTCACAACTCCAGATAATAAAAGGATTAGAATCAAGTCTAACTTTGAATCAAATGGGAGTAAGCTAAATTCTCTTAAGGGGGTTAGCATAGATAGTGTGCTAATTGTGAGAGAATATCCAGATGTGTTTCCAGAGGAATTACCGGGAATGCCACCAGATAGAGATGTGGAGTTTCTGATTGACTTGCTGCCAGGATCTAGGCCAATAGCAAAGAGACCCTACAAGATGTCAGTTGATGAGTTGAAAGAACTCAAGAAACAACAAGGAGAGCAGTTGCAGGAAGGATTTATTCAACTAATTTCTTCATCTTGGGGAGCACCAGTCTTGTTTGTGGAAAATAAAGATAGAAGTCAAAGGTTATGCATCGATTATCGTTCACTCAATGAGGTGACTATCAAGAACAAATAGCCTTTGACTAGAATCAATGACTTGTTTGATCAGTTAGAAGGAGCCTGTGTGTTCTCAAAGATTGATCTCCGATCAGGTTATTTTCAGCTTAAGATAAGGGAACAAGACATACCTAAGACTGCTTTCACCACTAGGTATGGATTGTATGAGTACATCATGATGCCATTTGGTTTGACCAATGCACCATCTTACTTCATGAATATGATGAACAAGGTGTTCATGGAGTTCCTTGACAAGTTTGTTGTCGTTTTCATCGATGACATTTTGATCTACTCCAAGAGCAAACAAGAGCATGAGGGACATTTTCGTTTGATACTTGAGAAGCTTAGAGAGCATAAGTTGTATGCCAAATTCAGGAAGTGTGAATTCTGGTTGAATGAAGTCGGATTTCTTGGACACATCGTGTCAGGAGATGGAGTAGCAGTTGATCCCGCAAAAGTGCCAGCTGTAACTGAATGGGAATCTCCTAGGTCAGTGAAAGAAGTTTGTAGTTTCCTTGGTTTGGAAGGATACTATAGAAGGTTCATCGAGAATTTCTCCAAAGTAGCTAAGCCAATGACAGAGTTACTAAAGAAAGACAAGAAATTTGCTTGGACTGAAGGATGTGAACTCAGTTTCCAAGAATTGAAGAAGAGACTAGTGACAGCACCAGTCCTATGTCTTGCAGATTTGGAGAAGGATTTCCATGTGTATTGTGATGCATCACATCATGGATTAGGAGCAGTTCTGATGCAAGAAGGGAAAGTTGTGGCTTATGCCTCGAGACAACTCAAAACTCATGAGGTGAATTATCCTACTCACGATTTAGAGTTAGCCTCTGTTGTCCATGCACACAAAACATGGAGACATTATATTTTGGGAAAGCGATGTGAAGTGTTCACAGATCACAAAAGTTTGAAGTATATCTTCACTCAGAAAAAATCAACATGATACAAAGAAGATGGCTAGAACTCATCAAGGACTATGACTTGAGTTTGCAATACCACCCCGGTAAAGCAAATGTTGTAGCGGATGGACTAAGCCGTATGGTATTTGTGAATGGCCTTACTAAGGGAGAGTTGCCAGATGATCTGTGTGCCCAATTTAGAGACCTCAGATTGGAGATTGTTCCTGAAGGACATCTCATGTCATTGGATGTTCAACCCACCTTGTTGGAAAAAATCAAGGAAGCACAAAAGACGGACAAGGAAATTGAAGAGATTAAGGAAAAGATTGGCAAGGGAAAAGCCAAAGGATTCCATGAAGACGAACATGGTACTTTATGGTATGGAAAACGTATCTGCGTTCCGCAAAATCCGGAGCTTCGGAAGCTGATTTTACAAGAAGCACACAACTCACCGTATTCCATTCATCCCGGTAACACCAAAATGTACATTGATATGAAGGAAAGATTTTGGTGGAATAATCTCAAGAAGGACATCGCCGAACATATCGCTTTGTGTGATGTATGTAGTAGAGTGAAAGCGGAACATCAGAAACTAGCAGGATTGTTACAACCACTACCTATTCCTAATTGGAAGTGGGACAAGATCGACATGGACTTCATCACCGGACTACCAAGGACTAGATCAGGATATGATTCAATTTGGGTAGTAGTGGATCGTCTAACCAAAGTGGCTCATTTCATACCCGTGAAGACAACCTATACAAGTGCTAAGTTGGCCAAGATCTATATGAATAGGATTGTGTGTCTGCATGGAGTACCCAAGAGTATTGTGTCTGATAGGGGAACTCAATTCACTTCTCATTTTTGGAGGCAGCTGTATGAGTCATTGGGAACGAGATTGGAATTCAGTACTGCTTTTCATCCCCAGACCGATGGACAGACATAAAGGACCAACCAAATTCTAGAGGATATGTTGAGGGCATGTGCCCTAGACTATGGAGCTAGTTGGGATGAAAGTCTGCCTTACGCAAAATTCTCTTATAACAATAGCTATCAAGCCAGTATTGAGATGACACCGTTTGAGTTTCTCTATGGGAGAAAGTGTACTACCCCATTGCTATGGAATGGTGTGGGAGAAAGAAACTTGTTCGGGCCAGAACTCAAAGAGGCTAAAGAGAAAGTCAGGTTAGTAAAAGACAGATTGAAGATAGCACAGTCTCGACAGAAGAGCTACACAGATCCTAAGCGTAGTGAAGTCACCTATGAGGTGGGTGACAGAGCTTATCGTAGAGTGTCACCACTTCGTGGAGTGAAGATATTTGTAGTCAAAGGAAAATTGGCCCCAAGATATGTTGGTCCATTCAAGATTCTAAGACGTAAAGGGGAAGTGGCATATGAGATTGAATTGCCTGAATCATTGTCTGTCGTTCACAATGTGTTTCATGTGAGTCAGCTAAAGAAATGCCATCCAGAGATGGAAGAGACTGCTTTGAAGGATATTATACCGTTAGAGGAGGTCCAATTGGAAAGTGATCTCACTTATGAAGAAAAACCTATCAAGATTCTTGAGACTACAGAAAGATTTACTTGGGCAAAGATCATCAAATTCTGCAAAGTTCAGTGGAACCATCATTCCGAAGAAGAAGCAACATGGGAAAGAGAAGATGACCTTCAGAAAGACCACCCTCACCTACTTGTTAGCCAATCCGGATCTCGAGGGCGAGATGCACCTTAAGGGGGTTAGATTTGTAACATCACAAAAATCATGATTTCAAAGTTTGCATATCATTCATGCATTCATAATCATTTTAGGATCATTCCTTCAAAAACAGAAACTTTGTGATCTATTATTTTATGCAAGCAAGTCCATAGCCTTATTACTACTCTCTATTATGAGAATATTTGTTTTGACCAAACAAGAATTGATCATATGTTTGAGTGATATTTACCAAAGCTTGGACAAGGATTTTCAAAAAAAAATATGAATTTAAAACCATTCATATGTCTTGATTAAATAAGTGTTAAAGGCATTGTTTATTTTAAATTCCAATGGGCCAAAGTAATTTGAGTGAGCAACATTATTCTGTAGCCAAAAAGGTGCAAGCTTTAATTTACAAAAATTCAGTCAAGTTTGAATTCAAACCCATGTGAAAAACATTTGAAAAACATTCCTGAAAATCAAATTAGAAAAAGAAAAGGGAAAAGGAAAAAAATAAAAACTGGCGCTACCATTTGAGCCTAGCACCAGAACCGGCCCAAAAAGCCCACCCGGGCCAGTCCCCCTCTACTCCCTCTCTCACCCGTGCGAAACTTACCCCGCAGCCACTAAGGCTGGGCCCTTCTCCACGTCATCGTCATCTCCCCCAAATCATCGCGCAGACGCCTCTCCGCCGTTACCTCTCTGCAGTGATGCCACGAATAAACCCGAAGTAATTCCCATTTATTGGCCGCGTGAATGCCGCCCCTGCTCCGGCTACAAAACCCCCTCCCCACCTTGCACCTTTCCCCTCACTCCACTCGCTCGCTCCACCACCAGGCTGCTCGTATTTGAGCTCGAACCACCGCAGTACGACGACCTTCGGCGGAGAATTCCGGTGAGCCCTCCTCGCCCCTTGCCTTCTAATCTCGCCAGCATGGTCACTACAACCTTGCGCGTCTTCTAACACCTCTAGTGCATGCTAGGACCATCCAGAGCCTCGTCAATGTCGACGACTGCGCGTGTCTGACGAAACCACCAACTCCGGCGAGCTTTCCTGGTGAGTACTGACCGCGCCTTGCCCTCTCTTTGACACTCGCGTGACCTGCATTGCCTTACGCATCTGACGCACTGCTTATTTTCCCCTGGCGTGATCTGTACCCTCGCCAACGACGATGAACAGCCGTGCCCGACGCCTTCACGAACTCCGGCAAGCAATCCCTGACGACTCCGAGCGCCCCTCCGCCAACGAAGACCACCTTGAGCATCAACATCATCACGCGAACTCGGTGAGCTACCCCACTGCCCTTCTCGCTTCCTATATTTCCGGCAGCATCACCGTCTGACCGTGCTGCCGCCAGCCCCCGTCGCAGAGCCGCTGGTTTTTGGTTCGTTTGATGTGGGCCATTAGATCTAGATGGGGCGTGTAGGAATAGATCACTTAAGCGAAGAAGTAAGTTTAGATCTGAGACGTGCGATGCACTTTAATCCAACAATCCAGAAAGCCTAATCTGCGCGAATCAGTATCGACCAATTAGATAGCGCCGCATGGCCTGTAGTTTAATTTAAAATCTGGATTTAGATCAATTAGTTGTTCAAACTTGCAAAATTCATAACTTTTGATCCACACGTTCAAATTTTGTAAATTTTATATCATTGGAATCAGGAGAAAGAATTCTATCCAACCATACACTTTGTATAATGAATTGCTTCTGTAAACTTAGTTGTTTTTTAAGAGACATTTGTAAGCTTATTTTGTGTATAAAAATTATATAGAAAATGTTTTAAAGGCCAAATTGATTTTATTTAGTGTATAATTGTTTTTTTTATGATTCAGTACTGTTCCACTTGTCTTGTTTGATTTAGAAAAATCATCACATGGCATTTGCATGCATTCATATATTTTTTCTTGTTTATTTTGATATGTGAATTTGGTGCTATCATTTTATGTGTAGATTTTTGTGCTAGTGGTGATTGTGATTGTGAGGATTGTTGCTACTCCCCAAACTACCAAGGCAAGTGGTGCTTCATATTTTTGTCCCAATATTTTGACTATGCATTAGAAATATTTTGTATAGGGCTTGCATGAATATTTTGCTAAGTATCTATATGCTATGCTTGGGAAATCCTAGTAGATGTAGAATTGTTAAAATTTTCTCTAAGTTAAGATACTTACTATTGCCATGATTAGCCTAGCTAGTATCAACCAAGGGTGGAATATATACATGCTATGGAAAAATATTTCTAAGTCTTTGACTTATGTTTTTGCTTAATAAAACAACTAAGTGAATGAAACACCTGGGTGGAATGGTAATTGCTTGGTGGTTTCTGGTTGAGTGGTTACACAAGGCCCATTTCCATGGTTTACCTTGTGTATCTCACTTGTGGATTGCCACCCAGGAACAAAGGGATTTGAGATGCCAAATGTTAAGAAGCTTCTATTGCAGCCACATGGCATTATGGGCTCTGCCTGGATCATATAGGTTGCAATAACTTAGCCATTTGGACAGTTGGTGGTAGTAGGGTGATAGTTTGGAACGCGTCCATTTGGTCTAAGGGAAGGCTTCTGAAAGGTCCTGTCTTGGTGAAAATCAAGTCTTGTGGGGAAAGTGCACCACCTCTGCAGAAGGAAGAAACTAAGTACTTAGTCGTGTCCCCGGTAATGGACAACATGAGCATCAAGACATGGAAGCTATCAAGAATCTCCTCATCCCAATTTTCTAAGTTAAAACTTGTGGTTGAAAAAGGGTGAAGGTTCACCAATTTCTATTGGTGGTTCCTTGGGAGTTTTGCCAAACAAAAACTTAGTATTTTCAACTGATAGGTAAAACCTATTTTGAGCAAAGCAAGCCTAAGATACACTTAGCCAAATTCATGTAGTAGCTAGATGCTAATATTCTACTGAGGTATCACTTTCCAATACTATTCCAATGTATTGACCCACTGTGGGTGTAACTTGTGATGTTGCAGGTTACTCTGATGATGATTAGGGGTTATGAGTCTACACTCAACATGCTTGCCTGTGGCACATGAAGATGAAGACTTCTATTTTTATATTGTTAAGTTAAACTCTTGTACTAGCCTGTGGATATGGAGTTTTAAAAGACTATGTTATCTCTGGAATGACGATGTAATAATGACCTTTGTTTCTGTGTACTTCATCTTAAACTGTGGATGCTAGCAATTGATCCAGGGACTAGCATTGCAATCACAGGGATCTTTACCTTTGTAAAGGTGGGATCTTACAACAATGAAATCATCATGATATTTAATCTTTCCAACTAACACTTCAACATCTATAACCATACCAAGAGGACAAATATACTCTTTATTAGCAAGTTGGATAGTTATACCCGTCTCTTCCATATTGATGGGATCAATACTAGGCTTGATTTCAAGATATAAAGAATAGGGAATCACACTTATACTTTCTCCAATATCACAAAGTCCATGATAACATGAAGTCCCAATAGTACATGATATGATAGGTTTTCCAACTCTAGTAGTGTTATCCTTTATTACCTTGGTAGAATCTTCACATAAATAAACATCACAAGGTATTTCTTCATTCAATTCTACATTGGCCAAAATTTAATGTTGGACATGAATTTGTTATGGTTCATGACATCTTCTAGCACTCTTATTAGTAACAGTAGTGAGTAATTTTTCCTTCACTTTGCTCCGATAAGGAGGAGCTTCAAAGATTTCTTCTATTTTAGGAGACGAGACTTGACGAACCTATTTCAAAACTTTAGAAACAAATGCAGAATTTTAAGAGGTTCAAAAAAATACATTAAATCCTTTCTTTGGGATATTAAGATGGTTAGAAAAAGATTTAGCAATTTCTAGTAAAACACGAGGGTCAACTCCAAACATGTCCTTAAGTCCCTCAAATAATATAGAAGTAGAGATATTCTCTACACATGAATATTCATATTCCAAACCTAGTTTATTATCTTTGTCGAGATCCTAAGCTTGAATATTTTGAGAAATAGTTTCCAATAAATCTGCTGCCTTCTCTTGTGTTTCCTTAGTGAAACTTCCACTAGAAGAATTATCCAGGAAGTCCCTATGATGCTGAGTCAATCTCACATAAATTTTTATTAAGATAATGCTTTCAGGAATACAATGATGAGGATTTTTATGAAGAAGACCCTTTAATCTCCCCCAAGCTTGAGCAATACATTCTCCATTATGATGCCAAAAGTTATAAATATGGCAGCGATCATCATAAGCTTCATTAAGAGTATAATATTTAAGATAGAAAGCCTTTCTCAAATTGTCCCAATCAAGACAATAATTATCATCCAGATATTTATACCATTCGCGAGATTTACTAGATAAAGATAAATATAATAGCTTCCTTATCACTTCATTCTCATGAATACCTGCAAGTATAAATGACCCATAGCATTTTGTCTTCCATCACCTGCAAAAGTTAACTCCCTAGATCTACTGACAATACCAATAGGAATTTGATATTCAACTTTTGGTTCAGTAGGCTTCTCAACCTTCTCTTTATCCTTATCATGAATGTACTCAAATAAGGTGAGTTTCGATCCTTTATAGTTTGAGAAATACATGATAAAATAGCAGTAAAAAGATAAAAACGGAATTCAAGTTTCATTAGCAAACATCTTAACAATAGCACAACGGTCCCCCGCAATGGCGCCAAAATGTCTT
Organism: Avena sativa; assembly: GCA_916181665.1. Classification (NCBI taxonomy): domain Eukaryota; kingdom Viridiplantae; phylum Streptophyta; class Magnoliopsida; order Poales; family Poaceae; genus Avena; species Avena sativa. Next base: position 454,436,637 of record OV702294.1, read on the forward strand.
GATGGCTCCCAAGTGTAGGATATCAATTGTAGTACTTTTAAATTTAAGAAAGGTTTTCGAACTCACGAGGAGTTGAGGGTATTGGTTAGCAAATTTGACAAACAAAATAATAGTAAATGCAGTAGATTTGGTGTTTTTGGGTGTGTAGTTTGGAAGAATATAAAGTGTTGAAAGTAAATAACCATAAATAAATGATCTCAATGATAGAAAGCCATATCCTCTATGCAGCAAGAGGACAAGCTCTAATGTGTGACTTATATGTGACAAGCGTTCGCGAGGGCGGCATGGATATACTTAGAATAAAGATTTCTACACACTATGGTGAATATGTTGTCAAGTTTCATTCCCTTAGGGCGGAGCCTAAATTTGGTGCTGCCAATGAGAAAAATACACCACTTATGATGGGACCTAGTGCCATTCACATGAACATATAAGAATCACTAAGACATAAATGTCCCACCATATCAATAAGTTCATTGGTCCCTGACATATAATCCCTCCAATGCAACTCAAAGTATTGGAATAAGTTTCTGGCAATAAGTTTCTGGCAATTCTGTCCCTTCCAACCCCTATCATTGCATCAAAGTATTCTCCTATGAGCCCATATAGGTAAAGTAATATGCAGTTAGCGTTCGCAAAAAGCTATCATAGAACAATATAAAAGATAAAAACAGGACCACACATACTCATTTCAAATTATATGGAAATCCATCCTACTCACAAGTGGCAAACATGATATGGATCAGTAGAATATGAAATACAACACAATCTGAAAATATAATCTCTCCAACAAATAAAGACAAGATGCCAATAAAAAATGTAAATAGCCCTTAAAAAAATATCCGGGGTTCAATCAATCATAAACTATGAGGGGAACAAGATGGATCTTTAAGATGGTGATGATGATTGTGATGGTGGATATGTTGATGGAGAGGCCTCCCCTACTCCTAGGAGTAGTGGTGATGACGATGGAGTTGATTTCCCCATCACCGTAGGCTCTAGTGCAGCAGGATCCTCCCAAAGTAGGAGAGGAATTTTGCCTCCGCCGCCGCCTCTATAAATCATGGGAAAAATATAGCGTAGGTTTTATAGTGATACAGAGGCATCTGTAAAAAGGAGGATCTGAGGCGATAATTGTGGGCCAAAATAGCATGGGTGGAGCGCACAGCACGGGGTGCGCCACATGTGCTCTTTTAGGCCTCCTGGCTCCCATCGCTTCATTCTTTGGATCACAGTCCTTCTCTAGGTGGAAAACTCAACAGGTATTTTTCCTTCTATTTATTCATGTCCAAAGGGTCCTAAAATATGAAATACATGAAAAAGGATGTTTTCTGCCTCCTAGAAGTTAAATACCAATGTAATGGACTTTGTAGGAAAGTCTCATAAATCAACTAAATAAGCGAAAATAATGATAGATCATGATAAATATGATTCCAAATAGAGCATGTGAGTCCTAAAAATGATGATGCAAAATGAACATATCAGCGACAAATAGAAGGTGCAGCGTGCGCTGCTGGGCCGCGGGGGCAGCCAGCCCACTCGGGTGCCAGCCACCATCGCCGCCAGCTGCTAGCTGGGCCATGCGGATATGCTAGGCCGCAGGGGGTGTAGCCGTCCTGCCCAGGTGCAGGCCATGCTTGCTGCTTGGCGCAGGGCCGCGAGATGGGCAGGCAGCCCACCCCGGCCACAACCGCCTCCCCTGGCCGCCGTTGCCTCCTCCCGCTGCTGTCTCCTCCTTCCATTGGGCCGACAGCGAGTGGCACACCCGGGTTGGCCTAGGGACCGACGAGAAGTATTAAAAGACACAAGAAAATACAGAAAAGACATGTGTAACTTATCTCTTCTCTCTCTTGCGACCTTGGCCCCCTTATCAGGGTTGTGCGAGCGATGAATTCTTCACCGCGGAGCACCATCGCACTACGGATTTGGAGCTGGTAGATCTACTTCCACAATCTTAGCTGGATCAGGGAGAAGCGGGAGTCGTCAAGCATCATACGTGTGTGACTCCCTCGGGCGGCGGCGTGCTTTCGACGATAGGAGTTATTGGGGCCGTTGGACTTCATGACCTTGAGGCCACCATCGGAATGACTTATTTAACCATGTTCCTCGCGGTACGTTACCCGCGCTCGGTCTTCAAAGGTATGATTATCGTATCCTCTTCCGTTACTTCTTTACTAGTAGATAGATCTTGGCATTAGGGTTTCGTTCGTAGGAAAAAAATTGTTTTCTTCCCTCGAACCCCAATAGTTATGCCTACCAGCTACGCCCTTGGGGCGCAAAGATAAGTCTATTTAATATAAATAACATTAATTTAGAGATATGGATACAATGAGTTATTTATCAATATCAATTTTTTTGACTCTATCTAAACTAATTCTATAGTGACAAACATGCAATAAATAGAATGTATGAAAGAATATTATATAATTAGTACTCATGTAAGATATTATTGCACCCTGTGAAAGCACCATTAATAAGAATGGTATCAAAGAAAATTGAAAATCAATAGTTAGTGCTTGTACAAATCTAGAACAAATAGTTGTGTGACATTTAATTAAACTTAATATGATAAAATATTTTATTATCATAAAACAATATTTTCTATCATCCTTATGCATGATGAAACATATCTATGGTACAATCAATGCATATTATTTAATGTGCTTACACCAACATGAAGAAACCACCATATAAGACAATATAAAGCAATCATAAAATAAATAAAGTTATATACAAACATGGAAATATAACATTTACATCTAGAAGATATATAACATTAATTTGAAGATATGCATAAATGTGATAAGTAATCGATCAATATCCATGATTCGATGGTGTATCTATAAATATACTCTCAAATGAGATATGTAGAGAAGAACCAAAATAGATCACAAAATAAGCATAAAAATACAAGTAGTCTCTTCTCGTAATATGGCAGACATGACTAGCAAAGCAAGGGTGGTTTTCTACAAACTAGCAGTTGCTCTCTTTTTCATTGTGATGATATCTTCTATGTTGCCATCCTCTCATGCAAGTATGGAAAAAATATCTTGATTGCTCTACATTTTAATATTTGAAAGAAAAAAATTCTTGCTATATTCTTTTTTATCTTATATACACTATACTTAAATTGTTTTTGTTATAATTCATTGCATTTGTAGTTGGACCTTGGAAATGTGAAGATTTACAACACTGCAACACTTCTTCATGCTACCGTGATTGCAAAGAAAGAGGATTTGGTGCTCATAGTTTTAGTTCCGCATGCAATGAAAGCAAGGATAAGTGTTGTTGCTAGACTTTGCGTGCGATGCCAAAATTACATCACATGTAGTCATGATGTTTGTGTAAAGTAATAATGATGAATAAAGTATTTTCATATAATTTATCGATATGCATTTTATTCATTAGTTTATGTTATTTGAATAAATTGTGTTCTTATTGGACTCTATTTTGCTGGTCTTTGATTCCCACTCCATGAAAATGAATGTTGTACTACTATCAACATGTTCGATTAGACGCGTGATTAGTAGGATATTACTTTAGGTAGAGGTTGTTAGTGGTCCGCCTGTCATACCGAATACCTAATGTTAGTGCAACAAAGACAACACATGAAACTCTCTAGATCATACATGTTTTGCAACAGTGAAGAGTTTATTGTTTGTTTTGTCATCAAATAAAGAAATTATTTGAATTATAATATATTCGAATAGAGTTTGGTGTTAAAACTTCTAGTTACAAAGTATATTGTCCCCTCTTAATCGTTTTATATCTTGATTTTTATTTAAAATTTATGTGGGCTTTCCTCAAATTTTTGTGTGGAAGTGTTGTATCTAGAATATAAGTTTTATCAAAGCTATCATGAACCTTCGGTCAGGGTAAGGTCTCTATGTGAACAAATAAGTACAAAAGTGATTGTATAAGGTTCACCATGACACGACTTAGAATTTAAGTTATGAAATTCAAAAATTTCAAGGGATACATGAATTTTTACAAGAAAATTGAAGACACATACAATTGGAACCAAAGGGATTGTGTGACATGCAACAATAAATATAATATCTTAAATATTATACTTATTCGATTTCAAAACAACTTGATAATTTAACTGGAATGATACAAATGATAAATCTTTCAGTAATTATATTCCTTTGTTATTAAAGTTATGGGTGGTCAAGCCTAGATCTATCCCTAGAAGAGAAATACCCATATACCCTAGTTTTCCTCGAAGAGAAGAAATTTATATTATTCATGTCAGCACATCTAAGAAAGGTTTTTGGCTATGGTGACAGATTTGCATGACGATTTTGATGACCCCAAATGTAACATCCCAACATTGAAAATTGGGAAATTTTGCATTTGCATCTATTCTCTAGCATTGCATTGCATTCATGTAAAATAAATTGAACAAAAAACCCTAGCTTCAACCCCATTCGATTTTACTAATGTTCCTAATAGGGGGTTATTAAGAGAATTGAATATATGATATGTTAAACTAAATAAAAGTTTGCAAATGCTCCTAAGTTGATCTGCGGAATATTAAAAAAAATTGGAGACCAAAATCATGTTATATTGATTTACTATGAAAAAATTATGAATAAATAATGAAATGGAAAAATAATAGTAATAATAATAAACTAACTACCCTACCTAATGGGCCAGCCTGAGCCAGCTCGATACTACCTACCGTCTGCCCCTGCCGGGCGCAGCACGCAATCAGCCTGCAGCATCCTGCTACTGGCCCAGCAGCAGCCGGCCTCGTTTCCCTCTCCCCTCTCTCTGTAACGCGTCGGGCCCACTAGCCATCCCCAACCTCCATCATCTGTTTGTGAAGGACACGAACTCTTCCCGAACCGACTGAATCCCTCCATTCTCTGGATGATTTTTGCCGTCCCTCACCCAAGAAATATTCCCTATATAAATCCCCTACACCACAGCCTTTTCCCCTTTGAAACTCCCTCGAAAACCCTAGCCAAAGTTGAATCGATCTACACCACTGCCACCGCCATTATCGAGCTTCGGGGCTCGAGGTTCCCATCGATACCGTCTCTCCCGAGTCTTTCCTTCCCTCCATATCTCTTCCCCTTGGACCATGGCTTCCTCCTGGCCATTTTTTCCCATCTATAGCACGCGGGAGCAACCGTAATTCCTCGTCGGAGTCACGTCGGAGTTCGAGGAAACAGCCGCTGTCTGACGTTGTTCGAGGAGGAGAAGGGCGACACCTATAGCATGGAGAGAACGTGAGGATAAGCCACGCCTCGTCATCCACTTAGACGCCTCGGGAAGCCACTGCAACATCACCGTTGGCCTCCATCTACGCCTCACCGACATCGTCACCGCCGATTGCCGCCGCCGGTAAGCCGCCACCTCTCTTGTTCGTCCGATCTGGAGTGAACAACCAAGATTAGATTGTTAGATCGAAGGAGTACCGTCTAGTGGCATCGCTACGTGTGGCACAATGCTTAGTTAGCATCCATGCCAGTGCCGTGTCATCTAGCTTGGACAATCAGGAGCCGCCACATGCCGTTAGCTCACACGCTTTAAGAAAAATCGATTTAGAAATTGCTGAAAATAGATAGATCTTAGAAATTCATATTAAAAGATCTACTTGGCCAAAAAAAACAAATAATATATCTATGGATTCGTAAAATTGCGTAGAACAATAATAGGGATTTAGATCTAAACTTTAATCTATATATTTACTCTGATATTTTAAATAGTGTTAATGATCTTTTAGAGTATTAAATCCATAGTAAATTATTTATAGATCAGAAAAATATGAATACTATGTCCCTGGATTCAAAATATCATGTATATACATATCTGATTTTAGATCTAATATTTGAAAACTCAAATCATTTAAGTGATTTAAACTGTATTAAATACTAAATAAATCATAAGAAAATATCTACAACTTTGATTAGGGTGAATCAAATTTCTACTGGTTCGTATTAATTCCCTCCATGTATAGATCTTTAGATCCAAATTTAATTCAACAATGAGAACATGATTTATACTAGATCTGCTAAAAACCCCAATAATGGCAATCAATTAATAAAACAAATACTCTATTGCATTAAAACACTTCTGCACGCATGCATTTGTGCATTTATTTATGATTGTGTGATTACTTATGGATGCAATTGCTTGAACGATAGATTGCGAGGAGTGCACCGTCTGTAATTTCAGCGAGTGTTTGAACGACTTCAACAACTATTAAGGAAAGTTACACCTTTTTTCATATCCTTGTCCCAGTTTTACTACTATGCATGTTTTGATGATCCTCAAAATAGTAGTATGCATGAGTAGGATGTTTTTAGTAGAAGAGAAATATTTTACACATGCTATGCCGTTTTGTAGTATTCCATGCGTAGCTTTATACTTAGGAATATTTCCACTCCTACTAGGTTCTCCTGAATTTTCTAAGTATTATGCTTGTGCTATGCTATATATGTGCAAAAACCAATGGGGGTTCGAAAGACACAATTTTTTCTAATTATAAGAGCTTTGTGTATGAGTGCAAGTTTTTATCCTCAAATCTACTTCAAAATAAAACTATGTTTTTCTCTATGCGAAGTGGTCTGTCTGGATCGACTAGTAGGGGAAGTAACCTAGATGGGCTCTGCTTGTGCCCTTCACCTCCCAGGATCAAAGAAGTCTGCCATGATTCAGAATTCAGAAGCTTCCAGTGCAACTAAAATACACATGGTCTCTGTCTTGGCCTAGTACTTAGTGGGAAACCTCACCTAAGTACCACAGTTTTGACTCCCGTGGAACCGGGTAGAGGGGCTACTAAGGGAAAGCTTCGCCATGGTCTTGTTTGTAAAAGGACTTGATCATGGATTGTGGGTAAAGTGTACAAACTCTCGAGAGTATCAACCTGATCGATCAGCCGTGTTCACGGAAAATAACAACTTTGAGAGTCTAAAGGATGGACCCTCTGAAGGATTTCCTCTCTCTTTTCTAAAACTAAAACTCTATGGTCATGGAATCGTCCATAAATGGGATTTTTAATTGCATGGTGTACTCCATGTGTTAGGTTGAAAGATGGTAGCCTGGTGGAATCCAGTGCTATCTAATTGACCATATATTATTTATCAAATGTTTACAAATTAGGATAAAAGATTTTCTCTCTTTTTCTTGACTTAAGAAAAATTGGCTTTATGCAAATAAACCTTAAGCCTTTGTTAGCCTATGCATGTAGAGACAGCCAAGTGTTTTTCTTCATGGTGTAATTTGCCAATACATTCAAAGTATTGACCAACTCGTTTGGTTGCACATTTTATGTGCAGATTTTGGAGATCGCTGGAAGGTGCGCTAAGATCGCGGGTCTTCACTGAACTATCCCGAGGCGTTCATGGACCAAAGATTTATTTCAGTTTCCGCTGTTTTTATTTGAGCTAGATAAAAGCTATGCAAGGTTGTAATAAATTATACTCTGGATTATTCGTGTAATAATGACATCGTGTTTTACATGATATTCATCGACTATGAGTTCTAGCTATTGATCTAGAGACTAGCATGTAAATCACAACGACTAAGAATCCTTATCGATCTGAGGTCACTACACCAAATTTAGCAGAGATTCCTATGGATTGGTGCATGTAACATGCCTATTTTAGGTAAACCTTAATAGGGTTTGTTAATGTGCATCACGAGCATAGCATGCATTTATTTTGGTTCCTAAAAATGCAATTAAGAGATATATCACTCTAGAATGGACAATCTTTGTCTCTAATTTAAACACCCAAAAATAAGGTCTCCAAACAAAGATGTTATTTTCTAAAGAAGAGAGGTGCATGAGAAAAAATATTTTTATTAATATTACATATCTACTTGCCTATGTTTGCCAAGATTGTGATTGCAGAGGGGTAAATTATATTTTAATTTACTTTTGTCCTTCATAGACAAACTATAGGTACCCAATTTAAGTACATAGAGCTAAATATCAAGCGGTGTTATATTTATAGATATTAGCTACATTAGCTTTCAAATATAAATATTCAGCGAGAGCAGTGCACTTGCCTTCAGGGGTTGTGGCCAATTAATACTGTTGCACACCATCATAGCACATACCAAACTAGAAGAACATCTTATAGATCGAGAATTTCCACCCCCTGACGAGCCAAGAACTAGCGCCATGCAGGGGGTAGACGAGTTCTAGGAGGAAGAGGATTCAGGGAGAAGGCCTGCACGATTGGAGGAGCAAACGAGGAGTGAAAGATTGACTGCTCGAATCGATCCGCGACATCACCTAGAGAGTTAGGAGGCCAAATCCCATCAAGAACATGAGTTGGGATCCCTCTAGTACAAGTAAATCTCATAGTGATGATGCCATAAATAATTGTATTCCTTTATGGAAGAAATTCGTTGCAATTCCATTATAGGTTTGTAAGCACGAATAGATCGCAATTTTGGATCTTGGTCAAATGTCTAAAAAGGTTCAGTTTGGTGTATATGTATGCAATAAAATCCTTTCTTCTTGCAAATAGGTATGGGGTTCAGAAGTTTTTCTTTATAGCTAGTGAAGTTTCCACATAATTTCTTTCGTATGAGCGGTTGTTCATGTCAATACTAGCTGCTAGTATCATATATCTGAGTGATATTATAATAAGTTCAGAACTGAATACCTATCTATGAAAATATAGTAATACATACTCTAATTATAGAATTATTGTAGCCTTTCTCTATGCATGGTTGTCTTGGTTAACTACAAGAAATGTGCTGACTAATGACCTTTTCTTAACGACCATGAGTTTTTTGGTCATAGATCTATGACCATCTCAAACCAATGGTCATAGGCCATTTCGGTGGGTCTAAATCCTAAAGAAACTATGACTTTTTTGTCATAAAGGTCATAACTTCCTTACATCAATTGGTCATAACATAGACATCACTTGTCTATGACCACTACAAGAAATTTGTCAACTAGTGAACTTTTCTTAATGACCATGACTTTTTTGGTCATAGATCTATGAACAATTTAAACCAAATGATCGTAGGCAATTTGGGAGGGTCCAAACCTTGAAAAAACAACAACCTTTTTTGTTAGGAAGGTCATAATTTGATTACACCAATAGGTTATAACATAGACAACACTGATCTATGACCTTAATTTTATGCTAATATGACCAATTTAAATGGTCGTGACCTCTAATACTTGATTCGTTGAAACGTACCAGACTATCAACTAACCAATTTCATCTGTGTGTCATATCCACCTGTCAATTTTTGCCTGCGTATTATATCCACGTGTCATTTCTATCCACGTGTCATGGAACCCATGTGTCCATTGCCCCACCAACCCACATGTCCATGGCCACACCACCAACATCACACAGGACCCATGCAGGCCCCCACCATCGACAAGTAGGCATAGCTCGACGGGAAGTAAATCCAAAAAGGAAGAGGGTAGTGAGGGTGGGACTCGAACCTACGCCCTCAATCCATGACACCATGCAGGACGCGTGCTAACCACTACACCATTGTTTCCTTCGTTGATAGATAAGCACACGCGATGTATAAGTGTAATAGCATTTTTTGGCTAGTGGGATTGGGCCTCGAGATGCGGTGGCCTCGACCTGAGGCTGCTCGGCGTACTCCTGGGCTAACCTTGCGGCGCATGGCTTGCTAGGCTGGACTGTCTAGCTGGTGGGTTTTCCCAGCAGGGCGCCTCCAACTATTTTTTATCTTTATTATTTTCTAAACACTTTTATATCTTTTCATTCATAACTCCAAATTGACTCAAACAAAATTCATAGAAGTTTTAAAATTTCAGAGAATATTTTTAGGACATTGTGGAAAACTTTCACTTTCCTGGAAATATACAAGGACATATTTTTTATATAAAACCTTATAGGTGTAAATAGAGATTTTTAATCATGGTTTTGACAATAGGGGTTTGAATTTGAAATTTTTCGTCTAGGGACTAAGCCTTACTAAAATTTCAGTGGATCTCTGATGAAATAACATATTGTGATCATAAAAATGATTGTTTAAAAATCATAAGCATTAAATCATGTACCTGTAGTTCAAATCGGACCCACTTCCTACAGAATTGGCATGAATTTGTCTTTTTCACGAGGGATGGACGGAAATGTTTGAGATACCACGGTTGAGACATAGTTCATGTAAGGTGGTCTAGTTTTTTTTAAATGGGGTGGTCCAATTTCAAAACTTTCATTCCATGGTTGCTTGACAAGACGCCCTATTTTTGGCACTCGGAAAATAAAAAAAAACTATTTTGTGTGGTGAAAAGGAAAACTTCCTCCTACAACATTTTCGACATCTCAATATACACATGTGTGCACAATATGGGCACATTATCACAAGCTATGTCATGATTCTGGCCATAACATTGCTTGTTTGAACTTAAATCAATATACCAAGTTTGGTACTTTTTGTTGTAATTATGTCACAAAATATGACACCACATGAAGGTTTTACATTTTTCGAATGTGTTTGAATATCTTATGCCCATTTCAAACTAAGGTCAAAACGGTGGGCATGAAGGTTCTAGATAGGGGTTGAGCCTTGCTAAACTTTCATTGAATCTCTAATAAAACATCATGAACCTGTAGTTCAAATCGGATCCACTTTCTGGCGATTCGGACGGACGGAAAGATTTGAGATACCCCAGTTAATACATACTCCATGCAAGGTGGTATAGTATTTTTGAAAAATGGGATGGTACCATTTTGAAACTTTTATTTTGTCCTTGCTTAACAAAATGCCCCGTTTTTGGCACTCAGAAAATGGAAAACACCTTTTTGTGTGACAAAAAGGAAAACTTCCTCCTACAACATTGTTCGGCATCCCAATATGCACATGCGTGCACAATATGAGCACATTATCACAAACTGTGCTGCGATTCTGGCCAAAACATTGGTGTTTTGACCTAAAAGCCATGCGACCTCGAACATGATAGTTCATTTCCGAGAATGTTTTTTTAGATGCAATCAATATACCAAGTTTGGTATTTTTCCTTGCAACTATATCACATAACATTAAACCACGTGAAGGTTTCACATAACATTGGTCTTATGTAACCCTTAGATTTTTGGCACTCGGGAAATAAAAATGGTCTTTTTTCATGAATATGAAAACTTTCTCATTCTATCAATATTTCGATACAAATAGTAATAAAATAAAATACAAGTGTTGGTCAATTTTTTATTGTATCCATATTTCAGTACATTAAATATACATGGATACTATGAATTTAAAATCTATTACAACGATGCGTACTATACTAAGTTTTTGGATAAAGAAGAGAGCAGGATGTACCCAAAAATAGAACACCCAAACTCAACCAACCAACTACGGTGTGGGACCTCAAAACTTGGGTCCCGGTGGCAGTCACACTGGTTGGGCAATTTTAGAGTCGCACTCCTATGCAAAATCATGCTCGCGGGTTCGAAAATTGGACATAATCTATCCCCGCCCTACCATCAAAAATTTCATTCAAGTACCGGCTCCCCTTCTAACCCTAACTCACTTCTGTAAGGGCATGTATGCCCCAATGTGTGGTTTTGTAATTAATGACAATCCATATGGACTAATGAGTAAATGGAGTTTCACTTGTAGGTTTGTCCATTGGCATCGCTTGGGCCATGTGATGGTATCGAAGTTGAAAGATGAATATGTTTGAAGGTTGATCAAGGCAAGCGCAAAGAGTTGCATCAATATGGATCAACCTCAAGAAGGAATGAAGAAGGGCATGCTCAAGATGTGCCATCTCTAGAAGATCTAATGCTTGAAGTTTCCCATCCTCGGTGATCATGGAGTGATGAATAAAAGTTCAAAGAGCAATCAAGAAAGGTTTTCATCAAGAGTTTTTCCCATAGAGTATGGGAAGAAATTTGCAAGTCTTCATCAAGAAAGAGCAAGCAAGAGCAATCAAGAAAGATGTTCCATCTTGAGAAGGACAAGACGGTCTACATCAATATCAAGTGGAATGCTCAAGGCAAAGGTATGATCTTGATAAGGTTTCTCGTTTTCCCGTCTCGTGTTGTTAGTTGAGATACCGAGTTTAGGTAGATAGTCATTATATCAAGAGGGGATCTCGAGTGAGTGACTCGATCGCATCTTTCAGAGAGAGATCAAACCTTTGCATACATAGCATCATATAGCTTGGTTGTTTTTTGGATCCTGTACATGAGAGGATCTAGAGCTTGTGGTTATCATCATAACAATCTCTAGTTCATCGAATAAGGATTTCCCTTGCATATCTTATTGTTTTTTTCATCTTGCAAGTTTTATGGCTCCACACCTTGGGAGATATCTCTCATATATATTCATGGCATTCTACTCATATCTACATGACATGGGTATGCCCTATGGGTGCCTAGTGTTACACTACCCGGTCCGGCCCAACAGAAGCCCATGAGATGGTGTACCCTTGATTGCGAAGCCTAGGAGGATTTCGGATGGCCCAAGCCCAAGAACGAAACCACTCCTTGATAAACATGGCTAGCTATAGTTAGAAACTCAAAGGTAAAAACCCTAACTTGTAACCGACTCGACCTACCCCCGGGACCTGGCTTATCTATATAAAGGCCGGGAGGGCACGCTGAGGAGAACAATCCACAACCCTGGCATACACACCGCAAGATCTCATCAACGCACCCCTGTAACCTTCGGCTTCGCCATTAATCAAGAGGATACAAGTAGGAGTAAGGTTTCCTGCCGGGGGACCGAACCTGGGTAAATCTCGTGTTTCGTGTTACTTGTTTGCTAGCTGTTCGGCGATCTCCAGCGTCCCCTCCTTCTCCAAAACCCAATCCCATAACAATGGCCATAGATGAGTCGAACTCTCGTTAATTGGTGCTATCTGTGGGAACTGGGGATGTTGATGTTGTGGTCGTGATGGTATGGTCAAACCACGTTCTTCGATTCTTCTGTGACGAAGAATCACATTCTCTTTGGCACCATTGACTTCACCGTTCACTCGCCGACAACCCGCCTAGACTTTGACTCCGTAGGAGACAGAGTCGATATGATGCTTGGTACCCTATGCTTCCAAGTTAGCCAGATCAGCATTCTCTACCTCCCTGAGCGGGTGACGTTGCTGGATATCACACCTACCTCATGGATATCGCCAATTGGCGCACTCAATGTACCCATGCTGGCATACGACACGGATAGCAGCAGCTTCTGCAACTCCATCCTCTGTGACCTGCCAACAGAGGAAGGAACCTATGGTTCTAGATCTGAGAGTTGTGGGAGAATGACCTCACTCATCGTTTCATGTGCGTAGTCATCGTCCGCGACAACGATGGCAACGGGACCGACCCATAGGCTCCCAATGCTGCCAACAACGACCCTCAAAGACGCTGAATGGCAAAGAGTCAGAGATGTTGTATGAGGCAACCCCTGCCAATGGATGCCTCACACGACATGTTGATGGGCTACCACTGGCTCCTCATAATGTAGCACAACAGACAAGTCGTACAGCACAAGATGCTTGAGCAGCATTGGAAGGCAGTCGACGAATCAAGCGCCCAACGAACTGCACGCTCTTCAATCGCCGGGTCCTATTCAAAGGACAATGGCGGATACGCCGCCCACAAAAGTCGCTCTCGGTTTAAGAGGATGAGCCTAGATGCAAGGCGCGACGCCGCTAAATCTCTCGCCTATCATTCATGGAGATGGACTCGTAGGGAAATATGATGCACAAAACTGTAGGGTTCGCAGCATAGAAAACAAAAAATTTCTTACGATGGGAACAACTATGTACCAAGATCTATCTACTAGATACAAACAACGGGCGGATGTATATCCGTAGAGAACATACCCTTGAAGACCGACAAAGCTTAACGAGTTAAACTCTTGGTTGATGTAGACGATCTCTTGCCGATCTCAAGACCGAGAGGAAGTCCTAGCGCCGCAAATCAGCAGCGCATCTGTGCTCGCACACATGTCCAAGGCACCGAGCAACCTCTGCATCCTCGCTCCAGCGATGCAGCGATGCAGCGATGCACCAGGAACATGTATCTCGCTAGTCCGAGACCATGGGGAATAAATTATAGAGGGGGAGAGAGATCCTTCACGATGAGGTGTGAGTGAGAAGTGAGGAGGGGGTGCCTTTTATAGGAGAGGGGGGAACCCCAATGGGGTTGCCGGCGCATGGGGCTGTCCCCTATCCCTCCCCTCATTCATGTGGGTGGACACTCAAAATCCCACTCAAAATTGCTATTAAATTTCCACCAAATTTAATGCAAACTCTCATTAAAAAACTACTTTTATTTATTCAAAATTTTGTCAATTACTTTAATGACAAACATTCACATATAACCCCTTTCTAGTTCACATGCAAAAACACTTTCTGCAATTTCACCCGAAAACATGTTTCGGTATCTAGTGAAATAAATTCCACGATATATTACATGCCCGAGACTCTCTTGTGATCGTCGGAACCTTTTACGCTAGTATCTTAATCCCTTTGTTTCACGATATATTACATGTCCGAGATTCGATCATCGGTATCTACATACCTAGTTTGATCTTGTTACTGACATGCACTCTTTTCTCGTTCCCGTGATATAACATTCTAGTGATCAAATCACTTGCTTGCAAGCGAACTAATGTGATATCACCGAGAGGGCCCAGAGTATATCTATACGTCATCGGGATGAACAAATTCCACTCTCGATCCATGGGCCTCAACATAACAATTTATTAGTTCTGAACCCATCTTTATAATCACCCTGTTACGGTGTGACGTTTGATGTTATCAAGAAACTCTTCCGGTGTTAGTGATTGACATGATCTCATGGTCTAAGGATTAGGATCACTTCGTAAGTTGTTATAGCAATATAAACTCAATGACTTTGATTGTAATGCTATACTTCGAATGAATGTTCATCACACCATTACACTAATGTTGTGATCTCGTTATTAACAACATCCAATGTCCATGATCAGGAAACCTTGATCATCTTGTTAATCAACGAGCTAGTTTATGAGAGAGGCATAACTAGGAACTTTCTGTTTGTTTCTTAAACACACATGTATTAACGTTTCTGTATTAATACAATTATAGCATGCAAAATAAACATCTATCATATATTTGGAATAAACATAATAAAAACTTTATTATTGCCTCTCAGGACATATTCCCTTCAAAAACACCACAGACCGCGGTCATAGCAGCTACTACGTACCTGCTCGACAATCAACCACCGGTCGGGGATCCACGATCCGTCATACACAAGTACGTAATCGCAGGACTTGGGCTCGTCAGAGCCGCACTGACCAGAGAAGATACTCCGGACCCAAAGAAAAATTCTACGGTGAAGTTCACGAGAAACCGCACGCTCTCAACCGACAAGGATGACCACGAGTTGTGACTAAGGAGCCACAACTACAACGCACGTTATGATCTCACGCAGCGTAAAATAGACAAGCTGTGCACCAAGTGCGTGCTCTATTGAGTCATAAGATGAAGCAATAGAGCTTTGTGATGCCAAATGCTTCAGCCGATCCATTCGGAAATCAAGGATGCCCAAAGGCTTCAAGCTTCCTTCAGACAACGCAAAGTTCGACGGCCTGCAGGAGCCGAAGATCTGGCTAGACGACCACATCTTGTCAGTCAAGCTGCATCGCTGAAGTAAAAATATGGCGATGCAATGCCTTCATCTGCAGCTGAACAACATGGCGCAAGCCTAGCTCAACAATCTCCCCTTCGGATCCATCCACATCTGGGATAAGTTGGTCTACAGCTTCATTCGCGACTTCAAGGGTACCTACAAGCGAGCAGCCTCAATCGAGGAGATGCGCGCCTGTTGCCAAAGGTCCAAAAAGTCCATCCGCTCCTACATACACGGTTGATCTGTCATCAAGAACTCCACAGAGGGTATCTTTGAGGAAAGGGCAATAGATGCATTCAACGACGGCGTAACACGTTGCGAACTCAGGGAGGAGATGGGTTGCATCAAGCCTAAAACCATCGACCATCTGATGGATATCACTAATCACTTGGCCGATGGCGAAGACGCCATCCACAATAACCAGACACATTCAGATGACAAGGACGACCTCGGCCGCGGACACGACCACTGAGGAAAAAGGAGAATGCGCGTTTACGATGATCGCGAAGAAATCAACATGGTTACGGCAGGCTACACCAATCGCTGAGATGATGGGAACCGCAATAGTGGCTATCGCAGCGGCATCTACCGTGACGATGGAAATACCATGGAATCATGGCAATGTTTGATGGATGCTCAGTTGACGTAGAGCTTGTTGGGAAACCCCAAGAGCAAGGTGTGATGAGCATAGCAGTAAGTTTTCCGTCGGTTATGAAACTAAGGTTATCGAACCAGTAGGAGTAAGGAAACAACTCCAAGTTGTTGCTAGCAACTTGGAATCTGCACAACACAACCAAAGAACTTTTCCCCAACTTACAGTGATGTTGTCAATCTCACTGGTTTGCTGAAAACAAAGGATTAAACATATAGTGTGGAAGATAGTAATTTCTTTCAAAAAGTAAACAGTAGATGTTAAATCAATGGTAAGGAATGGACCGGGGTCCATAGTTCACTAGAGGTGTTTCTCAATAAGATAAATAGCATGTTGGGTGAACAAATTATAGTTGGGGAATTGATTGATTGAAAAGTGCATAAATATGCATGTACAAGTCATGATGTTTCCTATGATATTCGTTTGGGCATTACAACATAATACATAGACCGTAATCCAACTGCATCTATGAATAATAATCCACCTTCAGGTTATCATCCGAACCCCTTCTAGTATTAAGTTGCAAGCAACAGATAATTGCATTAAGCAAAGTGTGTAAAGTAAATTATAAAATTTCCCTTAGACAAAGAATTGTTGTTTTCTCCCTAGTAGCAACAAGACATTTACAACATTACAGATTTCCGTCACTTCCCTAGATAGGGGGCATGAACCTACTATCGAGCATAAATACTCCCTCTTGGAGTTGCAAGCATCTACTTGGCCAAAGCATCTACGAACAACGGAGAGCATGCAAGATCACAAATAACACAGACATGATAGAATCAATAATCAATCTTGAACATAGTACTCAATATCCATCGGATCCTAACAAACACAACATGTAGGAATACATAAATAGATGATATTGATCATGAATGGAGCTCACAAGATCTAAACATGATAGGAGAAAGGAGGAGAACCAACCATCTAGCTACTGTATGGACCCATAGTCCAAGGGTGAACTACTCATGCATCACTCCGGAGGCTGACATGGTGATGAACAAGGACCCCGGGATGATCTCTACCTTCCGGCATGGTGCCGGGAAGAGCTTCAGAGCCCCCCGATCTAGGGATGGACATGGCGACGGCTACAGAATATTTGGTGGAAACTGGATCGGGTGGCTTAGGGTTTCTGCATCAGGGTGCTTTTATAGGTGAAGGGGCAAAGTCGGTTGAGGGCCAGGGGCCCACACCCCGCCCTGGCGCAGCCTACGGTGGACACGCGCCAGGGGGGTGTGTCCACCCTGTGGTGCCCCTCCGTCTATCCTCTGGACTCCATGTTCGCTCCAGTAAAATTTTTACTTTGGCTTTTGTCTGGTCCAATTCCGAGAATATTTCCTTACTAGATTTTCTGAAACCAAAAACAGCAGAAAACAGGCAACTGGCACTGCGGCATCTTGTCAATAGGTTAGTTCCGGAAAATGTATAAAAATACCTCAAACTGTAGAAAAAACATAAGAAAGTTGATACAAAACAAGCATGGATCATCAAAAATTATAGATACTTTTACGACGTATCAACGTCGCACAGCCATCCGCAATTGACTAGCTGTCGAGTCCTTGTAGCATCCAGTTCTACATCAACAAGCAGGATGGCAAGAAAAAATCTAGCCACCTGCTCAAGGACTGTCGGGAGTTCTAGAAGCTCCATGAAGGATACGCCCAGCTGAGGCGTGATGCAGTAAACCAGGGGTTCGGCTTCGCCCCCAGGACCATAGAATACGGCGCCCCACCACCACCACCACCTGGAGGACCCGGGCAGCCCGCGACTGTGCCTGCCCAAAACACTGAAGGGGAGTAGTACCCATGAGCATCAGGTACCACGATGATACAAAAGGGGTGTCCATACAATAGGATCCATAAAAATGATCACTCGCTAGATAAACCTAGCCGTCACCACCCCACCGGCCATACCTGAGTTCCTCAGTGGCTCGGAGCCATGCATCCCATTAGATAAATCTTATCATCCCCATCAGATCCCTCACCCAGGCCATTCTGCCATGGTGCTTGAGGCTCAGATCGGTGGGTTTGGGATGAGCCGAGTGTTCATGGACGGTGACAGTGGCATAAATATTATGTCTGCTAGCACCCTGGCTGCAATGCGGACCCCACTCACTCGCCTGGAGGCATCTGAAACAACCTTTCATGGCATAGTCTCAGGGAAACGGGTATATCCCTTGGGAAAGATATGGCTCAACGTCATCTTCAGCACCCCCAAGAACTTCAGGCACGAGCGACTCAAGTTCGAGGTGGTCGACTGGCAATCACAGTACCATGTAATCCTCGGTCGCGTGGCATTCGCACGGTTCCTGGCGGTACCACACTACTAGAGATGGCAATGGGTACCTAATACCCGATAACCCGACGGGTACCCGCCTTAAATAGGGAGGGTTTGGTAAGAAAAAAATACCCATAGGTCTACTTGTTAGTGAAAACCTAGACCCGTCCTGTCTATTGGGGAGGGTATGGGGGTGCCAAACCCATACCCGCAGACATACCCATTTATTGCATATGCAATGCCTAACTAGCTGTCGACCAAGCCTACTTATACTACACCGGCCGAAGCCCACCAACTGGCCCATTTAGAGTCCACCCTAGGCATCTAGGCTCCTAGCCGAAACCCTGCGCCACTCCCTCAGTCTATCCCGTGCTCGAGACTATACACGAGAGTATGAGACCGCGACACCTGCGCCGCCGCCTCCTATGTTGCGCGCTTGCGCTGCCGCCTCTCCTACTGCAGGCCTGCACCACCACACCGCCGCTGCCTGGAGAGTTAGCCTAGGAGCCTAGACCGTATATCCCGCCCTCCTATATGCCTCCCTCCCTCCCCTATTGCTCCGCTGCCGTCCAGATCATGGCGAATGAAGTAGGGAGCGGCTCCGACGACCGCTCGAGGGAGCTGGTCGAGGAGGGTAGCAGCTCTGGCAACCTCCAGCGCCGCTCAGATCAACCGCTTCTCCTTTGATTTTGTGAGTATCCATCAGGTCCCATACCCGCCCAGGTCACGGGTCTGGTGGATTTCTAGACCCGGTGGCATAATCGGGATGGGTTACGGGGCGAGGAAAATGGGGCGGGGCGTGTATGGGGGGCCTTGACCCGGACCCGAACCCGGCGTGTTTCATCCCTACGCACTACACATACCTCCTTCTAAAAATTCTAGGACCCAAGGGAGACATCACCAACCAAGGGAGCTTCACCAAATCTGATAGCTGCGATAGGTACTTCAATAGAATCTCCTAGCCATTCGGCATGCAGGAGGAAATAGCAAGGCTAAAGGACTCAACAAACACCAGCCTCCCTCTCGTGACAAAAAAATGCTCCTGACCTATCCTTCGACTCCACAGTCAACACCAAGGAGGTACATGTCCACCCGAAGAACCTTGCCAAGACGGCCCTCATCGCCAACGATCTGAGTTCTGCATAGGAACTCGCACTGGGAATTTTTTTCCTGTTGTCCCGCGGACATGCCAGAAGTTCCCAGGGAATTCGCCGAGCACACACTCAACATGTACCCAGATGCAGGACCAGTCAAGAAGTCGATGCGTCGATTTTCCAAAGAACGTTCCGAGGTGGTCGAAGTCAACAGAATCCTCGATGATGATTTCATAAGGGAGATCAAAGAAAGCACCTAGGTAGATAACCCCGTTCAGGTCCCCAAGAAATACACGGACATCCTGCGGATGTGCGTGGACTTTACTGCTCTTAACAAGCATTGCCCGAAGGATCACTTCCCATTACCGCAGATCGATCAAATCATCGAATCCACTGCAACATGCGAGCGCCTCTTGTTTCGTGACACCTACTCAGGCTACAACCAGATTCAACTGAAATTCGGGGACCAGGAGAAAACAACGTTCATCACGCCGTTCAGGGTCTTCTGCTACAATATAATGCCTTTTGGGCTCAAGAACATAGGTGCAACCTATCAACGGTGCATGCAGGCCTGCCTGACTCATCAAATTGGTCTAAACATCCAATTATATGTCAATGACATAGTGGTAAATACCAAGGAGAGCCGGACATTGATCGACGATCTCCGCGAGACGTTTGACAACCTTGATCGTTACAGGATCAAGCTGAACCCAGAAAAGTGTGCCTTTGGCGTCCTATCTGGGCAACTAATTGGGTAGTTCATCTCCACGCGAGGCACCAAGGCCAAGCCAAAGAAAATAAAGGTCATACTGGCCATGGAGAAACCCAAGAAAGTCAAAGGAGTCCAACAGCTGGCTGGGCGAATCACAGTGCTCAGTAGGTTCTTCAGCCGCATGGGCGAAAAGCTCTCCCCTTCTACCAACTCCTCCGCAAATCGAAGAAATTTGAGTGGACCGCTGAATCTCAGGACGCATTTGAAGACCTCAAGCGCCTCTTGTCCACCTCCCCCATTCTGGTAACACCTAAGGAAACAGAGCCTATGATGCTATACATAGCCGCTACTCATCAGGTGGTCAGCACGACGCTCGCCGTGGAATGACCCGAGGAAGGAAAGACTCATGGGGTACACCACCCAGTGTTCTACCTCAGCAAGGTCCTGACACCAACAAAGCAAAGTTACCCTCACTACCATAAGTTGGCCTACGACATGTTCATGACTGCACGGCGACTGTGTCACTACTTTCAGGAGCATCAGATAGTGGTCGTCAATGACGCACCACTGTCCCATATCCTCAACAACCCCAAAGCAACAAGGCGAGTGGCCCTCTGGGGCATCGATTTGTCCTCAACAACCCTGCCTGCTGCTTGGTGCAGGGCCGCGAGGTGGGAAGGCAACCCACCCCGGCCACATCCGCCTTCCCGGGCCGCCGTTGTCACCTCCCGCTGCTGCCTCCTCCTTCCATTGGGCCGACACCGAGTGGCACACCCAGGTTTCCCTAGGGACCGACGAGGAGTATTAAAGACACAAGAAAATATAGAAAAGGCATGTGTAACTTATCTCTTCTCTCTCTTGCGACTGTGGCCCCCTTACCAGGGTTGTGCGAGCAAGGATTTCCTCACCACAGAGCATCGTCGCACTGCAGATTTGGAGCTGGTATATCTACTTCCGCAATCTTAGCTGGATCAGGGAGAAGCGGGAGTCATCGTCAAGCATCATATGTGTGTGACTCCCTCGGGATGCGTCGACGCTAGGAGTTATCGAGGCCGTTGGACTTAATGACCTCGAGGTCAGCATCGGAATGACTTTTTCAACCATGTTTCTCGCGGTATGTTAACTGCGCTCGGTCTTCAAAGGTATGAATATCATAGCCTCTTCCGTTACTTCTTTATTAGTATATAGATCTTGGCATCAGGGTTTCGTTCGTAGGAAAAAAAAATTCTTCCCTCAAACCCCAATAGTTATGCCTACCAGCTGCGCCCTGGGGGTGCAAAAATAAGTCTATTTAATATAAAGAACATTAATTTAGAGATATGGATTCAATGAGTTATTTATTAATATCAATTTTTGTTGACTCTATCTAAACTAATTCTACAGTGACAAACATGAAATAAATAGAAGGTATGAAAGAATATTATATATTTCCTACTCGTGTAAGATATTGTTGCACCCTGTGAAAGCACCATTCATAAGTATGGTATCAAAGAGAATTGAAAATCAATAGTTAGTGCTTGTACAAATCTAGAACAAATAGTTGTGTGGCATTTAATTAAACTTAATATGATAAAATCTTTTATTACGATAAAACAATATTTTCTATCGTTCTTATGCATGACGAAACACATCTATGGTACAATCAATGCATATTATTTAATGTGCTTACTCCAACATAAAGAAACCACCATATCAGACAATATAAAGCAATCATAAAATAAATAAAGTTGTATACAAAAATGGAAATATATCATTTACATCTAGAAGATATATCACATTAATTTGAAGATATGCATAAATGTGATAAGTAATCGATAAATATCCATGATTTGATGGTGTATCTATAAATATACTCTCAAATGAGTTATGTAGAGAAGAACCAAAATATATCACAAAATAAGCAAAAAAAAAGACAAGTAGTCTCTTCTCGTAATATGGCAGACATGCCTAGCAAAGCAAGGATGGTTTTCTACAAACTAGCAGTTGCTCTCTTTTTCATTGTGATGATGTCTTCTATGTTGCCATCCTCTCATGCAAGTATGCAAAAAATATCTTGATTGCTCTACATTTTCATATGTGAAAGAAAAAAATTCTTGCTATATTCTTTTTTATCTTATATACACTATACTTAAATTGTTTTTGTTATAATTCATTGCATTTGTAGTTGGACCTTGGAAATGTGAGGATTTACAACACTGCAACACTTCTTCATGCTACCGTGATTGCAAAGAAAGAGGATTTGGTGCTCATAGTTTTAGTTCCGCATGCAATGAAAGCAAGGATAAGTGTTGTTGCCAGACTTTGCGTGCGATGCCAAAATTACATCACATGTAGTCATGATGTTTGTGTAAAGTAATAATGATGAATAAAGTCTTTTCATATAATTTATCAGTATGCATTTTATTCAATAGTTAATGTTATTAGAATAAATTGTGTTCTTATTGGACTCTCTATTTTGCTGGTCTTTGATTCCCACTCCATGAAAATGAATGTTGTACTACTATCAACATGTTCGATTAGACGCGTGATTAGTAGGATATTACTTTAGGTAGAGGTTGTTAGTGGTCCGCCTGTCATACCGAATACCTAATGTTAGTGCAACAAAGACAACACATGAAACTCTCTAGATCATACATGTTTTGCAACGGTGAAGAGTTTATTGTTTGTTTTGTCATCAAATAAAGAAATGATTTGAACTTTAATGTATTCAAATTGAGTTTGGAGTTAAAACTTCTAGTTACAAAGTATATTTTCCCCTCTTAATCATTTTATATCTTGATTTTTATTTAAAATTTATGTTGGTTTTCCTCAAAGTTTTGGTGGAAGTGTTGTGTCTAGAAAATAACTTTTACCAGAGCTATCATGAATCTTCGGTCAGGTTAAGGTCTCTATGTGAACAAATAAGTACAAATGCGATGGTATAAGGTTCACCACGACACGACTTAGAATTTAAGTTACAAAATTCAAAAATTTCAAGGAATACATGAATTTTTACAAGAAAATTGAAAACACATACAATTGGAACCAAGGGGATTGTGCGACATGCAACAATAAATACATAAATATTCTACTTATTCGATTTCAAAACAACTTGATAATTTAACTAGAATGATAGAAATGATAAATCTTTTAGTAATTATATTCCTTTGTTATGAAAGTTATGGGTGGTCAAGCCTAGATCTAGCCCTAGAAGAGAAATACCCATCTACCCTAGTTTGCCTCGAAGAGAAGAAATTTATATTATTCATGTCAGCACATCTAAGAAAGGTTTTTGGCTATGGTGATAGATCTTCATGATGATATTGGTGATCCCAAATGTAACATCCCAATATTGAAAATTGGGAAATTTTGCATTTGCATCTATTCTCTAGCATTGCATTGCATTCATGTAAAAGAAATTGAATAAAAAAACCTAGGTTCAACCCCATTCGATTTTACTAATGTTCCTCATAGGGGGGTTTTAAGAGAATTGAATATATGATATGTTAAACTAAATAAAAGTTTGCAAAAATGCTCCTAAGTTGATCTGCAGAATTTTACGAAAATTTGGAGACCAAAATCATGTGATTTGGATTTATGAAAAAATTATGAATAAATAATGAAATGGAGAAATAATAGTAATAATAATAAAAAAACTAACTACCCTCCCTAACTGGCCTAGCAGCAGTCGGCCTCGTTTCCCTCTCCCCTCTCTCTCTAACGCATCGGGCCCACTGGCCATCCCCAACCTCCGTCGTCTGTTCGTGAAGGACACGAACTCTTCCCGAACCAACTGAATCCCTCTGATCTCTGCATGATTTTCGCCGACCCTCGCCCAAGAAATCTTCCCCATATAAATCCCCTACACCGCAACCTTTTTCCCCTTCGAAACTCTCTCGAAAACCCTAGCTAGAGTTGAATCAATCTACACCACCGTCACCGCCATTATGGAGCTTCGGGGCTCGAGGTTCCCGTCGATACCGTCTCTCCCGAGTTTGTCCTTCCCTCCATATCTCTTCTCCTTGGACCAAAGCTTCCTCCTAACCGTTTTTCCCCATCTGCAGCATGCGGGAGCGACCGGAATTCCTCGTCGGAGTCACGTCGGAGTTCGAGGAAACAGCCGCTATCTGACGTTGTTCGAGGAGGAGACGGGCAACCCCTATAGCATGAGCGAGACCGTGAGGAGAAGATGCGCCTCATAATCCACTTGGATGCCTCGGGAAGCCACTACAATGTCACCTTGGCCTCCATCTGCGCCTCACCGACATCATCACCGCCAATCGCCGCCGCCGGTAAGCCGCCACCTCTCTTGTCCGTCCGATCTAGAGTGAACGACCAAGATTAGATCAAAGGGGTACCGTCCAGTGGCATCGCTCCGTGTGGCACAGCGCTTAGTTAGCGTCCATGTTAGCGCCGCGTCATCTAGCTCAGCCAATCAGGAGCCGCCACGTGTCGCTAGCTCACCCGCTTTAATAAAAATTGATTTAGAAATTGCTGAAAATAGATAGATCTTAGAAAATTCATATTAAAAGATCTACTTGGCCAAAAAATGCAAATAATATATCTATGGATTCGTAAAATTGCATAGAAAAATAATATGGGTTTAGATCTAAAATTTAATGTATATATTTACTGTAATATTTTAAATAGTTTTAATGATCTTTTAGAGTATTAAATCCATAGTAAATTATTTATAGATCAGAAAAATATGAATAATATGTCCTTGGATTTACAATCTCGTGTGTATTAGATATTTGATTTTAGATCTAATATTTGAAAATGCAAATTATTTAAGTGATTTAAACTCTATTAAATACTAAATAAATCATAAGAAAAGATCTACAACTTCGATTAGGGTGAATCAAATTTCTACTGGTTTGTATTAATTCCCTCTATGTATTGAAATTCAGATCCAAATTTAATTCAACAATGAGAACATGATTTACGGTAGACCTGCTAAAAAACTCCATTAATTGCAATCAATTAATAAAACAAATACTCTATTGCAGTAAAACACTTCTACATGCATTTGTGCATTTATTTATGATTATGTGATTGCTTATGGTTGCAATTGTTTGATAATTATATTGTGAAGAGTGCACCATCTGTAATTGCAGGGAGTGTTTGAACGACTTCAACAACTATTAAGTCAAGTTACACCTTTGTTCATATCCTTGTCCCAGTTTTACTACTATGCATGTTTTGATGATCCTCAAAACAGTAGTATGCCGAGTAGGATGTTTTTAGTAGAAGAGAAATATTTTACACGTTCTATGTTGTTTTGTAGTATGCCATGCGTAGCTTTATAATTAGGAATATTTCCACTCCTACTAGGTTCTCCTGAATTTTCTAAGTATTATGCTTGTGCTATGCTATATATGTGAAAAAACCAATGGGGGTTCGAAAGATGGAATTTTTTCTAAGTATAAGAGCTCTGTGTATGAGTGCAAGTTTTTCTCCTCAAATATACTTTAAAATAAAACTATATTTTTCTCTGGGCGAAGTGGTATTTCTGGATCAACTAGTAGGGGAAGTAACCTGGATGGGCTTTGCTTGAGCCCTCCACCTCCCAGGATCAAAGAAGTCTGCATGATTCAAAATTCAGAAGCTTCCAGTGCAATCAAAATACATATGGGCTCTGTCTTGTCCTAGTACTTAGTGGGAAACCTCACCTAAGTACCACAATTTTGACTCCCGTGGAACCGAGTAGAGGGTCTACTAAGGGAAAGCTTCGCCATGGTCTTGTTTGTAAAAGGACTTGATCGTGGATTGTGGGTAAAGTGTACAAACTCTCGAGAGTATCAACCTGATCGATCAGCCGTGTTTACGAAAAAGAACAACTTTGATAGTCTGAAGGATGGACCCTCTGAAGGATTTCCTCTCTCTTTTCTAAAACTAAAACTATATGGCGGTGGAATCGTCGATAGATGGGATTTTGAATTGCATGGTGTACTCCATGTGTTAGGTTGAAAGATGGTAGCCTAGTGGAATCTAGTGCGATCTATTTAACCATATATTATTTATCAAATGTTTACAAATTAGGATAAAAGATTTTCTCTCTTCTTCTTGACTTAAGAAAAATTGGCTTTATCCAAATAAACCTTAAGCCTTTGTTAGCCTATGCATGTAGAGATAGCCAAGTATTTTTCTTCATGGTATAATTTGCCAATACATTCAAAGTATTGACCAACTCGTTGGCTACATATTTTATGTGCAGATTTTGGAGATCGCTGGAAGGTGCGCTAGGATCGCGGGTCTTCACTCAACTATCTTGAGGCGTTGATGGACCCGAGATTTATTTTAGTTTCCGCTGTTTTTATTTGAGCTAGCTAAAAGTTATGCAAGGTTGTAATAAATTATACTCTGGATTATTCGTGTAATAATGACATTGTGTTTTACATGACATTCATCGACTGTGAGTTCTATCCATTGATCCACGGACTAGCATGTAAATCACAGGGACTAAGGATCCTTATCGATCTGAGGTCAATACACCAAATTTAGCAGAGATTCCTATGGATTGGTGCATGTAACATGCCTATTTTAGGTAAACCTTAATAGGGTTTGTTAATGTGCATCACGATCATATCATGCATTTATTTTGGTTCCTAAAAATGCAATTAAGAGATATATCACTCTAGAATGGAAAATCTTTGTCTCTAATTTAAACACCCAAAAATAAGGTCTCCAAACAAAGATGTTGTTTTCTAAAGAAGGGAGGTGCATGAGAAAAGATATTTTTATTAATATTACATATCTACTTGCCTCTGTTTGCCAAGATTGTAGTTGTAGAGGGGTAAATATTTTAATTTACTTTTGTCCTTTCATAGACAAACTATAGGTACCCAATTTCAGTACATAGAGCTAAATATCTAGCGGCGTTATATCTATAGATATTAGCTACATTAGCTTTCACATATAAATATTTAGCGAAAGCAGTGCACTTGCCTTCAGGGGGTTATGACCAATTTATACTGTTGCACACCATCATAGCACATACCAAACTAGAAGAACATATTATACATCGAGAATTTCCACCACCTAAGGAGCTAAGACCTAGCGCCATGCAGGGGTAGACGAGTTCCAGGAGGAAAAGGATTCAAGGAGAAGGCCTACATGATTATAGGAGCAGACGAGGAGTGAAAGATCGACTACTCGAATCGATCAACAACGTCACCTAGAGAGTTAGGAGGCCAAATCCCATCAATAACATGGGTTGGGAGCCCTCTAGTACAAGTAAATCTCGTAGTGATGATGCCAAAAATAATAGTATTCCTTTATGGAAGAAATTCGTTGCAATTCATTTATGGGTTTGTAAGCACACATGGTCCGCAATTTTTTATTATGGTCAAATGTCTAAAAAGGTTCAGTTTGGTGTATATGTATGTAATAAAATCCTTTCTTCTTGCAAATAGGTATGGGTTCAGAAGTTTTTCTTGATAGCTAGTGAAGTTTCCACATAAGTTCTTTCCTATGAGCGGTTGTCCATGTCAATACCAGCTGCTAGTATCATATATCTGAGTGATATTATAAATAGTTCAGAACTAAATACCTATCTATGAAAATGTAGTACTACATACTAATTATAGAATTATTGTAGCCTTTCTCTATGAATGGTTGTCTTGGTTAACTACAAGAAATGTGTTGACTAATGACCTTTTCTTAACGACCATGAGTTTTTCGGTCATAGATCTATGACCATCTCAAACCAATGGTCATAGGCCATTTGGGAGGGTCTAAATACTAAAAAAACTATGACTTTTTTGTCATAAAGGTAATAACTTCCTTATATCAATTGGTCATAACATAGACATCACTTGTCTATGACCACTACAAGAAATTTGTCAACTAGTGAACTTTTCTTAATGACCATGAGTATTTTGGTCATAGATCTATGACCAATTTAAACCAAACGATCATAGGCAATTTGGGAGAGTCCAAACCTTGAAAAACAACGACCTTTTTTGTCAGGAAGGTTATAATTTGATTACACCAATAGGTTATAACATAGACAACACTAGTCTATGACCTTAATTTTATGCTACTATGACCAATTTAAATGGTCGTGACTGCTAATAGATGATTCGTTGAACCATACCAGACTATCAACTAACCAATTTCACCTAAGTGTCATATCCACCTGTCAATTTTTGCCTGCTTAATATATCCACTTGTCATCGAACCCATGTGTCCATTCCCCAACCAAGCCACGTGTCCATGCCCCCACAACCAACATCACACAGGACCCATACAAGCCCCCACCACCGACAAGTAGGCATTGCTCGACGGGAAGTAAATCCAAAAAGGAAGCTGGCATCGAGGGTGGGACTCGAACCTACACCCTCAATCCATGACACCATGCAGGACGCGTGCTTACCACTACATCATTGTTTCCTTTGTTGATAGATAATCACACGCGATGTATAAGTGTAATAGCATTTTTTGGCTAGTGGCATTGGGCCTCGGGAGGCGGTGTCCTGACCTAAGTATGCTCGGCCTACTCCTGGGCTGACCTTGTGCCGCATGGCTTGCTGGGCTGGACCATCTAGCTGGTGGGTTTGCCCAGCAGGGCGCCTCCAACTATTTTTTATATTTATTCTTTTCTAAACTCTTTTGTATCTTTTCATTCATAACTCCAAATTGACTCAAAAAAATTCATAGAACTTTTAAAATTTCAGAGAATATTTTTAGGACATTATTGAAAACTTTTACTTTCTAGGAAAAGTACAAGGACATATTTTTTATATAAAACCTTAATAGGTGTAAATAGAGATTTTTAATCATGGTTTTGACAATTGGGGTTTGAATTTGAAAATTTGCGTCTAGGGACTAAGCCTTGCTAAAATTTTAGTGGATCACTAATCAAACAACATATTGTGATCATAAAAATGATTGTTTAAAAATCATAAGCATTAAATCATGTACCTATAGTTAAAATCGGACCCACTTCCTATCGAATCGGCAGGAATTAGTCTTTTTCACGAGGGATGGAAGGAAATGTTTGAGATACCCCGGTTGAGACATAGTTCATGTAAGGTGGTCTAGATTTTGTGGTCCAATTTCGAAAATTTCATTCGGTGGTTGCTTCACAAGACGCAACATTTTTGGCACTCAAAAACTAGAAAAAAACTATTTTGTAAAGTGAAAAGGAAAACTTCCTCCTGCAACATTTTTCGCCATCTCAATATGCATATGTGTGCATAATATGGGCACATTATCACAAACTATGTCGTGATTCTGGCCATAACATTGGTTGTTTGCACTTAAATCAATATACCAAGTTTTGTAATTTTCCTTGTAACTATGTCACAAAATATGACACCACATGAAGGTTTTACATTTTTCGAATGTTTTTCAATCTAAGGTAAAAACAGTGGGCATGAAGGTTCTATCTAGGGGTTGAGCCTTGCTAAACTTCCATTGGATCTCTAATAAAACATCATGAACCTGTAGTTCAAATCGGACCCACTTCCCGGCGATTCGGACGGACAGAAAGGTTTGAGATACCCCAGTTAAGACATAGTCCATGCAAGGTGGTATAGTATTTTTGAAAAATGAGATGGTACCAGTTTGAAACTTTCATTTTGTGCTTGCTTCACAAAATGCCCCGTATTTGGCACTCAGAAAATGGAAAACACCTTTTTGTGTGACAAAAAGGAAAATGTTCTCCTACAACATTGTTCGCCATCCCAATATGCACATGCGTGCATAGTATGGGCACAGTATCACAAACTATGTCGAGATTCTGGCTTGAACATTGGTGTTTTGACCTAAAAGCCATGCGATCTCGAACATGATAGTTCATTTCCGAGAACGTTTTTTTAGATGCAATCAATATACCAAGTTTGATATTATTCTATGCAACTATATCACATAACATTAAACCACGTGAAGGTTTCACATAACATTGGTCTTCTGTAACCCTTATATTTTTGGCACTCGGGAAATAAAAATGGTCCTTTTTTGCATGAATATGAAAACTTTCTCATTCTATCAATATTTCGATACAAATAATAATAAAATAAAATACAAGTGTTGGTCAATTTTTTATTGTATCCATATTTCAGTACATTAAATATACATGGATACTATAAATTTAAAATCTATTACAGCGATGCGTACTATACTAATTTTTTGGATTAAGAAGAGAGCAAGATGTACCCAAAAATAGAACACCCAAACTCAACCAACCAACTACGTTGTGGGACCTCAAAACTTGGGTCCCGGTGGCAGTCACACTGTTTGGGAAATTCTAGAGTCACACTCCTACGCAAAAGCATGCTCGCGAGTTCGAAAATTGGACATACTCTATCCCCGCCCTACCATCGAAAATTTCATTCAAGTACTAGCTCCCCCTTTAACCCTAACTCACTTCTGTAAGGGCATGTATGCCCCCATCTGTGGTTTTATAATTAATGACAATCCCAATGGACTAATTTGTAAATTGAGTTTCACTTGTAGGTTTGTCCATCGACATCGCTTGGTCCATGTGCTGGTCTCGAAGTTGAAAGATGAATATGTTTGAAGGTTGATCAAGGCAAGCACAAAGAGTTGCATCAATATGGATTATCCTCAATAAGGAATGAAGAAGGGCATGCTCAAGATGTGCCATCTCTAGAAGATCTCATGCTTGAAGCTTCCCATCCTCGGTGATCATGGAGTGATGAATAAAAGTTCAAAGAGCAATCAAGAAAGGTTTTCATCAAGAGGTTTTCCCATTGAGTATGTGAAGCAATTTGCAAGTCTTCATCAAGAAAGAGCAAGCAAGAGCAATCAAGAAAGGTGTTCCATCTTGAGAAGGATAAGACGGTCTACATCAAGATCAAGTGGAATGATCAAGGAAAAGGTATGATCTTGATAGGGTTTCTTTTTGCCCGTCTCGTGTTGTTAGTTTAGATACCGAGTTTAGGTAGATAGTCATTATATCAAGAGGGGATCTCGAGTGAGTGACTCGATCGCATCTTTTAGAGAGATCTCAAACCTTTGCATACATAGCATCATCTTTCTTGGTTGTTATTTGGATATTGTCCATGATAGGTTCTATAGCTTGTGGTTATCATCGTAACAATCTCTAGTTCATCGAATAAGGATTTCCCTTGCATATCTTATTGCGGTTTTTGATCTTGCATGTTTTATGGCTCCACACCTTGGGAGATATCTCTCATATATATATTCATGGCATTCTACTCGTATTTATATGACATGGGTATGCCCTATGGGTGCCTAATGTTACACTACCCGATCCAACCTAACAGAATCCCATGAGATGGTGTACCCTTGATTGCGAAGCCCAGGAGGATTTCGGATGGCCCAAGCCCAAGAACAAAACCACTCCTTGATAAACATGGCTAGCTATAGATAGAAACTCAAAGGGAAAATCCCTAACTTGTAAGCGACTCGACCTACCCCCGGGAACTGGCTTATATATAAAGTCCAGGAGGGCACGCCGAGGAGAACAATCCACAACCCTAGCATACTGCAAGATCTCATCAGCGCACCCCCTGTAACCTTTGGCTTCGCCATTAATCAAGAGAAGATAAGTAGGAG
Organism: Avena sativa; assembly: GCA_916181665.1. NCBI lineage: Eukaryota > Viridiplantae > Streptophyta > Magnoliopsida > Poales > Poaceae > Avena > Avena sativa. Next base: position 454,468,485 of record OV702294.1, read on the forward strand.
TAAGGTTTCCTGCCGGGGGCCTGAACCTGGGTAAATCTCGTGTTCCGTGTTACTTGTTTGCTAGCTATTCGGTGATCTCCAGCGTCCCCTCCTTCTGCAAAACCCAAGCCCATAACAATGGGCATAGATGAGTCGAACCCTCGTTAATTGGCGCCATCTGTGGGAAGTGGGGATGCTGATGTTGCGATCGTGATGGTACCGTCAACCACGATCTTTGATTCTTGTATGATGGAGAATCACCTTCTCTTCGGCACCATCGACTTCACCGTCCACTCGCCGGAAACCCGCGTGGACTTCGACTCTGTAGGAGACAGTGTCGATATGATGCTTGGTAGCCTATTCTTCCAAGTCATCCAGATCGGCATGCTCCACCTCCCTGAGTGGGTGACGTTTCTGGATATCGCACCTACCTCATGGATATCACCAATTGGCTCCCTCAATGCACCCACACTGGCGTACGATACAGATAGCAGTGGCTATGCAACAAGATCCATAAAATGATCACTCTCTAGATAAACCTAGCCATCACCGCCTCACCGGCCGTACCTGAGTACCTCAGTGGCTCGGAGCCATGCATCCTGTTCGATAAATCTGATCACCCCCATCAGATCCCTCGCCCAGGACATTCTTCCCTGGTGCTCGAGGCTCGGATCGGTGGGTTTGAGATGAGCCGAGTGTTCATGGATGGTGACAGCAGCATAAATATTATGTCTGCTAGCACCCTGGCTACAATGCGGACCCCACTCACCGGCCTAGAGGCATCTGACACAACCTTCCATGGCATAGTCTCAGGGAAACGGGTATATCCCTTGGGCAAGATATGGCTCGACATCATCTTCGGCACCCCCAAGAACTTCAGTCATGAGCGACTCGAGTTCGAAGTGGTCGACAGGCAATCATAGTACCACGACATCCTCGGTCATGTGGCAGTCGCACGGTTCCTGGCGGTACAACACTACTAGGGATGGAAATGGGTACCTGATACCGATAACCCGACGGGTACCCACCTTAAACAGGGAGGTTTTGGTAAGAAAAAAATACCCATAGGGCTACTTGTTAGTGAAAACCTAGACCCATCCGATCTAGCGGGGGCGGTATGGGGGTGGCAAACCCATACCCGTAGATCCGCCCACCCATTTATTGCATATGAAATGCCTAACTAGCTGTCGACCAGGCCTACTTCTACTGGCCCCTTTAGAGTGCACCCTAGGCAGCTAGGCTCCTAGCCGAACCCTACGCCACTCCCTCAGTCCATCCCATGCTCGAGACTATACACGAGTGTACGAGACCACGACACTTGCGACGACGCCTCCCATGTTGCGCGCTTGCGCTGCCGCCTCTCCTACTGCAGGCCTGCACCACCAAACCACCGCTGCCTGGAGAGTTATCCCACGTGCCTAGCCCTTAGATCCCGGCCTCCTATATGCCTCCCTCCCTCCCTATTGCTCCGCTGCCGTCCAGATCATGGCGAATGAAGTAGGGAGCGGCTCCGATGACCGCTCGAGCGAGCTGATCGAGGAGGGTATCAGCTCCGGCAACCTCTACCGCCGCCCAGATCAACCCCTTCTCCTTTCATTTTGAGAGTACCCATCGGGTCCCCATACCCACCCAGGTCACGGGTCTGGTGGATTTCTAGACCCGGTGGCTTAATCAGGGTGGGTCGCGGGGCGGGGAAAATGGGGCAGAGCGGGTATGGGGGCCTTGACCCGGATCCGAACCTGGCGGGTGCCATCCCTACGCACTACACATACCTCCTTCTAAAAATTCTAGGACCCAAGGATGTCATCAGCATCCAAGGGAGCTTCACCAAATTTGATAGCTGCGACAGGGACTTCAACAGAATCTCCCAATCATTCGGCATGCAGGAGGAACTCGCAAGGATAAAGGACTCAATAGACACCAGCCTCCCTCCCGTGGCCAAGAAAAATACTCCTGACCTATTCTTGGACTCCATAGTCAACACCAAGGCGGTACATGTCCACCCGACGGACCTTGCCAAGACGACCCTCATCGCCAACGATTGATGTCTACGCACTTCTATTCTAGTAGACAGTTGTTGGGCCTCCAAGTGCAGAGGTTTGTAGAACAGCAGCAAGTTTCCCTTAAGTGGATTACCCAAGGTTTATCGAACTCAGAGAGGAAGTGGTCAAAGGTATTCCCTCTCAAGCAATCCTGCAATCAAGATACAAGAAATCTCTTGTGTCCCCAACACACCCAATACACTTGTCAGGTGTATAGGTGCACTACTTCGGCGAAGAGATAGTGAAATACAAGTGGTAACGGTGCCAGAAAATAGCTTGATGGTGATGTAAAGACTAAAGCAAGAAAACATGCAATAGATCTAGATGCAAATGGTGTTTCAATGTTTAGAAACAAGGCCTAGGGATCATACTTTCACTAGTGAACACTCTCTCATATAAATATCCTCTCTTTATGATACTACTCTTAACTACTCTCTGGTTGGACACTCTAATCATCTGTAGGGCTATACAGCACTCCTAAAAGTCCGCCTTCCCCAATCTAGATAACCCACACTGTCACCTTGAGCGATAGATAGTTCCAACAAACACCACAATTTCATAGAGACATACAACTCCAAATATAACTCATAACAAATATTCAATCGAGCCAAAGTGCCACACACAGTATGCACACTGTCACTTTCACACTCGTGGGGAAAATCATAGATCTATTAAAGCACAAAGAGTATTTATGTAGACTGAAACCTAAGTGCCACCATGGCGTGCACGCTGTCACTTTCGCACACATGGGGAGAACAGAGATCTATTAAATCACTTGAGTAGCAAGGTAGAACTACTTGATTACAAAGCTCATGATCATAATATGACCATGCATAGAGAGAGAGATGAACACATAGCTACCGGTAGAGCCCTTAGCCTCGAGGAAGAACTACTCCCTCGTCATCATGGGAATCAGCAACGGTGATGAAGATGGCGATGGAGATCGATGGAGATGGATCCGGGGGCAGTTCCCCATCCTGGTAGGGTGCCGGAACAGAGACTTTCTGTCCCTCGAATCTCCCCTTTGGTGGCGGCGGCGCTGCGAAGGTTTTTCTGGAAGTATGATGGATTATATAAGGTTTTCTCCCCGGGGGCTTTTTATAGGCGAAGAGGCGAGGCTGGGAGGCGACCGGAGGGGCCACACCCTACCCAGGCACGGGTTCACCCTAGCCCGCGCCTGGGGGGGTGTGGTGGCCCTCTGGCACCTCTCCGTCTCCCCTTCTGGCTTCATGAAGCCCACGGTAAAATATTTACTTTTGCTTTTGTCCAGTCCAATTCCGAGAATATTGATTTTCTGCCTTTCTGGAACCAGAAACAGAATAAAACAGGCAACTGGCACTGTGGCAACTTGTTAATAGGTTAGTTCCAGAAAAGATATAAAAACACCTCAAAGTGTAGAAAAAGCAAAGCAAAGTAGATACTAAACAATCATGGAGCATCAAAAATTATAGATATGTTTCCGACGTATCAAGCATCCCCAAAATTAACTCCTGCTCGTCCTCGAGTAGGTAAGTGATAAAAAGAATAAATTTTGAGGTGACATGCACCATCAAAACCAAGATCAAACCATTTGCATGCATTGCAAGCTGGGATCAAAGAACTCTAAACATGAGCATGAAAGATGGAGTTCTAACAATAGGACATAGTAACTATGCATGCAACATGAAAGGCTACAAACAAAGATCATGAATAACATGCATTGAAAAACGTTTGTTTGTTTCACATACAGAGTAAATAGCATAGTGGAAATAAGCTTGTCCCTCATAGAGTAGAAAATAAATGCATAGGACACCTTCAAAGTTCACAAGGGTGACTAGAAACAAGTAGCACATGAACAAGTAATATCATAATATGCATCAGTCAATAAGTTTTGGAACACTGCACACATAATGGCAACTATGCTCTCTTAATGGTGCCTAAAATTAGTAGGTGGAGACTCAAATAATAGTGGAAGACAGGCTGATAGGGCAAAGGTGTCCGATCTTTCGATGAGATGGCGATAATCGATTTGGTGGAGTTTGGGCTTGACGATCCGACTACACGTGCGAGCACGAGCGCCAATGCAATCGCTAGGCCAATCTCCTGGAGGTTACCGATCCTGCATGAACACGATCAGCCTGACCAGCGAGGGTCTTAATTCCTACCTGAAATCGAGAACAAGTAAGAACCAATATTGCAATCAAGATATTGCGGATTAAGAGGAAAGCTTTATTGAAGAGTTGGGATCCTGAATAGGTGCGAAGTACAAGAGGCCTCTGCGACGCTCGAGCCTTGGCAAAGTTGCGACTATGGCTAACTTAATGTCTAAACAAAATCCGAATCTAGAGGGTCGGCTATGGGGCGTATTTAAGGGCGAAAAGGTGGGGTTTCGGCCAGCCATGGAAGTGGTGGCCGAATCCAACCCTAAAAGTCCTTTTCCCCTCAAATACGGACTCTAAAAAGTGGCTAATTAAAATCCTGCGAAAATTACATGGGCCTGGCCCAAAATATAGGTGTCGCAGCACCATATTAAACTATGGACGAATTCGTAAAGTATTGATCTTGAATATTTCGTCCAAGCCTTCTTTCTTCATTATGGTGGCCTCAAAGTTCTGAAATCTTCATCCGTGGCCTTCTCTTGGATCATCACATGCTTGCTTCCATCTCCATGCATGGCCATGCTCCAATGCTTGTCCCTCTCATCCATGCTTGGTCCATCATTCCTAAGAGTAAGAAATATATCTGATTTAGGCAGCATCATATTCTCATGTATGTGAGGAATAGTTCCAAGAAACGAAAGTACCTGATAGTTAAGTTGTTTGGCACGAGATATTGTGATAGGTCCTTGTATGTGTGTTGCTGTAGGTACAACGGTTGTATCAATAGTAGGGATGTCCACATCATGCTCCCCTTCTTGAATTGAAGTCGTCCTCGACGCAATCTCATCTTCCTCACCAAAGTAAGGCTTCAAATCTGCAATGTTAAATGTAGGACTAACCGTACCAAAGTCTGCAGGCAACTCAAGTTTATATGCATTATCATTGATTTTCTCTAACACCTTAAAGAGACCAGCAGCACGTGGCATTAACTTAGACTTGCGTAAATCAGGAAAACGATCTTTACGCAAATGTAACCAAACAAGATCGCCAACATCAAACACAACATGCTTTTTCCCTTTATCCCCAGCAAGTTTATACTTAGCATTCATGTGTTCAATGTTATCTTTATTAGTCTTATGCAAGTTTAATATCATTTCAGCGCGTTGTGTAGCATCCAAATTATGTTGCACCGAAGAAGGTAAAGGCAATAAATCAATAGGTGCACGAGGAACAAAACCATACACAATCTCAAATGGGCACATCTTTGTGGTAGAATGCAATGAACGATTATAAGCAAATTCTATATGAGGTAAACACTCTTCCCACAATTTTAAGTTCTTCTTTAAAACAGCCCGTAACATAGTAGACAAAGTTCTATTTACTACTTCAGTTTGACCATCAGTTTGGGGATGACATGTAGTACTAAACAGCAATTTAGTCCCCAACTTAGCCCATAAACATCTCCAAAAGTGGCTAAGAAATTTAGTATCACGATCAGAGACAATAGTATTTGGCACACCATGCAAACGAACAATTTCACGAAAGAACAAATCAGCAATATGCGCAGCATCATCCGTTTTATGACAAAGAATAAAGTGTGCCATCTTAGAAAACCGATCCACAACAACAAAAATACTATCCCTCCCCTTCTGTGTTCGTGGCAATCCCAAAACAAATTCCATAGAAATATCCTCCCAAGGAACACTAGGAACAGGAAGAGGCATATATAAACCATGTGGATTAAGGCGAGACTTAGCTTTTTGACAAGTAGTGCAGCATGCCACAAATCTCTCAACATCTCGACGCATACGTGGCCAAAAGAAGTGTGCAGCAAGAACATCCTCCGTCTTCTTGACACCAAAGTGTCCCATCAATCCTCCTCCATGCACCTCCTGTAACAACAAAAGACGAACAGAGCTATCTGGAATGCATAGTTTGTTAGCACGGAACACAAATCCATCATTGAAGACGAACTTGTTCCAAGTTCTACCATCTCTACAATTCTGCAACACATCTTTAAATTCAGCATCATGCACATATTGTTCCTTAATAGTTTCCAATCCAAATATTTTGAAGTCAAGTTGAGATAACAAAGCATAACGGCGTGATAAAGCATCAGCAATAACATTATCTTTACCCTTTTTGTGTTTGATAACATAAGGAAAAAACTCAATAAATTCAACCCACTTTGCATGACGACGATTCAACTTAGCTTGACTACGAATATGCTTCAAAGATTCATGATCAGAATGAATAACAAATTCCTTAGGCCATAGATAATGTTGCCAAGTTTCTAATGTCCGAACCAACGCATATAATTCTTTATCATAAGTAGAATAGTTCAGACTAGCCCCACTCAATTTCTCACTAAAATATGCAACAGGTTTTCCCTCTTGTAATAACACCCCTCCCAAACCAATTCCACTAGCATCACATTCAAGCTCAAAAGTCTTAGTAAAATCAGGAAGTTGGAGTAAGGGAGCATGTGTTAGCTTATCTTTCAATATGACGAAGGCCAGTTGTTGTGCATCGCCCCAAACAAAGGGCACATCCTTCTTGGTAAGCTCATTCAGCGGCGCGGCAATTGATCCAAAGTCTTTGACAAAGCGCCTATAAAAACCAGCGAGGCCAAGAAAACTCCTCACTTGTGTGACCGTCTTGGGCTGCGGCCAATTCTCAATAGCTTCAATCTTTGCTGGATCCACTTCAATACCCTGTGATGTAACAACATAGCCAAGAAACGCAACTCGATTGGTGCAAAAGGTGCACTTCTCAAGGTTACCAAACAAACGTGCATCACGTAAAGCATTAAAAACAGCACGTAAATGGTCCAAATGATCCTCTAAAGATTTGCTATAAATCAGAATATCATCAAAGTAGACTACCACAAAACGTCCAATGAAAGAACGTAAAACTTCGTTCATTAATCTCATGAAAGTTCTAGGTGCATTAGTTAAACCAAACGGCATTACTAACCACTCATATAAACCGAACTTAGTTTTAAATGTTGTTTTCCATTCATCTCCTAATTTCATACGAATCTGGTGGTAACCACTACGCAAATCAACTTTAGAAAACATGGTAGAGCCACTCAATTCATCAAGCATGTCATCTAAATGTGGAATAGGATGACGATATCGAATAGTAATATTATTGATAGCTCTACAATCAGTATACATGCGCGAAGAACCATCTTTCTTAGGTACCAAAATAATAGGAACAACACAGGGGCTAAGGGACTCACGAATATGATCTCTGTCAAGTAGTTCCTGAATTTGGCGTTGTATCTCCTTTGTCTCCTCTGGATTGGTTCTATATGGCGCGCGGTTGGGCAACGTGGCACCAGGAATTAGATCAATTTGGTGCTCAATTCCTCTAATAGGAGGTAGTCCTGGTGGCAGCTCAGCGGGAAAGACGTCCTCATATTCCTGCAAAAGGTTAGCAATAGCGGGTGGCAAAGAAGGAGGCATATCCTCAAATGAAAACAAAACCTCTTTGCAGACAATTGCATAACATTGATTATTGGTTACATCTAGTTCAGCAATATCAATTTTATTTGCAAGCATACATGGACTCTTCAAACGAATTTCAGTAGCATGTGTAGAATCAGATTTAGTGTTCTTTGGTGGTATAAAATCTGCAGCAACAATCTGATTCTCACTTTTATTTTTCTCCTCAGTTTTAGCTCTACTAGCTCGAGCAAGATCATCTTTTAAAATCTGTTCGAGAGTCATAGGTTTTAGACCAATTTTCTTTCCATCATGCATAAGAGAATAGTGATTAGTTTTGCCATTATGAACCGATTCTCTATCAAATTTCCATGGTCTACCAAGTAACAAAGAACAAGCTTGCATAGGTACAACATCACAATCAACAAAATCAGAATATGTACCAACAGTAAAATGCACGCGTACCGTTCTTGTTACCTTGATCTTGCGAGAACTCTCAAACCATTGGATGTAATATGAATGTGGGCGTTGTCTTGTTGGAAGCGCAAGCTTCTCTACCATGTCAACACTGGCCAGATTATTACAACTCCCTCCATCAATGATGATCCGTATAGCTCTTTCCTGGACAACACCACGTGTTTGGAACAGGTTGTGGCATTGATCTTGCTCAGATTTGCTCAATTGCACACTCAACACACGTTGTGTAATTAAGCTCCTGTATTGATCAGCAGCTTCAGCTCCCATTACCTCTGTCTCTTCATCAGCATCAGAATTGTCTCCATCTCAAGCAGAAATAAGGGCTAGTGTATCTTCATCAAAGTCACCTGCTGAATCGTACTGACCATCTTCTCGCACCATCATCACACGTTGTGTTGTGCACTGTCTCTCAATATGACCAAAACCCCAGCACTTGCGGCATTGTATATCCTTTGTCTTACCCGTGGAAGCCATAGAAGATGCACTATGAGCAGGAGCATTGGATGATGGTGGAGGAGCAGCTGGAAATATTGTGGTGGCCTTGGATGTGGTAGTAGCTGGTGGCGAATCACAAGGAGGAGCTGATTGTCGGGATGTCCAAGAGGATGTGCGACCTGCAGAATTATTAGTCCTCCTCCATGGTGTTTGGCGATCCTGCACTTCATGTTCAGCTTTTCAAGCAAGATGAAACAAACGAGTGATAGAATTATATTCCTTATAATCTAATATGTGCTGAATGTCCTTGTTTAATCCACCAAAGAAACGTGCAAGCATTTGTTCATTAGATTCAACAAGACCACACCTAACCATCCCCGTTTGTAATTCCTGATAATACTCTTCTACAAAATTTTTCCCTTGCTCTAAATGTGTCAGATTCTTTAGTAAATCACGTTGATAAGTGGGAGGTACAAAACGAACACGCATAGCAGTTTTTAAAGCAGTCCAAGTACTAGGAATAGTAGTAGGATTTAAACGACAATACTCAGACCACCAAAGGGAAGCAAATTTAGTAAATTCACATGTAGCAGCACTAACACGCATATTCTCAGGATATTTTAAGCATGCAAAACGTTGTTCTACTTCCATCTCCCATGTAAGATATGCATCAGGATTATATTTACCCTCAAAAGATGGAATATTTAATTTAAGCTTTGCAACATGATCATCATCACGTACCGGTGGGCGAGCGTTGCGGTAGTAATGTCGGGGACGGCCAGCAGGTACCTGTGGAGGTTGTTCAACCTCCTCGTCAAACAGATCGTCGTCGTCGGGGTCGTAGTAGTACCCGTCGTCTGTCCCCAATGTCGCAGCAGTAGCCGCGGCGGAAGTCTGAGGAGCGTCAGCCGCCGGGGGTGTGGCGGCAGCCGAACTAGCAGTCCGACCCGTGATCGGAATGCGCCGTGCACCATGTGTGGGTGCCGGTGCGGGTGCGGGCAATCGGTTCAAAAGCTCCTTGAACCGAACGTCAAGCTTGGCGTTGAAGGATTTCTCGAGTCCATCGATCTTGTCCACGGCATTGGTGAGCTTGGTGTCAAACTCCCCTAGGCGCGTATCCACGTCTTCAGCGCGACTGACCAAGAGCGCGGAGAAGTGGGCATGTAGTTCTTCGTTCGTCATGGTGGCAGGGTTCCGCGAAGTATCTGTCATGGTTAGTCCTTAAAAAGCACAGGTATATACTACAAGAATATGGTGGAAGTCACGCGTAATACGTCAAGAAATATACGAAGCTCTTACAAGTTCTTACCAAACAGCAGGAAAAGGCGATGTGCAACTGCGAGGATCAGTGGGTCTAGAGATTGAACCAAGCGATTACCAGGAGTCGAGACACCGCACGTGGAGAATATCTGTGGAGCTCTGGGAAGGCTTAGCAAGGGGGGTTAGCAATTATCAAAACAGCAATGCAAAAGATGAAAGAATGCTCAACGACGGTACTGTGCTGGTCCTAGGCTAGACCGTACTAGAGACGCGAGCCTAGATCACCAATGATGTCACGACGCGACACAACAAGCACTGTATGATGATATGGCACCCTGAAAAGCGAACCGAGATGCAGAAAATCACTATGATGGCGAGTGTCTAGAACTGATCTACGGGGTCTAAAAAGAGGTTAGCCCCAAAAAAAAATTCGAAATTTTTTATTTTGCTCCGGAAAGCGCGCAGGCGCCAAAAAAATATCGCTATAACGGCCGATGGAGAAAAGTGATCCCCGGGGTCGAAAAACAGTATAGCCAGAAAAAAATTTCGGAGGCGGTTCCAGACTTTTTTTTTCTCTCCTTCTGGACTTACGACCGGACTCTTAGCTCGACACGGACTGTAGCTTAACACGGAAACAACAAAGAAGGAAAGTAAAAAGAAATAACTAGGAAACAATGACTCTACTCGGACTCGTACCATGGCAGGGAACTGATCGGATCTGTGTCGCGGTAGGAAGGCGGTGGCGGAGTATTAGGGTTTATGGTGGCAGGGTATATGGCGGCAGAATATGGTGGTGGAATATGGTGGCGGTGATCGGCGAGTGTGGCGGTGACTACTATGATCAGAACTCGAAACTCTAAGGGATGAGACACTAAGACCAGCAACTCGACGCGACGATGTAGACACAAATTCAACAATGCAAAAACTGAAAAGATAATGCGAGGCGTAGATTGGTTATAGGATGGATCTAAACTCTAACTGTGTTTTTGGCTTTTTCGTGGGTTATAGGTAAAAACAGACCTAATCTACGAAAAACAGTGAAATCTCACCGAGCAACCTGAAATCTGATACCACTTGATAGGGCAAAGGTGTCCGATCTTTCGATGAGATGGCGATAATCGATTTGGTGGAGTTCGGTCTTGACGATCCGACTACACATGCAAGCACGAGCGCCAATGCAATTGCTAGGCCAATCTCCTGGAGGTTACCGATCCTGCGTGAACACGATCAGCCTGACCAGCGAGGGTCTTAATTCCTACCTGAAATCGAGAATAAGTAAGAACCAATATTGCAATCAAGATATTGCGGATTAAGAGGAAAGCTTTATTGAAGAGGTGGGATCCTGAATAGGTGCGAAGTACAAGAGGCCTCTGCGACGCTTGAGCCTTGGCGAAGTTGCGACTATGGCTAACTTAATGTCTAAACAAAATCCGAGTCTAGAGGGTCGGCTATGGGGCGTATTTAAGGGCGAAAAGGTGGGGTTTCGGCCAGCCATGGAAGTGGTGGCCGAATCCAACCCTAAATGTCCTTTTCCCCTCAAATACGGACTCTAAAAAGTGGCTAATTAAAATCCTGCGAAAATTACATGGGCCTGGCCCAAAATATAGGTGTCGCAGCACCATATTAAACTATGGACGAATTCGTAAAGTATTGATCTTGAATATTTCGTCCAAGCCTTCTTTCTTCATTATGGTGGCCTCAAAGTTCTGAAATCTTCATCCGTGGCCTTCTCTTGGATCATCACATGCTTGCTGCCATCTCCATGCATGGCCATGCTCCAATGCTTGTCCCTCTCATCCATGCTTGGTCCATCATTCCTAAGAGTAAGAAATATATCTCATTTAGGCAGCATCATATTCTCATGTATGTGAGGAATAGTTCCAAGAAACGAAAGTACCTGATAGTTAAGTTGTTTGGCACGAGATCTTGTGATAGGTCCTTGTATGTGTGTTGCTGTAGGTACAACGGTTGTATCAATAGTAGGGATGTCCACATCATAGGCCCTAGACAAAGGGAAGCAGGGATTTCAAGTTTCAAAAAGAGCTTCCAAACATTATGGTACTTGTTAACTTTCAGCCCTCATTGCCCCTATCATAAGCATCTTGAAGTGATTAAGGTTAAAGTGAAAAAAGCTGGAGTATATTCTTGACAAAGTATAAGTTGGCTATCTCAAGTCCCTTGAATACAAGGGCCACACCTCATACTAATCAACTTCAGTCACCTGTAAGTTCTTGTCATTGTAAGTACATGCATATCATAGAGAACCGCCAACAGGGTACCCCTTGCACATGGTACAGGAGCTATCACATAACCAAAATGACAAGGCAAGCAGACAATGAGCATCTCAGCGATCTTTTTATTTACTATATGCATAGCTTTTTATTGAGGATGCTTCATAGATAACTCACTATGGTGATGCTACAAGTTTCCACCATGATTAGGCATGTCTTAGGCTAGCGTCCCAGGCGTTTCTCTAACACAAATTACATACTCCATGGACTTACAAGTTCCCTCTTTATTTCACACCGGTGACATCCATAGAAAAAAGAGCATGATATCAACTGAGTACAAAATACAAGGAGCAATGTTGAAAACGTTCCCCATGACAGCATGGTTCTGCTAATTCCAACATATATGTGGAAGCATATACAACATAGATGACACAATGGTTCATGTTTATTAGGGACAAAGAATATAAAGTGTGCCATCAAGTTTGTGAGGGCTTTAATCACTAAGTTTTCACATAACAAAGAGACTTTTTTAACTAGAATGGTGTAACACACCATGCATAGGAATTTATAGTGGACACTTCGGAATAACTTGGTTACTTGGGAGTTGGAATCATGAGTAGAGCTTACTCATATAAGTGGAGGCTAGCAAAAGACTAGGAGCAACCAACTAAGAGAGAAATAATGGCCATAATCATGTAGAGCAACAAAGCATTACTAATCAAAGCATAGAATGGTACTACAAGTCAAGGAATAAATGATCATAGAGGCTATGGTGACTTGTTCATAGTCATAACATGGTGCGAGCATGTGCCAAGTCAACCCAAACAAAGCATCAAAGGAGAATACCGCAATACTATGCTTTTGTATGCTAAAACAACGCATGATTCCTTCAAGGCACATTAATCAATCCTAATTGTTTGGAACAAGTCATGCTACAACAATAATCACTAAACATAAGGTCTAAACAAGATCTAGCATGACATGATAAAGTCTAAGCCACAGTCAAAACAAGCTCCCTTTTGTGCCACTATATGCATGAAACTTTCTACTCTTTTCCAACACCAAAGAACTTATTTGAAACAACTCACAAAGATAATAATCAATAAAGATCAGTGAGCTTGTATCACAAATCCACAAAGAAGAACTAAAAATTTCTAAGCTGAAAGCACAGGAAAACTAAGGCTAAACACAGTACTAGCAAAACAGAACACTCACAAGACAATAAGAATGAAAACTAGAGTGTTCTAGGCAATGAAACAGAGTGTGTCTCTCTCCAAAATAAGTGTGGTGTAACCAACCAACTTACTCAAGCAAACTAATCAAATGAAATCCAAAAACGAAAACTAAGACGCTCCAAGAACAATATAATAATGCATGAAACAATAAAAACGAAGTGTCTAGAAAGACCTAAGCTTTTTATGGAAGAAGAAGGGGATGCCTTGGGCATCCCCAAGCTTTGAAGCTTGTACCTCTTGAATATTTCTTGGGGTGAAACGAGGTGGCATCCCCAAGCTTTGAGCTTTTGTCCATTCTTCATCTCATTACATTATTATTTCTCTACACCTGCAAATTTTCCTTCATACAAAACTTCAGACAATCTTCATTAGCAACATTAGTGTATTCAAAATATAATAGACCTTTGCATTTAGTTTAAAAACAGCAAAACTTTCACTAAAGACACAGGATACTATAGAAACTCCTTCAAAAATCTCAATTTCCCAAAAAGAACCCAAAAAGGAATCAATAAGAAGCAAATGCAAATAATGGCAGAAATCTGTCAAAACATACCAGCAAGTAGAAACCAATTTTTTATAAGACCTTCTGTTACTCAAATCAAAAAGTGTTGAACTAACGAAAGTTATCTAACATATTGGGGGATTTATTCGTACATTTTCAGATCAATCCGACTTGCAGATACTCCTCACAAAATTTTATGGTGGAGGACAGAAATCTGTTTCGGGACAGCAACTCCCCAAATCTTACTTCCTTCTCATTAGAGGTCACTCTTGGCACAAAAATCAAATAAAAAGGTTAAGGAGGGGTCATTACTTAAGTAATAACTTCCAAGACTCAAGAAAACTCTTGGTTTATCTCCCAACAAGTACTTTTCTTTACCGCCTTTAAGTTAGGCTTGATAATTTGAGAAGATGCTCACATAAGAATTATGAATTGAAGTAAAAGAGAGCATCAAGAAACAAATTCAAAACACATTTAAGTCTAACACACTTCCTATGCATATGAATCTTGTAAATAAACAAGTCATGAAAGTACAAATCAACAAGAATAGGAAAGCAAAACAAGTGCAACTTCAAGACTTTCGACATAAAGAGGGGAAACTTAATATTATTGAGATGCATAAAACCATGTTTTCCTCTCTCATAATAACTTCCAATAGCAACATAAATAAAATTAACAATATAACTATCACATAAAACATTCTTATCATGAGCCACATCCATAAAATAATTATTACTCTCCACATAAGCATAGTCATTCTTATTAATCATAGTGGGAGCAAATTTAACAAAATAGCTATCATTATCGTTCTCATCACCACAACCATCAAATATAGGAGGCATATTTAAATCACAATTAATTTCCTCCTCAATAGTAGGTGGACTGAAAATATCATATTCATCATTGTAATCATCATATATTGGAGGTTTGGTATCATCATAAGCAATAGAATAGCTATCTTCCAAAGCTGGGGGACTAAAAAGATCATTTTCATAAAAACTAGACTCCTCAAGCTTAGACTTTTCCATAGCATTAGCAATAATGGTGCCCAAAGAGTTCATACTGATAACATTGCTATTAGCATGCAAATAAAGTTCCATAGGTTTTTTAATTTTCTCTTCAAACACTTCATGTCCTAACTCAAGATAAACACCATAGAGCTCTCTAATTTTTTTGTTGTTTTCCATTAAGCCTAACTAGTGAAAACAAGAAAAAAAATACAAAACTGTAGACTCTAAAGTAAATAACTTCGAGCACTCACACCGGAGAATGTGAGTACCTTTTACCTTAGCTCCCTGGTAACGGCGCCAGAAAATACTTTGATGGAGCTTGACATGGAGGAAAGTTAAAAGCCCAAAACCTCCCCGGCAACAGCGCCAGAAAATAGCTTGATTCTACGCACTTCTATTCTTGTAGACAGTTGTTGGGCCTCCAAGTGTAGAGGTTTGTAGAACAGCAGCAAGTTTCCCTTAAGTGGATTACCCAAGGTTTATCGAACTCAGAGAGGAAGTGGTCAAAGGTATTCCCTCTCAAGCAATCCTGCAATCAAGATACAAGAAATCTATTGTGTCCCCAACACACCCAATACACTTGTCAGGTGTATAGGTGCACTACTTCGGCGAAGAGATAGTGAAATACAAGTGGTAAAGGTGCCAGAAAATAGCTTGACGGTGAGGTAAAGACTAAAGCAAGCAAACATGCAACAGATCTAGATGCAAACGGTGTTTCAATGTTTAGAAACAAGGCCTAGGGATCATACTTTCACTAGTGAACACTCTCTCATATAAATATCCTCTCTTCATGATACTACTCTTAACTACACTCCGGTTGGACACTCTAATCATCGGTAGGGCTATAACATCACTCCTCAAAGTCCGCCTTCCCCAATCTAGATAACCCCACACTATCACCTTGAGCGATAGATAGTTCCAACAAACACCACAATTTCATAGAGACATACAACTCCAAATATAACTCATAACAAATATTCAATCTAGCCAAAGTGCCACACACGGTATGCACGCAGTCACTTTCACACATGTGGGGAAAAGAATAGATCTATTAAAGGACAAAGAGTATTTATGCAGACTCAAACCTAAGTGCCACCGTGGCGTGCACGTTGTCACTTTCAGACACATGGGGAGAGTAGAGATCTATTAAAGCACTTGAGTAGAAAGGTAGATCTACTTGATTACAAAGCTCATGATCACAATATGACCATGCATAGAGAGAGATGAACAATTAGCTACTGTTAGAGCCCTTATCCTCGAGGAAGAACTACTCCCTCGTCATCATGGGAATCAGCAACGGTGATGAGGATGGAGATGGAGATGGATCCGGGGGCACTTCGTCGTCCCGACAGGGTGCCGGAATAGAGACTTTCTGTCCCCCGAATATCCCCTTTTGTGGCGGCGGCGCTGTGGAGGTTTTTCTATAAGTATGATGGATTATTTAGGGTTTTCTCCTCGGGGGCTTCTTATATGCAAAGAGGCGAGGCTGGGAGGCGACCGGAGGGGCCACACCCTGCCCAGGCGCGGGTTCACCGTAGCCCGCGCCTGGGGGTCTCCGTCTCCCCTTATGGATTCGTGACGCCCACGGTAAAATATTTACTTTGGCTTTTGTCCCGTCCAATTCTGAGAATATTGATTTTCTGCCTTTCTGGAACCAAAAACAGAAGAAAACAAGCAACTGGCACCGTGGAAACTTGTTAATAGGTTATTTCCAGAAAAGATATAAAAACACCTCCAAGTGTAGACAAAGAAAAGCAAAGTAGATACTAAAAAAGCATGGAGCATCAAAAATTATAGATACGCTTCCGACGTATCAACGATCTAAGTTCCGCATAGGAACTCGCTCTTATCGAATTCCTCTATGAGCACTGGGAATTTTTTTCCTGGTGTCTTGCAGACATGCCAGAAGTTCCCAGGGAATTCGCCGAGCAAACACTCAACATGTACCCAGATGCACGACCAGTAAAGCAGTCGATGCATCGATTGTCCAAATTACGAGCCGAGGTGGTTGGCATCAAATTCAACAGAATCCTCGATGATGATTTCATAAGGGAGATCAAAGAAAGCACCTATGTAGCTAACCCTGTGCTGGTCCCCAAGAAATACATGGACATCCTGCGAATGTGCGTGGACTTTACTGCTCTTAACAAGCATTGCCCGAAGGATCACTTCCCATTACCGCGGATCGATCAAATCATCGAATCCACCGTAGCATGCGAGCGCCTCTTGTTCCGTGACACCTACTCAGGCTACAACAGAATCAACTGAAAGTCGAAGACCAGGAGAAAACAACATTCATCACGCTGTTAAGAGTCTTTTGCTACAATATAATGCCTTTCAGGCTCAAGAACATAGGTGCAACCTATCAACGGTTCATGCAGGCCTGCCTGACTAATAAAATTGGTCTAAACATACAATTATATGTCAACGACATAGTGGTAAATACCAAGGAGAGCCGGACATTGATCGACAGTATCCGCGAGACGTTTGACAACCTTGATCGTTACAGGATTAAGCTGAACCCGGAAAAGTGCGCCTTTGGCGTCCCATCTGGGCAACTACTCGGGTAGTTCATCTCCACGCAAGGCACTGAGGCAAACCCCAAAAAAATAATCATACTGGCCATGGAGAAACCCAAGAAAGTCAAAGGAGTCCAACAGCTGGCTGGGCGAATCACAGTTCTCAGTAGGTTCATCAGCCGCATGGGCGAAAAGATCTCCCCTTATACCAACTCCTACGCAAATCGGAGAAATTCGAGTGGACCGCTGAAGCTCGGGACGCATTTGAAGACCTCAAGCGCCTCTTGTCCACCTCCCCCATTCTGGTAACGCCTAAGGAAAGAGAGCCTATGCTGCTATACATAGCCGCTACTCATCAGGTGGTCACCACGACGCTCGTCGTGGAATTATCCGAGGAAGGCAAGACTCATGGGGTACAACGCCCAGTGTTCTACCGTAGCAAGGTCCTAACACCAACAAAGAAAAGTTACCCTCACTACCATAAGCTGGCCTACATCGTGTTCATGACTACACGGCGACTGCGTCACTACTTCCAGGAGCATCAGATAGTGGTCATGAACGACGCACCACTGTCCCATATCCTCAACAACCCCAAAGCAATAAGGCGAGTGACCCTCCGGGGCATCGAGTTGTCCTCGTGGAACATCATCTACGAACGGTGCACCACCATCAAGTCACAGGTTCTTCCTGACTTCCTTGTCCTCTGGATGGAACTCCGGCTGCCAGACTCCCCGGACATGTCTCAACTTTGGACAATGCACTTTGATGGATCCAAGCGTGGAGAAGGAGCTGGTGCCTGAATAATCTTGACATCTCCACAAGGATACAAGATGATATACATGCTGCAGATGAGATTCCGTGCTTCCAACAACAAAGTGGAATACGAGGTTCTGATCCATGGAATGAGGATGGCTAAAGTGTGCGGCGCCACTCTGTTGGTCATCTATGGTGACTCCAACCTCGTTGTACAACAGATGATGAACAAATGAGATGCCATCAGGAACAACATGATGGCCTACTGCGACCTCTACAACACACTTGAAGGAGACTTTGACGGCTGCAAACTCCCGCACGTCAACCGACAAAGCAATGAAGAGTCCGACGAGAACCCGCAAAGTGTTTTCTTGGAGAAAATTTTCGAACGCTCAGTCAAGTGCAAGAAGCCCAAGGGCACACCAGAGGCCACAAAAGGCTCGGGGGCTACGCCACCCAAAGATCTCAACACGCCAAGAAAAGAGGAGTCGGATATTCCACTCGTGAGCCTCATGCAGTTCATGGCAATCGAAAAATCATGGACTCAACTATACATCACGTACATGTTGATCATGAAGTTGCCAGATGACCTGACTAATGCGCATGTCAACACCCGGATTTTTCAATCCTAGATGCCTGTTATGCCATACATCGCAATCCCAGGATTACCATTTTTGCGAGACATAATAGAATTGGATACCATAGTACTTCATCCATTACAAACGATACATAAGTTCTT
Source organism: Avena sativa (assembly GCA_916181665.1). Lineage (NCBI taxonomy): Eukaryota > Viridiplantae > Streptophyta > Magnoliopsida > Poales > Poaceae > Avena > Avena sativa. The sequence goes on from OV702294.1 coordinate 454,487,194, forward strand.
ACACAAACAGGGATCTCATGATCCAGTTCTTAATACAACATCAAGCAGCGGAATACGTAATAATAACGGTAGCGTAGGCGAAGCTCCATCTTCGGGGTCACAGGCAATGCTGACGATGGGAGATGATCCTAGTTGTCGTAACCTTCCTGGGGTCCATCCTCCAGGTACTCCTCTTCATAGTCTGGCCATGGGAATAGCCAGGGACAAAGCCATGAGTACTCTTTAAGTACTCGCAAACTAATACTAACAGGTAAGGGGTTTTTGGATAATAGGACACTAGGCTCTAAGGTTGTTTTGCAAAAAGCCAGGTTTATCTCTACTAAGTTCCAAAACTAGTCTCAATTTTATAACTCCTAAGTGGGATCTTGTAATTCAGGTCACAACTCTGTTGTGTTCAAGTCAAAGTCTTAATTCATTTCACAAGTCATTTTAAAAGGTCTGACGGGGGAACAGTATGGCCACTCCAACTGTCCATAACCGCGGACGCGGCTATTCGAATAGTTTGACACTCTGCAGAGATTGTACACTTTCACCACAACATTCGATACATCCGTCAGGAACAAATCCTAAATTCACCATACTCAGTATGCGGATAATCAATCCTAACCTTTCAATTACACTCCCTAATATCAGCACCTCTCCTGTGAGTTTGGCCTCCCAACCATGACCACTGTCATCTTGGGTACTGCACAGGTGGACAACCTTCACAAGGTAGCCTCAGCTCAGACCTTGGCCGTAAGGGAACTAATACTAAGGTATATAAGTTTCCAGTCAAGACCTACCCAATATTCGGGTATTGTGGTTGTACTCTAAAATTGGAATGGTATCGCATCCAGACAACCATCAGTTTTATAAAGGGCTAAGGCTCATGCCTCAACATTTTCATCACCAAAATCATCAAGTGTTTGGAAACACATGTCCAAAACATTTCAATAGAATGATCCATCATTCCAAGGTTTTCATAACCATTTTTCCACCACGTATTCCCATCTAAAAGTTGATCAAGTTTTATGCTTAGCACTAGCATCTACAGGTGGGGGTAGTAATAATGAGGGGTGGTAACTGGTGGAGTTTCACTAAGTCCAACCTTATATCTTAGGCTGATATCAAGGTTTCTAGCTTAGGCCAAATTTTATGCTCTTTAAGCAACCTTCAGCACAACTGTCTAGCATCTATCAAACTCTTAGGTAGACTCTAAGTAAGCTTTGATAAAGAAATAAAGTAAGAGGCTTGCAAGTAAAACTAGGATTGGGTTTATCAAATGGGTATGATCACATATGCTTAAGGCATAAAGTAGTCATATCACAAGTATGGGTTTGTGGCATCAGTAGGGTATCTTGCAAGTGTTAGCTTGCACATTCACTAGTAGTATTAGGCTTGCATAGTAATTAGCTTGCATAGGTATAGTATCTTGCAAGTGTTAGCTTGCCTTGTGCAGAGCAGTGGTTGAAGTTCTCCTCGGCTTCCTCTTTGTAGTATCCTCCTTCCTCCTCGTATCCTTGGTCGGTACTAGCGTCTATGAATAAATACGAGGTACACAATCACCAAACAATACTTAACTACTTGCAATCATCACACACAAGGGTCCTATAGATGATCTAGCATCATCTCTAACATTACAAGGTTAAGGCTTGGTTTAAAACTTTTTTATTTTTTTTATTTTTAGAAAAGTAATTTCTACTCATTGAAAAACTACTTAAGATTTAATATTCTCCAAACTAAACATGGGATCATGTTGACACATGTCATCACCACATATTGTAGTCCATGGGAATGTGATTTAAAGTGGTGTCACAATTTAATAAGGTTTTACCCTTTTATTTTAATTAATTAAAGTGGCTAGAAATGCTTATGAAGCATTCTTTTATTACTTGAACATTATTTCTACAAGTAAACCTATATATTTTTATATATTCTGAAAGGTATGGTTAAATGTGATTTTTGAGAGTTGGAATCAACTCAAAAGCTTTTATGGTTTGAATTTGAAAAAATGTTTGAATGCAGAAAAGCTTCTGCCTTGTTATTTTTACTATGGGTGATCTACAGATCCAAATGACTTGAATCCAACGGGCTTGGATTAAGCATTCACAAACCTTTCCAACAAAATTGGTTTCATTCAATTTGGTGTACTGAATCGATCTGGCTTGATTTTTGAAGTTGGGTACAGAAGTGTGTTTGAATTTAAAAAGAAAAAGGTTTAATTTGAATTGCTGGGCTGCGCGGGAAATTCTAACGGGCCGGCCTGCTAAGCGCAGTGCTCCCGCGGGCTGCTTAAGTGGGTGTCCCCACTTGTCAGTGACACGGGGCTGGGCGAAGCGGTATGGGGCAACATGGATCGTTCGATCTAGTTCTAATCCAATGGCTGAGGGTCATCATCGACGCGAGACAACTCCGGCGAGAACGAAACCTAGCGCGGCCAGTGAGGGGTGTTGGGGGATCACCGGGGTACGGGCGAGGGTCGGCGAGGCGGGCGAACGACGAAGTCAACGACGGCGAACCTCCTGGTACCGGTGGCTTCTCCTGGGGCGGCTCCAATCGTTGGCTCCCTTCTTCTCCGACAGCGGCAGGCTCCAGTGAAATTCCGGCGAGGTGGTGCTCGGCTTGCTCTGAGGACGGTGTGGCACGGTCAGTGGGGAGAGGGGAGTGAGATGGTGTGAAGAAATCGTGCGGGGGTGGCCTCTATTTATAGTCGAGCGAGGGGACCGTCAGGGCGCACGGTGAGCTCGTCGGGGCGACGTTACAGGCAGCTATAGGCATGGGCAAGGGTAGGGGACGGTGTCGTGTCTCCTGGCGATGCTCAACGACATGGTCGCGAGGCATGGGGCGTTGTGGTTTGGTCTGGAACGGGCGGTGCTCTGCGCGGCAGAGGTGGCGTCTTCGACGGCGGGCGGTGGCTATATGGCACGGGGCGGCAAACGGGGATGTCTAGCGGTCTCCTGGGTCGGTGGTGATCGTGTATGCACGCGGCGAGGGCGGCGCGCGGTCTGTGGGTGATGGTCGAGGGTGGCGCTCTGGCGCATGCTCGGCATGGTCTGGGCGTGTCTCGTGCGCGTGGTCCAGGGCTTGGCAACGCTCGCGGCTGGGACAGGCAGTGGCGGTGGACGGTGGGCTGCCTCCCAGACATGCTGGCTAGGCTTGCTTCTGCTCCTAGCTTGCTGTCCACAATGGGGTCACATTGAGGGTGCTCGGCTATTCACCATTAATGACAATGGCAAGCTCACAGGGGTGCTAGTGTTGATCTAGTGTGAGCTAACTAGGGAACAAGTTAGGCTCAAAACACTGCACACTATAGTGTTTGATGTTTTGTTTGATTTGTGTCTGCAACCTGTTTGATGAAATGGCCGCATGAAATCAAGTTTTGAATTTTGAAATGATTTTTGGTGGGTTTGCCAGATTGGTGCTGGTGAGTCTGCAGATGCTTGGGTTTTGAAAGTTGAGCTTGTTTGAGTGGGTTTTGGAAAAGTGGGATCTTCCCATATGAAGAAGATTAAATTTTGAATTGTCATTTAAACTATGCATTTGAAAGTTTCTGGATGATCACAAAGTGGGCCTTGATACCTTGTTATGAGTACATTCAAGGGGTGCAAAGATCCAGAAAAGTTTCTGTTAGGTTTTGAAAGTTTGAGACAGCCAAAGTAGGCATGGGAGTTAAATTGGTCAAAATGACCATTCACTTAATATATTTGTTTTGATTTACTTGTCTTTAGGAAAAGTGTGGGAAATGTTTTAGATGATGTTCATTTCACCTAAGAAACATTTTACAAGCAATGGATCACACAAACAAGGTGGTTTTTAAAGAAATTCAAAATCCATGCATACACATATACATGCATTCATGAATTCATTTAGAAAAGTTTCTGTTAACCCTAATCTTGATGATTAGTGTTTGATGATCTAAGTTTGGTGTTTTTGGGATGTTACAAACCTTCCCCCCTTAAACAAAATCTCGTCCCGAGATTTGAAAAAGGATGAAAAGATTACCTAGGATTTGAAGAGATCGGGAAACTCTGTCCTGATGTGATCTTCGCGTTCCCAGGTAGCCTCCTCTTCTGTGTGGGTTCTCCACTGAATCTTGAGAAACTTGATGCTTCGGGTTCTGGTAGTTCGAAAGGCTTCTTCCAATATACGGATGGGTACTTCGGGATAGGTTAGGTCATCGTTGATCTCTATGGTCCGATGGTCGATATTCTTGAACACTTCGGTCTTCTCGGGGACTTCGAGACATTTGCGAAGTAACGAGATTTGGAACACATTGTGCACAGCTGACATCTCTTCAGGTAGTTCCAGTTGATAAGATACTTCTCCTCGACGGTTCAAAATCTTGAAAGGTCCGATATATCTGGGGGCTAACTTTCCTTTGAGTTGGAAACGCTGCATTCCCTTCAATGGCGACACTTTCAGATAAACAAAATCTCCGATGTTGAAGGCGAGGTCTCGACGTCTCTTGTCGGCGTAACTCTTCTGTCGGGATTGGGCGGTCTTGAGGTGCTCACGAATCTTGTGAACCTTCTCTTCTGCTTCTCGTAGGATGTCGGGTCCAAAGATCTGACTCTCTCCTACTTCCGACCAGTTCAAAGGGGTGCGGCACTTCCTTCCATACATGAATTCAAATGGGGCCATTTGCAAACTGGCTTGGTAACTATTGTTGTAGGAAAATTCTACAAACGGAAGACAGTCTTCCCACTTGGATCCATATTCTAGCACACATGCTCTAAGCATATCTTCGAGTATTTGGTTTACTCGCTCCGTTTGTCCATCGGTCTGAGGGTGATACACGGTACTGAAATCTAGGCGGGTTCCTAAACCTTCTTGGACTTTCTTCCAGAATCTCGAGGTAAACTGAGTTCCTCGATCCGATACTATGTTCTTGGAGACTCCATGCAAACTAACGATCCTAGCGATGTACAACTCCGCTAGCTTCGAACTCTGATAGGTGGTTTTAACGGGCAAGAAATGGGCGACTTTGGACAATCTGTCCACTATGACCCAAATAGAGTCATTTCCCCTACTAGAAGTAGGTAGTCCAGTGATAAAGTCCATTCCTACAGAATCTCATTTCCATTCCGGAATTTGCAAGGGTTGCAACAATCCAGCGGGTCTTTGATGTCCTGCCTTGACTCGCTGACATATATCACACTTGGCGATATAGCTTCCGATTTCTCTCTTCATCTTATGCCACCAAAATTGCTATTTCAAATCTTGATACATCTTAGTTCCTCCGGGATGGATAGAATAAAGAGTATCGTGATCCTCCTTCAAGATAACTTCTTTCAACTCCGAATCTGCTGGTACACAAAGGCGTCCTTTGTACCACAGAACTCCTTCTTCGTCCTCGGTGAATCCAGGTACTTTGCCTGTACCGATACGACACTTGATTTCGTCGATACTGGCATTTCCCTTCTGCGCCTCTTTAATCTGACTGATCAAAGTGGGCTGAAGTTCTATGCTAGCCAAAAATCCTTCACTTACTAATTCCACTCGAAAATCTTCCATCTCTTTGTCCAAACTTGGTTGCTCCTTCAAAATCATGGAGTTCAAGAGGCACGGCAATCTGCTAAGGGCATCGGCTACCACGTTGGCTTTACCAGGGTGATAGTGAATGTCCAGGTCGTAATCCTTGATTAGCTCAATCCATCTTCTCTGCCTCATATTCAGCTCTTTCTGAGTGAATATATACTTTAGGCTCTTGTGATCCGAATAAATCTCACAACGGTTTCCCATCAGGTAATGTCTCCATGTCTTCAGGGCTAGAACTACGGCTGCGAGTTCGAGGTCATGGGTTGGGTAGTTTTGTTCATGTTGCTTCAATTGTCACGATAGATAAGATATAACTTTGCCTTCTTGCATTATCACACATCCGAGGCCAATCTTGGATGCGTCACAATATACATCGAAGGGCTTCGTGATATCCGGCATAATCAAGATTGGGGCTGAAATCAATCTCTTTTTGAGTTCTTGAAAACTCGCTTCACATTTGTCGGTCCATTCAAACTTCTTGTCCTTCTTCAGCAATTGGGTCACGGGTCGGGTGACACTAGAGAATCCTTCCACGAATTTGCGGTAATATCCTGCCAATCCGAGAAAAGCACGAACTTGGGTTTGAGTGGTTGGGGCTTGCCAATCTTCTACATCTTTTACTTTGGCAGGGTCAACGGCAATTCCTCCGGCTGATACAATGTGACTGAGGAATCCTACTTCCTGTAACCAGAATTAACATTTGCTAAATTTTGCATAATGGTCCTTAGGTGTAGCTCATGTTCTTCTTCTGATTTGGAATAAATCAGAATGTCATCGATGAAAACAACGACAAACTTATCCAGGAAGTCCATAAAAATCTTATTCATGAGGTTCATGAAATAAGCGGGGGAATTGGTTAATCCAAAAGACATGACTGTATACTCATACAATCCATATCTGGTGGTAAAGGCAGTCTTTGGAATATCCTCTGCATGAATTTTGAGTTGATGATAGCCAGTCCTAAGATCAATCTTAGAAAACACCTAGGCTCTGGTCAACTGATCAAACAAATCTTCTATCTTAGGCAAGGGGTACTTGTTCTTGATGGTGACATCATTCAACTTTCGATAATCCGTACACAAACGGTTACCTCCATCCTTCTTGTCCACAAACAAGACAGGTGACCTCCATGGGGACGCACTTGGTTGAATCAATCCGATTTCCAACATGGAATCCAGTTGCTTATTTAGTTCTTCTAGTTCTGACGGGTTCATACTATAGGGTCTCTGGGCTATGGGTCCTGTTCCGGGGATTAGTTCGATGATATACTCGATATCCCGATCTGGGGGCATACCAGGCAAAACATCTGGAAATACATCGGGGTATTCGCAGACTATCCGAACTTGGTCAATGGTAGGTTGGGCTATACTCTTGTTACACTTGAATTGGCGAGGTAAGGTTTCAGATCTATGCTCGACTGATATTCCGGTGGTACTGGTCATGGTAATGGCTTTCTTGGCACAGTCAATCAATCCTTTATGTTTGGACATCCAATCCATTCCTAGTACTACTTCCAAACCTTTAGTTCCGAGTACTATTAGATTATCATAAAAATCTATGCCATGGATTCGGATAGGGACGGCCTTGCAAATTTGCCTAGCCTTGGTGGTTGATCTGGGAATTTGTACAATCATCAAATGCTTCAATTTGGTTGGTTGAATTTTACTAGTGCAGGCAAATTCTTCGGTGACAAATGAATGCGATGCACCAGAATCAAACAACACTCTTGCAAGTACTGAATTAACAGAAAACATACCCAGCACGACGTCTGGCGCTTCCTGAGCTTCTTTAGCATGCATGAGAAAAATACGGCCATTGCGGTTGAGTGAATTCCCTGGGGCAAATCTTCTCCCTGGCTGGAAACGACACTGCTGCTGAGCTGGGACATTGGCGTTGGGGGCTGTAGCATTATTCTTGTTGGGGCACTCGTTGGAATAGTGGCCTTTATTTCCACAGTCATAACAGGTCACTTGTTACTTGTCCTTGGCTGCGACAGGCACAGCATTGCTTCCAGTCCTCGGGGGAGTGTTGGGGTTGGTGGTAGCATTGTTGGTGTTGAACTTGGGTGGGGAGCGGGTGAAATTGCTAGAGTTGCCGGGGTTGTGGTGATTTCCTCCGGGTCTAGGGTTTCCACGGTTGGGATAGGCCGGACGGGTCATAGGGGGTCTGTTGGTTCTTGGGGCAAATCCTGGAGATGGGTTGGGGCGATACTTTGGGGTCTGATGGGTTCCTGGTTGATGCATCATGCGACACTTGCGGTTCTCAATGGCCTGGTTGATCTTCCCTTCCATCTGGATAGCAGAGTCGACAAGGGCTTCAATATCAACAAAGGGGATATTGACTAACACTGTCTGCATCTCGTCATGCAGACCATTCAGAAATCTTTCTTTCTTCTTGGCTTCGTTGTCTATCTCGTCCGGGGCATACCTAGCTAATGACAAAAATTTGTCACGGTATTCCACTACAGTCATCCTTCCTTGCTTCAATTCCCTGAACTCGTCTCTCATTCTCTTGATCAAACCTGGGGGCACATGGGTTCTGCTAAACTTGACTTGGAATTCCTCCCAGGTCATCATTTGGCATCCGGTCATTGCACGAACACTGTTCCACCATGCACTGGCATGTCCGTCTAGATAATGGGTGGCAAACATGACTTTCTCGTTGGCTTCCACTCCGGCTACTTCTAAGTTATTTTCCATGGTTTGCAGCCAATCATCGGCGTCTAGGGGTTCTTCTGACTTGGTGAAAACGGGTGGGTTGGTATTCTGAAAATTCTTGAGCTTAGATCCGTGGTTGTCCTGATTTCCATGGCCTTGGTTGTTGTGGGCTAGCTGGGCTATCTGTTGCAGAGTGGCTAGGTTGGCTTGACGTTCCGCTCTTTCAGCTTCGCGGTCAGAAGTCAACATTTGCAGGATCTGCAACATCGGGTCTAGGGCTGAACCACTTCCTCCACGTGGCATCTGAAGATTGATATAGATCATGAGAAAAGAGGGAAATTTCTAAGGTTTTGGGTTTTTGAAAAGTTTTTAGAGTTTGACTCAGGTCTTCTAGCAACTTGCTTTTTCATTCATTCACTCATAGAACACAGTACAACACACACCACAACAAAGAAAAACAGATGGTTTTAAGAACCATTCTGGAAACTACGATACAGCGGGACCGACTACTACTCACTACGCTAGTGCTCAGTGCTACTACTGCTCGGAGTCTGTGGCTTCATCATCTTCCGCATCATCGATGAAGGCGAAATCATCCTCATCGGTGAAGAAGTCCATGGCCTGATCCTCCAGAAAATCATCGTCATCGCTGAGATAGGAGTAAGGGTCTCCACGAAGATCTTCTCCGGCATTCTCCCTTTCCTCTAACTGCATGTCTCTCTCGTGGATGGTCTCTTCCAAAGATGAGATGCGATGGCGAAGACGGGCAATAATGCGCTCCTTCTTGTCGAGCTGACGGCGGCGAGACTTGCAATCCTTTGCTAGCATGGCGATGGTCTGATCCTTCGTCTTGATGATGGCAGACTTGTGGTTGCAATAGTCACGGCAGTTGTCCAATTCCTGCTGACGATCATACATCATGAAGCTAAGGTGGTCCAATTGAGTCTTCAGCTCGGGGTGGTATGGGGCTTCCAGTGGTTGTCCATTTGCATCACGCCTTGGGCAAAACTCAAAGCGAGTACCCTTGATCTGATTGATGCTCTGCCCACACAGACGGGAAAGAGCTTCCTGCATTGCTCTGGCAAGTCCATCGAGCCAGTTGTTTTCCCTCAAGGTAAACTGAATTCCCTCCGCAGTGGGAGGTTCAATCTTTCCTCGGAGACTTGCAACAATTAGCCACTACAGATCTTCTCCTCCTTGATCATTGAGCTGAGCTCCGAAGAACTCGGGATGCGGACGCTCCAGAAGTTCCGAAAGCTGATCCAGATCCCTCTCAAAGATAAGGTCTCCTCCATTTCCGAGTTGATAAAACTTGTTGTACTTCACGTCCATCTATAAAAATAGAGGATGAGTAGATTAGCAGAGTGATCAAGTGTGTCAAACTTTTATCTATTTTGCAAGAGTTTTTGAGGAACATGAAGTTTTATTAAAGAATTAAAGAGGTAAGAATGAGAATAACTTTTCGTAAATATTTTTGTTCTGTGGTTTTGAAACTAAGTTTTTGGTTCAACGTCCAATCTAACTAGGGTCTCCTATGGTCAGGATGGCTCTGATACCAACTTGTCAACTCCCGGATTTTTCAATCCTAGATGCCTGTTATGCCATACATCGCAATCCCAGGATTACCATTTTTGCGAGACATAATAGAATTGGATACCATAGTACTTCATCCATTACAAATGATACATAAGTTCTTACACAAATAGGGATCTCATGATCCAGTTCTTAATACAACATCAAGCAGCGGAATACGTAATAATAACGGTAGAGTAGGCGAAGCTCCATCTTCGGGGTCACAGGCAATGCTGACGATGGGAGATGATCCTAGTGGTCGTAACCTTCCTGGGGTACATCCTCCAGGTACTCCTCTTCATAGTCTGGCCATGGGAATAGCCAGGGACAAAGCCATGAGTACTCTTTAACTACTCGCAAACTAATACTAACAGGTAAGGGGTTTTTGGATAATAGGACACTAGGCTCTAAGGTTGTTTTGCAAAAAGCCAGGTTTATCTCTACTAAGTTCCAAAACTAGTCTCAATTTTATAACTCCTAAGTGGGATCTTGTAATTCAGGTCACAACTCTGTTGTGTTCAAGTCAAAGTCTTAATTCATTTCACAAGTCATTTTAAAAGGTCTGACGGGGGAACAGTATGGCCACTCCAACTGTCCATAACCGCGGACGCGGCTATTCGAATAGTTTGACACTCTGCAGAGATTGTACACTTTCACCACAACATTCGATACATCCGTCAGGAACAAATCCTGAATTCACCATACTCAGTATGCGGATAATCAATCCTAACCTTTCAATTACACTCCCTAATATCAGCACCTCTCCTGTGAGTTTGGCCTCCCAACCATGACCACTGTCATCTTGGGTACTGCACAGGTGGACAATCTTCACAAGGTAGCCTCAGCTCAGACCTTGGCCGTGAGGGAACTAATACTAAGGTATATAAGTTTCCAGTCAAGCCCTACCCAATATTCGGGTATTGTGGTTGTACGCTAAAATTGGAATGGTATCGCATCCAGACAACCATTAGTTTTATAAAGGGCTAAGGCTCATGCCTCAACATTTTCATCACCAAAATCATCAAGTGTTTGGAAACACATGTCCAAAACATTTCAATAGAATGATCCATCATTCCAAGGTTTTCATAACCATTTTTCTACCACGTATTCCCATCTAAAAGTTGATCAAGTTTTATGCTTAGCACTAGCATCTACAGGTGGGGGTAGTAATAATGAGGGGTGGTAACTGGTGGAGTTTCACTAAGTCCAACCTTATATCTTAGGCTGATATCAAGGTTTCTAGCTTAGGCCAAATTTTATGCTCTTTAAGCAACCTTCAGCACAACTGTCTAGCATCTACCAAACTCTTAGGTAGACTCTAAGTAAGCTTTGATAAATAAATAAAGTAAGAGGCTTGCAAGTAAAACTAGGATTGGGTTTATCAAATGGGTATGATCACATATGCTTAAGGCATAAAGTAGTTATATCACAAGTATGGGTTTGTGGCATCAGTAGGGTATCTTGCAAGTGTTAGCTTGCACATTCACTAGTAGTATTAGGCTTGCATAGTAATTAGCTTGCATAGGTATAGTATCTTGCAAGTGTTAGCTTGCCTTGTGTAGAGCAGTGGTTGAAGTTCTCCTCGGCTTCCTCTTCGTAGTATCCTCCTTCCTCCTCGTATCCTTGGTCGGTACTAGCGTCTATGAATAAATACGAGGTACACAATCACCAAACAATACTTAACTACTTGCAATCATCACACACAAGGGTCCTATAGATGATCTAGCATCATCTCTAACATTACAAGGTTAAGGCTTGGTTTAAAACTTTTTTATTTTTTTATTTTTAGAAAAGTAATTTCTACTCATTGAAAAACTACTTAAGATTTAATATTCTCCAAACTAAACATGGGATCATGTTGACACATGTCATCACCACATATTGTAGTCCATGGGAATGTGATTTAAAGTGGTGTCACAATTTAATAAGGTTTTACCCTTTTATTTTAATTAATTAAAGTGGCTAGAAATGCTTATGAAGCATTCTTTTATTACTTGAACATTATTTCTGCAAGTAAACCTATATATTTTTATATATTCTGAAAGGTATGGTTAAATGTGATTTTTGAGAGTTGGAATCAACTCAAAAGCTTTTATGGTTTGAATTTGAAGAAATGTTTGAATGCAGAAAAGCTTCTGCCTTGTTATTTTTACTATGGGTGATCTACAGATCCAAATGACTTGAATCCAACGGGCTTGGATTAAGCATTCACAGACCTTTCCAACAAAATTGTTTCATTCAATTTGGTATACTGAATCGATCTGGGTTGATTTTTTAAGTTGGGTACAGAAGTGTGTTTGAATTTAAAAAGAAAAAGGTTTAATTTGAATTGCTGGGATGCGCGGGAAATTCTAACGGGCCGGCCTGCTAAGCGCAGTGCTCCCGCGGGCTGCTTAAGTGGGTGTCCCCACTTGTCAGTGACACGGGGCTGGGCGAAGCGGTATGGGGCAACGTGGATCGTTCGATCTAGTTCTAATCCAACGGCTGAGGGTCATCGTCGACGCGAGACAACTCTAGCGAGTACGAAACCTAGCGCGGCCGGTGAGGGGTGCTGGGGGATCACCGGGGTACGGGCGAGGGTCGGCGAGGCGGGCGAACGACGAAGTCGACGACGGCGAACCTCCTGGTACCGGTGGCTTCTCCTGGGGCGGCTCCAATCGCTGGCTCCCTTCTTCTCCGGCAGCGGCAGGCTCCAGTGAAATTCCGGCGAGGTGGTGCTCGGCTTGCTCTAAGGATGGTGTGGCACGGTCAGTGGGGAGAGGGGAGTGAGATGGTGTGAATAAATCGTGCGGGGGTGGCCTCTATTTATAGTCGAGCGAGGGGACCGTCGGGGCGCACGGTGAGCTCGTCGGGGGCGACGTTACAGGCGGCTATAGGCATGGGCAAGGGTAGGGGACGGTGCTGTGTCTCCTGGCGATGCTCAACGACATGGTCGCGAGGCATGGGGCGGTGTGGTTTGGTCTGGAACGGGCGGTGCTCTGCGCGGCAGAGGCGGCGTCTTCGATGGCGGGCGGTAGCTGTATGGCACGGGGCGGCAAACGGGGATGTCTCGCGGTCTCCTGGGTCGGTGGTGATCGTGTATGCACGCGGCGAGGGCGGCGCGCGGTCTGTGGGTGATGGTCGAGGGTGGCGCTCTGGCGCACGCTCGGCATGGTCTGGGCGTGTCTCGTGCGCGTGGTCCAGGGCTTGGCAACGCTCGCGGCTGGGACAGGCAGTGGCGGTGGACGGTGGGCTACCTCCCAGACATGCTGGCTAGGCTTGCTGCTGCTCCTAGCTTGCTGTCCACAATGGGGTGACATTGAGGGTGCTCGGCTGTTCACCATTAATGACAATGGCAAGCTCACAGGGGTGCTAGTGTTGGGCTAATCTTTCTAGATGATCTACTGGGTTGTGTGTGAGCTAACTAGGGAACAAGTTAGGCTCAAAACATTGCACACTATAGTGTTTGATGTTTTGTTTGATTTGTGTCTGCAACCTGTTTGATGAAATGGCCGCATGAAATCAAGTTTTGAATTTTGAAATGATTTTTGGTGGGTTTGCTAGATTGGTGCTGGTGAGTCTGCAGATGCTTGGGTTTTGAAAGTTGAGCTTGTTTGAGTGGGTTTTGGAAAAGTGGGATCTTCCCATATGAAGAAGATTCAATTTTGAATTGTCATTTAAACTATGCATTTGAAAGTTTCTGGATGATCACAAAGTGGGCCTTGATACCTTGTTATGAGTACATTCAAGGGGTGCAAGGTTCCAGAAAAGTTTCTGTTAGCTTTTGAAAGTTTGAGACAGCCAAAGTAGGCATGGGAGTTAAATTGGTCAAAATGACCATTCACTTAATATATTTGTTTTGATTTACTTGTCTTTAGGAAAAGTGTAGGAAATGTTTTAGATGATGTTCATTTCACCTAAGAAACATTTTACAAGCAATGGATCACACAAACAAGGTGGTTTTTAAAGAAATTCAAAATCCATGCATACACATATACATGCATTCATGAATTCATTTAGAAAAGTTTTTGTTAACCCTAATCTTGATGATTAGTGTTTGATGATCTAAGTTTGGTGTTTTTGGGAAGTTACAGCGCAGCACATCGCTCTTTGCTCCAAGGCCTTCACCATCATTAATGGCGTGCTTTACAATAAAAAGCATCACCATAGTCCTACAACGATGCATCACCAACAGCGACGGGAGGAGCATCCTCCTCAACATCCATGAAGGCATCTACGGCCACCATGCTGGCAGTCATGCACTGGTCGCCAAAGCCTTACGAGTTGTATTCTACTTGCCAACGGCGATGCACGACGCCAAGAACATAGTCAAAAAGTGCAATGTTTGCCAACGGTTCGCGGATAAGCCGCATGCACCAGGATCAGAACTACGACCAATACCACTGGCCTCGCCCTTCGCGCAGTGGGGACTCGACATGGTGGGCAAGCTGCAAAATTCCTCGCCTAGAGGATACATCTTCCTCTTGGTCGCAGTCGACAAGTTCACCAACTGGATTGAGGCTATACCCGTCAACAATCAAACCGGCGCCACCGCCATTAAGTTCTTCCAGTCCATATTCTATAGGTTCGGGGTGCCACACAACATAATCACCAACAACGGAACGAACTTCACCACGAAGGAGTTCCAGGACTTTTGTGACGGCCTCAGCATCAACATCACCTATGCCTCGATCGCACATACATAGACCAATGGCCAAGCCGAAAAGGCTAACGACCTCGTCTACAGTGGGATCAAGAAGAGACTCTTGCGGCCTCTCGAACGAGCGGCGGGATCCTGGGTAGATGAACTTTCCTCTATCCTCTAGAGCTTTTGTACAATTCCAAAAAGCGCCACCGGGTACACACCTTTCTTCATGGTTCATGGCGCCGAAGCTATGATACCTACCGAGGTATGCTACAAGGCCCCATGGGTCGTCGCTTATAGTGAAGTCGAATCAATGGCGCACTCGAGGACTCCGTCGACCTACTAGACGAGGCACGTGACATCGCTGCTGCCCAGTCAATGATGTATCAACAGAGCCTCCACAACTACCATAGCTGATGGATATGACCAAGGTCGTTCGTAGAAGGAGACCTCATCCTACGACTCAAGAAAAAGGGGCATCAGAAGCTCGAGTCACCCTGGGAAGGGACCTATGTGGTAAAGGAAGTAATCCTAGGTGGTGCCTACCACCTCAAAGATGTCAAGTCCGGAGTATCAAAGAAGTAATCCTAGGCGGTGCTTCTACCCTTAGATGTTTTTCCTTACAACAAATCTTCTCAGCCAGGCTATTCAGCCAAAACGTTGTACTCCCTCCTATACGATGAATAAAAGATAAGTTACTTGGCCAATATGTGTTTCTTCTACAAATTTACATTCACGAAATACACTTGGGGCTGTGCCACACTCGATGACTTTGTAGACTCCTTACTACTGCATTCACCTGAGTAGCTGACTATGTCATTGAACCCTTGAAAACTCTAACCTAGTTGCCACTCATACGAACCCAACTGACAGGATGGCAAGGAGTAGCAATCGACAGAGCATCAGGCTAACAAAAAGGACATGAAAATTCAAAATAAAAGCATAACATGCAATATATTATACAAATTTTACAAGGCCAACAAACAACCCAATCAAAACTGCAGAAATTTTACATTGTTTTATACAAAATTTGCAAGAAAAATGACCACTACTAATGCTAGATAAAGACATTGGTCCGCTCATAAAAGAGTCAAACAATGTCTTTGGCATTCTAGACAACTACCTGGTAGTGCAGGCGCATGTTCCACTCCATGCCATCCAGAGGAATAGGCAGCCCTGCTGCTATCTCCGCCAAGTCTACATCTCGGTGGTGCAGCCGAACAAGGGCTAACGCCGCCTTGGCACCCGGAATGAGTTGGTGTTGCACAAGGTCCTTCACAGCATCCACACTCTGAAACTTCCCCATCAAACCCAAACTAGACGGAGGCGCATCCAAAGGGAACATAGCGGCCCAGATAGACGCGGAGGCCGATCTCGCGTGCTTCAAAACCCCAAGGACTTGATGGACACGATCCTGCACCGTCGCCACCACAAGTGCTCAATCGCGTTTCATCCAGAAAAACCCTCCAGCTCCTGCTGAGTAAGGCAGTTCAGTTGAATATCGACGCGCTCCATATCTTCCAGTGGAAGAATATTGAAAACTGTAAAGAGCAGCAGCTCAGAAGCCAAATAATAAAAGAAATTACATCAATGGGCAAGGCATTCGACTGCCACTTTCACTAAACTTGCTCGCCAATTTTCTGAAATTCGTCAAGGAGATATTTCTCCCTTGCGACTGCATGTTCCGTCTTCGAATTCCATACATTCGCGTGGCCGCAGGTAATGTCGACATCCTTCTCTAAACTCCGGATGCGATCACGTGGTAGCGGCAGCTGCGATGCCTCACTCAATCTTAGCTGAGAGGTATCCAACGGAACAAGAGGGATCACCGAAGCAACACTCGAAGGTTCCTATGAAGCGCAAAGTAACAAGCAATAAGGACCGGACAAATTGAACAAGCAAAAGGAAGCATATATTTATAACCAAAGCTATTGCATAGCGGTTCAAATATCATTCGATACAAATGCATCATATGCAACTACTACGAAAACAAAATACAAAGCTATGCGGGAAGCTAGGCAGCAGAAGGGCCCTAAGGATTTGCGGAATCCGAAGCGGCCCCAACCTTTGTGGCTTGTGCCGGGGCCAACCTCTTCTGCTCACTCGCATATTTGGCCAATAGTTTGATGAGACGTGGGCCATAGCGTTTGCAGTGCAAGGTGAAGGAGGCGAACGCTACCTCAGTACCGTCCGCCGCCACAAGCATCTTGGATGTGGCCTTGTTTAGGTCCAGCTGTGCCCCTCACGCCACCTCCATTGCCAAGCCAAGGCAAGCACCTATTCCCTTCTACGCCTTATTATATTCAGCAGGTGCATCTCCTGCTAGGGCCTTCGCTAGGGAGTTGATGTCGTCAAGGGCCACACGCTTTGGGGAAATATCTCGATGGAAGCGGCTGAGGACCTCCTTGGCCTTGGACATAGTGTCGAGGGTGGAGCTATAGCGGTCTTCGACCGCAGAAACCACATCTGCGAGGAGGTCCCCATTATCCAAGACATGGCAGTCAAAGACAATGCCAGTAGCATCTACAAACATGCAGGAACGGGTACAACTCACAAAAATGAAAAGCACTAATATAGAAGAACATTAGCTCATATGATTCGAGTAACTCACTGGACAACGCCTGGGTAGTAGCCATCAGCTACTCTGCCATCGCCTTCTCCCACCCAGCAGCATCAGCCGCAAGCTTCTCCTCACACTCCTTCACCTCCAGATTGAAGAGCTCGAGGGCTTCCACACGCCTGATTGTGACTCTTCTAGAGTGAGTCTAGTTTGTGGAGAGCTTTGATATTTTCCTCTTCAAAAATCATAGCGATAAATTCAAGTAAAAATTTCCAAGCAAACACCCGAAGAGCATGGACATAAAGATACTTACCTTGAACCTGTTGAAACTCCGCCTCCAAGGTAAGATGCTGCTGGATAAGGCACTGCAGTTATCGGATGAAGGGCTGCACCAAAAAAGTTTAAGTCAGACAGAAAAGAGACTCAAGGGCTCGTTAATCACAAACCAAGAGTGCTTATGTGTCCACCCAAGACTCCGAGGGTTGAGCTTGCATCTTCCGGATGATAACTTCACAAGTCTTCATCTTGGAGGAGCTTGAAGAGATATCGCTGGAGTTGGCCACCATGTTCGAGGAGTGTGCTGTAGCACCAGCACTCATCGCCTTTGACTCCATGACGATCTCCTCGGTCTCGTCCTTCACGGACTCATCCGTAGAAGACCCCCTTACCCAATACAAATAGAAAGCCATTCAAGTGTAATCCACAAAACAAGATGGCAAATGAAAAAGCAAAGGTATAAAACAACTTACGAAGGGATGGCGGAGAGGTCGAAGACCGGAGTGTATTTTGGATTTTTGGCCTACGGCTGAGCAGCTACAGCATGAATAGGCACCGCCAGAATAGGGAGGAGATGCCTTCAGCAAAAGCATGCTCCTACAGGAATGAATGCCACTTCTGTTTTAGAGGCGTTGAAGCATCCGAAGCCTCGCTTCGGGTCTTCTTGCGAGATTTGCCGTCACTAGGCTCAGGGGCTTCCTCCTCCACTAGCGAATGGGCAGCAGGGACAATAGACTCCGACCCGTCCACGTCCCTGCCGTTCGGACCCTTCGTATACTTATTAGGAAGGGGAGGCATCATGTCCTCCACCTTTAGGTCCTGCACAAAAAAAAGAACTCGTGAAAAATTCAAGCATAGAGAGGGTCAACAATTATAAAACCACATTATATGCAAATAAAGGACTCACTTGAGGAACTTCCTTGGCAGTGCTGAAGTGCTCAGTCATGTCTCAGCTGGCAGAGCTTCATCAGCCTTGAAGCATAGCAAAGGCCTAATGGCCCTGTCGAGGTCCGCCGAGGAGAGCTCCTCGGATGACACCCTTGTCGGGTCGTTGACGCCAGCAAACAAGAACATAAGGTACTCCATGGCTTGGAGGGGCTACACCCGACGCCTAAGGAAGGTGCAGATGATGTCGTTGCCAGTCACCTGTTAGCCTCGCTGCAGCTATAGGACCTCCCTACGCTTTTACAACATCTCGACAACCTCGGTTTGACCCGGGGGAACGTCATTTGCCCACGAACGCTTCCTGGAGATCACCATCTCAGTGTCGAAGGGAGGTAGGCCGTAGTGCTGGTCGTTCAACTTCTTGTCATGGATGTAGAACCATTCGTTCCTCCATCCTTGTGTGGAGTTGATGATGTTGAAGGAGAAGTATTTCTGGTTGGGGAAGATATATTTTCTGCACCTGCCCAGCTCGTAGATTGCATCGTCGGAGCCGGGCTGCCTCTTCAAGGCATAGAGTTTCTTGAAGAGGCCAAAGTGTGGCTCGATTCGGATATAGCACTCGCGGAGGGTGATAAAGCACGCGATGTGCATAAGAGAATTGGGTGTCAACTGGTGCACTTGAATACCATAAAGGAAGAGAAGCCCATGAAGGAAATTGTGGGTAGGAAGGGACAAACCCCGGACGATGAAAGCGATGAACATAACCCAAAAACCTGTAGGAGGATCAGGGGTTACCTCGGCACTAGGGATCTTGACATCTCCCTTATCCTAGGATATCACATGGGTCTCGCGCAAGTGGCACGAGTCCAGCTACCTTATCGTCGTCCGCCGCCAACTCCTATTGGTGACGTGGACGGTGATGGTCTTCTTAGTGGCGCCAGCGGCACTGGTTCTCGCTCCAGCAACTTTCTTCGTCTTTCCCATCTTCTTGATGTGATGCGCTTCGCGTTGTGCTCGGATGATAGAGGAAGGAACACGCGGAGGATTTCTAGCGCAAGAAGGAGCGAAGAGCTATGGAAATGGCGAAAGCAAGAAGAACAAGGAAATGAAGTGAAATAGCAAGGGGAAAATTACTAGGGCTCCCGACAGTATAAAACAAGGAAGAAGACGAGGCATATCCATTGATATGCTGAAACCTAACACGTGTCGCACATCCCAATTCACATGTGGCGACTACCGCCCAAACCTCGTGAGCACGCTCTCCACTACACGCGGAAATCAAGGAGACAGAGTTAATTTCGCGAAAACTATGTGTGACTCGTCAAATCCCAGTTAGAATGTGGGATGCATGACCATCTCGTCCCATCAACGCTGCAGCCGTAGACGGTTGAGCTCACCAATCATCAGCAATGACGTCATCAATCGCAAAGGAAGGAGCCTTGCAACGTCTCCAAACATTCGAGTCAGGACAAAGTACTTACTTGAGCCTTCGACTAGACTAAATACTCGGGGGATACTCCTATCAGAAACGCTGGTCGCGCACCTAAAGAATTAGTCAGGTCCTTTAATAAAATTTGACAATGGTTTTTAGCTTCATTATACGCCTCGACTCCTTCTTCGAGTCAATGACTCGATTACGGACTCGGGAGCTACTACCATAGGGAGCACCAATTAACTTGGGACATTGAAGGCATTCGCGAGATTAAAGTCTCTGCTTGAGCCTGCGACTCGAACAGACACTCGGGGGCTACTACCATAGGGAGCGCTAGTCGCGCACACTATGAATCAATTGATTATGATCCTTCGGATCCTTCTGCAACTATTACATCAACAAAAACAGACGCATAATTGACAACATTGGTGACTCCACCCAAAATTTATGCTAAGAGATATAACACCTCCTTGGCCACCTGAAACGTCTCTGCGATGACAAACATTCGGATGTTGCATTAACAACGCAAATATAAGACCTACAACCATAGTCTAATGGCCTGGTAACGCACCCGACTGCGCTCTTCTAGTAGTTTTCTGTGTCAACAGGAACAGTGAAAATCCCGACACTGGAATTGATTCGTGTAAGACCTCCACGGCCTGAGTCGAATTACACCAGCAATTTTCCAGATTCAATTCTGGGACTCGAGTCGGAGTAGATGGCGTTGTTTTGCCCAAAGGCGATTAAATGACCCTGATCCGTTGGGTGAGTTAGGCAGGCGCATCAACTATCCCTATGAACTAACACGGTGAACGGAAAACTTGTTCGAATGACGACATTCGCAGACTTCTGAGTCTCTAGTCGAATCTTCTATTTGACTAAACACTTGGGGGATACTAACATGGGTATGCCCTACGGGTGCCTAATGTTAGCCTACCCGGTCCGGCCCTGCAGAAGCCCATGAGATGGTGTACCCCTGATGGCGAAGCCCAGGAGGATTTCGGATGGCCCAAGCCCAAGAACGAAACCACTCCTTGATAAACATGGCTAGCTACAGATAGAAACTCAAAGGGACAAACCCTAACTTCTAACCTATGTTGTGGTATTGCCGACAAGTATGCCATGGAGTGGTCCTCACAGTGCGTGTTTAGAGATATGGGGTAAGGCGGATGGTTAACAGGTACAAGTTAACACAGCTTACCCAGGTTCAGATCCCACAACGGCAGCGGAATCCTACTCCTGCTATAAAGCACTATAATGGCAATACGCCGAGTTACAAGGATTGGTTCGCTGTCCGAGGTATGAGTTAATTGGTGCCCTAAAGGCTCCCATAGGTCCGGCTTATATAGTCGCCAGGTCCTAGGGTTCTAGGGAAAGTCCTAGCCGGACAGGTTACAGAGTCCTACACACTGCATACAACTAGTCTTGCACTCCAAGGCTCCGGGTACGTCGGTGACTCCTCCATAGCCTTCCTTTATCCGGCATGGGACTCCCTTCTGGATCCATCTAATTGGGCCGCCCAGCAGGCCATGGGCCATGCTACCAACTATGGGCCACCCGAGCGATCGGGATCTATGAGGATACCCATATAGCATATCCCCAATAGTAGGCCCCGGAGAACTCCGAGATCTTGTGACATCTTGCCTCTTCACGTTGAATGCTCCATCTAGATGGATGTCGGCAAATCGTCAAGCAACATCTTGTAGTCCTCCCAAAGAACCCTGCAAGGTTTTCTCCTTCTTCAACTTGTAAGTCGGAGAACTGCTGAATCTTCCATCGTACTCTTCCATAGCAGGACTGGATCCGTCCATGCCGGAATCTTCCGATGTGATGGTT
Organism: Avena sativa; assembly: GCA_916181665.1. Lineage (NCBI taxonomy): Eukaryota > Viridiplantae > Streptophyta > Magnoliopsida > Poales > Poaceae > Avena > Avena sativa. Next base: position 454,508,553 of record OV702294.1, read on the forward strand.
CATCTGCCATTGACAGCTAGGACAACGTAGACATAGGTCATCAACGCCTCGTAACTCACACATGCAGAGAACGCAATCATGTACGATTTTCCCGCGCGAGCGATATGAACCGTTGGCGGCGACGGTTGGCAACGTGGCGAATTTTCCACGCATGCTCCCCCACACGTCGTCCACGCGTCAACCATTCGATCGTTTTGCACGAATCTTGATGTTGGAGGTTATAAATTGTAACAGCGGTGGAAATTTTACTTTCCACCTCATTCTCCTTTGCATCGTCTTCTTCATCCAGCGTGCGCCTCCTCGAGCTCTCCGCGCACTGTGCGAAAAACCCTAACTCCTCGACCTTCCCAGTCACCACCGTAACCCCTCCAATGGCTAGTTAGCAGTTCCGCCCCCTCGATGACGGCGTCAGGCGATGCCGCGTCGAAGCCGGCGAGCTCCGTCATCGTGCCCCTAGAGGTCCTGGTGATCCTTAAATCCGCAATGTTCGAAGCCACGGGAGGCGACCATAACCCAGCGGCGCTGGAGCTTCTAGAGGAGGAGTATGACTCCCACGAGGTCGAATGAAGCGGTTCGGATATTATGGACCTTGACATCAAGGAGCTAATCATCGAGGGCTACCTCCCTGTGACGGAGGGGCTCTCCTGGCGGGCAGCGCCGGCCAGCGAGGTCACTCCTTCTCCCAATCCAGAGAAAAGGTGTACCTGACAGCCCAATTGGTACGCGGCGTCTCCCTGCCCATCTCCAATTTCTTCCTAGATGTCCTCAACCATTACCGAGTACAGCCTCAGAACCTCTCCCCCAATAGCATCCTCGCGCTTAAGTGGATTTTCACTTAATAGCTCAGCGATATAGATGAGGATAGCATGGCTACCCAAATCTATGATCCAAAGATGAAGGAAGTCACCGTCGTGTCCGACGACGAGGTCCCATTGGCGTGAATGCGAAAGAGTTACACCTCTGACACTGCCGACGGAGGCAAGAAGAAGAAGACGGAGGGTGGAGCCTCCAAGAAGACTACCACCGCCCTGGAGGCGGAGAAAAGAAAGGTTACTGGGATCCCCTTTACCAAAGCACCCCCTCTTGTGTAAGCTTCTTTCTCTCCGACTTTGTCCATTGTTTGTCTTACTCCTGTACTTATACTTTTTGTATGTTTCAGGAAGAAAGCCACTACTAGATTGAAGAAGACCTCCAAAACTTTGGGGGCTTCTAGAAACATTAAGGATATGTTGCATCGTGACGTTTCTCCCCACGCATCTCCCTCCATCGCCCCTATCACTCCTAGCGTCCAACCTTCGCCCACTCCGACAAGCTCACCAGCCAAATTAGCATCTGGCCCTTCTGCCATGGAAGTGGACTCAGGTGCCTCTATGGAGCTTGCCATTGTCGGTGAACAAGCGACGCAGGAAAGTACTGCAAACCAAATGGTTGATCCTCCGGCCTAAGGATGCCATCGGTAGCGGTAATGCGGTGGTGGAAGGTGGTACGTCTGTCGAAGGCGGCGCCTCCGCACCCAAGAAGACCATAGAGTTACCGAAGATAGTCTATCCGGTACTTACGCCGGGTAGCACCGCTCTGGTTCCTGGTGCGGTGCCGACATCTCCAACATGCGGTCTTGAGGAGCTTCTCCGGCAAGTAGAAATCTTGCAAGGAAACAGTTTGTCCTTTGGCATGTTGCTTGCTAAGAGTGCTACAAACCTCAAGATCATCGCGCTTGTAAGTTTTATTTGTCTTTTACATTTCATATGAGTATCCCACTATAGGCCCCGAGGATTTCGACGGAAAACCATAGGTCTTTATATCTAAATGCTCTAAGAGTGACTAAGCCAGAAAGCTTCTCACTATAGCCCCCAAGCATATAGTTTGAATGAATTATTCTGACTAGATGCTTTCAGAGTAGCATACGCAGTGTTTATAAATTTCAATACTGTAGCCCCCAAGCTTCTAGTTGTAACTGATTTAGTTCCGACTAGATGCTTAAAGAGAAGCTAAGCATATGACTGAGTTAAAAACTTTATACTGTAGCCCCCAAGCTTCTAATCGAAAACTGAATTAGTTTCAACTAGATGCTTAAAGAAAGACTAAGCATAGTGCTAAGTTAAAAAACTCTCGTTGTAGCCCCCGAGCTTCTAGGTGGAAAATTTCCGGCTGAGAATGCTCGGAGGGGCGTGGCCAACGAGAAGTACCAAAAGATGCACTCTGACTTGGAAGCCTAAAAGGGTAAAACTGCCTTCTTGAAGGAACAAATCATCAAGAGCAAGCGTCTATTTTTCCTTTCTTTTTCGTATTCCTGACTTGGTCTTGTGCCAACCTTCTCCGAGTACTCAATGTGTAATGTTATTTCTCCGACTTGCATAAGCCATTTCCAAGGCTAAGGATATTGTTGAGCAATCCAAGCATATTCAGCAGCTGGATAGCGAAAACAAGATCCTTAAGCAGGAGAGAAAGGACATGCTGAAGATGCATGAAGACTCAATGAAAGTCCTGCAAGACTCCGCCAACGAGGAGATGAACCGCTTGAAGGAGGAAATCGCGATCTTGAAAGATTAGAATAAAGCTACCGATGAGCAAAATCAGCGCCATCTTGAAGCGTACAGGATCCTCCGACAAGAACGGGACTCCATGGCGGAAACTCTCCAGCAGGCTGAGATTAGCATCTTCAATAAGTGATTCTCCGTCTTGGACTTCTGTAGGCTAGATACTCTGAACTTTTTGTGTTATTGAACTCATGTGCTCCTTTGTCGGAAATTTGCAGCTCCTATGGGGTTAACCAAGTCGCCTCCTCCGCCAAAGGAATGCATGGTCCTTTCCGGCAACTTTATCAACACCGCCATCAAGCAGACCAAAGAGATAGCCAAGCCCCTCCAGATTAATATCAAAGCGGTGGACTCTGTGGAAAAGTTCTCGGAGATCCTACGCCGAGCCCCCGAGCGTATCTCAAGCTGGAAAGCATCATGTACACGGGCCGGCGCAAGGATGGCGCTGTCAATGGTCAAGGCACACTACGAATGTGCCGACATCGACACGGTTACCTCCAGTATCCCCGACGTAGACGACGAAGGCCAAGAGATAGATCACGAGGCTATCTTGGCGTCCCTCGCAGGTTTTGACACTAGAGTCGCCGAGTTGGTCGACCCCAACGTCTTTGTGCCCATGAAAACCATTGACGGTGGCAACCAAAGCTCCTCCGAGTCCCTCAACACTACCGACTTCGAGGAAGGTGACTCTCCTGCTGCTGACGATGCTGCGTCCAAGTTGCCTGCGCCAGAGGAATAAAAAACAATTATGTAATATTTGTTTCCTTTGAAATGCGTATGCGGAAAAACTACGTGTTAACTTAAGGCGGAAAACAATGGTTGTTCTTTCCTGCTACTCAAGAATTAGTTCCAGCATGTATATATAGTTAAGCAAGTGCTGGCTTATCCATTACTCTGGTTTTTATGCTTGACTTTTTGTGAGTCGGAAGACTCGTTGTCGGAACCATGCGCTCAGGTGATGATGCCCAATGGCACCGTCAATAACCTAAGCACAAAATAGCCGACAATAAGTGCCAAAAGTTACTACTCTAGAATCCACATCAAAACAACAAAGAGCGTGTAGACCAGAAAACTTAAGCTAACGCCCGTAGGCGGAATTTTCACAAGTGGAATTGCAAAAATTGTGCATAAAGGTTTTACACGATCCAAAAATGAACACTAAAGGAGATAAAAGACTCAGAAATATGAGTGAACCAGAGAGCTTTATTTCATTGATCATATAAGAGGTACACAATAGATAAAAAATGCTAAGTGTAGAAAGGACGTAGTTGTGCTATGTTCCATGCCCGATCAAGCTCGGGGTAGTTATCATCCAGGTCACGTCGCTTACGCTTATGATCCTCGTTGGGTCTATCCTTCAGTTCACGATTGTCAACGAGGTAGTAAGACCCACTGAGTAGCGCCTTTCTTATGATGAACGCTCCTTCCCATGGCGGGGATAATTTGTGTGACTTATTCTTCTTAAGTCGGAGGACCAGATACCCCACTTTAAACGAGCGATGCTGGACGCGGCGACTATGGTAGATGCGTAGCTTCTGCTGGTAGATGGCGGATCTTTGGCATGCCAAAACACGCTCCTCCTCGAGAAGGTCCACATCTAGGCGTCAGGATTCTTCAGCGTCATCTTCGTCGTAGGCGGCAACTCTTGGTGCATCGTGAAGGATGTCAGAAGGCAGGATGGCTTCTGCTCCATATACCATGAAGTAAGGGGTGTAGTCGGTGGATCTATTGGGTGTAGTTCGTAAACTCCACAATATAGATGAAAATTCTTTCGCCCAGGCTCCAGCTGCTCTATGCAGCGGTGCCTCAAGACGTGGCTTGATTCCCTGCAGAATTAATACATTGGCTCGCTCAACCTGACCATTGGATTGTGGGTGTGCCACAGATGCAAGATCAAGTCGGATGCCCTTCTCCCAACAATAAGCTTCCACTTCTCTGAGTGACTAGTTTCTGTTGTTGTCGGTGATTATGCTATGTGGGAGACCAAATCTCACCACTAGATCCCGGACCAACCTAAGGCAGTTGCCCCATCGAGATTTCTAATGGGTTTAGCTTCTATCCATTTGGTGAATATATCAACTGCTACTAGAAGATGCGTAAACCCACACGGTGCCGTCTGCAACGGACCAACCATGTCCAGCCCCCAGACTGCGAACAACTAGGTTATTGGTATTGTTCGCAATTCTTCAGCTGGACCATGTGGTTGTCGGGCATAATACTGGCATCCCATGCATGTCTCAACCAGCTTGTCAACGTCCGACTTCGCGGTCAACAAGTAGAATCCTTGCCGGAAAGCTTTAGAAACCAACGATCGGGGAGCGGCGTGATGCCCGCAATCTCCGAGATGGATTTCATGGAGGATTTCAATACCTTCTTGCTGGGAAACACACTTAAGTTATACACCAGTAGTGCTTCTTTTGTAGAGTTGTCCATTGATTATGGTATAGCCCTTTGCTCGACGTAGTATTTGCCGTCTTTCGACTTTGTCGTTAGGCAAAGTTCCGTGTTCGAGATACTCCGTGAACGGTTTTTTCCAAGCCGGAGGGACCTTTGCCACCATGTGGACGAAAGAGTCTACTCTGTCCGGGTTGTCGATGTCCGCTCCCTTCAAGGATGGTGTCCATAGAAGCTCCAGGAAAACTCCAGGCGGAATTCGTTTGCACCCTGATCCAAGCTTAGACAGCAGATCAGCCACCTCATTTTGCTCCCTAGGCACATATTTGACCTCGTAGCCCGAGAAGCTCTTGGCTATCTCGTCCACTTCGTCTCGATATGCCGCCATCATAGGTTTCCGCATGTTCCAGGTGCCAGCCACCTCCTGGACAACCAAGTCGGAATCTCCACAGCAAACTATGCACTTGATGCCAATATCCTTGGCTACGCGTAATCCGTGAATGAGTGCTTCATACTCTGCCATGTTGTTCATAGCCACGAAGTGGATCTGCAGAACGTAGTGTAGCTTCTCCCTAGTTGGTGACTATAGCAGTACACCAGCCCCCGAGCCGTTGAGTAGCTTTGATCCGTCAAAGTGCATCACCCAGTATTCTGGCTCCGGCAATAGGGTAGCATCTGGCATCTACGTCCAATCTGCGATAAAATCTGCCAAGGCTTGTGACTTGATAGCGTCGCATCTCTTGTAGGTGATCTCGAAGGCGGCAAGATTAATGCCCCACTTCACGACCCTTCCTGTAGCGTCGCTGTTGTTGTTGATGTCGGACAGTGGAGCTTTGCTCACTACTGTGATGGGGTGCTCCTGGAAATAGTGCCTCAGCTTCCGAGAAGCAAGGAATACTCCATAAGCTATCTTTTGGTAGTGTGGGTAACGCTGCTTGGACTCCGTCAAGACCTCGCTTACATAGTAAACGGGTAGTTGAACTCCATACTCATGCCCTGGTTCTTTCCGCTCTACCACAACGACGATGTTGATTACCCGGTTAGTGGCTGCCATGCAAATTCACATAGGCTCCATAGGCTCGGGTACTGCAAGGTTAGGCACCGAGGACAGTATCTCCTTTAGCTACTTTAGTGCTGCATCTGCCTCGTCCGTCCACAAGAAGCGATATGGATAAAGCAAAGCGATGTGGCGAGATCTTCAACTGAATCGGAATACATAGCTGCTTCGGAGGCTTTACAAGAAGCGATATGGATAAAGGAGTTCATTATAGAGCTCGGTGTGGTTCCAAGTGCGCTGGAACCAATGTCTATCTACTGTGATAACATGGGCGCCATAGCCAATGCGCAAGAACCAAGGTCACACAAGAAGCTGAAGCACATCAAGCTACATTTTCACGCTATTCGAGAACATGTCCAAGATGGTGACATAAAGATTTGCAAAGTACACACAAATCTGAATGTGGCGGATCCGTTGACTAAACCTCTCCCGAGGGCAAAACATGACCAACACCAAACTTCCATGGGTGTTCGGTATATTACCATGTAATCTAGATTAGTTGACTCTAGTGCAAGTGGGAGACTGTTGGAGATATGCCCTAGAGGAAATAATAAATGTAGTTATTATTATATCTTTGTGTTTATGATAAATGTTTACATTCATGATATAACAGTATTAACTAGAAACATTAATACTTGTGTGATTTTTAAACTAAATTAGAGTCCCTGGTAAAGCCTCTTTATAATACTAGCTTGTTGATTAATAGATGATCATGGTTTCTTGATCATGAACATTTGAGATGTTGTTAATAACAAGGTCATATCATTAGGAGAATGGTCTGATGGACATACTCCTATAGATAAGCGTAGCATAAAGATCAAGTCATTTTAATAGTTCAATTGCTATAAGCTTTCTGATACATAGTAACCTAATTCCTTCGACCATCAGATCATGATAATCACCATCACCGGAAGAATGCTTTGATGACATCAAACACCACACCGTAACTGGGTGGCTATAAAGATGGCATTGAGTGTTCGGAAAGTATGGGTTGAGACACTTGGATCAAGAGTGGGATTTGTCCATCCATATGACGGATAGATAAACTCTGGGCCCTCTCGGTGGAAATGTCATCCAATTATCTTGCAAGCATGTGACTGGCTCACAAGGGATCACATATCATGGGAACGAGAAAAGAGTACTTATCGGTAACGAGGTTGAACTAGGTATGCAGAGATACCGACGATCAAAACCTTAGATAAGTAAACTATCGTGAGACAAAGGAAAATTGGTATCGTATGTAAGTGGTTCATTCGATCGCAAAGTAATCGTAGAAATATGTGGGAGCCATATGAATTTCCAGATTCCTCTATTGGTTATTGATCGGAGAAGTGTGTCGACCATATCCGCATAATTCACGAACCGTAGGGAGACACACTTAAGGATTCGATGTTGTAGAGTAGTTATGGAATGATGAGTAAGAGACCGAATGTTGTTCGGAGTCTCGGATGGGATCCGGGATATAACGAGGAGATCCGGAATGGTCCGGAGAATAAGATTCATATAAGGAAAGTCTTGTTTTGGAGTTGAGGAATGATTCCGGTGTTTTCACCAGGAATGTTCTAGAAGGGTCCGGAAGGTCCGACACTCCGGAGGGGAAGGGTACATGAATGTGTCATGACAATATGGAATGGTTGCATCATGTACTAGGTCACTTGGCTGGGCAAAATAAAGGGAGAAATCAAATCCTAGTTTGAAAGTCAAACGCCAATTTGAAAAAGTCAAATGGCAAGTTTGCTTGGTGGAGGGAGAGTAGGAAACCTACTTGGGGAGGAGTTCCCCTCCCTCCACCTGCCGGCCAAGGAGGCCGAGTTGGGGGAGGACTCCCTCCTCCCAACCGACCACCCTCCACCTATATAAGGAGGGGTAGGGCGCCCCTACCCCTCACACCCAAAACCCTAGCCCCAAGCCGTCGGCGCCACCACCTCCTTGTGCCGCCGCCTAGGGCACCTCCAACTCGGCGAGTTGGGGCTTCCCCAAGACCTAGCCGCCGTCCAAGCCCTACCCTTGGTGCCCTCTAAACCCTAGATCACCAAGGCCTCTCTCATAGTCCACCATACTCGCTCCGGCTTAAGGCAAAGCCCTGCGATATCTCCCCTCTACTTCCGACACCACGCCGTCGTGCTGCCGGAATCACGAGGAGAGTGCTACAACCTCCGCTGCCTGCTGGAACAAGGGAGAGGAAGGTCTTCATCGAGTACCGAACGTGTGACCGACTGCGGAAGCGCTGCCGGAACGCAGCGCTAGAAGGATCGTCTACGCGATCTTGAGATCGGCAAGAGTACGACTACATCACCCACGAGAATCTGATCTCGTTAACCGCTTTGGAATCTTCGAGGGTTAGTTCCTCTATTAACTCGTTGCTACAATCTAGTAGATAGATCTTGGCTTGTTTGTGTGCATGCAGTAGAATTTTTTTGTTTTCCATGCTACAAACCCCTACAGTGGTATCAGAGCCGTGTCTATATGTAGATCTGTTGCACGAGTAGAACACAATGGTCATTGTGGGTGGTGGTGCTTTTATTATCAATTGCTTTTTGTGCACTTTGCATCTTGCGGTATGATGGGATGAAGCGGCCCGGGCTAACCTTACATGACATCGTTCATGAGACTTGCTCCACACTCAACATGCAACTTGTATTGCATAAGTGGCTTTGCGGGTGCCAGTCTCTCCCATCATAGTATAGATCCAATTTACAATGGGCACTTGATAGTTCAAGCATCAACGTTGTGGTTCTTGTTCGTAAGTTAGAGCGACACTTATTGAAAGCCCCAAACCACGTAAAATATGCAAAGAAATTAGAGGCGTCTAACTTTGTTTTGCAGGGGTGTGCTGTGATGTGATATGTCCATGATTGTGATTATATTTGATGTATGCAATGTTCCTTATTGTAAGTTGGCAACCGGCAGGAGCCATATGGTTGTCTTTAAATTCTATTAAGACCCGCGTGTCTATTCAAAGTAGTTCTAATAGTTGAAGCTGGTGGACGACAACCATGAATCGGCGCCATTGACCTTGACGCTATACCGGTGATGATGGAGATCATGTTCATGCTTGAAGATGGAGATCGGAAGCACAAGAAGAAAGGCCATATCATATCACATATAATGAATTGCATGTGATGTTAATCCTTTATGCATCTTGTATTGCTTAGTTAATGATGGTAGCATTATAAGATGATCCCTCAAACACACAAATTTCAAGTTTTAAAGTGTTCGTCCTTAGTAAGCACCGTTGCTAAAGCTCGTTGTTTTGAAGCACCATGTGATGATCGGGTGTGTTAGATTCTGCGGGTGTATACAACGTGAGCAAGCCAGGTTTGCTCATGCGGAAGCTAAGGTTTGATCTTGACGAGCCTAGCATGTACAGACATGGTCTCGGAACACGGATCACCGAAAGGTAAAGCATGAGTCATATAGTAGATATGATGAACATGTTGATTGTTCGCCATTGAAGCTACATCAACTCTCGTGATGATCGGTTTTGATGTGGTGGATTTGGTTCGCGTGATCACTAAAACAATGTGAGGGATATTGTTTTGAGTGGGAGTTCACCTAGATTAATTTAACCATTAATTAGAACTCAATTTGTCATAAACTTAGTCTAAACTATTGCAAATATGTTGTAGATCAATGGCGGCCCCTACCATCAATTTTAATGCGTTCCTAGAGAAATAAAAGTTGAAAAACAATGGAAGCAACTATGCGGATTGGTTCCGCAATTTGAGGATTGTCCTCAATGCTAGTAATTTGACCTATGTGCTAGATGCACCGCTGGGTGACCCGCCTGCAGCTACTGCTACCGATGAAGTAAAGAATGTTTACCTCACTCGGAAGAATCAGGTCTCCACAGTTCAGTGTGCTATCTTGTATGGTTTGGAATCGGAGCTTCAAAAAAGGTTTGAGAACCAAGACCCATATGATATTGTTCGTGAACTCAAAATGATATTTGAGGATCACGCGGCAGTTGAGAGTTATGAGGCTTCTGAAAAGTTCTTTAACTACAAGATGGAAGAGGGCAGCTCCGTCAGTGAGCATGTGCTTAAGATGTTTGGGCACGCAAACAAACTCCAAATTTTGGGTATAGTGATTCCTAATGCTTTGGGGATTTACCGTGTCCTCCAATCACTACCACCAAGTTACAAGAACTTTGTGATGAACTACAATATGCAAAACATGAACAAGACGTTGCTAGAACTCTTCTCCATGTTGAAATCTGCAGAAGTGGAGATCAATAAAGAGCATCAAGTGTTGTTGGTCAATAAGACCAAAAAATTCAAGAAAGTCAAGTTTAAGCAAAAGGGAAACTTCAAGAAGGGTGGTAAGAAAGTTGTCGCACCGACGAACAAGACCAAGGCTGGGCCTAAGCCTGATACTGAGTGCTTTTACTGCAAGGGAGAAGGTCACTGGAAGCGGAATTGCCCAAATTACTTGGCGGATTTGAAGAACGGAAAAATCAAGAAGAAAGGTATATCCGATATACATGTTATTGATGTGTATCTCACTAGTACTCATAGTAGTGGCTGGGTATTTGATACTGGTTTGGTTGCTCATATTTGTAACTCGAAACAGGTGCTGCAGAATAAACGGAAGCTAGCGAAGAACAAGGTGACGATGCGCGTTGGAAATGGATCAAAGGTTGATGTGATCCCAGTCGGCACACTACCTCTTCATCTACCATCGGGATTAGTTTTATACTTAAATAATTGTTATTTGGTGCCTGCATTGAGCATGAACATTTTATCTGGATCATGTTTGTTGCGAGACGGTTACTTGTTTAAGTCCGAGAATAATGGTTGTTCGATTTATATGAGTAATATGTTTTATGCACATGCACCTTTGATAGATGGTCTATTATTATTGAATCTCGATCGTGGAAATACACATATTAATAACATTGAAGCTAAACGTTTGAAATTGAGCGATAACTCGACCTATATGTGGCACTGTCGTCTTGGTCATATTGGAGTGAAGCGTATGAAGAAACTCCATTCCGATGGACTTCTTGAATCACTTGATTTCGAATCACTTGAAAGATGCGAAGCATGTCTGGTGGGTAAAATGACTAAGACTCCATTTTCTGGGATGATGGAGCGAGCTACGGACTTATTGGAAATCATACATACTGATGTGTGTGGCCCAATGAGTGTAGTATCGCGCGGTGGTTATCGTTATGTTCTTACCTTCACGGATGACTTGAGTAGATATGGGTATATCTATTTCATGAAACATAAGTCCGAAACTTTCGAGAAGTTTAAGGAATTTCAAAGTAAGGTAGAGAATCAACGTAACAAGAAGATTCAATTTCTACGATATGATCGTGGAGGTGAATATCTAAGTTACGAGTTTGGCGAGCATTTGAATAAATGCGGAATACTTTCACAATTGACACCGCCGGGAACACCACAGCGTAATGGTGTGTCCGAACGTCGTAATCGAACTCTCTTAGATATGGTTCGTTCTATTATGTCACTTACAGATTTACCGCTATCGTTTTGGGGTTATGCATTAGAAACAGCCGCATTCACTTTAAATAGGGCACCATCTAAATCCGTTGAAACGACACCGTATGAATTATGGTTTGGGAAGAAACCTAAATTGTCGTTCCTTAAAGTTTGGGGTTTCGAAGCTTATGTAAAGAAGTTACAGACGGACAAGCTTCAACCCAAAGCGGAAAAATGCGTCTTCATAGGATACCCGAAGGAAACTATTGGGTATACCTTCTATCATAGATCCGAGGGCAAAATATTCGTTGCTAAGAATGGATCCTTTCTAGAGAAAGAATTTCTCTCGAAAGAAGTGACTGGAAGGAAAGTAGAAATCGATGAGGTTGTTGAACCTTCTCTCGAACTTGCGAGTAGCGCAGCACCAGAAGTAGTTCCTGTGGCGCCTACACCAATAAGAGAGGAAGCTAATGATGATGATCATGAAACTTCGGTTGAAGTTGCTACAGAACCTCGCAGGTCAACGAGAACTCGTACCACTCCTGATTGGTATCATACCATTATGAGTGTCATGTTGGTGGACAACACCGATGACCCTGCGACATATGAGGAAGCGATGATGAGCCCAGATTCCCAAGATGCCATGAAATCCGAGATTGGATCCATGTACGAAAACCAAGTATGGACTTTGGTGGACTTACCGGATGGCTGGAAGGCTGTCGAGAACAAATGGATTTTCAAGAAGAAAACAGATGTTGATGGTAATGTTACTGTCTATAAAGCTCGACTTGTCGCAAAAGGGTTTCGACAAATTCAAGGAGTTTACTACGATGAGACTTTCTCACCAATAGCAAAGCTAAAGTACGTGAGGATTATGTTAGCAATCGCTGCATATTACGATTATGAGATATGGCAGATGGATGTCAAAACGGCGTTCCTCAATGGAGACATTGATGAAGAGTTGTATATGATGCAACCCAAAGGTTTTGTCGATCCTAAAGATGCTAACAAGGTATGCTAACTTCAACGGTCCATATATGGATTGAAGCAAGCATCCCGAAGTTGGAATCAATGTTTTGATAAGGTAATCAAAAGTTTTGGTTTTATACAAACTTATGGAGAAGCTTGTATTTACAAGAAAGTGAGTGGGAGATCTGTAGCATTCTTAATACTATATGTAGATGACATATTGTTGATTGGGAATGATGTAGACCTTCTTAATAGTGTCAAAGAATATTTGAATAATAGTTTTTCAATGAAAGATCTTGGCGAAGCAGCTTACATATTAGGCATAAAGATTTATAGAGATAGATCGAGACGCCTAATATCATTGTCACAAAGTACATATTTGGACAAAGTTCTAAAGAGTTTTGGAATGGAAGATAGCAAGAAAGGGTTCTTGCCCATGTTGCCCAATACGACCTTGAGTAAAACTCAAAGTCCAGCAACGGCAGAAGATAAAGGATGAGTAAAAGTCCCTATGCCTCAGCCATAGGATCTCTAATGTATTCCATGCTATGTACTAGACCCGACATTGCATATGCTGTTAGTTTGACTAGCAGATATCAAAGTGATGCAGGAGTGGATCATTGGACAACTGTCAAAAACATCCTTAAGTACTTAAGAAGAACTAAGGATACGGTTCCTTATTATGGAGGTGATGAACAACTCGTTGTTAATGGTTACACCGATGCTAGTTGGAACACCAATCCGGATGATTCTAAATCTCAATCTGGATATGTATTTACTTTGAATGGTGCAGCAGTTAGCTAGAGGAGTGCAAAGCAAAGCGATGTGGCGAGATCTTCAACTGAATCGAAATACATAGTTCCTTCGGAGGCTTTACAAGAAGCGATATGGATGAAGGAGTTCATTACAGAGCTCGGTCTGGTTCCAAGTGTGCTGGACCCAATGTCTATCTACTGTGATAACATGGGCGCCATAGCCAATGCGTAAGAACCAAGGTCACACAAGAAGCTGAAGCACATCAAGCTACATTTTCACGCTATTTGAGAACATGTCCAAGATGGTGACATAAAGATTTGCAAAGTATACACAGATCTGAATGTGGCGGATCCGTTGACTAAACCTCTCCCGAGGGAAAAACATGACCAACCCCAAACTTCCATGGGTGTTCGGTATATTACCATGTAATCTAGATTAGTTGACTCTAGTGCAAGTGGGAGACTGTTGGAGATATGCCCTATAGGCAATAATAAATGTAGTTATTATTATATCTTTGTGTTTATGATAAATGTTTACATTCATGATATAACAGTATTAACTAGAAACATTAATACTTGTGTGATTTGTAAACTAAATTAGAGTCCCTGGTAAAGCCTTTTTATAATACTAGCTTGTTGATTAATAGATGATCATGGTTTCTTGATCATGAACATTTGAGATGTTGTTAATAACAAGGTCATATCATTAGGATAATGGTATGATGGACATACTCCTATAGATAAGCGTAGCATAAAGATCAAGTCATTTTAATAGTTCAATTGCTATAAGCTTTCTAATACATAGTAACCTAATTCCTTCGACCATGAGATCATGCTAATCACCATCACCGGAAGGATGCTTTGATGACATCAAACACCACACCATAACTGGGTGGCTATAAAGATGGCATTGAGTGTTCGGAAATTATGGGTTGATACAAATGGATCAAGAGTGGGATTTGTCCATCCATATGACGGATAGATAAACTCTGGGCCTTCTCGGTGGAAATGTCATGCAATTAGCTTGCAAGCATGTGACTGGCTCACAAGGGATCACATATCACAGGAACAAGAAAAGAGTACTTATCGGTAACGAGGTTGAACTAGGTATGCAGAGATACCGACGTTCAAAACCTCGGATAAGTAAACTATCATGAGACAAAGGGAAATTGGTATCGTATGTAAGTGGTTCATTCGATCACAATGTAATCGTAGAAATATGTGGGAGCCATATGAATTTCCAGATTCCTCTATTGGTTATTGATCGGAGAAGTGTCTCGATCATGTCCTCATAATTCACGAACCGTAGGGAGACACACTTAAGGATTCGATGTTGTTGAGTAGTTATGGAATGATGAGTAAGAGACCGAATGTTGTTCGGAGTCTCGGATGGGATCCGGGATATCACGAGGAGGTCCGGCATGGTCTGGAGAATAAGATTCATATAAGGAAAGTCCTGTTTTGGAGTTGAGGAATGATTCCGGTGTTTTCACCAGGAATGTTCTAGAAGGGTCCGGAAGGTCCGGCACTCCGGAGGGGAAGGGTACATGAATGTGTCATGACAATATGGAATGGTTGCATCATGTACTAGGTCACTTGGCTGGGCAAAATAAAGGGAGAAATCAAATCCTAGTTTGAAAGTCAAATGCCAATTTGAAGTCAAACGACAAGTTTGCTTGGTGGAGGGAGTGTAGGAAACCTACATGGGGAGGAGTTCCCCTCCCTCCACCCTCCGGCCAAGGAGGCCGAGTTGGGGGTGGACTCCCTCCTCCCAACCGGCCACCCTCCTCCTATATAAGGAGGGGTAGGGCGCTCCCTACCCCTCACACCCAAAACCCTAGCCCCAAGCCGCCGGCGCCACAACCTCCTTGTGACGCCGCCGCCTAGGGCACCTCCAACTCAGCGAGTTGGGGCTTCCCCAAGTCCTAGCCGCCGGCCAAGCCCTCCCCTTGGTTCCCTCTAAACCCTAGATCACCAAGGCCTCTCTCATAGTCCACCATACTCGCTCCGGCTTAAGGCGAAGCCCTGCGAGATCTCCCCTCTACTTCCGACACCACGCCGTCGTGCTGACGGAATCACGAGGAGAGTGCTACAACCTCCGCTGCCTGCTGGAACAAGGGAGAGGAAGGTCTCCATCGAGTACCAAACGTGTGACTGACTGCGGAAGCGCTGCCGGAACGCAGTGCCGGAAGGATCGTCTACACGATCTTGAGATCGGCAAGAGTACGACTACATCACCCACGAGAATCTGCTCTCGTTAACCGCTTTGGAATCTTCGAGGGTGAGTTCCTCTATTGACTCGTTGATACAATATAGTAGATATATCTTGGCTTGTTTGTGTGCATGCGGTAGAAATTTTTTGTTTTCCATGCTACGAACCCCTACACCTGGAAATAGTGCCTCAGCTTCCGAGAAGCAAGGAATACTCCGTAAGCTATCTTTTGGTATTGTGGGTAACGCTGCTTGGACTCCGTCAAGACCTCGCTTACATAGTAAACTGGTCGTTGAACTCCATACTCATGCCCTGGTTCTTTCCGCTCTACCACAACGACAATGCTGATTACCCGGTTAGTGGCCGCCATGTAAATTCACATAGGCTCCATAGGCTCGGGTACTACAAGGTTAGGCACCGAGGACAGTATCTCCTTTAGCTGTTTCAGTGCTGGATCTTCCTCATACGTCCACATGAATTTGTCGGCCTTCTTCAGCAACTCTTACAACGTCAGAGCCTTCTCTCCAAGTCGGCTGACGAACCGACTAACTGCTGCAATGCAACCTGTTAGCCATTGTATGTCCTTCAGGCATGTCGGACGGTTTATGTTTAGGATAGCCTTGATCTTCTCCGGGTTCACCTTGATTCCACGCTAGGAACGATGAAGACCAACAATTTGCCGGCTAGAACCCCGAAGACGCACTTCTTAGGGTTAAGCATCATGTTGTATTTCCGAAGATTATCAAAGGTTTCTTTTAAGTCGGAGATTAAGTCGTTTGACTTTTTAGACGTCACCGCTATATCATCCACATAGGCGTGAACGTTTCGACCAATTTGATCGTGCAGGCAACGCTGCATTGTCCGCTGATACATAGCACCTACGTTTTTCAGCCCAAAGGGCATCGTGACATAGCAAAATGTGTCGTAAGGTGTGGTGAACGAAGTGGCCAATTGGTACGACTTCCTCATCTTAATTTGGTGGTATCCTGAGTATACATCGAGAAAACACAAAAGCTTCGAGCCAGCCGTCGAGTCAATGACTTGATCAATGCGAGGCAAAGCAAACGGATCTTTGGGACACGCTTTGTTCAAGCCGGTGTAATCAACGCACATTCTTAATTCTTTGGTTCCGTTTTGGGGACAAGTGCAGGATTGGCCACCCATCGGGTGTGAATGACTTCTCGGATAAAACTAGCCTTAAGTAACCTAGCAATATCCTTGCCTATGGCGCGTCTCTTCTCATCTCCGAAGCATCGTAGAGGTTGTATCACCGGTTTGAATTTTGGATAAATATTCAAGCTGTGCTCGGCAAGTTCCCTAGGTACACCTTTCATGTCGGCTGGTTGCCCGACGAAGATGTCCCTATTCTCATGGAGGAACTCGACGAGCGCGCTTTCCTATTTGGGATCCAGGTTCGTCCCAATGGCAGTGGTCTTGGAGGCATCGCCTACCACAAGTTCCACCGGCTTGGTTTCGATGGCGGCCTTGAATGCTGGGGCGGAGTCAGAAATCTGCTTCTTCGATCCCGGCATCTCCGAGGCATCGACCTTGCTCTGGATCTCTTTGAATTCTTCACTGTAGAGGACAACTTCTGCAAAGGCCGCTTCTCCAATCTCGCGGTCCCTTGCCTTGGTAAAGCTTCCGGATACGGTGATGACACCCTTTGGTCCGGTATCTTGATCTTGTTGTAGACGAAGCATGGCTTGGTCATGAAGGCGTGGAATATGTCGTGGCCGAATATGATGTGGTACGCGCTTTTGAAGGGGACCACCTCGAAGGTCATGCGTTCTTGGCGGTAATTATTCACATCGCCAAAAGCAACCTGAAGTATGATGAACCCAAGGGACCGAGCCTCCCGACCAGGAACTACGCCATGGAAGATGGTGTTGGTCCGCCTTAGGTTATCCTCCGTCATGTTCATCTTGTGCAGTGTATCCAGGTACATGATGTTGATGCTGCTTCCACTATCCACCATACATTTGGTGAACTCATTTCCGTCAATCAGCGGGTTGATGACCATGGCATACTGGTTCTCCATAGGGATGAGGTCTGGGTGATCCTTCCTGTCCCAAGTAATTGGAATCTCCAACCAGCGCAGGTACTGGGGAACTGGGGGGAGAGTATCCATCAATATCCTCATGGAGGTCTTCTGTTGTAGGATGGTGGGGGTACCAAGGAAAGTGTGGAAAAATGCTGCCTTCTTCTCGAAGGGGTTCTTGCCTTCGCCGTCGCTCTTGGCGGCGAGCTTGGGGTCAACGTCCTCATACATGTCACTTGAATCCTTGGACTCCTCCTTCTTCTTCTTCCCCTTGCCCTTGCCTCGCGGTCTGTTCTTTCGACTTCGCTTGTAGCTGGACTCTGGGTCCTCCTTGAGGTCGTTGACGAACTTGCAGTGGCGATTGGTGTGGGTGGCCTTGCCGTTGGCATCGAGGTGTACGAGGCACGGCATATCGCGGTACTCCTTGTAGGTTTGGGGAACGCGGAGCGCTGTCGGGGTAGTTTCACTACCTCGCTACTGCCCACGACCAGCTCCCCGCCCTCGGCCATGCTGTCCGCCATCACCTCGTCCTACGAAGGTCATAGCGACCATGTCGGGAGTTTGCTTTTCTTCTGGTGCAGTTTTCCGCTTGGTTCTGCTGTTCCTCCTAGCTTGAGTTGGAACGGCCATTGCCGGTAGGGAGCCGTGAGCATCGTCTTCGCCAATTGCGAACTCACTGGCTAGCTAGATCATCTGGTTGAGATCAAGACTGTGATTGTCCTACAAGCGCTTCAACTTATGTCAGAGCAATGTACCTTTATCCAACCCATCGATGAAGGTCGCCATGGCGGTCTGAGTGTGTACTCATGCGAAGGAATTCTTCATATCCAGCCAGCGAGAGACGTAGGCGCGAGATGACTCGTCTTTCTCCTGCACGCACCGCGGTAGATCGCCAACAGTACAGGGACGCTTATACGTACCCTCGAAGTTCTTGGTGAATGCCTCTTGCATGTCTAACCAATTGCAGATGGACTTCTCCGGTAAGTCATCGATCCATTGTCGGGTCGTGCCCACCAGCATCAATGGGAGGTACTTAACGGCGACGTTGGGGTTACCCCCAGCGATCTCCACCACGTTACTGTAATCCTACAACCATGTAGCTGGCTTGGCGGTGTTGTCATGGGGCTTGATGGTCTTGTCAATACGGAAACTTGGGGCATGTTGCGGTTGGTATTACAGGTCCAAAGCAACGTGGTCCCAAGTATTTTCCTTCTCGGGCCTCGTGAATCTTGTCCAGACGTGAACGTGCATCGTATGGCTCCGGGATTCTTCTTTCCACCAGGGGATGGGCTGCGTGAACGACACTTGCCTCCTCCGCCATGGTGGCTGCTAGGGGGTGACGAAGGCGGAGGTGGCAGTGGGTTAGCCTTCTTGCTATTACCCTCATGCGACGCCTCACGCTTATCACAGTTGCTTGTCGGACGCGGAGGGTCATGACACGACCTGCTCTTGTGTCCTTGGTTGCGCTCCCCATCATGACGGGTCTGCTCCGCGTTATCACGGATGACGATGCCGCTCTACCTTGGTGGAGGCATATCCGTACGACAGTGAGCCTTGGAGTCTTCGTGATGTCGGGGAGAGCGGGGCGGTGAATATGGGCGACGAGGTTGAACCTTGCCTCCATGGTCGGAGGATATGGGGATTGTGTCCTTCCTGTTGCGTGCATCCCTCCGTGTTTGTTCTAACGAACCCGTCTGGAACCCGACATCATGAGGAGATCTGTCCCTTGGCGGCTTCGGCTGGATAGACTGGAAAAACGCTGGGTCAGACTCAAGCCTCTGAGAGGTGGATTTTTCCTTTTATTTCACCGCCTTGGCCACAAGTGCATAGACCTGTTACACAGCTGTGGGTGATCTATCCTACTCCAGAAGGGTCTTGGCAACGGCTAGTTTGAGGAGAGGAGTGGGCATCACCTGCCTGCCTTCGCTGTCAATGTATGGCATTGCTTGTGGAGGCTTCGATGGAGCCCATCCTAGGTTTCTCCGTACACCAGAATCGTTGATGACGCGAGCTGGATCTTTCTTAGCCTTCTGCTGCTGCAGAAGAGTCTTGTACTCGGCCTCCATGGCTCTAGCTTTCTCTATTGACTTCTGCGCGTTGGCCAGATCTCGATCTAGCTTAGTGCCTTGCTCCGTGATGGCCTGCGCTTCCTCCAACAGCTGTTGGCGCTTCCCATCAAGCTGGACTATGTTCCGTATATGGGCCACGGTCATGGGCTCGACGAGTAGGTTGACATACATCACTCTATCAGCTGGAGTGATTTGGGCAGCAGCAGACGTAGATGCCAGAGGCGGCAGGTTTGCAGTGTTGTTGTTACTCGGACCGGTGTCGAGTTCATGTGGTTGCTGCACTGGGTTAGGAGGAGGGGCATGAACTTTGCGCGATCATTGTCGGAAGCAACAGGTGGTCCCTTCCCCTTGTCCAGCGTTGTGGGCGGAGCTCGTCCGGGTTGATCTTCGTCCATCACCCTCCCAATGGTGACGAACACCTCTCGGGACGTGACGGAATTGTTGGCCTGCTCGTTGCGTTTGAAATCGTCCTCCATATCCTGCATGGTAGAGTCTAGCTCCTCCAGGCTAAAGTCTATCTCCTCTGAGTCAGCGCTGATGTCGGCCTAGAGTGCGTCAAGCACACAGGGTGTCGGGGCTTCCTTGATGATGGGCGGTGGAGGTGCAACAGCAGTGACGACGACTCGAGGTGGTGGTGCAGCTGCAGCGACAACGACCGGAGGCGGCGGTGGCGGTGGCTGAGGCGAAGGGGCACCGTCTAAGAGCACAAGTGCTGTCTAGGCTGCCTCCTCAGTATCCGCGTAGTTGTTGATGGTGTTCACCATGTTTTCAAAAGTGAGGCATCCTGAAGCCTGTAGCTGCCTTAGCGTATGTCGGAGAAGTGTACTCTGGTCCAGTCCTTCCACAAAGTGATACATGGCATCATCATTGGGGTAATGTGCTAGATCGGCCCGTATACGGAGCCAGCTGGCAAGGTAATCGCGGGGGTTTTCACCCTCTCTCTAAATGCAACGCGCCAGATCGAAGATGGTCACCACTCCGACAAACTTGGATCTCTGCTGTCCAGACGCACGGGCGAAGCCGGCGGACTTGCAGTGTTCTTCCACCATTATATCATGCAAAGGGGCGGTTTGGGTGGTCCTTGAATTTTTCCGATCTTTGTCGGGAAACTCCGAAGAGAGATCCGACATCGATCCTTCCGCGAATGTATCCTGCCTGTCGATGGTCCGTGCGGGTCTTGACGTTCCTCCGACTCCCAGGGAACTAGTGGCCGAGTTAGTTTCGCCGATGAAGAGGTGGATGTCTCGATGGGGACAATCGAGCATTGGGTAGGGTTCGTTTTCGCCGGGATCCAGAACTCGTCGGGAGGGACAACCGGAACGATGTTGGAGAAAAGGACGCGACCGATGGCTACGGTTTCACCGATTCCCGCGAAGATCTTGGACCTCGCCCGCTGTAGAGCCTGAAGCGCCTCTCGCCCCACGGTGGGCGCCAACTGTCATGGTATTGTCGACGAGTATGCCATGGAGGGGTCCTCACTGTGCGTGTTTAGAGACGTGGGATAAGGTGAACGGTTAACGGGTACGAGATAACACAACTTACCCAGGTTTAGATCCCACAACAGCGGCGGGATCCTACTCCTGCTATAAATCACTATAATGGCAGTACGCCGAGTTACAGGGATCGGTTCGCTATGCGAGGTATGAGTTAATTGGTGCCCTAAAAGCTTCCATAGGTACAGCTTATATAGTCGCCAGGTCCTAGGGTTACAGGGAAAGTCCTAGCCGGACAGGTTACAGGGTCCTACACTACATACAACTAGTCTTGCGTGTCTTGCACTCCAAGGCTCCGGGTACGTCGGTGACTCCTCCGTAGCCCTCCTTTATCCGGCATGGGCCTCCCTTTTGGATCCATCTAACTGGGCCGCCCAGCAGGCCATGGGCCATGCTACCAACTATGGGCTACCCGGGTTTTCCGGATAGGAGACATGCTATGAGGATACCCATATAGCATATCCCCAACAAACTACTCGACCTACCCCCGGGAACTGGATTATCTATATAAAGGCCAAGAGGGCACTGCGAGGAGAAAAATCCACAACCCTAGCATACACACTACTAGATCTCATCTATGCACCCCTTGTAACCTCCGACTTCTCCATTAATCAAGAACAGACAAGTAGGAGTAAGGTTTCCTTCAGGGATCCTGAACCTGGGTAAATCTTGTGTCTCGTGTTGCTTGTTTGTGAGCCGTTCCGTGATCTCTAGCATCCCCTCCTTCTCAAAAACCCAAGCCCATAACAATGGGCATTAACGAGTTGAACCCTCGTCACTATCTTTCCAACAAAATTGGTTTCATCTTGTTTGGAGTCCAGATGCGAAAGTTATTGCATTTTTGGTTTATAGAGTTTCTCTGGGCGGAAGTTCCGGTCAGCCATCGGTAGTACCGCTAGGCATTTTGCCGCCGGTAGTACCTGTGTAAGTTACGGGGCTTCTTCCGCTCATCCTCTGTAACCTCTTTCTCTGGTTTGTTCTATTTGGTGGAATTTCGATCGGAAGCTGAGGCGGTAGTACCGCCCCCGTCGGTAGTACCAGCCAGCAACCAGAAGTATTGCTCGTGCATATTTCCTTCCGGTAGTACCAGGTGAAATTACGGATCTACTTCCGCTCATCCCAGTTTCGATTTTGTATCTTCTCTGTTTGGTATTCTCTATTTGATGAAACTTTGGTCGGATTTTTAGGCGATAGTACCGTCCCCACCAGAAATTCCGGTGGACCGGCGGTAGTACCAGCCAGGCTAGTTTCTCTGTCTTTCGCATTGCAGCTTTTTGACCATTGGCTTGGTGCCACCAGAAGTTCTTCCCTCCCACCAAAAGTTCCAGTCAGGGTCGCATTTGTTCCCAAACGGTCAAATCTAGGGGCCCTTTAAAAGGGGTCCCTCTTCGCCTTTGTGGGTACCGGCACGTTTCCCCCACGGACCATAGCCTATGGAGTATAGCCCATGTAGAACAACCCATGTAGAATAGCAAAACTCTTTTTAATTCGGACTTTTGGGAATTTGCCCCCACCTCTCAAAATAAAAACTCTGCCTACCCATGTTTTTAAGAAACTACTCTATTATGTGGCATTTTATAAATTGAGATGCCAGGAGCGCTGCCCTTTTATATTTCAGAAGAGTTAAAAATGCACTCAATTTTTTTAAAAGATTAATACATAAGGTGCAGTACTAATAGAATGTTTAATGATATCTTTTCATAAAATATTTTTGGGGTAGTGGTAACACACTCAGTTTACGTCTTTTTAATTTGAAGGTATTTAGTTCGAATCCTATATGGATACATATATATCTTGGTTTTGCATTTTTTTTTTCTTGGAATATCGCATTACTGATAGGATGACATCATAGACCCACCACATATATAGTGGGTTTAATTTTTTCTTCTAGCAATTCGCATTATTGAGAGGCTGACATCACGAACCCACCAGCCTATAGCGTCCTTCGAATTTAATGGACGGGTTTGAAAATAAAGTTAAATACTTGTATATAGAGGCTGGCATCAGGGACCCACTAGCCAGAACATACAAGGATGCATCAGGGACCCACAAGTCAGAACATACAAGAGAGGCTAGCAAGACCAAACATGGCTGCCGCATCGAGCGAAGTTGTCAAGGACAAAACAGCGTACACAACCAAATAAAAGTCTATCGTCCACACGTTTTATTTATAGCAAGAATAACATGTGGGACACACTAGCAAGATCTTATACAGGTGATCCATCGAACAACGTTGCCAAGTTTGAAATAGTGAGGCACCAGTGAGAACAAATTCTAACATGTGCATGTTTCTTCTAATGACAGGTTGTCATGTGGAACCCAACAGTGTGACTAAACAACAGATTCGTCGCTACGTTATCTAGTTCAGAATAGGGTAGCGCTAGAGAAGAAAAAATTCCATCATATACACATGATTCTTCTAATGTGAGGCTGACATAGGGATCCGACCAGCCTGAATAAAAGGCTGATGCGGCGAGCAACGTTATCATGTTAACACGGAGGTGCGACCGAGATACAAAATCCACCATACACACGTTTCTTCTAATGAGAGGATGACATGTCGGGCCCAGCTGAATGACTAAACGGTAGATGCATCTAGCAGGGCTATCAAGTTCAGGATAGGGTAGTGCGAGCGAAGGAAAAAAATCCATCATACACACGATTCTTCTAATGAGAGGCTGACATGTGGGACCCAGCAGCATGACTAAACGGCATATAGATTGATTCAAGTTCAAACCAGGGAGGCACGAGCCAAGGAAAAAAATCCATCATGCACACATTTCTTCTAATGTGAGAATGACATATGGGTCCTAGCTGCATGATTAAATGGTAGATGCATCTAGCAGTGCTATCAAGTTCGGAACTGGGTAGCGCGAGCGATGGAAAAAATTCCATCTTACACACGATTTTTCTAATGAGAGGCTGACATGGGGGACCCATTAGCATGACTAAACGCCAGATAGATCAAGCAAAGTTATCGAGTTCAAATCAAGGAAGCACGAGCCAAGGGAAAAAATCCATCATGCACAAGTTTCTTCTAGTATGAGGATGACAAATGGGACCCAGCAGCCTGATTAAACAGCAGATGCATCGAGCAAAGCTATTAAGTTCAGAATAGGGAAGGAAAAAAATTTCATCATACACACAATTATTCTAATGAGAGGCAAGCATATGTGACCCAATAGCCTGACTAAATGGAATAGGCATCGAACGATGTTATGATGTTCAAATCAGGGAGGCGCTAATATGTTTTTAGCGGTTTCGTCCATGTAGAGTGGTGTGAAACTGAAAAAAAGTTTTTAGCGGTTTCATTATTGTAGAGTGGTGTGAAACTGAAAAAAAGTTTTCCATTAGCCACGGTCGAGCCGAGAATTTCATCACGGAAGACGCGCCTTCTACAACGACCATCGTGCCAAGTCGTTGTAGAAGGAAATATTTCTTGTAGTGCCATGATTCGCTTATTTCTATTGGAGCCTTATGCTTATTAAACCCTCATGGTTTTGAAGGCAATATGATATCCTATCTTGACATTCTTAATTTGAAAAAAGTTTAGCATCTTCTCAAGGAGCACTCAATGATGATCAAGACAAACACTCTGTACCATAATGATGTACATCATTTTGTCTATCCATCCATATATCCCTTGATCCATTTGAAGTCTTTAACCATTTTCTAGTGCCTGACATAGTTGGTATGATGTTAATAAAACACTAGATCACTAATATCACTAATACCTCAACCTTCCTAATTTTAATTCTTTTCAAACTTAACCAAGTGATCCCACTAACCTTCCTCCTCACTTATGATCATGCCCAACCTCATCAACTCTTCTCCCAACACTTGACCATGTGAGATTTTGAGAAAGAAATAATTAAATGATTAGTATCTAACCAAATGTCACCTTGTAAAAGCACCAAAACTCCTACCAACTCTCCACCTTTGACCACCACAACAAATAACTCACCTCTCTAGGCATGCACTGTAGCAGATCACTGTTGCATATGATGGAAATATGCCCTAAAGGCAATAAAAATGTATTATTCTATATTTCATGATCATGATTAAGTTTATTATTCCGTGCTATAATTGTATTAGTTCCAGATAATGAGTATTTGTAGGAAAACCCTAATACATGTGTGGAATCATAAAAACCATTTAGATATCCCTAGCCTCGCCTCTAAGACTAGTTGATGTATCATTGATAGTCCCAGTTTCCTGACTATGGGCAAAACGACAATCTGTTATGGAGTTGCCGGTGATATATGAGATCGGAGTTGTCGAGAGAACAACGCCGATGGATATACCCAACATGATATATCGTTAAAAACATTGTAAATATTGTTATCAGTAGTTTCTCATAAAGAAATTATTGCCTTTACTAAAGATTTTTTGACCACGAGACACATATGAACTCGGGTATTACATATGAACTCGGGTATAATATGGATGAGGCAAGATTCTTCAAATGTTGCTCTTAACAGAGTAATCATAAAGTTGATACTTTCTCTTACCAGATGGTACACTAATTATTCACATGGGGTGCTTGCGGGAATTTCTATTCCCGACGATGGAGATATACACTCTAGGCCCACTCATGTATTATGATGCTCGTCATCATCTTGCGGACACGTGATCAAGTTGTTTAACACATCTACATCGATAGTGCGGCATGAGTAAATATTACATGCCAGGTAACGAGAATAACCCAGTGTTTCATCTCGGGCAATATAATGTATCAACAGAGCAATATGATATGTATCAGACATAATGGAATGGTTCACACGATAAATATCATCATGTTATTTGCAGGGGTTACTATGTTTATCAAGACGCCAATAGTAATCATTGCCATGGAATAAGTTCGGGACATTTTTGCAAATATTCGAACCCATCGGGTCACACACTTAAGAGTTCAATGGAATTTAGAATATGAGTGCGAATGAAGATTTAGTAGAGAAGTAATTCCGAAAGTGTTAGGAGTGTATTAGAATATATCGGAGGTGTCTGGAATATTGCCGAGAGTGTTTGAAATAAGTTTTGAGAATTAATGATATGGGAGAAGGGTTCTAGGAGTGTCTCGGAATGGTTCCGAGAGGTCCCGGATGATCCCAGAATGTCCAGAATGGTCCTGGGAGTGTCCGAAATGGTTCAAGACATATATGGAAGGTTTTGAAAGGAGCGGAAGGTTTCAGTAGGGGTCCAGGATAAACCAGGCTATCTTGGGTAGTCCAAAGTTTCCATAATAGGTGAATCCACGTTTGCCTTATGGGATAAGGAAATTTCCCAAGGCAATTTTGGAATTGCAAAATAAGACAGTTTCGAAGTAGGTTTGGATTGCAGGAATCCTACCGAAACTCGACAAAACTTTGGGGATGGATCTTGGCCAATCCAAGGGACCATTCCACCTATATAAAGGAACCAAGGGGAACCCCAAGAGGCACAAAAGTACTAGCATTTTCCCCCACCAAGCCGCTTTACCCCGCCGCCCCAAACCCTAGCCGTCGTCGCGCGCCGCCTGCCACCGCACGCCGTGTGCGGCCTGCATGTCGCCTCCTGCCCACCTCGACGCCGCCTACCTCCTATATTATCCATTTAAATGGCATGGTGATAAACCCTAAGATCCGTAGTGCCCTAGGTACTTGTTATTCTACTACGACACCGGAGCGCTGTAATTTCTATGTGGTGGATCTTTATTCTATGATTTGATATATGAGATTGGAACCTATTTTATGTAAGATGTATTGGTAGATGCATATCATTTACCATGTTCTTAATGGATTGTTTTGATCCAACTTGTATGCAAGAACTTGTATGGGGAGAATCGTGTATTAGATGGAGTACCATGGTGGTAGTGATTGAATTGCGACAACAATATTCAAGATCTAGTTTGGATTTTACCTTTCTTTTGCTGCCTCACTAGGGATAAAGTGAAATCATGTGCTATAATTATCATGTGATAGTGAGATAATCTTGTTAGATCAAGGTAGGATATTTGTATTTCAAACATCATGTCATATTACTTAAAGCTATACTCTAATTTGTTCTTAATTCAAGATTTCATGGAGTTTCCCTTTTTTGAGGAGTATAAGAGAGATGTGTGTCATCTCTAAGTTAGGACGTGATTCCCATATGAATGCTTATCATACACATATAGAAGTTCCATGAATATTTATCATTGATGAATTGTTTTATGATTACTAAAACTTAAAAAGAGAGTAGACAAGTGAACCCATGAACCCTGGTCCAATTTTAATCATAAGAAACACCTTTCCATTGCAATTACTACCTTCTATATTTTTTGCAATTGATTATTTCAAAAATACAAAAATACTTTTCCTACTTGCAATCACTCATAAAAACCCAAAAACAACTTTACTATCTTCCATATAATCTAGTTTGCATTACTTTACGTTATTTATTTCAGTTTACTTTATATTTTATTTCATATTACTAATATGAAACCTTGTGCTTGACAACCACTTGGTGGAGTTGGGGATACAAGACAAATTATTTTGCTTTACAGGTTGCTTCACGAGGAGAAGATGAATAAACTTTCATAACCAATTCCCCGAGAGTTCGATATAAACCCTCGAGTCACCCTTGTGGGGAAAAGAAGCTTGCTACAACACTCTGCACTTAGAGTCCTAACAAAAAGTGGAAAAGATTGTTTCCATCAGTAGCATGTTCCCCAATAGTGGTATTAGAGCGGTCTATACATAGGCAGAGGTACGGATAGAGGAATCGTTTAATTCCGGCATTGTTATCTCGTTATGCTTCCCAATTGTTGCAATTTTGATATCGGCGGTATTGTGTGATTAGCAGCCTGACCCGACTTTATGATATTTGGATCGAGACTGATTTGTGAAGTGGACTTCGGGTGCACACAACAACTTTTACGGGTGCCTGTTTTTCTGCAATGGCATGAGAAAGATATTTTGCACATTGGGCTTCTGTGGAATTGGTTAAAATATGCACGGGGGTCACGCGTAAAGACGAAGTCTAGTGAAGATATAGTTGTTATTTATAGCACTATGGGGACACACCTCGGATAAATTAAATAGCAAACAATTGAATCATGATGCTTCCTTACCACATAGGTAAAGTACGGTTCTTTTCGTAACCATAGAGCCCCGTAATTTAGCAAAGCGTGTTAGAGGCGTCTAACTTGTTTTTGCAAGAAGTGATGCGGTATATGATGTTTACAATGTGATGTATGAGATGTGTTATGTTGTAATATCATAGGGAATGAGTGGCAGGAGCCGTGATAATTGTCATATTATTATTGTAATAGCCATAGTTGTTTTTACTTTATTAGCTAGAGTAGCAATGGTTGTAAAAGCAAGACTTGGCGATGCCAATCAAGCAACGATGGACCTCGATGCTATGCCCAAGGCGCGTGGAGGAGTACATGGCGCCAAAATACGTTGATGATAGAGATCATTGACGCAAAGTGCTATACCATAGCACAATATGAATTGCATGTGATGTTAATCCTTTATGCACTTTATTTGTTGTGTGGTAGTCATAATAAATAGGGTGATCTCTCTCTTAAAAATTATCAAGTAATCATGTGTTCTTCCTAAGTTAGGCACCACATAACATAGGCTTCTAACTGGTGTGGGTCATGTAATATGGGTGCACCTCGACGCTCATAATGTGGGTGCAAAACTGTCGCACTGCTGGTATACTAAGGTTCACTTGATATACTACCTAGAACATCAAGAGTATGGAACACAAGAACCAAAATATTAACAAGACTCATATGTTGATATGATTGGTATGATTACCTAGCTGTCTTATTCCCCAATGAGCAATATGACATTAGTGCTGGGAAAATAAGTTCGTGGATCTTGAATCACTAAGTATTAATCATGAGAGATATTGATTTTAGTGGGAGCTACAAAATAATTAAGTTGTTAATTTTGAGTAGCTCATTAATAATGAACAATTAATCAAGTGCATTTTCATAGTTCGTAGTAGTCATTGGCGTCCATTATCCACCTTTCACTTAGTTTGTTAATTGAGATCAAAGAACTATAGATATCTGGTAATTTTACTTTACGGGCTTTATTGTGAGCGTCGATCTTTGGAATAACATTTCGTGCCGATGTTTGGGAAGAAATTGAAAATCAAAACCCGAAAAGTTTGATTCGCTACTAATTTTTGCCGCCACCCCAACCCAAGGCCCAAAGTGGTTCCTTCCTATACACACCAACACAACGTAGCTGCCGAATACACGATAGACAGACACAAAGTCGTTGTACCATGGCTAGAGTTAAAAGCGGTATCACACAGAAGTTTCGCTTCTAGTTCCTTTTGAAATACTACTATAGGACCTAAAATGAACTAGAAATGGGACTATCGCGTGATCCCGCTCGCAACCCTAACCATGGCACAGGTGTTGAGCGCCACATTGTGGACGAGGGAGATATCAGCTGGCAGGTGTGCGCGGGGGTGCCAAGAAGATATATATTTGATTACATTGTGTAAAATTTGACCAAATAAATAGAGTAACTCATACTTCATTACATTGTGTAAAATTAGTATCGTTGCATTCATATTGAAACACACTTTCCAATAGTGCTAATTTTGTACCAATATTTTTACATATTTTGAGTAAATCTTGGTCAGAGAAAAAACACAAAAAACGAGGATGCCTTATTCCTTGGGACAGAGGTAGAGGAATAATACTCCACTACTATGCAAATAGAAGCTTTAAATAAATAATGTGTCTGGTGAAAATAATATGATGAGAATATACTATGCCAGGAGGTAATATGGTTAATTTAGTGCACAACCGCGTGCTAGTCTATCAAGATAGTGGGCGTCCTCGATGCAGCCGCTTCCTACAGCAAAAAAAACCTCTTTCAAAGAGGCATCCCATATTCCCCGTCTCCGTTCCGTTTATCCCCACTCTCCAATGCCGCCTGGCCGCATTTGGGATCCTCTCCACCGCGCGATTCACACATTTTCCTCGCCATCTCACCCGCTACAACAATCCTTCTAGGACACCACCCCTCTCCTCAACGGTTCTATATATCCGCCAACGGACACCACCCCTCTTGGACGCGATGGCGTATTGTCTTTACAAAATTTGGAGAGTTTCGAGGGAGAGCCGATGGTGTAGCGGCTTTAGCAAGGTCGGTGACAACGTCGCCAATGAAATTGCTGAGCGTCTAGATCCTAAAAGCACCATCGGCTGGCCACATGCTACAAGTAGCTACATCACCAAGTTGTCGGTGTAGAAGGTTCCAACTTCCCAAATTACGGCTACTCGATAGTGGTCTCCATCAAAACACTCTATGCCCACATGATCTCACGCATCTACAATCTCTGCATGGAGCCAGGATGCAAGTGGGTCGGCAACAAAGTAAGGTTGTATTTGCACATCAAATCTACCCACTCGATGGAGGTTCCCACAGTACGCTACAACATCAAACAATGTTCATCGGCAAGATTCATGGGCACATCATGGAGATTTTCCTATTCTTTATCTGCGTAAGGTCGGCGGTGTGGGAATTGGAGAAGTACGAGGTGAGTGTCGTGGTATTGCCGACAAGTACACCATGGAGGGGTCCTCACAGTGCGTGTATAGAGACGTGGGGGAAGGCGGACGGTTGACGGGTACGAGGTAACACGGCTTACCCAGGTTCAGATCCCACGACGGTCGCGGAATCCTACTCCTGCTATAAAGAGACATGCTATGAGGATACCCATATAATATATCCCCAACAGTAGCCCCCGGAGAACTATAATGGCAATACGCCGAGTTACAGATATAGGTTCGCTGTGCGAGGCATGAGTTAATTGGTGCCCTTAAGGCTCCCATAGGCCCGACTTATATAGTCGCCAAGTCCTAGGGTTACAGGGAAAAGTCCTAGCCGGAAAGGTTACAGAGTCCTACACCGTCTATTATTAGTCTAACGTGTCTTGTACTCCATGGCTCTGGGTACGCTGGTGACTCCATCGTAGCCTTCCTTTATCCAGCATGGGCCTCCCTTCTGGATCCATCTAACTGGGCCGCCCAGCAGGCCATGGGCCATGCTACCAATAGTGGGCCACCCGGGTTATCCGGATTAGAGACATGCTATGAGGATACCCATATAGCATATCCCCAACAGTAGCCCCCGGAGAACTCCGAGATCTTGCGTCATCTTGCCTCTTCATGTTTAATGCTCCGTCTAGATGGATGTCGGCAAATCGTCAAGCAATATCTTGTAGTCCTCCCAGAGAACTCTGCAAGGTTTTCTCCGTCTTCAACTTGTAAGTCGGAGAATTGCTGAATCTTCCATCGTACTCTGCCGTTGCCGGACTGGATCCATCCATGCCAGAATCTTCTAATGTGATGGTTCATCTGCCTATGTTAGCTAGGGTGACGTAGACATAGGTCAGCAATGCCTCGTAACTCACACATGCAGAGAACGCAATCATGTCCATTTTTCCCGCGCGAGCGATACGAACCGTTGGCGGCGATGGTTGGTACGTGGCGAAATTTCCGCGCACGTCTCCGCACATTTGATCAAGCTGCATGAATCTTGATGCTGGAGATCATAAATAGTAACTGCATGAATCTTGATGGCAACCATTTGATCAAGCTGCATGAATCTTGATGCTGGAGATCATAAATAGTAACTGTGGTGGAAAATTTAATTTTTCACCTCATTCTCCCCTGCATCTTCTTCTTCCTCAGGCAAGCGTCTCCTCGAGCTCTCCGCGCCTCGCACAAAAAACCCTAACTCCCAATCTTACCAGTCACCTCCAAACGCACCCAATGGCCAGCAGCAGCTCCTCCCCTTCGATCGCAGCATCGGGAAAAGTCGCGGCGAAGCCGACGGGCTCTGTCGTTGTGCCCCAGAGGGCCTAGTCATCCCCAGGTCTGCGGTGGTCGAGACCACTGGCGACGACCATAATCCAGCGGCGCTGGAGCTGCTGGAGGAGGAGTACGACTCCCACAAAGGCGACTGGCGCGGTTCGGACATCACGGACCGCGATATCTAAGAGCTGATCGTCGAGGGCTACCTCCCCGCGATGGAGGGGCTCGCCTAGCGGGCGGCGCCGGCCAGTGAGGTCACACCTTCTCCCCAAGCCGGAGAAAAGGTGTACCTCAAATCACAGTTGGTACGCGGCGTCTCCCTGCCCATCTCTAATTTCTTCCTCGCTGTCTTGAATCATTACCGAGTACAGCCACAGAACCTTTGTCCCAATAGTATCCTAGCGCTTAGCAATTACACGGCTCTTTGCGAGGGTTACTTAGGGATTAAGCCTAGGCTAGACCTCTTCATATGTTTTTTCACCGTCAAGCGTGAAGACGGAGCCAGCAAGGACGAACTTAGAAATTGTGGCACTATTAGCTTCAAGATCCGGCCTGGCCGGCGCTTCCCCGACATCGTCGGCCATGAGTCCTGCAAGAATTGGTAGCGTACTTACTTCTATGGCCCAGATATCCCTCTAGCTAGCCGAGAAGTAACGTACTCAGACTTTGTCGATGGACCAGCCACCGAAACTTCGACATGGAGATCCCAAGCCTCCCTTCCCTCCGACATCGACGCTTCCCGCGCTATAAGGCGGATAGAGTGGTTCGTAGAGATGGGTTTGACCGGCTTGGACCTAGCCATGTGCTGGTTCATCAGGCGAATCCAGCCTCTGCAGCACCGCTCGAAGATGATGCACGAGTATTCCAATGATAGAAGGGATAGCCTCCGCATCTCCGTGGATAACTTCTCGAGCGACTCCGTGAAGCTTCACCTCAAGGACATCGTCAAGGTGAAGGACAAGAAGCGTGGCTTCACCATCACCTACGACATGTTCATAGAGAGCAAGTGCCCAAAGGTAACTGTTTATTTTCCGTGTATGACATATACTCCAATTCTTCCCGTCTAGCCATTACCATCTCATCTAATACAGTGGTTCCTCACCTTAACAGCTTAGCAACATAGACGAGGATAGCATGGCTCCTCAAATCTATGATCCAAAGATGATGGAAGTCACCGTCATGTCCGACGACGATGCTCTGTTGGCGCGAAAGCGGAAGAGCTCCATCTCTGACGCTGCCGACAGAGGCAAGAAGAAGAAGATGGAGGGTGGAGCCTCCAAAACGACTACCGCTTCCCTGGAGGCGGAGAAAAGAAAGATTACAGGGATCCCCTTTGCTAAAGCACCCCCTATTGTGTAAGCTTATTTCTCTCCGACATTGTCCATTTGTCTGTCTTGTTCCTACACTTATGAATTTTGCACGTTTCAGGAAGAAATCCATGACCAGCTTGAAGAAGACCTCCAAAACTTCGGGGGCTTCTAGAACCATCAAGGATATGCTATATCGCGAAGTATCTCCCGCCATCACCCCTGTCACTCCCATCGTCCAGCCTTCGTCCGCCCCGACAAGCTCACAAGCTAGAGAAGCATCTGGCCCTTCCGACTCAAGCGCCTCCACAGAGCTCGCTGTTGTCGACAAACAGGAGACGCGGGAGAGTGCCGCACACCAAATGGCTGAAGCTCCGGCTAAGGATGCCATCGGTAGCGGTAAGGCGGTGGTGGAAGGTGGTACTTCTGCCGAAGGCGGCGCCCCCATACCCAAGAAGACCATCGAGTTCCCGAAGATAGTCTATCCGATACTTACGCCGGGTAGCACTTCCCTGGTTCCTAGTGCGGCGCCGACATCTCCAACATGCGGTCTCGAGGAGCTTCTCCGGCAAGCAAAAATCTTGCAAGGAAACAGTGCATCCTTCGGCAAGTTGCTAGCCGAGAGTGCTACCAACCTCAAGATCATTGCACTTGTAAGTTATATTTTCCTTTTTGCATTTCATGTGAGTATCCCACTATAGCCCCCGAGGATTTAGACGGAAAACCATAGGTCTTTGCGTCTAGATGCTCTAAGAGTGACTAAGCTAAAAAACTTCTCACTATAGAACGCAAGCATATAGGTGGAATGCATTATTCTGACTATATGCTTTAAGAGTAGCATACGCAGTGTTTATAAATTTCGATACTATAGCCCCCAAGCTTCTAGTTGTAACTGAATTATTTCCGACTAGATGCTTAAAGAGAAGCTAAGCATACATCCGAGTTAAAAACTTTATACTGTAGCCCCAAGCTTCTAATCGAAAACTGAATTAGTTCCGACTAGATGCTTAAAGAAAGACTAAGCATAATGCTAAGTTAAAAACTCTCGTTGTAGCCCCAGAGCGTCTAGGTGGAAATTTTCTGGCTAGATGCTCCAAGTAGACCAAACAACGTTTAACTTTCTTTTTCCCACAGAATGAGAATGCTCGGAGGGGCATGGCCAACGACAAGTACCAAAAGATGCGCGCGGACTTGGAAGCTGAAAAGGGTAAAACTGCCTTCTTGAAGGAACAGATCATCAAGAGCAAGTGTCTGTTTTTCCTTTATTTTTCATATTCCGACTTGATATTGTGTATTCTACGAGTACTCACTGTGTACTTTACTATCTCCGACTTGCAGAAACCATTGCCAAGGCTAAGGACATTGTCGAGCAATCCAAGCATATTCAGGAGTTGGATAGCGAGAACAAGATCCTTAAGAATGAGAGGGAGGAGATGCTGAAGATGCATGAAGAATCCATGAAAGCCCTGCAGTACTCCGCCACCGAGGATATGAGCCGCTTGAAGGAGGAGATCGCGATCTTAAAAGATCAGAAGAAAGCTGCCGATGAGCAGAATCAACGCCAACATGAAGCGTATAAGATCCTCCAACAAGAACAGGACTCCTTGGCGGATACTCTCTGGCAAGCTGAGGCTAGCATCTTCAGTAAGTGATTCTCCTTCTTGGATTTATGTAGTCTGGATACTTTGAATTTTTTGAACTCATATGCTCCTTTGTCGGGAATTCGCAGCTCCTATGGGTTTAACTCGGTCACCTCCTCCGGCAAAGGAATGAATGGTCCTTGCAGGCAACTTTATCAACACCGCTATCGCGCAGGCCAAAGAGATTGCCAAGCCCCTCCAGATCAATATCAAGGCATCGAACTCTATGGCGAAGTTCTCAGATATCATGAGCCGAGCCCCCGAGTGTATCGCGAGCTGGAAAGCTTCATGTGCACGGGCTGGTGCAAGGATGGCGCTGTCCATGGTCAAGGCAAATTACGAGAATGCCGACATTGACACGGTAACCTCTGGTATCCCTGACGTAGATGACGACGGACAAAAGATAAACCACGAATCTATCTTGGCGTCACTTGTAGTTTATGACACTAGAGTTGCCGAGTTGGTCGATGTTAACGTCTTCGTGCCAATGAACACCATCGATGGTGGCAACCAAAACTCCTCCGAGTCCCTCAACACTGCTGACTTCGAGGATGACTCTCTTGCTGCCGATGATGTTGCTTCCAAGTCGCCTGCGCCAGAGGAATAAAAACAACTTGTAATATTTGTTTCCTATGTAACATGTTTATGCGGAAAAATTATGTGTTAACTTAAGGCGGAAAACAATCATGTATGTCCTGCTACTTAAGAACTATTTCCAGCATGTATATATTTTTTAAGCAAGTGCTGGATTATCCATTACTTTGGGTTTTAGCTTGACTTTTCGTGAGTCGGAAGACTCGTTGTTGGAACCATGCGCTCAGGTGATGAAGCCCAATAGCACCGTCAATAACCTAAGCACAAAATTACCGACAATAAGTGTCGAAAGTCACTACTCCAGAATCCACATAAAAACGACAAAGAACGTGTAGACCAGAAAACTTAAGCTAACCCCCGTAGGCGGAATTTTCACAAGTGCAATTACAAAGCTTGTGCATAAAGGTTTTATATGATCCAAAAATAAACACTAAAGGAGGTAAAAGACTCAGAAATATGAGTGAACCAAAGAGCTTTATTTCAATGATCATATAAGAGGTAAACAATTAGATTAAAAAATGCTAAGTGTAGAAAGGACGTAGCTGTGCTATGTTCCATGTCCGATCAAGCTCCGGGTAGTCATCATCCGGGTCACGTCGCTTACGCTTATGATCCTCTTTGGTTCTATCCTTCAGTTCACGATTTTCAACGAGGTAGTAAGACCCATTGAGTAGCACCTTGCTTATGATAAACGGTCCTTCCCATGGCGGGGATAATTTGTGTGACTTCTTCTGCTTAAGTCGGAGCACCAAATCCCCCTCTTTAAACGAGCGATGTCGAACGCGGCGATTATGGTAGCTCGTAGCTTCTGCTGGTAGATGGCGGATCTTTGGCATGCCAAAACACGCTCCTCCTCGAGAAGGTCCACATTTAGGCGTCTAGATTCTTTAGCATCATCTTTGTCATAGGCGGCAACCCTTGGTGCATTGTGAAGTATGTCGGAAGGTAGGATGGCTTCTGCTCTGTATACCATGAAGTAAGGGGTGTAGCCGGTGGACCTATTGGGTGTAGTTCGTAAACTCCACAACACAGATGGCAATTCTTCCGCCCAGGATCCGGTTGCTCTTTGTAGCGGTGCCTCAAGACGTAGCTTTATTCTCTACAGAATTAATCCATTAGCTCGCTCAACCTGACCGTTGGATGTGGATGTGCCATAGATGCAAGGTCAAGTCGGATGCCTTTCTCCCAACAATATGCCTCCACTTCTCCGAGTGACAAGTTGCTGCCATTATCGGTTATAATGCTATGTGGGAGACCGAATCTCACCACTAGATCCCGGATAAACCTGAGGGCAATTGCCCCATCAAGCTTTCTAACGGGTTTAGCTTATATCCATTTAGTGAATTTATCAACTACTACCAGCAGATGCGTAAACCCACATGGTGCCGTCTGTAACGGTCCCACCATGTCTAGCCCCCAGACTGCAAACGGCCAAGTTATTGGTATTGTTCGCAATTATTCAGCAGGAACATGTGGTTGTCGGGCATAATAATGGCATCCCATGCATGTCTCAACCAGCTTGTCGGCATCCGCCTTCGCGGTTAGCCAGTAGAATCCTAGCCAGAAGGCTTTCACGACCAACGATCGAGGAGCGGCGTGATGCCCGCAATCTCCAAGATGGATTTCACGTAGGATTTAAATACCTTTTAGCTGGGAAACACACTTAAGGTATACACCAGTAGTTCTCCTTTTGTAGAGTTGTCCATTGATTATGGTATAGCCCTTCGCTCGACGTACTATTTGCCGTCTTTTGACTTCGTCGTCGGGCAAAGTTCCATGTTCGAGATATTCCAAGAATGGTTTTGTCCAAGCCGGCGGGACCTTTGCCACCATGTGGATGAAAGATTCAACTCTATCCGGGTTGTCGATGTCTGCTCCCTTCACGGATGGTGTCCGTAGATGCTCTAGGAAAACTCCTGGCGGAATTCTTTTGCGCCCTGATCCAAGCTTAGACAGCAGATCATCCGCCTCGTTTTGATCCCTAGGTACATACTTGACCTCGTAGCCCAAGAAGCTCTTGGCTATCTCGTCCACTTCGTCTCGATATGCCGCCATCATAGGGTTCCGCGCATTCCAGGTGACAGCCACCTGCTGGGCAACCAAGTCGGAATCTCCATAGGAAACTATGCGCTTGATGCCAATATCCTTGGCTATGCGTAATCCGTGAATGAGTGCTTCATACTCCACGATGTTTTTAGTAGCCTTGAAGTGGATCTGCATAACATAGCATGGTTCCTTCCGTTCTACCACGACGATGATGCTGATTACCCGGTTGGTTGCCGCCATGTAAATTAACATGGGCTCTCTAGGCTCGGGTGCTGCAAGGATGGGCGCTGAGGAAAGAATCTCCTTGAGCTACTACAATGTTGCATCTGCTTTGTCCGTCCACGTGAATTTGTCCGCCTTCTTCAGCAACTTGTACATCGGCAGGGCCTTCTCTCCAAGTCGGCTGACGAACCGACTAACTGCTGCAACACAACCTGTTAGTCATTGAATGTCCTTTAGGCATGTCAGACGGTTTATGTTTAAGATGGCCTTGATTTTCTTTGGGTTGATGTCGATTCCACGCTAGGAAACGATAAAGCCCAACAATTTGCCAGCTGGAACCCCGAAGCCGCACTTCTTAGGGTTAAGCATCATGTTGTATTTCCGCAGATTATCGAAGGTTTCTTTTAAGTCAGAGATTAAGTCATTTTATTTTTTAGACATCACCGCTATATCATCCACATAGGCGTGAACGTTCCGACCAATTTGATCGTGTAGGCAACGTTGCATTATCCGCTGGTATGTAGCACCCGCGTTTTTCAGCCCAAAGGGCATCGTAACATAGCAAAACGTGTCGTATAGAGTAGTGAACGAAGTGGCCAATTGGTCTGACTTCCTCATCTTTATCTGGTGGTATCCTGAGTATGCATCGAGAAAACACAAAAGTTCCGAGCCAGCCGTCGAGTAAATGACTTGGTCAATGCGAGGCAAAGCAAACGGATCTTTGAATTTTCTGAAACTTTAATAAAATGTGAAACTGTTTTATCTATAACTTCTGTCCTAGCTCCGATTCAAGCGAAACGAATTCCTAAAGTTTTGTAATAGCATGACCTATGTATCTGTGCATCCAAATTGATTAATCGGTGCCATTCTGACAAATTCAAGATAAAATTATACCAATCCACCTATATAAGATGAACTAGCAATAAAGTGGTGTTTTGGGAAAAAGCATTTAAAACTGAATTTTTGCCAAGATGATCATGATGCAATGCCATGTATGATATGAAGTACCAATTCTAATAACTAGGATATGACATCCATATTCTTCGGAATTTCTTTACGGAAAAGAAAAATCGCATCATCACTCGGGAAACTAAGAATGTTATTTTTCGATAGTTGGAAAGTCACACCAACGACATTGTTTACTACTAGAAGATGCACCCATCTACCTCCAAAAAGACGTTTAATTCAAGAGAAATCTGTCACACTTAATTATAGCTAAAGTTTGACCTTATTTCATTAAATCGGCAAGTCAGTGAAGTGTGCAAACTTAGCTAGGGAGTTTGAAAAATGGAATTCTAAGAAACCGTGGTCCACTTTGTGTGATAATTGGGACGGATGCATTTTCTTCTAACTGTGGTAGGTCTTTTAGGAATAAGTTGCTTAACTGAACACAATCGGGGGAAGCACAAGTTACATCAAGGACCTCATAAAATTTGAAGTTACACCAAAGTCAATGCATTTAGCACAAGGTTTCTAAAACTAAGCAATGGAGTGTATTTTGAGGTTTGCGCATACTAGCGTTCGTAATGCTAAAGACTATCAATAGAATCTTCTAGATGCTAAAAATGGAAAAGAGGATCCGAAGGTTAGCATTGTTTGGATTTGTCAGTTATGATCCAATGGTAAAGTATATGTTTTTTCTATTAAAACAACATAATGTCAATGAACTACCTGGGCAGAGTGGTTGGATTGTCAACGGAGTGTGAATAATGGCGGAGAATGCCGCCCAGGGTACTGAGGAGGATTGGTTTCTTTATTATAGTAGCTTACGTGTGCAAAGTGCCAGTAAGAATGGGTGTCTGATTGGACGCAGTAGGTTGTAGTGACCCGAACCCAGCGTAGCCAGAGATGTGGTGACTGGTAGGTTGGGACCAGTGCGCAGTGGGGTTTGGGGATCTGCTTCCCGAACGGTCTCTTCTTGGATTTCTCCCTATCATCATACAATATGAGTGTGGTTGTATGTCACATCCCAAATTTTAGATTTGGTACTGCATAAAATTCATGGCATTGCATCATGATCATCCTTGCAAAATTTCGGTTTGAAAAGGTTTTGACAAAACAAACCACTTGCATTTGCATTTTGACACCTACACATGAACATTTGGTTTTACCATGCCCTTGTTAAAAACATTATATTTTGGGTGTATGGAAGGCACTGGTGCATAGAGGGTTCCGCCATGAACCCGTGGCTCTTTGAATCGCCCGAATTGGAGCTTCGTAGAAGAAGTTATGGCAAACTGAATTTTGATGATTAGAGTAGACACTGTTCTGTCAGAAATTCCAGTTAAAAATTTGACAGAGAAAAAGAAAGGGAAAAGATAAAAAAAAAGAGAAACAGCCAGCCGGGCTGCGGTCCAGCCGGCCCAGCCGCGCAGCAGCCGAGCGCCAGCCCGCCACCAGCCAGCAACCGCGCGTGCCGCGCGGCGCATAGAATCTGCCGCCGCCGCCTGTCAGCCTCGCTGGCGAGCGGGCCCGGCTCGTCAGCGCTGACGCGTGGGACCCACCTGTCAGCCGAGTTCTTCTCCAAAACGTGTGCTGCACCAAATCCACCGGCCGTTTCCGAACCGATTTCTCCGAGATTTTTGCCTATATCCATCTACTTGTTTCCCTCTTCCAAACCCTCAAAGAATCATTGTCAATCGCGCCGCCTACACGGAGCAATTGCTCGCCGGAGTTCATCGCCGCCACCGCGCCATTGACGAGGTGAGCACCGCCGCCGCACACGCCCCGCCTTCCCCCTCGCCTCGCGAGCCCGCGAGCTCGCCGCCACTGCCTCCTGACCCGCCCTTCCCCTCCTTACCTGCAGGATCACGCCACCGCCGAAGCCGACCCCGCCGCCGCCACTTCGGCTGACCGTGGACATCGCCCACGAGCTCGCCGACCACCGCTGTCGCCTCGAGGAGCACCGCCAGCTTGCCACCGACGCCGTCCCGCCCTCATCCGCCGCCAGCACCGCCGCCACGAGCTCGCCACCGCCCTCCGGTGAACACCTCGCTGCCTTGCTTCCCTGCCGCTCGATCTTGATCCAATGGTCCAGATGGACCATTGACTAGTCAGCTCTGACCACTGACTAGTCAGCGCGCCACGTCAGCGCGGTTAGCCGGTCAAAGTTGACTGAGATTTTTTTTAATCGATTTATTTGGCAGATTTAGTTGCAATCTTGAAAAATTGATATCTTTAGATCTACTGGGCCAAAAATTGCAAATAAAATATATTTGGATTCAGTATCTCACGTAGAATATTGCTGTACAGTCGCTTTAGACTTTTACAGCAAGGTTTTGCCTCAGTTAATTAAATGATTTAATGCTCTTTTTTGAGTAATAAATTCATAGAATAAGTTCTGTAACTCCAAAAATTGCAAAGAAGATGTCTCTGAAATCAGTAGAACAAAAGGAATCCTTTAGTAAATTAAAAAGTTAGGCTTGTCGTACTGGTTTGGCAGAACCTAAGCAAAGGCTTTCTGGAGTATTTTAATTACCCAGGGCTTTATACAAAACCTTTTTGAGAAATTCCAATTGGTACTAACTCTATTTTGAGTTGCCTACACATTGGAAATTTTCCAAGATTTTACAAACAGTATGTTAGCAGTGGATAATTATTTAGTTTCTAGCTCTATTATTTGAGCATTATAAATTGCATGCCTTGTTTTCTTTGCATTTAAAATATTTCCCATGCATGCATACAGTAGGTACTGAATAGGAATATGTGATACTACAGTAGCAATGTTCAACTTGTCATGCATGCATCTTGCATCGTCTTTGTTTGCATATGATTGTGGATGGTTTGTTTATATGATTGCAATTGTATCGTGTAGATTGTGACGAGTGCAACGCTTGCTCGTGTGTCGATTGTTCATCCGACCGCTACAGCCAAGGCAAGCAGATGCTACTTTGTTCATGATGTTATTCTACCATTTTCAATCCATTGTCGTGTATTTTGTAGATGCATGTGTACGAATATTATTATCGCTATGCTATGTCCTATTATGTGGTAGGGCTTTCCTGTAGATGAGCCACCATTGATAGATGTGCTTAGCCATGCTATGATGAACGAGGGCTAGGTTACATCATTGAAAGTTGTTTCTAAATACGTTGGTTTGCGAAAACTAAAAAAAACATAATCAATGAATCTCCTAGGTGTGATGGGATTGATAATTTTTTGTGGTATCATTGCGGAAAGGCACCCAGGTATCAAGAGAAAATGATTGGCTTTTTTATTTTGTAGCTTACGTGTACAACCATGTGTCAATAATGAAATGGGCGGTTGGTTGGACTCAGTAGGTTGTGGTAACTCGAACCCACGTATCCAGAGATGTAGAATTTTGGTAGGTTGGACCGGTGCGTGTCGGGTTTGGGGAGCTACTTCCCGAACGGTCTCTTCTTGGACTTCTCCCCATCATCACCCAATATGAGAGTGGTGGTACGAGCTGGGCTGGCCAACTCACATGGATAAAGTGTACTAACCCCTGCAGGGTGTATAATCTAATCAATTAGCCGTGTCCTCGGTTATGGACGTCTGAGTTGCTTGATATTGATTTTATGACATGTTTCTCGCTCATTCCAATTTCATAATTGCTTTAATGTTGATGGGTTAACTTAATTGGGATCTCAAAGAAAATCAAAAACTGTTTGTGAAAGTAGGACAAAGGATTTTGTAAATGCAAGCTAGCCACAGCTCCACTTGCCAAATATGCATGTAGTTGTTAGCTCTATTGTCTCCTTTAATAGCTGTACTTGCCATACATTCCATGTATTGACCCTTCGGGGCTGCTACATTTCATGTTGCAGGATATTCCGATTCTGAGTAATCGATTTAGGCCACGGTACTCCACTCGGCACTTGTTCACTTGTGGGCAATTTGAAGAATGGAGGATTTACTATATTTATGCTGCTACTTGAATAATTTGAGCTAGCCTTGAGCTAAGATTTTATTGTAATAATGATACTCTGGATCTTCTTTATTTATGATACACGGATATTTTGCTACGTTACTCATCTTATTCTATTGTGGGCCAATGAACCAATCCAGGGATTGGCATGTCACATAGAAGCTACGGTATTTTCAGAACCGTATTGTTACAAGATGGTATCAGAGCCCGTGTGTCGACTGTAGGATCATGACCTAGGTTTGGATTAGGAAGCCATAGAATTATTAAAGCTTATATTAACTTTGTCTTTCATCTTATGCCTTTCACTCTCGTAAATTATTACCATATGCTATTCTCACACTATCCTCTTTTAATTGATAGATGGGAGAAGTCATGACTGAGTATGCGACAATGGAGTCACCAAGGCCCTTTGCAAGACAGTTGGCACAGCTTTCACAGTCATTGGGATTGCCACTGCCGATGTTCAGGGGAAGAAGGCTGTACACCTATGGATATGGCGAGGATGCATGGGAGATCACCACTTTCATCTTCAGGGATGCCGCCTTGCCAAACCCTGTGCATCTGATCTATACCAAGACATACTACAACTGGGGACTTGGAATAAACTTGGCCCTGCATGAAGCCCTATCACGCCAGTGCCATCTTGTCCGACACCTCCTGCTAGAAGACTCACCCTACCGTGACTATGAAAGGCGTGATGAGGATGGAAACGTTGTGGTTACCCCGGGCGACAGGAACAACATGCCGCCCCGTCGGAGGCACATAGAAGATATGGAAAAGGAGAATGGAGCTCTAGCTGAGAAAGTGATGATGGTAAAGGAGATAGCAGATTTTGCTAGCAATGGTATGGTGGTCCAGGGACAGGAGATAGAGACCTTGCATGAAGCTGTGGATGTTCTAAAGAATGCACTGATAGGTAGGGATACAACCATAGCACAGCTTAATGGGACCGTGCAGGAAAACAATCAGACCATACAGCAGCTGCAAGGTACCGTCCAGGAGAGGGACCAGACTATTGAAGATATGGCATCCTAGATTTCCGCTCTCCAAGCACAGCTGAATCCACCCTCTGATGATGACAATGGAGATGATGGCAACAATGATGATGATGATGACAGTGGGAACGATGATGATGATGATGATGAGGACGAGGATGATGATGATGGAGATGATGATGGTGGAGGAGATGAAGTTGTTGCAGCCACAGCAGAGAATGAAGAAGAAGAGGAGGACCCAGAAGAGGTGGAGTTCGAGATTTCAATTGATGACTCAGGAGAGGTGTATACTCCGCCGCCATGGTTGGTGCGTGGACAGAAGCTCCAACGTATGAGTGCGAGGACCTACTGCAACCTCTTCATGAAGTAGATAGATGCCCAACAATTAGTCTTCGTTAGGTAAAATCGTTAGGTTTAGTCTCGATCGATGTAAAACTTAATTACTGTTATTTTAAGAGTGTTTAGTTGCTCCTATGTGTACTCCAATATCTCATGATTATTTGTGCGAATTTTATAGAAGAGTTATGGCAAGTTTTGGTTGATATCTGAGTTTTTCCTGATGCAGTTTTCTGCTGACATAGCTGTACTGAACGATTTTTCATATTTTACTGGTACTGGTAAAAATATGAAATAATAGGGATGGTTCGAAACTCTCTGTACTGTATACACAAAAATCAGCAAAAATCCCTAACGCGTTTAAGTCAGGTAGAAAAATTCGTGAACACTGTTGGACTGTTCTGACAGATTCCTGTTTTTGATGCTTTGTTGACCTTTTATGTGAATAACTGTTGCCAACTCTTCTAAAAACTATTTCAGTAGACATATACTTCTAGGATAACCCCTGGGATGTTGCTGGATCATTTGTTTGCTGATGTGTTGCTTGCTTGAGATTGTCTGTGATTGTTTTGTTGTTGTTTGGTCATAATGCATGGGTAGAATCCTGTTTTCGTAATCGATTCTTTCTAAGCTTACCTGTGCTGAACCGCAGAT
The DNA here is from genome assembly GCA_916181665.1 of Avena sativa. NCBI lineage: Eukaryota > Viridiplantae > Streptophyta > Magnoliopsida > Poales > Poaceae > Avena > Avena sativa. The sequence goes on from OV702294.1 coordinate 454,553,016, forward strand.
GCCTCCCCGTCGTCAACCTACTGAGTTGGAGCAGATCATGGTAGCTCAGGCACAGCTGACCCAAGTTATGACCCAGTTCATGGAAGCTCAGAACAACAACAACAACAACAACAACAACAATGGGAACAACCAGCCTCAGGGAGATGCACTTACTAGATTTCTGAGGCTAAGGCCAGCGAAGTTCTCTACTGCAACAGAGCCGATGGTTGCTCTCGACTGGTTGCGTTCAGTCAACAAGGATCTGGTAACTGTTGGGTGCACAGATGCTGAGAAGGTGAGATTTTCCGCTCACCTACTGGAGGGACCAGCTGCTTCGTGGTGGGACACTTTTCAGATCACCCACCCTTTAGAAACTGTGACTTGGGCAATGTTTGAGGAAGGTTTCAGGACCAACCACGTATCTTTAGGAGTTCTGAGCCTGAAAAGGAAGGAATTTCGCAACTTGCGCCAAACCAACCGCACCGTGGCTGAGTATATTGAGGAGTTCAACAACCTGTCTCGTTATGCACCTGAGGATGTTGACACTGATGCAAAAAGGAGGGAGAGATTCCTGGATGGCCTCAGTGATGACCTTTCAGTGCAGCTGCTGGTGGTTTATTGTCCCACTTTCCAGGAGCTTATGGACAAGGCTAGGATCTTACAAGGAAAGCATAAGCAGGTGGAAAACCGCAAGAGAAAAAGCAGCAATTACCACTCTAGTTCTCACCACAAGTCTCGCACTTCTTATGATGGATACTCCAAGCATGGGGGAAGTGACCATGGGCACCATGGAAGCCATGACCGCCACGACCATGGAGGCGATGGACATCGCCATGATAGCCACAAGAGCAACCGCCACAGCCACAAGGGAGGACACACTCACCATTCTGGAGGACACAGTGGACATGCCCACAACCGTGATCACAGCTTTGTGAAGAAGGACCTGAGTGAGGTGACATGCTTCAAGTGCGGCCAGAAGGGACATTATGCAGACAACTGTCTAGAGAAGAAGGGACTGAAGCCAGGCAACAACCAGAAGGCCACAGTGAATCACATGAGTGTGGAGCAGATCCCAGATGAGCCTGACCTCGTGATTGGTAAGTTTCCAATCAATACTCACCCTTCACTTATACTTTTTGATACTGGTGCATCGCATTCATTCATATCAAGGGAATTTGTGGATAAGTATAAGTTACCTACGGAGTCTCTAAAAGGGTCTATTAGAGTAAGCTCACCTGGAGGGGATATGATAGCTAGCGCGGGATGCCGCGACTTAACTGTGAGGATTGGAGCACACAATTTCATTGCACATCTGGTAGTTTTGGAGTCACAAGGTTTAGATGTAATTCTGGGCATGGATTGGATGTCTATGCATGGGGGACACATAGATTGTGCACAGCGAGCAGTTTCGCTCAAAACCCCGGATGGTAAGAGGATTAGGTTCAAGCCGGCTGTGCGACCGGGAAGGTGTAAGCTGAATTCTCTTAAGGGGGTTAGCATGGATACTGTGCCTGTGATTAAGGAGTACCCCGACGTGTTTTCGGAAGAGCTGCCAGGGATGCCACCTGACAGGAATGTGGAGTTTCTCATCGATCTGATGCCAGGAACAGGTCCTATAGCAAAGAGACCATATACGATGGATGTGGATGAGCTGAAGGAATTAAAGAAACATCTAAAGAAGCAGTTGGACAAGGGATTTATTCAGCCTAGTTCGTCGTCATGGGGTGCACCTGTTCTATGTGTGGCGAAGAAAGACAGCAGCAAGAGATTATTGGTGGACTATCGCTCGCTGAATGAAGTGACCATCAAGAACAAATACCCCCTGCCGAACATAAATGATTTGTTTGATCAACTGGAAGGAGCGAAGGTGTTTAGCAAAATTGATCTGTGATCGGGTTATTTCCAATTGAAGATCTGGGAGGAGGACATACCAAAAACTGCCTTCACTACTAGGTATGGTTTATATGAGTATACAGTTATGTCTTTTGGACTAATGAATGCTCCGGCATATTTCATGACCATGATGAACAAGGTATTCATGGAGTACTTGGACAAATTCGTGGTGGTGTTTATTGATGACATACTGATATATTCCAAGGATGATGTTGAGCATGAGAAACATCTGCGACTGATTATGGAGAAGCTGAGGGAGCACAAGCTGTATGCCAAATTCAGTAAGTGTGAATTCTGGCTTAACACTGTTGGTTTTCTTGGACACGTGGTGTCAGGAGAAGGAGTCGCTGTTGATACAAGCAAAGTGACTGCCGTAACTGAGTGGGAAGCGCCCAAGAATGTGGGAGATATTCGGAGCTTTTTGGGACTTGCTGGATATTACACGAGGTTCATTGAAAATTTCTCCAAGATTGCTAAGCCAATGACGAAACTTCTGAAGAAGGAGAGGAATTTTGAATGGACGGACGCGTGTGAAGCCAGCTTTCAGGAACTAAAGCGTCGACTAGTGACCGCACCTTTTCTATGTTTACCAGATCTTCAGAAGGATTTCCAAGTGTACTGTGATGCTTCTCGGCAGGGACTTGGAAGTGTGCTGATGCAAGATGGGAGAGTGGTGGCATATGCCTCGCGACAACTTAAACACCATGAGAGGAATTATCCCACACATGACTTGGAATTAGCATAAGTTGTTCATGCGCTCAAAGTATGGAGGCACTACCTAATGGGAAAACACTGTGATGTGTACACCGACCACAAGAGCCTGAAATACATATTTACACAGAAGGAACTGAACATGAGGCAAAGGAGATGGTTGGAGCTTATCAAGGATTATGATATGAATCTGCAATACCACCCAGGAAAAGCCAATGTAGTAGCGGATGCGCTGAGCCAGAAGGTCTATGCCAATGTATTGACTGTTGGGGAATTACCCGAGGATTTGTGCAAGCAATTCAAGGACCTTAGAATGGAGGTAGTGTCAGAAGGATATTTGGCAGCAATGGAAGTCCAACCGACGCTACAGGACAGGATCAGGAAGGCTCAAGTAGGAGACAAGGAGATGGATGAAATAAAGGAAAAGATGAAGGAAGATCGAGCAAAAGAATTCCGCAAGGATGAGCAAGGAACCTTGTGGTATGGAGATCATTTTTGCGTTCCCAACAATCCGGAGATAAGGAGGTTGATTCTGCAGGAAGCTCATGACTCGCCGTATTCCATACATCCAAGCAATACGAAAATGTATATGGACCTAAAGGACAGATTTTGGTGGAACAACATGAAGGGAGACATCGCCGAGCATATTGCCTTATGTGATGTATGTAGCCGAGTGAAAGCGGAACACCAGAAGCCGGCAGGACTGCTGCAGCCATTGCCCGTGCCGGATTGGAAGTGGGATAGAGTGGGAATGGATTTTATCACAGGATTGCCCAGGACCAGGTCAGGATATGACTCCATTTGGGTAGTGGTCGACCATTTGACCAAGGTACCCCACTTTATACCGGTAAAGACAACATACACGAGTGCAAAGTTGGCCAAGATTTATATGGACAGAATTGTGTGCCTACATGGAGTTCCCAAGAGCATTGTATCAGATAGAGGCACCCAATTTACATCGCACTTTTGGCGCCAGCTTCACGAGTCATTGGGAACTAGGTTGGAGTTTAGTACAGCGTTCCACCCCTAGACTGATGGACATACCGAGAGGGTAAATCAGATTTTGGAGGATATGTTGAGAGCTTTCGCCTTGGCTCATGGTTCTAGTTGGGATGAGAATTTGCCGTATGCTGAGTTTTCCTACAACAACAGCTATCAAACCAGCATCAAGACGTCGTCGTTCCATGTACTATATGGGAAAATATGCCGGACACCATTGCTCTGGGATGGAGTAGGGGAACGTCAGCTATTTGGACCAGATTTGATCAAGGACGCCGAGGAGAAGGTCGCCTTGATTAGGGACAGCCTGAAGGTAGCCCAATAAAGACAGAAGAGCTACAGTGACGCCAAGCGCAAGGAAGTGGTGTATGAGATAGGCGATAGAGCATACCTCAGAGTGTCGCCACTACGTGGAATTAAGAGATTTGGAATCAAGGGTAAGCTGGCACCTCGGTTTATTGGACCATATCGGGTCTTGGCACGCAAAGGAGAGGTTGCTTATCAGTTAGAGTTGCCAGAGGCTCTGTCCGCCGTCCACAATGTGTTCCACGTGTCCCAGCTTAAGAAGTGTCATCCGGAGATGGTGGATACACCATTGAGAGACACAGTGCCACTAGAGGAAGTTCAGCTCGAGAATGACTTGACCTATGAGGAGAAGCCGGTCAAGATACTGGAGACAGCGGAGAGGATAACCCATACCAAGACGTTTAGGTTTTGCAAGGTGCAATGGAGCCACCACACCAAAGAGGAAGCCACTTGGGAGCGTGAGGATGACATCCGAGAGGACCACCCGCACCTATTTGCTAGCCACGCCAAATCTCGAGGACGAGATTCATCTTAAGGGGGTTAGTCTTGTCACATACCAAATTTTAGATTTGGTACTACATAACATTCATGGAATTGCATCATGATCATCCTTGCAAAATTTCGTTTTGAAAAGGATTTGACAAAACAAACCACTTGCATTTGCATTTTGACACCTATACATGAACATTTGGTTTTACCATGCCCCTGTTAAAAACATTATATTTTGGGTGTATGGAAGGTACAGTTGCATAGAGGGTTTCTCCACGACCCTGTAGCACTTTGAATTGCCCGAATCAGAGCTTCGTAGAAGAAGTTATGGCAAACTGAATTTTGATGATTAGAGTAGACAGTGTTCTGTCAGAAATTTCAGTTAAAAATTCGACAGAGAAAAAGAAAGGGAACAGATAAAAAAAAAGAGAAACAGCCAGCCGGGGTGTGGCCCAGCCGGCCCAGCCGCACAGCAGCCGAGCGCCAGCCCGCCACCAGCCGCGCAGCAGCCAGCAACCGCGCGGCGCATAGAATCTTCCGCCGCCGCTTGTCAGCCTCGCTGGCAAGCGGGCCCTGCTCGTCAGCGCTGACGCGTGGGACCCACCTGTCAGCCGAGTTCTTCTCCAAAATGTGTGCTGCACCAAATCCTCCGGAATCGGGCCGTTTCTGAACCGATTTCTCCGAGATTTTTGCCTATATCCATCTACTTGTTTCCCTCTTCCAAACCCCCAGAGAATCATTGTCAATAGCGCCGCCTACACGGAGCAATTGCTCGCCGGAGTTCGTCGCCGCCACCGCGCCATTGACGAGGTGAGCACCGCCACCGCGCGTGCCCTGCCTTCCCCCTCACCTCGCGAGCCCGCAAGCTCGCCGCCACCGCCTCCTGACCCGCCCTTCCCCTCCTTACCTGTAGCACCACGCCGCCGCCGAAGCCGACCTCGCCGCCGCCACTTCGGCCGACCGCCGCCATCGCCCACGAGCTCGCCGACCGCCGCCGCCGCCTCGAGGAGCACCGCCAGCTCGCCGCCGACGCCGTCCCACCCTCAGCCGCTGCCGAAGCCCGCCAGCACCGCCGACACGAGCTCGCCGCCGCCGCCCTCCGGTGAGGACCTCGCCGCCTTGCTTCCTTGCCGCTCGATCTTGATCCAATGGTCCTGATGGACCATTGACTAGTCAGCTCTGACCGCTGACCAGTCAGCGTGCCACGTCAGTGCGGTCAGCCGGTCAAAGTTGACTGAGATTTTTTTAATCGATTTAGTTGCAATCTTGAAAAATTCATATCTTTAGATCTACTGGGTCAAAAATTGCAAATAAAATATGTATGGATTCAGTGTCTCACGTAGAATATTGCTGTACAGTTGCTTCAGTTAATTAAATGAGTTAATGCTCTTTTTAGAGTAATAAATTCATAGAATAAGTTTTGTAACTCCAAAAATTGCAATAAGATGTCCCTGGAATCAGTAGAACAAAAGGAATCCTTTAGTGAATTAAAAAGTTAGGCTTGCAGTACTGGTTTGGCAAAACCTAAGCAAAGGATTTCTGGAGTATTTTAATTACCTAGGGCTTTATACAAAACCTTTTTGAGAAATTCCAATTGGTACTGACTCTATTTTGAGTTGCCTACACAGTGGAAATTTTCCAAGATTTTACAAACAGTATGTTAGCAGTGGCTAATTATTTAGTTTCTATCTCTATTATTTGAGCATTATAAATTGCATGCCTTGTTTTCTTTGCATTTAAAATATTTTCCATGCATGCATACAGTAGGTACTGAATAGGAATATGTGATACTACTGTAGCAATGTTCAACTTGTCATACATGCATCTTGCATCGTCTTTGTTTGCATATGATTGTGGATGGTTTGTTTATGTGATTGCAATTGTATCGTGTAGATTGTGACGAGTGCAACGCTTGCTCGTGTGTGGATTATTTATCCGACCTCTACAGCCAAGGCAAGTAGATGCTACTTTGTTAATGATATTGTCCTACTATTTTCAATGCATTGTCGTGTATTTTGTAGATGCATGTGTAGGAATATTATTATCGATATGCTATGTCCTATTATGTGGTAGGGCTTTCCTATAGATGAGCCACCGTTGGTAGATGTGCTTAGCCATGCTATGATGAACGAGGGCTGGGTTACATCACTGAAAGTTGTTTCTAAATACATTGGTTTGCGAAAACTAAAAACAACATAATCAATGAATCTCCTGGGTGTGATGGGATTGATAATTTTTGGTGGTATCATTGCGGAAAGGCACCCAGGTATCAAGAGAAAATGATTGGCTTCTTTATTTTGTAGCTTACGTGTACCACCATGTGCCAATAATGAAATAGGCGGTTGGTTGGACTCAGTAGGTTGTGGTAACTCGAACCCACGTATCCAGAGATGTAGAATTTTGGTAGGTTGGACCGGTGTGTGTCGGGTTTGGGGAGCTACTTCCCGAAAGGTATCTTCTTGGACTTCTCCCTATCATCACCCAATATGAGAGTGGTGGTACGAGCTGGGCTGGCCAAGTCACATGGGTAAAGTGTACTAACCCCTGCACGGTGTATAATCTAATCGATTAGCCGTGTCCCCGGTTATGGACGTCTGAGTTGCTTGATATTGATTTCATGACATGTTTCTCGCTCATTCCAATTTTATAATTGCTTTAATGTTGATGGGTTAACTTAATTGGGATCTTTTCAAAGAAAATCAAAAACTGTTTGTGAAAGTAGGACAAAGGATTTTGTAAATGCAAGCTAGCCACAGTTCCACTTGCCAAATATGCATGTAGTTGTTAGCTCTATTGTGTCCTTTAATAGCTCTACTTGCCATACATTCCATGTATTGACCCTTGTGGGGCTGCTACGTTTCATGTTGCAGGATATTCCGATTCTGAGTAATCGATTTAGGCCACGGTACTCCACTCGGCACTTGTTCACTTGTGGGCAATTTGAAGAATGGAGGATTTACTATATTTATGCTGCTACTTGAATAATTTGATCTAGCCTTGAGCTAAGCTTTTATTGTAATATTGATCCTCTGGATCTTCGTTATTTATGATACATAGATATTTTGCTATGTTATTCATCTTATTCTATTGTGGGCCAATGAACCGATCCAGGGATTGGCATGTCACATAGAAGCTACGGTCTTTTCAGAACCGTAGTGTTACATTGTACGAGCTGGGTTGGCTAGGTCACATGGGTAAAGTGTGCAAACCCCTGCAGGGTGTAAAACTAAGTGCTTAGTCGTGTCCCGGTTACAGACGAATGAGTTGCTTGATATAGAGGCTATGACATATTCTCACTCATCCTTATTTATTGGTTACTAAAACTTGATGGGTGAACATAATGGGTTGATGTGAATCAAATTGGTTTAATAAAGTAAGACAAAGTGTTTGAAAAATGCAAGCTAGCCAAAGCTCCACCAGCAAAATAAGCATGTAGTTGCTAAGTGTTTTATCTCCCTACTTAGCGCTACTTGCCATACATTCCATGTATTGACCCTTCGGTGCTGCTATGTTTTATGTTGCAGGATATACTGATTCTGAGTGATCAGCTAGGTCACGGTACTTCACTCTACATTTGTTTGCTTATGAGCAATTTGAAGATTGAAGGAGTTATTTACTTATGTTTGATACTTGAATAAGTTTGGGCTAGCCTTCGAGCTAAGCATTATTATAATAAATGAATACTCTGGATCCTTCATTATTTATGATACATAGATATTTTACTTTGATATTCATCTATGTTCTATGTGAGCCAATGAACCGATCCAGGGATTGGCATGTTGCATAGAAGCTACATTATTTTCAGTATTGTAGTGTTACAGATGGTATCAGATCCCGTGTGTTTACCGTAGGATCGTGACCTAGGATTGGAATAGGAAGCCATAAAATTAATTAAGATTATATTAACTCTATCTTTCATCCTTATGCCTTTTCATTCTTGTAAACTCTTATCATTTGCTATTCTCACACTTTTCTATTTTAAATCATAGATGGGATAAGTCACCAGGGTTGAGAATGCTAGGATCCATTCACCAAGACCCTCTGCGAAGCAACTAGGGGAGCTCCTGCAGGCGTTGAACCTGCTGCTTCCAATGTTCAAAGGAAGGTGATTGCATACCTATGTGTATGGAGATGCCATATGGGAGATCACAATCATTATCTTTGGAGATCCCACCATGCCAAACCCTGATAATCTGGTCTACACCAAGAGGTATGTCACCTGGGAGCAAGGAGTAAACTTGGCTATGCATGAGGCGTTGTCACTCCTATGCGAACTTCACCAACACCGGCTGCCACTGAACTCCCCTTTCCGTGAGTTTGGAAGACGATATTCAAATAGAAATGTTGTGGTTACTGATGACTGCAAGTGCATAGATAAATTGTAGCTAGTTTCAAAGTAAAGATATCGAACCCACAGAGAGTTATTGTTAAAGGTCTTTATGCCCCTCGTCACGATCTACCAAAAGATACTTGTAAGCTACCTTTGATCTCAAGTAAAGAGTGTTTGAAAGGATTTTGGTTGTGTGTACAAAAGTAGTTAAAATAATTAAAATAAAACAATTAGCAAGTTCATATGAAAGCGTGGGTGAATGCAATAGGGCTATAACGTCCTCGAGTATGTAGGATACTCCTCTAGCATAGTGTTTTCATTATTAATAATTTAAGATAACATACTTCTTGTGTCATGAAATGTATGGAGAGAGCTCCATAATAAGATGTTCACTACAGGGCTCGTAGGAAGCCACTTTGTTGATCCAAGAGTGAGTTCACCTCTAAATAACCACTGCGATTCCTAAGAGCAGTCACCCATCAAACCACCACAATTAAGGGTTTTCCCGTGGATATCGTAATTAGCTTAGGGAGTCCCTCTTTATTCCTCCTTTGACCGCGTAGTTCACGAGCCGGTGCCAATCTGTCACGGGGCAATTCCGGGTATGATCCCAAAGCATGTCCAAAGGATTTATCCCTCCCTTTAGTACCATGGGAAAATGGTACGTGGTCGACTTTCAGATACCATCTAAAGAGAGAGATCAAACACAATATCAATCATAGACCAGCAAGTCGTATGGACACAAGATCATACCATCTTTATTTTAAATTCATAATAGTGCTAGGGTTTCTCCATCTCCCCAAGAACAAAGGAACTACTCACTCATGGAAGCATTTAACAACATCATCATAATCAAATGGATGGATAAAAGTAATGGAATAGATCTAGTGCAAACCATAATTGAATCTGGAATTACAAGAATATCTAATTGATGACAAATGAGAGTAATGGTGGTGATGTAGATGTAGAGGTTGATGATGAAGGGGATGATGTGTTGTCCTCCAATGATCCGTGGATCAGCGGGGATTTCTCCCTAGCCAAGTTCCTCCTTCATATCCCTTTTAGATGTGGTTTTTCGTGGTTTCTAGTGGATGTGAATGTCGGATCCCCCTGCCGTCTTTGCCAGGAGAAACTATTTGACAAGACGAACTCATCAGCACATGGTATGGGAAGACGGTATGGGAGGCCCCGCCTATACCGCTGGTTGTTATGGGCTTTGTATGCTTCTCCTCGTTTGGTATTTTCCCAGGTGAAAAGGAAATCCATAAAATGACTTTTTTTGAAGTTTATCTACTGCAGGGAGACCTCCACAGCCCTTTATTCAAAATTAACTAGAGGTTCAAAAATATGTACAAACCGAGAAAAGAAAAAAAGAAAACTAAAAAACTAATTAGAAAAAAGCAAAATTACAACGGATTGTCAATCCAATTTGACAGTACTGCAACTTTAGAACTTTTAATTCTATGTTTGAGCAAGGAGACATCTTGGACAAATCGAGCCTTTCGTGATTTGAAAGTTGGCATCATCCTTTTAAAAATATTATTGTTTCTTTGGCTCCAAATATTCCAGCAGGCTAAGATGACTATCTCAACAAAACACAGGCCTGAGAACTTTTTCTTTGCATCTTTAAACATTTATGGACCTGAACCCGTACCCTAATTGATCTGCAAATATGTCCAAACTCTGACACTGTAGTTACATTCAAAGAATAAATGAGACCAATCCTCCAGAGTCTGACATGGACATAACACACAATCTGAATCAGTAGTCACATTCCAATGTCTTCTTTATTATCATTTCCTTTGTGTTAATTCTATCATGTAAGATTAACCAAGCAAAGACCTTGTGCTTTGACATACATTTACTCTTCCATAGCCACTTAGAAGGGAAATGATCTGGGATAAGATCGAAGTGAGATTTGTACACCATATTTACAGAGTAATCCTCTGACTTTGACAACTTATTATCTCATTTATCCCGTACATGTGGGTCAATGCTGACATGTTGCAGTTGGATTTGTAACCTTAAAAGTTCTGCATTGGCTTCATCCGATAAAGGCAGTTGAAATGCCTCCTCCAACTATACTAATGCAATGGCTTGTTGAACTGAGCAATTATTATCAAGATCAAAAGAGAAAATCCTTGGATAAGACTGGGCTAAAGGTAGATTATTCCAAGAATCTAACCAGAATAAAGCTGAATCACCTTTACCAATTTTACAAACTGGCAGAGATCGAAAGTCTTCTTCAAATTTCATAATACTTTTCCACCAAAAGGAGCCACAAACAGTAACATTGTGAGGCACCTCATTGTAATAATAAGCATTTTTAACCAACTTTACCCATGGAAGATCCTCATTATTATACAATTTGTGCAGATGTTTCAAGAGTAGACATTTGTTTTGAATTTCCAAATTTATTACGCCTAAACCACCTTTCACTTTTGGCTTGCAAATCATGTCCCATGAGGCAAGTGAGTTTATCCTCCCATCTTCTTTCTTTTTCCTCCATAAACAGTGCCTTGTTGCTCTATTTATTACTTCAAAGAATCCTTTTGGAATTTCAAGAGAACATAGGTAGTGTAGAGGCATTGAGGAAATCACAGAGTTTACAAGGATTAACCAATCTCCATAACAAAGGAAGGAGGCAGTGGCAGTAAGCCTTCTTTCCACTCTATCAATTAAAGGTGACATATCTTTGATAGTTGGTTTTGTAATCCCCATAGGAAAACCTAGGTATGGAAATGGTAGGGTAGCAGTAATACAGCCAATTTCCAAAGCAAGCAAACCGGCATCATCTTCATTCATATTGGTTGGAATCAGAGCTGATTTATGAAAGTTGACTTTTAGTCCCGTGAAGGAGTAATACTCATCCAATATTTCTCTTAGTATAAGTAACTGATCAGGATCCGCTTGTGTGAAAATGATGGTGTCATCAGCATATTGAACAATAGGGAAGTCATAGGTTCCTCTATTTGGGATAGGAGTTCTCAGTCTTCCATCTCTATAAGCCTTGTTTATGAAACTTTGTAATAGGTCCCCTCCTAGTACATACAGTAAAGGAGATAGGGGGTCACCCTGTCTAACCCCACGCTTACAATAAAAGTTTCTTCCCGGAACGCCATTCAGCAATATAGAGGACGAACCAGAAGAGCGAATTTCTTTTACCCAGCCAATAAAAACTTCATCAAATCCTTTACACCTCAGAATCCTGATAATTGCTTCATGTTCAATAGTTTCAAAAGCCTTTTCAAAATCCATCTTGATAATTATTGTTATCCTCTTAGAAACATGGCATTGATGCAAATATTCAAAAGTCCAACCAAGACAATCATGTATTATTCTGCACTTAATAAATCCATATTAGTTGTTATGAATACATCTCTTTATTTCCTTGTGAAGTCTGTTGGCAGCTAGTTTAGTCAGAAATTTCAAATAGGTATTTGTGAGAGAAATGGGTATAAAGTCATTAACTGTCTTAGGGCCATTCTTTTTTGGAACCAGAGTGATATAGGAACCATTTATGCTCTCAAGTGGTGTGAGGCCCTTATGGAAATCATGACACAGCTTGATAAAATCATATTTAATAATATGCCAACATTTTTTAACAAAAGCTCCATTGAATCCATCAGGGCCTGGTGCCTTGTCAGTTTTCATAAATTTTACTACATCCTAGTAGATTATCCACTTCTTGAATCAATTCTGGTAGATCTGCTCTATTCTCAACACTAGTAGAAACCCCCATTCGGTTCTTATAACATCTCCATAATGCATCAGCTTTGTCACTGTGATTGATTAATGTATTTCCATGTTCATCTTTTATCTCATTGATCACATTGCGCCTGTACCTTTCTTTGGCCTTAGCATGAATTTTTTTTGAATTTTCTCCTCCAAACTTTACCCATCATATGGTGCATCTATTCCTCCAATAGGTTGACTGAATATTCAATAATCTTTTAAGGTGTAGCTTTACAATATTATTGAAATTAAATTCAGGTCTCCTGAGAATTCTCTTATCTTCAATATCATCAAGCATTAGAATGACCTTATTACATTTTTCTATCAGAGCTTTGATATGAGACAGCCTTTTCCCCCACTTTTTAAGAGCATATCTTGTATTTTTGAACTTTGCAGTTATCATGATGGTAATAGGACCTTCCTTAACCACATCAATAAAACCAGGTTGCTGAAGCCACATATTCTCAAATCTGATTTTTTTTTTGCTTTTGGAATGTTTGTGGAAATGTTTACCACACAAGGAATGCGATCAGAAGTTGTTTTTGATAGTGGATTGACCATAGTGTTGGGATATTGGAGTGTCAAATTGCAAGAAGTGAAGAACTAGTCAAGCTATTCTAATAGTGGGTTGTCCTGCATACTGGACCAAGTGAAGTTTCTTCCTTTTAAAGGCAACTCAATAAGGCCAAGGTGACTAAGATTCATGTCAGCCCCATCTTTATTCCTATTCTCAACTGATCGAATAAAGTTGAAATCCCCTACCAACAACCAGTGGTCATGGACAGGTATTTGCAAATCATAAAGCCATTGTACAAAATTGTCTCTCTCCTGACCTTTGCAAGGCCCATATACATTCACTAAAGTCCAATTTTCAGAGTTGTGTGAAGGGGTGAATTTTACTTTGATTGCAGCTCTGTTTATTTCTATTAGTTCTCCTCTGAATATAGAACTGTTCCATAAGACAATAATACCTCCAGATGCCCCAAGCGATGGTGAGAAGATAAATTGGTCAAAACATTTAGGACAAAACGATCTTATCACTTAAGTGATAAAATGACTTTTATCACTTAAAATACCATATTATAGTATAATATGATAGCTTTAATTGATATGTTCATAATAGACTTAGTAATTTGGGATCCTGCTGAAATAAAGACAAAAGGTGCATGCAAACGCATTGAAATACAAAGATCCCTACTCTATTTGTGTAAAACAAAAGGTAAATATGCTTAAATTTTGGACTCAACAACTCCCCCAAACTAGGATCTTGCTTGTCCCCGAGAAAGATGGTGGCTTATGGACAAGATCAACATGTTCATGAGACACGAGTCATTACAATAAATGAGGCAAAAATTTGAAAACTGAATACAACATCGGATGTAGAGAAGCGTCGGGGGTATTATCATACCCATACACATTACATGACTTAGAGGCTTCCACACCTTATCTAGTATTAATGAAATTATAAGAATCTTCTAGTGATTTAACATATCATATAATCATTGAGTTTAGATATTGAGATCTTGGTTTAGTAATGAAGATTCATGATCACTCTTTTTCCTCTTGATTTTTTTAGTTGTTCTCTCTTTTTGCTTCTTTTTCATTTTTTCTAAACATGCATATCTCATTCTTTACTTTTCACCTATATTGTTCAGTTGTTTGATCATGCTCACTAATTTGATGGCTATGAAGAAAACTCTTAATTATAATATGTTGCCAGATTTTTTCTTCTCATAGCCTAATCAATACTATTATTGGTGTGGAAGTCCCTAAAAATCATGATAGCTATACAAGTATCATAACACTCAACCTAGTTCAATCATCTAATATAATAATCATAAATCATAACATACTACGAATATCATAAAGTCTTGCAACCCAATAGATATAAATCATCTCTTGAATAAAGGGAACTTGAAGTTGATGCAACTAATGTAAACTCTGGAATTAAAGTCTAACATGCATGCAGAAAAGTAAATATGCTAAAAACTGTAAGATAGATTTACAAGGTTCTCATAGATCCCCTAGGCTTGGAATCAAATCAATGGATCAAATACTTCACTATGTTTTCTTACTCCTTAGGGGTGAAGAAATTATCTTCCCCTTCCTCTTCGTCAGCTTTGAGGCTGCAGGCAAGAGCAATACATGCAAATCTGGTGGACATCTCCATAACTCCAGCATGGAGTTCGGTGATTATCTTGCTTATAATCTTCCTGTCATGAACCATCTCCATGATAATCTCGGTTAGGAGTTGTACTCTAACGTTAATTTCATCGACCATTATTTCTAGGTCTTTGCACATCATCTAGTAAGAATCAACTCCTTCCCAATAGTTTCAACACAAGTTTTAGAAATTTTCTAAAGACTTTCGATCTTTTCTCAAATCTCATCGCGCTTTTCTTCTTTGTGAAAAGAAGATCCAGGAGGAGATTTGAGACAAGATCTACACAAATTATACCTATAAGGATTTTGTGGGTACTCTTCATTGGTCTTCCTTTGCTCCACGTGCCTAAGCATCTCCAACTTCTATGGAAACATATGTTCCTAGTTAGGGAGAGGAACGACTTGTGGCGGCTCGTGGAGCGAGGAGGACGAAGTGTCTCCCTTATATTCCTTCTTCTTAGCTTGAGCTTGAGATGCGTCATCCTTCTTGGTCCAGATCTGCTTGATATGAAAAGGCTGCATAACCCTCGAACGATCAAGAGATCTGAGTTTTCATTACAAAGGTGTAGAAAATGCGGCTAAAGATCTGAGATTTGTCAATAGAAATAAAAACGATAAAAAAAAGAAAGAAGTCAATTAGGCTAATAAGATAGCCTATGGAGTCAGTAACGGGGTCGGTACATGCGGATCCCTTTCGTACCACGTGCCCATACCTATAACTTACCGCCTACTCTGTGTTTTCTATTTTTTTACTAGGTATGATCGAATAGAGGACTAAAACTGTACCAGTAATGACCTGCAGTACGGGTTACGCGCGCTCATATGGCCTAGTCATATTT
Organism: Avena sativa; assembly: GCA_916181665.1. Taxonomy (NCBI): domain Eukaryota; kingdom Viridiplantae; phylum Streptophyta; class Magnoliopsida; order Poales; family Poaceae; genus Avena; species Avena sativa. The sequence goes on from OV702294.1 coordinate 454,568,460, forward strand.
ATACGGAGAAAAATGCTCGGAGGGTCCCGTGCTGATAACGACCAGTGGTATGAGCGCGGCTGCCTGTATTTCCCGCCCATACGAGGTCATAAAACAGCCGAGTAAGATCAGAATAATAAAAGAGAGTTAAAGAAAAAGATGAAACAAGCTAAAAAGGTTTCAAACCAGAAAAAATACATGAACCTATGATTTTGTTATCCCATTCCATTAAAATCTTCTATACAAATCAAAGAAGCTACTTTGGCAGTATTAACCTCCTGACTCTCTAATGCTTTAGCCTTTGCCCATTGACGACCCAAGATGACGAATAAGGTGTAGTGTTTTTTAATCTTACTACTCCCGAATGGTATGCCTCCTCGACCTCAAAAGGTCCTTCCCGTCTAGACTTCAATTTTCGTACAAAAATCTTAAGCCAAGAATTGTAGAGAAAAACTTTATCCCTCGATTAAATTCCTTATCCTCTATTTTTGATCATGCCATTTCTTCACTTTCTCTTTAAATATCCTATCATTTTCGTAAGCCTCATTTCTGAGTTCATCCAAAGCATGAATACCTTGTTAAAAGTATTGACCTGTTCACAATTTTCTAAAGTATGACCTTGATCTTCCGGTTAGATAATTCCACTTGCCCACTAGTTTGAGGGTGGTAGGGTGAGGCTACTCGATGGTCCACTCCATATTTCTGAACTACCTTGTTAAAAGTTCCCTTCATAAAATGAGTCTCGCCATCAGTAATCAACAACCGAGGTACTCCAAACTTGGGTAAAATGATTTACTTTAACATCTTAATGGAGGCAGCTTCATTTGCATGAGAATTAGGTATAGCTTCCACCCATTTAGTAATGTAATCTACAATAACAAGAATATGAGTATAACTATTATACGGGACAAATGGTCCCATAAAGTCCATTCCCCATACATCGAATGGTTCTATTACTAAATTATATTTCGTATTCATTTCTTGTGATTTACCAATATTACTCCTGCGCTGGCAAGCATCACAATTTCTAACATATTCGTTAGAGTCTTTAACTAATGTAGGCCACTTTAGCTGCAGTACGTTGACCAGCGTGATATCCTCCATTGTAACACCCCTAGTTATCCTAAATATTACTTAGGGTTTGATTGTGCACCATGATCATTGCATGCATTCCCTTGGACCAAAGAAAATGTGCATTGACAAATAAGTAGGGGAACTAAAATCCTAAACCCTAATTACCTCCTCTCTCTCTAAAATATATTCAAATGGTTTTGATATTTTAAAAATAAAAAATGTTATGGAGCCCAAATTGTTTATAAGGGCCCTGCAATATTTTTATATGGTTGCAAAATTTCTGGTATTTTGGAAATGTTCAAAACAGATTTGAATTTCAAAATAGAACCAAAGAAATAAAAAAATGTTTTTAGCAAATCAAACCTATCCCTAACTCTAACATGGGCCGCAACCCATCTCTTCCTCTCCCACTATTTGCACCTCCACTCCGCAGCAGCAGCCAGCACCAGCCCACCCGGGGCCCAAGCCGGCCCATCTGGCCCATACCACTTTGTGCATTCGCCCGTCATCTTCGTCCCTGACGCGAAGCACCTCGGTGTCGCGCCCACCCGCATTCGCCTATATAAACCTGAATGCCGCTGCGGACAACCCTAGCCATGCCCCACTTCTCTCCCTCCTCTATCTCCTGCACGAGGACCAAACCCTAGCTCGCCAGGTGTCGCGCCGTATCACCGTCTATGGCCTCCTCTCGGCAATCTGAGGCCACTGCCGACTCTGCCTTGTCTTGCTGGTTCTCCTTGTAAAAGGAATCGAGCCAGGAGCTCTGAGTCGAGACCCACGTCATTGTCTTCTCCACCACCGACAGAGCTCGCCGCCGTCGATTTGTTGCTGTCCGACCTGGCCTCGTGTGTTGATTGAGCATTCTTGCTTGAGCATTGCATCAATGCCATGTGTTGATTGTTTTTCTCTCTCTTTCAAGTGTTTTGGTTTTTCTCGGTAGAATACGATATCGAGATTGAGATCGAAGACCAAGATCAACACCATCGAAAAGAAGTAATGGATCTTCAATGAACAAGTCAAGATGATGTACCTGAAGATCTACAGTTGGGTATCAACTCGTAAAGGCAAGTGAAGCCCCACTCATACATATGAATCATATGCTTTCAAAGTATTTCAATTCTTGCCATGTGCATACGGTTCCAAAGTCTTTTATCGATAAGATAGAGTAATACTATCTAATGCATGATTCCTTTGTAGCCTATACTCCCTGATCCACTGCTCCTAGCATTACTAGGGTTTGGCTTGTGAAGCATTGCTAGAGCTGTTACATATATTGTGCTTAGCCATGCTTAGCTATTACCACTGGTCCATCTGGTTGATGAATCGGAGCTATAAATGAAGGTAGTATGACAGGATGACATGGTATGGTCAAAGATAAAAGTTAAACATGCTAAGGCTTGTATGGGAGGCCATGGTGGGTTGTGGTTTTTGTAGTACCATACCTGCCACTAATAGGACCTGAGTTATTTCCTCTTGAACCAAGACGAGCGTACACCCACACGGGGCCTAGAAACCCCCTCGACGAACTAACTTTCCCAGTAGATTCCATGAGTCACATAGTTCAGGTCGTCCATTTGGCATATGCATTATGGTTCTTATCGAAGATTCACAATAGGTAGGTAAGCGTGGCAGGGAATGGGAGAGGCCCGGCCTCCATAATCTCAAATCCTGTTCACATCTCTAGGGACCGTCTTCGGGACTCGACCTGTTACGGCGGCATCTACTTAGTGCGTGACTCATGGTCTCGGCGAAATCAAGGTAAAAGTCATGGTCAACCACTCTCTTCCGTCCTTCCAAGGAACAGGGCTAATGATCTGGCATTAAGAATCGGTTGGTATGTGTGGATAAAGTTGTATACCCCTGTAGGGTATTAATCTTTTCGAAAAGACGTGTCCACGGTTATGGACGACTTGGGAACAGATTCTAAGATCATAGAGAACTTGAACCTAATCATAAAACTTGGTAAGTAATGTGTGCTTAAGGATGCTTCCTCGGGGATCGAGGGGGTGATCCTAGTTGATTTGGTAGATATAAAAAGATGATCAAAGCTAGAGATACCGCTCTCTTATCCCCTTTTAAAGTATTCCAACTAGTCGAGTTTCTTCTCCCTCTTGTTTTACAAACAAAGATGGCTTTATGCAAAGTAACTCCACCAGCCAGAAGTCTTGCGGAGTACACCCTGTACTCACCCTTGCTTCGTTGATGCTTTTGCAGTAGAGTAAGTGTTACCACAAAATATGAGTTCTTTACGGCATCGACATTGATGAGTAGCTTGGGGTTCCCATTCAGCATTCTAGGATCTATGGATTGGACGTCATTATTATACTTCAGGCCTCTTAGGCCATTTGTTAAGTTTGCTATACTTAATAGCATAATTTTCCTTTTGTTGTTTGATGTTTGTGGTCAGTGACCTCTGCTTATATTATTTTGGTTCTTCGCTCATTTATGAGCTTGTTGTAATAATTTTGTGTCGTAGGGTCACTATTGTGTTGCCGATTCTTTCTTTGTATGCTTCCGAGAATAGGTTAGGCTTATGATTAGACCAAGGTCTGGGATTTGTCTAGCCTTAATCCCAGGGGTGTCACATCCATAAGGGCTATCATGACAAGATTTAAGAATGTCCTTCATCTCATTCTCGGGTTAAGACTTCCTGATTATCCCATCAAAGCTATGCATATATAAGTAAGGTTCGTCCCAAAAGTAATGTTTTAAATCATTAAAGAATTTCTTCATTTGATTGTAATCCCTTCCTTTTGGTAGAAACTTACCTACAAGGAAATTAGCATAATCTGCAAACCAAGGGTCGCGGGGTTCTACAACTGCAATATATTCCCTAGCAAAGATTCATTAATAGGGACGAGATCTTCCATAACTGTAACACCCCAAAAATATTAATGAAGATCATTCCCTATTTAATCAAGATTAGGGTTAACAAAATCTTTTATTAATTAAATTCAAATCTTATCGAGTGAGAGTATGAATGCTTGAAATGCCATGTTTGATTGTTGTAAATGACGGTAAATGGTTTATAGATCAAAACCATATCATCTAGGTCACTATTAAATAAAATCAACACAAAAGAAAATAAAAGTATTAAGGCATAAGACCTAATGGTCATTTCTGCCAAAGTTAACCACTAGCACACTTTGAGCATCCCTAGAAACTAATCTCAAACAGAAACTTTCCCATTTATTTTCACCCCTTGTTAGACCTAGTGACACTGAACCAAATGGAACTCACAAACCTTGCAGAAACATTTTAAAACTCTTTTGAGAGGCAATTCAAATTTGAATCTATCTCATATGTTAAGATAGCCAATTTTGGAAAACCACTCAAACCAACACCCCTTGGCAAACCATTGCACCCAGAGACTACCCATATTAGTATCAGATCACCCACCAAAAATCATTGAATTTGGTGATGGTTATGTTCATGCGGCCATTTGATCGAACACTTGGTGATCACAGTACAACTACCAACTATCTAATGTTTGTGATCAATCAATTGCTCATCCTTTGTACTCAAAATCATTACTATAGCTCACCCACGATCATCCCAAGTACCCAGCCATGCAATTGAGCCATTCATCTTCACTTCTTTGATCAATGCCAGTGGTACCCGAGCTCACCATGTCACTCGGACATGGGCAGCACGCCACAGGCCGCGCCTCACTCGCTCGTGATGTCTAGATAGTAGCCATGACCTCACCGCCCCTCGCTGACCACCCCTCGACCAACGGCGAACCGCAAAGACCCTAGAACGGCCACGCCCATTTAAGACACGGACATGCCGAGAGCACGACAGAGCGCTGAAGCTGCCTCGCGTAGACATGTCGCGACTCGACCTCTCTGTCCGTTAGCCACCGCGTGACCCCTTGACCACCGTACTAGCTGACGAACGCCGTCGTACCCGTACAGAGCGCCAACATCGCCCGACCAACTAAGACTGCCCCTTGTCGAGCTACCACTCGCATGACGATCGCCACACCCAACCATGTCGACCCATGCCCTTCTCCATGCCTAGCTCGACCTATTGCAACGTTGCCGACGAGCCCTGACCATGCCGCACTGCCTCACCCTCGAGGGTATAAATAGAGACCATCCCCAGCCTCAATCTTCACACATTTCAACTCCTCTCCCCCTCAGAAACACCCCTGACCTATTCCCAGAGCAAGGCGAGGACCCTGTCGCCAGAATTTGATCGGAGTCTGCCACCGCCGTGAGGGAAAGGCGTCGTCGATTGGAGCCACCCCAGGAGCCGTCGTGACCACCATTCGACTCATCGTCATCGACAAGCTCGTTCGCCCGCACCGCCGACCCTAGCTGGAGCCCTGGTAAGCCCACAACCACCCCCGCCGTGCTGCTAGGTTAGAATCTCGCCGGAGCACCGTGACATAGATGCTGAACCTAGACCATAGATCGTGTTGTAATCGTAGGGCTAATATTGATCGATACCGCTTCGCGTTAGATGACCCGCTGATGCATGGGACCAGCCTGAGTGAGCCCGCTGTGCGTGTTGTGCAGCTGGGCCAGCCCAGTAACGTTTCCCGCGCGAGCCCAGTAATTCAAGCCTATTCTCTTTATTTTGATTCAAAAACCTTTTCTGTAGTGAACTATAAAAATCAATTCAGAGAGATTCACTGCACCAAATTGAATGAATCCAATTTTGTTTGAAAGTTGATGAAAATCTTTAATCACTCCTGTTGGATTCAAACAGTTTGAAACTATGGATCACCCTCAGTAAAAATAACAAGCCAGAAGCTTTTGCAACTTCAAACATTTTTCTAAAATCAACCATAAGTGATTTTGAGTTGTTTCCAACTCTCAAAAATTACATTTGACAAGACCTTTATGAATAAGTAAAAATCTACATAGTTACATATAGTAGGCCTGGACCAAAACTAAAAGAATGACTTTCTAGTCATTTTTAGCCCCTTAAATATTATTAAATAATAGGGTTAAACTTTATAAATTAGGCCAACCTTTTTAAATCACATTCTCAAGTATTAGAATATGTGGTCATGACATGTGTCAATATGATCCCATATTTTTAATTTGGAGAATATTAAATCCTAAGAAAATTTCCAATGAGTAGAAATTACTTTCCTAAAACTAAGATAAATAAAATCTTATCACCCTTTTCTTGTAATGATAGAGATGATGCTAGATCATCTAGTGCGACGCTTGTGTGATAAGTAGAAGTAGTTAAGTATTGTTTGGTGATTGTGTACCTCGTATCTATTTATAGACGCTAGTATCAACCCGGGCTACGATGAGGAGGAATTCTACGATGACGAAGAAGAGGACTTCGACCACCTTACCAATCAAGGCAATCTATACTGAGCATGTTATACCATGCAAGCTACATTATGAAATCTATTCTATCTAAGCAAGCAAGCTAAACCATGCAAGTCCAACTTGCAAGCCTTTGTGATACCCCTTTTTTTACTATAACAAATCCCAGTTTTATTGCAAGCTTTATCTTTCGCAAAGTTGTTCTGTAGCTAATTAATTGGATGATTATCGGATAATGAGGAGAGTGTCCCCTAGAGCTTGGAACTTGTGGAGAATAGATACACCAGCTTAGTACCCCACAACTAGTGACACCCCCATTTGATAGATGCTAGTGCTAAATTAAACCGGATCGCTAGTTGGGAACAAATAATTATGAAAACCTTGGAATGATGAGTCATTCTACTAAAATTCTTTAACATGTGTTATGGACACAATGACTTTGAAGATAATGGTGAATGAAAGGATGTGACTTGACTTTGATAAAAACTGATAGTTGGGTTAGGATGCGATACCATTCCAACATTTACCGTCCAACCATAATACCCGAATTTGGGTAGGTCTTGACTAGAAGTTTATATGTCTTAGTATGGGTTCCCTCGCGGAACTAGGTGAGCTGAGGCTACCTTGTGAATATGACTGTCCACCTATGCAGTGCCCAAGATGAAAGATGGTCATGGTTGGGAGGCCAAACTCATAGGGGAGGTGCCTATACTAGGTTGTGTAATTGAAAGGTTAGGATTGATTATCCGCATAATAAGTATGATGATTTAGGATTGTTCTTGACGGATGTATCGAATATCATGGTGAAAGTGTACCACCTCTGCAGATTGTCGAACTATTCGAATAGCCGCGTCCGCAGTTATGGACAGTTGGATGGCCATATTGTTCCGTTGTCAGATCTTTTCCAAATGACCCTTGACTTGAAAGATTACTTTGACTTGATCCCACAAGTTGTGGAAATAAAGTTAGGTTCCCGTCTAAGTAACCTAGACAACTAAAGTTTGACTTTTACTACTAGACACTGGTTGAAATAAAATTGGCTTGTGGCAAACAAACCTAGAGCTTAAGAAGGACCTTACATGTTTAGTGAGAGTTTGCGAGTACTTCGAAGTACTCATGGCTTTGTCCCTGGCTATTCCCATGTCCAGACTATGAAGGAGACTACGAGGAAGAAGGACAGCAGGACGCTTATGATAACTAGAATCATCTCCCATCGTCAGCATTGCCTGTGACCCTGAAGATGGAGCCTTGACCATGCTACCCTTATTATTATTCCGCTGCTTTGATTGTAATCAGACTTGATCATGAGATCAACTATTTGTAAGACTATTATGGTTTGTAATGGATGATGAACTATGGTACCAATCTATTATGTATCGCAAAAATGGTAATCCTGGGATTGCGATGTACGGCATAACAGGCATCTGGGATTAAAAATCCGGGTGTTGACAAGTTGGTATCAGAGCCGTCCTGACCATAGGAGACCCTAGTTAGCATGGACGTCAGAAAAACTTAATTTCCAAAACAAAGAAAGTGAGTATCTTTGAAAACCTATTCTCACTCTTACCCGTGAAATTCTTTCCAAAAAGAGAGTCATAAGTTCCTTAAATTTTTTGCAACCTTACCTAAAAATTTGCACACTTGATCACTTCTCTAACTTACTCCTCTCAAATTTCTTATAGATGGACTACGCCTACAACAAGTTCTACCAGCTGGGCAATGGAGGGAATCTCATATTTGAGAACGACCTGAGCAAGTTGGCTGAATTTCCGGAGCGCCCGCATCCGGAGTTCTATGGAGCTCAACTCCATGATCACCCCGGAGGGGAGCTACAATGGCTGATGGTTGTCGACCTTCGCAGAAAGATGGATCCACCTACCTCAGAGAAGATTCATTTCACCATCAGAGAGAACAACTAGATCGATGGACTGGCCAGAGCTATGCAGGAAGCACTTGCCTGACTATGTGGACAGAATATCAACAAGATCATTGGTATCTGCTTTCCTCACTACGCCAGAAGTGACTCCAATGGACAACCCATGGATCTACCAGGCCACCCTGACTTGAGGCACCATGTGGACCATATTGCCTTCATGCTTAGTGAGAGTCAGCAGGAGCTGGACAACGCTCGTGATGAAGCCAATGTGAAGCAACTTGCTGCTGCCAAGAAGGACCAGACCTTCGCCATTCTCGTGAGGGAGTGCAAGTCACTTTTCAAACTGCGTGATAAGAAGGATCGCATCATTTCTCGCCTTCGTCACAAAGTGTCAGACTTGGAGGAGACCATCCATGATCGGGACTTGCAGCTGGAGGAGAGGGATAACGAAGGGGAAGATATTCGTGGAGATCCCTACTCGTATCTCAGTAATGATGATGACTACCTTGAGGACATGGACGAGGAGTATCACACGGATGATGAGGATCACACCTTCATTGATGATGAATAAGCCACCAGATTTGATGAGTAGTAGCACTTGATCACTATCATAGGTGTGAGTTGTATCCGGTCCCACTGTATCGTAGCTTGCCAGAATGGTTCTTAAAACCATATGTTTGGTGATGTGTTGTTTGGAATGTGTTGCTTGTATTGTGTGCTTGGAAAGAATGAGAATGAGTTGTTGGCTTTCAAACCTTAGCCTTACTCGAAAGTTAAAAGCTTTAAAAGCCAAACTCACAAACCTTAGAAAATTTTCCCTCTTGTCTCATGATCTATCTCAATCTTCAGATGCCTCGCGGAGGAAGCAGCTCATCTCAAGACCCGATGGTACAAATCTTGCAAATGTTAGTAGCAGACCGAAAAGCCGGTAGGACCGAGCGTCAAGCCAATTTATCCAATGTTCAACAAATCGCTCAGCTAGCCCATGACAACCAAGGCCCTAGAAATCAGGATCATCATGGATCCAAACTTAAGGACTTGTAGAATACCAATCCCCCTATCTTTAGTAAGTTAGAAGAGCCCTTAGATGCTGATGACTGGCTGCATACTATGTAGAACAACTTGGAAGTAGCCGGAGTAGAGGAGGCCGAGAAAGTACTGTTTGCCACCCACTATCTAGATAGATCTGCAAGAGCATGGTGGAATAGCACCCGTACCATGAATGGAGGACAGATGATGACTTGGGAGGAATTCAAACTGAAGTTCAGCCGAACCCATGTGCCACCGGGTTTGATTATGAGGATGAGGGATGAATTCAAGGAGCTGAAGGAGGGAAGGATGACTATGGTAGAGTACTGCGACATATTTCTATCTCGTCTAGATATGCCCCTGATGAGATTGGTACTGAAGCCAAGAAGAAGGAGAGATTTTTGAATGGTTTGCATCATGAGATGCATACGGTGTTAGTCAATATCCCGTTTGATGATATGGAAACTTTAGTGGATTCAATGATCCAGATGGAAGGGAAGATCAACCAAGCTACTAAAAACAGTAAGCGTCGTATGATGCATCAACCAGGAACCCATCATACCCCAAAGTATCGCCCCAACTCGTCTGCTGGATTTGCACCAAGGATCTTGATGACCCACAAGTATAGGGGGTGTATCGCAGTACTTTCGATAAATAGGAGTGTCAATCCCAACGAGGAGCAGAAGGTGCTGAACAGTGGTATGGAGCAGGAAATCCCTGTGAATCTTAGCAAACGGATTTTTAGTGGTTTTTTGATAAGGCAACAAAACAAAGTGCAAGTAACAAAGAACAAACGCAACAAGTGCCCCAATCCTTTCTTAGGAAAGGACAAGCCAGTGGAAATACTTATAAGGAACAAACGTGTAGCACCTTGGGTAAATCCACTACTAGAAAATCGCCAGTTGTTTATATTTTGTGCATCATCATGCATATATTTTGCATAAAACTATTTTCGTAAAAGCCTATATTGATTTCTAATTAGCCATCTCATCTCAAACTAAAACCTCGGTCTGTTCAAATCTTTTATTTGTCTAAAAAGTATTTACAAAAATGTTTTAAAAATAAAATAAATAATAAAATGTTTTGTCCGGGGGAGGCGATCCAGCCCGTAGGCCAGGCCACCTACCACCCTGGCAGCCTGGCCCAACACACCCAGCAAACCCTAGACCTAATCCTAGCCCCACATCTAACCAAACCCTAAATCTAAACCACCCCCACCCTACTCCCAGCCGCCTCCGCAGTGCACACATCGAGCAGCAGCGCCGCACGCGCCCCACCCCATGCTACCGCCCTGCACGCACGCCCCGACCCCAACCCCGTAGACCGCTCGCTCGCCCCACACCTGGACCCCGACGCTCCCCACTCCCCGTCCTGCCATTTGACCCCACCTCCTCTCGCGAGGCCCCATGAGACCCGCCTCTCCCTCGCGACTGCACCGCGCCGCTCGCCTCGCCTCCCCTCCAGCCCAAGCCGCCACCGCTGGAGGCTCCTCTCCGCCCGATGGTGCCCCCCTTCTCCGCTGCTCGAGCCGGCCTATGACCTTCCCGAGCGCCGCCGCCGCCTCTCCCTGCCCGACACCATCTGCCCCGAGACCACCGCCCACATCTACATCCTCTGCGCCGCCATCGACCGTTGCCTTCCGCAACTCTCCTCCAGGCGCCGCCGTGCCATGCATCTCCGGCATGCTGCGAGCGCCCTCCCTCCAAGCTCTGGCTGTCATCGGTCGTCCTCACCCTGACACCACCTTGTCTGGAGCTCCTTCATGCACGCTGGCCCTCGCATCTTTGCCATGCGTCGCCACCACCATGGTGTTGTCCCCGAGCTCGCCTCGCCCATCTCGTCGGGCTCACCCCGTTGCCTGCATCTCGTCCGCGTGTCACCAGCACCCTGCCGGCGTTGACGACCCCTGTCTTGCCTCGGTGATGCTCTGCTCCGGTCCTCCAAACCCAGCGAGCACATCTGTCCGCATGTTTGTGCTCCTAACTTGGGCTCCTCGCCCCCAGATGTATGTGTGTATATACTGATGTGCGCCTGGGTGCTAGTGCTTGAAGATGTCTAGGTGGTGTGGCGATGATGATTGTCAAGATGGTTTGGTGGTGATGTTGTGTCACTCCCCCGATACAAGATCAGAAGTTGGACTGGACCCTCCTCAAGATCGATCGTTATCAAGATCACCGCACCGAGTATAAGTGCACCCGAAGACCGTCGGTGCTGGCCCAAGCCCGTCGTCGATACCAAAGTCTGAACCCTAAGGTCATCGACATGGAACCAGAGACACCAAACTTGAAGATCTTTATCCCGGGACGCCAAGCCCTCCTTTACGGATTCAACACCGAAGTTTGAAGACCCGAACCCCTTCGGAACCCAAGACCGTCGATCCGACATGTGTGATCCCTATCCAAGACCCCTATTTTTGTAATATGATATTATAATTGTTGCATATAAATTGTTCATGATCGCATATAGATTTATTTGTTGGGGGTATTTTATCGACTCACCTAATAACTATATATGGAGACTATATGTGGGCTTTTCTAGCCTTATATTGGCCCCATTTAAATTTGTGTAGTGAACCGATGCCATGTTTTCGCCTTGTTAATACAACATTTAAATTGTGGGGTATCTAAACAACATGAACTTAATAACTAATTATCGGGACCCCGGTTCCGCCTAATATTACCTAGTTGCATCGTATCTTTGCCATGTCATACATCATAAATGCATCATGCCCGTTTTCTGCCGTAGTATTAAATATTGCATCCGGTGTTTCTTCTAGTGTTTGCTTCTTCACGAATTAGGCCGATGAGTTGATGCGAGTGTCGACCCGATCTTCGGATGAACCTTTGGCAATGTTGTTCAGGTGAGCATTCTCCCCCTTTCTACCTATTTTACATTTCTAGTCTTTACTTCCTCCTGTTGATCTATTGCTATCTGTGTTGCGATGCTCTAGTTTTCGTACCCGTGATATCCCTGGCAGCCTTATATTGCCTTGGACACATCCTATTACCTGTTGTTTGATAGATAGTTGGACTTGCGTGTCGTAGTCGCTTGCTCAAGTGCTATTGCGTGTCGTCAAGTACCACAATTGTTGGAAGACTGCCATATGCTTTATGTTGGAGATGATCATGGCTTTAATTACCGTTTAATAACTAAAATTGAAGTAGGTAAATAATGCAGAGGCACAGGTGGGCAATAGATGTCATTTGGTTTTTAACCGTCCACTTGTGTCCCGTAGGACCCCGAGTACTTGATACCTGTTATTTGAATATTCGCACTATCCGCATGTGGGACCATGAATCCCCCTAGCCAGAGCTTGAGTCATATTTATTTCTTGGCCACAAAGTAGTTTGGGGCTTTATTACTATCATGTACTTATTCCATGACTTATTGCTTTATTTACGATTGCGCGTGGAGCGCCTGTATTGTTTAGGTAAGCGGAGTGTTTTCGCGGTATCGACAAGCCCAGTCACACTTTCGGGTTCCCAGTCGTTTACAGCCATTGACGCAAACCTCTGGGTCCGTTCCGGAGCCGGCCAACTTCGTCGCGGGTAGCTTGGTGGGGTGGCCCCCTGACATTTATATGAATCTTGCAATTGCTTTGTCGTGATGCCTCGTTGGGTTTTATTTGGTTTTTCTCGAGGTTGATCGTGCGTGTGTTGCTATTTGTGCCCCCCTGCAGGGTAAAACTTTCTGAAAGCCATGTCCGCGGTTATGAACGACTTGGGGCACAGTATCTCGATCATAGACAACTACAACTAAAGTAGTGCTATAAATTTGACTTTATAATGACTAGTAATCAGCTTCACTATAATGGAATGGCTAAATAATAGTTCCAACAACTGTTGGTTTGAGTTGTCACGTGTTACCATTGTATCTGACTAGTAAGTATTGCAACAACAACAGAATGGCTAAATAAAAGTACCAACAACTACTGGGTTTTGGGATGCCTCATGCTATATGTATCTGACTAGTAAGTACTACAACTACAACGGAATGGTTAACTAAAATTTTCCACTGCTTATTATATCAGGATGACTCATGCTATCTATATCTGACTAGTAATTGCCGCAACTATAAAGGAATGAATAAAACTGCCAACTGTGTGAGTTCCTCGGTTGACTTCCTCATTTGGTCTCGAGGGGGAAATACCAGGATGGGTATGCTTGGTGATAGTTTCAGGTTGGATCCGAATAGGTATTTCTTATCCCTATCTGATAGCCGCCAGCTGTATTGAGCCTCTATAGGTTGTTTAGTGCATGTTGCGCTGCCGCTTTAGTCCACCATACCTATGTAGGCGAGGACCACCGAATTCTAGTCTCGCCGTGTACTGGCCTTTGTACTGACCGCTCTCTTTTTCCCTTTGCCCTTTGTCGGCACCCCTTTTGTTTAAGCAGGTTTGAGATCGACGTCGTTAGCAGGGTTACCCTTCCGGCTTGGCCTGGGCAGGGTTATGCTCGCCATTGGTTATTCTTCAGGGCTCTTAGCTCAATTTGCATCTTCTCTGTACTCGGACGCTGTATCGTTTCAAAGGTGATTTGGATCTTTGTATTGTATATCTTTATTCTTGACTCATGGAGTCGTGTTGTATATATCTGTTTTGTGGGTTCCATCGTGGACTATTGTGTAATGATATTACTTCGTTTTCCACCCGCACGAAAGTGCCTGGTGGGCACCTTTGAATCGTTTCTATGCGGTTTTGGCGGGAATCACTGAAACATGCATAGGGCCGATCCTGGGGTGTTACAGAGTGGTATCAGAGCTCAGCAGTTACGATACCCCACTGGTCCAGCCTGTAGGATAACCTAGCTAACGGTCGTTGAAGAGTGTCAAAACTATTTTGGAAAATCGATTGGATAGATCTGATTAGGTCTGTTTTACTCCTTCCCCCTCTGCTATTCTCTACCTCTGCGTGTTTTCGATCTGCTCTTATCTATTCTTCGAGTCTAGGAATTCTCGTGGTTGGGTTTTCGTCGTACCTTCAAGGTTTCGCATCCATCCTCTTGTAACGGTGCTTCGACATCCGGTCATCATGCTATCTGATGAACCTTTCATCTGTTGTATCTTTCAGTGGACCCAAAAATTCACTAAAAAATTTCTTTGTATCTTCCGGTGTTCTTCGACCCGACGACATCATCTACGTCAGATTCGATGAAGGACTTGCATCACTCCTCTGTTTCCGAACATCGCTTGATCTTCAGTCTGAATTCCGAGAGTTGGTTGCATAATTCTCCTATTCATGTGCAGAGTAATGCTTTGGGTGCGCGATGGACTGATCACCATCCGACTACTCTTATCATTCGCTCTTGTGCATTGAATCGGTGGATCAATCAATTTTACTCCTTCCATGGAAGTTAGAGGTCGCCTTATCATTTTATACCTCTTCCTTCGTCCTTTGTTTCTACGGAGTGTTCTCTCGATGGACGTGACCCCCGACCCCTTGTTGGTGGTGTCGCCGATTTCAAGGTAGAACAAGAATCTTTGTTAGTGGTGTCGCGAGGATATACATGAAGCGAGAAGATTCAGAGCGTCGGCCTTCTTCCCCATACCCGAAGGCAGATCTCGAGGGCGAGATCCATTGTTAGTGGTGTCGAATTGTAGCACCCCAGGTAAATCCACTACTAGAAAATCGCCTGTTGTTTCTATTTTGTGCATCATCATGACATCATGCATATATTTTGCATAAAACTATTTTCGTAAAAGCCTATATTGATTTCTAATTAGCCATCTCATCTCAAACTAAAACCTCGGTCTGTTCAGATCTTTTATTTGTCTAAAAAGTTACAAAAATGTTTTAAAAATAAAATAAATAATAAAATGTTTTGTCCGGGGGAGGCGATCCAGCCCGTAGGCCAGGCCACCTACCACCCCGGCAGCCTGGCCCAACACACCCAGCAAACCCTAGACCTAATCCTAGCCCCATATCTAACCAAACCCTAAATCTAAACCACCCCCACCCTACTCCCAGCCGCCGCCGCAGTGCACACATCGTGCAGCAGCGCCGCACGCGCCCCACCCCACGCTACCGCCCTGCATGCATGCCTCGACCCTGCAGATCGCTCGCTCGCCCCACACCTGGACCTCGACGCGCCCGACTCTCCATCCTACCGTTTGACCCCACCTCCTCTCGTGAGGCCCCACGAGACCCGCCTCTCCCTCGCGACCGCACCGCGCCGCTTGCCTCGCCTCCCCTCTAGCCCAAGCCGCCACCGCTGGAGGCTCCTCTCCGCCCGATGGTACCCCCTTCTCCGCTGCTCGAGCTGGCCTATGAGCTTCCCGAGCGCCGCCGCCGCCTCTCCCTGCCCGACACCATCTGCCCCGAGACCACCGCCCACATCTGCATCCTCTGCGCCGCCATCGACCGTCGCCTTCTGCAGCTCGCCTGCAGGCGCCGCCGTGCCATGCATCATCGGCATGCTGCGATCGCCCTCCCTCCAAGCTCTGGCTGTCGTCGGTCGTCCTCACCTTGACACCACCCTGCCTGGAGCTCCTTCATGCACGCTGGCCCTCGCATCTTCGCCATGCACCGCCACCACCGTGGTGTTGTCCCCGAGCTCGCCTCGCCCATCTCGTCAGGCTCACGCCGTTGCCTGCGTCTCGTCCACGCGTCACCAGCACCCTGCCGTCCTTGACGACCCCTGTCTCGCATTGGTGATGCTCTGCTCTGGTCCTCCAAACCCAGCGAGCACGTCTGTCCGCATGTTTGTGCTCCTAACTTGGGCTCCTCGATCCCAGATGTATGCCCGTATGTACTGATGTGCGCCTGGGTTCTAGTGCTTGAAGATGTCTAGGTGGTGTGGCGATGATGATTGTCAAGATGGTTTGGTGGTGATGTTGTGTTACTCCCTCGTTACAAGATCAGAAGTTGGACTGGACCCTCCTCAAGATTGATCGTTATCAAGATCGCCGCACCGAGTATGAGTGCACCCGAAGACCGCCGGTGCTGGCCCAATCCCGTCGTCGATACCAAAGTCCGAACCCTAAGGTCATCGACATGGAACCAGAGACACCAAACTTGAAGATCTTTATCCTGGGACGCCAAGCCCTCCTTCACGGATTCGACCCCGAAGTCTGAAGACCCGAACCCCTTCGGAACCCAAGACCGCCGATCCGACATGTGTGATCCCTATCCAAGACTCCTATTTTTATAATATGATATTATAATTGTTGCATATAAATTGTTCATGATCGCATACAGATTTATTTGTTGGGGGTATTTTATCGACTCGCCCAATAACTATATATGGAGACTATATGTGGGCTTTTCTAGCCTTATATTGGCCCCATTTAAATTTGTGTAGTGAACCGATGCCATGTTTTCGCCTTGTTAATACAACATTTAAATTGTGGGGTATCTAAACAACATGAACTTAATAACTAATTGTCGGGACCCTGGTTCCGCCTAATATTACCTAGTTGCATCATATCTTTGCCATGTCATACATCATACATGCATCATGCCCGTTTTCTGCCGTAGTATTAAATATTGCATCCGGTGTTTCTTCTAGTGTTTGCTTCTTCACGAATTAGGCCGATGAGTTGATGCGAGTGTCGACCCGATCTTCGGATGAACCTTCGGCAATGTTGTTCAGGCGAGCATTCTCCCCCTTTCTACCTATTTTACATTTCTAGTCTTTACTTCCTCATGTTGATCTATTGCTATCTGTGTTGCGATGCTCTAGTTTTCGTACCCGTGATATCCCTGGCAGCCTTATATTGCCTTGGACACATCCTATTACCTGTTGTTTGATAGATAGTTGCACTTGCGTGTCGTCGTCGCTTGCTCAAGTGCTATTGCGTGTCGTCAAGTACCACAGTTGTTGGAAGACTGCCAAATGCTTTATGTTGGAGATGATCATGGCTTTAATTACCGTTTAATAACTAAAATTGAAGTAGGTAAATAATGCAGAGGCACAGGTGGGCAATAGATGTCATTTGGTTTTTAACCGTCCACTTGTGTCCCGTAGGACCCCGAGTACTTGATACTTGTTCTTTGAATATTCGCACTATCCGCATGTGGGACCATGAATCCCCCTAGCCAGAGCTTGAGTCATATTTATTTCTTAGGGACACAAAGTAGTTTGGGGCTTTATTACTATCATGTACTTATGCCATGCCTTATTGCTTTATTTACGATTGCACGTGGAGCGCCTGTACTATTTAGGTAAGCGGAGTGTTTTTGCGGTATCGACAAGCCCAGTCACACTTTCGGGTTGCCAGTCGTTTATAGCCATTGACACAAACCTCTGGGTCCGTTCCGGAGCAGGCCAACTTCGTCGCAGGTAGCTTGGTGGGGTGGCCCCCTGAAATTTATATGAATCTTGCAATTGCTCTATCGTGATGCCTCGTTGGGTTTTATTTGGTTTTTCTCGAGGTTGATCGTGCGTGTGTTGCTATTTGTGCCCCCCTGCAGGGTAAAACTTTCTGAAAGCCGTGTCCGCGGTTATGGACGACTTGGGGCACAGTATCTCGATCATAGACAACTACAAATAAAGTAGTGCTATAAATTTGACTTTATAATGACTAGTAATCAGCTTCACTATAATGGAATGGCTAAATAAAAGTGCCAACAACTGCTGGTTTGAGTTGTCACCTGTTACCATTGTATCTGACTAGTAAGTATTGCAACTACAACGAAATGGCTAAATAAAAGTACCAACAACTACTGGGTTTTGGGATGCCTCATGCTATATGTATCTGACTAGTAAGTACTACAACTACAACGGAATGGTTAACTAAAATTGTCCATTGCTTATTATATCAGGATGACTCATGTTATCTATATCTGACTAGTAATTGCCGCAACTATAAAGGAATGAATAAAACTGCCAACTGTGTGAGTTCCTCGGTTGACTTCCTCGTTTGGTCTCGAGGAGGAAATACCAGGATGGTTATGCTTGGTGATAGTTTCAGGTTGGATCTGAATAGGTATTTCTTATCCCTATCTGATAGCCGCCAGCTGTATTGAGCCTCTATAGGTTGTTTAGTGCATGTTGCGCTGCCGCTTCAGACGACCATACCTATGTAGGCGAGGACCGCTGAATTCTAGTCTCGCCATGTACTGGCCTCAGTACTGACCGCTCTCTTTTTCCCTTTTCCCTTTGTCGGCACCCCTTTTGTTTAAGCAGGTTTGAGATCGACGTCGTTAGCAGGGTTACCCTTCCGGCTTGGCCTGGGCAGGGTTATGGACGCCATTGGTTATTCTTTAGGGCTCTTAGCTCAATTTGCATCTTGTCAGTACTCGGACGCTGTATCGTTTCAAAGGTGATTTGGATCTTTGTATTGTATATCTGTATTCTTGACTCATGGAGTCGTGTTGTATATATCTGTTTTGTGGGTTCCATCGTGGACTATTGTGTAATGATATTACTTTGTTTTCCACCCGCACGAAAGTGCCTGGTGGGCACCTTTGAATCGTTTCTATGCTGGTTTGGCGGGAATCGCTGAAATTTGCATAGGGCCGATCCTGGGGGTGTTACAAAATGTTCTCGAGGACACATGGGAATTCTGCCAAGTGCTTTCGCTTCATATAGCTGAGTACTCTTCTTTGGTGTTGTAAGTGTTGTGTGGGTGAACCTGTGCTAATGTGCCGACCTTACTTGGACTAATACATACTTGTGATTAAACCCCCTGCAAACATCCGTAACTACAAGAAAGTAACTAAGATATAAATCTAACCATAGCCTTCAACTCTAAGATCCTACTCTCCCTTGTGCAAAGGTGTCCTAACGGGGGTTCAGGTTTCTGTCACTCCGGCAACCCCACAATTAGTAGCCAAATACACAATGCATTCCCCTAGGCCCATAAATGGTGAAGTATCATGTAGTCGACGTTCACATGACACCACTAGAAGAATAGCACCACAACTTAAATACTAACCATTGAATAATAACTCAACACAAATCCACTAATAGCAACATGACTTCTCCCATGTCCTCAAGAACTAAACGAACTACCACTACAGAATAGGCTATCAGTGACAGGCTCAAAATGTCCATTACTGACATGCAAAGCACCTGTCACTGATGACTAGTCATTAGTATGAGGCTACTAGTGACAGGCACTTATCAGTCACTAGTATGTGCTCTAGTGACAAGCATTTACACATGCTTGTCACTAGTGACAACCAAAACAGATGCATGTCACCGATTGTGATCAAGGGCCATAAACCTGTGGGTTTTTAGTGACATGCCCATTATCTTGCCCGTCCCTGGGTTGAATTTCGGTAAAAAAATTAAATGCATTTTTAGGAATATTTCAGATAGCTCAATAAGACATAATAAGAATATAAAATACATTTTCCACAAATATTTCAGACAACACAATAAAATATTGTACCAATGATACACATATAAACCAATATGACATTATATTTGCATAGCTAACAAACTGGTATAAAAACATGCAATCTATCATAGACTAAGGAAGAATAGTTTGACGAGTTATCTAGCGAGCAGTTTGAACTCCAAAAAATAGCACCACATTACATGTATTATGGTCATACATAGTTGCAAGTTCTTTTCACTGTTCTACTTTTCCATCATCTATATAAGGGGAAAATTCTTTCATTATGTCTTCCTTGTATGGACCTGAATCCTAAATCGCGCAGGACATTGATGACGTGCTTAACCTGATACACAAGGAAATGAGCATATAATTGTGAGCACTCCAGGTTGGTACCACAGATGAACACATTATTATACTATGAGCATACAAAGAAGGATAATGATATGGTACAGTAGGGACGATAGGCGGACATCTGCTAGATGGTCCATGCATGTCCGCCTAATCCAACTGGTTTGTTAATCACTTAATCACATACTCACTAATGTTTAAAAAATTCATTCCATGCTCTAGATTCCACCGGACAGGCGGCTTGCATCCATACAGTGCAGAGATTATGTATAACCAAAAAAGTAGTATAATAAACAAAAACATCAGACACTGACTTATTGCATCATACACATGGTGGGGCAGAAGCTCAAAATTAAAAGTAGTAGTAGAAATATAGCCAGACTTTACTATACTCAAGTTTACACAGGGCAGAAGCTCAAGATAGAATTATACCACTTCCTTTCTTACCTGAAAATTGAGTCAGGGCACACCACTTTTTAATTGGGTAAGCCCAACTTCCTAACAGGAATAGCTTCATCAAGGATTATGCCAAACCAACATGATGGAGGGGTTGGCATCAGGGGATGACATCCAGCTGGTGGAGGAGGTTGATAGCAGTGCTTGACTATAAACGACCTCAAGAAACCAGTAACCAAAATCCAGTGCAAGAGTTAAAGATTATCATTATATGATGTTGAATGAACAAATGAAAACCTCCATGAATCCACAACCACAAGTATTAAAATGATATTCAAAAAGGATCACGTTGTACTGAATAAACTCTTTGATACACTCCTTAGAAAGGAAAATACCTGATACATTCATCTGTCATACATCAGTGGCACGTTTGTTTCCTCCAGCAAGCTGAAATTAGGACGCACACGAACAAAATCATTACTGAACAATTGTATAAGATCTATAGAAATATTTACATGAACAAAATCGTAAGTCATTATCACCAGCACAATGCAAATTCAATTTTCTCTTCAGTGAGAGTATAAAATCATCATCGAGCACATAATTGATTAAATAAGAAGAAAAGAAATGATTAACTCCATCTCCAAGAGAGACTAAATTTTTGTTCGTTGTTTAATACAGATACATGTCAGCTGGAGCAAAACTTAGTGAGCATACCAATTCCTGCGTTGGGTTCATTTGTCGGAATTCGCTGAGCGGCGGGAATGAAAAACGGGGATAAATTGAAACAACAACAATTGTGAAGATTTGGATGTGCGGCTCGGTGATACTCACCTGGTCGTGGTCTTCACAAGATAGACGAACGACAGGTGCAGTGCGGCGTCGGTGGCGGCAGCGTTAGAGGCATCAGTTGTGGCAGCGCGTGTGGAGGCGGCAAGGCGACGTGCAGTATCGCAGCGTCGGCATGGGGGTGTTACTCTGCCCCAAATCGCGGCATCAGCATGGGGGACATTAGTGTGCGAGGGGCATGCTGATAACCTGGCGTTTTTTTGGACAACTGATAGCCGGAGTGGATTAGGCATGGGATGGTTAGACGTCTAACCATGTTTTATGGAAAATATGAGCCGGTTGTTCAGATGATTGGAGGGTCGTTGTGGTATAGTAACTGCATAAGAACTTCAGTTATCATGGACAGCAAGTAACTGAAAAGGAAACGAACATAATACGTATTTGAAAATAATTTTGTAAATCGCAGTAGCATGCCTATCATGAAATTGGCACTTCTTCGATCAAGATGACTATAATCACAGCTAATACCAATCAAGTTTGAAGTCCAGAGACGCTTAAAGCATCTTGCATGTTTGAATCAAAATGATCAAAGATATCACGAAGTTTTCTAATTGTGATACATACAGATACCGGCCTCCCTGCTACTAACCGGAGCGGTGCATAAATAAGCAAAATGAACACGTGCTGGTTGATATGAATTTAGTTAGGTGTATCTCAAGAATCAAAAAATTAGAACACTCCTAAATGTAGGAAACGTTGCTAGTAAAATGGATGGTGCATAGTTAGCTATCAGCGGCAGTTCAGATCAAGAAAGAAATATTGCGGTGATCCAAATAGACCTATCAAATAATTTAAGAGAAAATCATATTGCAATTGTAAGCTCAGACTATTGTTCTGTCAAACAGAGTCATCTAATGAGAATGGCTCTACCACGTGCTATCACTTTAACTGAGCAAGCAAATCATCAAGAAACGGAAAGAAAAGCTAACAAACCATGCATTGCAAACTTAGTCGAGATCTCACAAAACAAAGGGAAATGACAAAGCTCTTCTCTTCAGAAAATGAAACAATAACTCAAGTCGATAAGTACTTTACTAATACGGTAAAACTTGCACACAAACACATTTTTACATATCTAAACTCACTCCTTATTCATAAATTGCTAAAAGGTTAACTTGAATAGGATGTTTTAAAATAAAAAGAACTCAAAACTGCAGCCAGGCTATATCGTTCAGTTTACCACTGTACTTTTCCATGAACTCATGCCCCGATCTTAGATTCAAAGGCAGCAAAACAAACAAAAATTACACATTTATCGAGCTCACATTCCATCACTTCTATCCTAGGTTTTTTATCTCAAAGGGAGTCCGCGTGTAGTGCATGAATAATAGTTAATCCTACCATTATTGGGACGGGGTAATACTCTTACGAAACAACTCTACACATGACAATGACTTGCACGATTTCCATACGATGCAATATCAGCTGACTTCTTTCCCTTTGCTTGATGCATGGACGGCTGACATGCAATGTCGTGGGAAAATCGTCTTGAATTTGTTGTGTGCATAGCAGCACTCATACTCTTACTCAAGTATATGTACATCATAATATAGTCTTTGGATGTTTTGGTTACCGACAGACACTGACATTAACTTGTACTCATACAACTTCCCTAAAATGCATAAAATTCATAGGGAATGGTACTTCCCGAAACAAACCTATAAAAATGTCTATTCTTGTAATGTCATTTAGTTAGGGTGTGTTTAGTTCGGGAACGAAGTGGAATGGAATGTCATGATTCCATTCCACTGGAATGAGTTGGTTCCGTTCTTGTGTTTGGTTAGGACAAAAAATGTGTAATGGAATGGTTCCATCCTATGTTCAGTTGGGGCAAAAAAGTGGAATGAAATGGTTCCGTTCTATGTTTGGGTGCATTTAGCAAAAAAGATGATAAGAGAATAGAGAGAGTGAGAACATTTGGGTGACTTTAGCATAGAGGAACGGGTAGATTTCACCAATTTGGTGGAATGAGTGCATTCTGGATCTAGGGGGAATATTCTCTTTTGAGGAACCACCTCGTTCCATTTCATTTCTCAACTAAACACTAGAAAGGCTCTTAAGTGTTCCACTTCGTGACACCAACTGAACACACCCTTATTTTTGAGTATATCTACAGAAACTTAACTTTTTGTGAACCAGTTGGATCTGAAGAATGGAATTTCCCAGTCTCCTATATTACCTAAAAAAGCAATCCTACTAAATCAAATGCTTCGACTAAAGCTAACCCCATATGCTTCTATCACTCTATGAGACAGAAAAACTCATGCAAGACATTGAATGAATTGTTGTATCCCCATTTACAAATAAACTACCATCAGGTATAGCATTATCAGATTGCAACCTTTCCTGATTGCCATCCATTGAGTTTGATACCACGGGTGCAATACTTGATGTGAAGTTGTTCGTGTGGAAGCTACTACTATTTCATGGTCCATCAACTTAAAACAAAAATAAAACGGTCTACACTATACCATGATGTAATCTATAGGGGATTCAAGAAGCAAGGTAATGAAACGCACGTCATATATTAATCTACCTTGGTTCACGCACCTTCGTGGCTTAGGGAGACGAACGCGCCCGAGATGGGCGTAGACGGACTATGCTACAGTACGGCGTCACGCGTGCAGAGACCTGGCATGCAGCTTGGCAGCCGAGGGCATGATGTGCTCTGCGGCGGCGACCTCTAGCGTGGGGGGCTCTGCGGCGGCGGCAGCTGGATCTGGGGTGCTCTAGGACGGTGGAGGCGTTTGGCATGGGGGTGCTCTGCGGCGGTGGCGTCTAGCGCGGGGGACTCTGCGGCGGCGACCTCTAGCATGGGGGGCTCTGCGGCGGCGGCGGCGGCTGGATCTAGGGTGCTCTAGGACGGTGGAGGCGTTTGGCGTGGGGGCGCTCTACGGTGGTGGCGTCTAGCGCGGGGGAACTCTGCGGCGGCGCTGGCACCTGGGACGGGGGTGCTCTGCGGCACCGGCGGCGGCTGGTGCGGGGAGGGGGGGAGAGGGTGTGCGCCGCGGCGGCGACTAGGGCGGGGGAGCTCCGCGGCGGCGGCATGCCGCAGTTCTGCAATTTCTACCGGGAGTGAGTTGTGGGATTTTTTTCAGAAAGAGAGATTTATTTTTAGTACTACTCAATGTGTTGACGAGCGTCCATGGTCTGTGCGTGCGTGCATGGGTGCGTGGTCTGGGCATCAGTCTAAGTGTCTAACCATGCGTTGAAGCTAATCTAAAACACTTATTTTGATGATTACATGATATACTCCCTCCGTTCATAAATATAAGACAACTTAGCTATGTGAAATAAATATATCTAAACCCCTTTTTAGTGCATTAAAAAAAACATTTTAAGTGTATAGGTTCACTCTCCGAACATCTACCCCTATAAGTCTGGTTAGGTTGGCTGGCAGAAAAAAATGACATTAGCAGGTGACAGACTTTTATAGATGTTTGTTACTAATAAATTATCCTTTTTAGCCGGTCCTCACAAAAAATACTAGTGACTGGCCTTTGTTGGGCCTATCACTACTCATAGTATTCTTAGTGACAGGCATTTATAGATGGGGTCACTAAATACTTGTTCAGTTTGGTCAGCCTCCGCGAAAAGGTATTAGTGACAGTCAATTGTATGCGCCTGTCACTAGTGGTTCATACTAGTGATAGACTTACTCTTGCCCGTCACTAGGAATACTTACTAGTGACAGGCATAGTTTTGCCTATCACTAACCACCTGGAGGCTATAAGCCTTTCTACAGTGGTGTACTCACGAGACATCATATGGATCAAGATCAAAGATGATATGATAATGAATAATAATCTGAACATAAAAAATAATCCAATGGTTCCACTCACAAGCATCAACTACAATAGTAATCAACACCAGGAAAGTTTCCCCTAAGAACTAAAGCAATATCCAACACAATTGTTACAGCGGGACAGAGTGGTGATGATGGTGCTGGTGGAGATGATGGTGTGGATGATGATGATGATCCCGATGAAGCCTAGCTTGACGATGGTGTTGATGGAGATGATCTCCCCTCTCCGGGAAGGAATTCCCCCGGCAGAAATCTGTCTGCCGGAGAGATCTTTCTCTCTCGGTATTTTTTGCCCTGCAGAGGCGACGGAAATCTATCTGTGGTCGATCGCCTAGCCTTAGGGTTCCATAGGGAAGATATAGGCGAAGGGGCGGAGTCGTGAGCCGGGCAGGTGGACCACACCATTATATAACTGAGCTTGCAACCAAGTACAACAGTCACAATAGAGATGCATAAAGATAAATCATAATTGGAATTGGCAATCTTGTTCTTGGTCAGAGAACACCTGGCAAACAGTTTCATAAAAAGATTTTTGTAGAAGTTTTTCAACAGGAGCACTCTTTGCGCAAAAAGGTTTTTCAATGAAGGTTTTCAAAGTAATGCTCAATAGATAAAAGTTTTGTGCAAACAAGGAAGATAGAGAACATTATTGAATAAATCATCATATGAATGCTTGAAACACAACAACTCAAATGCTTGCTGGAGATAGAGAGGAAGTAGGTTTACTGACTCAACTTGGTAAATAGGAGAAAGGTCCCTTCATAGAGGGAAGCAGGGATTACAAGTCATAAAGAGCTTCCAAAAGATTATGGTATTTACTATCTTTGAGCCCTCATTGCCCCAATCATAGGCATCTTGAGATGATTAAGGTTAAACTGCACAAAGATGGAGTATATGCTTGACGAAATATAAGTTGGCAATCTCATGTCCCTTGAATATGAGGGCCACTTCTCATGCTACCCAACTTTGGTCACCGGTAAGTTCTTGTCATTGTAAGTACATGTGTATCATAGAGAACATCATGCTATCACATAACCAAAATGACAAGGCAAGTAGACAATGAGCATCTAAGCGATCTTTTTATTTACTATATACATAGCTTTTTATTGAGGATGCTTCATAGATAGCTCACTATGGTGAGGCTAAAAGTTTCCACCATGATTAGGCATGGCTTAGGCTAGCGACCCAGGCGTTTCTCTAACACAAAATACAGACTCCATGGACTTACAAGTTCCCTCTTTATTTCACACCATTGACATCCATAGACAAAAGAGCATGAAATCAACTGAGTACAAAGTACAGGTGCAATGTTGAAAACATTTCCCGTGACATCACGCTTCTGCTAATTCCAACATATAGATGCAAGCATATACAACTTCGATGACACAATGGTTCAAGTCTATTAAGGGCAAATAAATAAGGTGCGCCGTCAAGTTCGTGAGATCTTTACTAACTAGTTTTCACATGACAAAATACTTTTTAATTCGAAAGGTAGATGAAGCTTGAGAATTTGCTTGGAATAGCAAAAGCTACTTGGTATATATGGTGAACACAAGTGGCAAAGGTTTTGGTTCAAAGGGATTTGTAAACATGATAAGTATACCTTCTCAAAACAGGTTTTTGGCTAGCAAGGCTGGGTAGCAAGCAAGAGAGTTGAAAGAAACAAGCCAACATACAAGTAATAAAGCCAAACATGCAATATTCCGTGAGGACACAAAAGATCTTAAATAGAGAATACTAAGATTATGAGCCAACAAGAAAGAAAACAAATGATATAAAATACCTGTAAGATTTTTATCTTTTCTTTCAAACATCAAAAAGTATTGCTACTGACCAGAACTCGGTTTGCCAAAACCAATTTAGATCCACTTGATGCTCCCAAAGTGATGCCAATACTGATCAACAAGATCCATCATATAATAGAGATTGCAAACTAAAATAAGAAGTGCAAAAAGTAAAAGATGAGACTTCTTAATATTCCAATAAAGGCACACACACCAATGGATACATAGATAATCAACTAAAGGAGAGATACTTCCACATGCAAACCAAACTATAAGATAACCTCTCTACCAAAGATATGAATCTACTAAAAAGGTAAAAGACAAAAGATAATGGTGGTGGTACCGCGACACTCCCCCAAGCTTGGAACAAGCCAAGGGGATGCCAAACATGATGCCGAATTACTCCTTCGGTGGTGGTGGTGTTCTCTTGATAAGATCCTCAATCATCTTCCTCAAATACTCAATATCAAAGGCTAGAGTACGAATCAACTCCGAATTATTCTCAATGCAGCTCTTAATCAATTCGGACCGAGGATCCCAGTCCTTATTATCCTTCCTCCACTCTTCCTTCTTAGAGCGTTCGTTCCCTGCATGGTTAGAATGAGTAGTACAAGGAGTAAGTGTCCGTGGAGAGAGGATATGACGTCGAGATTCCCTCCTGTGGACATTCGTGTTGTCCTCTTAAGCTTGGTAGGTTTTGCCACAAATCCAATGCTCGCGACGGTAGTGCGGGTGTCCGGTTGTTTGTACTCCTCCATGTCTCCTTCATAACCTACCAAGATTTCCTCCTCCTTGGTTTTGCGAGGATCTTCTTCCTCGGGCTTCTTGCCTTTGTCGTTGGCGGAGACCATGGTGCTCTAATCTTGAGAAATTTTCCTGACAAAAACAGATTGAAACGAAAACACGAAGAGAAAATGATGCACGAACCTCGGGGGATCCGGGGGTTATATATTACGAAGTTTCAAATCATAAGGAATGTTTTGACACTGAAATGAGGTGGAGTCAGAGCTCGGGGGTGGCAAACCCCCTCCAGGCGAGGCCAGGAAGGGGCCCACGCCTGGGGTGGGTTTGTCCACCCCGGACTCCGTTTACTCTTCTGTTCTGTCTCGTAACTTCCCTTATGTATTAAAAACATCAAAAATATAAAAATATTGGGGTTTCACGAACCTTCTATTTTCACCACTTTTACCTATTCAAAGACGAACTCTGCAGACTCCTTTTCTCATTCTCCTAGAATTTTCCTTTCCTCACAAGGCAATACACAAACTTCAATAGCAACATTAGTGTAAGAAAAACAACAAACCTTTAGGTTCACACTTCAACTGAAATACATCAAAACAGAGGCTTCTAAAAGAGGCAAATGCAAATGATAGCAGAAATCTGTGAAAACAGAACAGCAGGTAAAGATTGATTTTTTCGAAAACCTTCTGTTGCTCAAATCAAAAAGCGCAGAACTAATGAAAGTTGGGTAGCAACTTGGAGAACAAGCTCAGAAAAATATAGCTCCATACGACATACTAATCTCCCTCTTGAATTTTTATGGTGCAACATAAAAAATCTGTCCCAGGACAGACACTTTTCACAACTCCTTTACTTCACAAAAGTAGTTCAACTTGACACAAAAAATCAAAACAAAAAGGATAAGGAGCGGTTATTATATAGGTAATAACTTCCAAGACTCGACAAAACTCTTGGGTTATCTCTCAACAAGTAGTCAAAGATGCTCACATAGGAGATATATATCTGGAGTGAAAAAGAGCATCAAGAAGCAAATAACCAACACACTTGAGTCTAACCCACTTCCTATGCATGGGAGTATCATGAGAAAATGAATTGTTGAAACAAAAAGCCACAAGCATAGAAACACAAAACAAATGCAACTTCAAAGCTTTCAACATAAAGCGGGGAAACTTAACATTATTGAGATGCATAAAACCATGTTTCCCTCTCTCATAATAACTTCCAGTAGCACTTTGAATAAAGTTGACAATATAAATATCACTGGAAACAACTTTATCATCTGAGTAAGCATACTTACAGTCACCAAAAAGAGGTCCAAGGTCATAAACCGGATCAATAGAAGAAAGTTGTTCCATCCTGAAATCTTTATTAGGCAAGCTGTTTTCACAAGGAGCTTTAGCAAATTTGGAAAAGTTAAACTCATAAGAATCTCCATCAAACTTAGTTAAAACTTTTTCCTTCTTACAGTCAATAATAGCTCCACAAGTGTTCATGAAAGGTCTACCAAAAATGATAGGACAAGTTTTGCTAGCTACTGAATTAAGCACTAGAAAATCAACAGGATATTTAATCTTACCACAAAGTACCTCCACATCTCTTACGATACCAATAGGTCAAATGGTTTCCTTATTTGCAAGGTGAATAACCACATCAATGTCCTCAAGCTCACAAGGACCAATCTCATGCATAATTTTCCTATAAAGCTCATAAGGAATAGCACTAGAACTAGCACCAATATCACATAAACCATAGTAGCAATGATCACCAATTTTAACAGAAAGCACGTGAACACTAGCTTTTATAGCCTTACTAGGATGAGAGATAATATTAGAAGCGTCTTCACAGAAGACAATGTGCGCATCCTCTATATTTCTAGTGACAAGATCTTTCACAATAGCTACCATAGTTTCAATATTCAATTGCTCATAAGGTTCCATAGTTTTCATTGTACCTTTGTTATTTGCACTAATAATCATAAAATACTGGGAAAGGTATTTTCTCAACATGAGGTTCAGGCACAATATGATTGGTAGTACAAACTTTAGTACTTCTAACAGGAACATGATTAACAACATCTTTATAAGGAGCATGGTATTTATTCCACTTCTTTTTGGGAATTTCTATGTAAGAGGCAAAGGCCTTAAAACAGTTGGCAATACTTTGGTAATCAAGACCAAACTCATTGATAATATCACGGAAGTTATCAGTTCCCATAAAAGATTTAATGCATTCGTAATCATAGTTTATACCTGACTTTCTTCCTTTGTCATTCTCCCAAGCTTCAGTGTTTTCTTGAATACGGTCTAAGAGATCCCATTTACCTTCTTCCTTCATACATTTGAATGATCTAGCACAAGAATCATCTAGTAAATCTTTATCATGAAGAGAAAGCCTAGCATAAAAGTTATTGATAATAATATTGTTAGGGAGTTCATGAATAGGACATTTAAGCATTACTAACTTTAATCTCCCCCAAGCTTGAGCTGTACTCTCTCCATCACGAGGCCAAAAGTTATATATCAGATTTCTATCCTTATGAATCTCACTGGGAGGATAAAATTTATAATAAAAGAGAAATTCCATTACCTCCCATTCCATGGATTGTCCATTCTTTTGCAACTTATACCATTCTTCAGCTCTCCCTTTCAAGAATATGGAGAGTAACTTCTTCTTCACCTGTTCAGTTGTGATACTCGCACACTTAAACAACCCGCATAATTCATAGATAAAAAGCAAGTGATCACCAGGATGGACAGTTACATCCCCTAAATAATAATTATCCATAACACGATCAACAATACTTGTAGGTATCTTAAAAGGATCTATCTCAACAGGTGGTGGTTCATCTACTACATTAGCTGTGGTAGTAGATTTCCCAAACAGAAAACCAAGTGGGTTATCCATATTGGAAACAAAGTAACAAGCAGTAACAAAAGAAATACTCATAGTAGAAGTCTCCTTTACCAGTTCCACTCTTCAATAGCGCTTCACTTCCTGGCAGCGACGCCAACAAATAGTCTTGATGACCCACAAGTATATGGGGTGTATCGCAGTACTTTCGATAAATATGAGTGTCGATCCCAACGAGGAGCAGAAGGTGCTGAACAGTGGTATGGAGTAGGAAATCCCTATGAATACTTAGCAAACGGATTTTTAGTGGTTTTTTATAAGGCAACAAAACAAAGTGCAAGTAACAAATAACAAACGCAGCAAGTGGCCCAATCCTTTATTAGCAAAGGACAAGCCGGTGGAAATACTTATAAGGAACAAAGGTTCTTGAGGACACATGGCAATTCTGTCAAGTGCTTTCGCTTCATATAGCTGAGTACTCTTCTTTGGTGTTGTAAGTGTTGTGTGGGTGAACCTGTGCTAATGTACCGACCATACTTGGACTAATACATACTTGTGATTAAAACCCCTGCAAACATCTGTAACTACAGGAAAGTAATTAAGATATAAATCTAACCACAGCCTTAAACTCTAAGATCCTAAGCTCCCTTGTGCAAAGGTGTCCTAACGGGGGTTCAAGTTTCTGTCACTCCGACAACCCCACAATTAGTAGCCAAATACACAGTACATTCCCCTAGGCCAATAAATTTTGAAGTATCATGTAGTCGAAGTTCACATGACACCACTAGAAGAATAGCACCACAACTTAAATACTAACCATTGAATAATAACTCAACACAAATCCACTAATAACAACATGACTTCTCCCATGTCCTCAAGAACTAAACGAACTACTCACGATACATCATATGGATCAAGATCAAAGATGATACGATAATGAATAACAATCTGAACATAAACAATAATCCAATGGTTCCATGCACAAGCATCAACTACAATAGTAATCAACACCGAGAAAGTTTCCCCTAAGAACTAAAGCAATATCCAACAGAATTTTTACAACGGGACGAAGTGGTGATGATGGTGCTGGTGGAGATGATGGTGTGGATGATGATGATGACGATCCCGATGAAGCCTAGATTGACGATGGTGTTGATGGCGACTATCTCGCCTCTCCGGGAAGGAATTCCCCCGGCAGAAATCTGTCTGCCAGAGAGATCTTTCTCTCTCGGTGTTTTCCGCCCCGCAGCAGCAGCAGAAATCTATCTGTGGTCGCTCTCCTAGCCTTAGGGTTCCGTAGGGAAGATATAGGCTAAGGGGCGGAGTTGTGTGCCGGGCAGGTGGGCCACACCTGCCCTAGGCGCGGCCCAAGGTGGGCCCACGCCTAGGGGTGGTGTGGGCCCCCTGCGGCCCTTCTTCGTCCCTCATTCTGGCTTCCTCTTTCTTCTGGAAACATATAATTTTCCCATATTTTTTTGGTATTTTTCTGATCTTTGCGAAATTGCATCAAAACGCCTTCGTTTCCATCAGAATCCAGACTCCGACAGTCCATCCTCCAAGAATCATCCAACATGCATAAACAGATGAAAAGCCATAAGTAAATACCTCATAATAAGACAAATATCAATGAATAGAGGTAGATTATGCTATATAATGGTGATGCAATTTGGGCATATCAGAACCCTAGGCCACATATGTCTCGCCCAAATTTTCGCAATCGTAGTGGAGGAAACCCAATACCTGGAGGCAACAATCATTACAACCATGGCAACCCCAATAACTTCAATTGTGCACCACCAATGCCCACCCATCCCAGCAATAATACTGCCCCAAGTACTAGAAGTAATGACGTACCTGTTGTCGGAAAGGACAAGTCAATAATCACCTGCTTTGAGTGTGGAGTGACGGTTAACTACTCCAACGAGTGCCCCAAGAAGACTACTACAACACCCAATGTTACCACACCTTCCCAACAGCAGCGTCGTGTCCAACCTGGAAAGACATTCGCCCTAGGAAACCCGAACAACCATGCTGGCCGTCTGTTCCTCATGAATGATAAAGAAGCCCAGGAAGTGCTAGATGTCTTTCTAGGTATGTTTTCTGTTAATTTAGTACTTGCAAGAGTGTTGTTTGATTCTGGAGCATCACACTCATTTGTTATGGAAGAATTCGCATGCTCTAGTAAGATTCAACCAACAAATCGGAAGCATGTTATGATAGTTCAAATACCTGGTTCAACGACCAAAGCTAGGAAAATTTGCAAGGCCATACCTATCAGATTCATGGAATAGATTTCTATGCCAATCTAATTGTACTCGGAATAAAAGGTTTGGAAGCAGTACTAGGAATGGATTGGGTGTTAAAACATCAAGGACTCATAGATTGTGCCGAGAAAGCCATAACCATGACCATTAGTACCGGAGTATCAGTTGACCATGTGTTAGAGACCTTGCCCTGTCAATTCAAATGCAACAAGAGTTTAGCCCAACCAACCCTTCACCAAGTCAGAGTAGTCTGTGAATACCTCGATGTGTTCTCAGATGAATTACCCGGTATGCCCCCAGATCAGGATATCGAGTTTATCATTGAACTAATCCCTGGAACTGGACACATAGCTCAGAGACCCTATAGTATGAACCCATCTGAGTTAGTGGATCTCAAGAAGCAACTGGATGACATGATTAGCAAAGATCTGATTCAACCCAGTGCATCGCCATGGAGATCACCTTTTCTGTTTGTGGATAAGAAAGATGGTGCCACCCATTTATGTACGGATTATCGGAAGTTGAATGATGTCACCATCAAGAACAAGTACCCTTTGCCAAAGATAGAAGATTTGTTTGACCAGTTGACCGGTGCCAGAGTATTCTCTAAGATTGATGTTAGAACTGGTTATCATCAACTAAAAAATCATGCAACGGATATTCCAAAGAATGCTTTCACGACCCGATATGGATTGTATGAGTACAATGTCATGTATTTTAGATTAACCAATGCCCCCGCTTATTTCATGAATCTCATGAATAAGATTTTCATGAACTTCTTAGATAAGTTTGTCGTTGTGTTCATCGATTACATTCTAATCTACTCCAAATCGGAGGAAGAACATGAACATCACCTAAGAACCATCCTTGGAACCTTGAGAGAGCATCAGTTGTATGCCAAGTTCAGCAAGTGTGAGTTTTGGTTAAAGGAAGTAGGATTCCTAGGACATATATTGTCAGCCGGAGGAGTTGCTATCGACCCAGGGAAGATTAAGGATGTTGAGGAATGGAGAGCACCAACCACTCAAACTGAAGTTCATGCATTTCTTGGAATAGCGGGATATTACCGCATGTTTGTTGAAGGATTTTCAAGCATCGTAGGCCAATGACTCAGTTACTCAAGAAATATCAGAAGTTTGAATGGAAGGACAAATGTGAAGCAAGTTTTAAAGAACTCAAGAAGAGATTGATTTCAACCCCAATTTTGATCATGCCTGATATCACCAAACCCTTTGATGTGTATTGTGATGCATCCAATATTGGTCTCGAATGTGTGTTAATGCAAGAAGGAAAAGTGATATAATATTTGTCCCGACAACTGAAGCAACTTGAGCAGAATTACCCCACCCATGACCTAGAATTAGCCGTCGTTGTTTTAGCCTTGAAAACATGGCGTCATTATCTTATGGGTAATCGCTATGAGATCTACTCAGATCACAAGAGCCTGAAGTATATTTTTACTCAGAAGGAGTTGAATATGAAGCAAAGGATATGGATAGAGTTAATCAAGGATCATGACCTTGACATTCACTACCACCCCGGCAAGGCCAATGTGGTAGCGGATGCTCTTAGTAGACTGCCGTGTAGATAAAACACCATGATTTTGAAAGATAAACCAAGTTTGCATAAGGAGTTGGAATATTTCAGAATGGAACTAGTTAGCGAAGGATTCCTAGCTAGTATCAAACTTCAACCCACCTTGATAGATCAGATCAAGGAAGCTTAGAAAGGAAATGCCAGTATTGACGGAATTAAACGTCGTATCGGTACATGAAAGGTACCCGGATTTACGTAAGATGAAGAAGGAGTTTTGTGGTATAAATGACGAATCTGTGTGCCCGCAAATTCAGAGTTGAAACAAGCCATTTTGCAAGAATCCCATGATACTCTTTACTCGATCCACCCGGGAGGAACCAAGATGTATCAGGATTTGAAGGAGCAATTTTGGTGGCATAATATGAAGCGAGAAGTCGGAAGCTACATCGCCAAATGTGGTATCTGTCAGAGAGTCAAGGCGGAGCATTAGAGACCCACAGGACTTTTGCAACCTTTGCAGATCCCAGAATGGAAATATGATTCAGTTGGAATGGATTTCATCACCGATTTGCCTATATCTAATAGAGGAAATGATTCTATTTGGGTCATAGTGGATAGACTTTCCAAAGTAGATCATTTCTTACCGATCAAGACCACTTATCAGAGCTCGAAGCTAGCAAAGTTGTACATTGCTACAATAGTCAGTTTGCATGGAATCCCCAAGAACATTGTGTCGGATCGAGGAACCTAGTTTACCTCAAGATTTTGAAGAAAATCCAAGAAGGATTAGGAACCAAGCTGAAATTCAGCACAACTTATCACCCTCAGACTAATGGACAAACGGAGCGAGTAAACCAGATACTCGAAGATATGTTGAGAGCTTGTGTGTTGGAATATGGATCTAAATGGGAGGACTGTCTGCCTTTCGCAGAATTCTCATACAACATCAGCCAGTTTGCAAATGGCCCCATTTGTGTTTATGTACGGAAAGAAGTGTCGTACCCCACTGAATTCGTCGGAAGTAGGAGATAGTCAGATTTTCGGACCCGACATCCTACGAGAAGCCAAAGATAAAGTTCACAAGATCCGTGAGGACCTTAATACCGCCCAATCCAGACAGAAGAGTTATGCCGACAAGAGATGTCGAAATCTAGCCTTCAATGTAGGAGATTTTGTGTATCTAAAAGTATCACCCTTAAAAGGAATCTAGCGTTTCCAACTCAAAGGAAAGCTTGCCTCCTGATACATTGGACCCTTCAAGATTCTAAGTCACCGAGGAGAGGTATCGTATCAGATAGAACTGCCAGAAGAGATGTCAGCGGTGCATGATGTGCAGAAGTGTTTAGAAGTCCCCGAAACAACGGAAGTTTTCAAGAATATCAACCACAGAGATGTGGAGATCAACCCAGGCCTGACCTATCGTGAAGAACCTATCCGTATTTTGGAAGAAGCTTTCTGGAACACCCGGACCAAAAGTATCAAGTTTATCAAAATCCAATGGAGCAATCATACTGAAGAAGAAGCCACTTGGGAGCGCGAGGATTACATGAGGAAGGAGTTTCCAAATATTTTTAGTACCTAGTTTTTCCTAAATCTCGGGAAGAGATTCTATTTAAGGGGGAAGGTTTGTAACACCCCAAAAATATTAATGAAGATCATTCCCTAATTAATCAAGATTAGTGTTAACAAAATATTTTATTAATTAAATTCAAATCTTATTGAGTGAGTGTATGAATGCTTTAAAGGCCATGTTTGATCATTGTAAATGATGATATATGGTTTATAGATCAAAACCATATCATCTAGGTCACTATAAAATCAAATCAAAACAAAAAAAATAAAAGTATAAGGCATAAGACCTAATGTTCATTTCTGCCAAAGTTAACCACTAGCTCACTTTGAGCATCTCTATCAACTAATCTCAAATAGAAACTTTCCCATTTATTTTCACCCCTTGTTAAACCTAGTGAAACTGAACCAAATGGAACTCACAAACCTTGCAGAAACATTTTCAAACTCTTTTGAGAGGCAATTCAAATTTGAATCTATCTCATATGTTAAGATAGCCAATTTTGGAAATCCACTCAAACCAACACCCCTTGGCAAACCATTGCACCGAGAGACTACCCATATTAGTATTAGATCACTCGCCAAAAATCATTCAAATTAGTGATGATTATGTTCATGCGGCCATTTGATCGAACACTTGGTGATCACAGTACAACTACCAACTATCTACTGTTTGTGATGAATCAATTGCTCATCCGTTGTACTCAAAATCATTACTCTAGCTCACCCATGATCATCCCCAGTACCCAGCCATGCAATTGATCCATTCATCTTCACTGCTTTGATCAATGCCAGTGGTACCTGAGCTCACCATGTCACTCGGACATGGGCAACACGCCACAGGCCGCGCCTCACTCGCTCGCGATGTATAGATAGTAGCCGTGACCTCACCGCCCCTCCCTGACCACCCCTCGAACAACGGCGAGCCACGGAGAACCCATAACAGGCACGCCCATTTAAGACACGGACATGCCGAGAGCACGACAGAGCGCCGAAGCTGCCTCGTGCAGACACGCCGCGAGTCAACCTCTCCGCCCGTACTCACGACCACGATGTCACTAGCCACCGACCAGACATGCCCACTGGCCACCACATGACCCCTTGACCACCGTACTCGCTGAAGAATGCCGCCGTACCAGTACAGAGCGCCAACGTCGCCCGACCAACTGAGACCGCCCCTTGTCGAGTGTAACACCCTCAGAATCGGCCCTATGCAAGTTTCAGCGCTTCCCGCCAAACCCGCATAGAAACGATTCAAAGGTGCCCACCAGGCACTTGCGTGCGGGTGGAAAACGAAGTAATATCATTACACAATAGTCCTCGATGGATCCCACAAAACATATATATACAACAGCGACTCAAAGATTCAAGAATACAGATATACAATACAAAGATCCAAATCACCTTTAAAACGATATAGCGTCCGAGTACGGACAAGATGCAAATTGAGCTAAGAGCCCTGAAGAACCACCAATGGCGTCCATAACCCTGCCCAGGCCAAGCCGGAAGGTTAACCCTGCTAACGACGTCGATCTCAAAACCTGCTTAAACAAAAGGGGTGCCGACAAAGGGCAAAGGAAAAAGAGAGCGGTCAGTACTGAGGCCAGTACACGGCGAGGCTAGAATTCGGCGGTCCTCTCCTACATAGGGATGGTGGACTGAGCGGCAGCGCAGCATGCACTAAACAACCTATAGAGACTCGAGATAACTGTCGGCTATCAGAGAGGGATAAGAAAGACCTATTCGGAACCATCCTGATACTACCACCAAACATACCCATCCTGGTATTTCCCCCTCGAGACCAAACGAGGAAGTCAACCGAGGAACTCACACAGTTGGCAGTTTTATTCATTTCGTTATAGTGGCGGCAATTACTAGTCAAATATAGATAGTCATCCTGATATAATAAGCAGTGGGCACTTTTAGTTAACCATTCCGTTGTAGTTGCAACACTTACTAGTCAGATGCAATTGGCATGAGATATCCCAAAACCCAGCAGTTGTTGGTACTTTTATTTAGACATTCCGTTGTAGTGGAGCTGATTACTAGTCATATCGGATACAAGTCAAATTATAACAGTAAACTTTAGTTATAGTTGTCTATGATCGAGAACTATGCTCCAAGTCTTCCATAACCGCGGACACGGCTTTTCGAAAAGATTTAACCCTGCAGGGGTGCACCAAAGTATCCACACGCACTTCGACCCTTTTTGCCAGATCAGTTAACATACACCCATCGGTATGTCGGCGGGGCCTAAGTCATGACGTTTCCCAGACCCAAAGCAAGTACATGGGGGCCACCCCACTAAGCTACCCGCAACGAAGTCGGCCGGTCTCCGAGACGGGCTCAGGGTTTGTGTAGACGGCTGTAAACGACTGGGAACCCAAAAATGTGACTGGGCTTGTCGATACAGCGAAAACGTGTCATGATCCTAAACAGTACAGGTGCTCCTCGCACAATCGTAAATAAAGCAGTAAAGCATGGTATAAGTACATGATAGTAATAAAGCCCCAAACTACTTGTGGCCCCCGGTACAGTACTTTGAAATTAGGTACTAATCGATGGGGGTGCCCACACACCCCACCTGTGGTTAGCGCGCTCGATCTCGGAACAGGTGTCAAGAACTCGGGGTCCTACGGGACACCAGTGATCGGTTAAGAACCAAAAATTGTCTATTACCCACCGGTGCCTCTGCATTTACCTACTTTCAATTTTAGTTATTAAACAGTAATTAAAGCCATGATCACCTACAACATTAAACATGCGGCAACACTCCAACAACTGTGGTACTTGACGACACGCAACAGCACTTGAGCAAGCGACTACGACGCGCAAGTCCAACTATCTACCAATCAACAGGTAGTAGGATGTGTCCAAGGCAGTATAAGGCTGCAAGGGATATCACGGGTACGAAAACTAGAGCACCGCAACTCAGATAGCAATAGATCAACAGGAGGGAATAAATACTATAAAAGTAAGATAGGTAGAAAAGGGGAGATGCTCGCCTGAAAACATTGCCGAAGGTTCATCCGAAGATCGGGTCGATACTCGCATCAACTCATCGGCCTAATCCGTGAAGAAGCAAAGCACTATAAGAAACACCGGAGGCACTATTTAATACTACGGCAAAAGATCGGGCATGATGCATGTATGATGTATGACATGGCAAATGTGCGATGCAACTAGGCCACATTAAGCGGAACCAGGGTCCCGACAATTATTTAGATGGTTCAAGTTATTTAACTACCCCGCAATTTAATTGTTGTCTTAACAGGACAAAACATGGCATCGGTTCGCTACACCAATTTAAATGGAGTTCGGAATGAGACGCAGATATCCCGCATAAACACTCCATATTTAATTTAGGTGAATCGCCTAAATGCCCCCAACAACCACATTATGTATGCGAGTATGACAATTAAATATGCAACAGTTGATAATGTCATATTATAAAAATAATGGGGTCTCGGATAGGGAATCACGTTAGGGTTCGGCGAACTTGGGCTCCGAGGGGTTCAGGGTCGGTTCTCAGGGTCCGTATCTAGGGTTCGGCCTCGGCGGGATCGTTCTCGTATAACGAAGGTAGATCTTGGCATTCCGGGAAGGAGGACTTGGTTTGGCGTCGGGGTGCATCAGATTCTTCCGGGTCGGTGTCGTTCTTGTCGTCGCGAAGGTCTTGTCGGGTCCGCGTACCGGGTCGGTCTTGGCGTCCGGGGTGAAGAACTTGGCGTCCCCGAGGAAGTACTTGGCTTATCCATGTCGACGACCTTGGCGTCCGGGTTCTCGGGCATCGGATCCAGGAAGAAGTACTTGTCGCATCTGCAGTCTTCGGGTTCAGGTAGAAGATCTCTTCGTCCGGGGATTCTCCGTGTCCGTGGTCTTCGGGTAGCTGGTCTTCGCGTTCCGCAAAGGAAAACCTTGTTGCTCCAGGAGAAGATCTTGGGGTTCCTCATCGAAGGCCTTCGGGTACGGGGGTCTCGGTCACTCGCGTGGTTCTTGGGGTTTATCCGCGTGGATGTCGATCTTGAGATCACGTCGGTCTTGGCATGCGGTGAGGAACTTTCCAGCCGCGGGATCTCGACACCGAAGAGAAGATCTTGACGAATCCTATTGGTATAGAAGATCTTGACGTCCACTTGTGCTTGTCGAACCATCGGGGCATCGGCACGGACACAAGCAACTCTACAACATCACCAACAGCCCCACACCAAAAGATGCTACAGAGGACAAAAAGGACCAAAACGCCTGCGGGTTCTCGGGAGACGCACGACGGTGCTGCAGGGTCGCGCTGCCGGTGGGGAGGCCGCGAGCCAGGCCGGGGATGGGCGCGGTCAAGAGGGGCCCACTGGCGGAGGTGGTTGAGGCCGACGGGGGCCAGCGCGGAGCTCCGGACTGCGCGGGACAGAGGGGAGAGGGCGGGGACACGTTGGGGACGAGGGCGAGAGGAGGGACGCCGAGGCAATGGCGCCACGGCCTGGGCGAGCTCGGGCAGCGGTGGCGGGTACTGAGGAAGGCCGATGCGCCAGGGGGAGGCGGTGGATGGCGGCGGGGATGCGGGCGCTGGTGGGGACGGACGGAGGAGCTCACCGGTGGTCGGTGGCAGAGGCCAACGGCCGGGCCGAGCACGGGGGAGGGAGCGCGGCGAGGGAGGCGATCGGAGGGACGCAGACGGGGGAGGGGGGGGACCTGCATCGGGTCGGGAAGGGGCAGTCGGAGCAGGCGCCGACGCGGGGCGAGGAGAGGGTGACGTCTGGGGCGGCGCCATGGCTTCCCGACAAGGAGGAGGCGAGGCAGGGGTGGTGAGCGGGGCCTCGCGAGGTAGGTGGCGACAGGATGGTGACGAGGAGGTGGGGATCGACGGGGGGCGGGGCAGGTGGTCTCGGGGTGGCCAGGAGCGAGGTGGGAGGTGGGGCCGGAGTGGAAGGGAGAGGGGTTGGGGAGTGGGTCAGCTGTGTGTGTGTGGTGTGGAGAGGAGGTGGGGCCAGAAGGCTGATGTGGCGGCATGGGAGTGGAGGGAGTTGGGGAAGTGGTGAGGTGGCGGATGGTGATTGGTCGGGGTGATGTGGAGGGGGCTGGGTAGGATAGGATTGGGTAGGAAAAGGGTTTAGGTAGTCCGGTTTTGTACTGGGGGTGGCCGACTGGGTCGGATCGGCCCGGTACGGCTGCCCCTAAAAATAAAATAAATATTTTAATATTTAAAACGGGGCTTTTGAAATCCATTGGTAGACGAAACAAAATAATCCGGAGACCCGGGTTTTGGATTTGAAATAAAGGCAGGTATTTAGAAAACAAAATATGATTTTCGAAAATAGTTTCTGACAAACAAATGCATGGTGATGACGATGCTCAAATGCAATGTGGCATGATGACATGAGCATGCGGTGATGATGATGCAATGCACAGAAACAACGCGATTTTCTGGTAGTGGTTTTTGCGGGGCGCCACAATTCGACACCACTAACAATGGATCTCGCCCTCGAGATCCGCCTCATGGTACCGGGAAGAAGGGCGGCGATCTGAATCTTCTCGCATCGTGTAGATCCTCGCGATACCACTAACAAGAGGTCGTTGTCCGTGATCGTCGAGAGAACACTCCGGGAACAAAAGGTCGAAGGTAGAGGTATCAACAAATAAAGCCACCTCTAGCTTCGATGGAAAGAGGGAACCGATGCATTCTCATCCACTTCAATGTACACAAGCGAATAGAGTGAGTAGTCGGCATGGGGGCCAATCCATCACGCACCCAAACTATTACTCTGCACAATCAGTAGAAAATCGTGCAACCATTCTCGGAATCAGACTGAAGATCTCGACAATCGAGGTTCAGAAACAAAGGAGTGATGCAGACTCTGCATCGGATCTAGCGTAGATGATGTCGTCGCGTCGGAAAACACCGGAAGGCACAAGAAGGAACAAAGAGAAGTCCACCAGATGAAGGGTTCCTCGGATAGCATGAAGACCAGATGTAGCAACACCGTTACCAAAGGAGGAAGCGAAACCCTGAAGGTACGATGGAACCCAACCACGAGAAATCCTGGACTCGAAGAGAGAGAAGAGAGCGGATTCAAAACACACAGAGGTGAGAGGAGAGCAGCAGAGGGGTAAGGAGTAAAATCAGACCTAATCAGAACTATCCAACCGATTTTTCAAAAATAGTTTTGACACTCTACTTCGGCCGTTAGCTAGGTTATCCTACAGGCTGGACTTGTGGGGTATCGCAACTGCTGAGCTCTGATACCACTCTGTAACACCCTCAGAATCGGCCCTATGCAAGTTTCAGCGCTTCCCGCCAAA
Source organism: Avena sativa (assembly GCA_916181665.1). NCBI lineage: Eukaryota > Viridiplantae > Streptophyta > Magnoliopsida > Poales > Poaceae > Avena > Avena sativa. The sequence continues at coordinate 454,610,432 of OV702294.1, forward strand.
CCCGCATAGAAACGATTCAAAGGTGCCCACCAGGCACTTGCGTGCGGGTGGAAAACGAAGTAATATCATTACACAATAGTCCTCGATGGATCCCACAAAACATATATATACAACAGCGACTCAAAGAGTCAAGAATACAGATATACAATACAAAGATCCAAATCACCTTTAAAACGATATAGCGTCCGAGTACGGACAAGATGCAAATTGAGCTAAGAGCCCTGAAGAATAACCAATGGCGTCCATAACCCTGCCCAGGCCAAGCCGGAAGGGTAACCCTGCTAACGACGTCGATCTCAAAACCTGCTTAAACAAAAGGGGTGCCAACAAAGGGCAAAGGAAAAAGAGAGCGGTCAGTACTGAGGCCAGTACACGGCAAGGCTAGAATTCGGCGGTCCTCGCCTACATAGGGATGGTGGACTGAGCGGCAGCGCAGCATGCACTAAACAACCTATAGAGACTCGAGATAACTGTCGGCTATCAGAGAGGGATAAGAAAGACCTATTCGGAACCATCCTGATACTACCACCAAACATACCCATCCTGGTATTTCCCCCTCGAGACTAAACGAGGAAGTCAACCGAGGAACTCACATAGTTGGTAGTTTTATTCATTTCGTTATAGTGGCGGCAATTACTAGTCAAATATAGATAGTCATCCTGATATAATAAGCAGTGGGCACTTTTAGTTAACCATTCCGTTGTAGTTGCAACACTTACTAGTCAGATGCAATTGGCATGAGATATCCCAAAACCCAGCAGTTGTTGGTACTTTTATTTAGCCATTCCGTTGTAGTGGAGCTGATTACTAGTCATATCGGATACAAGTCAAATTATATTAGTAAACTTTAGTTATAGTTGTCTATGATCGAGAACTGTGCTCCAAGTCGTCCATAACCGCGAACACGGCTTTTCGAAAAGATTTAACCCTGCAGGGGTGCACCAAAGTATCCACACGCACTTCGACCCTTTTTGCCAGATCAGTTAACATACACCCATCGGTATGTTGGCGGGGCCTAAGTCATGACGTTTCCCAGACCCAAAGCAAGTACATGGGGGCCACCCCACTAAGCTACCCGCAACGAAGTCGGCCGGTCTCCGAGACGGGCTTAGGGTTTGTGTAGACGGCTGTAAACGACTGGGAACCCGAAAATGTGACTGGGCTTGTCGATACAGCGAAAACATGTCACGATCCTAAACAGTACAGATGCTCCTCGCACAATCGTAAATAAAGCAGTAAAGCATGGCATAAGTACAGGATAGTAATAAAGCCCCAAACTACTTGTGGCCCCCGGTACAGTACTTTGAAATTAGGTACTAATCGATGGGGGTGACCACACACCCCACCTGTGGTTAGCGCGCTCGATCTCGGAACAGGTGTCAAGAACTCGGGGTCCTACGGGACACCAGTGAGCGGTTAAGAACCAAAAATTGTCTATTACCCACCGGTGCCTCTGCATTTACCTACTTTCAATTTTAGTTATTAAACAGTAATTAAAGCCATGATCACCTACAACATTAAACATGCGGCAACACTCCAACAACTGTGGTACTTGACGACACGCAACAGCACTTGAGCAAGCGACTACGACGCGCAAGTCCAACTATCTACCAATCAACAGGTAGTAGGATCTGTCCAAGGCAGTATAAGGCTGCAAGGGATATCACGGGTACGAAAACTAGAGCACCGCAACTCAGATAGCAATAGATCAACAGGAGGGAATAAATACTATAAAAGTAAGATAGGTAGAAAAGGGGAGATGCTCGCCTGAAAACATTGCCGAAGGTTCATCCGAAGATCGGGTCGATACTCGCATCAACTCATCGGCCTAATCCGTGAAGAAGCAAAGCACTAGAAGAAACACCGGAGGCACTATTTAATACTACGGCAAAAGATCGGGCATGATGCATGTATGATGTATGACATGGCAAATGTGCGATGCAACTAGGCCACATTAAGCGGAACCAGGGTCCCGACAATTATTTAGATGGTTCAAGTTATTTAACTACCCCGCAATTTAATTGTTGTCTTAACAGGACAAAACATGGCATCGGTTCGCTACACCAATTTAAATGGAGTTCGGAATGAGACGCAGATATCCCGCATAAACACTCCATATTTAATTTAGGTGAATCGCCTAAATGCCCCCAACAACCACATTATGTATGCGAGTATGACAATTAAATATGCAACAGTTGATAATGTCATATTATAAAAATAATGGGGTCTCGGATAGGGAATCACGTTAGGGTTCGGCGAACTTGGGCTCCGAGGGGTTCAGGGTCGGTTCTCAGGGTCCGGATCTAGGGTTCAGCCTCGGCGGGATCGTTCTCGTATAACGAAGGTAGATCTTGGCATTCCGGGAAGGAGGACTTGGTTTGGCGTCGGGGTGCATCGGATTCTTCCGGGTCGGTGTCGTTCTTGTCGTCCCGAAGGTCTTGTCGGGTCCGCGTACCGGGTCGGTCTTGGCGTCCCCGAGGAAGTACTTGGCTTATCCGTTCGACGACCTTGGCGTCCGGGTTCTCGGGCATCGGATCCAGGAAGAAGTACTTGTCGCATCTACAGTCTTCGGGTTCAGGTAGAAGATCTCTTCGTCCGGGGATTCTCCGTGTCCGTGGTCTTCGGGTAGCTGGTCTTCACGTTCCGCAAAGGAAAACCTTGTTGCTCCAGGAGAAGATCTTGGGGTTCCACGTCGAAGGCCTTCGGGTACGGGGGTCTTGGTCACTCGCGTGGTTCTTGGGGTTTATCCGCGTGGATGTCGATCTTGAGATCACGTCGGTCTTGGCATGCGGTGAGGAACTTTCCAGCCGCGGGATCTCGACACCGAAGAGAAGATCTTGACGAATCCTATTGGTATAGAAGATCTTGACGTCCACTTGTGCTTGTCGAACCATCGGGGCATCGGCACGGACACAAGCAACTCTACAACATCACCAACAGCCCCACACCAAAAGATGCTACAGAGGACAAAAAGGACCAAAACGCCTGCGGGTTCTCGGGAGACGCACGACGGTGCTGCGGGGTCGCGCTGCCGGTGGGGAGGGCGCGAGCCAGGCCGGGGATGGGCGCGGTCAAGAGGGGCCCACTGGCGGAGGTGGTTGAGGCCGACGGGGGCCAACGCAGAGCTCCGGACCGCGCGGGACAGAGGGGAGAGGGCGGGGACGCGTTGGGGATGAGGGCGAGAGGGGGGACGCCGAGGCGATGGCGCCACGGCCTAGGCGAGCTCGAGCAGCGGCGGCGGGTACTGAGGAAGGCCGATGCGCCAGGGGGAGGCGGTGGATGGCGGCGGGGATGCGGGCGCTGGTGGGGACGGATGGAGGAGCTCGCCGGTGGTCGGTGGCAGAGGCCAACGGCCGGGCCGAGCACGGGGGAGGGAGCGCGGCGAGGGAGGCGATCGGAGGGACGCAGACGGGGGGGACCTGCATCGGGTCGGGAAGGGGCAGTCGGAGCAGGCGCCGACGCGGGGCGAGGAGAGGGTGGCGTCTGGGGCGGCGCCATGGCTTCCCGACGAGGAGGAGGCGAGGAAGGGGTGGTGAGCGGGGCCTCGCGAGGTAGGTGGCGACAGGATGGTGACGAGGAGGTGGGGATCGACGCGGGGCAGGGCAGGTGGTCTCGTGGTGGCCAGGAGCGAGGTGGGAGGTGGGGCCGGAGTGGAAGGGAGAGGGGTTGGGGAGTGGGTCAGCTGTGTGTGTGTGTGGTGTGGAGAGGAGGTGGGGCCAGAAGGCTGATGTGGCGGCATGGGAGTGGAGGGAGTTGGGGAAGTGGTGAGGTGGCGGGTGGTGATTGGTCGGGGTGATGTGGAGGGGGCTGGGTAGGATAGGATTGGGTAGGAAAAGGGTTTAGGTAGTCCGGTTTTGTACTGGGGGTGGCCGACTGGGTCGGATCGGCCCGGTACGGCTGCCCCTAAAAATAAAATAAATATTTTAATATTTAAAACGGGGATTTTGAAATCCATTGGTAGACGAAACAAAATAATCCGGAGACCCGGGTTTTGGATTTGAAATAAAGGCGGGGTATTTAGAAAACAAAATATGCTTTTCGAAAATAGTTTCAGACAAACAAATGCATGATGATGACGATTCTCAAATGCAATGTGGCATGATGACATGAGCATGCGGTCATGATGATGCAATGCACAGAAACAACGCGATTTTCTGGTAGTGGTTTTTGCGGGGCGCCACATCGAGCCACCACTCGCATGATGATCGCCACACCCAACCGCGTCGACCCATGCCCTTCTCCATGCCTAGCTCGACCTGTAGCAACGTTGCCGATGAGCACTGACCATGCCGCACTACCTCACCCTCGAGGCTATAAATAGAGACCACCCCCAGCCTCAATCATCACACCATTCTACTCCTCTCCCCCTCAGAAACTCCCCTGACCTGTTCCCGGAGCAAGGCGAGCACCATGTCGCCGGAATTTGATCGGAGTCTACCGCCTCCATGAGGGAAAGGCGCCGTCGATTGGAGCCACCCTAGGAGCCTCCATGACCACCATTCGACCCGCAGTCATCGACAATCTCGTTCGCCCGCACCGCTGACCCTAGCTGGAGCCCTAGTAAACCCACAGCCACCCCCGCCGTGCCGCTAGGTTAGAATCTTGCCGGAGCGCTGCGACGTAGACGATGAACCTAGACCGTAGATCGTGTTGTAATCGTAGGGCTAATATTGATCGATACTGCTTCGTGTTAGATGACCCGCTGACGCGTGGGACGAGCCTGAGTGAGCCCGTTGCGCGCGCTCTGTGCAGATGGGCCAACCCAGTAACGTTTCCTGCGCAAGCCCAGTAATTCAAACCTATTCTTTTTCTTTTGATTCAAAAACCTTTTCTGTAGTGAACTTTAAAAATCAATTTAGAGAGATAAACTGCACCAAATTGAATGAATCCAATTTTGTTTGAAATTAGATGAAAATCTCTAATCACTCCTGCTGGATTCAAACAGTTTAAAACTATGGATCACCCTCAGTAAAAATAACAAGCCAGAATCTTTTGAAACTTCAAACATTTTTGTAAAATCAACCATAAGTGATTTTGAGTTGTTTCCAACTCTCAAAAATTATATTTTACAAGACCTTTATGAATATGTAAAAATCTACATAGTTACATACAGTAGGCCTCGACCAAAACTAAAAGAATGACTTTCTAGTCATTTTTAGCCCCTTAAATATTATTAAATATTAGGGTTAAACTTTATAAATTAGGCCAACCTTTTTAAATCACATTCTCAAGTATTAGAATATGTGGTGATGACATGTGTCAATATTATCCCATATTTTTAATTTGGAGAATATTAAATCCTAAGAAAATTTTCAATGAGTACAAATTACTTTCCTAAAACTAAGATAAATAAAATCTTATCACCCTTTTCTTGTAATGATAGAGATGATGCTAGATCATCTAGTGCGACGCTTGTGTGATAAGTAGAAGTAGTTAAGTATTGTTTGGTGATTGTGTACCTCGTATCTATTTATAGAACCTAGTATCAACCCGGGCTATGACAAGGAGTAATTCTACGATGACGAAGAAGAGAACTTCGACCACCTTACCAATCAAGGAAAGCTATACTGAGCATGTTAGACCATGCAAGCTACATTATGCAAGCTATTATATCTAATCAAGCAAGCTAAACCATACAAGTCCTACCTGTAAGCCTTTGTGATACCCTTTTTTTACTATACCAAATCCTTGGTTTACTTGCAAGCTTTATCTTTTGCAAAGTTGTTCTGTAGCTAATTAGTTGGATGATTAGCGGATAATGGGGAGTGTCCCCAAGAGCTTGGAACTTGTGGAGAATAGATACACCAGCTTAGTACCCCACAACTAGTGACACCCCCATTTGATAGATGCTAGTGCTAAATTAAATTGGATCGCTAGTTGGGAACAAATGATTATGAAAACCTTGGAATGATGAGTCATTTTACTGAAATGCTTTGACATGTGTTATGGACACAATGACTTTTAAGATGATGGTGAATGAAAGGACGTGACTTGACTTTGATAAAAAACTGATAGTTGGGTTCGGATGCGATACCATTCCAACATTTAGCGTACAACCACAATACCCGAATTTGGGTAGGGCTTGACTGGAAGTTTATATGTGTTAGTATCGGTTCCCTCGTGGAACGAGGTGAGCTGAGGCTACCTTGTAAATGTGACTGTCCACCTATGTAGTGCCCAAGATGACAGATGGTCATGGTTGGGAGGCCAAACTCATAGGGGGAGGTGCCTATACTAGGTTGTGTAATTGAAAGGTTAGGATTGATTATCCGCATACTAAGTATGATGATTCAGGATTGTTCATGATGGATGTATCAAACATCATGGTAAAAGTGTACCACCTCTGCAGAGTGTCAAACTATTCGAATAGCCGCGTCCGCGGTTATGGACAGTTGGATGGCCATACTGTTCCGTTGTCAGATGTTCACCAAATGACCTGTGACTTGAAAGATGCATTTGACTTGACCCTACAAGTTGCAGAATTAAAGTTAGGTTCCCGTCTAAGTTACCTAGACAACTAAAGTTAGACTTTTACTACTAGACACTGGTTGAAATAAAATTGGCTTGTGGCAAACAAACCTAGAGCTTAAGAATCCCATAGAATGACCTTACATGTTTAGTGAGAGTTTGTGAGTACTTCGAAGTACTCATGGCTTTGTCCCTGGCTATTCCCATGGACAGACAATGAAGGAGACTTCGAGGAAGAAGAACATCAGGATGCTTAGGATAACTAGGATCATCTCCCATCGTCAGCATTTCCTGTGACCCTGAAGATGGAGCCTTGACCATGCTACCCTTATTATTATTCCACTGCTTTAATTGTAATCAGACTTGATCATGAGATCAACTATTTGTAAGACTATTATGGTTTGTAATGGATGATGAACTATGGTACTAATCTGTTATGTTCGCAAAAATGGTAATCCTGGGATTCGATGTACGGCATAACAGGCATTTGGGATTAAAAATCCGGGTGTTGACAATAACCCCTTCCATTCGTGATAAATGGTCAGCGGTAGGATTATCTTTTCCTCTCCTATCCACTATTTGCAAGTCATATTCTTGTAGTAGCAATACCCATTTAATTAATCGAGGTTTAGAGTCCTTCTTATCTAGGAGGTGTCTTAAAGCATGATGATCAGTATGAACTATTACTTTTGAATTGATAATGTAATGTATAAATTTATCACAAGCAAAAACAATAGCTAAAAGCTCCTTTTCGGTTGTGGCATAATTATTTTGATCTTCATTGAAAATTCGACTGGCATACTGAATGACATTAAGGTTTAACCCATCTCTTTGTCCTAAAATAGCCCCAATAACATAGTCACTAGCATCACACATAATTTCAAATGGTTTATTCCAGTTTGGTGGTTGAATAACTAGTGCAGAAATCAGTGCTTTCTTTAACTCCTCAAAAGAATCATTGCCATCTCTATCAAAACAAAAAAGGGTGTCTTTATCTAATAGATGAGTTAAAGGGGCATATAATTTAGAAAAATCTTTAGTAAAGCATCTATATAACCCAGCATTCCCAAGAAAATTCATTACCCCTTTATATCTTGCGGTGTTGGAAGTTTTTTCAAAGTGACCAAATTTGATTTATCTATCTAAATGTTCTTCTCAGAAACATTATGCCTAGAAACTATACCTTCCCTTACCATGAAGCGACAACACTCCCAATTGAGAGCCATCTTTGTTTGCATGCATCGTTGCAAAACTCTATTAAGATTATAGAGGCATTGCTCAAAAGTAGTCCCATAAACAACAAAGTTGTTCATCAGGACTTCCATTGATATTTCTACAAAACTATCAAGTATTTTCAAGACACACTCTTGAAAAGTAGCAGATGCATTACATAAACCAAAAGGCATCAGTCGATAAGCATAGGTTCCATATGGACATGTAAAGGTGGTCTTTTCTTGGTCTTCAAGCTGAATAGCTATTTGGGAATATCCAGAATATCCATAAAAAAAACAGAAATAAGAGCTGCAGACATTCTTTCCATGATATCATTAATGAGGGCCAATTGCTTATGAATTTTTATGGTTTCTTTATTTAGCTTCCTAAAATCAATACACATCCTATAACCTCTATGGTTGTAGAAGGGATTAATTCATCCTTATCATTGTTAATTATGGTTATACATCCTTCTCTAGGTATGCAGTGAGTTGGACTAACCCATTTACTATCTGAGATAGGATAGGTAATACCACTGTCTAACATATGTATAACTCCCTTTCTTACTACATCTTTCATTTTAGGATTCAATCTCTTTTAGTTGTCGACAAATGGTTTAGAATCCTCAATCACGGGTACCTTGTGCATCTTTATTGAAGGGTCTATACCTTTAATGTCATTAAGGGTGTATCCAAAGGCTTCATGTTGTTTGCCAAGTACATCTAATAATTTTGTGCTTTCCTCAGGTGAAAGTGTGTCATTGAGAACCACTGGCATTTACCTTCCTTGTCTGGGAATTCATACCTTAGGCTCGGAGGAAGAGGCTTCAAAATGAGAGGTGGGGGATCCTCATCTCCTTTTCTTTCAAGTGCTTCAAATTCATTCATGAGGCTAGTTTCCACCTTAGGTGCAGTATTGAGGATTTCATCCAAATCCTCCTTTGCAGAGTCGTTTGGAAGCGAATCATTGCTTGTAATACTTTGCTCCAACACAAATTGTGGAGTGCAAAAATAAATTGCTGCCAATTCTTCAATATTTCTCTCCTCCTTAATCTAAACTTTCTTCTCATAAGGAAAATTTGTGAATTGATTATAATTTATTTCTATAGGTTCTTCACCAACCTACAAGGACATAGTCTGTTTTTGTTGTCTATATCAATGCTCATAGAGTTATAAAAATGACTACCAAAAATAACGGGGCAGGAAGACTTCAATGGTCTTTTAATAATGTGAAAATCAATTGGGTACACAAAAGCTCCCACAGAAATACAGACATTACGAAGTATCCCGTGAGTAGGATGCATAATTCTATTAGAGAGTATAAAAGTAACTTCTGATGTCTCAAGGTAAGGCTCATATCGATGGTCGTGCATCTCCTTGTAGATTGTGTAAGGCATGATATTAATGGAAGAACTTAAGTCACATAATCCTACATAAGTAGTTCCTCCTAAGCAAAAGGGGATTTTCTGTTGACTTCTATTTTTACCATCAAACTTACCCCCAATCATATCAGAAGATTCTTTACACATCATGATCACTTCATCTTTGAACATCTTGGGTTCTAGAAGTTCTTTCACTATTCCATGTTTTGTTTAATGGTCCCCAAATCCTTAGTTAACCCTCCTATCCTTTTATTTTTTCACTTTTACTCTCTATCACTTTTGTTATGATGGTTTCTTCCTCCACTAGCATTTTCTTTTGCATTTTTTCATATTTATCCTTATGGCTAGTTTGAGGGGGTTTCTCTTCTGTAGGTGTTGTATAACGCTCCCAATATCTTGGGATTTTCAAATATTTGGCATAGGATTTAATAATTTGAATGATCATATGATGGTCTAAATTGAAATTCCCAAGAAGTTTCTCTACCTTTCCACAGGCTAGAAATCTTTTAAACAATCGTACTATACTAGGTTTTCTTTATTAAACTCGGACTCACAATAAGCTTTCTCTATTCTATTCACCATGTCTAAAAATTCTGAGCTCTGTCAACACTAAATTTGGTGAAAGAACCATTAGTAAGAGAGTCGATCTCATTTCTATTGTCATCACTCAAACCTGCGTAGAAGGTGTGTATCACCAACCAAGGAGGAAAATTATGATGGGGGCAGCGGTCAAGCAGCCCGCGGAACCTTGTATATCCTTCATGCAAGCTTTCTTCATATTTTCCTTTAAAGTTCATGATCATGCATCTTGTGCCAAGAGTTTTTGTCCTAGGAAATAAATCAACTAAAAACAAGGAGGCAAGGCTCTCCCAGGAATTATTAATCTTTGCAGAACTTTGAATGTACCAAGAACGGGCTTCGTCTACAAGAGTTTGAACAAATAGAACAAATTTAACCTCATCCTCGGTTTGTATATTAAGGTGGAAAGTCCCACAAATATATTCAAAGAACCCCACATGCTCATACGGGTCTTCCGTACCATCTCCTGCAAATCTTTTTGCATGCGAAAGGTCTAAAAGCATGGGGTTAATATCATACCCTCGCGGGTTATTGGATTTTAAATAAGCGTCCATGGGTGGACCGGAGTTCCATACAGCTTCACGCTGAATTATTTGTTGGTACTCACCCATGGTGAATTACCTGAAATTAGTAAACAACTTTAGTAAAATGATTAGTAAAATAAGCAACTAAGAACAAAGACCAAAAGCGCTTAGCTGCTTGGCAACGGCGCCAAAAAATAGCTTGATGACTACAAGTACACATATCAATTGTAGCTAGTTTCGAAGTAAATATATCAAACCCACTGATGACCCATAAGTATAGGGGGTGTATCGTAGTACTTTCGATAAATAAGAGTGTCGAATACAACGAGGATCAGAAGGTGTTGACAAGTGGTTCATATCAGGAATTCACTGTAAATACTAGCAAACGGAGTTTTAGGGTTTTTTGATAATGCAAATAAATAAAGTGTGAGTAAATAAAAGACAATAATAATTGCAGCCAGCGGCCCAATCCTTTCTTCGGCAAAGGACAAGCCATTTGTATTACTTAAGATGACCAAACGTTCTCGAGGGCACATGGGAATACTGTCAAGTGCTTTCGGTTCATATAGTTGATTAATCTTCTTTGGTTGGATAAGTGTTCTGTGGGTGAACCTATGCTAATGTACCGACCTTACTTGGTTAGATTGTGCAAGCATCTGCAACTACAAGAAAGTAATTAAGATATAAACCTAACCATAGCATTAAACTCTGAGATCCTACACTCCCTTGTGCAATGGTTTCCTAATGGGGGTTTAGGTTTCTTTCACTCCGGCAACTCCACAATTAGTAGCCAAATACACAATGCATTCCCCTAGGCCCATAAAGGTGAAGTTTCATGTAGTCGATGTTCACATGACAACACTAGAAGAATATCACCACAACTTAAATATCAAACCATTGAATATTACCTCAACATAATTCCACTACTAACAATATGACTTCTCCCATGTCCTCAAGAACTAAACGAACTACTCACGAGACATCATATGGATCAAGATCAGAGATGAAATAATGATAAGTAATAATCTTAACATGAACAATAATTCAATGGTTCCACTCAATAGCATCAACTACAACAAGTAATCAACACCGGGAAAGTTTCCCCTAAGAACTATGCAAGATTCAACCCAATTGTTACAGCAGTACAGAGTGGTGGTGATGGTTCTAGTGGAGATGATGGTGAGGATGCTGCTGATGATGATCCTCATGAAGTCTAGCTTGATGACGGTGTTGATGGCGACGATCTCTCCTCTCCGGGGAGGAATTTCCGCGGCAGATTTCTGCCTGTCGGAGAGCTCTTTCTCTCTTTGTAGTTTCTGCCCAGCACAGGCGGCAGAATCTTTCTATGGTCGCTCCCCGATTCTTAGGGTTTTGGGGGGATTATATACGCCAAAGGGCGATGCCAGAGGTGGTCCAGGGTGGCCACACCACCTGGTGGCGCGGCCCAGGGGGGACCCGCACCAGGGGGAGGTGTGGCCCCCCTGTGGCCCATCTCCACTCCTCCTTCTGGCTTCCTTCGTCTTCTAAAAAATAGGAGTTTCCATATATTTTATGGGATTTTCTGATCTTCACAAATATTGCATCTGGACAACGCCTTTTCCATCAGAATCCTGACTCCGGTGGTTCATCCTCCAAAAGTCATCCAACATGCAAAATAGATGAAATAACATAAGTATCATCTCTTAATATGAAATATATCAATGAATAACAGTAAATTATGATATAAAATAGTGATGCAAAATGGACGTATCACCCACAGAGAGCTATTGGTAAAGGTCTTTATGCCCCTCGTCACTATCTACCAAAGGATACTTGTAAGATACCTTTGATCTCAAGTAAAGTGTGTTTGGAAGGTTTTTGGTTGTGACATGGATATAGCCTACAGGTACCTTACATTGGTATAGCTGGTCTAGTCTACTGAAGGACCACGCCAAAACTTGCTGCCTAAGGAGATTCCGGGTGGCCCAAGCCCGATAGAAGTTCGACTCCTTGGAGAACACGGCCAAGCTATAGATAGAATAGTCAAAGGTGAAACCCTAATTTGTAACCTACTCGACCTACCCTCGAGACCTGGCCTCCCCATATAAGGTCCAGGATGGCATGGCGAGGAGGATCTCCCCAACTCATACACACACCTCACTCCAGATTGCATCTGAGCACCCCTATAACCTTTGGTTCCGCCATCAATCAAGAATAGACAAGCAGGAGTAGGGTTTTTCCCTCCGGGGGCCTGAACCTGGGTAAACATCATGTCCCCTTGCTACGTGTATGTTAACCGTCTTGCGATCTCTAGCATTCCCATCTTCTCCAAAACCCAAGTCCATAACAATGGGCATTGACGAGTCGAACCCTCATCAATTGGCGCCGTCTATGGGAACTGGGCTTGCCCCTGACTCTCAAAAAGGGAAGGAGGTTTTGTCTCAACTCATTCCATGAATTTTGTTTCATTCCCCACGCGGATGAATCCAACTCAGTCTTTATCCTGCCTTGGAGTTCTCTCTCAAATTCCTTCCATGAATTCGATTTCTCGGATTTCGAGCTAGCTGCCCTTTTCTTGCTCCTTGCCATTAGCGCAGCCGGTGCTGATAGTGGGATCATGACGGTCCCACCCGGGGCGATCTTCGATTCCTCGGCGACGGAGAATCACCTTCTCTTCAGCGCTCTCGACTTCACCGCCCACTCCCCGACCACCCACAAAGGTTTTGAGTCTGTAGGCGATGGATTCGAGATGCTGTTCGGAAGCTTCTACTTCCAGGTGGGTCAGATCGACACCCTCCGTCTCCCAGAGCAGGTTCCACCTCCATCGATCAGGCCCGCCTCGTGGGTGCCACCAATCGGTGCCTTGTGCACAGCGTCGCTAGCAAGCGATTCAGATGACAGCGGCAGCTACAACTCCGATATGTATGATCCCCCCACTGATGAAGGAACCTACTGTTCTAGATCTGAAAGTTGTGGGAGCAATGACCTCCCCCTTCGGTACATATGCACAACCATCCATGATGGTAACATTGGCGAAAACACTGACCCATCAAATCCCCTCCCAACCCGTAGGCTCCTAACGCCTCAAACGGTGGAAATGGACCACGCCCACCCAACCCCAATGGGAACGGGGCACCCGAAAACTATGAGGGTATAAACCGTGTTCGCAACAAGATCAAGCTTAACAACGAGGAGTGTGAGAGTATGCGTGACATTGTGCAAGGCACCCACCCTCTAACAATCGATGCCCCTCGTGATATGCTGATGGGCTACCACTGTCTCCTCGTCGAGGAGCAAAATCGATAGATCAAACAACAAAACAATCTCAATCAACACATGCGAGCGGCTAACGAGTGATGACCCACAAGTGTAGGGGATCGCAACAGTCTTCGCGGGTAGTATTACCCAATTTATTGATTCGACACAAGGGGAGCCAAAGAATACTTGCAACCCTTAACAACTGAGTTGTCAGTTCAGCTGCACCTGGAAATAGTTCTTGCTCACAAAAGTTTATCAGTAGCAACAGCAAAGCAACAGCAACAGTGAAATAGTAGCAATAGTAACAGTAATGGTAACAGTAGGATTCAAGTGCGGTAGGCATAGGGATGGATGGACGGGCATTGCATGGACGAGTCTAAACATGTAACTTCAAGATCTATGGCATTAAAGATAAAATAATAACAAGCATCCAAGTACTAAACAATCCTATCCATGTGCTCCAAATATAGTCATATGTGCTTGCAATGAGAACTTGCACAACATCTTCTGTCCAGCCAGCCCGTGGCAGTGGGGCTTCAAGGGAACTACTGGCAATTAAGGTGCTCCTTTTAATAGAGCATCGGAGCAAAGCATTAACACTCCATGAACACATGTGATCCTCACACCACATCCATCCCCTCTGGTTGTCCCAATTATTGTCACATTGGGGCCTTTGAATCCGAACAATGATATCTGTACACAACTTGTAGATAAGATCACAAACAATACTATCATAATGATTCAATAATAAGTTCAGATCTGAGATCATGGCACTCGGGCCCTAGTGACAACCATTAAGCACAACAAGTTGCAACAAAGTCAAATAGCACTAATGGAGAAACTAGGCACTATGCCCCTAACAGATCTTATTCGATTACATGATAGTACTCATCCAATCCCTACCATCCCCAAGCCTACATCAGGGGATTACTCGCTCATGGATGAGAGAAACATCAGCGGTTGATGGAGATGCGTTGGTGATGACGATGGCGATGATCCTCTCCAAATTTCCCGTCCCGGCAGGGTGCTAGAATGGAGTTTCTGGATCCGAATCTTGGTTTCTCGTGGCTGCGGCGGAGCGGAAATATTTTTGGAAAACTATCGAACCCCCTAAGTTTTTAGGTCAGAAGGCAACTTATAGGCGCGGAGGGAGGCCGAGGAGCTGCCTGGGGTGGCCAGACCTCCACCAGGCGCAGGGTCAGGTGGGCCTGCACCTGCGGTGGGTTTGGGCCCCCCAGGCCTCCCCTCTTTCTCCCCTTCTGGCTCCATGGATCTTCTGGTGAGAAATAGTGTTTGGCGTATTTTCTGGGATTTTTCCTGATAGTTCATTTTCTGCACAAAAACAAGACACAAAGGTAATTCTGCTAAAAACAACGTCAGTCCGTGTTAGACGTATCAACTCCCCCCAAGATTAGCTTATTGCTTGTCCTCAAGCAATTCAGTTTAAAACTGAGTGCGATAAAAGAACTTTCATGAACACTTTGCTTCATATGATGTAAATATTCTCAGCACAGGAGTATATTCTTAGACAATTCATAATAGGAGTATGCAACTAAGTCTACTCAATAGTCATTGCAAGCTATGAAGAGAAACCAACTCAATAATAATAAGTAGCATGAAACATAAACATAAGCAACATTGCAATCCTCATAATAAGGTATGATAGAGTGGTATCTCGCTTGCCTTTGTTTGAAGAGCACAATATAAATGCTGAGGCACCTCTGAAGTTCACATGGAGATAAAGATATCAGAGATACAAGCATCAAAGTCATGACATTATTAACCAAGTTTTGGAACAAACACAAAAATGACAACTATGCTCTCAAGAAGGTGCTCATAGAATAAGTGGTGACTCAACTAGGTTGTGAAAACGGTTTTGAAAGGTTTGAAAGGCTTCCCAATGCTGAAAGGAAGGTACTCATTAGCTTTGAGATCTCATTGCCCCTATCATAGGCATCTTCATGTGGTTAAGGTGAAAGTGAGGTCCACTCTGAATCATATGCTTGACAGACCATAGACTGGAAATCACAAGTGACGAGGTTTGATCTCGTTAATGCCCATTGTTATGGACTTGGGTTTTGGAGAAGATGGGGATGCTGGAGATCGCGGAACGGTTAGCAAACAAGCAACACGTGACACGAGTTTTACCCAGGTTCAGGCCCCCGGAGGGAAAACCCTACTCCTGCTTGTCTGCTCTTGATTACGGCGGAACCGGTGATTACAAAGGTGCGCAGATGCAATCTGGCGTGGAGGTGCGTATACGAAAGTATGAGAGAGAGAGATCTAGGTCATGCCCTCCTGGCCTTTATATAGACTTAGGCAGGTCCTAGGCACAGATCTAGTCGGTTACAGGTTCTAGGGTTTACCCCTTTGAATTTCCTATCTACTCTAGTCTTGCTCTCCATGGATTTGAAGGCGTCATGGGCCTTGGCCACCCGAAAGTGTTCATGGGCCGGCGTATATTTGCCATGGGCCTTCCTTGGGATGGACTAGGTATGATGAGGTCGTGTATCCGCGGGGTATAACCATGTCAACAAGTCCCTTGAGAACAAGGGTCGCTCCGCATGCTACTCAACTTTGGTCACCTGAAAGTTCTTGTCACTGTAAATACATGCATATCATCGAGAACCGCTAACAGGGTACCCCTTGTATATGGTACAGGAGCTTTCCCATAACCAAAATGACAAGGCAAGCAGACAATGAGCATCTCAGCAATCTTTTTATTTACCATATGCATAGCATTTTAATGAGGACGATACATAGATGCTCATTATAGTGATGCTGCAAGTTTCCACCATGATTAGGCATGGCTTAGGCTAGCGGCCCAGGCGTTTCTCTAACACAATGTATAAACTCCATGAACTAACAGCTTCCCCCTTTATTTCACATCATCGACATCCGGAAACAAAAGAGAAAAGTATCAACTAGATAGAATTATCCAAAAAGTGTTGAAAGTGTTCCCCGTGATAGCACGGTTCTGCTGACTCCCAGCATATAATAAGCAAGCATATAGCTTTCATGGACTAGTCACAATGGTTCAAGATTATTAAGTGCAAGGAATAAAGTGTGCCATCAAGTCCATGAGAGATTTACTAACTAATTTTCTCAAAACAGATAAACATTTTATTTTGGAAGAAAACAAGGCATATGGAATATGCACTGAAATAGCAAATGATGCTAATAGGTAGGTATGTTGGACACAGCTGGCAATATTGGTTTGGGGAGTTGGAAGCACAGGTAGAGCACATACTCAGTGAAAGTGAAGGCTAGCAATAGAGAGGGAGCGACAATGAGAGAGCAATAATGTAACATCCCAAAAATATAACACAAGTATCATCAAACTCTAATCACTAAAATTAGGGTTAACAAAAACTTTGATTAATTAAAATCATATGAATGCGTGTGTCAATGAAATGATTTGACAAATGCATGAATGCACTTGTGTGATTAACCTAAATAGCAAGAAATAGTTTAAAGATGAAAATAACATCATAAAACATTTCCATGTAGAAACAAATCAAAAGAAAATAAAAAATAAAGCAAATGGTCATTTTTGCCAATCTTGCTCACTAGGTCACTTTGAGTGTTTCTAGTCCAAGATTTCAAACAGAAACTTTCCCAATTATTTTCACCCCTTGTTAGAACTAGTAAAAGTGAATCAAGGGCCACCTTTCAAACTTACAGAAACATTTGGCAACCCCATTCAAATCACAATTCAAAATTGAATGTTATTCATATGTGAAGATCACCCATTTTCAAAACCCAACAAAACCAATGCCCCTTGACTAATCCAACTAACTAGATACTCCCTAGTATGTTCCTAGCAAACCCACAAAGTTTGAATCCAAAATTCAAAATTAAACTTCTTGCGGACATTTCATCAAACACCTTGCAGATTCAAATCAAGCAAACATCAAACACTATAGTGTGCAGTAAAATTGGCCTAACTTGTTCCCTCTCTGGTTGCAACTAGCCCTTAGTAGATCATCTAGCCTCTTAACAATCTTTAGCACCACTGTGAGCAAGCCTAGCCATTAATGTCAAGCATGCTGAGAGCACCATTGCCACCCCATTGTTGCCAGCGAGCTAGAGGCCGCACTAGCCTCGCCAACCTTGCATGGGACATGCAGCATCGTCCACCGCCACCCACCGTCCTAGCCCCGAGCAATGCTAGCTCCTGGACCACACGACACGGCCATGCCAAACGTCTCTGCGTGCAAGCCGAGAGCGCGCCAGTGCGCCATGCTCGATCAGCACCCACAGACCGCGTGCCGCCCTTGCCGCTTGCAGGGATGATCACCAGCACCCCAGCACCCCGCCAGACATGCCCGTTCGCCACCGCGCGGACCACACGCGCTATGCGACTTTAAAATTGCCGTGGGACCCGCTCGGAGCACCCCGACGTTCCGACCGATCAGCATCGCCCCACGCCGCAAGACCACGCCATTGAGCTTCACCAGGGAGCACAGCACCGTCCCCTACCGTCGCCCATGCCAGTAGCTGCCTGTGCCGTCGACAACGACGAGCTCATCCCGCGCCTGTCGGTCCCCTTCCGCCACTATAAATAGAGGCCTCCACCACTCGTTTTCGCCACACCAATTCACTTCCCTCTCACCCAGAATCACCCCACCTCACTCCCGGAGAAAGGTGAGCAGCGCATCGCCAGAATTTGGCCGGAGCCCGCCGCTGCTGGAGAAGAAGGGAGCCGTCGATCTGAGCCACCCCAGGAGGAGCTGCCGGTACCAGGAGAACCTCCGTCGTTGACTTCATCGTTCGCCCCCATCACCGACCGTCGCCTGAGCCCCGGTGAGCCTCCCACGACCCCCACCTGCCGTGTTAGGGTTCTGTCTCGCCGGCGCTGCCTGACGTGGACGATGAATCATAGTCGTTCAATTAGAGTTAGATCATGCGGTTCACACTGCCCCGTACCGCTTCACCCCTCCCCGTCTCACTAACGCGTGGGGACAGTCACTTAAGCAGCCCGCGTACGCGCTGAGTGTAGTGGGACGGCCCTGTAAAACATCCTGCGCGACCCAACAATTCAAATTAAGCTTTATTCATTTAATTTCAAACATAGTTCTGTACCTAGATTCAAAAATCAACCCAGCTCGATTCACTGAACTAAAATGCATGAAACCAATTTTGTTAGAAAGGTATTGAAATGCTTAATCCAAGACCGTTGGATTCAAACCATTTAGATTTGTGGATCAACCATGGTAAAAATAACAAGGAAGAATATTTTCTGCATTCAAACATTTTTAAAAATTCAACCATAAAAGATTTTGAGTTGATTCCAACTCTCAAAATCACATTTGATCATACCTTTCAGAAAATATAAAAACATATGGGTTTACTTACAGAGATAATGTTCAAGTAATAAAAGAATGCCCCATAGGCATTTCTAGTCACTTTATTTAATTAAAATAAAAAGGATAAACCTTATTAAATTGTGACACCACTTTAAATCACATTCCCATGTACTGAAATATGTGGTGATGACATGTGTCAACATGATCCCATGTTTGAGTTGGAGAATATTAAATCTTAAGTAGTTTAGAATGAGTAGAAATTACTTTTCTAAAAGTAAAACAAATAAGGCAAGTGCTTAAATCTTGTAATATTAGTGATGATGCTAGATCATCAGTGTGAACAATTGTGTGATGATTTGAAATAGTTAAGTATTGTTTGGTGATTGTGTACCTCGTATTTATTTATAGACGCTAGTACCGACCAAGGATACGAGAAGGAAGGACGATACTACGAGGAAGAAGTCGAGGAAAACTTCAACCACTGCTCTGCACAAGGCAATCTAACACTTGCAAGATACCCTACTTATGAAAGCATTACTACACAAGTTGACCTATGCAAGCTAATACTTGCTTGTTACCATGACAACTATATGCCCTAAGCATATGTGATCATACCCACTTGATAACCCAATCCCAGTTTTACTTGCAAGCTTTATACTTTATTTCTTTATCAAAGATTTCTCTTAGAGTTTACATAGTAAATTGTAGATACTAGAAGAATATTGGAAGGTAGCATAAATAGCATAAAATTTGGCCTAAGTTAGATAATCTGGATGTCATCCTAAGGCATGAGATGAACTTAGCAAATCTCCACTTGTTTACCACCCCTCATTAGTATTTACCACCACTTGTAGATGCTAGTGCTAAGTATAAAACTTGATCCACTTTAGATGGGAATACTTGGTGAAAATGGTTATGAAAACCTTAGAATGATGAGTCATTCTACTGAAATGTTTTGACATGTGTTTCCGAACACCAGGTGATTTTGAGAAAAATGTTGAGGCACGAGCCTTAGCCCATTATAAAACTGATGGTTGTCTGGATGCGATACCATTCCAATTTTATCGTATAACCACAATACCCAAAATTTGGGTAGGGCTTGACTGGAAGTTTATATACCTTAGTATGGGTTCCGTCGCGGCCAAGGTCTGAGCTGAGGCTACCTTGTGAAGATTATCCACCTGTGCAGTACCCAAAATGACAGTTGGTCATGGTTGGGTGGCCAAACTCACAGGAGAGGTTCCTATACTAGGGCGTGTAACTGAAAGGTTAGGATTGATTATCCACATACTGAGTATGGTGAATTCAGGATTTGTTCCTGATGGATGTATCAAATGTTGTGGCGAAAGTGTACAATCTCTGAGAGTGTCAAACTATTTGAATAGCCGCGTCCGCGGTTATGGACAGTTGGAGTGGCCATACTGTTCCACCGTCAGGTGTTTTCAAAATGACTTGTGAAATGAATTGTGACTTTGACTTGACCACAACAGAGTTGTGATATGAAATTCAAGTTCCCACCTAGGTGTTATCAAATTTTCAACTAAATTTCTTGCTTCTGAACTTAGTAGAGGTAAATCTGGATTTTTGCAAAACAACCCTAGAGCTTAGTATATCCTTTTCAAAACCACTTCACTTGTTAGTATTAGTTTGCGAGTACTTAAAGAGTACTCATGGCTTTGTCCCTGGCTATTCCTGTGGCCAGACTATGAAGAGGAGTGCCAGGATGATGGACCGCAGGAAGGTTACGACAACTAGGATCGTCTCCCATCGTCAGCATTGCCTGTGACCCTGAAGATGGAGCTTCGCCTACGCTATCATTACTATTACGTTATTCCGCTGCTTGAATTGTATTAAGAACTGGATCATGAGATCCTTATTTGTGTAAGACCTTATGTATGGTTTGTAATGGATGATGTACTGTGATATCCAAATGTGTTATGTCTCGCAAAAATGGTAATCCTGGGATTGCGATGTGTTGGGGAGTGACCCCGGATATGTTAAAGACGGGGAAAGACGAAGGTACGATCCCCGTATGGTTTCCGAGTTACAGTGTAAGTCGGCCGAATCCTGTAGAAGTCGGCCGACATATGGAGGCAAGAGGCCCGTATGTGTATATTAAGACATTACCCAGCCGAGATATTACGTAAGTCGGCCAGGTTAGCCTGAGTGATCTTGATGCAGGTGAAGGACGATCCGAGCTATGCAAGGAAGGACCGAGTGATATGAGGCTTGCAGGAGAAGGAGAAGCCTGAAGTCAAACCCTAGCTACAAGCTAGGGAGAATCTGAGCAGAGCCAAGCGCTACGGACAAAGGCGCAGAGCGACAGAGAGGCAGGAGGAGGTCACGGAGTTGACAGTCCAGAAGATCGAGGCGCGCAGGAGGGGCCCTCTAGAACCTTGCCGTCGTTAGAGGGGCGACAGGGAAAGGGAGGCGCCGAACTTCTATATTGGGACGAGCATATTCCTCGAATATGCTTGCCACGTCAGCCCTAAAGGAACCCAGGGCTCTCCTTTAAAAGGAGAGGCTTGGACTTAGAAGGGGGGATCGACTGAAGTGAGAGCCGTCAGGCTGGTAAAGTTCTTCTCTTCTCCCTGTATACAGCTCAAGGAGCACTTGTAGCCCAAGGAAGAAGAAATAAGATCTTAGCCTTAGACTTCTGTGTGTAGAATCAACTACATATTCCCTCCCCAGATCCCTCTAGCATCTATTGGCCCCATACTTTAGCCTACCCATGGCATCTGTCGTGATACCACCACGACAGTTGGCGCCCACCGTGGGGCCAGCAACGGTGCTAGCTGGAGTTATGATCCGGACGGGAAACTTCATCAACACGGGCGAGCGCGTTGTTTCTGGCTTGGTCCAGAGATTTGGTCTCTGTCACTATGTCAGCGACAATGCAGAGAGCTTCAGGGGGAAAACTCCCCCGCATAATGGTGTCTTTGTCAGCCTGGGCGAGCACAAGGTTTACGTCGGCATCGACGTCTCCGGCGTTTATCCTCACCGAGTTGTTGTTGCAGGAGAGCCGCCTCTTAACGCAGCAAGCCGTCCGCCCAGAGCACATCCAGCAGGCGGCATCGAGGTGATGGTCGCTGCCGGAGTGCAAACTGGAGCGGAAGCAGCCGGGTCAAGAAGGGAACCCGCCACAGGTGTACAAGGCGCGCCCAGACCGACCGCACCACAACCCACCGAGGTAATCCCGCCAGTGACCAACCCGACCGAGGTGCAGGACACCACCCCAAAGGCACCAAGAGTAAGAGGGCCACCTCTGGAGAGACCATAGATGCTCAGGCAGAGTTGGAGGAAACCAGGCAAAAGGTGCTGGTAGAGGCCAAAAAGGTGTCGGCCTTGCGGGAGTCCTTAAACAGGACCCTGCGAGAATATGCCAAAGCTAATAAGCTGGACGTCGCACCCGAACGGGGGGACGATTTAAGATTGAGAGGGAAAAACCTCATGGATGATATCAACAAAGAGCATGATGCTCATAAAGCAGAATCGGTGGATTTGGGTTTGCCGAGGTACAGTACCCCGGCAAAGAACCTAAGAGCGGCAAATGCCGCAGCATTAGAATTAGAGGGGTTGACCGGCGAGGCCCGACAGAAACAGCAGGAAAGAGTGAATGAGCTGGTCCGCATCGCGAACCAGCAAAACAAAGAAATGCTCAGAACAAACCCGGCGAGACCAGGGGCCTCACGAATGGTTCACTCGGCAGGGGCAGAACCTGCCTTATCCGTGGCAGCAGCATCTTCACCCGGAAATAACGCACGAAGGGACAAAGCAGTGACCTCAGGAAAGAGGAACAAGCAAATGGTTCCATATGATCCGGTAATGGCTGGAAAGGCAAATGAGAACAGAGGCAATGCAAGCCGAGGTAACAGTGGGGAGAGGAACCACGGCCGTGTGGAGAGAGACGACGGAAGCTGAGGCAATGGGGATCTCGGCAGAAGAGAACCCGCAAGAGGAAATCATGAGAACAATACCCCGGTCGAAGTAAGGAGAGAGCTGCCGCTCAACCCGCAACCAAGGCATGAACCCTGACAGGAAAGATAACCAAGGCCAGCTCGCCACAATCAAATTAATGAGAGATACAATGATGGCTATTCAGAGATGGAGTATGCGATCCATGGCGGAAACAACCATTATGGGGTACAAGATAGAATTCTGTACAGGGATTTTCCATCAAATGATGCAAGAGTAAAGCTGGACCGGCTATACCGGTCCGAACTGTTGGAAGAACAGGGTCCACCAGGGCCGACATGCTTTGGACCACGGATCATGGGCGAACTTCCTGTGCCAAATTTTCAGTTAGCAAGGGGTACGAAAACGTATAATGGGAGCACCAAACCGCAGGACTGGTTGATTGATCATGCCACTGCTGTGAAAATAGCGGGTGGAAACTTACGATGGGCGGTACGGTACGTACCACAGATGCTGGAAGGACCAGCCAGGGTGTGGCTGAATAATCTACCAGCGGGCAGTATCAACTGTTGGCTGGATTTTGAGGAAATGTTTGTCAGCAACTTTACCAGCACATACAAGAGGCCAAATAGGCCACAACAGTTAGCCATGTGCAAGCAGAGGCCGAATGAAACAGATAGAGAGTTTTTAACTCGATGGTGCAACCTGAGAAACTCATGTGAAGGGGTTATAGAATCGCAAGCAATAGCTTGGTTCGCGCAAGGATGCCGTTATGGCAGCGTGTTGTGGCAACGTCTGCAAAGAGATATGCTGACCACACTGGCAGAAACTATCCGAATAGCAGACTCCTATGCATTAGGGGACCCAACGCAACCAGAATTAATGTCGGCGGATCATCGCGAGCAATAGGACCATTATGCGAAAGATTTGGCTGGGTCATCCAGGCATAGTGATTTCATAGGAAGAAGAAGAGAGGAACGGCCGGATTATAGATATAATTCGGCCCAAGTGGCGGCAGTAGCACAAGATCAGCCGAGTCACGGAGCAACTCAACGGCAGAAGAATGGACCTTAGCAGTGGACACCAAATAATGAAGGAAAAAGGCAGTGGACCCCAGAACAAAAGAAGCAGTGGCAGGAGAGGCCGAAATACACGTTCGAATCCATGTTAGATCAGCCGTGCAAATTTCACACGTCAAACCCATCCAGACCAGCCAATCATACGACCCGCCAATGTGCATGGATGAAAAATGCAATGGGGAACCCCGCAGGAGTTCAGGCACCCCATCAAGTACATCAGCAGCATCAACCACAGTTGACTGGAGCAAATGCACAGCAACTGATGTTACCGCCCCTCCCCCGAGGTACGTTAACTCGGATCGGAGAGACGCGGTACATCAAGTGATGAACCAAGTCCAGGATGGAAGGACGAATCCGGCGAGTACTGGACGCAATGATTACAGAGAACATCATCAGTCTTATTGTGTGTTCACAACGGAACAACAAGACAAGCAGAGTGTGCAGCGCCGACATATGGAAGTAAATGCAGTTATGTCGGCAGTACCAATATATATGCCTTGGTCGGATCAAGAAGTAACTTGGAGCATAAAGGATCATCCCAAGATAATGCCGAATCCTGGGTCATATGCACTTGTATTAGACCCAACATTTGTTGGACCGAGCATCAATGTGAAATTCTCAAAAGTACTCATTGACAACGGAAGCAGTATCAACATCATGTACAAAGATACCATGCATAAACTCGGAATATCGCAGAACATGTTGCAATCCACGAGGACCACTTTCCATGGGATAGTGCCAGGGCTTTCATGTGAACCCATTGGTAAGGTCCGAGTGGATGTATTATTCGGCACAAGGGATAACTGCAGAGCAGAAAACTTAGAGTTTGAGGTGGTGGATCTAGAAAGTTGCTATCATGCTTTACTCGGACGGCCAGCATTGGCCAAATTCATGGGCAGTTGTCATGTAAGTTATCTGAAAATGAAATTACCCGGACCACAAGGAGTAATAACAATTGCAGGGGATTACAAGAAGTCAATGGAATGTGCTTCAGCCGGGTCAAATTTGGCCGAATCATTGGTTATAGCAAGAGAAAAGAGAAGGATTCAAGAGGTAGCAGCCCTCGCTCAGTCGGCACAGCTGAACATGCTGGCGCTTGCCAACCCGCATGGCAGTGTCTCTTTTCAGCCGCTTAAAGAAACGAAGAAATTTCAGATCGATGAGCAATTCGCCAATAAAAAAATGCGATGGGTCCACAGCAGTGAAATTTCTCAAAGATATTATCTTAAGATATGGATATCCGCACAGTATTATTATAGATAATGGCACAAACTTTGCAGAAGGAGCCTTCGCCATATTTTGCAGAGAGAAACACATAAGACTAGATATTGCCTCTGTGGCTCACCCAGCATCTAATGGGCAAGTGGAAAGGTCTAATGGACTGGTGCTATCAGGAATAAAACCACGACTTGTTGAACCATTGCAAAGGTCGGCAGGATGCTGGATTGAGGAACTCCCAGCCGTACTATGGAGCCTCAGGACTACTCCGAATAGATCAACAGGTTATACACCATTCTTTCTGGTATACGGGGCAGAGGCCGTACTTCCAGCCGATATAATACATGACTCGCCAAGAGTTACTCAGTATACAACCTCGGAGATAAACGAGATAGCTCGGCAAGACACCGTAGACCTGCTAGAAGAAGCCAGATAACTGACACTATCACGATCAGCTATTTATCAGCAGAACCTGCGACGATATCACAGCAAGAAGGTGAATCCAAGGGTGTTCAAAGAAGGAGATTTAGTCCTCTGACTGGTGCAACGCACGGCCATCATGCACAAGTTGTCACCTCCATGGGAGGGACCATTCATTGTGAGCAAAGCATTGCAAACGATGCCTATTATCTAATCGACGCTCAGCCCCCCGGAGGGAGCAAGGCAGACAAAGCTGGCGAAGAAACGAAACATCCATGTAATGTAGCTTTGCTTCGACCATTTTACTCGTAGCATTGTATCTCAAGGTCAAGAACCAATGATTTATTGAACCTCGGCACCCAGAGCAGTGACTCGGGGACTGCCATATGTTATTTCAACTTCATGTTATGTATTTGAACCTCGGCACTTAGAGCAGTGACTCGGGGACTGCCATATGTTACTTCAACTTCATGTTATGTATTTGAACCTCGGCACCCAGAGCCGTGACTTGGGGACTGCCATATGTTATTTCAATTTCATGTTATGTATTTGAACCTCGGCACCCAGAGCAGTGACTCGGGGACTGCCATACGTTATCTCAACTTTATGTTATGTATTTGAACCTCGGCGCCCAGAGCAGTGACTCGGGGACTACCGTGTGTTATTTCAATAGCATGTTATATATCTGAACCTCGGCATCCAAAGCAACGACTCGGGGACTGCCATACGCCGCCCCAGTTTTATGTTGAGCACTACCCTGAGCAGCACCTCGGTATTGGTCTTATATTATTTCTGAAATTTGGTTTACATATTGAAATTTGGCGCGATAAACAGTGATTCAGGGATTGCCATATATTGTTCCAAAGTAGTAGTCAACCTCTGTTCAGAACAGATCAATATTATATGATATTCAGAGCTCACGCCTAGACTACTTGGCTAAACCACGTAAAAACGAAGGCAAGGATACATCCTGAAATCAGGAAACTGCAGGCCATCAAAGCAAGAACTCGGACGAACACCCACTTAAACAAAATGACAACTACAAGAGTATATGTCACAGCAATACACGGCAAAAGAAATTCAAGTCATACAGAGAACGGACAAATATTTCGCGTCCATCATACGCCCGGCATGCCAGGGATAAGAAATGACTTAAGTGTTGTTCGCTGGAGAGGCAGCAGCTTGGTCAGGCGCTGGGCGTTCCGACGTAGGAGGAACTTCGACCGAGGTTGCCTCGCCCTCCATAGACCCAGGCGCAACTTCAGCGGAAGCCCGAGGCTGCTCAGGAGCATCAGTCTGTGCAGTTGAATGCCCAGTACCTTTGGAGGAGGACGACGCATCGCCGTTGCTGTCCGAGCTTGAACTGGAGCTGTCAGATGTGGCCGAGTCATCCTCACCTTCCCCTTGCTCAGCCGAATTGTTGTCCGAGGCATCCTCAACTACGACCTCCTCATCCGGGTTTGGAAGAAAACTCGGCCCTTCATTCCAGGTATGCACGTCGGCATACTCGACGAGTTGGAAGGCGCGAGCTTGCCGAAGAGCAACAAAAGTGGGATCCTCGACCCAACGGGAACCAGTGCGCAAGTTTCTCAGGATATCAAGAGAAATGTCTTTATACCATGACATGATAACAGTAAGGGCCACATCAGCGCCAGCGCGCCCGGCTGATTCCCTCCAGAGACTTAGTTGCCTCTCAGATGCCATCAGTCTTTTCACCAGTAATTCGACCTCGTTGATATCAGGAGTCCCAGAAGTGTTCGGCCAAAGAACGTGGTAAGCTCGAATAGCTGCTTGCACCAAATCGCGGCCCATAATCTTCATTGGACCAACTGCAGCACCAACGGCAACCAAGAAATCCTCCATTGAATACTCTGAGTCAGCGGCAACAGGAACACCTCAGCGCACACGAGCTGCAAGAACCGCTTTAGAACTCACGGGCTTAGCTTCGGGAAAATGATCTGCACAAAACACGAACGTGTCAGGCGGCAGCAGGGACAAAGACAAAAATATAATTCGGCTGTGCTAAGAAGCTTACGATGAATGTAACTCATCATTATCTGAAGGTCCTTGGCCCAATCGACCTTGATCTTCTCAAAACGAGCAATTTCCTCGCTCAATCCCTGAGTTTTCAGTTCGGCAGCCTCGAGGAGTTCTCTATTTTTCTGCAGCTCCAAAGCCAGCCGATTTTTCTCTTCGGAGAATTCCTGATCGACCTTTTCTAGTTCGGATTTCTGGGAAAGCTTAAGGGTCTCCACCTCGGCCTGTAGGCGAGCTATTTCATCGTCTTTTTCTTTTAGCTCCGCCGAATGAGTAGTGCTTTGTTCTAAAAAATGCAGCATCACGTCAGGCATGGGCGTGCAGTCTTGATGAGATACTGCGAAGGTTTGTAACTCGGCTTTACCAAAGCCAAACGAAATAAACAAGCTTAGTACACATGTTAAAGGGGAAAAGGTCTAAGATAAAAGGGAAACTAACCTTCCAAGCTCTTGACTTTCTTCTCAACTCGAATGTTGAGGTTATTAATATTACCTGTTCACCAAAAAAGTGAGCCGGCATCTAACGGACAAATCAATAAGAACGTCGAGAATAACGAAAAGGAACTATCAACTTACCAGCCTTTTTCACCACAGGAAGGATTTTCTCATACTTTTCCTCCAGTTTGCGGTGCGAAAAAAGCAACCTGTGAAATTCGGCAGTTCGCCGGTCGTGTGCAACCTAAACAATGGAGCAAAACGGTAAATGAATAATCAAAGCTAAACCAGATCCGAGTCCGGCGAAACTTAACTCGGATCTAGGTGGCTGGATATTCGAAGCTAAACCAGATCCGAGTCCAGCGAAACTTAACTCAGATCTAGGTGGCTGGATATTCGAAGATAAACCAGATCCGAATCAAGCGAAACTTAACTCGGATCTAGGTGGCTGGATATTCAAAGCTAGACCAGATCCGAGTCAAGAGAAACTTAACTCGGATCTAGGTGGCTGGATATTCGAAGCTGAACCAGATCCGAGTCGAGAGAAACTTAACTTGGACCTAGATGGTTGGATATTCGAAGCTAAACCAGATCCGAGTCAAGCAAAACTTAACTCGGGTCTAGGTGGCTGGATATTTGAGACTAAAGCAGATCCGAGGCGAGTGAGACTGAACCCAACTATAGGTGGCTGAATATTTCAAGATCAACTAAAACGAAAATCAAGCAAACTATAAAACAAACCTAGTCGGATATAGATTCGAACTCTAGAGATGAAGCTAGATTAAGTCAAGCATCATTAAACTTCCAAGCATATAACAAGTTATTTCCTTGCAAGTTTCGGGGACTAGAGCATATAGTAACATCTGGGCAACTAATCTAAAAACTCCGCAAAACAGTAATTACCTCATTCATCTTGTTGGTATCAAGGATGAACTTGGCAACTTGGTCGAAACATCCGCTGATGTCGGAAAGCTGAAAGGGCAGGTTGATGGGATTACCCTCAAACTAATCAGCAGCATTCCAATTATTGGCATACTCCACCAGCGTGACGAGGCTGTTCCCACTAGCTGTCCGAGTTAAGACCTTACCCCGGACATGTTGTGTAACCACTACAGCCGCAGGGCTCTTATGAAGAGCAAGCTGGGTGCTGGCAGTCGAGGCAACGGAGGCTTTGGTAGGCGCAGTCCCCTTGCGCAGCATGTCGGCAACACTCGGCTGAGAAGAGACGACAAGACCTTTCTGGGAAGAGGAAGCCTTGGTGGCAACAGCTTTTCTCGCCTTAGAAGGGGCATCAGTAGGAAGCGATACCTCGGTAGTGGGGACGGTGTCTTCAGGAGCAGCAGGAGTCACAGTCGTAGAAGGCGCCGAGATAACGACTTTTTCGGCCGGGGCTGGAGTGGCTGTAGAAACTGCTGGGGCAGATAGAGGCTCAGTAGCGGCGCTAGGACCCACAAAAGAGGCAACGGGTTCGACGAGAATCTCGGAGGGCCGATTGGAGTCAATGTCGACAAAAGGAGTTTCAGGCACGTCGCGACGAGGAGGCGATGGATTCGGAGCTGGAGGAGAGGCAGCACGAGCAGGACTGGGGATCCTAGTATCATCGACGGGCGGAGGAGACGGCTGCCGAGTCGGGCGGTTAGTCATGCTAGGACCGCCGGGCTTAACAGAAAGCGGAGCACTGCAAAAATAAGAAAGAAAAAAGAGTGTCAGTATGAAAAACAGAAAGAGAGAAACAAGAAATACGAGCAAAAGGAACTTACCCGGCGACCCCAGGCATAATCTTGCGCCTGGGAGGATTCGGAGCGGATTTCTTCGTTCGTTTCTTGGGGACCGCCTCCGAGGCACTAGCAGGAGCCCCGCGTTTCCCCGAGGTAACAGGGGGTCGAGAAGCAATAGGCTCGGCGTCGTGAACCTGACCGGCCGGATTAGCTGGGAAAGTAGAAGCCAAAAATGCATAAGAAATAGGCATTGCGGCAACTACCTCAAGAATTTGGACCTCTTCCGAATCACCTTCCTCCTCGTGCGCCGAGGTCTTGCCACGAGCTCGAGCCGGGGCAGGATCCGACTTAGGGACGAACTCCTCCGAGTCCGGCTCACCAGTATCCGGGGTGCTCCGGTCCGCGGGCCACGGAAGCAACAAAACTTCGGCATCCTCATTCTTCTGCTCTGCGAACCTCTGCAAGATGAGGAAAAAGAAAGTTAGCGGAATCCGTTACGAAAACAATGGAATAGCAGAGCGTTATTGATTAAGCTTACTTCGGGAGGCGGACGATCGCGGGTGAACGGTTTCAATCCCCAAGCCCAATCCTCAGGCATCTCCGTCTTAAAGATAGCTCGGACACGCTTATAGATAAGGTAATTGTCCAGCTCCACGGTCGAGACTCGGTTAGGGTCAAGAGGACCACACATGTAGCACAGATTGTGAGTCCGCTTCTGGAATGGACAGATCCGGCTACTAATAAAGGTAGCCATCAGGTCTTCGCCGCATAACCCTGCGCGGATCAGCTCTTTAAGCCGAATCTCAAAAGCCTCGGCCAAGGCATGAATTTTCCTCGGATTGTAAAGCCAATTCACCTTAGAAGGCGGACCAATTGAGAAGGCAGGGAGCCGAATCTTGTCCTCTGGCCCTCTGTTCTTGACGTAAAGAAGGATTTGTGCCACTTCTTGCACGACTCTAACCCGGTGACACGAGGAAATACAGATTTCCTCCGAGGTGTAATGGACGCTGCCCCATATTGAGTAAGCAATTTATCGGAAGGGTGCAGAGATTTGTCAGGGACTACGTTAGAACGAATCTGGAAGAACTTCGACCAGACGTGCACGGACGGCCATAGGCCGAAGTATCCCTCCGAGGCAGAGATAAAAGCAGAGAGAGAAGCGATGGCATTCGCAGGAAGATGATGCGGCTGAAGGCGGAAGTAGTCGAGAAACTCTCTAGCAAAATCGCTAAGAGGGAGACCAAAGCCACACGCGAAGTGCGACATAAAAACTACATACTCGCCCTCCTTAACATCCGGAGAGGACTCGCTGCCGGGTAAGCGACAAGAGACCTCGACGGGAATCCTCCGAGTTCGGATCAGCCACTCAATCTCGCGGCGTGTAACAGAAGAACCTTGCCATGAGCCTCGCTCGGGCCCAGAGCCAGCATCATCATCCTCTACCAGAGCACCACTAAAGGAGCTAGACATGGGTTCGCCGGAGAGATCGACGGAAGAAGAGCTGGCGGCGGAGGGAAGTTTAGAGCTACGAGGCCCCGTCGTAATTTTGCACAGGAGCAGTGGCGGAGGAGCAGAGGAACCGCCGCACAAATACAAGATCGAAATGGAGAAATCTAGGATAAAACCTAGGCAATGCGGCCGGAAAGAACTCACTGGCGACGGTGCAGGAGCTGGCGAGCGCGGGCGAGGCGGACGGAACAACACGGCGGAGTCCTCGCCGTCGGAAGTACTGATGAGCGCGCGGCGGCGGAGCTACAAGAGGGCGCGGAAGCGAGAGGAAGAAGAAGGGCATAGGCGAACGAGAAGGGGAAAAGTGAATTCCCAGACGCCGCGCCCCTCTTTATAATCGAGCCACAAACAAGGTAGTGGGATCCTGGGTGCAGAAGTTGACCGTGTAGATCGTGGGTGCGGCACGAACGCACGACGATAAGTGGAACCGCACCAACGGCCACACAGCAGCGAAGAAGGTTGCGATCCCCCAGGGAAACGGCACACGAGGCGTCGCAGCGCCGGCGCAGCAGGTACAGTGTTAACTGTAGCCTGTCGGTAAATACTGTAGAGGAACAAAAAACTAGAAGAACAATGATGGGGGTGACACGTAGGACAAGGCGTACGAGAGAAGGAACATGGGTACCTCGGACGAGAAAAAGATAACTCGGAAACAATACAGAAAAATGTGATGAAGCTGATACGACCCGGCCGAAGTCATCGGCAGGGCCACACCAGCTTCGGGGACTAATGTTGGGGGGGTGACCCCGGATAGGTTAAAGACGGGGAAAGACGAAGGTACGATCCCCGTCTGGTTTCCGAGTTACAGTCTAATTCGGCCGAATCCTGTAGAAGTCGGCCGACATATGGAGGCAAGAGGCCCGTATATGTATATTAAGACATTACCCGGCCGAGATATTACGTAAGTCGGCCGGGTTAGCCTGAGTGATCTTGATGCAGGTGAAGGACGATCCGAGCTATGCAAGGAAGGACCGAGTGATATGAGGCTTGCAAGAGAAGGAGAAGCCTGAAGTCAAACCCTAGCTGCAAGCTAGGGAGAATCTGAGCAGAGCCAAGCGCTACGGACAAAGGCGCAGAGCGACAGAGAGGCAGGAGGAGGTCACGGAGTTGACAGTCCAGAAGATCGAGGCGCGCAGGAGGGGCCCTCTGGAACCTTGCCGTCGTTAGAGGGGCGACAGGGAAAGGGGGGCGCCGAACTGCTATATTGGGACGAGCATATTCCT
Source organism: Avena sativa (assembly GCA_916181665.1). Lineage (NCBI taxonomy): Eukaryota > Viridiplantae > Streptophyta > Magnoliopsida > Poales > Poaceae > Avena > Avena sativa. The sequence goes on from OV702294.1 coordinate 454,642,695, forward strand.
CGAATATGCTTGCCACGTCAGCCCTAAAGGAACCCAGGTCTCTCCTTTATAAGGAGAGGCTTGGACTTAGAAGGGGGGATCGACTGAAGTGAGAGCCGTCAGGCTGGTAAAGTTCTTCTCTTCTCCCTGTATACAGCTCAAGGAGCACTTGTAGCCCAAGGAAGAAGAAATAAAGATCTTAGCCTTAGACTTCTGTGTGTAGAATGAACTACATCTTCCCTCCCCAGATCCCTCTAGCATCTATTGGCCCCATACTTTAGCCTACCCATGGCATCTGCCGTGATACCACCACGACACGATGTATGGCATAACAGGCATCTGGGATTCAAAATCCCGGTGTTGACAAGTTGGTATCAGAGCCATCCTGACCATAGGAGACCCCAGTTAGAATGGACGTTTGAATCAAAAACTTAGTTTCAAAACCAATGGAAGTGAGTATTTACAAAAGCTTATTCCCATTCTTTTCACTTTGATTCTTTCATAAAAATTTATGTTCCTAAAAAATTCTTACAAAATACATAAAATTTGACACACTTGATCACTCTACTAACTTACTCATCTTATAATCTTATAGATGGACGTGAAGTACAGCAAGTTTTATCAGTTGGGGAATGGATGAGACCTCATCTTTGAGCGTGACTTGGACCAGCTTTTGGAACTTTTGGAGCGTCCGCACCCCGAGTTCTTCGGAGCTCAGCTCAATGATCAGGAAGGAGAAGATCTACAGTGGCTAGTTGTTGCAAGTCTCTGAGGAAAGATTGAACCTCCCACTGCCGAGGGAATTCAGTTCACCTTAAGAGAGAACAACTGGCTCGATGGACTGGCCAGAGCAATGCAGGAAGCTCTTGCCCGTCTGTGTGGGCAGAGTATCAATCAGATCAAGGGTACCCGTTTTGAGTTCTACCCAATGCGTGATGTTATGGGACAGCCACTGGAGGCCCCACATCATCCCTAACTGAAGACTCAGTTGGACCACCTCAGCTTCATGATGTACGATCTTTAGAAGGATTTGGACAATGCCCGTGACTACGCCAACCACAATTACGCCATTGCTAAGAAGAAGGATCAGACCCTCACCATGCTAGTGAAGGATCGCAAGTCTCTTCGCCGTCAGCTCGACAAGAAGGAGCGCATCATTGCCCGTCTTCACCACCGGATCACGGATTTGGAGGAGACCATCCATGAGAGAGACATGCAGTTGGAGGAAAGGGAGAATGCCGGAGAAGACCTTCGTGGAGACCCCTACTCCTATTTCAGTGATGATGATGACTTTCTGGAGGATCAGGCCATGGACTTCTTCACCGATGAGGATGATTTCTCCTTCATCGATGATGATGATGAGGATAATGAGGACACTGACTTCAAGGAGTAGTAGAACTTGAGCACTAGCATTAGTGATTTGTAGTCGGTTCCACTGTATCGTAGATTCCAGAATGGTTCTTAAAACCTTCTGTTTCTCTTTGTTGTGGTGTGTGTTGTATCGTGTGCTACGAATGAATGAATGAAAAACAGGTTGCTATAAAAATCTGAATGAACACCTGAGAACTTTAAACACTTTTCAAAATTCCTGAACCTTAGAAATTTCCCTCTTTTCTCATGATCTATCTCAATCTTCAGATGCCTCGTGGAGGAAGCGGTTCAGCCCCGGACCCGATATTGCAACTCTTGCAAATGATGGTTTCGGACCGCGAAGCCAAAAGAGTCGAACGTCAAGCCAACCTGGCCACCCTTCAACAGATAGCTCAGATGGCCAACAATAATCAAGGCCATGGAAATCAGGACAACCATGGATCTAAGCTCAAGAATTTCCAGAACACCAATCCACCTGTTTTCACTAAGTCAGAAGAACCCCTAGATGCAGATGATTGGCTGCAAACCATGGAGAACAACCTGGAAGTTGTAGGGGTAGAAGCTAACGAGAAAGTTTTGTTCGCCACCCACTATTTGGCCGGAGATGCAAGAGCATGGTGGAACAGCGTTCGTGCAATGACCGGAGGTCGGATGATGACTTGGGATGAATTCAAGGTCAAGTTCAGCATAACCCATGTGCCATCAGGTTTAATCAAGAGGATGAAGGATGAATTCAGATAACTGAAGCAAGGAAGGATGACCATAGTGGAATACCGTGACAAATTCTTGTCATTAGCTAGGTATGCACCAGATGAGATCGACACTGAAGCCAAGAAGAAAGAGAGATTACTGAATGGTCTGCACGATGAGATTCAGACGGTGTTAGCCAATATACCCTTTGCTGATATTGAAGCCCTAGTCGACTCTGCCATTCAGATGGAAGGAAAGATCAACCAAGCCAATGAGAACCGCAAGCGCCGCATGATGCATCAACCAGGAACCCACCAGACACCAAAGTATTGCCCCGACCCATCTCCAGGATTTGCCCCGAGAACCAACAGACCCCCGCTGAACCGTTCGACCTATCCCAACCTTGGAAACCCAAGGCCCGGAGGAAACCACAACAACCCCGGCAACCCTAGCAATTTCAACCATGCACCACCCATGTTCAACAACAACAATGCCGCCACCAACACCAACACTGCCCCAAGGACCGAAAGCAATGTTGTGCCTGTTGCAGCAAAGGACAAGTCGCAAGTGATTTGTTATGAATGTGGAACCAAGGGTCACTACTCCAATGAGTGCCCCTAGAAGATTGCCGCAGCCCCCAATGCAAATGCCCCAGCTCAGCAATAGCGTCGTGTTCAGCCCAGAAGGAGGTTTGCCCCAGGGAATTCGCTCAATCGCAACGGCCGTCTCTTTCTCATGCATGCTGAAGAAGACCAGGAAGCGCCAGACGTCGTGTTGGGTATGTTTTCCGTTAACTCAGTACTTGCAAGAGTGTTGTTTGATTCTGGAGCATCGCACTCATTTGTTACTGAAGAATTTGCATACACTAGTAAGATTCAACCAACCAAATTGAAGCATGTTATGATTGTTCAAATACCTGGTTCAACCACCAAAGCTAGGCAAATTTGCAAAGCTATCCCTATCCGAATCCATGGCATAGATTTTTATGCTAATCTAATAGTACTCGGAACTAATGGTTTGGAAGTAGTACTAGGAATGGATTGGAAGTCCAAACACAAAGGATTAATTGACTGTGCCAAGAAAGCCATAACCATGACCAGTACAGCCGGAATATCAGTCGAGCATGTATCTGAAACCTTGCCTCGTTAATTTAAGTGCAACAAGAGTATAGCCCAACCTACCATTGACCAAGTCCGAATAGTCTGTGAATACCCCGATGTATTTCTAGATGTTTTGCCCGGTATGCCCCCAGATCGGGATATCGAGTTCATCATTGAACTAATCCCTGGAACCGGACGCATACCCCAAATACCATATAGTATGAACCCGTCAGAACTAGCAGAACTGAAGAAAAAATTGGATGCCATGCTGGAAATCTGATTGATTCAACCAAGTGCATCACCATGGAGATCACCTGTTTTGTTCGTGGACAAGAAAGATGGAGGTAACCTTCTGTGTAAGGATTATCGGAAGTTGAATGATGTCACTATCAAAAACAAGTACCAGTTGCCGAAGATCAAAGATTTGTTTGACCAGTTGACTGGTGCCAAAGTGTTTTCTAAGATTGATCTTAGAACTGGCTATCATCAACTCAAGATTCGCGTAGAGGATATTCCAAAGACTGCCTTTACCACCAGATATGGATTATACGAGTATACTGTCATGTCTTTTGGATTAACCAATGCCCCTTCTTATTTCATGAACCTCATGAATACGTTTTTTATGGACTTCCTGGATAAGTTTGTCGTTGTTTTCATCGATGACATTCTGATTTATTCCAAATCAGAAGAAGAACATGAGCTACACCTAAGGACCATTCTTGGAACACTTAGAGAGCATCAGTTGTATGCCAAGTTTAGCAAATGTGAATTCTAGTTACAGGAGGTAGGATTCCTCAGACATATCGTATCAGCCGGATGAATTGCCATTGACCCTACAAAGGTGAAAGATGTCGAAGATTGGCAAGTGTTAGACCCCTCCTTTATAAAGAAAAGGATCCCTGTGATTGCAATGCTAGTCCCTGGATCAATGCTAGCATCCACAGTTTAAGATGAAGTACACATATACAAAGGTCGTTTATTACATTCATTCCAGAGATAAATCATAGTCTTTTACAACTCAGGGCCATAGGCCTAATACAAGAGTTTAAGGAATAAGTAAATAAACACAAGTCTTCATCTTCATGTGCCACAGGCAAGCATGTTGAGTGTAGACTCATGACTCCTATTCATCATCGGAGTAACCTGCAACATCACAAGTTACAGCCACAGAGGGTCAATACTTTGGAATAGTATTGGCAAGTGATACCTTAGTATATTTTAAGTGGACTATATTACTATATGCATTTTGTCTATGTGTAGCTTGGCTTGCTTTTCTTGAAAATAAGTTTTCCTATTAGTTGAAATCACTAAGTTTTTCTTTGTCAGAACATTCCCAAGAAACCACCAATAGACATTGGGGTCCTTCACCCTTGTTCACCCACCAATTTTTACTTAGAAGTTGGAGTGATGAGATTCTTGTAGCTTCCATGTCTTGATGCTCACATTGTCCATTGCCTTGGACTGGGCTAAGTACTTAGGTTTTCCATCTGCAGAGGTTGTGCACTTTCCCCACCAGACTTGGTTTCCCAAGACAGGACCTTTCAGAAGACTTTCCTTAGTCAAATGGACGCGCTCCAACCTATCAACCCAACTACCACCAACTGTCCAAATGACTAAGTTCTAGCAACCTATATGATCAAGGCAGAGCCCATATTGCCAAGTGGTTGCACTGTAAGCTTTCTCAACACTTGGCCTCCAAATCCCTTTGTGCCTGGGTGGCATACCACAAGTGAGATACACAACCCAAGTCCATGGCCTTGTGTAACCACTCAACATAACCCAATCCTTCCATTCCACCCAGGAGGTTCATTTGACTTAGTTGTTTTATTAGGAAAAGCATAAGTCTCATGACTTAGAAATATTTTCATCATAGTGTGTATAGATTTCCACCAACCCTTGTTTGCTAAATAGCTAGGCTAAGCATGGTAAGATAACTTAACTTAGGAAAATTCCTTAGCAATTCTACAATTCTACACTACTTAGGATTTCCCAACTTAGCATTAGGCAAAATAGCATGCAATACTTAGCAAAATATCTAATGCTAGTACAAAACATAGGATAGAAATATTCATGAAAATATCACTTGCCTTGGTAGTGGGGAGAGTAGCACTCTTCACAATCACAATCACTAGCAAAATCTACACAAAATTATAGCATACAATTACACACAATTATATTCAATCAAAAATAATATGAATGCATGCATGCAAGAATTTACTAAGTGGTGATTTTTGAAAACACTACCAAGCATGCACATGTTTACAGAACTTAACAAGTCACAAGTTTGCCAACTAAACTTATTTGGCACCAATACAATTTACCAAAATAAATCTATACTTAAAATAGCCCTAAACATGTTCTACAAATAAAGTCATTTTTAACTGTTACTATTTGTTAAACAAATTGAATATTCAGAAAGGTCTTGTTTCACTGAATCCAACGGTATAAAGTTTGTAAAATTCTAACGTGGCATTCAAAAGTTATAGAAGTTTGAAGTTTGGATCTAAATCAGGTTTAAATTCTGTTTTTGAATTCATCCTAGCCACGCGTCGCAACCTCACTGGCGCGTACCGGTTCGCGCGGATCGAGCTCTGCGGACCGCACGATCTAAATGAGATCTGGCGGCTCAGACGCACGCGTACCCCTTCGTCCTACTTCTAATCTACGCCACAGGATCTAGATCCAACGCTCCCAAAAATTCTGACCATACTCTAGCGGCGCTAGCGGCGCTGACCGGCGGCGGCGAGTCAGACTACGGTGGCGCCGTCGTTCTAGATCGTCCGAGGAAACAAGATGGTGCTTACCAGAACCGCGGTGGCGTGCTGAAGCTCGAGGTGGTACTGGTTTGCGGAGGGGCACTCGAAGATGGGCTCTGGATCTCGTCGGAGTTGCGTCTGGCGTCGGGTGGATGTTGTCGGAGTCTTTGCCGAGGTTCCGCGTCGCCCTAACACGAACCAGGGGGTTTAGGAGGTGCGCAAGATAGTTGCGAACACGCTCGTGAGAAGGAAAAGGCAAGGGGTGCACGAAACTTACTGAGATTGGTCGCCGGAGTTGGGGTGGTCGTCAGGTGCTTACGGTGTCAAGCGAATACGGCGACCTGGGGCAATACAGGATGAGCTAGTGGGGTCAAGATGTGCGCCAGGAGATTACAAAGTGGCTCGAACAATCTAGAGGGGAAGGGGCGCACGGGGCTCACCTGAATCGATCGCTAGAGTGAGCTCTGTCTACGGCGGTTTTGAGCGAGTCGTGGGCAGCCTGGTGGCGTGAATGCAGAATTGGCTGGGGGAAAATGACTGCGAGGAGGTGGGGATCTTATAGCCGGTGCCTCGACAGGAAACGCTCGCGGATTAACGCCCATTTAAGCCGCGCCATTACCGGCAGTGACTGCAGCTGCGACGTGGTCGCGGGCACAGTTTGAGGAAGACGATGCCAGCGTGGGTAGGGCCCGCTCGTCAGCGATGCGCGCGAAGTGAGTGTGGGGTCCGTCTGTCAGCGACTGGCTGTGTGCGCTCGCGCGTGAGAGAAGAAAAGAAAATTCCCGGGTGGGCTTGTTGGGCTCGATTCGATGCTAGGCCTAAAACCTGGCGCGCGGCCCTTTTCCTTTGTTTATTTCTTTTTCCTTTTCTATTTTGATTTTCTGGTTTGATTTAGATATGAATTCAAATCCTTTTTGAATTCAATAATTCTAGGGATTTTTGCAGGGTACTGTGATTTCAAAAACCAGTCATTTAACCATGTGGTTACCCTATAAGTGCTTGGTCAAGCTTGGACTTAAAATAATCAGAGACAATGCCTCTGGTTTGCAAATGTTTTTAAGAAAATAGGGTTTTGAATTTATTTCCAAATTGAAAACTTGGTCAAACTTTTATACCTAACTTTCCAACAATGGAGGCAAGCAAACAAGTTCCTAATCATTCAGGTTTCAAATGGTGTTGGTCTTTTGAATTAAATCTGTCCACATAAAATCATAACATCAAAAGCTTCTGTTTTTCTGAAATGATTTTGAGAAAATCCCTAAATGATGATGAATGCAAGGATGATATGAATGAGTTTTGGAATATGAATTTAGGGATGTTACAGCAAGCCCCAACCACTCAAACCCAAGTTCGTGCATTTCTCGGATTAGCGGGATACTACTGCAAGTTCGTCGAAGGATTCTCGAGTATCGCCAGACCCATGACCCAATTGTTGAAGAAGGACAAGAAGTTTGAATGGACGGACAAATCTGAAGTGAGTTTTCAAGAACTCAAGAGAAGATTGATTTCAGCCCCATTTTTGATCATGTCGGATATCACGAAGCCCTTTGACGTGTATTGTGACGCATCCAAGATCGGCCTAGGATGTGTGCTAATGCAAGAAGGCAAAGTTATATCTTATCTATCCGGACAACTGAAGTAGCATGAACAGAACTACCCAACCCATGACCTCGAACTCGCAGCCATTGTTCTAGCCCTGAAGACATGGAGGCATTACCTGATGGGAAACCGTTGTGAGATTTATTCGGATCACAAGATCCTGAAGTATATATTCACTCAGAAGGAGATGAATGTGAGGCAGAGAAAATGGATTGAGCTAATCAAGGATTATGATCTGGACATTCACTATCACCCCGATAAAGCCAATGTGGTAGCAGATGCCCTTTTTGATTGTCGTGCCGCTTGAACTCCATGACCTTGAAGGAGCAACCAAGTTTGCACAAAGAGATGGAAGATTTCCGAATGGAATTATTGAGTGAAGGATTTTTGGCTAGCATAGAACTTCAACCCACTTTGATCAGTCAGATCAAAGAGGCACAGAAAGGAAATGCTAGTATCAACAGAATCAAGCGTCGTATCGGTACAGGCAAAGAACCCGGATTCACGGAAGATGAAGAAGGAGTTCTGTGGTACAAAGGACGCCTTTGTGTACCAGCAGATTCAAAATTGAAAGAAGTGATTTTGAATGAGGCCCATGATACTCTTTATTCTATCCACCCCGAAGGAACGAATATGTATCAGGATTTGAAGGAACAATTTTGGTGGCATAAGATGAAGAGAGAAATCAGAAGCTATATCACCAAGTGTGATATCTGTCAGAGAGTCAAGGAAGGACATCAAAGACCCGCTGGACTGTTGCAACCTCTACAGATTCTGGTATGGAAATGGGATTTAGTTGGAATGGACTTTATCACCGGATTGCCTACTTCTAGTAGGGGAAATGACTCTATCTGGGTCATAGTTGACAGATTGTCCAAAGTAGCCCGTTTCCTACCAGTCAAGACCACATACCAGAGTTCGAAGCTAGCGGAGTTATACATCGCTAGAATCGTCAGTTTGCACGGAGTCCCCAAGAACATCGTATCGAATTGAGGAACTCAGTTTACCTCAAGATTATGGAAGAAAGTCCAAGAAGGTTTAGGAATCCGACTAGATTTCAGCACATCTTATCACCCTCAGACCGATGGACAAACGGAACGAGTAAATAAAATACTCGAAGATATGTGGAGAGCATGTGTGCTAGAGTATGGACCTAAATGGGAAGACTGTCTGCCTTTCGCAGAATTTTCTTACAACAACAGTTATCAAGCTAGTCTGCAAATGGCCCCATTTGAGTTTATGTATGGAAGGAAGTGTCGCAACCCTTTGTATTGGTCGGAAGTAGGAGAGAGTCAGATTTTCAGACCCGACATCCTACGAGAAGCAGAAGAGAAAGTTCACAAGATTAGTGAGAACCTCAAGACCGCCCAGTCAAGACAGAAGAGTTACACCGTCAAGAGACGTCGAGACCGTGCTTTCACTATCGGAGATTTCGTGTATCTTAAAGTGTCGCCTTTGAAAGGAATGCAGCATTTCCAGCTAAAAGGAAAGTTAGCCCCCAGATATATCGGACCCTTCAAGATTACGAATTGTCGAGGAGAAGTATCATATCAATTGCAACTGCCAGAGGAGATGTCAGCAGTGCACAATGTGTTCCATATATCGTTACTTTGCAAATGCCTTGAAGTTTTGGAGAAGACTGAAGTGTTCAAGAACATTGATCACCGGACCATAAAGATCAACGATGACCTGACATACCCCGAAGTACCCATCCGTATTTTGGAAGAAGCTTTCAAAACCACCAGGACTCGAAGCATCAAGTTTCTCAAGATTCAGTGGAGCAACCACAGTGAAGAAGAAGCTACCTGGGAGCACGAATATCACATCAGGACGGAGTTTCCCGATCTCTTTAAATCCTAGGTAATCTTTTTCGTCCTTTTTTCAAATCTCGGGACGATATTTTGTTTAAGGGGGGAAGGTTTGTAACATCCCAAAAATATAACACAAAGATCATCAAACTCTAATCACTAAAATTAGGGTTAACAAAAACTTTGATTAATTAAAATCATATGAATGCGTGTGTGAATGAAATGATTTGAAAAATGCATGAATGGACTTGTGTGATTAACCTAAATAGCAAGAAATAGTTTAAAGATGAAAATAACATCATATAAAACATTTCCATGCAGAAACAAATCAAAAGAAAATAAAAAAAGCAAATAAAGCAAATGGTCATTTTGCCAATCTTGCTCACTAGGTCACTTTGAGTGTTTCTAGTCCAAGATTTCAAACAGAAACTTTCCCAATTCTTTTCACCCCTTGATAGAACTAGTAAAAGTGAATCAAGGCCCACCTTTCAAACTTGTAGAAACATTTGGCAACCCCATTCAAATCACAATTCAAAATTGAATGTTATTCATATGTGAAGATCACCCATTTTCAAAACCTAACCAAACCAATGCCCCTTGACTAATCCAACTAACCAGATACTCCCTAGTATGTGCCTAGAAAACCCACAAAGTTTGAATCCAAAATTCAAATTTAAACTTCTTGTGGCCATTTCATCAAACACCTTGCAGATTCAAATCAAACAAACATCAAACACTATAGTGTGCAGTAAAATTGGCCTAACTTGTTCCCTCTCTTGTTGCAACTAGCCCTTAGTAGATCATCTAGCCTCTTTAACAATCTTTAGCACCACTGTGAGCAAGCCTAGCCATTAATGTCAAGCATGCCGAGAGCACCATTGCCACCCCATTGTCGCCAGTGAGCTAGAGGCCGCACTAGCCTCGCCAACCTTGTCTGGGACATGCAGCACCGTCCACCGCCACCCACTGTCCCAGCCCCTAGAAATGCCAGCCCCCGGACCACATGGCACGACCATGCCAAACATCTCTGCGCTCGAGCCGAGAGTGCGCCAGTGCGCCACGCTCGACCAGCACCCACAGACCGCGCACCGCCCTTGCCGCTTGCAGGGATGATCTCCAGCACCCCACCAGACATGCCCGTTCGCCGCCGCACGGACCACACGCGCTGTGCGACTTTAAAATCACTGTGGGACCTGCTCGGAGCACCCCGACGTTCCGACCGATCAGCATCGCCCCATGCCGCAAGACCACGCTGTTGAGCTTCACCAGGGAGCACAGCACCGTCCCCTACCGTCGCCCATGCCTGTAGCTGCCTGTGTCGTCGACCACGACGAGCTCATCCAGCACCCGTCGGTCCCCTTCCGCCACTATAAATAGAGGCCTCCACCGCTCGTTTTCGCCACACCAGTTCACTCCCCTCTCACCCAGAATCACCCACCTCACTCCCGGAGAAAGGCGAGCAGCGCATCGCCGGAATTTGGCCAGAGCCCGCCGCTGCTGGAGAAGAAGGGAGCCGTCGATTGGAGCCGCCCCAGGAGGAGCTGCTGGTACCAGGAAAACCACCGTCGTCAACTTTGTCGTTCGCCTCCGTTGCCGACCCTCTCTCGAGCCCCGGTGAGCCTCCCATGACCCCCACCTGCCGCGTTACGGTTCTGTCTCGCCGGCGCTGCCCGACGTGGACGATGAACCATAGCCGTTCGATTAGAGTTAGATCATGCGGTTCACACTGCCCCGTACCGCTTCGCCCCTCCCCGTCTCACTGATGCATGGGGATAGTCAGTTAATCTACGCGATGAGTGTAGTGGGACGGCCCAGTAAAACATCCCGCGTGACCCAACAATTCAAATTAAGCTTTATTCATTTAATTTCAAACATAGTTCTGTACCCAGATTCAAAAATCAACCCAGGTCGATTCACTGTACCAAAATGCATGAAACCAATTTTGTTAGAAAGGCACTGAAATGCTTAATCCAAGACCGTTGGATTCAAACCATTTAGATTTGTGGATCAACCATGGTAAAAATAACAAGGCAGAAGCTTTTCTGCATTCAAACATTTTTCAAAATTCAACCATAAAAGCTTTTGAGTTGATTCCAACTCTCAAAAATTACATTTGATCATAACTTTCAGAATATATAAAACTATATGGGTTTACTTACAGAGATAATGTTCAAGTAAAAAAGGAATGCCCCATAGGCATTTCTAGTCACTTTATTTAATTAAAATAAAAGGTTAAACCTTATTAAATTGTGACACCACTTTAAATCATATTCCCATGTACTGAAATATGTGGTGATGACATGTGTCAACATGATCCCATGTTTGAGTTGGAGAATATTAAATCTTAAGTAGTTTTCAATGAGTAGAAATTACTTTTCTAAAAGTAAAACAAATAAGGCAAGTGCTTTAATATTGTAAAATTAGTGATGATGCTAGATCATATAGTGTGAACAATTGTGTGATGATTGGAAATAGTTAATTATTGTTTGGTGATTGTGTACCTCCTATTTATTTATAGACGCTAGTACCGACCAAAAATACAAGGAGGAAGGAGGATACTACGAGGAAGAAGCCGAGGAGAACTTCAACCACTGCTCTGCACAGGGCAAGCTAACACTTGCAAGATACCCTACTTATGCAAGCATTACTACACAAGTTGATCTATGCAAGCTAATACTTGCTTGTTACCATGACAACTATATGCCCTAAGCATATGTGATAATACCCACTTGATAACCCAATCCTAGTTTTACTTGCAAGCTTTATACTTTATTTCTTTATCAAAGCTTTCTCTTAGAGTTTACATAGTAAATTGTAGATACTAGAATAATATTGGAAGGTAGCATAAAGAGCATAAAATTTGGCCTAAGTTAGATAATCTGGATGTCATCCTAAGGCATGAGATTGAACTTAGCAAATATCCACTTGTTTACCACCCCTCATTAGTATTTACCACCACTTGTAGATTCTAGTACTAAGTATAAAACTTGATCCACTTTAGATGGGAATACTTGGTGAAAATGGTTATGAAAACCTTAGAATGAAGAGTCATTCTACTGAAATGTTTTGACATGTGTTCTGAAAACCAGATGATTTTGATGAAAATGTTGAGGCATGAGCCTTAGCCCTTTATAAAAATGATGGTTGTCTGAATGCGATACCATTCCAATTTTATCGTACAACCCCAATACCCGAAATTTGGGTAGGGCTTGACTGGAAATTTATATACCTTAGTATGGGTTCCGTCGCGGCCAAGGTCTGAGCTGAGGCTACCTTGTGAAGATTATCCACTTGTGCAGTACGTTGGTCATGGTTGGGAGGCCAAACTCACAGGAGAGGTGCCTATACTAGGGCATGTAACTGAAAGGTTAGGATTGATTATCCGCATACTGAGTATGGTGAATTCAGGATTTGTTCCTGATGGATGTATCAAATGTTGTGGCGAAAGTGTACAATCTCTGCAGAGTGTCAAACTATTTGAATAGCCGCGTCCGCGGTTATGGACAGTTGGAGTGGCCATACTGTTCCACCGTCAGGTGTTTTCAAAATGACTTGTGAAATGAATTGTGACTTTGACTTGACCACAACAGAGTTGTGATATGAAATTCAAGTTCCCACCTAGGTGTTATCAAATTTTCAACTAAATTTCTTGCTTCTGAACTTAGTAGAGGTAAATCTGGATTTTTGCAAAACAACCCTAGAGCTTAGTATATCCTTTTCAAAACCACTTCACTTGTTAGTATTAGTTTGCGAGTACTTAAAGAGTACTCATGGCTTTGTCCCTGGCTATTCCTGTGGCCAGACTATGAAGAGGAGTACCAGGATGATGGACCGCTGGAAGGTTATGACAACTAGGATCATCTCCCATCGTCAGCATTGCCTGTGACCCTGAAGATGGAGCTTCGCCTATGCTATCGTTACTATTACATTATTCCGCTGCTTGAATTGTATTAAGAACTGGATCATGAGATCCTTATTTGTGTAAGACCTTATGTATGGTTTGTAATGGATGATGTACTATGATATCCAAATCTGTTATGTCTCGCAAAAATGGTAATCCTGGGATTGCGATGTATGGCATAACAGGCATCTGGGATTCAAAATCCGGGTGTTGACAAATAACTGTCATATCATGCTTGCAACAAAACTGGACGAGTTATGGCATGAAAGTGATACAAGAACTGTGAGACCCTGGCACATGGCTCAATAGGATTGATAGGAAACCCATACCAACAAGTTGCAACTTCTTTTCCGGAAGCTCATTCGAAAAGAACTCTAAGGTTAAGCGTGCTTGGCCTAGAGCAATTCTAGGATGGGTGACCGACTGGGAAGTGGGTACCGGGTGCGCATGAGTGAGGACAAAGTGCGCAGAAAAGACTAGTGTTGGTCTGTGGGGTTAATCTAGAGATCCTATTGAGCTGCCGGAAGTGACAGCCGTCGGTCCGGAGTGACCGAGGATGTTACAGAGTGGTATCAGAGCCAACCCTCGCAGTTACATGGGCGTGTGCGGGTCAGTGGCGGACATGTGTAGCATGGCGCGTGTGGCCCGGAGTGGACACATCATGGCAATGTGTCGGCACTAGACGCATAGACGTGCGCCAAGAGGGGACGTTCCTGGCTTGTGGTTGATCGACGAGGACGTCGATCTTCTAAGGGTGGGTGTATGTGAGACCCTGGCGCATGGCTCAATAGGATTGATAGGAAACCCATACCAACAAGTTGCAACTTATTTTCCGGAAGCTCATTCGAAAAGAACTCTAAGGTTAAGCGTGCTTGGCCTAGAGCAATTCTAGGATGGGTGACCGACCGGGAAGTGGGTACCGGGTGCGCATGAGTGAGGACAAAGTGCGCAAAAAAGACTAGTGTTGGTCTGTGAGGTTAATCTAGACATCCTATTGAGTTGCCAGAAGTGACAGCCGTCGGTCCGGACTGACCAAGGGTGTTACAGAGTGGTATCAAAGCCGACCCTCGTGGTTACATGGGCGTGTGCGGGTCAGTGGCGGACATGTGTAGCATGGCGCGTGTGGCCCGGAGTGGACACGGCATGGCAATGTGCCGACACTGGACGCATAGACGTGTGCCAAGAGGGGACGTTCCTGGCTTGTGGTTGATCGACGAGGACATCGATCTTCTAAGGGTGGGTGTATGTGAGACCCTGGCGCATGGCTCAATAGGATTGATAGGAAACCCATACCAACAATTTGCAACTTCTTTTCCGGAAGCTCATTCGAAAAGAACTCTAAGGTTAAGCGTTCTTGGCCTAGAGCAATTCTATGATGGGTGACCGATCCGGAAGTGGGTATCGGGTGTGCATGAGTGAGGACAAAGTGCGCAGAAAAGACTAGTGTTGGTCTGTGGGGTTAATCTAGAGATCCTATTGAGCTGCCAGAAGTGACAGCCGTCGGTCCGGAGTGACCGAGGGTGTTACAAGAACTCTGAGGCAAAATAAATCATCGAGGCTTACTGACTATTGATTAGTCATATGCATGCGTGAGCATGTGCCAAGTCGATTCACATGAACAGTCAGAGGAGGATACCACAATATCATACCAAAGTATGAATAAAACAATGCAAGCAAACATTCATATGACATGCTACAAACTATTAGCAAGATGGAGCTAATCATAGACAAGCAAGAACTACTAAGCATTCATAATGACATACACCTTACACAAACAGGCTAAGCATGTTCACAATGATGAGTATATGTACAAAAATTAAACAAATAGAGTTCGATACCAGCCTCTTACCACACCTCGAGTTGTCTTAATCTTCATTATTGCCTTTTACTTGTGTGACTTGAATAATTAACATGAAACCAAAATCCACCGAGGACAGCTGAACCCTGCAAAGAACTCACAAAACCAAAGAAGAAGAACAAATATTTTTGGTGTTTTCGATTTTTTTAGAAGGCAACCAACACAAAACCAAACGAAGCAAAATAAAACCAAAAAACAAAAACTAAGACACTCCAAGATTAACACAACTGTGCATGAAATAATAAAAATGAAGTCTCTAGAAAGACCTAAGATTTTTATTGATGAAGAAGGGGATGCCTTGGGCACCCCCAAGCTTTGACGCTTGTACTTCTTGAGTAATTCTTGGGGTGACACGGAGTGGCTCCCCCCAAGCTTTTGTCCATTCTTCATCTCATTACATCATCCTCTCTCTAACCTGAAATTTTTCCTTCATAGAAAACTTCACACAATCTTCATTAGCAACATTAGTGTATTCAAAAGATAATAGACCTTCGGGTTTAGCTTTGGAACAGAAAAACTTTTCACTAAAACACAAGCTATTGTAGCAACTCCTTCAAAAAGCTCAATTCCCCAAAAGAGAACTCAAAAAAGAATCAATAAGAAGCAAATGCAAATAATGGTAGAAATCTATCAAAACAGACTAGCAGGTAAAAACCAATTTTTTAGAACATCTTCTGTTGATCAAATCAAAAATTGTTGAACTAACAAAAGTTATCTAACGTACTAGGGGATTTATTCGTAAATTTTTAGCTCAATCCTACTTAAAGAGACTCCTCACGAATTTTTATGGTGGAGGACAGAAATTTATTTCGGGATAGCAACTCCCCAAATCTTACTTCCCTCTCGTTAGAGGTTATTCTTGGCATAAAAAGCAAACAAAAAGGATAAGGAGAGGTCATTACTGAAGTAATAACTTCTAGGACTCAAGGAAACTCTTGGGTTATCTCCCAACAATTACTTTTCTTTAACGCCTTTACGTTAGGCACGACGAAGAGCAAAGATTGGAAAGGAGAAAATAAAAGTGAGCAAGTATAACCATAGTGAAAACATTATTTTTATCATTAAAATCCTTTTGTTAACAAAGTTGATCAAGTATTGTTACCAAAACAATCTTATATGAAGCAAAACGTTGCATTCCATAAGGTGATTATGTTACCTCATACTTGATAGCAATGGTCCCAATCATAATAGTTTCAAAATTTTCTTGTGGAATGGGACAATATATTTCTCCAATGTCACATTCCCAAATTCTAGATTCGGTACAACACTGCATCATGATCATCTTTTGCTTGCAATGACATTCTGCATTCATGAAAATATTTGAGTTGCAAAACGCTATTTTGAAACCCTATTTGGAATCACCGAGATGCACCTACAAGGGAATATACTAGGATTTGTAATCCACTATTTGAGAACTAGTGGAAAGGATTACAAAAGGATCCCATGTTGATCTTCTGAATTTCAGAAATTTTTTGAGACGGAAATCACTCAATTTGGAGTTCATATGAAAAAGTTACAATAGAAATACTAAAACAGAAAACATGAAAAGAAAAAGAACAAAAAAAAAGCAAATAGCAGCACGGCAGCCAGCCGGCATGCCGCGGCCCGCGGCCCAGCCCGTGCAGCGCACGCGCGCAGCAGCAGCCGCCGCCGCCCGCGCGGCAGATAGCAGCGCCCGCCGCTGTGGGCCCAACACCACCGACAGCTGGGGCCCGCCCGTCAGCACGAGCCGGCTCTGGCACGGACGCCGAGGCCGACTCGGCCACGACCAGGACCCCCGCGCGCCGCCTGCGACCCTCCCCTTATACCCTAGCCTCTCCTCTACGCGACCCCCAAACCCTCTCCCTCTCTCGCGCCCTCAATCTCCGGCGATTTCTCGCTGGAGCTAAGCGCCGCCGCCTTCCCCGCTCTTGGTAAGCACCCCCGCCGCCGCGCCGCCACCCTTCCCTGTGCCCGCGACCTCGTCGTCGCCCCCACTGACTCGCCCCCTTCTCCTCTGCCGCAGGACCGTGCCCGCCCGACGCCGCCCGTGTTCGCGACGCGCCGCCGAGCTTCGGCCGCCGGCCGCCGTCGCCCCCGCACGCGCCGGCCACCGCCTCCACGCCGACGAGCCCGACCGTCACGCCCCCGACGCCGTCTCGCTGTCCACAGCCGCCGGAGACCCCCTGCCGCCGCCGCACGACCACGCCGCCGTCGCCGTCGCCGCTCAGGTGAGCACCCCGCCGCCAGCCACCCCTGCCCTCCGATCTGCAATGGACGGCCCAGATGGGCCGTTGACTGGTCACGCTGACCGCTGACTGGTCAGCGTGCCATGTCAGCACGGTCATCCCAGTCAAACGCTGACTGGGTATTTTCTAAATTGATTTAATTGGCAGAAATTGACCAAAACTTACAAATTCCATATCTTTAGATCTACTGGGCCAAAAATTACAAATAAAATATGTGTAGAATCAGTGTGTCGTGTAGAATCTTTCTGTACCATTGTTTTACACTTTTACAGCAAGATTTTGTCCAGAATAATTAAATGAGTTAAGGCCCTTTTTAGAGTAATTAAATCATAGAATAAGTTCGATAACTCCAAAAATTGCAAATAAGATGTCCCTGGGATCAGTAGAACAAGGGGAGTCTCAAAGTGAATTAAAAGGTTAGGCTTACAGTAATAATTTTTGCAGAATCTTTTAAAGGCTTACTGCAGTATTTTGATTACTCAGGGAGTTATATATATTATTTTTGAGAAATTCCAATTGGTACTGTTCCTATTTAGAGTTGCCTACACAGTAGAATTTTTCCAAGATTTTACAAACAGTATGTTAGCAGTGGTGAGTTTCTAGCTCTATTATTGAGCATTATAAATTGCATGCTTGTTTTCTTTTCGCTAAAAATAATTTCCATGCATGCATACAGTAGCTATACTGAATAAGATTATGTGATGCTGTCGTAGCATCAATCCACTTGTCATGCATGCATCTTGCATCATCCTTTTTTGCATATGATTGTGGATGGTTTGTTTATGATTGCAATTGTATCGTGTAGATTGTGACTAGTGCAACGCTTGCTCGTGTGTGGATTGTTCCTCCGACCGCTACAACCAAGGCAAGTAGATGCTACTTTGTTGATGATGTTGTCCTACTATTTTCAATGTATTGTCGTGTATTTTGTAGATGCATGTGTAGGATAATACTATCGCTATGCTATGTCCTATTATGTGGTAGGATATTCCTTGTAGATGAACCACCATTAGTAGATGTGCTTAGCCATGCTATGATGAACGAGGGCTGGGTTACATCACTATAAGTTGTTTCTAAATGTGTCAGTTTGTGAAAACTAAAACAACTTAATCAATGAATCTCCTGGGTGTGATGGGATTGATAATTTTTGGTGGTATCATTGCGGAAAGGCACCCATGTATCAAGAGAAAATGATTGGCTTCTTTATTTTGTAGCTTACGTGTACAGCCATGTGCCAATAATGAAATGGGCGGTTGGTTGGACTCAGTAGGTTGTGGTAACTCGAACCCGCGTATCCAGAGATGTAGAATTTTGGTAGGTTGGACCGGTGCGCGTCGGGATTGGTTAGCTACTTCCCGAACGATCTCTTCTTGGACTTCTCCCTATCATCACCCAAAATGAGAGTGATGGTACGAGCTGGGCTGGCCAAGTCACATGGGTAAAGTGTACTAACCCCTGCAGGGTGTATAATCTAATCGATTAGCCGTGTCCCCGGTTATGGACGTCTGAGTTGCTTGATATTGATTCCATGACATGTTTCTCGCTCATTCCAATTTCATAATTGCTTTAATGTTGTTGGGTTAACTTAATTGGGATCTTTTCAAAGAAAATCAAAAACTGTTTATGAAAGTAGGACAAAGGTATTTGCAAATGCAAGCTAGCCACAACTCCACTTGCCAAATATGCATGTAGATGTTAGCACTATTGTCTCCTTTAATAGCTCTACTTGCCATACATTCCATGTATTGACCCTTCGGGGCTGCTATGTTTCATGTTGTAGGATATTCCGATTCTGAGTAATCGATTTAGGCCACGGTACTCCACTCGGCACTTGTTCACTTGTGGGCAATTTGAAGAATGGAGGATTTGCTTCATTTATGTTGCTACCTGAATAATTTGAGCTAGCCTTGCGCTAAGCTTCTATTGTAATAATGGTACTCTGGATCTTTGTTATTTATGATACACGGATATTTTGCTATGTTATTCATCTTATCCTATTGTGGGCCAATGAACGATCCAGGGATTGGCATTTCACATAGGAGCTACGGTCTTTTCAGAACCGTGGTGTTAAAAGATGGTATCAGAGCCCGTGTGTCGACTGTAGGATCGTGACCTAGGTTTGGGATAGGAAGCCATAGAATTATCAAAGCTTATATTAATTCTGTCTTTCATCTTATGCATTCACTCTCGTAAATTCTTACCATATGCTATTCTCACACTTCCTCTTTTAATTGATAGATGGGAGAAGTCAGGACTGAGTATGCAACCATGGAGTCACCAAGGCCCTTTGCAAGAGAGTTAGCATAGCTCTCGCAGTCATTGGGATTGCCACTGTCCATGTTCAAGGGAAGAAGGCTGTACACCTATGGATATGGTGAGGATGCATGGGAGATCACCACTTTCATCTTCAGGGATGCCACCTTGCCAAACCCTGTGCATCTGATCTACACCAAGACATACTGCAACTAGGGACTTGGAATAAACTTGGCCTTGCATGAAGCCCTGTCTCGCCAGTGCCATCTTGTCCGACACCTACTGCCAGCAGACTCACCCTACCGTGACTATGGGAGGCGTGATGAAGATGGGTACATTGTGGTTACCCCGGGCGACAGGAACAACATGCCGCCCCGTCGAAGGCACATAGAGGACATGGAAAGGGAGAATGGAGCTCTAGCTGAGAAAGTGATGATGGTAAAGGAGATTGCAGATTTTGCCAGCAATGGTATGGTGGTCCAAGGACTGGAGATAGAGACCTTGCACGAAGCTGTGGGTGTTCTGGAAAATGCCCTAGTAGGCAGGGATGCAACCATAGCTCAGCTTAATGGAACTGTGCAGGAAAACAACCAGACCATACAACAGTTGCAAGGGACCGTCCAGGAAAGGGATCAAACTATTGAGGATATGACAACCCAGATTGTCGCTCTCCAAGCACAGCTGAACCCACCCTCTGATGATGACAATGGAGATGATGGCAACAATGATGATGATGACAGATGATGATGAGGACGAGGATGATGATGATGGAGACGATGATGGTGGAGGAGATGAAGCTGTTGCAGCTGCAGAAGTGAATGAAGAAGAAGAGGAGGATCCAGAAGAGGTGGAGTTTGAGATTTCAAGTGATGATACATGAGAGGTGTATACTCCGCCGCCATGGTTGGATCGTGGACAGAAGTGCCAACGCATGAGTGCAAGGACCTACCGCAACCTCTTCAAGAAGTAGATAGAAGTCCACCAATTAGTTTTCGTTAGGTAAAAATCGTTAGGATTAGTCTCGATCGATGTAAAACTTAGTTATTGTTAGTTTAAGAGTGTTTAATTGCTTATTTGTGTACTCCAATATCCCAGTATTATTTGTGCGAATTTTATGGAAGAGTTATGGCAAGTTTGGTTAATATCTGAGTTATTCCTGTTGCAGTTTTCTGCTGACACAACAGTACTGTACGATTTTTAATATTTTATTGGTATCTGGAAAAAATCTGAAAACAATAGGGATGGTTCGAAACTCTCTGTACTATATGCACAAAAATCAGCAAAAATTCTTGACGAGTTTAAGTCAGGTAGAAAAATTCGTGAACACTGCTGGACTGTTTTGGCAGATTGCTGTTTTTAATGCTTTGTTGATCTATTGTGTAGATAACTATTGCAAACTCTTATAAAAACTATTTCAGTAGATATATACTGCTAGGATAACCCCTGGGATGTTGATGGATCATTTGTTTGCTGATGTTTGCTTGTCTGTGATTGTTTTGTTGTCGTATGGTCATAATGCATGGGTAGAATCCAGTTTCGTTATCGATTCTTTCTAAACTTACCTGTGCTGAACTGCAGATGCCTCCCCGCCGTCGACCCACTGAGTTGGAGAAGCTCATGGCAGCTTAGGCACAGCTGACCCAAGTTATGACCCAGTTCATGGAAGCTCAGAACAACAACAACGGAAACAACTAGCCTCAGGGAGATGCTCTCACTAGGTTTCTGAGGCTAAGGCCAGCTAAGTTCTCTATTGCAATGGAGCCGATGGTTGCTCTCGACTGGTTGCGTTCAGTTAACAAGGATCTGGTAACTTTTGGGTGCACAGATGCTGAGAAGGTGAGGTTTGCCGCTCACCTACTGGAGGGACCATCCGCTTCTTGGTGGGACACTTTTCAGATCACCCAGCCGCTGGACACTGTGACTTGGGCAATGTTTGAGGAAGGTTTCAGGACCAACCACGTGTCTTCAGGAGTTCTGAGCCTGAAGAGGAAGGAGTTTCGCAATTTGCACCAAACCAACCGCACCGTGGCTGAGTATATTGAGGAGTTCAACAACCTGTCTCGTTATGCACCTGAGGATGTTGACACTGATGCCAAAAGGAGGGAGAGGTTCCTGGATGGCCTCAGTGATGAGCTTTTAGTGCAGCTGCTGGTGGTTTATTGTCCCACTTTTCAGGAGCTTATGGACAAGGCCAGGATCTTAGAAGGGAAGCACAAGCAAGTGGAAAACCGCAAGAGAAAGAGCAGCAATCACCACTCTGGTTCTCACCACAAGTCTTGCACTTCCTATGATGGATACTCCAAGCATGGAGGGAGTGACCATGGGCACCATGGAAGCCATGACCGCCATAACCATGGAGGCGATGGACATCGCCATGATAGCCACAAGAGCAACCGCCACAACCACAAGGGAGGACACACTTACCACTCTGGAGGACACATTGGACATGACCGCAACCGTGATCGCAGCTTTGTGAGGAAGGATCTGAGTGAGGTGACATGCTTCAAGTGTGGTCAGAAGGGGCATTATGCAGACAACTGTACGGAGAAGAAGGTACTGAAGCCAACCAATAACCAGAAGGCCACAGTGAACCACATGAATGTGGAGGAGATCCCAGATGAGCCTGACCTTGTGATTGGTAAGTTTCCAATCAACACTCACCCTACACTTATACTTTTCGATACTGGTGCATCGCATTCATTCATATCAAGGGCATTTGTGGATAAGTATAAGTTACCTACGGAGTCTATGAAAGAGTCTATTAGATTAAGCTCACCGGGAGGAGATATGATAGCTAGCGCGGGATGCCGTGACTTAATTGTGAGGATTGCAGCACACAATTTTATTGCACATCTGGTAGTATTGGAATCACAAGGTTTAGATGTAATTCTGGGTATGAATTGGATGTCTATGCATGGGGAAAACATAGATTGTGCACAGCGAGCAGTTTCGCTCAAAACCCCGGATGGTAAGAGAATTAGGTTCAAGTCGGCTGTGCGACCGGGAAGGTGTAAGCTGAATTCTCTTAAGGTGGTTAGCATGGATACTGTGCCTATGATTAAGGATTACCCCGACGTGTTTCCGGAAGAGCTGCCAGGGATGCCACCTGACAGGGAAGTGGAGTTTCTCATCGATCTGATGCCGGGAACATGACCTATAGCAAAGAGACCATACAAGATGGATGTGGATGAACTGAAGGAACTAAAGAAATAGCTAAAGGAGCAGTTGGACAAGGGGTTCATTCAGCCTAGTTCATCATCATGGGGTGCACCTGTTCTATTTGTGGAGAAGAAAGACAGCAGCAAGAGATTAGTGGTGGACTATCGCTCGCTGAATGAAGTGACCATCAAGAACAAATACCCCCTGCCGAACATAAATGATTTGTTTGATCAACTGGAAGGAGCAAAGGTATTTAGCAAAATTGATCTGCGATCGGGCTATTTCCAATTGAAGATCCGGGAGGAGGACATACCAAAAACCGCTTTCACTACTAGGTATGGTTTATATGAGTATACAGTTATGTCTTTTGGACTAACGAATGCCCCGGCATATTTCATGACCATGATGAACAAGGTATTCATGGAGTACTTGGACAAGTTCGTCGTGGTGTTTATTGATGACATACTGATATATTCCAAGGATGATGCTGAACATGAGAGACATCTGCGACTGATTATGGAGAAGCTAAGGGAACACAAGCTGTATGCCAAATTCAGCAAGTGTGAATTCTGGCTTAACACTGTTGGATTTCTTGGACACGTGTTGTCAGGAGAAGGAGTCGCTGTTGATCCAAGCAAAGTGACTGCAGTGACTGAGTGGGAAGCGCCCAAGAATGTGGGTGATATTCGTAGCTTTTTGGGACTTGCTGGATATTACAGGAGGTTCAT
This sequence comes from Avena sativa, assembly GCA_916181665.1. Lineage (NCBI taxonomy): Eukaryota > Viridiplantae > Streptophyta > Magnoliopsida > Poales > Poaceae > Avena > Avena sativa. The sequence continues at coordinate 454,666,125 of OV702294.1, forward strand.
TGAAAATTTCTCCAAGATTGTTAAGCCGATGACCGAACTTCTGAAGAAGGAGAGAAAGTTTGAATGGACAGATGCGTGTGAAGCCAGCTTTCAGGAACTGAAGCGTCGACTAGTGACCGCACCTGTTCTGTGTTTACCAGATCTTCAGAAGGATTTCCAAGTGTACTGTGATGCTTCTCGACAGGGACTTGGGAGTGTGCTGATGCAATATGGGAGAGTGGTGTCATATGCCTCGCGGCAACTTAAACACCATGAGAGGAATTATCCCACGCATGACTTGGAATTAGCATCAGTGGTTCATGCGCTCAAAGTATGAAGGCACTACCTAATGGGAAAACACTGTGATGTATAAACCGACCACAAGAACCTGAAGTACATATTTACACAGAAAGAACTAAACATGAGACAACGGAGATGGTTGGAACTTATCAAGGATTATGATATGAATCTGCAATACCACCCAGGAAAGGACAATGTAGTGGCAGATGCTCTGAGCCAGAAGGTCTATGCCAATGGATTGACTGTTGGGGAATTGCCTGAGGATTTTTGCAAGCAATTCAAGGACCTTAGACTGGAGGTAGTGTCAGAAGGATATTTGGCAGCAATGGAAGTCCAACCAACGCTACAGGACAGAATCAGGAAGGCTCAAGAAGGAGATAAGGAGATGGATGAAGTAAAGGAAAAGATGAAGGAGGATCGAGTAAAAGAATTCCGCGAGGATGAGCAAGGAAGCTTGTGGTATGGAGATCGTTTGTGCGTTCCCAACGATCCGGAGATAAGGAAGTTGATTCTGCAGGAAGCTCATGACTCGCCGTATTCCATACATCCAGGCAATATGAAGATGTATATGGACCTAAAGGATAGATTCTGGTGGAACAACATGAAGGGAGACATCGCTGAGCATATTGCCTTATGTGATGTATGTAGCCGAGTGAAGGTGAAACACCAGAAGCCAGCAGGACTACTACAGCCATTGCCAGTGCCGGATTGGAAGTGGGATAGAGTAGGAATGGATTTTATCACAGGATTTCCCAGGACCAGGTCAGGATATGACTCCATTTGGGTAGTGGTCGACCATTTGACCAAGGTAGCCCACTTTATACCGGTGAAGACGACCTACACGAGTGCAAAGTTGGCCAAGATTTATATGGACATGATTGTGTGCCTACATGGGGTTCCTAAGAGCATTGTATCTGATAGAGGCACCCAATTTACCTCACACTTTTGGCGCCAGCTGCACGAGTCATTGGGGACTAGATTGGAGTTTAGCACAGCCTTCCACCCACAGACTGATGGACAGACCGAGAGGGTAAATCAGATTTTGTAGGATATGCTGAGAGCTTGCGCCTTGGCTCATGGTTCTAGTTGGGATTAGAATTTGCCATATGCTAAGTTTTCCTACAACAACAGCTATCAAACCAGCATCAAGACGTCACCGTTCGATGTGCTATACGGGAAGCGGTGTCGGACACCATTTCTATGGGATGGAGTAGGAGAACATCAACTGTTTGGACCTGATTTGATCAAGGACGCTGAGGAGAAGGTCGCCTTGATTAGGGACAGGCTGAAGGTAGCACAATCAAGGCAGAAGAGCTACGCTGATGCCAAGCGCAAGGAAGTGGTGTATGAGATAGGTGATAGACAATACCTCAGAGGGTCGCCACTTCGTGGAATCAAGAGATTTGGAATCAAGGGTAAGCTGGCACCTCGGTTTATTGGACCATATCGGGTCTTAGCACGCAAAGGAGAAGTTGCTTATCAGTTGGAGTTGCCAGAAGCTCTGTCCGCTGTCCACAATGTGTTCCACGTGTCCCAGCTGAAGAAGTGCCATCCGGAGATGGTGGATACACCACTAAGAGACACGGTACCACTAGAGGAGGTTCAGCTTGAGAATTACTTGACCTATGAGGAGAAACCGGTCAAGATACTGGAGATAGCGGAGAGGATTACCCGTACCAAGACGATCAGGTTTTGCAAGGTGCAATGGAGCCACCACCGAAGAGGAAGCCACTTGGGAGCATGAGGATGACATCCGAGAAGACCACCCACACCTATTTGCTAGCCGTGCCGAATCTCGGGGACGAGATTCATCTTAAGGGGGTTAGTCTTGTCACATTCCCAAATTCTAGATTCGGTACTGCACTGCATCATGATCATCTTTTGCTTGCAATGACATTCTGCATTCATGAAAATATTTGAGTTGCACAACGCTATTTTGAAACCCTATTTGGAATCACTGAGATGCACCTACAAGGGAATATACTAGGATTTGTAATCCACTATTTGAGAACTAGTGGAGAGGATTACAAAAGGATCCCATGTTGATCTTCTGAATTTTAGAAAATTTTAGAGACAGAAATCACTCAATTTGGAGTTCATATGAAAAAGTTACAATAGAAATAATAAAACAGAAAAGATGAAAAGAAAAAGAACAAAAAAAAGCAAACATCAGCGCGGAAGCCAGCCGGCCTGCCGCGGCCCACGGCCCAGCCCGCGCCGCGCACGCGCGCAGCAGCAGCCGCCGTCGCCCGCGCGGCAGATAGCAGCGCCCGCCGCTGCGGGCCCAGCATCGCCGACAGCTGGGGCCCGCCCGTCAGCGCGAGCCGGCTCTGGCACGACGCCGAGGCCGACTCGGCCGCGCCCAGGACCCCCGCGCGCCGCCCGCGACCCTCCCCTTATACCCTAGCCTCTCCTCTACGCGACCCCCAAACCCTCGCCCTCTCTCGCGCCCTCAATCTCCGGCGATTTCTCGCCGGAGCTAACCGCCGCTGCCGCCTTCCCCGCTCTCGGTAAGCACCCACGCCGCCGTGCCGTCACCCTTCCCCGTGCCCGCGACCTTACCACCGCCCCCACTCACTCGCCCCCTTCTCCTCTGCCGCAGGACCGTGCCCGCCCGACGCCGCCCGTGCTCGCGACGCTGCCGCCGAGCTTCGGCCGCCCGCCACCGTCACCCCCACACGCGCCGGCCACCGCCTCCATGCCGACGAGCCTGACCATCACGCCCCCGACGCTGTCTCGCCATCCACAGCCGCCGGAGACTCCCTGCAGCCGCCGCATGACCACACCGCCGTCGCCGTCGCCGCTCAGGTGAGCACCCCGCCGCCAGCCACCCCCTGCCCTCCGATCTGCAACGGATAGCCCAGATGGGCCGTTGACTGGTCACGCTGACCGCTGACTGGTCAGCGTGCCACGTCAGCACGGTCAGCCCAGTCAAACGCTGACTGGGTATTTTCTAAATTGATTTAATTGGCAGAAATTGACCAAAACTTGCAAAATTCATATCTTTAGATCTACTGGGCCAAAAATTACAAATAAAATATGTGTAGAATTAGTGTGTCATGTAGAATCTTGCTGCACCATTGTTTTACACTTTTACAGCAAGATTTTGTCCAGAATAATTAAATGATTTAATGCCCTTTTTAGAGTAATTAAATCATAGAATAAGTTCTGTAACTCCAAAAATTGCAAATAAGATGTCCGTAGAATCAGTAGAACAAGGGAAATCTCAAAGTGAATTAAAAGGTTAGGCTTACAGTAATAATTTTTGCAGAATCTATTTAAAGGCTTACTGTAGTATTTTAATTACTCAGGGAGTTATATATATTATTTTTGAGAAATTCCAATTGGTACTGTTCCTATTTAGAGTTGCCTACACAGTAGAATTTTTCCAAGATTTTACAAACAGTATGTTAGCAGTGGTGAATTATTTAGTTTCTAGCTCTATTATTGAGCATTATAAATTGCATGCTTGTTTTCTTTTCGCTAAAAATAATTTCCATGCATGCATACAGTAGCTATACTGAATAAGATTATGTGATGTTGCTGAAGCATCAATCCACTTGTCATGCATGCATCTTGCATCATCTTTGTTTGCATATGATTGTGGATGGTTTGTTTATGATTGCAATTGTATCGTGTAGATTGTGACGAGTGCAACGCTTGCTCGTGTGTGGATTGTTCCTCCGACCGCTACAACCAAGGCAAGTAGATGCTACTTTGTTGATGATGTTGTCCTACTATTTTCAATGCATTGTCGTGTATTTTGTAGATGCATGTGTAGGATAATACTATCGCTATGCTATGTCCTATTATGTGGTAGGATATTCCTTGTAGATGAACCACCGTTGGTAGATGTGCTTAGCCATGCTATGATGAACGAGGGCTGGGTTACATCACTATAAGTTGTTTCTAAATGTGTCAGTTTGTGAAAACTAAAACAACTTAATCAATGAATCTCCTGGGTGTGATGGGATTGATAATTTTTGGTGGTATCATTGCGGAAAGGCACCCAGGTAACAAGAGAAAATGATTGGCTTCTTTATTTTGTAGCTTACGTGTACAACCATGTGCCAATAATGAAATGGGCGGTTGGTTGGACTCAGTAGGTTGTGGTAACTTGAATCCGCGTATCCAGAGATGTAGAATTTTGGTAGGTTGGACCGGTGCGCGTCGGGATTGGGGAGCTACTTCCCGAACGGTCTCTTCTTGGACTTCTCCCTATCATCACCCAAAATGAGAGTGATGGTACGGGCTGGGCTGTCCAAGTCACATGGGTAAAGTGTACTAACCCCTGCAGGGTGTATAATCTAATCGATTAGCCGTGTCCCCGGTTATGGACGTCTGAGTTGCTTGATATTTATTCCATGACATGTTTCTCGCTCATTCCAATTTCATAATTTCTTTAATGTTGTTGGGTTAACTTAATTGGGATCTTTTCAAAGAAAATCAAAAACTGTTTATGAAAGTAGGACAAAGGTATTTGCAAATGCAAGCTAGCTACATCTCCACTTGCCAAATATGCATGTAGATGTTAGCACTATTGTCTCCTTTAATAGCTCTACTTGCCATACATTCCATGTATTGACCCTTCGGGGCTGCTACGTTTCATGTTGCAGGATATTCCGATTCTGAGTAATCGATTTAGGCCACGGTACTCCACTCAGCACTTGTTCACTTGTGGGAAATTTGAAGAATGGAGGATTTGCTTCATTTATGTTGCTACCTGAATAATTTGAGCTAGCCTTGAGCTAAGGTTCTATTGTAATAATGGTACTCTGGATCTTCGTTGTTTATGATAAACGGATATTTTGCTATGTTATTCATCTTATTCTATTGTGGGCCAATGAACCGATCCAGGGATTGGCATGTCACATAGAAGCTACGGTCTTTTCAGAACTGTGGTGTTACATCCAACCTTGATGCTCTCAATATATTCAATGGAATTCAGGCAATAGCTTTTAGCAACCTTCTTGGGGAAATAGATAGTATGCTCTTTGTCATTAATATTGAATGTTACTTTTCCTTGATTGCAATTGATGACAGTACTTGTAGTATTAAGAAAAGGTCTCCCAAGATTAATAAACATATTATCATCTTCAGGCATTTCAAGCACAACAAAATTAGTTAAGACCATGCAATTATGAGCAACTTGAATAGGAACATCCTCACATATACCAACAGGGATAGTAGTTGACTTATCAGCCATTTGCAAAGTAATATCAGTTGGTATCAACTTTTCTAGCTGGAGCCTCTTATAGAGAGAAAAAGGCATAACACTAACTCCAGCTCCCAAATCACATAAAGCAGTTCTAACATAATTATTCTTAATGGAGCAAGGAATAGTTGGTATACCTGGATCACCAAGTTTCTTTGGAACCTTACCATTGATGGAATAATTAACAAGTAGAGTAGAAATCTCCTCATTAGGAATCTTCCTTTTATTAGAGACAATATCCTTCATATACTTGTAATAAGGAGGCAACTTAATAGCATCAGTCAAAGGAATTGGCAAGAATAAAGGTTTCATCCACTCACAAAACTTGTTGTAGTGTTCTTCCTCCTTTGACTTGTGTTTCTTACCTGGAAAAGTCATAGGTTTCTGCACCCAGGGTTCTCTCTCTTTACCATGTCTATTAGCAATAAAATCTTCCTTTGTGTACCTAGTGCTCTTAGTGTGTTTCTCAGGTTCTTCCTCACCTTCCTCCTTATCAGGAGACTCATGAATATTACCACTCTCAGTTTCAGCATCAGAGACAGATATACTATTAGGATCTACAACAGGTTCAAGTGGTTCCTCAACTACTTTATGTTTCTTTTTCTTCCTCTTACGAGGACTACCACTATCCTCACCTTGTTGCGAATCCTGCTCTATTCTTTTAGGGTTTCCTTCAGGATATAAAGGATCTTGAGTAGCTGCACCACTCCTAGTTCTAATTCCATAAGCATGTTTATCTCCTGAAGCATTAACTAGCATATCCTTTTGTACCTTAGCAAGTTGATCAAGTTGGGTTTGAACCATTTGAAAGTGTTTACAAAGCATTCTAATATCATTAGAAGTTATTTCCACAATATCTTTCAGCTCATGGATAGCTCTAGAGTTTTCCAATAAATGATTCTGAACTTGTTTATTAAATTTACCTTGTTTAACAATAAATGTGTCAGTTCTTCTAAGCATTGATCAGGAGGCTTACCATAAGGAATATAACCTTCATTAAATTGGAGAGAGTGTACCTCAATAGTAGATGAGTGGGGAATTGGCTTATATAATTCTTGTATAGGTGGTAGATTCTTCACATATTCAGCTCTAATACCTTTCTCCTTTAGACACTTCTTAGCTTCCTTCATCACATCATAATTTAATGCAATAACTTCCCTCTTCTTTGTTGTTGGTGCTGGAACTGGTTCAGAAATAACTGGTTCAGGAGTAATAGGCTCAGGTGTATTTAGCTCAATTGAAGTCCAATCAGCATAATTCTTGCTTATCTTAGTCATTAATTCTTCAGCATCTGAAGGTGTCCTTTTCCTGAAAACACAATCAGCAAAGCTATCTAGGTAGGTCCTAGAATCATTAGTTATTCCATTATAATAAATATCAAGAAGCTCATTCTTAGGTAATGGACATCCAGGATGTGCATGAATCAAGGAATAGAATCTTTTCCATGACTCAGGCAATTTATCTTCTTCTCCCTGTTTGAAATCAAAAAGTCTCTACAAAGCAGCATGTCTAGCACTGGGAGGAAAATATTTATGGAAGAAATAAGAAATCAAGCAATCAGGGCTATCAATGGAACCAGGAGGTAATCTATTAAACCAAGCCCTAGCTTCTCCTTTTAATGAAAAAGGGAAGATCTTAGCAACAAAGTACTTCGCATATTAAAATCATCAGAGAACAAAGCACTCATAGTAGAAAGCTCATTCATTTGAGCCACATCACTCTCATTTTCAGTCCCACAAAAAGGTTATTTCTCAACAATATCTAAATAAGATAAATCAAGAGAGAAATCATAATCTTTATCTTTAATATCTATGGTAGAAGTGAAAAACTTAGGATCATAGGACAACTTAGGCATAATAGTACGTCTAGCAAGGAGACTCTTCATAGCACTAGTACCATGTGTGTTTCGGCACTCTTCAACAAATTCATCAGTGAGCTCAATGTAACCATCATTAATATCATAACTCTCACTAGACTCAGGTGAGCTAACAGGTATAACAGTGTCTTCACTAGGAGTTTTGGTATTTCCTAGACTAGCCATAGTAGAATCTAGAAAAGGACCTAATAAACCACTCGCATCAAGCATAGTAGAAGTAACATCATGAGTATCAAAAGCAGTTTCAGACTCAGCAGTAGTAGTAGTGTGTGTGTAGCATGTGTATGTGGTGGTGTAACAAGCTTACTTATAAAAGACGGTGAATCAAGAGCAGCAGAGGTGTTTAGGACTGTACCTCTTCTTATAGTGGATGGTAAAATATGGAACTTTCCATCACGAGACTTTCCCATGATGAAAGTAGTAGCAGTGAACAATAATAGATCCAAGTGAACTTACGAATAAAGCTATCCTCCCCAGCAACGGCGCAGAAAATAGTCTTGATGACCCAAAAGTGTAGGGGATCGCAACAGTCTTCGCGGGTAGTATTACCCTATTTATTAATTTGACACAAGGGGAGCCAAAGAATACTTGCAAGCCTTAACAACTGAGTTGTCAGTTCAGCTGCACCTGGAAATAGTTGTTGCTCACAGAAGTTTATCAGTAGCAACAGTTTCTAGTAGCAACAGCAAAGCAACAGCAACAGTGAAACAGTAGCAATAGTAACAGTAACGGTAATAGTAGGATTCAAGTGCAGTAGGCATAGGGATGGATGGACGGGCGTTGCATGGAAAAGTCTAAACATGTAACTTCAAGATCTAGGGCATTGAAGATAAATAATAACAAGCATCCAAGTACTTAACAATCCTAGGCATGTGCTCCAAATATAGTCATACGTGCTTGCAATGAGAACTTGCACAACATCTTCTGTCCAGCCAGCCCGTGGTAGCGGGGCCTCTAGGGAACTACTGGAAATTAAGGTGCTCCTTTTAATAGAGCACCGGAGTCAAAGCATTAACACTCTGTGAACACATGTGATCCTCACACCACAGCCATTCCCTCCGGTTGTCCCAATTATTGTCACTTTGGGGCCTTTGGATCAGGACAATGATATGTGTACACAACTTGCAGATAAGATCACAAGCAATACTATCATAATGATTCAATAATAAGTTCAGATCTGAGATCATGTCACTCAGGCCCTAGTGACAAGCATTAAGCATAACAAGTTGCAACAAAGTCAAATAGCACTAATAGAGATACTAGGAACTATGCCCCTAACAGATCTTATTCGATTACATGATAGAACTCATCCAATCCATACCATCCCCAAGCCTACAGTGGGGGATTACTCACTCATGGATGAGAGAAACATCGGTGGTTGATGGAGATGCGTTAGTCATGACGATGGCGATGATCCTCTCCAAATTCCCCGTCCCGGCAGGGTGCCAGAACGGAGTTTCTGGATCTGAATCTTGGTTTCCCATGGAGGCGGCGGAGTGGAACTATTTATAGAAAACTATCGAACCCCCCTGAGTTTTTAGGTCAAAAGGCAACTTATAGGCGCGGAGGGAGGCCGAGGAGCTACCTGGGGTGGCCAGACCTCCCTCAGGCGTGGGGTCAGGTGGGCCCGCGCCTGGGGTGGGTATGGGCCCCCAGGCCTCCCCTATGTCTCCCCTTCTGGCTCCGTGGATCTTCTGGTGAGAAATAGTTTTTGGCATATTTTCCGGGATTTTTCCTGATAGTTCATTTTCTGCACAAAAACAAGACACCAATGTAATTCTGCTGAAAACAGTGTCAGTCCGTGTTAGTTGTATCCAAATCACACAAGTTTAGAGGAGAAACAATAGAAAAGTGTTCGAGAAAGTAGATACGTTTTGGACGTATCAACGAGTCAAGCGTGAGGCGCGCCGTGCTCTCCGCTGGTGGCTCTACCTCGAAGGGCTATGACGGCCACAAGTTTCGCTCCCGCATGGAGAGCATGGATCCCGCTGCACGACACGAGGCCACCAAGGCACTCTACATGTCCTTCATGACGATGGACTCGTCGGGCAAAATCATGCCCAAAATTCCGCAAGACGCGGTCATGGCGGCCACCACCTACCTAGCATCCAACCCGCCTCCGACAGGAGACCCGCGAAACATGATCCATAAATTTGCGCTTGCAGGTCTTGGACTTGTTGGAGTTGCGCTCCACGACAATGTAGCCACGGAGGCGAAGAAAAGGCCAAGGTAAAATTCACTCGAAGCTGCACACCCTCATCCGAGGAGGAAGAGCATGACCTGCCGCGGCGCCGCCGCAGCCCACGGCGCATGAGCAGCAACTACGATGCTTGTAGTGAGCTCATGTAGCGCAAGGTCAACAAGTCACGTGCAAAATGCGTGAGTCCGAAGATGAGGACAAAGATATGTGCGGTGCCAGGTGTTTCAGCAGGGCTATACGGCAATCGTGGATGCCTAGAGGCTTCAAACTTCCTTCGGACAACCCAAAGTTCAACGAGGCACATGAGCCGAAGATCTGGCTCGATAATCACTTGTCGGCAGTCAAGATCCATGGAAGGAGTAAAAACACAGGCATGCAATGCCTTTAGCTGTAGCTGATGGGCGTAGCTAGAGCCTAGCTCAACAACCTCCATTATGGATCCATCCGCAGTTGGGAAGAGCTACCATACTGCTTCATCCGCAACTTCAAGGGCACCAGCAAGAGACCAGCTTCAATCGATGTAACACCCTCAGAGTCGGACCTATGCAAGTTTTAGCGAAACCCGCCAAAACCCGCATAGAAACGATTCAAAGGTGCCCACCAGGCACTTTCGTGCGGGTGGAAAACGAAGTAATAACATTACACAACAGTCCTCAATGGGACCCACAGAACAGATATATACAACAGCGACTCAAAAAGTCAAGAATACAGATATAATATACAAAGATCCAAATCACCTTGAAAACGATAGAGCGTCCAGCTACGGACAAGATGCAAATGGGGCTAAGAGCCCTGAAGAATAACCAATGGCGTACATAACCCTTCCCAGGCCAAGCCGGAAGGGTAACCCTGCTAACGACGTCGATCTCAAAACCTGCTTAAACAAAGGGGTGCCGACAAAGGGAAAAGGAAAAAGAGAGAGCGGTCAGTACTGAGGCCAGTACACGGCGAGGCTAGAATTCGGCGGTCCTTGCCTACATAGGTATGGTGGACTGAAGCGGCAGCGGCAGCATGCACTAAACAACCTATAGAGACTCGATACAACTGGCGGCTATCAGAGAGGGATAAGAAAGACCTATTCGGAACCAACATGATTCTACCATCAGACAAAACCCATCCTGGTGTTTCCCCCTCGAGTCCAAACGAGGAAGTCAACCGAGGAACTCACACTGTTGGCAGTTTTATTTATTCAGTTATCGTTGCAGCAATTACTAGTCAGGTATAGATAGTCATCCTGATAGAATAAGCAGTGGGCACTTTTAGTTAACCATTCCGTTATAGTTCCAACACTTACTAGTCAGATACAATTAGCATGAGATAACCCCAAAACCCAGCAGTTGTTGGTACTTTTATTTAGCCATTCCGTTGCAGTGAAGCTGATTACTAGTCATATCGGATACAAGTCAATTTATAACAGTAAACTTTAGTTATAGTTGTCTATGATCGAGACCTGTGCTCCAAGTCGTCCATAACCGCGGACACGGCTTCTCGAAAAGATTTAACCCTGCAAGGGTGCACCAAAGTATCCACACGCACTTCGACCCTTTTTGCCAGATCAATTAACATACACCCATCGGTATGTCGGCGGGGCCTAAGTCATGACGTTTCCCAGACCCAAAGCAAGCACGGGGGGCCACCCCACTAAGTCTACCCGCAACGAAGTCGGCCGGTCTCCGAGACGGACTCAGGGTTTGCGTCAGTGGCTGTAAACGACAGCAAATCCCAAAACTAGGACTGTCGATACCGCGAAAACACTCCGCTTCCTAAACAGTACAGCGTGCTCCTCACACAATTTAAATAAAGCAGTAAAGCATGGCATAAGTACAGGATAGTAAATAAAACCTCAAACTAGTTGTGGCCCCCAGTGCAATACTTTGAAATCAGGTACTAAATCGATGGGGTGCCCATACATCCCACATGTGGTTAGCACGCTCGATCTCGGAACAGGTGTCAAGAACTCGGGGTCCTACAGGACACCAGTGAGCGGTCGGAAACCAAATATTGTCTATCACCCACCGGTGCCTCTGCATTTATCTACTCCAATTTTAGTTGTTAAACAGTAATTAAAGTGAACAATAATTAAAGCCATGATCATCTCCAACAACAACATGCGGCAATACTCCAACAACGGTGGTACTTGACGACACGCAACAGCATTTGAGCAAGCGACTACGACGCGCAAGTCCAACTATCTACCAAACAACAGGTAATAGGATGTGTCCAAGGCAATATAGGGTTGCAAGGGGATATCACGGGTACGGAAACTAGAGCAACGCAACACAGATAGCAATAGATCAACAGAAGGGAATAAATACTATAAAAAAATAAGATAGGTAGAAAGGGGGAGATGCTCGCCTGAAAACAGTGTCGAAGGTTCAACCGAAGATCGGGGCGAAGCTCACATCAACTCAACGGCCCAATCCGCGAAGAAGCAAAACACTAGAATAAACACCGGATGCAATACTTAATACTACGGCAAAGATCGGGCATGATGCATGTATGATGTATGACATGGCAAGGATGCGATGCAATTAGATCATATTAAGCGGAACCGGGGTCCCGACATTTAAATATATGGTTCAAGTTGTTTAGGTACCCCGCAATTCAAATGTTGTTTTAACAAGGCAAGATATGACAACGGTTCGATGCACAAATTTAAATGAGGCCGATATAAGGCTAGATTTGCCCGCATATGGGCCCCATATTTAATTATTAGGTGAATCGGCATAAGGCCCCCAAACCACATGACAAGCATGCATGCAAGAACAATTTAATATGCAACAAGTTGTTATATAGCATTTATAAAATAGGGCTCGGAAAAAGGTTCACACATTAGGGTTCGGCAGATCTTGGGGTTCCGGGGTTCGGGGTTCGGTCTCAGGGTTCAGGGTTCGACGGGATCGGCGGGAGCGGATACAAGACGGAGAACTTGTCGTGACATGCCGGAGATCTTGGTTCCATGCGGTCGATCTTGTCGGGCCCACGGATCGGCCGGTCTTGTCGTTCGGAAGTAGAACTTGTCGTACTTGTGGCGATCTTGGCATCCCGGGAGGAAGTACTTGGTCTGGCGTCGGGGCATCGGACTCGCCCTGGTTGCTGTCGTTCTTGTTGTCGATGGCAAACTTGAGGGGATCGGGTACCGGGGTACTCGAGTCCGTGAAGTAGATCTTGAGGCGCCCGCTTCACCGGGTCCAGTAGGTGTTCTTGTCTTCCATGGTAGAATACCTTCGGGTTCGGGGCTTCGGATCCGCGAAGGGGCCTCGACGTTCCAGACTTCGGTGGTCGGTGGAGAACTTGGGTTACCCGTTGGTGCGGTCTCCGAGTGGCACCGATGGTCTTGTGGCTCTGACTTGTTGCCACCATGCGTCTTCCAGGGAACAACTGGACGAGTTTGGCAGACGGTGTCTTGCGGGCCTTGACCCCCTTGCGGCCACGCATGTGTACCCTGCAACAGAAGTCAAACGGCTTGGCAAACAGGCATGGCGCGCAGGGGACACGGCGACGGATGAGCTCGAGCAAAACAAGCAGAGGGTGACCCGGGAGGCACTCCGGCGGCTGTGGCGCAGAGCTCGTCGGCGGGCGGAGGCCAACGGAGGTTATGGAGCCGAGGAAGGAGAGGCCGAGGAGCTTGACGAGGAGGTGGGGCGGCATGGCCCATGGCCGGAGGCGGCGACGACCAGGGAGACTGAGCCCGGGGAGGCGCGGCGAGGCCCGGGCTGCTTGGGCAAGCTGCTGACGGCCGGGAGCACCGCAGGAGGAGGAAGCAGAGACGGGGCGGAGGGGACGCCGGCGAGGAGGAGCTCTGGGGCGGCGGGGACGAGCGACGCAGAGGAGAGGGAGGCGGTGCAGGGCGAGGCCGACGCGGGGCTTGGCGAGGCGGACGCGGCGGCACGCCGGGGAGGGCGCAGACGAGGCGAGGAGGTGGGGGCGATGGCGACGGCGGGGATGACGGACGGAGGAGGAGGGGGGCCGCCACGGAGCTCGCTGGCGAGGTGGAGGCGGTTGGCGGCGGGCGAGCCCGAGCGGCGGGGAGGGCGCGTCCGGGGCAGGGCGGGCGAGGTCGGAGCCGGGCGGAGGCGAGGGGCGGCGCGGCCGGAGGCGGCGGACGCGGGCCGGACGGGGGAAGGAGGGAGGCGCCAGAGAGAGGGAGGGAGAGGAGGTGGCCGGCGAGGTCGGTAGGGGCGAGCGGACGAGAGGGGGTCACCGGGGAAGGGAGAAGGAGAGAACGTGGGGCGCGGGGGCTGGTGGGGGGCGGGTCCCGCGGGGTGGGCCGCGTCCAGGGGTGGACTCGGTCTGGTTGGGGCCAGGTGGTGTGGGTGGTTGCTGCGGGTGTGTGAGGGAGAGGGGTGTTTGGGGGTGAGGTGGCAGCAGGAGAGTGGTTGGGGGGGAAGAGAGGATGAGGTGGCAGGCACCAATTGGTGGGGGTGAGGTGGAGGAGGGGTGGGTAGAATAGGTCTGGGTAGGCTAGGGATTTTGGGTGGACCAATTTGTTCTGGGGGTGGTCGTCCGGGTCGATTCGTCCCGTTCGACTGCCCCCACTAAAATAATTAAAACTTTTATTTGTTAAACCGGCTTTTACAAACCAATAGCAGACAAAATAAAATAATCCGGAGACCCGGGTTTTGCGTTTGAATAAAGATGGGGCGTTTAGAAAACAAATTAGTTTTTTCTGCAAATAGTTTTATGCAAGCAAAATGCAAGATGATGACGATGCTCAAATGCAATGTGGCATGATGACATGAGCATGCGGTCATGACGATGCAATGCACAAAAACAACGCGATTTTCTAGTAGTGGTTTTGCGGGATGCCACAATCGAGGAGCTACGCGCCTGCTGCCAGCAGACCAACGAGTCTATCCCCTCGTACATACTGTGTTGGTCCATCATCAAAAACTCCGCCATGAACATCTCGGACAAAAGGGCAATCGACGACTTCAACAACGGTGTCAGGCGCCGTGAATTCAGAGAGGAGCTCGGGCGCGTGAAGCCCAAAATCATCAATCACTTGATGGACATCTCCAACCGCTAGGCCAATGGAGAAGATACCGTCAACACAACATGTTCGGATGACGAGGAAGACTTTGGTCATAGGCACGACCGCCGAGGAAAAAGAAGAACACGCGTCTACGACGACCGCGAAGAAGTTGATATGGTCACGGCTGGCTACGCCGACCGCCTCGATGACGGAAACCGCAAAAACGGGTACCGCAGCGCTAACTATCATGACGGTGGAAGGACAACACAAACATGGCAGCGCCGCAACCGCGACGATGAGCTATATGTATCCGAACAGCTGTCGGGTCCCTACACCATCCACTTCTACATCGACAAGAAGGATGACAAAAGAAAGGCCAGCCACATGCTCAAGGACTATAGGGAGTTCCAGAAACTCCATGAGGGCTTCTCCTAGATGCGCCTTCAGACGGTGAATCCGTGATTCGCCGCTGCCCCAGGAGCTGTCGCACATGGAGCTCCACCTCCACCGCCCGGAGCACCCGCAGCCTGCAGCTGCGCCGGCCTAGAACAACAGCGTAGATGCATACCCGCCACCGCTGGGAGCCCTAATGATACAATAGGGGTGCCCAACCACCAGGGTGTAGAAGAAGATCACCCGCCAGGTTAACTTGGTCATCACCTATCCGCCAGCCATACCTGAATACCTCAACGGCTCGGATTCATGCATCACATTTGACTGTTCGGATCACCCGCGCCAGATACCTCGTCCAGGTCATTCTTCCCTGGTGCTTGAGGCCCAGATTGGAGGATTTGAGATGAGCTGCGTCTTCATGGATGGCGGCAGCATCATCAACCCGATGTTCGCCAGCACATCGCAGCCATGCGGATCCCGTTATGCAGCCTGGAGGCACCGGACACGATGTTCCACAACATCTTCCCAGGGAAGGGAATATACCCCATGGGAAAAATATGGCTCTATGTCATCTTTGGCACCCCCGACAACTTCAGGCGTGAGCGGCTTGAGTTCGAGGTGGTGGACTGGCCCTCACAGTATGATGCCATTCTCGGGCGTGTGGCATTTGCAAGATTCCTGGAAGTGCCACATTATGCATACCTTCTACTGAAGATGCTAGGACCCAACGGTGTCATCACCGTCCCAAGAAGCTTCACCAGGTCGGACAGCTGCGACAGAGAGTTCAATAGAATCTCCCAATCATTTGGCATGCAGGAGGAGCTAGCAAGGATAAAGGAGGTCAAAGACAACGGTCTGCCCCCAATCACCAGGCAAAACGCACCTGATATGTCATTCGACTCAACAGTCAACACTAAGAAGGTGCAGGTTCACCCGACGGACCCCTCCAAGACAGCGTTGATCATCAATGACTTGAGTTCCGCATAAGAACTCGTGCTCGTCGAATTCCTCCATGAGCACTGGGAAATCTTCCCCTAGTGTCCTTCGGACATGCCAGGAGTTTCCAGGGAATTCGCCGAGCATGCACTCAATGTGTTTCCAGATGCTAAACCAGTGAAGGACTCAATGCGCCGGCTATCAGAGAAAAGAGCTGAAGCAATGGACATCGAAGTCAATAGACTCCTCGACGCCAACTTTATTCAAGAGATAAAATAAAGAACCTGTGTAGCTAACCCCATGCTAGTCCCTAAGAAGGACACGGACATCCTGCGGATGTGCGTGGACTTCACGTCGCTTAACAAGCACTATCCAAAGTACCACTTCCCTCTACCGTGGATCGATTAAATCATTGACTCAACTGCAGGATGCGAGAGACTCTCCTTCCTTGACGCCTACTCAGGCTACAATCAAACTCGAATGAAGGTCGAGGATCAAGAAAAAACGGCGTTCATCACGCCATTTGGGGTGTTCTGCTACAACACCATGCCCTTCGGGCTGAAGAACACAGGTGCCACCTACCAGAGGTACATGTAGGCGTGCCTGAAAAACCAGATTGGTCGCAATAACTAGGACTATGTCGATGACATATTAATCAAGACGTAGGAGGCCAAAACACTCATCAACGATCTTCGTGAGACATTCGAAAACCTCGATCGCTACACGATCAAGCTGAACCTAGACACGTGCGCCTTTGGCGTCCCTTCTAGGCAACTAATCGGGTACTTCATCTCTCAGCGAGGCATCGAGGCCAACCCAAAGAAAATCAGGGCTATACTAGCCATGGAGATGCCCAAGAACGTCAAAGGAGTCCAGCAGCTCGATGTGCGAATCGCGGCGCTTAGCAGGTTCATTAGCTGCATGGGAGAAAAGGCTCTCCCCTTCTACCAACTGCTGCGCAAGGCCGAAAAATTCGAGTGGACGGCCGAGGCTGATGAGGCATTCAAAGATCTCAAGTGTCTGCTCTCCACGTCTCCAGTAATGGTCACGCCAAAGGAGAGGGATCCCATGTTGTTATACATAGCAGCCACGCACCAGGTGGTAAGCACTGCCCTCGTGGTCGAACGACCCGAAGATGGCAAGACCCATGGGGTACAACACCCATTCGACTACCTTACTGAGGTACTGACCCCAACAAAGCAAAGGTATCCCCACTACCAAAAGCTCGCCTACGGTGTATTCATGACGGCACATCAACTGTGCCACTACTTTCAGGAGCATCAGATCGCGGTCATCAACGATGCACCACTGTTGAACATCTTGAACAACCCTGAAGCTATAGGGCGAGTATCCTTGTGGGGCATCGAGTTGTCCCCTCGAGACATCATCTACGAGGGCTGCACCACCATCAAGTCTTAGGTGCTCCCTGACTTCTTCGTCCACTGGACGGAACTCTAGCTACCGGACACTCCGAACATGTCCCAGTCCTGTACGATGCACTTCGATGGCTCCAAATGCGAGGCTGGAACAGGAGCCGAAGTGATATTGACGTCCTCCCAAGGGGATAATATGAAATACGTCCTTTGGATGAAGTTCCGCGTACCAACAACGAGGCTGAGTACGAGGCACTCCTACATGGCATGCGGATGGCAAAAGTGTGTGGCGCCACGCTCCTTGTCATCTACGGTGACTCCAACCTCGTCGTATAGTAGACAATGAATGAATGTGACTCCCATAGCACCAATATGATTGCATATTGTGCGCTCTACAACTCACTCGAAGGAGACTTCAACGGCTGCGAACTCCGGCATGTTGGCAAGGAAAGCAATGAAGAGGCCGACAAGCTCACCAACATCGGCTCCACCTATGCCCCAGTGCCACCAGGTGTGTTCCTAGAGAAAATCTGTGTGCCCTCTATCAAGCGAAAATTCCAGAAGTACACAGCCGAAGCTACGGGACGCTAGGGGGCTACTCCACCCGAGAAAGCCGAAGCACCCGAAGAGTTCGACACGGAGATCGAACTAGTGAGCCTCATGTAGGTCTTTGCAGTCGAACAAACATGGACTCGGCCGTACGTCAGGTACCTGGTGAGTAAACAACTTCCTGAGGACCGAACGGATGCCCGGCGCATAGCTCGCCTATCAAAGGCCTTCACCATCATGAACGGCAAGCTGTACAAATGCAGCATTTTGGGTGTGCTCCAGCATTGCATCACTAACAGTGACGAAAAGAGCATCCTCCTCGACGTCCATGAAGGTATCTGAAGCCACGCCCTTGTCACCAAGGCTCTATGAGCTAGCTTCTACTAGCCAACTGCAATGAGCGACGCCAAGGGCATCGTCCAGAGGTGCAACGCCTGCCAAAGATACGCAGTTAAGCCGCACGCGCCAGGCTCAGAACTGCGGCCCGTACCATTGGCATGGCCCTTTGCCCAATGGGTACTCGACATGATCGGCAAGCTGCCAAAGTCCTCGCCAGGAGGGCATGTCTTCCTCCTGGTAGTAGTCAAAAAATTCGCAAAGTGGATCCAGGCCATGCCCGTCACTAACCAAACCGGCGCCTCCGGCGTCAAGTTCTTTGAATCTATTTTTTACAGGTTCGGAGTGCCTCACAACATTATCACCGACAACGGCTCAAACTTCACCTCAAGTAGTTCCGCGACTTCTGCGAAGACCTCGGCATCAACCTCACATACACCTCCGTGTCGCATCCACAGACCAACAGGCAGGTCGAAAAGGCTAATGGTCTCATCGGCAACAGCATCAAGAAACGGCTTCTACGCCCACTCGAAAGGCTGGTGGGAGCTTAGGCAGATGAGCTACCCTCCATCCTCTAGGGCCTCCACACAATGGCAAACAGCTCTACTGGCTACACGCCTTTCTTCATGGTGCACGGAGCCGAAGCTATGCTGCCCGCCGAGGTACGCTACAAGGCCCCACGGGTCGTCGCCTACAGAAAAGCCGAATCAACGGCCGCACTCGAACACGTTGATGACCCACAAGTATAGGGGATCGCAACAGTCTTCGAGGGTAGTATAACCCAATTTATTGATTCGACACAAGGGGAGACAAAGAATACTTATAAGCCTTAATAACTGAGTTGTCAATTTAGCTGCACCTAGAAATAGTCTTACTCACAGTAGTTTATCAGTAGCAATAGTTTTGTAGTAGAAATATCAAAGTAACAGCAGCAGGAAAACAAAGGCAGTAGTAACAATTGTAGCAAACAACAGGATATGAGTGCGGTAGGCATAGGGGTGGATGGACGGGCGTTGCATGGACAAGACTATTCATATAGATTCAAGATCTAGGGCATTTGCAGATAAATAAGATAAAGCATCCAAGTACTAAACAATCATAGGCATGTGTTCCATATATAGTCATACGTGCTCGCAATGAGAACTTGCGCAACATCTTTTGTCCTGCCATCCCGTTGCAGCGGGGCCTCAAGGGAATCTACTGGAAATTAAGGTACTCCTTTTAATAGAGTACCGGAGCAAATCATTAACACTCCATGAACACATGTGATCCTCATATCATAGCCATCCCCTCCGGCTGTCCCAATTTCTGTCACTTCAGGGCCTTTGGTTCTGGACAATAATATGTGTACACAACTTGCAGATAAGATCACAAACAATACTATCATCATGAATCAATAAAATGTTCAGATCTGAGATCATGACACTCGGGCCCTAGTGACAAGCATTAAGCATAACAAGTTGCAACAAAGTCAAATAGCTCTAATAAAGATACTAGGCACATGCCCTAACAATATTATTCGATTACATGATAGATCTCATACAATCCCTACCATCCCCATAGCCTACAACAGGGAATTACTCACTCATGGATAGGGGAAACATGGATGGTTGATGGAGAGGCGTCGGTGATGATGATGTCGATGATCTCCTCCAATTCCCCGTCCTGGCAGGGTGCCAGAACAGAGTTTCTAGTTCCAAATCACGGTTTCTGGTGGTGGCGGCACAGCAGAACTCTTTCTGGAAAAACGTCGAACCCCCCTCTGTTTTTATGTTAGAAGGCTTTATGTAGGCGAAGAGGGAGGCCGAGGGGGTGCCCGAGGTGGCCACACCCTTCCTAGGCGCGGTCTGGGCTAGCCCGCGCGACCAGGGGGTGTGGGCCCCTCTTGGCCCTCCTCCGTTTCATCTTCTGGCCCCGTGAGTCTTCTGGTAAAATAGGAGTTTTGGCATATTTTCCGAGATTTTTCCTAAAAGTTGATTTTTTGCACAAAAACTAGACACCAAAGCAATTCTGCTGAAAACAGCGTTAGTTTGTGTTAGTTGTATCCAAATCACACAAGTTTAGAGGAAAAAAATAGCAAAATTGTTCAGGAAAGCAGATACGTCTTGGAGGTATTAGACGCCATTGACACGCTAGACCAAGCCCGCGACATTGCTGATGCCCGCTTGACGGTGTACAGCAAAGTCTTCGCAGCTACCACAGCCATCGGCTGTTCCCAAGGTCCTAATCGAAGGAGACCTCGTCTTGCGGCTCAAGCAAAAGGGACACCCGAAGCTCGATTCACCCTAGGAAGGAACCTATGTGGTCACCAAAGTAATACCAGGTGGCGCCTACCGCCTAAAGGAAGTCGAGTCCGAAGTCAAATACTCCAACCCTTGGAACGTTGCACAACCGCGACGCTTCTACCCTTAGTTGTCCTTTACTTTCAATAAGGCTATTTAGCCAGGCTGCTCAGCCAAAACACTGTACCTCCCACATTTTGATGAATAAAATCTAAGTTCCTTGCCCCAAATTTCTCTCTCCTATATATCTTTACATCGTTATACACACTCGGGGGTTGTGCCTCACCTTACGACTTAGTCGATTGACGTCAACAACGCATAAACCCTGAGTAGCTGACCACGCCAGTCTAACGGAAAGGACATGCACAACCCATAGTCAAACAATGCACTACGTGCCAATATATACAAACTTTACAAGGGCACCAAATCCCATTCAATATATAGACTTTACATTGTTACATTTACTATTCATAGGACCCAATTACGATTGGAGAAAGACGTTCGTCCGCTCCTCGAAAACATCAAAATTTTCCTCGGCATACTGCGCCACTGCCACACAATGTGGACTCATGTCCCACGCCATACCATCCGGAGGAGGATGTGGCCCAGCCGCTATCTCGACCAGGTCAACATCTACCACCAGCTGATGATGCAACCGAACAAGTGATAGGGACGCCTTCACACCTACCACCAGCTGATGATGCACAAGCTCCTTCAGGGCACCCATATCGCAAAATTTTCCTAGCAAGCCCAAGAAGCTGGAAGGGTCTGCATCCAACGGAAACATCGTGGCCTGGACCACCGCGAGTGACGACCTGATGGATGTGAAATAAAGCCATCCACATCTGCATTTAAACTAGATATTATTCATATATTTGATGAAATATCTCTAAATCCTGCCATAAATGCCTAATGATCAAAGGGGTATGCAATCCTTTCTTGCTATTTTTCCCTGCGCATATAATGACGTATGATGATGGGAATCACTACATAAATGCCAAATATACAAGATTTCCTACACGTCAAAGAAACCAGGATCCGTGAAGTGGACACAAAAGCTTTAACGACCAACTATATGGTGGGAATTTTATTTTGGGCGTATAGTTTGCACCAACTTCATTAGGTCAAACAGAACAACTTTCGTGACGGTACCCCTATATAAAGAGGCTTCGGGTGACGGTAAACAACACTTCTTTTTGGAAAAAACTCTCCCTTCCACTAGAAGCTGCCACGCTGGAGGAATAGATCTAGATCTAAACCTCTAAACCCTTCTCCACCACCATAGCTACCTGATGTCCAACTGTGATGACGTGTTGTTCGTCGCACCGTTTGTGGAACATATGGCCTTCCAGAAGGAACATACTCTGTATCTGAAGTGTCAGGACTTGAGTCATTACTCAACCTGAGCGCATCGACTCCCTGCAGCTCAGCTGAAAAGTCTTCAGAAACATATTCAACATTATCTCCAACCTGCATCTCTTGAGCTTCATTTCTTGAGTTGTCAACAGGATACACAGATCCTGCTTCTTCCCAGGTGCTCTCGTGGACAAAATAATTGAATACTGGATAATGTATATTCCCTAGGTTTTGAGAAGATGTTGATGATTCAAACACTCTCTCTTCAGGATCTTCTTCTTCATCCTAATCATCTATTGACATGGTATTTCTACTACTATTATTAGGGTTCATTCTTGCACCCATCCAACTGGATTGTCCAACATTTCTGTCAGAACCATCTCTGGATATCTGGTGTTCATGAGATCCATTATATGATCCCATCCTCCAACCACCTGAATTCTCAATAGGAAGTTCTGAGCCAGAACCATCCTCTGAGCCCTGTGGTACTGCATACCGCATATCTATAGTAGGATCATGTGTAGGTTCAGGTCTTGGTGAGTAAGGATATGGTGTAAAATATTCCGGATCTATCGATATATCTTTAAAGATAGGTGTTGCACTACTACCTGCTTCTTTCTCTAGCTAGAATGCTAACTGCTTCCTCCTTTCTGGATCAGTTAGATCCTCTAGCATGTCATTTTTGTCTTCGACAATCACTTGATGAGTCTTATAAAAAGACGCAACGAGTGTCCGGTATCTATTCATAAACTTGGAAGCTAACTTAGGATGCTTCTTAACCAAAGTAAGATGATCTGGTATAGGCTCCGAGTCTATAGAATCATGAGGTATCACAGAGAATGTGCTACCTTCTAACTCCTTAGTTTTCTGCTCCCGGATATTAGTTATCGCCTCCACAACAGCAACATGATAGGCTGCTAAATGACTCCAACCTTCTCCTATGGGTAGATCATGATATAATTCAAGATTCTCTAGAAGTTGGATACTCACACGATACTTGGATAACATCCGGCCATCAAGGTAAGTGATAGTGTTCACTGGAATTCTAGTTGGACAATTAAATAGCTTTAAAAGTTGACGAAGTTGGTCTGTAAATGATCCTTGATAATCATCAAGAGTCTCCTCTTTCCTTACCAAAGTCTGTTTTGGAAACTTTGGTGCCATATCTCTGTATATCAGAAAAAATAATTTTGATTAGTATCCAATGATATATTGCATCATAACAAAGAATTATTGCACTAAAATATATAACGAAATATTATCATTTGAATACCCATTATATTACTTTTAGAGAATTCTTTATCGTTGCCAAATCTCCTACAGGTAATACCCTTACTAGGTTTCCAACCTAAGGTCAAAGCAATTTGCTCTGATACCAACTGCGGTGACCTAGCAGACCACTGCATGTGTAGTACACTATAGTCGTTGACATGACATCCACAGAACACCGTTCCGTAAATATCACATCCCTTAGAGTGGTACAACAGAAACATTGCGGGTCCATATTACAAAAGTACACACATTATTATTATTACAATACCGTAAGTTCATGACTTCCAAAAGATCCAACTTACAAACCAAAATATAAATTGTTCAGCAGAAGTTTAAAAGTAGCAACTCCGACTAGGAGTGGGGCTCAACAGCTTATTCTATAGAGTTTATGCTGCTCGGCTCTGTTAGTTACAGCCAACTAGACACTTAAGTGGACTCATTCTCATCGACACCGTAGCGGATCTCGTAGTCCACGCCTTCAACTCCTCCGGATAGACCAGGTTCCTCGTAGAACACGTCTTCTTGGCATTCGGCTTCATACATTGGCACGTCTTCGGGATCCTTAGAGTCTAAGCAAGGGATCAAAGAAAAGGATGAGTAACAGCGTAACCCAACAAGTTCATTATATGCAAGGTGGGAAGTTTGATGCTCTAACTACCACCTCGGATTATAAATCCTTGGCACTATGCAGTTTTTGTAAATCTTTTTCAAAGGTTGATTTTATTCCTAAAAACTATGACAATCAGCCTTCGCAGGTTGACCAGAACTTTCATGGAGTTCCTTTCCTGTCGCGTTCGTAGCTCCTTCCCGGAACAGGGAGTAACAAGTTACAGTTCTTACACTCTACAGAGGTGCGTTACTTTACCCATGAGAGATCAACTCCTTGTTGCACAACCGGGCGTACTTTCCCGTCCACAATTCCATGATGTGGGGCCCAGTAGTTGGTCCAAGCCAATCACTGCCTCCTTCACGACCCCGCATGCCTCCTTGGTGTACACCATGCCCACATAATGAATTACGGCAATGGTTTGTACAAATCGTTAGATGCTAGAACTATCGTGGGACGATGAGGGTTCCCACCCATATGTTGCATATCCTCTACGAATTACCAATTAATATGCACGCTACGAGGATAACAACCACGACCTGCACATCCGGCTTCATGCGAGAGGAAGAAGATACAACTGACTTCTCTGTCCCATTCCAAATCTTATGGCTAACGCGTAATATACGTCGCTAGAATCACAGATGTAAGGGGTTATTAAGTCCCTATTTGATCATCATTGTTGCATATTTATTGCATTTTCTAATGTCAGGGGAAATGCACCTTATATAGGGAAAATGCATATAGAATTATCTAATGTCAGGGGATCTGTCGTTGATTATCTAATGTCAGGGGTTATTAAGTCCCTAATTCTATATGCATTTTCCCTATATAAGGTGCCTTTTATATTTATTGCATATATTGAATTATTTTATTTTATTTCCCTTTTTATTTGAATTTTATTGATTTAATAATTCTTTTAATTATACATTAAAATTTATTATTAAATATTTATGTAGTATTTTTCAAAAATACTATAATATTAATAAATAATGAAAGTGATTTTTATTTATTTTTATCACTTTTCAATAATTTTGTAAAATTCCATAAGGAATATATAAATTACAAAATTCTTATAAAAGTTTAAGTGTTCAAAAAAATTTATTTTATTTTATTTGAACGGAGTGAATTATTGTGAATCCAAAAACATTTTACTTATAATTTTTGGACTTTTATTTTATTTTCTATAATTTTATTAAGGTCAGGGGTATTTTGGTCTTTTCCATTTGATTAAATAGATTTATTAAGCAGCTTGGGCTTGCCCCTTGGGCTTATTGGGCCAGGGTGGCCCAATAGGGCAGGGTCAAAAGATCACCCGAAGGGTTTTGGCCCACCCAGCCCACTCTGCCTCCCTTCTCTCCCTCGACCTTATCCCCTCCTCCTCTGACTCGACCCCGTGGCCGGCGATGCCGCCACCATCGATTCCCGCTGTCGTCGGCCGTTCTGGTCGCCGCCGTGGTGCGAGTTGGGGTTTTCGATGACGCTCGTTCGTTCTATCAACTTGGATTTGACTCCGGGGCTTCCCCGTGGTTAGTTCCACCCCATTCCCGAACCCTAGGGTTCGGAAAAGATGCTTTCACCGCCGCCGTGATGCCGCCTGCGGTGGTGTGCTTGTCTTGTGCGCTGCTGCGGCCGCCGCAGTGGCAGGTGCATTTTCCAGCACCCCTCTAGGTGCTCCCTGTGCTGCTGTGGTTCATCGGCCCCTCTGCTTCCTCTTCGATTCATCAGCGAAGACCTCGGGTAAGTTGTCTCTTGTGTTTGTCCATGCTACTACCATGATTCTCTCTGTGTATCTAGTGGATTTCATGCCGAGTGACTATGTGCTAGTTGAGTTCATCTCTGGATTAGAGTTCTTGCTCTGATTATGGTTCATAACCCTCTGTTGATCATATCTATGATGCTTTAGATCTAGTATTGTTCATATCTGATCATGGGAAATGATTTTCTGCTGTGGTTAATGATTGATGGTGGCTTTGATGATACTAGTTGCCTGTCAGATTAATTCTAATGGTAATCCACCATGATCCATGCAAGTGTTTCAATGAAATCCTTGATTGGATTATGTTGTTATTCTGAGAAGTTTCTCTACAGTCAGAATACTTGTACTGATAGTAGCTTCTCTCAGTAGTTTCTTACTGCAATTATAATGTGGGCTTGTTTGAGATTATACACTCTGAATCAAATCATTACATGTAATGATTTTCTGTGGATGTATAGACTCATTTTAATGTTGATTCCTGGCACTTGGCTTTAGGAAAATGATATGTAGTGGTTGTCCCTTTTTATCTGTGGAAGCTAAGTAAAGATTGGTTTTAGCTCATTAAGAACTTGTCCTTGTGATACCATTGTATTCTGGCACACAAGTGATTTGGTTTTTATTTCTGGGCTTAGCTTGATTATGCTTGTGATTAAAACTGATAAGATGATATGGAAGCTTTTATTAACTTTCATGCCTATGATGTTGGTCTGAGGCTCTAGGATGTAATTCTTAGTTAGTTGGGCAATAGGTTGTTTGAAACTTATAGATTTAGAGGTGCTACTCTATCTCTGAGAGATGTGCCCTGATCTGTTAAGATCAAATGAAAATGATCTAAGTTGCAAAAATAATATTGAACCCAGTGATGCTGGTCTGAGGGTTTAGTGCTTGTGGTTTGAGCTTGATTTCTTAACCTTATACTTGAAATCTCTAGGATAGATGCACTCCTCTTGGGTGATTATTGAGAGATTATCTCAAAGAACAACACTTGCTTTTATTTAGATAATATGATGAAATCATGTGATGGTTTTATGAGGCTCACCACAGATTCTGATGTGGATGTAGTAGATTGATGATGATCTTGATCTTGATCTGCTTTTGCTGAGCTCCTTAGCTTGCTATTAAGCTTGCCTGCTCCTCGTACCTCCTGGGCTTGACCTTTATGTCCACCAGATCCATCCCCCTCCTCATGTCACCATCCTGGTGATGTTTGGGTTGATTTGGGTGGTTGGTTTTGGCTGATGTTCTTGGTTTGGCTGTTGTTCACCCTGGCTGTGCTGGTGTGTTGTGTAGTGGAGTGATGCACTGAGGTGCTTCTCCATGGCTGGGCTGTGGTTTTGTGATACTGGTTGCGCTTGTGAGGTCGACAGCACACCCTTTGCATGCTTGTGTGTGTGCAGCTTGTGTGCCTGCTATGCATATGTGGATAAGTTCAGAAAGTTTGAACTTACTATTACCAATCTACTTTTACCTGGCTGGTGAATTGGTCCCTTTTGGCTGTCATTTGAATTATGGCTTTGAATTTATGAAGGATGAAATCTTTCAGATTGGTGAAACTTGCCCCATTTACCACATTTCTCAATGATGAGATTGTCAAGTGCACCTCACTGACATATCTGAGACAAATTTACTAACACTGATCCTATTTTGTTTTCTATTTAATCTTTGTTTTGCAGGTACAAAGATGAGGATGAAGATTAAGTGTAGTTTTAGATATAGGATAATTAGAAGATATACAAATGTAACTTTCTTGTTCTTTTGTAATTTTTCTTTTATAATCCTTGTAATCTTTATTTTATTCATTTGTAATAAAGATTATATATTTATTAATAAAGAATATTCTTTTTCTTTATTCTTTTTGTAAACTGTGAAGTTTTGAATAACTTCAGTAAGTTCATTCTTTGTAACTTGTTTATGTATATAAAATGAATTTCATATACAATATTGTTTTTAGATAAGACTTAAGTTATAATACTTTTCTCTTAATTAATTTAAGATTCAAATCTTATATCAAAATCATTTAAATTATAAAACACTTAAGTTTTACAAATCCAAATTCATTTCAAAAAACACACAATTCCTTTAAGATCACTTCAAGGTTTTTATTTGGCGAAAATTTTACTCACATTTTCTCAAATGAATGCATGCAAAAATTCATATTCCTAAATCTACCCTTCGTTAAGTCCTATATGCTGGGATGTTACACACCACCACCAGAGAAGAAGAAGAAGCCGGCTAGCCGGTGTCATCGCCTCGCTCCACGAGTAGCTCCGATGCTACCAGCGTGGCCGAGAAAGCTAGGGCCGATGCACCGGCGTATGTGACCGCGGCGGCCGGCGCGACCGTTGTGGAAAGCGAGATGCCATTGGCGTCCCTGCCGCCGCCTTTCATCCTAGTCGCCGGACTCGCGGCCGCTCCAGCTGCAGGGACCTCGCCACCGAGGGGGATCCCGCGGCGATAGCCGCTGATCCTCCTGTTGCGGCCTCATCCTCGAAGAAGCCGCCGGTGTCTTGGGAACAGAGTTTGTTCGAGACGGGCCTCAGTCGGAAACTGGGGTCAGAGTTGGAGAAGCCGGCCAGTATTCGTACTAGCCTACGTTTTATTCCAGTCGCCAAGTGAGTATTTCTAATTCTTTCGTTTGTCCGCTTGATTAATGCCCGACTGGCGAGTTTGTTGATAGCATTGTTCTGCAGGACTGGTGTGAAGAAAATAGGTCACCCATCGGTGGCCAAGGTCCCGTTGGGTGCCGCGGAAGCGCTATTCGACCCTGCGAAGAAGAGGAAGCGCGACGAGGTCGAGGCGCCTATTGAAGGCAAAGGGCGACGAGGTCGTCACGATTTTGGACGAGCTGGCGGTCGCCCCGAGCGAGGCTCCTATTGGAGTGGATGTGGCCCCGAAGGCCATGGTGGACACGGAGTTGCAGCGGGCGGAGCCCGTGGCTTCAGTTGGGGCAATAGCCCCTCCCTCGAGTGGTGCGGGAGCCGCGGTGGCGACGTTCCCTCGCTTTGTAGCGAGGGCCTCCGCGGCGAGTGCAAGGTCGTCGACACGGACGTCGAGCAGTGTCGCGGGCGTACTCCGTTCGTGCTCCCGTCGGTGGATGCAATGGATCTTCATGGCATGCTAGGTGCCGCCATCCAGGTATGTCTAGTCCCCGAGGATCGTGCCACTGAATTACAGTGGTCGGATTCTTATTTTTTTCTGGAGTCCAGTCCCCGAGTGGCTAGTCGCTGAATTTCAGTGGCTAGGCACTTAGGAATTTTTCGTTGTCCAGTCCCCGAGTGGCTAGTCGCTGAATTTCAGTGGCTATGCACTTAGGATTTTTGCCATCGAGTCCCCAAGTGGCTAGTCGCTAAATTTCAGCGGCTAGGTACTTAGGAATTTTGTTGCTGACTCTCTCATGGTTGCGTAGGGCCTGCAGCGCGAGTCAGCGGAGCGACTTGCCGCGAGGGACCGTCTAGAGAAGGAGCTTCTCATTGTCAGAGAGGCGAACGAGCAGCTTTGAGCGACTACGGGTGAGTGGCTATCGTGCTTTTTACTGGTCATAGACCTTGTTCTTCTCGTATTCATGGTTTTGTTGATGCAGAGGATAGCGCAGCCGCAGTGGAGAAGGCTCGTCAGGGCCTAGTCCCAACGAGTGAACTGACGGCTACACAGTCGTCCTTGAGCGCCGTGGAGAAGCGAATCGCCGACCTAGAGCAGGAGCTCAAGGAGGCAAAGGCGCAGGCGACCTCGGAGGATGGGAGGGCCAAGGCAGCCGTTGCTTCTGCTGCTGAGGAGCGGAAGATGTCAGATACGCTTGTCACCGGGCTGTAGGACGACCTCTCTGGTCTTCAGGTCTTCATCACGGAGCGCTGTTGCCCGTTGATTGGTGAGTTTTTCTTTGGCGAGTCCCCGGGCGTGTGGGTCGCGTTGTTTTGCTAGAGCTTCCCTTATTAGTTGCTTGTATGTTGCAGGCAGGATTACTGATGATGCCGAAGAGGCGCAGTCGTACGACGCGCGGCAATGTGTCACCACTCTGGTTGATTCTGCCGTGCTATTAGCGACCTGCATCGGGGCGTATCTGCAGGAAATCTCGCCCACGAAGGTGATCCCCAGCGACCTCATCGAGGTCTGGCGCTACTTGGAGAAGGCCCTGGCTGTGATTGAGTTCATGACACGGTCTGCCTTTCGTCGTGGTGCGACGACTGCGCTGAGCCTTAGGCTCACGCACTTCCCTGATGATTTCAACCTCGACGACGTCACGAGCGGGTATCCTTCGTCGACGGGCGTGGCCGAGATTGCCGAAGTGCTGAAGCTGACCGAGAGGGCTACGGTGTACGCCGACCGGGTGTGGGCGATGGGCGACCTCATTCCATACCAGGAAACGGTCGTCGCCCCGAACGACCCTGAACCGGCGCACCGCGACTTCAAGGTAGAGCATCCATTCCGAGCGGCCATGGCGGGTGAACTCACGACGTACCCGTCGAACCCGTGGGTTCCTATTATCTGCTGTTGCAGGAGTGGTGGCGCCTCATCGTCGAAGCCTGTGGAGAAGAATAGTTTGCCGATCGGCGTTAATTAGAATAAGTATGTAACTGCCCTTGTAAGCGAAGAAATTTTGCTGCTTGAAGGAATGAAAGGGTGCTTTTGTCAATGTTTTGCGGTTTGATTGTTGGTTGTGCGAGTCCACGAGCACTTCTGCCCTTTTATGGGGTTGACCTCGTTTTTTATGTGTGTTGTTTGAACTGTTAGTAAGTTAAGCTCGACTCGCCATGGCTTGGAAAGCCAGTCGCATGGCGACTCCAAGGGGTGCTCTGTACTTAACCGTTATCCTGGGCACGAACAGGGTCGGGTGGCCGAGTCCCCGAGCATGGTACTTGGTGGTTCGAGTCGCATGCCTGAAGTAGGTTAGGACGGGGCGTGTTGTTTTGGCGCGTCACTCCACCTGATCCGTAGGACCAGTCGCGTGGCGAGTCCAGGACGCGCTATCATACTTGGCGTTTTCCCTCGTCGCTCAAGATTGGACTGGGGTCAGTCCCCGAGCATGGTACTTAGCCGTTCAAGTCCCTGCACCAAGGATGTGGGGGACTGGGTCGCTGTGGGAAGCGAATGCGGTTGTCGTGGCTCAGAAAGCCATTCGGGCAAGGCGACTTCGATGGGGCTCCGGGTTGGCTTTTTCGTGGACGGTGCGAGGCCCGAAATTTGCAGTGCCTTCGTACCGCACTACTTGTCTGTTCCGGTCGCGTGACCAAGGGTTGACTTTCGCGAGTAGCATAGCGTTGTTATTATGAGTGCGAGTGGCACAAGGTACGGAGAGTGGCACAATTTGTGCGAATCGATCATCTTTATTTCATAGCAGGTAGGAGGTACATGTCTGGAGTTCTAGGTGTAGAACTTCCGTAGGAGATTTACATTCCATGGCCTCCTTGACATCGAGTTTTCCGTCGCCTTGGATGTTGGTGAGGTAGTAGGCGTCATTGCCCAGGATACACCCAATGGCGAATGGTCCCTCCCACGGGGGAGAGAGGTTGTGCATGCCTTTCTTGTCCTGGATCAGACGCAGTACCAGGTCGCCTTCTTGGAAGGTGCGGGTTCGTACTCGCCGGTTGTGGTAGCAGCGAAGCCCTTGCTGATAGATGGCGGTGCAGGAGCGAGCTAGGTCGCGCTCTTTGTCGAGCTGGTCGACTCCATCCTGGCATGCGAGATCATTGTTAGCCTCTGTGTAGTTGACCACCCGAGGCGAGTCATGCTCGAGGTCGGTTGGCATGACGTCCTCAGCACCGTGCACCATGAAGAAGGGGGTGAATCCTGTCGACCTGTTGACGGAGGTGCGGATGCCCCAACCAGCACCAAGGAGTTCGCTCGATTGGAACTTGTAGTCGCAGCTTTAGGCCGTGGAGGATGCTCTGGTTGGAGCGTTCCGCCTAGCCATTGGACTCCGGGTGGGCGACTAAGGCGAGGTCGAGTTGTATGTTGTGCTCCTCGCAGAATTCGGCCATGGCTCCTTTGGCGAAGTTGGTGCCGTTGTCCGTGATGATGCTGTGTGGGAACCCGTAGCGATAGATGAGCTCGCGTAGGAACTTTGTGGCGGTCTTCCCGTCGCACTTGCGGACTGGCTTGGCCTCCACCCACCTTGTGAATTTGTCGACTGCGACCAGGAGGTGGGTGAAGCCAGAGGGGGCCTTCTTGTAGGGGCCTACCATGTCCATGCCCCACACGACGAATGGCCGGGTGATGGGGATGGTCTTGAGCGCCGAGCTCAGCACGTGAGTCTGGTTGGCGTACTTCTGGCACCTAATGCAGCATTGGACGAGGTCAAACGCATCGGCGTGTGCGGTGAGCCAGTAAAAGCCATGTTGCATGGCCTTGGAGACTAGGGAGCGGGCGCCAGCGTGGTGGCCGCAGTCGCCAGCGTGGATGTCCTGGAGGATCTTGCGTCCTTCTGTGGGTTGGACGCAGCTTTGGAACACGCCGGTCACGCTGCGCTTGTGGATCTCACCGTTGATGATGATGAAAGACTTGCAGCAGCGTGCTATCATCCGGGCCTCCGTTTCATCAGCGGGTAGTGTGCCTCCCTCCAGGTAGGCGACGTATGGCCCAGTCCAATAGCTTGGCTCGGAGATCATTGCGACCCGGGCTCGTCTGGTTGCAGCGGAATTCTGATGTCGATCTCCCTTGGGGGAGAGATGGAAGGCTTGGTGATGGTGTCGAGGAAGACGCCAGCGGGCGGCGCGAGTCGAGCTGAGTCGATGCAGGAGAGTGCATCAGCCTCCTTGTTCTTCCGCCGGTTGATCCACTCGACGGAGTAGCCCGCAAAGTGGCCTCCCAGCTGGTCCACTGCTTGGCGGTATGCCTCCATGGTGGGGGAGACTGCATCACAAGTGCCAGCGACTTGTCCGGCGACGAGGTCAGAGTCGCCGTAGTAGCGCAGATGATTGATGTTCATTTCCTTGGCTGGTTGCATGCCGTGGAGGAGCGCCTCGTACTCGGCCATGTTATTGGTGCAGGGGGTGATGTCAAGGTACAGGACATAGCGTAGCTTGTCGCCCTTTGGAGATGTGAGGACGATCCCTGCCCCTGCACCATCTGCATTCTTGGAGCCGTCGAAGTGTAGGGACCAGTAGTGGAGGTATGGCAATTTCGCTGGCTGTTGGGCCTCCTCCCAGTCAGCGAGAAAGTCTGCTAGAGCCTGTGACTTAATCGCCTTGTGCGGCTCGTATCTGATGTTGTGGACTCCGATCTCGACGGCCCACTTTGCGACTTGCCCGGTCGCCTCACGGTTGCGGATAATGTCCTGCAAAGGTGCTGAGGAAACAACAATGATTGGGTGCTCCTGGAAGTAGTGCGGCAATCTCCGCTGGGCTCTGAAGACCGCATATACCAATTTTTGGTATTGCGGGTAGCGCTGGAGCGACTCGGTGCGGACTTCGCTGATGTAGTATACAAGTCGCTTCACTGGGCGCTCTTTGCCCTCCTCTGGCCGTTCGACGACCATGACGGCGCTGACGACTCGCTCGGAGGCCGCGATGTAGACGAGCATGGGCTCCTTATCGAAGGGGGCGGCGAGTAGCGGTGCCACAAGTAGCACCTCCTTGAGAGCATGGATCGTGTCGTCTGCCTCCTTGTCCCACTGGAATGTGGGGTTCTTGTGCATTAGGCGATAGAGGGTCATCGCCTTCTCGCCTAGCCAGGGGATGAAGCGACTGAGATCCGCGACTCACCCGACCACCTTCTGGACGCCGCACACGCACTCGGGTTTACTGAGCCGGGCGATCGTGTTGATCTTGGTGGGGTTCGCCTCGATGCCGCGCTTGGAGACGACGTACCCTAGCAACTGTCTAGTAGGTACGCCGAAGGTGCACTTTCCTAGGTTCAGCTTTATCTTGTACCTCCGTAGGTTTGCGAAGGTTTCCGCCAGGTCGGCGAGTAGGTCGCCCTGGCGAGTGGACTTCACCACCACGTCATCGATTTAGACGTGGATGTTGCGGCCAATTTGGCTCGCAAGGCACTCCTACATGCACCGCTGGTAGGTCGCCCCGGCGTTCTTCAGGCTGAAGGTCATGGAGGTGTAGTAGAAGGCTCCGAATGGTGTGATGAACACCGTCTTCTCCTCGTCCTCGACTTCCATTTTGATCTGGTTGTATCCAGAGTAGGCGTGAAGGAAGCATAGCGACTCTGAACCCGCTGTCAAGTCGATGATTTGGTCGATCCGCGGGAGGACGAATTGCTCCTTCGGGCAGGCGCTGTTGAGGTTTGTGTAGTCGATACACATTCTCCATGTCCCATTTTTCTTCTCGACCAGGAATAGGTTTGCCAGCCACTTGGAGTATTTGATTGGCCAAATGAAGCCTGCAGCGAGTAGACGCTGCACCTCCTCGGCGATTGCTCGGCGCCGCTCTTCATTGAAGGGCCGCAGCGACTGCTTGACGTGTCACGCTTTGGGGTCGGCGTTGAGTTTGTGCTGAGCGAGTTCCCTCGGGACACGAGGCATGTAGGAAGGTTTCCATGCGAAGATGTCGCAATTCTCACGTAGGTCCTCGATGAGAGCGCTTTCCTATTGTAACATCCCAGCATTAGAGCTTAGAAATAAGCTGAACACATGTGTGTGCATTGCATTCATGCATAGAAAATCTGAATAATTTTTGCGCTTTTAAATAAAAACTTGTTAAAGTGATTGAAGCTTCTCTTAACTTGATGGAATGGAAGTAGATCATTAAGTTGACTGCGATAAGTTTCAATATGATCTTTGCTAAAACATTATTTTGGGTAAACATGATTTGATCTAAGCGTAGATCAAATGTAATAAAATTCAAACCCTAATGCATTACTTGATGATTTATATTTGATCATTAGGTGATCATATCATAGTATTCATTTTAATCACTCATGAATACCAAATTATAAATATAACACAAATAATAAGAATGTAACAACTAATTCTTAATCTCATCTACTTATACCATGTGTATCATGGAAATACCTAACTTTCACTTTTTAGTGAGATTGAGTAGGAAAGGAACCAAGTCAAGATCATTCACCATAAATCTTCCTTTCCATATCAATCTTTATCATCTCCATTGAATTCTATCTCAATATCTATTGTTCATCAATGTTGAGTAATCAACTATTGATTCACCAATTCTTAACTTATCAACTCTTGTCCTTACTATAGCATTCACTTAAGGCTTATAAATAAAGAAGTAAGAAGAGATAAGTAGTGATGCTAGTTCTAGATGTCATCTATAGGATGGGAGTGATTTGAGGAAATCAAATCAGTATGGTAACAAAGAAAATTACAAGAATGAAGTCTAAAGATAGTTACCATGAGTAGTCCTATTGGATCAAGTAGGTATAGTCAATGAATTATATCTCTTAATCCAATAGAGCTAAACAGAAGATAATTACAATACAACTGTAATGTTGAATGGATAGAAGCCTTGATTAGCCAACTGGAAACCTGAATCATAAAAGATCAAAGGATTATAATGACCATGCCTTATTCACCAATATTGAATGCTTATACCATGTATAAGTGACATTGGTGGATAAAATATGATTGAACCATAGTATAGATATATTATCCTAGATTAGTCATTACAAGTCACATTAATATAATGTGAGGTTGGAATGTTAGATATTGGAGTCAAGTAGAGACAAGATAGTATGATTAAAATGATGTTAGAGCAACATTGGATTAAAGAAGTAGTATTTTCCTCTTTGGAAATACTAAGCACTTGAGGTGAAGTAGGATTTGATGTATACATCTTCTGAAGTGATATTAGTGGTGGGTGATTAAGGAAGAATATAAGAAGATTTTGAAAGCTTTAGTGTTAAGCTCATTGGAATTACAAATGGATTTAGAAGAATAAAAGGTGGATAAGAATATTCTGTAAAGCAAAGCTCATCATGTTAGCACATGAATATGGACATAAAGAAGTAGTATATCTAGGAAAGGAATTCCTTAATTAGAAGTCCAGAATTATAATGTATGGAATATAGGAATCCTTGTTAAAGCCTAAACCCTAAATCTAAGACCAAACCTAATATCCACATTCTATGGTTGATCTACCATCCTGTTTCCACCATGCTTCATAGGAATATTTTCCTATAACAAATCCCTTGAGCACATCTTTGTCATATTCAACCATCATTATCATAGGTGCTTATGGAACTATCTTTATTAATGGTTTCTCATAAGTTATACTAGAAAACAAATACACTATTTTACTTTAAATGGTGATATTATTAAAATCACAAACATATAGACAATAGTTTTAGCCATTAATCTTTATTCACATCAACAAAAGAAAATAAGTATAGTAAGTACCTTAAACCCTAGGGTGAGTAAGTACAATTCAAAATTCTAAACTTATTAATAAGTTTTCTCATCAACATCTCATAAATATTCTATATATAATCATAAGAAAAAATTCTTTAATTCATTTCTCTAACCACTCATCCCATATGAGCATGGAATAAGTGGGGATCCAATAGTATAAACCATTCTATCGTATACAATGTGATTAAATACATATAAATAAACCGTACGAATATTATTAAACATTTTAAAAAACTTAAGTACTTCTCATAAAAGTGAAAACAATGTTATAGAAAAGAATATATATATAAAGACAATAAAGAAAATATCAATACATAGTAAAAGTTCACAAATGGATTCTTAATAATTTCATTGTTGCTGCAAATGTTTAGCAAATAAAATTCCATAAAGATAAGTCAAAGTTA
Source organism: Avena sativa (assembly GCA_916181665.1). Classification (NCBI taxonomy): domain Eukaryota; kingdom Viridiplantae; phylum Streptophyta; class Magnoliopsida; order Poales; family Poaceae; genus Avena; species Avena sativa. Next base: position 454,702,249 of record OV702294.1, read on the forward strand.
TTGCTTAAATTCAAAGCTAAAAACAAAACAGAAAATGAAAAAAGAATAAAACCAGGAAAAAACAGAGGACACACCAAATCTGTCCCATGGCCCATCTCCTCTCTTGCTTACTCTTTGCTCACACGCGCCACACTGCATCCCACCTGGCCCAGCATCAGCCTGCCAGAAGCCCGTACCTCTTCGACCTTCTAACTGTGTCGTCTTCCTCGCGCCACCGGCGACCTCACGATCCGGCGAAGCAGCTCGCTGGCGGCCACCCCATCGCCGGTCGTGTCAAGATCCACGCCACCGCCCTACGATGTCTATTTAAACCCAGCATCGCTGCCGGAGAACCCTAATCCCCTTCTTCCTCTTTGTTTCCTCCCAGAGGCCAAACCCTAGCTTTAACTGCCGATGCACGGCGCTGTCCAGAGATCACCCCGGAGCCGTCCGAGAATGCTATGAGCTCCGTGTCGTCACCCTCGTCATCCTGGAGGAAGGAATTGAGCCAGGATGTACAGGATCGACCGAATCATGACAATCTTCTCCGACTCCGACGAAGTTCATCGCCGGCGATTAGATCGCTCCTGACCACCTCCGGCCTTGCCGAGCCCTTCATCATAGTCCTGGTGAGCCTCTGAACCTCGTGGTCCTGTCTGATTCGTTGCTCACGTGTCGTAGCTATCAAACCACGGGGATGCCGAATGTACCGCCTCAAACACTCATCGTCGATGAACCTCCGATGACCAAAATAGAGCGGCGCCGCCACTATAAGGTTCACGGCGACATCCTCTTTCCTTTAAGCCCCAGCACCAACTCGCGCAAACAGCAAATCCATCTAATCGAAAGCTGCTGTGAGGATCCCCATTGATGATGTCACCATGATGTCATGGTGATGTCATATTTTAATTTCCTTTATTTCTTTTCAGTAATAATTCTGTAATGAATAAAAACAATAAAAATGACATGGAAATAGGTCCCACCAGTCAGTGATTGGGGGTAGAATAGGCCCTGGTGAGAAAAACCCTTCAGTCTATGCTAACATTAGCATTACCCAATAAACACATCTAGTTATTTAATTAAGAAATTCATAAAATGATTAAATCTTGTAAATTTGATATCTTTTGTTTTATAAATCAGAAAAATACATATAATATATGAAAACGTTCAGAAAAATAAAATCTACAATTTAAAACTATTACTAAATATTATTATGATAACTATTTAAATAATTATTCTTTAATAAAAACTTTATAAAGTTTTAATACTTTGATAATTAATATTTTAATAATGGAAAATGTTAAAAATATAAATAAAATACTAAAAATCTTAGGAAAATAAGAATTATAATTTAAAACTATAATCATGCATTATTATTCATCTTAATTAAATATTTATTATTTATTAGGTATTTATATAGTAATAAACCTTATTAAAATCATATCTTATTATTTATAAATCACAAAAATAAATGTAATATACCAAAATGATCACAAAAATAATAACTACATGTTAAAAATATGAAATTCTATTTTTTGAGTTAAATAAAAAGTTAAACACCTTCATAACTTGAATTAAACTTATTTCCTTAATTAATAATTCATATATAGGTAAATAAAATTTGTTAATATTTCTTAAATTAATGAGTTGAGTCTAATAAAAAAGTATTAATCTTAAATATTGATAGTGTGTATTCAAAATGAATTAACCACTTTGAATACAATTTTATTAAATTAGTTCTCAACCATTAATGTAGATTATTTTATAAGAGAATCCTTATCTAATATAAGATCTCCAAGAATAATGGTAATGAGATAAAACCCATTCTTTTACTTTAACCACAAGTTTATAAACAAACCAAAACACTATTTGAATCCATAAGAAGTTAAGTAATCTTATTTCTTTGTTTACAAACTATAACCACTCATCCATAAAAAGGAAAATGATCCTATCCCACTAAACAATTAGGAAACCACTATTCAAAAGAAGTAATGCCATTCTTAAGTAAGTCTAAGGAAACAATATAAAATGAACAGAATACAAGTATCATAAATAATATACCCTAAGTCTATCTACATCCTTAAAGTTAATTATAGTTAACAAGCTTTAAGTATAATACTAACAACTTTATTATAGACTTTATAGTTAACTTTGGTCTGTTATAATTAAATTGTAAGGCATCTTAATACCAAACCAACCCAGTTAAAAACCAAGATAGATAAGTCTCAAATACTACCAATTTTCAGTATTCCAATAAAGGCAATTCTTTTTGACTTAAAGACTATAACTAGAAAGAACACCTCATAAGATTAACTTAAAAGCTTAAATGCTTCTGCCTAATTCAGTAAGATGTTCTTCAAAAGTTATTCGTTCTGCCACTTTAGAAAACAAATGACAACTAATCACAATCACATTACTTTATACTTTACTTGTATAATAAGATTGTTAATACTTAAATTCTTTATAAGTGACATTACTTGTAAAGTAAAACTTGAAGATAAACAATTAAGATGTAAGCAACCTTAAGTAGTATTCCATATGTGTGTATTTTGTTGTTACATAAAATCATGTTGTTTCCCACACACTCACAAGCCTTAATAAGAAGCACATGTATAAAACTTAATCTAAAAAGGCAACACATTCCAAGGAAACCTTTTCCAGTATCCAAACCCTAGAACAACATTACCTCGGGATTCGCGTTTATCACTACAAGAAATGTGTTAACTAGTGACGTTTTGGTAGTGACCATGGAAGAAATCATCATAGATTTATGACAATTCTGCACCAGATGGTGGTAAGTTGTTTAGAAGAGCCAAGACCTTATTAAATTACGACGATTTGATTCAAAAACGTCATAATTTATATAGATAAAATCGTCATAATTGTTTGGCGGGTCGAGATATAAGAGGCAGAAAATAGCCATTGTTGGATCCGAATAGAATGAACAGATGGGATGGTGATCCGTGAGAAATTGACGTGGATAGATGACCTGGCACAGCGAATATTTCCATAGCACGCGCCAGCGAATAATTCCACCCCGCGTGTGTGCCAGCTAAACATAGCGACAAGACCCCGAACCCCATGATCCCATCCTCCCAGCGTCGCATTCTCTCTGGTGTTCCCCTTTCCTCCCACCTCCGCTGCCGACCTTGGTCCCGGCCGATTCCAGCCACTCCGTGCCATGCAGACCACCTCCCATGAACCCCCTCCTCCACCCTCTCCATTCCCCCACATGAAACCACCAAACTTTACCTCCAATCGAAACCCTAGACCCAGACCCTGGCTATACAGATCGTGGAGTCGACGCACCGCCATCGCCACCTGGTAGAGCACATCGGCAGCAACTCGTGGGCAGAGCCATGGATCTCTGGATCTCTGGCTAGGGTTCGTGTGGATGCTATGGAGGACCTGCACATCATCCACCATGTCAATCAGCCCAAGACCTACTGCCCTCTGCCCGCACACGTAAATTTCTTCCTCACCCCCTTCTCTCTATATCCCCATACCCATATCTCCCTCTAACTCCTGTATCTTTCCACCATAGGGACGGCCACCAACGGAACGTCCACAACCAGGGCGCCTCCAGATCCCCTCGTCCTGGTCATGCATCAACCAGATCCGCTCATCCCTAACAAGCCCATGCCAGATGAGATCCTCCCTGACAAAACAACGTGTGTGTGGTGGCTGACAAGGAAGCGCCAGATCCAGGTATGATAGTGTCCTGGACTCTTAGGCATGCTTCACTTTCTGTTGGATCTTGGTTGACCTGTGCTTTCTCGTGTATGTTTTCTTGCTGCTATATGCAACAGCCAGAGCTTGAATGCGCCACGGAGCGAGAGCTATGAGCGGCATGGTCGAGGGAGACCAACCTCGTCCAGCCTAGAGGACAAGGCATGCTGCCGTTCGGCATGGCCCTAGTGGAAGAGCTTGAGTTTCTGTTTGTGCAGAGTGCAGACACATGTTCCATCACTGTTATTCATGCCCCAAGAAAGCTGGTAATACTATGCTAGATTAGTTGTCTATAATGTTGATTGTGTCTTACTTCCTCTTCTCTAATTTTGATTGTGCTTTAGTTCGTCTTTGATCATCTCTCAACATCATATTAATTTGTGCCTTGCATGTTAATTAAGAAACTTCTGATTGCCAACATGTGATTGTGCAGACATGAAGAGTAGTAGAGTTTCTTCGAAATGTAGAGGAATAGAGTTGAATCAATTTACAAATTAATTTTGAATCTTCATTTACTTAAGGCAAGCAATAATTGATAGATTGGAAAAGAAATTGGAATAAAGGTCACCTACAATGATGTTATTAAATCATAAGAAAGTCTAATTTTGAAAATTAAGCTAATATATGTCACTTCTTATATTATGATGTTTTATATGCTCATTGTTTCTACTACAAAACAACAAGCATTCATTTAGGTGCATGTTTGGAAAAAAATAACTCATGTACGATCGCTATCCTCTTCACCACCATCATGGTGAAATCCTAGCTCCATCCCTCATAGTACTAGCTAGCAATCTCAGTCTTATGATATGCAAGAAGATAGAAATTTACACTCTTCCTAGAGACTGCACACTCATTTGTATTCATAGTACATTATTTAATTAACACGTGACATTCACTAGATACAGGAAGCACCTTTCAGCGCAGTAGTACATAACATGCCATGGTTGTTTTGTCCGCACACGTCAGTGTCTATAATCCTTTGCACTTACTTCTTATAGGTGCGTCTGGTCACATCTTTTTGTATCGAGTCACTGATGTTTTCAGCTTATCTTGCGTTAGCTTTAACTTCACATAGTCAATGTTGTAGTCTAGATTCTTGATCTTAGTTTTGCCTGAGAAATCATAGAGAATATTTGTTAGTGATCAGATGCTAGTGTACTGAAACAAACATTTGTGTGTCCATCTTATGTTTAGTAAACATAGTCCAGGCAGATTTCTGTTACTAAATAGTAGTAGTATAAATGCCTCATTAACCATGTATATAATTTCATGGCCATCTTCTTAGCTCTAATGGTAGTTGCCTCACCTATCTTATTACTGTGTTTCAAGTATTCCTTGTTCTTTTTGACTGTTCTACTGTGATCACTGAAGTAGTTTACTTCATAGAGTTTGTGTTCACTTCTTGAAATTGACTGCTTAAATGATATCACACAAAGATACTGTAGTAGTTTACTTCATAGAGTTTGTTTAATGTGACATCTTATTTTTGCTACTATATTTCGAACAGCATGGACACATGTCTCTGGCTAGGTCTTCAGATCTTACTGACCTCACCCCCTACTGATCCTCTTCTTCCCGAGCTCCATGGTGTATGTAAGTTCCCTCGTTCATCCCTTTTCTCCTCCACTTGTTATATGAGACATGGATGTGATAGAAGAAGTGTTTATCTACTCTTGTGTCATCGGGATAACTGTGATACTCGTGAGCTAAATTTCCCCATGTCTCCAGGTCTGCCGGCTAGGTCTTCAAGTCTTCAATGTCTAATCATCTTCATGATCTCCATGGTGTAGATAAGCCCTCAGTTCCTCCCTTTTATCCTCTTCAAATGTTCATGATCTAATCATGTTCTGTTTACTTGAATTATGTGTTATCTTCATAGAACTTGTTAAGAAAGCTACTAACATAAAACTAATGGAGTCACATGGTTGCTACTAAACAGAATGAATAAGAAATGGAGTCACATAAAACTTGCCTTTAATTCATACCATACTTAGTAAACATAGCACATATTATTCTTTCTTACTGTTGATCATATGTTTATATGTTAACAGTGGCTCAAGTATGTAAAGTTGTAAACATATCTTAATAAATCTGGCTACCGTAGTTTATAGTGGTTATGAATCTGAAATTTCTTAAGGTCATTCTACTTGACTATCCAAAAGCACACAGTTTTGTACACCTACTTGTTAGACTTTTTTGCTTTATTATTAATGGTTAATTCTGCTTCATAATTTGGTACTAATTTCTTTGATGACTTAGATTTATCTAAATACGAATGTATTTAGTCAAGTTTTAGTGTTAGACAAATTTAAGTCAACTAATATGGGTTGGAGGAAGTACCAAATTCTGAAACTTAGTTATTTTGCCATATTATAGCTGCAGCGTGAGACCACCGAAATATCATAGAGCGTCATAAGTACTTTGTACTCATCTTCAGCTTCCAAACCCAGTGTTGTTTGGCAAATTGCTTTGTATCCACTGGATTTTTATAACTTCTACGATGGCAAGAAGACTAAATAGGTTAGTACCAGTTTCCTGTTTGTACATTAAATTTAAAAATCACTTATTATTAGGTTGCATTAGCTTTGCTGTAACCGAACCTTGGTTTGTGTCCTCACCAGCATATATTTTAAATGCTTTGATCTTGCAAAATAAATCAGGTTGGATTCATCTAGGAGCCTAGCATGTCGCCCCAACGAGGAGTCATTGCAATGATAACGGGAGCCGTAGCTAGCTAGGTTTTACCATCTCTTATCAGTGCTCTTACTGATTCTGAGCTAATGCTTTTGTCTCAGAAATATAGAATCTGACAAGCATTACACCAGAAATCCATCTCTGATTCTCTCAGCCCCAACCTTAAGTTGGAGGTTTGCAATCTACGGAGGTTGCACTTGCTTTCATAAGAAGTCTTAGATTGACAAATTCTATTTGCGTATCTCTTAGACTAACCTTAGTGTAAATTGAACCCCTATTTTAGTTGCATGTGATTTTTGTGCTACACCATGAGAGGATAAGAAACTTGTTGCTACGAGGTCACAGATGAACTCCATATCAGAAAGAGATCTTAGATTTTCCTGGTTCCGTATGTAAGCACGATTTAATAATCCTCCTTTGGTCTTACATAGCTGGTTCCATTGATAAATTTAAGTGTATTGCTCGGAAGCGCGCTGTTATGGTCTACTACTCCATTATTAGTCAAGTATGATCCTCGATTAATTGTTTACTTAGCCTTGTCCTTCTATATTTAGTCTTATACTACTACCTCCGATCCTAAATAAGTGTCGCCATTTTGAACTAGAGTTAGTTCAATACCGTGACACTTATTTAGGATCGGAGGGAGTACTATATATCCTGATTAATTCCTTAGTCAATTAGCTGGAAGCCTAGAACCATAAGTCCTTAACTAGCATGTTGCCATGTATGCTGCAGGTTCATGGCTGCACTACAGGTACCACCTGACGATGTCCATAGTGGCCCTGCTGTTGCTGAGCCTGCCATTCACGTTCGCTGGTGTGGTTGGCCGGGATGATATGCCTTGTCGTGGGCGCCGTGGTCACCTTTTACTCTCACAATCCCATCTCCCGTGTCCTGGAGCACCAAGTGCAGCAAGGCTGTCGCCAGCTCCGCTTCAGGGACATGGCCACTGACATACTAGGTCGTTACTACCATACTAACTGAACAAATTCATCCTGCTAAATTACACAAGTTCTAGTTTACATTAGGCATAGTGTTCAAAAGATTGTTGCATCATTTCTGTTAACTTGCTTGATTTTTTGCTCTGAAGTAATAAATACAATTGAACCTTGTAAAACAATTACTAGCTATTTCTGAATTCTGATCATATTGTGCTGCTATGTAATCTGCCACCTTCCTTGTAGAACTATGGACAATCGTGAGCTTTCTGTTCTTAGAAAATGGCTTCTGGGATCTCACCAAAGTACAAGGTTTCATTAGAAAAATCTAAAGGCGATGTTTCATAAAGTCTAGTATGGTTTTAACGCCTGTAGGCATTTGTAGTTGTCTTGTTTTCTAGGTTTTTGGTAGTGGTGCATGATTTATCACAAGATTTATGGTTTAGGATGGCCACTGAAAGTTTTGTTAGTTACTTAATTGCATATGCCAGGTATTGGCATGATCTTGTAACATATAGATTAGCACTTGCAATTTTGATGACAGATTTATGGAATCTATTGGTTCTGTCTGTTGGCATATGTATTACCTTTTTTCCATTTGTTGAAAGTACCCACTTCCTTAATTTTCTATGTTTTGTGCTTTACGCTTTGAGATGACCTATAGGTACAACGGGAGGAACTTTTGGGCCAGCAGATATTGACTTCATCTACTTTTATGAAGTTCATCTGAAGTGTAAAGGCCTAACAGGAAGAAAGCCATAGTATATTGTTGTAACCATGGAACTATTGTAATCAACTATTGTGATTTGTAGTGTGTGAGCGCTGGGATATTATTGTATAGCTTGTGATTTGAAGTTTGTGAGCGCTGGAATATTTATTGTATATAATATGTGATTTGAACCATGGAACTATTGTAATGACTTAATTATGGCTACTGTGAAAAGAATTTTGTGTATTCTTGCCTTTCTGAATAAATTATTAGTTGATCAATTACTGTCAAATTGTGGAAGATTAACGAGTGTGACCTGTTAAAAATGAGACTAACAAGTGGGACCTGCTAAAAATAAAAGGTAAAAAAAAGTCAAATAAAAAAGTTATTCCTATAAAAGGCCAAGACCAAAAAATAAAAAGGCCTACATGTTGGGGTTGGCCCATGTAGTACGTTGAACAGGACTGATATGAAAAAACAAAAAACAGATTGAATTATTGGGCTCGGCCCATATAAATAGCTGAAGTGGATTGGGCTGATTTTTTGCTACGTTGGATTGGCCACGTAGGATCTGACCTAGCCAGGCCAGTTTGCCCGTGACGATATTGGATCTTCATAGAGTTTATGACGATGCAATATCGTCACAGACTGTTATGACGATCTCATGGAAAAGTCGTTGTGCGCAATTACTGACGCTCAGTTTTTGACGATTTGTTTTTCGTCATAAGATCGTCATATATTGTACACAGTGATGATTCAGTGACGAAAATGGAGGGTCATGTATCAGCAGATTTCTTGTAGTGTATCAACTTGCATTACATTACTTATGCATAAAAGCATCTTGCTTCTTTAAACATTACTCCTTACCGGACCAATGATGCTGATTTCAGATATTGGACTTTTATATTGCCTTGAAGACCGTGAGTGCATAATCTTGAAATCACAAAAGACAAGTTCACACTTGCTCATGTACTTTGATTATTTTCTGTAAAGTATATTACAAATCCAGTGTTGTCATCACCTGCATTTCAAAAAGGACAGAAAACACTATTTTCATAATAATGTGATTATAGGTTATTTACCATGAGGTAATAACCTACTATAAGAGTTCCGGTGGTAAAGGAACATAATATCTAGGACTTAACAACCAATGTCGCCAGTGATTCTTGCGCCGTATATTACGCGTTGACCATGAGATTTGGAATGGGATGAAGAAGTCAGCTGTATCTTTTCCCTCTCGCATGGAGCTGGATGTGCGGGTTTGTTGTTGTTATCACTTGTAGCGTGCATATTATTTATGGTAATTCGTAGAGGATATGCAGCATATGGGTGGGAGCCCTCAACGTCCCACGATAGTTCCGGCATCTGAACGGTCTGTACTGCCATTGCCGTAATTCAATAGGTGGGCTGGCGTACACCAAGGAGACATGCGGGGTCGCGGAGAAGGCAGTGATTGGCTTGGGTCTTAGTCTGGGCCTCACACCAAGGAAGTGTGAACGGGTTCGCGTCCCGGATGTGCAACAAAGCTAAGATCTCTCATGTGTGAAGTAACGCACCTCTGTAGAGTGTAAAAACTGTAACTTGTTACTCCCTGTTCCGTGAAGGAGCTGCGAACGCGGCGGGAAAGGAACCCCATGAAGGTTCTGGTAAACCCGTGAAGGCTGACGGACATAGCTTTTCAGAATAAAAGCAACCTTTGAAGAAATGTTTATGAAAACTTGCATTGCCTACGACCTATGGTCTATGGCTGTAGTTATAGTGCATCAAACACTCCTTTTCTAGTGGACTTGCTGAGTACGCTCGTACTCAAAGTATCTTCGTAACCCTTGCTAGGTTCTAAAGCCAGTACAGACGATGTCTACATCAAGTTATGCTCCAGGAATCATGATTAAAAGCTAAAGCTCTACAATGAAGTCAAGGAAGTCAACATATACATCAACTCAAGTGAAGACAAAGTTGCGAATTAGATAAGAATAGAATCTCTAGCCATAGAACCTACTTCTGTAGAGTATTGCAATAACAGCAATGCAAGCCAGTAGTTCAGCTACTAGTTTTATAAGTATGGTAGCTATAAGTTATTTATTCTTGATTCTTCTTTGTAAGAAGTTTCTTTCTCTCCCTTCAACCTAGAGTGTTCTCTGGATCTTGTGTAAAGAGTTGAGTTGTAACCTATAGTCATGTCTTGGACCTGCTATGTTTCTGTTGTACTACTCTGAGGGATGTAATACTACTGAACGGTGTTTCATTGGTGTTATATCAACGACTATAGTGTACTACATCATGCAGTGGTATGCTGGGTCACCGCAGTTGGTATTAGAGCATATGCTTTGACCTTAGGATTAAAACTCTTTTAGGAAGATCTGTAGGTTGGATAGTGACTATAGGAGCCATCTTATCTAAACCAAATGATCTTATGACTTGCGATGAGTATCCACTTGAGGATAACCTTGTCACACCTAAGTCATATGCTTAAGTCATTCTTTCTTAGGAGTAATTATTTATCTTTTCTCAAGTATAGTGCTCTGTAGTGTCTTCCGAGGGATACATAAACCACCAAGATACTGTAGGATCAAGTGTAAGACATCAATTGAAGTACTTTGACTGGTGTAGCCTAATCTTAGAATTCAAGTTAGAACAATAAAATTTTAGTGTCAGTCGTTAACCAAAGACAACCTGATGAATATCATTAAGATAAATGTGGATGTAATGAGTAGTAATCATGTGGGATTCACTTGAGAATTCTACGTGATGAAGTGCAATTATGTTATAACTTAATAACAATGTAGTGAGAAGTAAAGTTATCATGGTTAGATTAGCTCTTAAATAATGATGAAGAGGCAAAACATAAAAAGATCATGGTAAGATTAGCTCCGAAACCATGATATAAGTGTAAGTATGACAAGTACTTAGTGAATTTTCTTGGAGTAGAAGTAAGAGAATAACATGGAAGAACTATGATAGAAGTCATGGGTGCTAAAAATAATTCTAATAATCTTTGGTTTAAGTTAGAAATATAATATGATTAGTCATATGGAGAGATCATGTGAGGTTGTTGGCTAATAAAGAAAGGTTGAATATAGTTAATCATTCCAAAGGTGAGACCAAAGGTTAGCCAAAACTAAATTTGAGACCACTTTGTCTAAAAATCATCCTGTTGCACTTGAGCAATTTTGGTAAATATTGAGATAAAGAATAGTTTGACCCTATGTGCTAAGTATCACAACGTAAACCTATATGAAGAGGTGTCATATACTACACAACTAAGCCTAAATTCTAGAGATATTATACTCAATTACTATATTCTGGGCTTAGAATGTGTGTTATATGTACCACATTTGGATTTATTTGTTTTTCTTGGATCTTCTTGATTGACTAGATCTGTACATGAAGTCTGACCTGGTGTGCAAATGCATGTTGCAACATCCAGTTATTACTTGATGTTATAGACCCAGATAGGAATGGGAATTCGTGTACGGGAGTGACGAGTTCGAAAGACCAAGATGAAGACCTACCTGAAGGGTAAAGCTAAATATGAGGAGTATCAATCCAATTTGGAGGATGAATCAAGCTCAAATCATTGTTAGTCCATAATAAGAAGAAAGATTAATGTAGGGATTAGATGGAGAAACAATAAGTAATGAACTTAGGGTTCAATCAAAGTAGGTAATGTTGCTAAGAAGTAATGGAGTAGTAATACCAAGTTCATGGAAGCATCATGAATTAATGCAAATACGAAATTTTGGAAAAATATGGTATTCAAGCTTTGACAATTCAGAGAGAATGCTAGAAGTATGTTGGAAACCATAGGATAATACATACACCCTAGGATGGTTCGCAGCTGGTAATTATCCGCAGCTGGTATTTGATCCATAGCTAGTAATTGATCCACAGTTGGTTTCTTTACCATAGTCGGTGTTGGTTGACATAGTTAACCAGATCATCTTAAAAGTTGCATAAAGAGCATAAAATTTGGCCTAAGATAAGTAAGACACAAAGGAGTATAAAAATTGAAAGCGACCGTCTTTCGAGACTCTTCGTGAAGTTAGGTGCATCAAAGCGAAAATATCCGAATAAGTAAGTAAGACAAATAATGCTGAAAGATTCACTTCGGAGATCCACAATTGTGTGGATACACCGTACAATCTTTCATAAGAACAAATTAGGTCAAGTATAAGCTAGACAAAACTCTAAATTCTAATTATAAAGCTAATAAATAATAAATAGGTCGTTTAGATGCCATTAGTAAACCCTAAGGGGAGAGTAAACATTATAAATGAAAGTTGAAGTAGTGCTATTGGTGATAATGAAATATTATCTAAAGCTTAATAAGGTAAAAGCTTGAAGGTGATAAAACATTAAGCCCAACAAACTAAGTCTAGAGGAAACAACTCTTAAGTGATCCTTAAGAGTGAATAATCATATCCAATTGGACAAGTATAGAGGAAAAAGAAATTTCAATGGGTTCGGACTAGATGTGTTCAAATCCAATTTTCTGATGGATCACGCGTACAACTCATACAATTGCAAATCAAAGATTAGTCTTTTGACCACACTATTGATTAATCAACTTTAAAACTTGTTTTAGTGAGACTTCCGAGATATTACATAATATAGTAGGGAAGTTCGATGATCAAGTAAAGAAGTTTGATTAGGTACTTAATCTAGGAAACCAACTAAAGCAGAGACCTCAATTTAAGGATTTTACAAGGACATATTCCTAAGAGAGTAAAGTAAAAGGAACTTTGGAATATTGGAGACAACCAGATGGAGATTACCAAGTATAATGAGGATTCAAGGAAAAGATCTGAATATGGGATATTACAATTATTCCCATTGAGGTTAACATGGAGTTAAGACATATCGTAATCATTGCAAGACAATTCATTACTCTAAAACATGAGAGTGCGAACTTCGAGGACGTAGTTTCTTTTAAGGGGGAGAGTCTGTAACATCCCAGTATTAGAGCTAAGAAATAAGCTGAACACAGGTGTGTGCATTGCATTCATGCATAGAAAATCTGAATATTTTTTGCGCTTTTCAATAAAAACTTGTTAAAGTGATTGAAGCTTCTCTTAATTTGATGGAATGGAAGGAGATCATCAAGTTGACTGCGATAAGTTTCAATATGATCTTTGCTAAAACCTTATTTTGGGTAAACATGATTTGATCTAAGCGTAGATCAAATGTAATAAAATTCAAACCCTAATGCATTACTTGATGATTTATATTTGATCCTTAGGTGATCATATCATAGTATTAATTTTAATCACTCATGAATACCAAATTATAAATATAACACAAATAATAAGAATGTAACAACTAATTCTTAATCTCATCTACTTATACCATGTGTATCATGGAAATACCTAACTTTCACTTTTTAGTGAGATTGAGTAGGAAAGGAACCAAGTCAAGATCATTCACCATAAATCTTCCTTTCCATATCAATCTTTATCATCTCCATTGAATTCTATCTCAATATCTATTGTTCATCAATGTTGAGTAATCAACTATTGATTCACCAATTCTTAACTTATCAACTCTTAACCTATCAACTCTTGTCCTTACTATGGCATTCACTTAAGGCTTATAAATAAAGAAGTAAGAAGAGATAAGTAGTGATGCTAGTTCTAGATGTCATCTATAGGATGGGAGTGATTTGAGGAAATCAAATCAGTATGGTAACAAAGAAGATTACAAGAATGAAGTCTAAAGATAGTTACCATGAGTAGTCCTATTGGATCAAGTAGGTATAGTCAATGAATTATATCTCTTAATCCAATGGAGCTAAACAGAAGATAATTACAATACAACTGTAATGTTGAATGGATAGAAGCCTTGATTAGCCAACTGGAAATCTGAATCATAAAAGATCAAAGGATTATAATGACCATGCCTTATTCACCAATATTGAATGCTTATACCATGTATAAGTGACATTGGTGGATAAAATATGATTGAACCATAGTATAGATATATTATCTTAGATTAGTCATTACAAGTCACATTAATATAATGTGAGGTTGGAATGTTAGATACTAGAGTCAAGTAGAGACAAGATGTAAGGGTCTCAACCTTTAAATAAGGTAGAGTCCCCTGTGTTTACAATGCTAGTCCCTGGATCAATAGCTAGCATCCACAGTTAAGATGTAATATCAAGAAACAAAGGTCCTAATACAACTTTATAACCAGGAATAACATAATTTTATTACATCTTACATAGCTCATTTGGCTATTACATTACATTGCAGCAGAATAACTATAAGCATGGGGTCCTTCATCTTCAAAGTGCCACAGGCAGACGTGTTGGTTGTAGACTTTGTAATCCTAATCAATCAACCTTCACTAAAATCAACCAAAGCTGCAACATACAAGTTACAGCCACAAGGGTCAATACATTTGAATTGTATTGGCAAGTGATACTATGGTAGTATGGTGGAGTCTATCATCTATATGCATTTGGCTAAGTGGAGTTGAGGCTTGCATTGCTCAAAATAGATTTTCCTTATCATTTTGAAAACACTAAGTTTTTGCTTGACAAAATCATTTTTCTCAATCAAAGATTGAAGATCCTTTAACCCTTGTTCAAACCACAAGTTTTTAACTTAGAAATTTGAATGATGAGATTCTTGATTGCTTCCATGTCTTGATGATCAAATTGTCCTTTACCAGGGACATGGCTAAGTACTTAGATTTTACACTCTGCAGAGGAGGTGCACTTTCCCCACAAGACTTGGTTTCCCAAGACAAGATCTTTCAGAAGCCTTCCCTTAGACCAAAATGGACGCGTTCCAACCTATCAAACTCTACCACCAACTGTCCATATGGCTAAGTTCTTGCAACCTATATGATCCAGGCAGAGCCCATAATGCCAAGTGGCTACACTTGAAGCTTCTCAACATTTGACATCTCAAATCTCTTTGTTCCTGGGTGGCCATCCACAAGTGAGATACACAAGGTAAACCATAGACATGGGACTTGTGAACCACTCAACCAAAATCCACCATGCAATTACCATTCCACCCAGGTGATTCATTAACTTAGTTGTTTTATTAAACAAAACACAAGTCCTCAGACTTAGAAATTTTCCATAGTGTGAATATATATTCCACCCTTGTTTTCTATTAGCTAGGCTAAGCTTGATAGTAATAGGAATCTTAACTTAGGAAGATTTCCACTAAGGTTTCATCTACTAGTTTTCCTATAGCAACGTTTATACTTAGCAAAATTCCATGCAAGTTTTATTTAGAAAAATCACTAATGCATAGTGAAAGTAATGGGAAAAAAAGTATGAAGCATCACTTGCCTTTTTGGTAGAGGGTATAAGTTCACTCCTTGTCCTTGCAACAATCACACTCTTCAAGTCACTACAAATCAATCCAGCAAGGCACAAACTCAATCTACCAATCAAGCAAAACATCACATAAAATCATAGAACTAAGATAATGCATGCAAGCATGCCAAGCTTTGTTTTATTTGAAAAAAAAGTGGTTCCTAATGGGTCATAAACATTTGAAAGCACCTATTGGTCATTTTGTAAAGTGGCAAAGTCATTTGCAAAAGGTTTCACTACAAAAACCATTTTCAAAACAAAATATCATTTTATGTGGTGTAGAAATATTTTTACTAAGGCATTAATCTATAGGGTTCACCAAATATGTTTTCAAACCATAAAACTTGGTATTTGGGGTCATAGAGTTTAAAACAAAACATTTCCCAAGAGTTTTCCTTCAAAACCATTTTTAATAAATAAACCATATTTTTATTTGACTAGAAATGGTTTTAAATCAAAGAATCATTCTTTTTCTTCACCAAATACATTTTTTAAACCACAAAGTGTTTCCTATGGTCAGTAGGTTCAAATCACACCATTTGCAAAAGATTTTATCCCCAAAATCATTTTTGAACATTTTTTATAACCTAAACAAGCATACAAATGTTTCTGCAAAAACAAACATTTTTCCAGAAGCTTTTGACTAAACAAAAGGCATGGTTGGCTAGGGCTTGTTCCACTGATTCCATTGATATAAAGTTTGTAATTTTTTGACGTGTGGATCCAAAGTTGTGCAATTTACAAAATTGGAAATCTAATAGATCAATTATGTTCTAATTCAACTAAACAGAGACACGTGGCGTGTTTCTATTCGCTGATACCGCTTCGGTCGGATCGACAGACACAGACCGTTGGATTAAAAGGGGCATGTGCGGTTTAGATCGTCGCATACCCTTTCGTTTAAGTGAACCTAACACGACCGCAGGATTCGCATCTAACGGCTCAAAGCATCTAGACCAAGGACGGGCGGCGCTCGACGGCTGCGCGCGGCAGCGACGGTCAGACGACGGCGGAGTCGATGCTACGGGAAGCGAGGAAGGAAAAGAATATGCTCACCGTGTTCACAGACGCCTGGGGAAGCTCAACGTGGCAGTATCTTCATCGAGGGGCGCACGGGAACGAGGTGGATTGCTCGCCGGAGTTCCTGCTGGCGTCGGTTGCGCGTGGTCGTGGTCGAGGGCGAGGCTGCAGAGCATGCCGAAGAAAGGTAGAGGGTGCGTTAGACGAGCAAAGTCATTGCAGTGATGCGAGCGTGAAGGAGGAGGCGCGAGGTGGTCTAGCTTACCAAGGGGAGGTCGTCGGAGAAGAACCAGACGCGGCGGCGCTCGGAGCTTGTCGAAGACGACGTTCTGGGGCGCCCGCAGTTGAACGAAAGGCACGGACAGATGCGCCAGGAGGTGGGGAGTATGTGTGCGTGGTTGATGAGGCAAGGGGCGGCGCTGGGTCACCGGAATTTGCACCGGAGCGTCGTCGGAGTCAGTGACGGTTTGGGGACGATTCGAGCAGCCTGGTGGCTCTCTGGTGGTTCTGGTTTGGGGGAAAGGAAGAGAGAAGCATGGCGTTTAACACAGCGTGGTTGCTGGACTGAATCAACGCGGCAGTTAAGTGAATTTAATCGGGGATTGATTGACATAGAACGGCAGCGCTGTCTGAGGAAGAACAGGTCGCGGTGAAGACGATGGCTGGCGATGTGGGGCCGTGCTGACAGTGAGAGAGAGGAGAGGGGAGTTGGGTCCACCAGTCAGCGATTGCGCGGGTGCGGGTCTGAGTGAGAAAAACATTTCGGCAGAGGGGAATAGGTGGGCTGGACTGGGCTGTTGGGCCTAGTTTGGTTGGGTCAGCCCGTTCTCATATTTTTTTTCTGTCTGAACCTTTTTCTTTTTCCAATTTCAATTTCTGTTTTGAAATTTCAAACAACATTCATACATTGAAATCAAATCAGATTTTCACCACACAATGCAATTGAATTTGGTTCTGTTTATCAACATAAACCAATTCCCAAAATAAAATAAAATAATTTCATTCTTTTTAGGATCTATTTAATAATTAAATAAAATAGACCTTTAATTATTAACTCAAATAGGTTTTGATTTATTTAATAAAATCTCCATTTGAAATCTAAATATTTTCATAACCAAATCAGTAGGTTTTATTTGAAAATATAAGATATTTGGAAAACTTGTTTAAAATCAAATAACATCTTATTTTAGGGTCCATTAATCATTAAATAAAATGGACCTTAGTTATTAAATCAAATAGGATTTGTTTTATTTAAAACCTTATTTTGAAATTTAAAATAAAACCAAAACACTTCAGTAGGTTTTATTTGAGAATATAAAATACTTGGAAAGCTTGTTTTAAAATAAAATAATAAGTTTTGATGTTTAATAAAAATAGTAAAACCTTTTTATTTCTAATAAACTTTGGATATTAAATCCTTATTATTTTATTTAAATAAACCTTTACTATTTTTATCAAAACAAAACATTTTATTTCAAAATATTGGCCAAGGTTTAATTTGGCTTTATAAAATAATCTTTATTTATAAATCTACCTTTTCTTTTGAAAACCAAATCTTTTATTAAAAGATTCAAAAATAGTAATTCCACTTATTCAAAATATTTTATTTATTAATTGTTTAACTTTTCAAATCCCTTTAGGATTTGTTTGATCAAAAAGGTTTGAAGGTTTCCAATTGGAATCAAAAAGTTTCTTCTCACCCTGAAAATCAACAAAGTTTTATTTTACTCATTTATTTTTCACATTACAAGATTTGGAAAATCTTGGGATGTGACAGGCTACCACCCTTAAAATAAATCTCGTCCCGAGATTTGGGGAGGCTAGGGGTTACAAGTAGGCTCAAAACATCTAGGGTATTACCACCCTTAAAATTTTTTCCAACTAAATTACATATTAGCCTTCTTGGGATCCTGGGGAAACTTCTCTGGGCAAACATCTGCATAGTGTCCTTTGTTTTCACACCTGAAACATGTGACAAGGCTGAGATCTTTTATAGGTTGGTTTATCTTGTGCTTCCTCTTTCCTGGATAGAAGTTTACATAGTGGCCTAGTTCCTTGCATTTGAAACACATCACTTGGCTAATATCTTTCTTTTCCTTTGGTATTATTGCCTCTTGTTTGTTTCTTTTATTCTTCTTCTTTTCTGGGAATTCATTAGCATAGTGTCCCATCTCTTTGCAATTGTAACATTGCACTTGAGTAATATCCTTCTTGTTAGGGTTGGGGCATTTCTTCTTCTTCTTGGGTCTCTCCAAAGCTAGGAGTTCTTCTAGTTCATACTCTTCATATCTCACCTCAAAGGTGGGAAATCTTTCTCTCTTCTTGGGGCATTGATCTTCATGCTCCTTGGGTGTATGATCCTTGTCTTCACAAATATTGCAATCTTGGGTTCCTTCTAGAATAGCATCTTTGTTATCCTTGTTGTCATTAGCTCTTTGGGAAAAGTTTTCTCCCATGTTGATCATTTGAGTAACCAATCCTTGCAACAATTGGGATTGAAGTTTCAAAATCCTTTGTATGGCTGGGTCTAGTCCATTGTTGTTGGCTAAAATCTGAGTTGTCTCTTGGCTCAACTGGTTTTGGGTTGCTATGAGTTCTCTCATGTTGTCCTCTTGGTTGGTGTTGGTGTCATCATTAACCTTGATATTGGAGTCTCTTGGAGAAGTCATCTGTTTGGGGTTGGATTGAGATTAGAGTAGGCAAGATATTTCTAAGTAGGGGTTCTAAGCACACACACATCACAATTCACACAAACAATGTGCAAGCAATCACAAAAAAACATTCCACTCAAACAACAAGTTTCAAGCATATTTTTAGGCAATCAAAAATATTTTTGTTACACCACATAAGTTGGTGTGGTTGACTTAAACAAAATATGGTGGTCCATATATAGGGTTTACTTGTGATCTTTCCATCCTTCTTGGTTGATTCTTCTTGCATGAGATCATGGTTTCCTTTGAGAAAAACTCTTGGTTACAATACCTCAAGTGAAATGATCTCCTTCAAATTTTTGCATTCCCTTAGTATCCATATCTTGAGCAAGATTTCCTTGTCTCTCTTGTAGTCCTTAGTGGTATCCAAGGTTGAGGTCCTTGATGAACATGCTGAAGATGTTGAAGTCATTAGAGTTGAAGAAGTTGAAGTCACTAGAGTTGATGATGTTGAAGTCATTAGAGTTGATGAAGTCCTTTGCATATGGTGAAGTCTTTGGTCATGGGGTAGGTTTTTCCATCAATTTGAAATAGATGAGATGTAGAATCAAAACCAAAATGGTTGAGGAAAGAGTTTACAAGATTGTTTGTAAATAAGTTTTGGAACAAATACAACTCCTATTTTTCTAAGGGTTTTTGTCCAATCCTAGGGTTACAAATCCTACAGGCAACACAATGCTCTGATACCATCTGTAAGGGTCCCAACCTTTAAATAAGATAGAGTCCCCTGTGTTTACAATGCTAGTCCCTGGATCAATAGCTAGCATCCACAGTTAAGATGTAATATCAAGAAATAAAGGTCATAATACAACTTTATAACCAGGAATAACATAATTTTATTACATCTTACATAGCTCATTTGGCTATTACATTACATTGCAGCAGAATAACTATAAGCATGGGGTCCTTCATCTTCAAAGTGCCACAGGCAGACGTGTTGGTTGTAGACTTTGTAATCCTAATCAATCAACCTTCACTAAAATGAATCAAACCTGCAACATACAAGTTACAGCCACAAGGGTCAATACATTTGAATTGTATTGGCAAGTGATACTATGGTAGTATGGTGGAGTCTATCATCTATATGCATTTGGCTAAGTGGAGTTGAGGCTTGCATTGCTCAAAATAGATTTTCCTTATCATTTTGAAAACACTAAGTTTTTGCTTGACAAAATCATTTTTCTCAATCAAAGATTGAAGATCCTTTAACCCTTGTTCAAACCAAAAGTTTTTAACTTAGAAATTTGAATGATGAGATTCTTGATTGCTTCCATGTCTTGATGCTCAAATTGTCCTTTACCAGGGACATGGCTAAGTACTTAGATTTTACACTCTGTAGAGGTGGTGCACTTTCCCCACAAGACTTGGTTTCCCAAGACAAGATCTTTCAGAAGCCTTCCCTTAGACCAAAATGGACGCGTTCCAACCTATCAAACTCTACCACCAACTGTCCATATGGCTAAGTTCTTGCAACCTATATGATCCAGGCAGAGCCCATAATGCCAAGTGGCTGCACTTGAAGCTTCTCAACATTTGACATCTCAAATCTCTTTGTTCCTGGGTGGCCATCCACAAGTGAGATACACAAGGTAAACCATAGACATGGGCCTTGTGAACCACTCAACCAAAATCCACCAAGCAATTACCATTCCACCCAGGTGATTCATTAACTTAGTTGTTTTATTAAACAAAACACAAGTCCTCAGACTTAGAAATTTTCCATAGTGTGAATATATATTCCACCCTTGTTTTCTATTAGCTAGGCTAAGCTTGATATTAATAGGAATCTTAACTTAGGAATATTTCCACTAAGGTTTCATCTACTAGTTTTCCTATAGCAAGGTTTATACTTAGCAAAATTCCATGCAAGTTTTATTTAGAAAAATCACTAATGCATAGTGAAAGTAATGGGACAAAAAGTATGAAGCATCACTTTCCTTTTTGGTAGAGGGTATAAGTTCACTCCTTGTCCTTGCAACAATCACACTCTTCAAGTCACTACAAATCAATCAAGCAAGGCACAAACTCAATCTACCAATCAAGCAAAACATCACATAAAATCATAGAACTAAGATAATGCATGCAAGCATGCCAAGCTTTGTTTTATTTAAAAAAAAGTTGTTCCTAATGGGTCATAAACATTTGAAAGCACCTATTGGTCATATTGTAAAGTGGCAAAGTCATGTGCAAAAGGTTTCACTACAAAAACCATTTTCAAAACAAAGTATCATTTTATGTGGTGTAGAAATATTTTTACTAAGGCATTAATCTATAGGGTTCACCTAATATGTTTTCAAACCATAAAACTTGGTATTTGGGGTCATAGAGTTTAAAACAAAACATTTCCCAAGAGTTTTCCTTCAAAACCATTTTTAATAAATAAACCATATTTTTATTTGACTAGAAATGGTTTTAAATTAAAGAATCATTCTTTTTCTTCACAAAATGCATTTTTGAAACCACAAAGTGTTTCCTATGGTCAGTAGGTTCAAATCACACCATTTGCAAAAGATTTTATCCCCAAAATCATTTTTGAACAATTTTTATAACCTAAACAAGCATACAAATGTTTCTGCAAAAACAAACATTTTTCCAGAAGCTTTTGACTAAACAAAAGGCATGGTTGGCTAGGGCTTGTTCCACTGATTCCATTGATATAAAGTTTGTAATTTTTGGACGTGTGGGTCAAAAGTTGTGCAATTCACAAAATTGGAAATCTAATATATCAATTCTGTTCTAATTCAACTAAACAGAGACACGTGGCGTGTTTCTATTCGCTGATACCACTTCGGTCGGATCGACAGACACAGACCGTTGGATTAAAATGGGGCATGTGCGGTTTAGATCGTCACATACCCTTTCGTTTAAGTGATCCTAACACGACCGCAGGATTCGCATCTAACGGCTCAAAGCATCTAGACCAAGGACGGGCGGCGCTCGATGGCTGCGCGCGGCAGCGACGATCAGACGACGGTGGAGTCGATGCTACGGGAAGCGAGGAAGGAAAAGAATATGCTCACCGTGTTCGCAGACGCCTGGGGAAGCTCAACGTGGCAGTATCTTCGTCGAGGGGCGCACGGGAACGAGGTGGATTGCTCGCCGGAGTTCCTGCTGGCGTCGGTTGCGCGTGGTCGTGGTCGAGGGCGAGGCTGTAGAGCATGCCGAAGCAAGGTAGAGGGTGCATTAGACGCGCAAAGTCATTGCGGTGATGCGAGCGTGAAGGAGGAGGCGCGAGGTGGTCTAGCTTACCAAGGGGAGGTCGTCGGAGAAGAACCATACGCGGCGGCGCTCGGAGCTTGTCGAAGACGACGTTCTAGGGCGCCCGCAGTTGAACGAAAGGCACGGACAGATGCGCCAGGAGGTGGGGAGTATGTGTGTGTGGTTGATGAGGCAAGGGGCGGCGCTGGGTCACCGGAATTTGCACCAGAGCGTCGTCGGAGTCAGTGACGGTTTGGGGACGATTCGAGCAGCTTGTTGGCTCTCTGGTGGTTCTGGTTTGGGGGAAAGGAAGAGAGAAGCATGGCGTTTAACACAGCGTGGTTGCTGGACTGAATCAACACGGCAGTTAAGTGAATTTAATCGGGGATTGATTGACAGAGAACGGCAGCGCTGTCTGAGGAAGAACAGGTCACGGTGAAGACGATGGCTGGCGATTTGGGGCCGTGCTGACAGTGAGAGAGAGGAGAGGGGAGTTGGGTCCACCAGTCAGCGATTGCGCGGGTGCGGGTCTGAGTGAGAAAAACGTTTCGGCAGAGGGGAATAGGTGGGCTGGACTGGGCTGTTGGGCCTAGTTGGGTTGGGTCAGTCCGTTCTCATATTTTTTTTCTGTCTGAATCTTTTTCTTTTTCCAATTTCAATTTCTGTTTTGAAATTTCAAACAACATTCATAAATTCAAATCAAATCAGATTTTTACCACACAATGCAATTGAATTTGGTTCTGTTTATCAACATAAACCAATTCCCAAAATAAAATAAAATAAAATAATTTCATTCTTTTTAGGATCTATTTAATAATTAAATAAAATAGACCTTTAATTATTAACGCAAATAGGTTTTGATTTATTTAATAAAATCTCCATTTGAAATCTAAATATTTTCATAACCAAATCAGTAGGTTTTATTTGAAAATATAAGATATTTGGAAAACTTGTTTAAAATCAAATAACATCTTATTTTAGGGTCCATTAATCATTAAATAAAATGGACCTTAGTTATTAAATCAAATAGGATTTTTTTATTTAAAACCTTATTTTGAAATCTAAAATAAAACCAAAACACTTCAGTAGGTTTTATTTGAGAATATAAAATACTTGGAAAGCTTGTTTTAAAATAAAATAATAAGTTTTGATGTTTAATAAAAATAGTAAAACCTTTTTATTTCTAATAAACTTTGGATATTAAATCCTTATTATTTTATTGAAATAAACCTTTACTATTTTTATCAAAACAAAAAATTTTATTTCAAAATATTGGCCAAGGTTTAATTTGGCTTTATAAAATAATCTTTATTTATAAATCTACCTTTTCTTTTGAAAACCAAATCTTTTATTAAAATATTCAAAAATAGTAATTCCACTTATTCAAAATATTTTATTTATTAATTGTTTAACTTTTCAAATCCCTTTAGGATTTGTTTGATCAAAAAGGTTTGAAGGTTTCCAATTGGAATGAAAAAGTTTCTTCTCACCCTGAAAATCAACAAAGTTTTATTTTATTCATTTATTTTTCACATTACAAGATTTGGAAAATCTTGGGATGTGACACAAGATAGTATGATTAAAATGATGTTAGAGCAACATTGGATTAAAGAAGTAGTATTTTCCTCTTTGGAAATACTAAGCACTTGAGGTGAAGTAGGATTTGATGTATACATCTTCTGAAGTGATATTAGTGGTGGGTGATTAAGGAAGAATATAAGAAGATTATGAAAGCTTTAGTGTTAAGCTCATTGGAATTAAAAATGGATTTAGAAGAATAAAAGGTGG
Organism: Avena sativa; assembly: GCA_916181665.1. Lineage (NCBI taxonomy): Eukaryota > Viridiplantae > Streptophyta > Magnoliopsida > Poales > Poaceae > Avena > Avena sativa. The sequence goes on from OV702294.1 coordinate 454,726,351, forward strand.
ATAAGAATATTCTGTAAAGCAAAGCTCATCATGTTAGCACATGAATATGGACATAAAGAAGTAGTATATCTAGGAAAGGAATTCCTTAATTAGAAGTCCAGAATTATAATGTATGGAATATAGGAATCCTTGTTAAAGCCTAAACCCTAAATCTAAGACCAAACCTAATATCCACATTCTATGGTTGATCTACCATCCTGTTTCCACCATGCTTCATAGGAATATTTTCCTATAACAAATCTCTTGAGCACATCTTTGTCATATTCAACCATCATTATCATAGGTGCTTATGGAACTATCTTTATTAATGGTTTCTCATAAGTTATCCTAGAAAACAATTCCACTATTTTACTTTAAATGGTGATATTATTAAAATCACAAACATATAGACAATAGTTTTAGCCATTAATCTTTATTCACATCAACAAAAGAAAATAAGTATAGTAAGTATCTTAAACCCTAGGGTGAGTAAGTACAATTCAAAATTCTAAACTTATTAATAAGTTTTCTCATCAACATCTCATAAATATTCTATATATAATCATAAGAAAAAATTCTTTAATTCATTTCTCTAACCACTCATCCCATATGAGCATGGAATAAGTGGGGATCCAATAGTATAAACCATTCTATCCTATACAATGTGATTAAATACATATAAATAAACCCTACGAATATTATTAAACATTTTAAAAAACTTAAGTACTTCTCATAAAAGTGAAAACAATGTTATAGAAAAGAATATATATATAAAGACAATAAAGAAAATATCAATACATAGTAAAAGTTCACAAATGGATTCTTAATAATTTCATTGTTGCTGCAAATGTTTAGCAAATAAAATTCCATAAAGATAAGTCAAAGTTATTGCTTAAATTCAAAGCTAAAAACAAAACGGAAAATGAAAAAAGAATAAAACCAGGAAAAAACAGAGGACACACCAAATCTGGCCCATGGCCCATTTCCTCTCTTGCTTACTTGTCGCTCACGCACGCCACACTGCAGCCCACCTGGCCCAGCATCAGCCTGCCAGAAGCCCGTACCTCCTTGCGCCACCGGCGACCTCACGATCCAGTGAAGCAGCTCGCTAGCGGCCACCCCATCGCCGGCCGCATCAAGATCCGTGCCACCGCCCTACGATGTCTATTTAAACCCCGCGTCACCGCCGGAGAACCCTAATGCCCTTCTTCCTCTTTGTTTCCTCCCAGAGGCCAAACCCTAGCTTTAACTGCTGATGCGCGCCACCGTCCAGAGACCACCCCGGAGCCGTCCGAGAATGCTATGAGCTCCGTGTCATCGCCCTCGTCATCCTGGAGGAAGGAATCGAGCCGGGATGTACATGATCGACCGAATCATGACAATCTTCTCCGAATCCGACGAAGTTCATCGCCGGCGATTAGATCGCTCCTGACCACCTCCGACCTCGCCGAGCCCTTCATCATGGTCCTGGTGGGCCTCTGAACCTCGTGGTCCTGTCTGATTCGTTGCTCGCGTGCCGTAGCTATCAACCCATGGGGATGCCGAATGTACCGCCGCAAACACTCATCGCCGACCAACCTCCGATGACCAAAACAGAGCGGCGCCGCCGCTATAAGGTTCATGGCGACGTCATCTTTCCGTTAAGCCCCAGCACCAACTCGCGCAAATAGCAAATCCATAGAATCGAAAGCTGCTGTGAGGATCCCCATCAATGATGTCACCATGATGTCATGGTGATGTCATATTTTAATTTCCTTTATTTCTTTTCAGTAATAATTCTGTAATGAATAAAAACAATAAAAATGACATGGCAATAGGTCCCACCAGTCAATGACTGGGGGTAGAATAGGCCCAGGTGAGAAAAACCCTTCAGTCTATGCTGACATCAGCATTACCCAATAAACACATCTAGTTATTTAATTAAGAAATTCATAAAATGATTAAATCTTGTAAATTTGATATCTTTTGTTTTATAAATCAGAAAAATACATATCATATATGAAAATGTTCAAAAAAATAAAATCTACAATTTAAAACTATTACTAAATATTATTATGATAATTATTTAAATAAATATTCTTTAATAAAAACTTTATAAAGTTTTAATACTTTGAAAATTAATATTTTAATAATGGAAAATGTTAAAAATATAAATAAAATACTAAAAATCTTAGGAAAATAAGAATTATAATATAAAACTATAATCATGCATTATTATTCATGTTAATTAAATATTTATTATTTATTAGGTATTTATATAGTTATAAACCTTATTAAAATCATATCTTATTATTTATAAATCACAAAAATAAATGTAATATACCAAAATGATCACAAAAATAATAACTACATGTTAAAAATATGATATTCCATTTTTTGAGTTCAATAAAAAGTTAAACACCTTCATAACTTGAATTAAACTTATTTCCTTAATTAATAATTCATATATAGGTAAATAAAATTTGTTAATATTTCTTAAATTAATGAGTTGAGTCTAATAAAAAGTATTAATCTTAAATATTTATAGTGTGTATTCAAAATGAATTAACCACTTTGAATACAATTTTATTAAATTAATTCTCAACCATTAATGTAGATTATTTTATAAGAGAATCCTTATCTAATATAAGATCTCCAAGAATAATGGTAATGAGATAAAACCCATTCTTTTACTTTAACCACAAGTTTATAAACAAACCAAAACACTATATTGAATCCATACGAAGTTAAGTAATCTTATTTCTTTGTTTACAAAGTATAACCACTCATCCATAAATGACAACTAATCACGATCACATTACTTTATACTTTACTTGTATAATAAGATTGTTAATACTTAAATTCTTTATAAGTGACATTACTTGTAAAGTAAAACTTGAAGATAAACAATTAAGATGTAAGCAACCTTAAGTAGTATTCCATATGTGTGTATTTTGTTGTTACATAAATACATGATGTTTCCCACACACTCACAAGCCTTAATAAGAAGCACATGTATTAAACTTAATCTAAAAAGGCAACACATTCTAAGGAAACCTTTTCCAGTATCCAAACCCTAGAACAATGTTACCTCGGGATTCGTGTTTATCAACTTGCATTACCTTACTTATGCATAAAAGTCTCTTGCTTCTTTAAACATTACTCCTTACCGGACCAATGATGCTAATTTTAGATATTGGATCTTTTATATTGCCTTGAAGACCGTGAGTGCATAATCTTGCAATCACAAAAGGCAAGTTCACACTTGCTCATGTATTTTGATTATTTTCTGTAAAGTATTTTACAAATCCAGTGTTGTCATCACCTACATTTGAAAAAGGACATAAAACACTATTTTCATAATAATGTGATTATAGGTTATTTACCATGAGGTAATAACCTACTATAAGAGTTCCGGTGGTAAAGGAACATAATATATAGGACTTAACAACCAATTTCGCCAGTGATTCTTGCGCCATATATTACGCGTTGACCATGAGATTTGCAATGGGACGAAGAAGTCAGCTGTATCTTTTCCCTCTCGCATGGAGCTGGATGTGCGGGTCGTGGCTGTTATCACTCATAGCGTGCATATTATTTATGGTAATTCGTAGAGGATATGCAGCATATGGGTGGGAGCCCTCAACGTCCCATGGTAGTTCCGGCACCTGAACGGTATGTACTGCCATTGCCGTAATTCAATATGTGGGCTGGCGTACACCAAGGAGACATGCGGGGCCGCGGAGAAGGCAGTGATTGGCTTGGGTCTTAGTTTGGGCCTCACACCAAGGAAGTGTGAATGGGTTCGCGGCCCGGATGTGCAACAAAGCTAAGATCTCTAATGGGTAAAGTGACGCCTACCTCTACATAGCCAGTAGTTCAGCTACTAGTTTTATAAGTATGGTAGCTATAAGTTATTTATTATTGATTCTTCTTCGTAAGAAGTTTCTTTCTCTCCCTTCAACCTAGAGTGTTCTCTGGATCTTGTGTAAAGAGTTGAGTTGTAACCTATAGTCATGTCTTGGACCTGCTATGTTTCTGTTGTACTACTCTGTGGGATGTAATACTAGTGAATGGTGTTTCATTGGTGTTATATCAACGACTATAGTGTACTACATCATGCAGTGGTATGCTAGGTCACCACACCTATGCTGGGCTCATGCCCTTTTCGATCGTCACCGTCTGTCTGGAGTCGCCTGGGACCAACTTGACGGAATGAGTGTGCGTCGTTGCCTCGAATGCGGTGGAGCCGCCGCCCTCCGAGTTGGGCTTCTTGATTGTGGTGGGGTCATCGCTGTTGACCCCGCTCGTGTACTTGGCAAGCTCCTCCGCATGGTTCACCTCTGCGGCTATGACAGCGTCGGCGAGCTTAGCGCCTTTGGCCTCACACTCTGCCGCCATGTCGGGGTCGCCATGGATAGTGATGATGCCGCACGGCCCGGGGAGCTTCATCGCGTTGTACACATAGTGGGGCGCTGCCATGAATTTGGCGAATGCCTAATGCCCCAGGACGCAGTGGTAGGGGTTGTTGAAAGGCACCAGCTCGAAGACGATCCGCTCGGTGCGGAAGTTCGCTGGTGTGCCGAAGGTGACTGGCAACGTCACCTTGATGATCAGGTACGCCTTCCGACCGGCGACGATGTCGTGGAAGGTGGTGTAGGTCGTCTCGATCATCGCCTGTGGGAGCCGCAATCGCCTGAACGTGTCTAGGTACATAATGTTGATGGAGCTGCCGCCGTACATCAGCATCTTGGGGAGCCAGTAGTCCCCCACCTTGGGCTTGACCACCAGGGCGACTCGAACCGGATATTTGATCCGTGGCGAGTGGTCTTCGCGGCTCCAGGTGATTTTTTGCTCAGACCAGTTGGGGAACTGGGGGATGTCGACCTGGGACACCGCATTGACGGCGACAGCGCGGGATATTACCTTCTTCTTGCGCTTCGTGTTGAAGCCGGTGAAGGTGTGAAGCGAGCCGGCGTCGTTGCCGAATTTCCGCCGTTTGGCGGGTGGTTGTCGGGGTCTTCCCTTGCGTTTTGTGCCTTCTCGATCTCCCTCATGGAGTGGCAGTCGGCGGTCGTGTGCGTGGTGGGTTTCCCCTCCCTGCTGTGGAACACACATGGCTGGTTAAGGAGAGCCGCGGGGTCGAACCTCAGCTTCGCCTTGAAGTTGTCGTCGTCATGGCGCTGGCCTCCATCGCGGCGAAAGCTCTTGGGCTTGCGCAATGCGTAACCGGCATTGGCGACGAAGTTGACTCGCCCGTCACCGCGGCACTTACCGGTGAGGCGAGTGTTGTTATAACGTAGCTCGGGTCATCTCCTGCTGTCGTGGCCGCTCGTGCGGCGATTTCCTCCTGACTCATCGTCGGTTTCTTGGTTTGGGTCCTCCTCCGCGTACCACTTGGCGATCTCGAGGAGGTCCGGTATGTTGTCGAGTGTTTTGTACACCCTCTTGAGTTTGGCGACCAAGGGCTCGTAGCGGCACGAGGTCTTGAAGCAGTGGATCACAGTGTCCAGGTTGATTCCGGCCACGTTGTACCACAAGTCTTGCCACCATTGGACCCAGCTACGGGTCAACTCGCGGGGTCCCTAGACGCATCGCTCCAGGTCCTCAATGGTGGTGGCACGGGTGTAGGATCCCTCGAAGTGCCTGACAAAGGCGTCGCACATTTCCTCCTAGGAGTTGATGCTGTCTACGGGGAGGGTGTTGATCCATTGTCGGCACGCTCCCTCCATCATCAGGGGGAGGTAGCGAGCGGCGAGCAGGTCGGTGTGGCCGGCGATTCCCGTCACCATGAGGTACATGTCCAGCAATACAGAAGGGTCGTACAAGGGGTCGTACTTCTCTATCTCCTTCGGCGCCTTGAAGTACGCTGGGTATTTTTGCCTCGGATCATCGGTCTGAAGCACTAGGGTCTGACTCGGTTAGCGATCCCCTTGGTTCGCCGCCGCGGCGGTTGGTGAGGGTATGCCTCAAGTCGTCGGGCTGGCGTGCGCGCCAGCTCTGGTTGTTGATGATGTGGGTTCGCGTGTCGACTGGATGCCCATTGGCAGCGACGAACTTGTTTGCTGGTCGCGGGTCGTTGGTGGAGAGTGCCGCGTGTGCAGGTCGGTGTTGGAGCTGCAGGGGCTCAGGTGATGGGCAGTTGAGGGTGTTTGCCGCCATGGGGCGGCCGCTCGAGGCCGCCCTGCTGCCTGACTAACGCGAGTACATGCGGCCCTATGAGTCGGCTCCCGTATTTTGTTGCTCGACGGCCTTGGAGAGTAGAGCCTTGACATACTGGATCTGTAGGGCACCTTCATCGGTCACGTTGATGTTGTCGACCACGGCTCGGCTCACGACGAACGACGTTGTCCATTGGGGTGGAGAATAGCGGGAGGCCGTTCGCGTCTCGCTCCCGCAAGGAGACCAGGATTCTTGGCTGATCCTGGGGGGGTGCGGCCGGGTGGTAGTGGGGGGCGCTGTTGGCCGTCATGCCTGGTGGTGGTCGGGAGCTCCCTCCTGGCGGCACGTTCTCGCAGATCGCACGCTCGGCCATGCGGGCCAGGACATTTTCATCGTCGAAGTTCAGGGCACGACCCTGAACGGTAGGGTTCAGGCGCGACCTGATGCGGAGCTGGTGGTAGCACGAAAGTTCCAGCGATGTCACCTGCTCGAGGCGAAATTTTTCGCGCTCGGCTTGTTCTTTGCGGACCGCCTCCTCCAATCGTAGGCGGAGTTCTTCGACCTCCGTCGTCGTCACGGTCAGCGGGATCAGTGTGGAGAAAGGGTCCGGCGAGGCGTCCACGCCATTTGCCATGTAGGCCACAATGTTGCGACCGGATCCGACGTGGAAGTCGCCAGAGTTCTCTGACCCGGATTCGAAGTCGAAGATCCCAAGAATGGAGGGGTCCTCGAAGTCTCCCACGTTGGAGACCTGGGTGATGGAGCCCACAGATGATGCGGTGATGATGGATCTGGGGGACGACGCCGAGGTCGCTAAGTCGGCGTCGTCGTTGAGGGACGCATCGTCCGCAACCATGGTGGTTTCGGCCACATTGTTGTTGGCCGAGTCGTACTCGGAGGCGAGGCGGTGGATGGTGCAGACCTGGCTCTCGGAGAGCCGGTCGCATGGTGGCGACTCGCGGATATGAGCTGAGTCCTCCGAGACGATGACATCGGCGAAACCGATGAAGAGGCTGATCGTGCTGATCGGCATGATCATGTTGTGCGTGACGGGGCGCGCCGCCGGGACATAGCTGCTCAACAAGATCTAGAGGATCTCTCCGATCGCGATCATGCGGCCGGTGGAGACCGTCTCATTGATGGGCAGATTGGATCTCGCTGCAGAACACCGGCCTGACTGGCCAGGCCCCATGGTGGGTGCCACTGTCGTGGGAATGGCCACGGCAGATGCTGCAATCAGCAGCGAGTAGTAGAACGAAGGGCAAGGGCGGCCAGCCATCTACGGTGCAAGATGAGGGCGGAGGCACAAGGGTTTACCCAGGTTTGGCCCCCGGATGGTAAAGACCTACTCCTGCTAGATTGTATTATAGAGAGAGTACAAGGGCGAGCTCAACGACTAGGCGGCGAGTCGCTGGGGTGTATGATGGAACGTGTCCCCTATGCGTACCCTAGGGAGGTTTATATAGGCTCACCTCGCTAGGGTTTACAGATCTACAATCGAATTAGTTAAGGATTCAGAGGGTTCTTAACTTAATCCGACTAGGCCTAGCTACGCTTCTGGGCCTCCAGCTTCCAGTTGCCTGGGTCCTCGCCAAGTCTCGATTTAGTCGCCGTCCTGCATGCCCACTCGCTGGCAGCTTGGACCAGTAGGAAACGTCCTGCTGGGTATACCCCGGTCGGCATATCCCCATCAGCTACCAACGTCAAAATCATTGCACTTGTAAGTTTTATTTGCCTTTTGCATTCCATATGAGTATCCCATTGTAGCCCCCGAGGATTTAGACGGAAAACCATAGGTCTTTGCGTCTAAATTCTCTAAGAGTGACTAAGCTAGAAAACTTCTCACTGTAGCCCCCAAATATTTAGTTTGAATGAATTATTCCGACTAGATACTTTCAGAGTAGCATACGCAGTGTTTGTGAATTTCGATACTGTAGCCCCCAAGTATCTAGTTGTAACTGAATTAGTTCCGACTAGATACTTAAAGAAAGACTAAATATATGACTGAGTTAAAAAACTTTATACTGTAGCCCCCAAGCTTCTAGTTGAAAACTGAATCAGTTCCGACTAGATGCTTAAAAGAAAGACTAAGCATATTGCCAAGTAAAAAAAATCTCACTGTAGCCCCCAAGCCTCTAGGTGGATATTTATCCGGCTAGATGCTCCAAGTAGACTAAACAGCTTTAAATTTTCTTTTCACGGAATGAGAATGCTCAGAGAGGCATGGCCAACGAGAATTTCTAGAAGATGCGTGCGGATTTGGAAGCCGAAAAGGATAAAACTGCCTTCTTAAAGGAACAAATCATCAAGAGCAAGAGTCTGTTTTTCCTTTCGTTTTCGTACTCCGACTTGGTCTGGTGCCGCCATTATCCGAGTACTCAACATGTACTGTTATTTCTCCATCTTGCAGAAGCCATTGACAAGGCCAAGGACATTGTGGAGCAATCCAAGCATATTCAGTCGCTGGACAGCGAAAACAAGATCCTTAAGCAGGAGAGGCAGGATATGCTGAAGATGCATGAGGACTCCATGAAGGTCCTGCAGGAATCTGCTAACATGAAGATGAGCCGCTTGAAGGAGGAGATCGCGATGCTGAAAGGGCAGAAGAGAGCTGCCGATGAGCAAAATCAGCGCAATCTTGAAGCATAGAAGAACCTCCGACAAGAACGGGACTCCATGGCGAATACCCTCTAGCAGTCTGAGATTAGCATCTTCAGTAAGCGATTCTCTGCCTTGTACTTCTGTAAGCTAGATATTCTGAAATTTTTAGTGTTACTAAACTCATGCGTTCCTTTACTGGAATTTTGCATCTCCTATTGGTTTGAACTAGTCGACTCCTCCTCCAAAAGAATGCATGGTCCTTGCCGGCAACTTTATCAACACCGCCATCAAGCAGGCCAAGGAAATAGCCAAGCCCCTTCCAGATCAACATCAAAGAGGTGGATTCCGTGATGAAGTTCTTGGAGATCTTGCGCCAAGCCCCCGAGCGTACTTTAAGCTGGAAAGCTTCATGTGCCCGGGTTGGCGCTGTCAATGTTCAAGGCGCACTACAAAAACACCGACATTTACACAGTGAACTCCGGTATCCCCAACGTGGACGACGATGGCCAGAAAATAGATCACAAAGCTATCTTGGCGTCGCTCGCGGGTTTTGATACCAGAGTCTCCGAGTTGGTCGACCCTAACATCTTCGTGCCCATGGAGACTATTGACGGCGATAATCAAAGCTCCTCCGAGTCCCTCAACACCGCCGACTTCGAGGAGGATGGCTGTCCTGCTGCTGATGATGTTGCGTCCAAGTCACCTGCGCCAGAGGAATGAAAAAACAATATGTAATATTTGTTTCCTCTCGAATTTGTATGCGGAAAAAACTACTTGTTAAATTAAGGCAGAAAACAATGGTTGTAATTTCCTGCTACTCAAGAACTCGTTCTAGAATGTATATATTTTTTAAGCAAGTGCTGGCTTATCCATTACTTTGGTTTTTATGCTTAACCTTTCATGAGTCGGAAGACTCATTGTCGGAACTATGCGCTCAGGCGATAATGCCCAATGGAACCGTTAATAACCTAAACACAAAATCGCCAAAAATAAGTGCCAAAAGTCACTACTCCAGAATCCACATAAAAACAACAAAGAACGTGTAGACCAGAAAACTTAAGCTAACACCCGTAGGCGGAATTTTCACAAGTGCAATCGCAAAGCTTGTGCATAAAGGTTTGATACGATCCAAAAATGAACACTAAAGGAGGTAAACGAATCAGAAATATGAGTGAACCAGAGAGATTTATTTCATTGATCATATAAGAGGTACACAATACATAAAAAATGCTGAGTGTAGAAAGGACGTTGTTGTGCTATGTTCCATGGCCGATCAATCTCCGGGTAGTCATCATCCGGGTCACGTCGCTTACGCTTATGATCCTCGTTGGGTCTATCCTTTAGCTCGTGATTGTCAACCAGGTAGTAAGACCCATTGAGTAGCGCCTTGCTTATGATGAACGGTCCTTCCCATGGCGGGGATAATTTGTGTGACTTCTTCTGCTTAAGTCGGAGCACCAGGTCCCCCTCCTAAATGAGTGATGCCGAATGCGGCGAGTATGGTAGCTGCGTAGCTTCTGCTAGTAGATGGCGGACCTTTGGCATGCCAATACGCGCTCTTCCTCGAGAAGGTCCACATCTAGGCATCTGGATTCTGCAGCGTCATCTTCATCGTAGGCGGCAACTCTTGGTGCATCGTGAAGAATGTCGGAAGGCAGGATGGCTTCTGCTCCATATACCATGAATTAAGGGGTGTAGCCGGTAGATCTGTTGGGTGTAGTTCATAAACTCCACAACACAAATGGTAATTCCTCCGCCCAAGCTCCAGCTGCTCTATGCAACGGTGCTTCTAGACGTGGCTTGATTCCCTGCAGAATTAATCCATTGGCTCGCTCAACCTGACCATTGGACTGTGGGTGCGCCACAGATGCAAGGTCAACTCGGATGCCTTTCTCCCAAAAATAAGCTTCCACTTCTCCGAGTGACAAGTTGTTGTCCTTGTCGGCGATAATGCTATGTGGGATACCAAATCTCACCACTAGATCCCGGACAAACCTAAGGGCAGTTTCCCCGTTGAGATTTCTGATGGGTTTAGCTCCTATCCATTTGGTGAATTTATCAACTGCTACTAGCAGATGCGTAAACCCACATGGTGTCATCTGCAACGGACCAACCATGTCCATCCCCCAGACTACTAACGGCCAAGTTATTGGTATTGTTCTCAATTCTTCAGCTGGAACATGTGGTTGTCGGGCATAATACTGGCATCCCATGCATGTCTCAATCAGCTTGTCGGCGTCCGCCTTCGCGGTCAGCCAGTAGAATCCTTGCCGAAAAGCTTTAGTGACCAACGATCAGGGAGCGATGTGATGCCCGCAATCTCTGAGATGGATTTCATGGAGGATTTCAATACCTTCTTGCTGGGAAACACACTTAAGGTATACACCAGTGGTGCTTCTTTTGCAGAGCTGTCCATTGATTATGGTATATCCCTTTGCTCGACGTACTATTTGCCGTCTTTAGACTTCATCGTCGGGCAAAGTTCCGTGTTCGAGATATTCCATGAACGGTTTTGTCCAAGCCGGAGGGAACTTTGTCACCATGTGAACGAAAGAGTCAACTCTGTCCAGGTTGTCTATGTCTGCTCCCTTCACGGATGGTGTCCGTAGATGCTCCAAGAAAACGCCAGGTAGAATTCGTTTGCGCCCTGATCCAAGCTTAGATAGCAGATCATCCACCTCGTTTTGCTCCATAGGTACATACTTGACTTCGTAGCCCAAGAAGCTCTTAGCTATCTCGTCCACTTCGTCGTGATATGCTGCCATCATAGGGTTCTGTGCGTTCTAGGTGCCATCCACCTGCTGGGCAACCAAGTCGGAATCTCCACAATAAACTATGCACTTGATGCCAATTTCCTTGGCTACGAATAGTCCGTGAATGAGTGCTTCATACTCCACCATGTTGTTCGTAGCCTCGAAGTGGATCTGCAGAACGTAGTGTAGATTGTCCCCGGTTGGTGACTGTAGCAGTACACCAGCCCCCGAGCCGTTGAGCAACTTTGATCCATCAAAGTGCATAACCCAATATTCTAGCTCCGGCATTGGGGTAGCATCTGGCAACTCCGTCCAATATGCGATGAAATCTGCCAAGGCTTGTGACTTGATAGCGTTGCGTCTCTTGTAGGTGATCTCGAAGGAGACAAGTTCAATGCCCCACTTCGCGACCCTTCCTGTAGCATCGCTGTTGTTGATGATGTCGAAAGTGGAGTCTTGCTTACCACTGTGATAGGGTGCTCCTAGAAGTAGTGCCTCAACTTCCGAGAAGCAAGGAACACTCCATAAGATATCTTTTGGTAGTGCGGGTAACACTGCTTGGACTCCGTCAAGACCTCACTTACGTAGTAAACTAGTCGTTGAACTCCGTGCTCATAGCCTGGTTCTTTTCGCTCTACCACGACGACGATGCTGATTACACGGTTGGTGGCCGCCAAGTAAATTAAAATGGGCTCGCCAGGTTTCGGTGCTGCAAGGATAGACGTTGAGGAAAGTATCTCCTTGAGTTGCTTCAATGTTGCATCTGCCTCGTCCGTCCACGTGAATTTGTCCGCCTTCTTCAGCAACTTGTTCAGCGGCAGAGCCTTCTCTCCAAGTCGGCTGACGAACCGGCTAACTGCTGCAGCGCAACCTGTTAGCCGTTGTATGTCCTTTAGGCATGTCAGATGGTTTATGTTTAAGATGGCCTTGATTTTCTCCGGGTTGACCTCGATTCCACGCTGGGAAAAGATAAAGCCCAACAATTTGCCGCTGGGGCCCCGAAGACGTACTTCTTAGGGTTAAGCATCATGTTGTATTTCCGGGGATTATCAAAGGTTTCTTTTAAGTCGAAGATTAAGACGTTTGAATTTTTAGACATCACCGCTATATCTTCCACATAGGCGTGAACGTTCCGACCAATTTGATCATGTAGGCAATGCTGCATTGTCCGCTGGTACGTAGCACCTGCGTTTTTCAGCCCAAAGGGCATCGTGACATAGCAGAACGTGCCATAGGGTGTAGTGAACGAAGTGGCCAATTGGTCCGACTTCCTCATCTTGATCTGGTGGTATCCTGAGTATGCATCGAGAAAACACAAAAGCTCCAAGCCAGTCGTCGAGTCAATGACTTGGTCAATGCGAGGAAAAGCAAACGGATCTTTGGGACATGCTGTGTTCAAGCCGGTGTAATCAACGCACATTCTTAAATCTTCGGTTCCCTTTTTGGGGACAAGTACAGGATTGGCCACCCATCGTGTGTGAAGGACTTCTTGGATAAAACTAGCCTTAAGTAACCTAGCTATCTCTTTGCCTATGGCGCATCTCTTCTCATCTCCAAAGTGTCGTAGAGGTTGTTTAAATGGTTTACATTTTGGATCAATATTCAAGCTGTGCTCGGCAAGTTCCCTAGGTATACCTTTCATGTCGGCAGGTTGCCAGGAAAAGATGTCCCTGTTCTCACGGAGGAACTCGACGAGCGCGCGTTCCTATTTAGGGTCCAGGTTCGTCCCGATGGCGGTGGTCTTGGAGGCATCACCTACCACAAGTTCCACCGGCTTGGTCTCGATGGCGGCCTTGAATGCTGGGGCGGAGTCAGAAAGCTGTTTCTTCGACGCGGGCATCTCTGAGGCATCGACCTTTCTCTGGATCTCCTTTAATTCTTTGATGTAGAGGACAACTTCTGCAAAGGCTGCTTCTCCAATCTCACAGTCCCTTGCCTTGGTAAAGCTTCCGGATACGATGATGACACCGTTTGGTCCGGGTATCTTGAGCTTGTTATAGACGAAGCATGGCTTGTCCATGAAGGTGTGGAATATGTCGCGACCGAATATGACATGGCACACGCTCTTGAAGGGGACCATATCAAAGTTCATGCGTTCTTGGCGGTAATTATTGACGTCACCAAAAGCGACCTGAAGTGTGATGCACCCAAGGGACCGAGCCTCCCGACCAGGAACTACGCCATGGAAGATGGTGCTGGTCTGCCTTAGGTTTGCCTCCGTCAAGTTCATCTTGTGCAGTGTATCTAGGTACATGATGTTGATGCTGCTTCCACTATCCACCATACATTTTGTGAACTCATTGCCGTCAATCAGGGCGTTGATGATCATGGCGTATTGGTTCTCCGTAGGGATGAGGTCTGGGTGATCCTTCGTGTCCCAAGTGATTGGAATCTCCTACCAATGCAGGTATTGGGGAACTGAGGGTAGAGTGGCCATCAGTATCCTCATGGAGGTCTTATGTTGTCGGACGATGGGGGTGCCAAGGAAAGTGTGGAAAACTGCCACCTTTTTCTCGAAGGGGTTCTTGCCCTTGCCATCTCTCTTGGCGGCATGCTTGGGGTCAACGTCCTCATCCATGTCACTTGAATCCTAGGACTCCTCCTCCTTCTTCTTCCCCTTGCCCTTGCCTCGCGGTATGTTCTTCCGACTTCGCTTTTAGCCGGACTCCGGGTCCTCCTTGAGGTCGTTGACGAACTTGCAATGGCGATTGGTGTGTGTGGCCTTTCTGTTGGCGTCGAGGTGTACAAGGCACGGCATATCGCCGTACTCCTTGTAGGTTTGCGGAATGCGGAGCACTGCCGAGGTTGTTTCACTACCTCGCTGCTGCCCGCGACCAGCCCCCATCCTCGGCCATGTTGTCCACTGTCACCTCGTCCTGCAAAAGTCATGGCGACCATGTCGGAGGTTTGCTTTTCTTCTGGTGGGCTCTTCCGCTTGGTGCTGCTATTCCTCCGAACTTGAGTTGGAACGACAGTTGCCGGTAGGGAGCCGCGAGCGTCGTCATCGGCGGCCGCGAACTCACTAGCCAGCTGGATTATATGGTTGAGATCCAGCTGGTGGTTGTCCTGCAAGCGCTTCAACGTATGTCAGAGCAACATACCTCTTCCCAAACCATCGATGAAGGCGGACATGGCGGTTTGTGTGTGCACTCCTGCGCAGAAATTCTTCATATCCAGCCAGCGGGAGAGGTAGGCGCGAGATGATTCGTCTTTCTTCTGCACGCACCGTTGTAGGTCGCCAACAGTACAGGGACGCTTGTACGTACCCTCAAAGTTCTTGGTGAACGCTTCTTGCATGTCCAGCCAGTTGCAGATAGATTTCTCTGGCAAGTCGTCAATCCATTATCGGGTCGTGCCCGCCAGCATCAATGGGAGGTACTCGATGGCAACGTTGGGGTCCCCCCCGGTCTCCACCGTGTTGCCGTAATCCTACAACCGCTTGGCGGTGCTGTTATAGGGCTTGATGGTCTTGTCAATCCAGAAACCCTTGGGGTAAGCTGCGGTTCATATTACAGGTCCAAAGCAGCGTGGTCCGAGGTATGCTCCATCCCGGGCCTCGTGGATCTTGTCCAAACATGATCGTGCGTCATATGGCTCCGGGCTTCTTTTCTTCTTTTTGCCATCAGGGGATGGGCTGCGTGAACGACGCGGGCCTCCTCCGCCATGTTGGCTGCTGGGTGGCGACGGAGGCGGAGGTGGCGGTGGGTTAGCCTTCTTGCTGTTACCCTCCTGCGATGCCTCACGCTTGTCGCGGTTGCTTGTCGGACGCGGTGGGTCATGGCGTGACCTGTTCTTGTGTCCTTGGCTGTGCTCCCCATCATGATGGGCCTGCTCCGTGTTGTCACGGATGATGATGCCGTGTTGCTTAGGTGGAGGCATGTTCATATGATGGTGAGCCTTGGAGTCTTCGCGATGTCGGGGAGAGCGGGGCGATGGAGATGGGCGACGAGGTTGGGCCTTGCCTCCATGGTCGGAGGATATGGGGATAGCATCTTTCCTACTGCGCGCATCCCTCCGTCTTTGTTCTGACGAACCCGTCTAGGACCTGACATCAAGAGGAGATCTGTCCATTGGCGGCTTATGCCGGCTAGACTGGCAAAACGCTGGGTCAGACTCAAGCCTCTGAGAGGTGGCCTTTTCCCGTTGTTTCACCGCATTGGCCACTAGGTCATAGACCTGGTTTACCGCTTCGAGTGATCTATCCTGCTCAGGAAGGGTCTTGGCAACGGCGAGGTTAAGAATAGGGGTGGGCATCACCTGCCTGCCTTAACTGTCAATGTATGGCTTGGCCTGTGCCAGTTTCGAGGGATCCCATCCTAGGTTTCGCCGTACACCAGGATCGTTGATGACGCGAGCCGGAGCTTTCTTAGCCTTCTGTTGTTGTAGCAGAGTCTTGTACTCGGCCTCCATTTCTCTAGCTTTCTCTATTGACTTCTGCGTGTTGGCCAGATCTCGATCTAGCTTTGCTCCTTGCTCCGCGATGGCCTGCGCTTCCTCCAGCAGCTGCTGGAGCTTCTCGTCAAGCTGGACTACATTGCGAATATGAGCCACGGTCATAGGCTTGACAAGGAGATTAACGTACATCACTCTATCAGCTGGAGTGACTTGGGCAGCAGTAGGCGTTGATGCCGGAGGCGGCGGGTTTGCGGTGTTGTTGTTGCTCGGACCGGTGCCGAGTTCCGGCGGCTGCTGCGCTGGGTTAGGCGGAGGGGGCATGACCTTTGCGCGATCATTGTTGGCAGAAACAGGTGGTCCCTTCCCTTTGTCCAGCGCTGTAGGCGGAGCTCTTCCGGGTTGATCTTCATCCATCGCCGTCCCAATGGTGACGAACACCTCTCGGGACGTGACAACGTTGTTGGCATGTTTGTCGCTTGTAATCCTCCTCCATCTCCGGCATGGCGGAGTCTAGCTCCTCTGGGCTGAAGTCTATCTCCTCTGAGTCAGTGCTAATATCGGCGTAGAGCGCGTCAAGCACGAAGTCGGAGGGTGTCGGGGCTTCCTCGATGACGGGGGGTGGAGGTGCAACAGCAGCGACGACGACTGGAGGTGGTGGCCCCGCTGCTGCGATGACGAGCGAAGGCGGTGGTGGCGGTGGCTGAGGCGGAGGGGCTCCACCAACGAGCGCAATTTCTATCTGAGCTTCCTCCTCAGCCTCCGCATATCTGTTGACGGTGTTCACCATGCTTTCGAAAGTGAGGCGTCCTGAAGCCTGCTGCCGCCTTAGTGTACGCCGGAGAAACGTACCTTGGTCCAGTCCTTCCACAAAGTGATACATAGCATCATCATTGGGGTAGTGAGCCAGGTCGGCCCGTATATGGAGCGACCTAGCGAGGTAATCGCGGGGGTTTTTGCCCTCTCTCTGAACACAACGCGCCATATCGAAGATGATAACCACACCGACGAACTTGGATCTCTGATGTCTAGACGCACGGGCGAAGCCGGTGGATTTGCAACGATCTTCCACCGCTATATCCAGCACAGGGGCGGTTTGGGTGGGCCTTTAATTTTTCTGATCTTTGCCGGAAAACTCAGAGGAGAGATCTAACATTGATCCTTCCGCAAACATATCCTGCCCGTAGGCGGTCCGTGCGGGTCTTGATGCTCCTCCGACTCCTAGGAAACTAGTGTCCGAGTCGGTTTCGCTGATGAAGAGGTGGATATCTCCGATGGGGACGACCAAGCACCGTGTAGGGTTCGTCTTCGCCGGGATCCAGAACTCGTCGAGAGGGATGATCGGAATGTTGCCGGAGAAGATAACACGACCGATGGCTACGGTTTTGCCGATTCCCGCGAAGATCTTGGTCCTCGCCCACTGAAGAGCCTGGAGCGCCTCTTGCCCCACGGTGTGCGCCAACTGTCGTGGTATTGGCGACGAGTATGCCATGGAGGGGTCCTCACAGTGCGTGTTTAGAGATGTGGGGGAAGGTGGACGGTTGACGGGTACGAGGTTACACAGCTTACCCAGGTTCAGATCCCACAACGGTGGCGGAATCCTACTCCTGCTATAAATCACTATAAGGGCAATACGCCGAGTTACAGGGATTGGTTCGCTGTGCGAGGTGACTAGAGAGTCTAAGTTATCTTTGTGACTTGTGCCCTAAAGGCTCCCATAGGCCCGACTTATATAGTCGACAGGTCCTAGGGTTACAGGGAAAAGTCCTAGCTGGACAGGTTACAGAGTCCTACACTGCATACAACTAGTCTAGCGTGTCTTGCACTCCAAGGCTCTGGGTATTTTGGCGACTCCTCCGTAGCCTTCCTTTATCCGGCATGGGCCTCCCTTCTGGATCCATCTAACTGAGTCGCCCAGCAAGCCATAGGCCATGCTACCAACTGTGGGCCACCCGGGTTATCCGTATAGGAGACATGCTATGAGGATACCCATATAGCATATCCCCAACATTATTCATGATCTTTGTTTGTAGCCTTTCATGTTGCATGCATAGTTACTATGTCCTAAATTAGAACTCCATCTTGCATGCACATGTTTAGAGTTCTTTGTTCCCAGCTTTCAATGCTTGCAAATGGTTTGATCTTGGTTTTGATGGTGCATGTCACCTCAAAAATTATTCTTTTTATCACTTACCTACTTGAGGACAAGCAGGAGTTAATCTTGGGGATGCTTGATACGTCGGAAACGTATCTATAATTTTTGATGCTCCATGCTTGTTTAGTATATACTTTGCTTTGTCTACACTTTGAGGTGTTTTTATATCTTTTCTGGAACTAACCTATTAACAAGTTGCCACAGTGCCAGTTTCCTGTTTTCTTCTGTTTTTGGTTCTAGAAAGGCAGAAAATCAATATTCCCGGAATTGGACAGGACAAAAGCCAAAGTCAATATTTTACCGTGGGATACACGAATCCAGAATACGAGACGGAGAAGCAAACCAGGGCGACCAAACACCCCCTAGGCGTGGCCAGGGGTGGGCCCGCGCCTGGGCAGGGTGTGGCCCCCTGGTCGCCTCCCGGCCTCGCCTCTTCGCCTATAAGAAGCCCCCAATGCAGAAACCCTAAGTACCCGATCAAAATTCCACAAAACCTTCTGTAGCCGCGTCCAACATCGTCCCTAGATCGGGGGGATCTAAAGTTCTTCTCGGCACCTTGCCGGAGGGGAAATCATCCCGGAGGTCTTCTCTCTAGTATGATGCGTATGGGTCCATGTAGTAGCTAGATGGTTGTATCTCCTCCTTGTGGTTTCATGCATATATCTTGTGAGCTCCGTTCATGATCAAGATCTAATCTATTTGTAATCATGCATGTTGTGTTTGCGGGGATCCGATGGATATTGAGATTACTATGTAAGATTGATTAATGGTTTTGTCTATTTGATACTATCATGTCTGTGTTGTTTGTGATCTTGCATGCTATCCGTTGTTAGTAGCTATCTTGGCCGAGTAGTTGCTAATGACTCCAAGAGGGGGTATTTATGCTCGATAGTGGTTTCATGCCTCTAGTTTCCAAGGGAAGTGACAGAAATCTCTTCGGTTGTAGATGTGACGTTGCTACTAGGGAGAAAACAACGGTCTCTTGATCATGGAACAAGTGGATTATTTACCTTACACACTTTGCTTAAAGCAGTTGTCCGTTGCTTGCAACTTAATACTGGAGGGGGTTCGGATGATAACCTGAAGGTGGACTTCTAGTCATAGATGCAGTTGGATGGCGGTCTATGTATACTGTTGTATTGCCCAATGGAATCTCATAGGATCTTTTGTCTGGTATTGCATTTTTTTGCCTTGCTCAGTTCCTGTCAATTGCCCTGTTGTAATTTGTTTACCCTTCATGCATGTTGTTTATCTAAGGAGAGCACCTCTAGTGAACTATGGACCCTGGTCCTATCTTTACCATTGATACATCTTCCACTGTTACTTGTTTACTTGCTGCAAACCATTACCTTCCGCACAATACGTTTAATCCTTTGTTATAGCAACCGGTGAGATTGACAACCTCACTATTAGTTGGGGAAAAGTCTTGAGTTTGTGTTGTGCAGGTCTCCACATTGCTTGCAACACCCGTGTGACGTTTCCTTCCTCCTACTGGTTCGATAACCTCGGTTTCTTACTAAGGGAAGACTTGCTGTTGTGCTGCTTCACACCTTGCTCTTGGGGTTCCCAACAGGCTCCACATCAACTGAGCCATCAGCGCGCCGTGGTGGTTTGGGAGAAGGAGAGGGAGCGATGAAAGTGTGCAATTTTCCCTCTGATTTCTGTCGTGGTTGTGGGACGAAGGAACCATTTGTGTGTTCGTGGGGAGCCGGTTTTTTCCTTTGTGTTACGTGATCGTTCGATGGAAAAGACGTCGGGTTTTTTGTGCACAAGAGCGGGACGACCTTCCAACCATCACACCATCAAGACAGCACGTACGGATTTAATACAGTAGAGATTTCCGTGATTATGGACATCCTGATTATTGGTGCCTAATTTTTGTCCTTAATTGTTGATTGATTGTTGTTTTCCTTCCATATTTCTCCTTGGATTGATTGGATGGTGTTGATTCTCCCAATGTTTGGTGGAAATGTTTGACGGTTGAGATCTTTCTAACATTTGACCCCCAAAGTGAGCCACCAACTCGAATTTAATAGTAAAGATAAGGCACGTGGCCTGGCTTTATAAATAAAGCCCTAGAGGACCAAGGTTTAACAAGATACACTTCAACTGGCCAAGCCAACATAAACACCATAGAAAAAGTTTAACGACTACACAATACAAAATGGCAGGAGCACAACTCAACATACAGAAGTCTAGGGGGGACAGGAGGCCTAGCCAAAGAGGAAGGCTAATAAGCAGGCATCAGGAGTCCATCTACTCCTCCGCCACGGAACGCAGCTCTGAGATCTTGTGTATGATGGCCTCAATCAAGGATACCATTGTCGTGGTATTGCCGACGAGTACGCCATGGAGGGGTCCTCACAGAGCGTGTTTAGAGAGTGGGATAAGGCGGAAGGTTGGAGAGTATGAGGTGACACAACTTACCCAGGTTCAGATCCCACGACGATGGCGGAATCCTACTCCTGCTATAAATCACTATAATGGCAATACGCCGGGTTACAGGGATCGGTTCGCTGTGCGCTATATGAGTTGTGTCGTTCCCTAAAGGATCCTCTAGGTCCAGCTTATATAGTCTCCAGATCCTAGGGTTACAGGGAAAGTCCTAGCCGGACAGGTTACAAAGTCCTACACGGTATACAACTAGTCTAACGTGTCTTGCACTCCAAGGCTCCGGGTACGCCGATGACTCCACCGTAGCCTTACTTCATCCGGCATGGGCCTCCCTTCTGGATCCATCTAACTGGGCCGCCCAGCAGGCCATAGGCCTTGCTACCAACTGTGGGCCACCCGGGTTATCCGGATTAGAGACATGCAATGGTGATACCCATTTAGCATATCCCCAATAGTAGCCCCCGGAGAACTCCCAGATCTTGCGTTGTCTTGCCTCTTCAAGTTGAATGCTTCGTCCAGATGAATGTCGGCAAATCATCATGCAATATCCTGTAGTCCTCCCAAGAACCATGCGATATTCTCCGTCTTCGATACATAAGTGGGATAATCACTAAGCTTTCTATCATACTCTTCTCTTAGCCGGAAGGGATCCGTCCATGCCGTAATCTTCAGATGGGATTGTTCACCCGCCTGTGTTAGTAGGGTGTCATAGACCATAGGTCAGCGAAGCCTCGTAACTCACACATGCACAGAACATAATCATAGCCGTTTTTCCCACGTGAAGGATATGAAATGTTGGCGGCGACGGTGGGAACGTGGCGAAATTTCCGCACACGCGCTATCCACGCATCAACCGTTGGATCAACTTGCATGAATATTGGCACCGACTACTATATATTATAACTGCGGTGACATTTATCTTTTCACTTCATTCTTCCCCATGTCATATTCTTCCTCCAGCCAAACCTCTCGTTGATCTCCTCGCACACACAGAGAAAACCCTAATCTTTTTCCAATCTCTAGTCACCTTCCATCCACCCCATGGCGAGCAGCAGAAGCGCACCATCGATGGCGGCATCCAGCGAGGCTACGGCCAGGCCATATGGCTCTGTTCACGTCCCACTGGAGGGCGTGGTGGTGCCGCGCAGTGTGGTGGTTGAGTCCACCGGCGACAACCAAATTCCAGCGGCGCTCGAGCCGTTGGAGGAGGAAGTTGATTCTCGTAAGGGGGAGTGGCGAGGCTCGGACATCTCCGAGAGAGAGACATCAAGGAAATGCTCGCCGAAGGGTACCTACCCGCGACCGAGGGCCTGGTCTGGCAGGCGGAGCCGGCCGGCGAGGTCTTCCCTTCTCTCCAAGATGGAGAAAAGGTATACCTCAAGGCCCAGTTTGTGTGCGGTGTCTCCCTCCCAATTTCCGACTTCTTCATCCAAGTCCTCAAACACTTCCGGGTTCAACCTCGTAACCTTTCTCTGAATATTACCCTCGCACTTAGCAACTACGCGACGTTATGCGAGGGTTACCTAGGAATTAGGCCTAGGTTAGATCTGTTCATCTTTTTATTCACCTTGAAGAGGGAAGACGGAGTGAGCAAGGAGGAGCTCAGAAATTGTGGAAATATTAGCTTCAAGATCAGGCTTGGCCGACGGTTCCCTGACATCGTGGGACACGAGTCCTACAAAAACTGGCAAAGGACGTACTTCTACGGCCCCGATATCCCTCTTGCTGGTCGAGAAACATCGTACCCAGACTTTGTTGACGGGGCCGTCGCTGAAGCCCTGACATGGAGATCAGAAGCCCTTCTCCCCTCGGACAATGAAGCCTCTTGTGCCATAAGGCGGATTGATTGGTTCGTAGAGACAGGTCTGGCCGGCTTGGACCTAGCCATGTGTTGGTTCATCAGGCGGATCCAACCTCTGCAGCACCACGCAAAGCTTATGCACCAGTGCACCAAGGATAGGAAAGATAGCCTCCGAATCTTCGAGGACAACTTCTCCAGTGACTCTGTCAAGCTTCGCCTCAAAGACATAGTCAACCTGAAGGATCGAAAGCGTGGCTTCGCCATCACCTACAACATGTTCAAGGGCGGCAGGTGCCCAAAGTTACTTGTCCATTTTCCGTGTATGACATATTCTCTAGTTCTTTCGTCTTGCATATACATGCACCTAACACTTAGGATTCACGAAACATCTTGGGGTTCTTTTTTTAGGGTGAAACAGTAGGGAAATCCCCCACTGCAATTTTTATAATCATAAAGAGATACATATGTACATATTTACAAGTTCAAACCCACCTTAGAGAGGGAAACATTACAAGGCTAGCTATCTCCTATCCAAATGAGTGTTGATCCAGGCTTTCAAGTCCTGGTAATATTTTTTCTTAATTCTAAACAGAAACCATCTTAATTCTTGGGATACTATAGCCTTCCATTCTCCAAGAGAAGAATGCCTGTTATTGAAGATTTCATTATTTCTACAAATCCAGATGCCCTAGGGTCCCAAGATAATTATTTCCATTGCAAAGGGAACATTCAATTTGGACTTTATGTGTGCCAAGGCCTCATTTAGATTTAAGTCAATATTTCTGGAAGGGCAGATTTCATCCCAGCATGCTTTTGCAAAACTACAATCCCAGAATAAATGAATCAAAGTTTCCTCAGCAGGGCAACCAGAAGTCACACAATTATAGGAGGGCAGTGAACACTTTTTTATTTTCAACAAGTTCCTAGTATTCAGTCTATCAATGAGAAGCATCCAGAAGAAGAACTTGTGCTTTTGCTGACAAGAATACTTCCATAACCAAGAGAAATGGGGTGGGACTGCAATATGCCCAGAGAGGATAGTATAGGCCTTTTTGACTAAGAAGGAGTCACTTCCCCAAATGTAAATCCATTTATCTGTCTCTCTCTGTAGCCCAGGACTACTAATGTCTTGACAAATCTGCTCAAGGCAAAGATAATCAGAGTATGCTTGCTGAGACAGGGAAGAAAGAAATGGTCTTGCAAGTTGGGCATCTGGATGAACTCCTTGACAGAAATATGTGAGTTTTTTGCAAAGGATAACAGGTGAGGAAACTTATGTTGTAGAC
The DNA here is from genome assembly GCA_916181665.1 of Avena sativa. Classification (NCBI taxonomy): domain Eukaryota; kingdom Viridiplantae; phylum Streptophyta; class Magnoliopsida; order Poales; family Poaceae; genus Avena; species Avena sativa. The sequence goes on from OV702294.1 coordinate 454,749,853, forward strand.
ATTCTTCTCTCCACATATCATACCAAAAAAGAGTGGTCCTGCCATCCCCCACCGAGAATTTTGCAATTCCTTAAAAATGTCAATTAACTTCAGGTGTGTTTTCCACCAAAAAAACCCCTCCAAACACCTTCCCGGTAGCTTTCCATTGTTGTAATAGGTATTCCAGACAAGACGCACCCAAGGGATATCATTAAGATTGTAGAATTTATCCAGATTTTTCAAAATAAGAGCAGAATTTTGAACATTGGGATCAAGGACGCCCAAACCCCCTTGAGTCTTTGGTCTACAAACTTTATTCCAGGCCACTAAATCTCGTCCTCTAGCTTGGACATCAGTATTCTTTTTCCTCCACAGACAGTGTCTCATGTATTTGATCAACTGGTCCTTAATAGTAACAGGAAGCTCAAAACGGCTCATATAATAAATGGTGAGGGAGGATAAGACAGATTTCACCAGTTGTAATTTCCCTCCATAATTTAGGAAATCAGCAATACCACAGAGTCTTCTTTCAACTCGCTACACAATAGGAAAAAATGCTCCACCGTAGGCTTGTTAATGCTTAGAGGCAAGACAAGATAAGTGAAGGGAATTGATCCAGTCAGACATGACATTGTATTGGCAAAATGGCTAAGCCTGTCAAAATCCAAATTGATTGGCATCATGCTAGATTTAGAGTAGTCTACTTTGAGACCAGTGGGTAGAGCAAACGTATGAAGCAGGGCTTTAAGGCAGACCAGTTGTCTTGAATTATCTTTGAGGACCAACAAAGTGTCATCAGCATATTGGATGGCAGGGAATTCAAGACAGAAAGCACCTTCCAAAGGTGGAGACAATAGCCCTTGGTACATTGCTTTGTTGAGAATGGACTGAAGAAGATCAGCAGCAAGAACAAATAGAAGGGGATAAGGGATCCCCATGTCTTACCCCCCTTCTACAGTAGAATTTTTTCCCAGGCACTCCATTTAGAAGGACAACAGAGGATGCGGATTCAAAGATCAGATGAATCCAATTAATCCATTTCTCACCAAAACCTTTGGCTCTGAGAATATTGATGATAGTGGAATGCTCAATCTTGTCAAAAGCCTTTTCAAAGTCCAATTTAAGGATTATAATTTCTTCCTTGGACTTATGATAGTGGTAGAGAAACTCAAAGGCCCATCCTAAATATTCCTAAATAGATCTTTTCTTTAGGAAGCCATATTGATTCTTGTGGACAATCTTAAGGATAATTTTCTGGAGTCTGTTGGCTAGAATTTTGGTGATAATCTTGAAAACACTATTAAGCAGAGAAATAGGCCTGAAGTCTGCAGGTGTCAGAGGATTCTCATTTTTTGGAATAAGAGTGATGAAAGAAGCATTAATGATTTCCAAAGAAATCCTGCCATCATAGAATTCCACCATAATGTGCTTAACATCCTCCTTAATCATAGGCCAACATAGATTAATGAATTCATTATTAAAACCATCAGGACCAGGAGATTTGTCATTTGGAAGATCCTTGATCACAGCTTCAATCTCCTCATTAGTGAAAGGTTGTTCCAGAACATCTCTATCTTCAAAGGTCAAACTTTCACCAAAAAGCTCACTGAGATTAAAATGCATTTCAGGTTTATCAGAAGTGCCCATTCTATCTTTAAAGGCATGCCAAATAAGATCAGCTTTGTCAGAGTGCTCTTGAATCTCCTCATTGTTTCCATTTTTAAGCATGGAGATATAATTATGTCTAAATCTGATGGTGGCTTTTGAGTGAAAGAATTTGGTATTTTCATCACCAAGTTGGACCCACTTAACTTTTCCTCTTTGCTTCCAATAGGAATTCTGATCTTGGAGTACTGAAATTACATGAGTTTTCAACAATTCTCTGAGGTTCCACTCCAGAACAGTAAGAGTTCTCATTTCTTCCAAGACATCCAAAAGTTCAATAGTTGCATTAACATTGCTAATTTGAGATTTCAAACAGGGCAAATTTTTTCCCCAAAGCTTCAACCCTCTTCTGACATTTTTTAGTTTAGCATTAATTCTCTTAGAAGGGTCAAGGAATCCAACTGGAATGTTCCAAGCATTTTGAACAATTGCTTTAAAATCACTATGTTGCATCCAGTAGTTCTCAAATCTGAAGACCTGAGCTTTTGGGATCTTTGTGCCAATAGAGATGACACAGGGCAAATGATCAGATGTGGGCTTGGAGAGAGGGAAAACAAAAGATGAAGGATAATTCTGAGTCTAGGAGGCAGAAGTAAAAAACCAATCTAATCTCTCTAGAAGAGGAGCCTTTTGCATGTTGCTCTAGGTAAATTTCCTTCCTTTAAGGGATAACTCAATGAGCCCCAAATTGCAGATGGCCTCATTAAAGAGAAGCATGCCATTAACATCCCCTTGCCTATTTCTATCTGAGGGTTTTCTTTTGAGGTTAAAATCCCCCACAATAAGCCAATCCATATCATCAGGCATATCAATATTGGTAAACCATTCCAAAATGCTTTTTTCTCAGGCAAACAGGGACCATAAACATTGGTGAGAATCCAAACCTCCTTTGACAGAAGAGATATCAGGGTAATGGAAATGGAAAACTCATTTTGAAAAGATAGTTGTCCAGAGAAGAGTGAACTATTCCAAATGATAATCAGGCCTCCAGAAGCCCCAATGGAAGGCAGAAATTCAAATTTGTCACATTTTGAAGGACGGAATTTTTTGAGGTAAGTAATATCAAACTCCTCCCTTTTGGTTTCCTAAAGAAAAATATTGTCACATTTAGACTCGTCAATCTTATTTCTAAGAGATACCCATTTTTCAGAGTTTATGCCCCTAATATTCCAATTCAAGATCTTCCATTTTCTTTTGTTATCCATAAAAAACCATAGTGTAGGAGTGAGTTTGGGGTGATAAAACCAATGCAACCACCCAGTAAGAATGACCAGGAACACATAAGCAGATGACAATCCATAATTCAATCACACAGACAAGGTCCACAGCACAAGTCACAGCTTGCAGCAAACTAGGCAAGGAAATTCTATTACATGTCCCAATATAAGGAACCAAAAAGGTTCCAACAAAAGAGGTTTTGTGACACATTGGACACTTATTTAGGGGACTTCTTCTTGGATTGCTGTCCACAGGTACCAGCATCGCCAGGCTTCTTCTTGCCTCCCAAACTTAAACTTGAGGTGCCATTTCCTTTATTGGTGCCCTTGGCAGGAGCCTTGATGGTAATCTCAGTGGATTGTCCTTTCTTGAGCAGCCTTTTGTACAGTTCTCCTTCTTTGACCTTGCAGAAACAAGCAGCAAGGTTTTTAACCACTTTAGGATTTAAGCATGGAGGAGAAGCCTACAAGTAAGACAGTCTAGAATTGTGCAATTAATATGACTTCTGAAACCCCCATTCAATTCCACAATTCTAGGACTTCTTCTCACCTCAGTTTCACCAGGGGTTCCTTGCCCTTCCTTTCCTTTGAAGGTGTAGAGGAGTACCAGCAGACTTCTTGGAATCAATGCCCAGGCAAGAAGGATCCATCTGAGAAAAGCTTTCATTAGGGATGATGAAAGAGATGGTATTCTCCTCAGAAATAGGCTCTTATAATTTCCCAGAGAGGGTGAAAGGATACAGATGTCGTCTAGAGGGGGGTGAATAGGCGATTAAAACTTTTCCAAGAGTGGCTCGATAAAGGCGGAATTAAACTAGCGTTAACTTTGTCAAACACAACCTAGAACAACTAGGGTTCACCTATGTGCACCAACAACTTATGCTAAGCAATACAAGCAACAATGTGATAGCAAGATATTGATTACTTCAAGCACGAAGGCCATCACAATGTAAAGTGCATAAGTAAAGAGCTCGGGTATAGAGATAACCGAGGCACACGGGGACGACAATATTTTACCGAGTTCCTCCCAACATGGAGTACGTCTCGTTTGGAGAGGGGGTGGTATCAAACCACCAACGCGACAAAAGTCCTCCCTTATTCTCCGGTGAATCTCACCCCAATGGGATCGATCCATGCTTCCACTATCGGTGCACTTATCGGTGGCAACTGGAACCTCTCACAAGGTTGGGGCACTTCTCCACAACTTAATTGGAGGCTCCCAACAAACTCCACCAAGGCCACAAAACCGTCTAGGGATCCAAGAACCCAAGAGTAAAAAGCTTCTCAACTTTCACTCACCAAATCCTCACCGAGAACTCAAACCGATGCACCAAATGCAATGGCAAGGACACAAGAAGTTCTCAAATCCTTCTCTCCCAAATTCCACCAAAGCTACAAAAGCTTATGGGGAATAAGAGGGGAAGAACAATGGAGGAAATCCAGAAAAGACTCAAGAACTAGATCCCAATATGTTCCCCTCACTTAGAGGAGAGATTGATTGGTGGGATTGTATATCTAGATCTCCTCTTTCAAATCCCTCAAGAATATGAAAGAATCATAGAGGGATTGAGAGGAAGCAAGCTCAAGAAGGTCAACAATGGAGGGGAAACCTTGCAAGATTAGTTCAGGAACCACCCCACAAGAAGGCCCCTTATATAGGTCCCTCCAAAATCCAACTGTTGCAGCCCAAAAACGTGATTCCCGGTACTACCGGACTTTTCCCGGTACTACCGGAAATTCCCTGGGGTTCCTGGGGCGCCAAACGCATTTTTCTCTATGCTCCCCGGTACCAAAAAGAGGTACTATTGGATCATGGTCCGGTACTACTGGTCATCACAGAACGAAAACAGCCATAACTTTTGCATCCGGACTCCAATTTCGATGATCTTGGGCTCGTTTCGAAGAGGACAACAACCTCTACAAGATTATGCAAAGAAACATCATAGTCCAGCAAGGGAGGATATATCCAAATGACGAAAGGTTTAACCTCTCTCAAAAAGAAGAACCAATAAAACCTCCAACGTCGAAAACGTAATAGAAAATGCATATGAAATCCGTTTTCGATGAACTAGAACTTGTAATGGAGATTAACACAAGTTCTAAATCCTCACATGAGTAAGAACCAAATAATGCAAGGTTTTACCTATCTCTAAAATACAAACCGGTAAAACCTCCAAGATCAAAACCTTCTGCCGCGCTAGGTACTGAAATGCGGTACTACCGCTTTTTGGTACCTAGCCCGGCAGTGGCTTTTGGCAACTTTTCAAAAACCTTCTGCCGTGCTAGGTATTAAATGCGGTACTACTGCTTTTTGGTACCTAGCTCGGTATTGGCTTTTGGAAACTTGCCAAAACCTTCTTCCGCGCTAGGTACTAAAATGCGGTACTACCGCTTTTTGGTACCCAGGATATAAGACTAGCAGATATTCAAACGGCTATAACTTTTGATTGGTAACTCCGATCGACCCGGTTCCAATTGCGTTGGAAAGAGGACGACATGAGATTCCCTATAAAAGGTGAAAATATTGGTTATCACCAAGTGAGAATGTATCAAGTATAGAATGTGAGATACCTCACTTGGTGAGAAATCGAAAAACCGCATAGATCAAAATTGCAATAAGATATAAAAGAGGGATCCGATTTTGATGAACAAGATCTTGTTATGAAGATTACCACAAGCTCTATATCCTCACATGGATAAGACCAAATAACAACCAAATACGATGAGGCAAGTATGCAAAGGTTTTAGCTCTCTCCGAATGATGTGATCGAGTTACTCATTCGAGAGCCCCTCTTGATAGTACGAATATCTATCCTAAACCTGGTCTCCCACTAACAATATGAGACAAGCAAAAGGGAAAACCTATCAAGATTATACCTTTGCCTTGAGAATTCCACTTGAGCTCGATGTAGACGATCTTGCCCTTCTCAAGATGGAAAGCCTTTCTTAATTCCTCATCATCGATCCATGATCACCAAGGATGGAAAGCATCAAACATGAGATATTCTGTATATGGCGAATATTGAGCTTGCAAAACATATCTTCTTCGCATTTCATCGACCTTGAAGCCAACAAATGATCCAAGCGATGCCAATGGACAAATCCTACAAGTACAACTTAATACACACATTAGTCCATAAAGATTGTCATTAATTACCAAAACCACACATGGGGGCCCACATGTTCTTTCAATCTCCCCAATTTTGGTAATTGATGACAATCCCTTTAAGAGGTTTTATATAAGGAATTTTAATGAACAAAATGGTAACACCAATATCAAATACTACATAAGTTAGTTATATTGGTACCACCACCAAATATAGAGCAAACTCCCCCACAATCTATGCATGTGTGATGAACTTGAATTTCATTGCATATATTGCCAATCATTATCATTGGTGGAGTTTCCTCTAGATATACCACATGCTAAGAAACAACAAATATGCAAGAGCATGAAAGGAAAATGCTTAGAAACAAACTCAAATCATAAACCATTTCCCTTAAACCCTTTAAACTTCTCCCCCATTGGCATCGATTGCCGAAATGGGTGACAAGTTATAGAAGGCAAATATAGTACTATTTCCTCCAAATATGTGCCTTCGAACATATCCAATGATGAATACTTGGGAGGGAGTAGAACTATGTCAAGGACCCGAAGATTTCCAAAGGAATAAAATAAAACGACGCATCACAAATGACGCAAGCAATCACAAGATCCGAAACATCAATTGAAAACAACAAATGAGTCCAAATGGAAACAACAAGATATTATGATATGAGCAAAAGAGTGCTTTAAATAATAAATAGAGAAGCTCCCCAAGATTTGTGCACAATTCAAAATAAATGCATTAGAATACACATTGCACAAATATGGAATCCTCGCTCCCCCATAAGCATTTAAAACACAACGAATGAAAGGTCAAATAAAAGTTTAAATAAGATAGAGAAGCTCCCCAAGATTTGTGCACACTTTAGAATCATTGTATTTCACTACAAAAATGCACAAATGTGGAATCCTCACTCCTACATAAACATTTAAGGCACAATAAATGAGAAGGAAGGAAAATGAGCATTATTAAGTGAATTAGATGAGCTCCCCAAAGATAATGCACCAATTATGATAATTGCATTTGGTAACAAAGTGCATAATCATGGAATCCTCACTCATACAACTTCATTTAACAAAAGAAGGCATGAGAGAATAAATATGATATGCACAAAGTGATACTATAAATAAGATTAGGAAGCTCCCCAAGGTATGTGCAACATTAGGTTTTTGTATGTGAACACAATGTGCACAACATGGAATCATCACTTCCTCTATTTTACTTATAACACAACTTTGTGCAAATTAGCATATACCAAGGCATAAAATTTGCAAGAAACAAATGGTTGAGCAATAAGTAAGAGATAACATACTAGCAGGCTCAACCACAAGGATGTGTGAGATGCATGACAAAGCATATTATAAGATTAGTACAAGGATGATCATTGCATATCCACATAGTCTTCAATTAATGATATTGCTTAGTATGACCATACAACACACACGAAACAAGGAAGATATCAAAAAATAGAGGAGTAACATCTATCATGTGTATAAGTTTCTAAGTAGACAATCTAGTAAAGATACTGATCCACAAAGAAACATTTACACACAAAGTAGATACTTAAAATAAATAGAGCAAGATATCCAAAATGAAGTCATGACAATACCAATAAGATTATTCTTGAAAGCATGGCCAAAGGCTCAAATATATATTATTGTACATCGATGAGATTCAACAACCAACACACCCCATACATTACAACTATCACCAAGGGAAAAGGAGAAAGTTGGAATATATGGAGAAAAGCAACAAGTATCATATGGAGAAATCAACTAGCAAAATCTCACTATTGCACATGAGAGAAGTTGAGGAAAGGAAAGACAACAAAATTGCTAGATTGACATATTTGGGATTGTAGGATCATATGCATGATTTTTTTAAAGGAAGAGATTCGTTCCGGCTTCATATGAGTGTGTGTTCCATGGTTGCACGAGTGAGGAAACTCTTCTGCACTTATTTTGGGACTGTTCTTTTGCAAAAGCATGCTGGGCTGAAATTTGTCCTGTCCAAGACAATGATCTAAATCTCTTCGAGGCATTGACTAGTATTAAAAGCGGCCTAAAAGTCCCCTTTGCAATGGAAATCATTATTCTTGGGGCTTGGGGCATATGGATGTGCAAAAACAATGAAATCTTCAATAACAAGCATGCCTCCCTTGATGAATGGAGGGCTATTGTTTCTTAGGAATTAAGATGGGGCCTGTGTAGAATTAAGAAAAAGTATTACCAGGACCTCAAAGATTGGATTAGCAATAAGTTAGACAGGAGATAGTTCCTCATAGTGTTATCCCTATTTGAGGTGGCTTGAAATTTTTAAATTTTCGCTACTTGTAATTCTTTATGATTTATAAAAATTGCTGTGGGGTTTTTTACCCTGATGTTTTACCCTCAAAACTATGCATGATTTTGTATAGTCCCAATTATACGCACTCATCTCAACTCATACACATATACAATAGAGAGGTCTTTTAATACCGTGGCTAGAGATATAACAGTAAATATAATAACAAAATTCATGCCAAGATGCAACCTACAAAAGGTTGGAAGCAAGATAAATATGCATGAGAAAGAGATACTTGTTACCGAGATATAATTGGTAGGATATAGAGGATATGAATTCATTGATCATCCTATAGCTTGCCTCCAATTTTCATTAACGCACCACTTCTTCAAGATTGAGAGACAAGCATCCAATATATATCAAATACCTAAAACACATTAAAGTACAAAATGGTCCCCAAACTTATTGGGTCCAAAGTAGTTAGTGCAACTACAATACATAGGAGAGACTTCACATAAATATGTGCATATTGATATGAATTTGAATTTCATGCACAACTTAGCCGATGGGATTTGGTGGAGTTTCCCCTATATATTGGATCAAAGAAAGCAAGCATGCCATGATATAAACATATAGTAAATATGCATGCATAAAGCTTTCAAGAACCAAAAAGAAGATACAATTTGAACAAAAACACCAAGTGATTGAGATTGCACACACAAGAGTGTGACGCGACACACGATGTCCAAATTATATCAAAGAACCAATTCAACACATGAAAGATCACAAATTCAACAAATGAACTAGGCAAAAGCCAAAGAGAAAAGGATATATAAAAACACAAATGCTCAAGGATTTATCTCATTCTAAAATTGGACAAAACATGAAACAAGGAATGAGACAAAACCAACTCCCACAAAGAGCAAGGTTCCAACAAGAAACCAAACTCCCCAAACTTTTCATGATGGCACAAAATACCAAAATGAAAAGATTGAGCATCCAAGCACATAAAACTCGATATGGATCAAACAAAGAAGCATAAAAGGATTGTTCTAGATAATATAGGAGAGCTCACCCATAAGTAGTACATTATATAGAATTTTGCTTTTGAATGCAAAATGCACACAAATGAGATCATCACTACTACCTACATTAAATAAAACACAATAGGATACCAATAAAAATAAAAGGATCCAAACGTAGCAAGGAATACATGGGAGCACACAATACATTTACTTGGCCAAAGATAGGATAATATTAAGAAAAGGCCACAGTGAATATGATCAATAAATTCTACCATAAATTGAGTAGTCATTGTCCAAGGACAAGAAATATTGGGAATAATTTTCCCAATGTAGCTTGCATGGATATCCAAGATCATAGTCACAACAAGAAGCATATAACAAATATAAGAATTAAGCTTGATGCTTCGAAAGAGATTCTTGATAGCTTCCAATAGTCACACAATCACTAGTGATTAGAGTAACTTGAAGTAAATGGTTTCCATGAGGATGTAGATATCTAAATATGAGGAAACACATACCAAGAAACACTCTCACATACAAGATCCAAAATATGAGCAATAAAGGCATTCAAGCAAATTGGAACTTGTATGAGAAAATGTGTCACGTAGGAGCTAGATAATTATCAATATCAATTCTAAGTGACACAACCTCGAATATTCACATTTTCTAGGATTGTAATCTGCATTAATCATATGACTCCCCCATAATTTGATACTACCATAAAACCAACACAAGGCAACGGATCCAAATAGAGATAACATTATATAACTTAAATTTCTCATGAGAAACATACTACAAAGAGACTAGATAATATTGCAATATCAATACTAGGTGGTATTCCTCATGTACACACATTTTTAGGATTGTGGAATACCCAAGCATAACACTCCCCCAAAATGGGATAGTCCATTAATCTCTCAGAAGAGCCAAATAAGATACCAAATATAATCAAGAAAGGCTCAAACACAAGAAACACACATACATGGTGTGCCACCTAGTCATACACAAATATGCTTGATACCTCAAGATAATTAAGTGGAAACCACGACATGTACAAAAGCATGGAAGATACAAAACCAACACATGCACAAGGGGGCGAGTAACTTTCAATGTAAAGAGTTTAGCATATGTTACCGCAAGGAGGAACACTGGACATATAATAGGAGCAATATAATCCACATGACTTGTCTTGAAAAAATAATAATGAAGATCCCTCAATTCTTCATGATGTATCCAAGTCTCCAAAGCCCTCCAAAAACACCTAATGATCAAGTTTTGGCTTGTTGGTCCCCAACCAAGTTGGGTCCTAAGAGGTTAGTCACAATAGGCTTGGCAACCCAAATGGTTCTTTTCTTGACACCACATTGGGCACCAACAAACTTGGCAAACACATTGCCAACCTCATCCTTACAAAGAGAATAAGCATCATCAATAATGATAGGGTTGGATGAGGAGATACCAATAGTGCATGAGGAAGAAATGTTCCCCTTTGCATGACATATGTAGCAAGTTCTTTTCTTGCCATATTTCTTCTTAGGTGAAGCCATGACTCGAGGAAGAGCTCGAGTAGTCCTCTTAGGAAGAGGCCCATCGATGACTTGAGGTGGAGCTTGAGGCCGCTTCCCTTGTTGCTTCACACTAAGACGCTTTTTCTTCAATGGGCATGATCTAACATGGTGCCCTTCTTCCTTGCACTTGAAGCAAACAATGTTGGCCGGATTCTTGACTTGATCTTGGCCATTCTTCTTGTTGTCCTTGTGCTTCAACTTGATAGTGGAATTGTTCTTGACATTGGAGTTTAATCCAAACCCACTCTTGCCATTGGGGGGGTTTTTGCACACTCAAGATTTTGTTGAGTGCGGCCTTCCCTTGATGACCCCTTTTCAAGTCATTCTTCAAATAAGTGACTTGAGCCTTGAGCTCTTTGATTTCCTCTACATGGTTAGTTTCAACAAAAGTGCTAGAGGAAGTAGATGATACATTCGTTAGAGCAACAAGGCACGGAATGTAATTCATCACGAGATATAGCATGGTTGTGAGAGGATGAATTACAAGGACTAGCACATGGCAATATAACATTTGGAGTAGATATAGTGCTAATGTCCACATGAGGCCCACTAGATGTTACCTTTGACATGATGGCCTCATGAGCCAACTTTAGCCTACCATGGGAGACTAGGAGATCCTCATGCGAGCTTGAGAGCTTAACATGGATTTCTTCTAATTTCCCATAGTTGCTAGTTAGAAAATCAAGTTGAGCCTTTAGCTCAACATTCTCCTTTAAAATATATTCTTCACAAGAAATAGAGTTAGTAACACAAGCATCATCATTATTAGCAAGAGGTGAGGGCAACTTGGCAAGCTCTTTTGAATATGAAGCTTTAAGTTGCTCATGTGACTCGGTGAGTTTGATGAGCTCACCCTTTATGACCCTAGAGCCATTTTTGAGGTGCTCAAAATCCTCAAGGAGTTTAGCATAAGCAACTTGAGTATCTCATTTTTACTTTTGAAATCACTTGCCATCTCAAGATCTCTATCATGAGATTCCTTTACTCTAGACATCTCTAAAGCAAAGGTCTCCTTAAGAGATTCCTTAGTGGTTTGTTCCTCTTCAAGAGCTTTATTTAGGTTTGCAATTATATTAGCATACTCACGCTCAAGACTACACACTTTATCAAAGTTGTTATCATGCACCTCAATTTGTGTTTCTAACTTATGAATATGTTCTTTGCTCTTAATAGCAAAGTCCAAGATTTCAACAAAGTTAGAGAAAGGAATATCCTTTTTAACAAGGGCACGATAAACAATCTCACGCTTTTCATATAAAACATCAATATCAAGCTCTTCTTCCACATTATCCACATCCTCCTCATACAAGGGGTAATGGGTTCCAAAGTAGGAGTTACCTTTGAATCCCTAGCCATAAGGCATAGGTGGCTACCGGAAGAAGGTGAAGATGAGATTGCATTTGTGGTTTCATTCAAAACCTTATCTTGGCCCATAGAATCTTCGGTTTCCTCTACATGGTTAGCAACACAAGCACTAGAGGAAATAGAAGCATTTTTATCATGGCAACAAGACAGCACAAGCATATCATCATGAGATTTATTCAAGTGATTTCTACATGATATGCAAGGACTATCAACACTAGCATGTAAGGAGTTGTGAGTGCTAGAAGTGTTAATGTCCAAAGATAGATCATTGCAACTATATAGGGATAAAGGATTACAAATAGTAAGCACACTATCAACATTGCAATTTCTATCACCACTCACCATATCATTACCTTGTGAAAAATCACATGTTGGTGAGGTGGTAGACGATGAGAGCTCATCTTGACCGGAAGTGGAAGCAATACAATCATCCTCAATAATGTTGGACTTGCTATATTTATCTTGAAGCTTGGTCCATATATCACGAGCGCTTGAATAAGGCATGATAGAAGAAAGAACTACATTGCTCACAACATGCAAAAGAATTTTAGTATCTAGAGCATCTATATGAGAGTTCAACTTCTCCTCTAAAGATTCATTTTGGGGGTCCACGGGAGAAGAGAAACCCACATATAGATATCTCTCGATAATTGGGTGAATTTCCCGAAATAAATTAAGCATGAGAATTTTCCAAACATCATAATTTCTTCCATCGAATGTGAGTGTGTCCTTGTGCATTAATCCCCTAGCCGACATCTTTACTCTCAAGGCGGTGAATCCTAAAATGAGAGACCGGGCTATGATACCAATTGAAAGGATATAGATGTCGCCTAGAGGGGGTGAATAGGCGATTAAAACTTTTCCGAGAGTGGCTCGATAAAGGCGGAATTAAACTAGCGTTTAATTTGTCAAACACAACCTAGAACAACTAGGGTTGACCTATGTGCACCAACAACTTATGCTAAGCAATACAAGCAACAATGTGATAGCAAGATATAGATTACTTGAAGCATGAAGGCTATCACAATGTAAAGTGCATAAGTAAAGAGCTCGGGTATAGAGATAACCGAGGCACACGGGAACGACGATATTTTACCGAGTTTCTCCCAACATGGAGTACGTATCATTTGGAAAGGGGTGGTATCAAACCACCAACGCCACAAAAGGCCTCCCTTATTCTCCGGTGAATCTCATCCCAACGGGATCGATCCACGCTTCCACTATCGGGACACTTATCGGTGGCAACCAGAACCTCTCACAAGGTTGGGGCACTTCTCCACAACTTAATTGGAGGCTCAAAACAAATTCCACCAAGGCCACAAAACCGTCTAGGGTTCCAAGAACCCAAGAGTAAAAATCTTCTGAACTTTCACTCACCAAATCCTCACCGAGAACTCAAACCGATGCACCAAATGCAACGGCAAGGACACAAGAAGTGCTCAAATACTTCTCTCCCAAATTCCACCAAAGCTACAAAAACTTATGGGGGAATAAGAGAGGAAGAACAATGGAGGAAATCCATAAAAGACTCCAAGATCTAGATCCCAATATGTTCCCCTCACTTAGAGGAGAGATTGATTGGTGGGATTGTAGATATAGATCTTCTCTTTTAAATCCCTCAAGAATATGCAAAAATCATAGGAGGGATTGAGAGGAAGCAAGATCAAGAAGGTCAACAATGGAGGGGAAAACTTGCAAGATTAGTTGAGGAACCATTGTGGAAGAAGTCCCCTCATATAGGTCCCTCCAAAATCCAACCATTGCAGCCCAAAAACGTGATTCACGGTACTACCGGACTTTTTCCCGGTACTACCGGACTTTCCCGGCACTACCGTACATTCCCTGGGGTTCCTCGGGCGCCAAATGCATTTTTCTCTGTGCTCCCCGGTACCGAAAGGCGGTACTACCGGATCCCGGTACTATCGGATCCTGGTCTGGTATACTCGTCATCACAGAACGAAAACAGCCATAACTTTTGCATCCGGACTCCGATTTGGATGATCTTGGGCTCGTTTCGAAGAGGATAACAACCTCTACAAGATCATGCAAAGAAACATCATAGTACAGCAAGGGAGGATAGATCAACATGACGAAAGGTTTAACCTCTCTCAAAAAGACGAACCGATAAAACCTCTAACATCGAAAACGTAAAAGAAAATGCATATGAAATCCGTTTTCGATGAACTAGAGCTTTTCATGGAGATTAACACAAGCTCTAAATCCTCACATGAGTAAGAACCAAATAATGGAAGGTTTTACCTATCTATAAAATACAAACCGGTAAAACCTCCAAGATCAAAACCTTCTGCCGTGCTAGGTACTAAAATGCGGTACTACCGCTTTTTGGTACCTAGCCCGGCAGTGGCTTTTGGCAACTTGTCAAAAACCTTTTGCCGTGCTAGGTACTAAAATGCGGTACTACCGCTTTTTGGTACCTAGCCCGGCAGTGGCTTTTGGCAACTTGCCAAAAGCTTCTTCCGCGCTAGGTACTAAAATGCGGTACTACCACTTTTTGGTACCTAGGATATAAGACTAGCAGATATTCAAACGGCTATAACTTTTGATTGGTAACTCCGATCGACCCGATTCCAATTGCGTTGGAAAGAGGACGACATGAGATTCCCTATAAAAGGTGAAAATATTGGTTATCACCAAGCGAGAATGTATCAAATATAGTAATGTGAGATACCTCACTTGGTGAGAAATCGAAAAACCGCATAGATCAAAATCGCAATAAGATATAAAAGAGGGATCCGATTTTGATGAACAAGAGCTTGCTATGGAGATTACCACAAGCTCTATGTCCTCACATGGATAAGACCAAATAACAACCAAATACGATGATGCAAGTATGAAAAGGTTTGAGCTCTCTCCGAATGATGTGATCGAGTTACTCATTCGAGAGCCCCTCTTGATAGTACGGCTATCTATCCTAAACCCGGTCTCCCACTAACAATATGAGACAAGCAAAAGGGAAAACCTATCAAGCTTATA
Organism: Avena sativa; assembly: GCA_916181665.1. Classification (NCBI taxonomy): domain Eukaryota; kingdom Viridiplantae; phylum Streptophyta; class Magnoliopsida; order Poales; family Poaceae; genus Avena; species Avena sativa. Next base: position 454,765,056 of record OV702294.1, read on the forward strand.
CCTTTGCCTTAAGCATTCCACTTGAGCTCGATGTAGACAAACTTGCCGTTCTCAATATGGAACGCCTTTCTTAATTCCTCATCATCGATCCATGATCACCGAGGATGAAAAGCATCAAACATGAGATATTCTGTATATGGCGAATATTGAGCTTGCAAAACATATCTTCTTCGCATTTCATCGACCTTGAAGCCAACACATGCTCCAAGCAATGCCAATGGAAAAATCCTACAAGTACAACTTAATACACACATTAGTCCATAAAGATTGTCATTAATTACCAAAACCACACATGGGGGCCCACATGTTCTTTCAGAGGGAAAATAAGGAAATTTCTGGCCCAATTGAACTTTTCAGGTGTAGCAAGCATGAGGGTAATGAAATTAAACCAACTTATAGGAATGTCACACTTAAGAGAGCCCTTTGATGATGAAGTCTTGTGAAGGTCAGGAGCAAAGTAGCTTTCCCATAAATCTAACCCTTGTTGTGAGAAAGCTTGCTTTGCAGCATGAACATCTGGGATGGTAAAGAAAGTTTTTTCCATGCCAACCTAGAGATGAGCTTCATTGGGAGATAAAAGATGTTGATCTTCCAACATCCAGTTAGTATTCTCTCCAGCATCAGCACGAGTATCCATGGGACTCACAACCTTAGTTTTTTCCTCTTTCTCATCCAAATAATTCTGAAAGATGTTCTGCAGTCCTTCACCAATGCCAACCCCCTGAATATCATCATTAGCTGCATATTCCCCAACAGGTGAAGGATCGGCATTAATAGAGACATCATCGTCATAGTTCCAGTCCTGAACAATCATAGCACCAGTGAAAACACGGTTAGCATCCTGAGGGGGTAAGTTGATATTGTCCACTAGCATGTCTTCACCCAGGGCAACCACAGGGCCCGGCACAGGGGCAGTAGCAGCTTCCCACAAATTCCACCCCACATTGTTTCCACCGGGAGGAGGTGGTGGTGGAAACCAGCCACTGTCCCCATCCACCAGCCTCACCAGCTTGGGGATCTGGACGAAGGCAGCATGGCTTCCCAAGTCTACGACCCTAAGATGAAGGAAGTCACAGTTGTGTCCGACGACGAGATCATGTTGGCGCGAAAGCGGAAGAGCTCCACCTCTGACGCTTCTGGAGGATGCAAGAAAAAGAAGACGGAGGGTGGAGCCTCCAAGAGATCCACCGCCTCCCTGGAGGCGGATAAAATAAGAATGATCGGTATCTGTAAGATCCCACCTTTATAAAGGTAAAGATTCCTGTGATTGCAATGCTAGTCCCTGGATCAATTGCTAGCATCCATAGTTTAAGATGAAGTACACAGAAACAAAGGTCATTATTACATCGTCATTCCAGAGATAACAGTCTTTTACAACTCCATAGCCATAGGCTAGTACAAGAGTTTGTCATATCAATATAAATAAAAGTCTTCATCTTCATGTGCCACAGGCAAGCATGTTGAGTGTAGACTCATAACCCTAATCCTCATCAGAGTAACCTGCAACATCACAAGTTACAGCCACAGTGGGTCAATACATTGGAATTGTATTGGCAAGTGATACCTTAGTAGAATAGTAGTATCTAGCTTCTACATGAATTTGGCTAAGTGTAGCTTAGGCTTGCTTTGCTCAAAATAGGTTTTACCTATCAGTTGAAAACACTAAGTTTTTGTTTGGCAAAAACTCCCAAGGAACCACCAATAGAAAATGGTGAACCTTCACCCTTGTTCAACCACCAATTTTAAATTAGAAATTGGGATGAGGAGATTCTTGATAGCTTCCATGTCTTTATGCTCAAATTGTCCATTACCGGGGACACGTCTAAGTACTTAGTTTATTCCTTCTGTAGAGGTGGTGCACTTTCCCCACAAGACTTGATTTTCACCAAGATAGGACCTTTTAGAAGCCTTCCCTTAGACAAAAATGGACGCGCTCCAAACCTATCATCCCCTACCACCAACTGTCCATTTGGCTAAGTTATTGCAACCTATATGATCCAGGCAGAGCCCATATTGCCATGTGGCTGCACTAGAAGCTTCTTAACATTTGGCATCTCAAATCCCTTTGTTCCTGGGTGGCATTCCACAAGTGAGATACACATGGTAGACCATTAGAAAATGGGCCCTGGTAACCACTCAACCAAAAACCACCAAGCAATTACCAATCCACCCAGGTTTTTCGTTCACTTAGTTGTTTTATTAAGCAAAAACATAAGTCAAAGACTTAGCAATGTTTTTCCATAGCATGTATATATTCCACCCTTGGTTGCTACTAGCTAGTCTAAGCATGGAAATAGCAAGTATCTTAACTTAGATAAAATTCTAACAATTCTACAACTACTAGGATTTCCCAAGCATAGCATATAGATACTTAGCAAAATTTAACATGCAAGCCCTATACAAAATATTTCTAATGCATAGACAAAATATTGGGACAAAAGTATGAAGCACCACCTGCCTTGGTAGTTGGGGGAGTAACAACAATCCTCACAGTCACAATAACCACTAGCACCAAAATCTACACATAAAATGATAGCACCAAATTCACATTCCCAAATAATCAAACAAAAATATATGAATGCATGCAAATACCATGTAATGATTTTTCTAAACCAAACAAGGCAAGTAAACATTACTGATTGATATCTAAACATTTATACATCAAATAAACTTTATTTGGCCATTAAAACATTTTCCAACTAATTTTTATACACAAAATAAGCTTACAAATGTATCTGCAAAAACAACTAAGTTTATAGAAGCAATTCATTAAACAAAGTGCATGGTTGGAAATTACTCTTTATGCTGATTCCTTTGAACAACTAATAGTAAAATTTGGACGTGTGGATCAAAAGTTATGAATTTTGCAAGTTTGAACAACTAATAGTTTTAATTCTGTTTCGCGCGGATTGATCAGTACAGACCATTGGATTTAAGTGGGATCGCATGGATCAGATCAGCCCATACCTCTTTGATTAATGATTCTATCGTGGCCGTGGGATCTAGATCTAACGGGCAGCTTTGCCCTGACCAAAGTTTGGCGGCGCTGGGTCAACGGCGAGAGGCGGCGTGCTCGGTCAGTGATGGTCCGGTGGTTCTGGTAAGCAAGGGAGGGAATGGAGGGGCTTACCTTGCTCGCGGGGTCGTCGCGGTGCTCAAGGTGGCCGGAGGAGGGACAGGGGTGCACGGGATCGACGTCTATTGCTCGCCGGAGAAGCTTCGGTCAGGTACGGCTGCTCGTCGTCGTTGGCGAGGTTACAGACCACTCCTAGTCAAATGAACAGTGCCGTTAGATGCGCACAAGTCAGGTGAACATGCGAGTAACCAATATAGAGAAGGGGGCGGTCAGGAACTACCAGAGGGTGTCGCCGGAGTGGAGACAAACGGTGGCGCTTGTTGTCGTTGAGGTTGCCGATAAAGGGGAGCGCGCGCTGGCGAGTGCGAGGTACTGGCAGGTGCAGAGGATGATGGGGAACAAGCTCGTCGTGTCTGGAAGGCAAGGGGCGATGGTGTCTGGCCAGAATTTGAGTTGGAGCTTGTCGGAGCAGAGGGAGGTCCTGAGCAAATTTCGAGCAGCCTAGGGGCAGAGAGGGGTTGGCGGCTGGGAAAAGGAAGGGAGAACGCGGGCGATTAAGTACGCGAGATCAAGGGGAGAAATTACTAGCGCATTGATTCGAATTCAAGCGGGTTTAATCGACCGGAAACAGCCGGCGAGATTTGGGGAATAAGGGGTCGTGGGGTTGAGACGATGACTAGCGAGTGGGACCTGGCACTCAGCGAGAGAGAGATATACGGGGTGGGGTCCATTCATCGGCGACAACGCGGGTTAGTACCATGGTGTGAATCGTTTTCTGCGGGGGTAGAGAAGGGAAGTGGGCTGTTGGGCTAGATGCGCTAGCTGGGCTGGGTTGGGTTAGTTAGCTAGTTGGTTTTATTTTTTTTCTCTATTTCTCTTTTTCTTTTTCTGATTTGATTTTCTGGTTTGAATTTAAATGCCCATTTCAATTCTGTTTCAATTGAAATTTTCTCCAAATTTTTGTATTGTGTTTCTTGTATCCTGGGGTGTGTAAAACATCTATTCAAAATCAAATTCAATTTGGGTTTGAAAATGAAGTTTAAAACTATGCCTTAATTAAATTATTATAATAAGCATATGAATGGATTTTAATTCAGAATTTGTTTTGAAAACTTTGACTAAGCCTTAGAAACATCACTCAAACTTATGTCCATTTATTTACTGATCAAAACAGGTATTTTCTTATTAGAAGGTAGCAATAAGGCCATTGCCTTGCTTACATAAAATAATAGACCACAAATGTTTCTGTTTTTGAAAAATGATCCTAAAATAATTATAAATGCATGAATGATATGCAAAATTTGAAATCATGATTTTTGGGATGTTACAATCCCGTTGAACAAGACACCAACTATTGTGTAATCTTCTTATCATCCGACATCATCCTTTGCTCATCTTATTCATGCACTTATACTTTTGCACGTTTCAGGAAAAAGGCTAGTGTGAGTTTGAAGAAGACCTCCAAAACATCGGGAGCTTCTAAAAACATTAAAGAAATGTTTGTCCGGGTGTCTCCGCCATCGCCCCTCCTACTCCGAGCGTCCAACCTTCTGCCACACCTGCTGGTTCTCCGACAAAGGTAGTATCTGAACCTTCCGCCATGGAAGTGGACCCAACTCCTACTTAGGAGGTCCTAGATGCTACCGCGGAACTCCACGTTGCCGGTGAACAGGTGACGCGGGAAAGCACGTCCTCCAAAGTGGCTGAAGCTCCGGCTAAGGATGCCACTGGTAGCGGTAAGGCAATGATGGAAGGCGGAACTTCTGCTGAAGTGTAAGGGTCCCAACCTTTAATAAGGTAGAGTCCCCTGTGTTTACAATGCTAGTCCCTGGATCAATAGCTAGCATCCACAGTTAAGATGTAATATCAAGAAACAAAGGTCATAATACACTTTATAACCAGGAATAACATAATTTTATTACATCTTACATAGCTCATTTGGCTATTACATTACATTGCAGCAGAATATCTATAGCATGGGGTACTTCATCTTCAAAGTGCCACAGGCAGACATGTTGGTTGTAGACTTTGTAATCCTAATCAACACACTTCACTAAATCAATCAATCCTGCAACATAACAAGTTACAGCCACAAGGGTCAATACATTTGAATTGTATTGGCAAGTGATACTATGGTAGTATAGTGGAGTCTATCATCTATATGCATTTGGCTAAGTGGAGTTGAGGCTTGCATTGCTCAAAATAGATTTTCCTTATCATTTTGAAAACACTAAGTTTTTGCTTGACAAAATCATTTTTCTCAATCAAAGATTTAAGATCCTTTAACCCTTGTTCAAACCACAAGTTTTTAACTTAGAAATTTGAATGATGAGATTCTTGATTGCTTCCATGTCTTGATGCTCAAATTGTCCTTTACCAGGGACATGGCTAAGTACTTAGATTTTACACTCTGCAGAGGTGGTGCACTTTCCCCACAAGACTTGGTTTCCCAAGACAAGATCTTTCAGAAGCCTTCCCTTAGACCAAAATGGACGCGCTCCAACCTATCAAACTCTACCACCAACTGTCCATATGGCTAAGTTCTTGCAACCTATATGATCCAGGCAGAGCCCATAATGCCAAGTAGTTGCACTTGAAGCTTCTCAACATTTGACATCTCAAATCTCTTTGTTCCTGGGTGGCCATCCACAAGTGATATACACAAGGTCAACCATAAACATGGGCCTTGTGAACCACTCAACCAAAAACCACCAAGCAATTACCATTCCACCCAGGTGATTCATTAACTTAGTTGTTTTATTAAACAAAAACACAAGTCCTGAGACTTAGAAATTTTTCCATAGTATGAATGTATAATCCACCCTTGTTTTCTATTAGCTAGGCTAAGCTTGATAGTAGTAGTAATCTTAACTTAGGAAATGTTTCACTAAGGTTTCTTCTACTAGGTGTTCCTATAGCAAGGTTTATACTTAGCAAAATTCCATGCAAGTTTTACTTAGAGAAAATCACTAATGCATAGTGAAAGTAATGGGACAAAAAGTATGAAGCATCACTTGCCTTTTTGGTAGAGGGTATAAGTTCACTCCTTGTCCTTGCAACAATCACACTCTTCAAGTCACTACAATTCAATCAAGCAAGGCACAATCTCAATCTACCAATCAAGCAAAACATCACATAAAATCATGGAACCAAGATAATGCATGCAAGCATGCCAAGGATTGTTTTATTTGGAAAAGTGGTTCCTAATGGGTCATAAACATTTGAAAACACCTATTGATCATTCTGTAAAGTGGCAAAGTCATTTTCAAAGGGTTTCATTTCCTAAACCATTTTCAAAACAAAGTATCATTTTATGTGGTGTAAAAATATTTTACTAAGGCATTAATCTATAGGGTTCACCAAATATGTTTTCAAACCATAAAACTTTGTGTTTAGGGTCAGAGAGTTTAAAACAAAACATTTCCCAAAAGTTTTCCTTCAAAACCATTTTTAATAAATAAACCATATTTCTATTTGACTAGAAATGGTTTTAAATCAAAGAATCATTCTTTTGTTTCACCAAATACATTCTTGAAACCACAAAGTGTTTCCTATGGTCAGTAGGTTCAAATCACACCATTTTCCAAAGATTTTAACCCCAAAATCATTTTTGAACAATTTTTATAATCTAAACAAGCATACAAATGTTTCTGCAAAAACAAACATTTTTCCAGAAGCTTTTTACTAAACAAAAGGCATGGTTGGCTAGGGCTTGTTCCACTGATTCCATTGATATAAAGTTTGCAAATTTTGGACGTGTGGATCAAAAGTTACAAGGTTTTCAAATCTGCATCTAATTCAGATTCAAAGTTTGTTTTAAATCAAACCAGTGACACGCGGCGTGTTCTGATTCGTCCATACCGTTTCGGTTGGATCGACTGCTCTGGCACGTTGGATCAAGTCAGATCGTGCAGCACAGGATCACTCGTACCCCTTCGGCTAAGGATCTATCGTGATGCTTGGATCGTCATCTAACGGCTATCCTCGCATTGACCAAGCTCTGGCGGCGCAGCGACGGTGGCTGGCGGCGGCGAGGTCAGATGGTGGCGGCGCTGGTGAAACAGGAAGAGAGGGAGGATGGGAAGGTGCTTACAGTGATCGCGGTGACGCTCTGATGCTCAAGGTGCTCGTCGTTGGGCAGGAGGCGCACGGGAACGGCGGCGATTGCTCGTCGGAGACGTCGTCGGCGTCGGGCTTGCTCAGGCGTCGTCGAAGACGAGGCTACAACGCGTACTAGGGCAAACAGAAGACAAGGTCAGATGCGCACAGTCCTGGCGAAGATGCGTGCGTGAAGGAGAAGGCGCGGGGTGGTCTAGTTTACCAGGGGGAGGTCGTCGGAGAAGAACCAGACGCGGCGGCGCTCGGAGCTTGTCGAAGATGACGTTCTGGGGCGCCCGCAGTTGAACGAAAGGCACGGACAGATGCACCAGGAGGTGGGGAGTATGTGTCCATGGTTGATGAGGCAAGGGGCGGCACGGGGTCGCCGGAATTTGCACCGGAGAGTCGTCGGAGCAGTGGTAGTGTAGGGCAAAATTCTGCGGCCTGGGGGCGCGCTAAGGTGAGGTGACTGGGGGAAAATGGGGAGGGAATGCTGGCGTTTAAGCGAGTGTGGTCAGGGGGCGTTGATCATGCGGCATTGAAGCGAATTTACGCGTGCGATTATAGCCAGAAACGGCCGGCGAGGTGAGGGGAGGAACAGGTCCGCGGTTGAAGACGGTGAGCTGGCGGTGGGGTCTGCTCGTTAGCAAAAGAAAGGGAGTGGAGTTGGGGTCCACAAGTCATCGTCTGTATGGGTGCGTGATCGAGTGAAAAACGTTTCGCTGGGGGAAAAGAAAGGTGGGCTGCGAGTTGGGCCTTGCTGGGCTGCTGGTTGGGTCGAGTTCAATTCTATTTTTTCCTATTCTGAAACCTTTTTCTTTTTCTATTTCTTTTTCGGTTTTGAAATTCAAACAAACAAAACAAACAACCAATTCAAACATTCACCACACTTGTAATTGAATTTGGTTCTGTTTAACAACATAAACCAATTCCCAAAATAAAATAATATTTTTATTTGAGAGTCCATTTATAATTAAATAAAATGGACATTAGTTAATAAACCAAATGGGTTTTAATTTATTTAAAATCTCCATTTGAAATCTAAATATTTTCAAAACCAAATCAGTAGGTTTTATTTGAAAATAGAAGATACTTGGAAAAATTGTTTAAAATAAATAACATTTTTATTTTAGGGTCCATTAATAATTAAATAAAATGGACCTTAGTTATTAAATCAAATAGGATTTGTTTTATTTAAAATCTTTATATTGAAATCTAAAATAAAACCAAATCAGTAGGTTTTATTTGAGAATATAAAATACTTGGAAAACTTATTTAATATAAATAAATAAGTTTTGGTGTTTATTTAAAATGGGAAAAGCCTTTACTTAAATAAAATTGGATATTAAATCCTTATTATTTTATTTAAATAAACCTTTACTATTTTTATCAAGACAAAACATTTTATTTCAAAATATTGGCCAAGGTTTAATTTGGCTTTATAAAATAATCCTTATTTGTAAATCTACCTTTTCTTTTGAAAACTAAATCTTTTATTAAAAGATCCAAAAATAGTAATTCCACTTATTCAAAATATTTTCTTTATTAATTGTTTAACTTTTCAAATCCCTTTAGGATTTGTTTGATCAAAAAGGTTTGAAGGTTTCCAATTGGAATCAAAAAGTTTCTTCTTACCCTGAAAATCAACAAAGTTTTATTTTATTCATTTATTTTTCACATAACAAGATTTGGAAAATCTTGGGATGTGACATGAAGACGGAGCCGTTGCACCCAAGACGCCAACTGAGATTCCCAAGATTGTCTATCCGGTGCTCACACCGAGTAGCTCAGTTCTGGTTCATGGTGTTGCACCGACTTCTCCTACGTGCGGCCTTGAGGAGCTGCTCAAACAAGCAGAGATTGTCCGAGTTAATACGCTTGCTTTTAGCAAGATATATTCTGAGAGCGCCAACAACTCAATATCATCGCACTTGTAAGTTTTTCATGCCTTTTGTATTTTATATGTACTATCCCACTGTAGCCCCCGAGGATTTAGACGTAAAACCATATGTCTTTGGGTATGAATTCTCTAAGAGTGACTAAGCTAGAACCTTTGCACTATAGCCCCCAAGTATTTAGTTTGAAAGAATTATTCTGACTAGATACTTTTAGAGTAGCATACATAGTGGTTGTAAATTTCAATACTGTAGCCCCCAAGCCTCTAGTTGAAACAGAATTAGTTCCGACTAGATGCTTAAAGAAAGACTAAGCATAGTTTGGAGTTTTAAAACTCGTGTTGTACCCCCCAAGCCTCTAGGCGGATACTTATCCGGCTAGATACTCTAAGTAGACTAAGTAACTTTGTTATTTTTGCAGAATGAGAATACTCGGAGGACTGCCTCCAATGACATGTTCCACAAGAAGCGTGCGGACCTCGAAGCTAAAAAGGGTAAAACCGCCTTCTTGAAGGGACAGATCGCCAAGGGAAAGAGTCTGTTTTCTTTTCAGTTTCATGCTCAACTTGTTCTTGCATCGTTAACTTCCGACTACTCATTGTGCTCTTTCATTTCTCCAATTTGCAGAAGCTATCGCCAAGGCCAAGGATATTGTTGAGAAATCCAAGCATATACAAGAGCTGGGTAGTGAAAAAAAGATCCTAAATCAGGAGAGGGCTAACTCGCTGAAGATCCATGAATATGCATTAGCTGCCGTGCAACAATCTGCAAACACGGAGATCAACCGTCTTAAGGAGGAAATTGCAACCCTCAAGGAGCAGAACAAAGCCGCTGACGAGCAGAATATTCGTAACCTTGAGGCATACAAGACCCTCCGAAAGGAACGGGACTCCATGGCGGAAATTCTAAAGCAAGCTGAGGATAGCATCTTTGGTAAGCATTCTCCGTCTTGTACTTCTGTAAACCAGGTACTTTGGTCTTATTGTGTTGAACTCATGTACTCAAACATTTTGGTCAGAAATGCAGCTCCTATTGGTTTGACCAATAATCCTCCTCCTCCAAAGGAATGCATGGTTCTTGCTGGCAACTTCATCAGCACCGCCTTCACCCAGGCCAAAAAGATTGCCAAGCCCTTGGACATCAACATTAAGGTAGTGGACTTTGTAATGAAGTACTCGGAGATCCTGCGCCGATCCCCCGAGCGTATCGTAAGCTGGAAAGCTTCATGTACCCTGGCAGGAGCTAGGATGGCTCTAGCCATGCTCAAGGCGCACTACAACAACGCTAACGTCACCACGGTGACCTCTGGGTTGTCGAACATAGACGAATATAGACAAAAGATCGATCGTGATGCTATCTAGGCTTCGCTTGCCGGCTACGATACCAGGGTCAACCAACTGGTTGATGCGAACACCTTCGTGCCTCTTGAGGTGTAACGTCCCAGCATTAGAGCTTATAAATAAGCTGAACACATATGTTTGTATTGCATTCATGCATAGAAAATCTGAATAATTTTCGCGCTTTTGACCAAAACTTGTCAAAGTGATTGAAGCTTCTCTCAACTTGATGGGATTGCAGTAGATCATCAAGTTGACTGCGATGAGTTTCAATATGACCTTTACTAAAACCTTATTTTGGGTAAGGGAGATTTGATCTAAGGGTAGGTCAAATGTAATTAAGGTTAAACCCTAATACATTATTTAATAGTTAATATTTGATCCTTAAGTAATCATATCCCAGTATTCATTACACAACCCATGAATACCAAGTTATGAACATAACTTAAGTAATAGGAATGTAACAACTAAATCTTGATTTATCTTAATCTCATTTACTTATACCATGAGTATCATCGTAATACCTAACCTTAACTCTTTAGTGAGTTTGAGTAGGAAAGAAACCAAGTCAAGATCATTCACCATATATCATTCTTTCCATATCAATCCTTATGGAATCCTATCTCAACTGTTGTTCATCAATGTTGAGTAATCAACTATTGATTCACCAATTCTTAATCTATCAACTCTTGACCATATCACAGCATTCACTTAAGTGCCTATAAATAAGTAACTAAGAAGGGGTAAATAGTAATGCTAGATTTAGATATCATCTATAGGATGGGAGTGTTGGAAGAAAATATGATCAGTGTGATAATTGATGGAGTTAACTCACTTCTGAAATGATAGAAGAGTTATTTGGAATATATAATTATATGGTAATAAAGAATATTACAAGGATGAATCCTGGTGAAAGTTACTAGGAGTAATCCTATTGGATCAAGTAGGTATAATCAATAAATAATATCTCTTAATCCAATAGAGCTAAACAGAAGATAATTATAATACAACTGTAATGTTGTATGGATGGAAGCCTTGATTAGCCAACTGGAAACCTAAAACCATAAAGAATCAAAGGATTATAATGATCATGCCTTACTCACCAAGATTGAATGCTTATATCATGTATAAGTGACATTGGTGGATAAAACATGATTGAAACCTAGTATAGATATGTTATCCTAGGTTAGCCATGATAAGTCATATTATTATAATGTGAAGTTAAGTATAAGATCTTAGAGTCAAGTAGAGATAAGATATTATGATTAAGTTAAAGTTAGAGTAGCATGGAGTTATTAAAATAGTGTTATTCCTCTTAAAGGATAGTAAGCTATTGAGAAAGGTAGTTTGATATATACATCTACTGGAGAAATATTAGTGATGGATGATTAAGGAAGAGTATGAGTGGAGTTTGAAGTAACCATCTATTGGATTGGATATTATTAGTAGTAGAATAGTTTGATAACCAAGTAAAGATTTAGAAGAATAAAAGTTGGATAAGAATATTCTTGTGAGGCAAAGCTCATCATGCTAACACATCATGATAGATATGAAGAAGTAGAATATCTAGGAAAGGAATTCCTTAAACTGAAGTCTAGAATTGTGAATTATGGAAGATAGGAATTCTTGGTAAAACATTCAACCTTAAATCTGTAATCAAACTCATTATCTATTTTATCTATTGAATCAATCATCTTATTTCCACAATGCTTTATAGGAATATTTTCCTATAGCAAATCCTTTAAGCACATCTTTTTCATTTCCAATTATCATAACCATATGTGCTTAGGAGTTATCTTTATCAATTCTTTTCCATAAGACATTCCAGAAAATAGCTTTCAGCTTTAAAGGGTGATATCATTAAAGAACACAAACATAAAAACAATATTTTTAGTCATTAATATTTATTCAAATTAATAAAAAAATATAAGTATAATAAGAAACCTAGACCCTAGGGTGAACATTTACAATTCAAACCCTAACTCATATATTAGTTATAATAAAATATATACATTGCTATTTCCTAAATTCATGAGAATAATGGTAATCATATTAATTCCCTTCAAACTATAATTTAACTAGAATTAAGCTTTATTATTAAATAAAGAAATATCATATAATAAATCCATGGGTTATTATATAAAGAAAATCAATAACAAAGGCCTTTACAAAATATTACAAAGGAAGTATATAAAGAAAATAAAGAAACATAACACCATATAATAAAATCTCACAAAATAACTTTAAATACCATTGATTGTGCTGCAATTGTTTAATAAATAAATTCTATAAAGGAAATTTGAAACAAATGTGTAATACACAAATCTGAAAACAAAACAGAAAAGAGAAAAGAAAACAGTAAGAAAAAACTGTAATGAGGCTGCCGCCCATTTCTCTCTCTACATATCCACCGCTCAGCAGCAGCACCCTTCCTCCGCTTCCTTGGCTGTAGCCCACTTCGTCCCAATACTGGCCCACCTACCTTTTCGTTTGTTTTTTTCTTCTTCTTCTCGCCAGAAGGCAATGCCGGGGAAGCAGTTGCCTGGTGCTCCGACCGCCGTCGATTCCCACCGCGCCGCGATGCCCGCCGTCACCAGGAGCAGGGATAAGACCCGCCGAGCATGTCCCACTCGTCCTTATCTCTTCATTCCCTCTCACTCATGCCAGAGAACTCTATTTCCCCATTTCTTCCTCTCCCTGACAACCTAGCTTGCTGGAGTTGTTTGCCGCCACCGTTAACTAATTAAAGTCTAATAAATAGTATTAGTGTTGAATATTGATAATATGAAGTCAAAATGGTTTAACACAATTTTATTGAATTATCCTTCAACCATAAGTGTATATTATTTTATAAAAGGATCCTTATCTAATATAAAATCTCCAAGAATAATTTGTAATGAGATAAAACCTATTCATGTACTCACTTCAACCACAAGTTTGTAAACAAATTAAAACACTATAGTGAGTCCATAAATAGTTAAGTAATGTTACTTCCTTGATTACAAATCATAACCACACCTTTATAAAAACATAAATGATTCTATTCTATTGTACAATTAAGAAACCACTACTCCAATAGAAGTAATGTCATTCTTAAGTAACTTTAAAGAAACAATATAAAGTGAACAAGATACAAGTACCATAAGTAATACACCATAAGTCTATCTATGTTTTTGAAGTTAACTTTAGTCTACAATATTTTCAAATACTATGCTAAAGTCTTTGTTATGTATTTTATAGTTAACTTTGGTCTCTTATAATTAAGTTATAAAGCATCTTAATACCAAACTAACCAAGTTAAAAACCAAGATAGATAAGTCTCAAATACTACTAATATCATTATTCAAAATAAATAAATTCTTTCTTACTTAAAGACTATAACTTGAAAGAACACCTAATAAGGTTAACTTAAACTTTAAATACTTCTCCTTAGCTAAGTAAGATTTTCTTCAAAATTTATTCTTTTAAGGTACATTATAAAGCAAGACATAAGCATTTTTACGAAAGCTCTAAAGGATGAACAAACATTATATACATAGTCTACAGATACATTTCCCACTTGAGTATTCCATTATTGTGTGTGCTTTATTATACTTACATGTTGTTTCACACACACTCACAAGCCTTAATAAGATGCACAAGTATGAAACTTATCTAAAAGGACAACACATTCTAAAGAAACCATTTCTAGTATTCAAACCCTAGAACAACGTTATCCCCGGGATTCGAGTTTACAAAATTGCATTACATTACTTATGCATAATAGCATCTTGCTTCTTTAAACATTAGTCCTTACCAAACCAATGATGCTGATTTCAGATATTGGATCTTATATTGTCTTGAAGACTGTGAGTGCATAATCTTGCAATCACAAAAGGCAAGTTCACACTTGCTCATGTCCTTTGATTATTTTCTGTAAAGTAATTGAAAACTGTGTGTCATCACCTACATTTCAAAAAGGTCGAAAACACTATTTTCATAATTAACTTGAAGTATCGGTTACTAATCCAGGGTGATCAGCTAATCAATTAAGACTGGCAGTTGGGATACCACTTCACAGGAATATATCATCTAGGACTTAACAACCAATGTCGCCAGTGATTCTTGCGCTGTATATTACATGTTAACCATGAGATCTGGAATGGGACGGAGAAGTCAGCTGGATCGGCTCCCTTTCGCATGCATTGGACACTGTTCTTGGCATTTGTGAGTTGCAGATCATGGGTATAGCTGTTTTATACGGGGAAAGGTCTACCGTGGATCTGGGCTTACAAAACACAGATTACTAGTGTTAATAGTTGTTGTGTGTATCCAACTAAGGTATAGCCGTTTTATACGGGGAAAGGTCTACCTTGATTTTTGGCATACAACAATTGCGGTGTATGCGGGGTCACGGAGAAGGAAAGTGATTGGCTTGGATCTTAGACTGGGCCCCATACCAAGGAAGTATGGACAAGGTCATGTCTTGGTTGTGCAACAAGGCTAAGATCTCTCATGGGTAAAGTAACGCACCTCTGTAGAGTGTAAGAACTGTAACTTGTTACTCCCTGTTCCGGGAAGGAGCTGCGAACGCGGCGGGAAAGGAACTCCATGAAAGTTCTGGTAAACCCGTGAAGGATGACGGACATAGCTTTTCAGAATAAAAGCAACCTTTGAAGAAATGTTTACGAAAACTTGCATTGCCTACGACCTATGGTCTGTGGCTATTGATATAGTGCATCAAACACTCCTTTTCTAGTGAACTTGCTGAGTACGCTCATACTCAACGTATCTTCTTAACCCTTGCTAGATTCTGAATCCATTAAGACGATGTCTACATCAAGTCATACTCCAGGCATCATCATCAAAGGCTAAAATTCTTCAATGAAGTCAAGAAAGTCAACATATACATCAACTCAAGTGAAGACGAAGTTACTGATTAGATAGGAATATAATCTCTAGCCGTAGAACCTATTTATATAGTGTATTGCAATAGCAACAATGCCAGACCATTAGTTAAGATACCAGTCTTAATAGTATGATAGTTTTTGAGTTGTGTATTTCTGATTCTTCTTTGTAAGAAGTTTATTTCTCTCTCTTTAACCTAGAGTGTTCTCTGGATCTTGTGTAAAGAGTTGAGTTGTAACCTATAGTCATGTCTTGGACCTACTGTGTTTCTGTTGTACCACTCTGAGGGATGTAATACTAGTGAACGGTGTTTCATTGGTGTTATGTCAACGACTATAGTGTACTACATCATGTAGTGGTATGCTGGGTCACCGTAGTTGGTATCAGAGCCTATGCTTTGGCCTTAGGATTAAAACCCTTTTAGGAAGATCTGTAGGTTGGATAGTGACTATAGGAGCCATCTTATCTAAACCAAATATTATTATGACATGTGATGAGTATCCACTTGAGGATAACCTTGTCACACCTAAGTCAGATGCTTAAGTCATACTTTCTTAAGAATAATTATTTTATCTTTTCACAATATAGTGTTATTTAGTGTCTTCCGAAGGAGACATAACCCACCAAGATACTTTAGGAAAGCTAATTGGTCACAGTAGATTAGGATCAAGTGTAAGACATCATATGGAAGTAGTCTTAATGGTGTAGCTTAACTTTAGAATTCAAGTAGCACAGTGGAATTTTATTGTTAGTTGTTAACCAAAGACAACATAATGAATATCATTAGGATAAATATTGAGGTAATAAGTAGTAATCATGTGCGATTCACTTGGGAATTCTACGTGATGAAGTGACATTGTGCTAAGACTTAATAATAGAGTAATGTGAAACAAGGTCATCATGGTTAGATTAACTCCTAAATCATGATATATAGGCAAAACATAACAATATCATGGTGAGATTAGCTCCGAAACCATGATGTCGGTATAAATATGATAAGTAATTAGTTAATTATCTTGGAGTAGAAGGATGAAAATATCATGGTAGAACTATGATAGAAGTTATAAGTACTAGAAAATTCAAATAATCTTTGGTTTAAAGTAGTACATAGAATATTTTTAGTCTTTTTGAGAGATCATGTGAGGTTAGTTTACTAATAAGGAAAGGTTGGTTATAGTTAATCCTTCTAAAAGTGAGACCAAAGGTTAGTTGAAACCAAATTGAGACCACTTTGCTTAAGATTATCCTATTGCAATTGAGCAATTTTGTAGAGGTCTCAACCTAATAAGGTAGATTCCTCCTGTGTTTTACAATGCTAGTCCCTGGATCAATAGCTAGCATCCACAGTTAAGATGTAATATCAAGAAACAAAGGTCATAATATAACTTTATAACCAGGAATAACATAAGTTTATTACATCAAACATAGCTCATTTGGCTATTACATTACATTGCAGCTGAATAACTATAATCATGGGGTCCTTCATCTTCAAAGTGCCACAGGCAGATGTTGGTTGTAGACTTTGTAATCCTAATCAAACAATCTTCACTAAAATCAATCAAACCTGCAACATACAAGTTACATCCACAAAGGTCAATACATTTGAATTGTATTGGCAAGTTTCACTACTTTGTATATTATGATTGGATCCTATCAATACATGCATATTTGGCTAAGTAGAGTTTAAGGCTTATTTGCATAAAGCAACATTTATCCTATCTTTTCAAAATGGTGTTGGTCCTTTGTCAAATCCCTTTTCCAAGTTCCTTGAACTCCTTGGTAGAAACTCAAGTGTTCAAGTCCTTGTCAAAAATCCCTTGAGCTACTTGGTAACCCCAAGTGCAACAAGTTTTATGAAATCTCATGAGTTCCTTGGTAACCCCAAGTACATCATGCTCTTGAGCACCTTGGTAACCCCAAGTGCAACAAGCTTAACAAAATCTCTTTGAATTCCTTGGTACCCCCAAGTGCATCAAGTTTTTATTTTAGAAGTTGGAATGTCGAGATCTCCCATGGTTCAAACTTTAGTTGCTCAGTATTGTCCATAACCGGGGACACGGCTAAGTACTTAGATTTTATTATCTTTTGCAGAAGGAGTACACTTTACCCACATGTCACAATCCCATCCTTTTGCCACCAGTGGCCTACTGGATTAGTGCTCACCAAAATGGAGTACTGGCAGATTGAGGATGTGACGAAGTCTTTCCAAAGGGTCCTCTCATACACCATTGCTAGCTTGCCTTCAGCACCCATGAAGCATTCCAGATCCCCATGTCTAGTTAACTGAAGACAGTGCATGGGTCTTCCCAATGTAGTTGACTAAGCCAGAGCCATATTAGCATGTGGTTGCACACGAAAGCCACAATTGGAGAAACATGTTCAATCTCTAAGTTTCCTAGGTGGTTTTCTTTTGGAGCACAACACAAAGTGATTCCCATAGACATGGTTCCTTTTGTTGCCACCTTCTCCAAAACTTAAAGTATCCACCACCTAGGTGGTTCATTGAGTCCTTGTTTTATTATGTAAAACACAAGTCCTTTTCTCAACCTTTGTAAAATCTCAACATGTATCTCTTTTCAAAATAAAGCATGGCTAAGCATGTACAACTACAATATTTTCACTAAGGAGTGTATAGGGAATCCTATTAGGATTAGCATAGCATAAGTATAGAATTGTTTTCATGCATGTTTTCATAATCCACTAAGTATAATGAAAATAGTAGGACTTTTGTATGATAGTGTAACTTGCCTTTTTGGAAGGGAATGATGGTTCACTCCTTGATCTTGCTAGTCTCTCACTTTGCTAATTTCACTACAATCAATCAAGCAAACACCAATCAACTAGCATTCCAAATAATCAATCAAACATCATTTCATACACACAAAACTATGGAATCCAAAATCTAAGTCATGCATGTAAGCATGTAAGAGATGGTTCTAGTTGCAAAGGTGGTTTCCACTAGGCTTCTAAACTTTGTAAGTTCCAAATTGGTCATTCACCAAAATGGCAAAGTCATTTGCAAAAAGATTTTATCTCAAAAACCATTTTAAAATCCATTCATCATTTTATGTGGTGAAAATATTTTCTTATCAAAGCAAAACTTTATGTTTTTCACCAAATGAGTTGCCATTGCAAAACTTGGTGTTTTTGGGTCAGTAGGTTTGGTCCCAACTATTTTCTCAAAGTTTTCTTTCCATAAACATTTTCATAATAAATCAATAATTCTATTTGGCTAGAAATTGGCTAAGTCAAATAATTCAACCTAAATTTTACCAAAATCATTTTTAATACCAAGGGTTGGTTCCTTGGGTCAGTAAGGTCACAACCAACCAATTTGCCAAGGTTTTAAACTTATAAACATTTTTGAATCATTTTTCTATTCTAAACAAGCACACAAATGATTCTGTAAAAACAAGCAAATTAAAAGATACTATTCACTAAACTAATTCCACAGTTGGCTAGGGTTTGCTCTCCTGAATCCAACGATATAAAATTTGTAATTTTTGGACGTGTGGATCCAAAGTTATAAGGGTTTGAAAATCACAATCTGATCTGGTTTTCAAATTTTTGTTTTAAACGAATCAGGCCACGCGTCGTGTTTTAACTGGTCAGTACCGGTTCGGGTGGATCGCGGCTGTGGCGCGTTGGATCAAATGTGAATCGTGCGGCTCAGAATCATCACTTACCCCTTCGCTAACTTTCTATCATATCCGTCAGATCCAGATCCTACGGTACTAGTTCGCTGGACCAAAAGTGAGCGGCGCCGATGGCGGCTAGCGGCGGTGCACGGCCAGGCGAGGTGCTTGCGGTGGTTCTAGGAAGCAAAGATCGAGGTGGGAATGCTCACCGTGATCGCGAGGACGAGGTGATGCTCGGGGCGTGGTCTTTTCGTCGAGGGGCGTCCTGGAACAGCAGGGATTGCTCGCCTGAGTTGAAGACAACGTCGGACGGCTCTGTCCGTGGTCGAAGTCGACGTTGCAGATCATGCGGAGGCAAACAGAGGGCGTTGTTAGGTACGCAAGACCAAGGCGAAGACGTTTGCATGATCGAGAAGACGCGGGGCGGTCAGTGCTTACCGGGGGAGGTCGTCGGAGAGGTTGCAGACGCGGCGGCGTTCGGAAGTTTGACGTAGTCGACGCTCTGGGGCGCCCGCGGTCGAATGGGTGATACTGGGTGATACGTCTGGGAGTGGGGAGTCTGCTAGCGTGCTTAGTGAGGCAAGGGGCAGCAAAGCTTGGCTGGAATTTGACGAGGAAGGTCGTCGGAGCAGTGATGGTGCAGGGCGAAATAATTGCAGCCTGGGGGCAGAGAGAGGGAAAAGCTTGAGGGAAAAGGAGGAGAAGGCGCTGGCGCTTAATAGCATGCAGTCACGGTGAGATTATGGCACGGCATTACTGCGAATTGATCGCGGCTTGAATGGCAGCAACGGCAGCGAGGTTTGGGGAAGACAGGGTCGCGCGGGTGAGGAGGAAGAACAGTGGAGAGTGGGCCTACCGGTCAGTGGGGAAAGAAAGGAGGGGAGGGTCCACCGGTCGGTGATTCAGCGGGTAGCTTCTGCGGTAAAGAAAACGTTTCAGTGGCGTGGGGACAGGTGGTCTAGGTGGGCTTAGTTGGGCTTGGCCAGTTGGGTCAGGTCCGACTCTTTTTTTTCTTCCTGTAATCCTTTTCTTTTTCTGAATCTAATTTCTGTTTTGAATTTTCAAACAAACAAACATCAACCAAATCAATTCAAACAACACCACACTTCATAATTTGAACTTGGTCCTGTTTATCAGCATAAACCTAAATTCCAAAAATAAAATAATATTTTATTCTCTTTAGGATCTTATTTAATAATTAAATAAAATAGACCAAAGTTATTTAATCAAATTGGGTTTGATTTTTTTAATAGAATCTTCATTTGAAATCCAAATACTTTCAAAACCAATCAGTAGATTTTATTTGGAAATAAAGAATATTTAGAAAACTTGTTTACAACAAAATAACCTTTTATTTTAGGGTCCATTAATAATTAAATAAAATGGGCCTTAGTTATTAAATCAAATAGAGTTTGATTTTATTAATAAAATCTTTATTTGAAACCTAAATATTTTCAAAACCAAATCAGTAGGTTTTATTTGGGAATATCACATATTTGGGAAAACTTATTTTAAATAATTTAATAAGTTTTGATGTTTCAATTAAATTGGTAAAACCTTTTATTTAAATAAAGTTGGATATTAAATCCTTATTAATTTATTTAAATAAACCTCTGCTAATTTTATTTAAAATAAAATGTTTTAATTCCAAAGCTTGGCCAAGGTTTAATTTGGCTTTATAAAATATTCTAAGCTTCTATTTCATTTGAAAACAAATCTTTTCATTTAATTGTTTCAAAATAGTATTTCCAAATGTTTTTATTTTTCCTTTTATTAAATGCTTATCTTTTTAAATCCCTTTAGGTTTTATTTAACTCAAATGGGTTTGAAGTTCCAATTGAATTCAAAAAGTTTCTTCTGGCCCTGAAAATCAAACAAAGTTTTATTTCATTCATTTATTTTCACATTACAAGATTTGGAAAATCTTGGGATGTGACAAATTTGGGTAAATTATGAGACAAAGAATAGTTTGACCCTAAGTGCTAAGTATCACGATGTAAACCTATACGAGGAGGTGTCATATACTACACAGCTAAGCCCGAATTCTAGAGATACTATACTCAACTACTATATTTCAGGCTTAGAATACTATGTGTTATATGTACCACATTTGGATTTATTGGTTTTTATTGGATCTTCTTGATTCACTAGATCTATACATGAAGTTTGACTTGGTGTGTAAATGCATGTTGCATCATCCAATTACTACTTGATGATATAGACCTAGATAGGAATGGGAATTCGTGTAAGGGAGTGATGAGTTCCAAAGACCAAGATGAAGACTTCTATGAAGGATGAAGAAAAATATAAGGAGTATTAGTGCAGTTTGAAGGATAGGTCAAGCTCAGGTTATTCTTAGCCAGATATAAGAAGGAAGTTTAGTGTAGAAGATGTATGGAGCAACAAGAAGTAATAAACTTAAAGTTCATTCAAAGTAGGTAACGTTGCTAAGAAGTTAATAAAGTAGTTGTACCAAGTTCATGGAAGTGTCATGAATAAGTGCAAAGAAGAAGTTTTGGAACCAAAATGGTATTCAAGCTCTGACAATTCAGAGAGAATGTCGTACGGTAATACCTACAACCTAGGATGATCCGCAGCTAGCATTTGATCCATAGTCGGTATTCTGATCCACAGTTGGTACCTTGTCCGCAGCCAGTGTTGGTTAACTTAGTTAACCAGATCATCTTAATGGTTGCATAAAGAGCATGAAACTTGGCATAAGCTAAATAATACATAAATGAGTATAAAATTTAAGCGACCGTCTTTCAAGATGCTTCGCAAAGTCAGACCATCAAAGCGAAAATGTCCAAATAGTAAGTAAGGCAAATAATGCTAAAAGATTCACTTCGGAGATCCACAAATGTGTGGATACACCGTATAATCTTCCATAAGACCCTAACTAGGTAGAGTATAAGCTGGATAAAGACCAATATTTTAATTATAAAGCCAATAAACACTGTATAGACAGTTTGAAGACTATTAGTAAACCCTAAGGGGGAGAGTAAACAGTAAACGGAAGTATTGCTATCTAACTTTCCAAGTAAAGATTGGAGAGGAAATACTAACCTATGCCAAAATTAAGCCTTATTTTCATAAGGTTAAAAGAAAGTCATCATTATAAAAGTACTTTTGGAAGTGTGTCTGGATGAAAGATTGAAGTGTACTTCAAGGTAGTAGTATTCAGACCTTAAAATAAATAATAAATGGTAGTTGAAAAGGTACTTAAGGTAATAACAAAAGATTATCGAAAAGCTTGATTAGATTAAAAGTTTGAAGGTGATAAAATAGATTAATCCTAATAGACTAATTCTAAAAGGAAACAACTCTTAAGTGGTCCTTAAGGGTGAATAATCGCAACCAATTGGACATGTGTAGAAAAACAAGAAATTCCAATGGGTATGGACTAAATGTGTTCAAATCCAATCTTTGGAAGGATTATCAGTACAAATCATACAGTGATAAATCAAAGATTAGTCTTTTAGCCTCAGCTATTATCTAATAGATATTGAAAACCCTGTTTCAGTGAGACTTCCTAGACCCTATATGGAATAATAAGAAAGTTCGATGATCAAGTAAAGGAGTTGGATTAGGATACCTAATTAGGAAAATGAACTAAAGAAGAGACCCCAAATTAAGGAGTTCATAATAAGGAAAAATCCCTAAGGGAGTAAAGTAAAAGGAACTTTGGAGTATTGGAGACAACAAGTTGAAGATTGCCAAGTATGGTGGGAATTCAAGGAAAGAATCTGGATATGGAGTACTACAATTATTTCCATTGAGGTTACCATGGAGATGAGACTTGTCGTAACCAATACTGGACAATTCCTCATTCTGAAACAAAAGAGTGTATGAACATCGAGGACGAAGTTTATTTTAAGGGGGAGAGTCTGTAACGTCCCAGCATTAGAGCTTAGAAATAAGCTGAACACAGATGTGTGCATTTCATTCATGCATAGAAAATCTGAATAATTTTCGCACTTTTGACCAAAACTTGTTAAAGTGATTGAAGCTTCTCTCAACTTGATGGGATTGCAGTAGATCATCAAGTTGACTGCGATAAGTTTTAATATGACCTTTACTAAAACCTTATTTTGGGTAAGGGAGATTTGATCTAAGGGTAGGTCAAATGTAATTAAGGTTAAACCCTAATACATTATTTAATAGTTAATATTTGATCCTTAAGTAATCATATCCTAGTATTCATTACACAACCCATGAATACCAAGTTATAAACATAACTTAAATAATAGGAATGTAACAACTAAATCTTGATTTATCTTAATCTCATTTACTTATACCATGAGTATCATTGTAATACCTAACCTTAACTCTTTAGTGAGTTTGAGTAGGAAAGAAACCAAGTCAAGATCATTCACCATATATCATTCTTTCCATATCAATCCTTATGGAATCCTATCTCATCTGTTGTTCATCAATGTTGAGTAATCAACTATTGATTCACCAATCTTAATCTATCAACTCCTGACCATATCATATCATTCACTTAAGTGCCTATAAAGAAACAACTAAGAAGGGGTAAATAGTAATGCTAGATTTACATATCATCTATAGGATGGGAGTGTTGGAAGAAAATATGATCAGTGTGATAATTGATGGAGTTAGCTCACTTCTGAAATGAAAGAAGAGTTATTTGGAATATATAATTATATGGTAATAAAGAAGATTACAAGGATGAATCCTGAAGAAAGTTACTAGGAGTAATCCTATTGGATCAAGTAGGTATAATAAATGAATAATATCTCTTAATCCAATAGAGCTAAATAGAAGATAATTATAATACAACTGTAATGTTGTATGGATGGAAGCCTTGATTAACCAACTGGAAACCTAAAACCATAAAGGATCAAAGGATTATAATGATCATGCCTAACTCACCAAGATTGAATGCTTATATCATGTATAAGTGACATTGGTGGATAAAACATGATTGAAACCTAGTATAGATATGTTATCCTAGGTTAGCCATGACAAGTCATATTATTATAATGTGAAGTTAAGTATAAGAGCTTGGAGTCAAGTAGAGATAAGGTAGTATGATTAAGTTAAAGTTAGAGTAGCATGGAGTTATTAAAATAGTGTTATTCCTCTTAAAGGATAGTAAGCTTTTGAGAAAGGTAGTTTGATATATACATCTACTGCAGAAATATTAGTGATGGATGATTAAGGAAGAGTATGAGTGGAGTTTGAAGTAACCATCTGTTGGATTGGATATTATTAGTAGTAGAATAGTTTGATAACCAAGTAAAGATTTAGAAGAATAAAAGATGGATAAGAATATTCTTGTGAGGCAAAGCTCATCATGCTAACACATGATGATAGATATGAAGAAGTAGAATATCTAGGAAAGGAATTCCTTAAACAGAAGTCTAGAATTGTGAATTATGGAAGATAGGAATTCTTGGTAAAACATTCAACCTTAAATCTGTAATCAAACTCATTATCTATTTTATCTATTGAATTAATCATCTTATTTCCACAATGCTTTATAGGAATATTTTCCTATAGCAAATCCCTTAAGCACATCTTTGTCATTTCCAATTATCATAACCATATGTGCTTAGGAGTTATCTTTATCAATTCTTTTCCATAAGACATTCCAAAAAGTAACTTTTGCTTTAAAGGGTGATATCATTAAAGAACACAAACATAAAGACAATATGTTTAGTCATTCATCTTTATTCACATTAATAAAAAAATATAAGTATAATAAGAAACCTAGACCCTAGGGTGAACATTTACAATTCAAACCCTAACTCCTATATTAGTTATAATAAAATATATACATCGCTGTTTCCTAAATTCATGAAAATAATCTTAATCATATTAATTCCCTTCAAACTATAATTTAACTAGAATTAAGCTTTATTATTAAATAAAGAAATATAATAAATCCATGGGTTATTATATAAAGTAAATTAATAACAAAAATATTACAAAGGAAGTATATAAAGAAAATAAAGAAACATAACATTATATAATAAAAGCTCACAGAATAACTTTAAATACCATTCATTGTGCTGCAATTGTTTAATATATAAATTCTATAAAGGAAATTTGAAACAAATGTGTAATATACAAATCTGAAAACAAAACAGAAAGAGAAAAGAAAATAGTAAGAAAAAAACTGCAACCAGGCCGCAGCCCATTTCCCTCTCTACACATCCACCGCTCAGCAGCAGCACCCTTCCTCTACCGCTTCCTTGGCTGCAGCCCACTTCGGCCCAATACTGGCCCACATACCTTTTCATTTGTTTTCTTTCTTCTTCTTCTCGCTAGAAGGCAATGCCGGTAAAGCAGCTGCCTGGCGCTCCGACCGCCGTCGACTCCCACTGCGCCGTGATGCCCGCCGTCACCAGGAGCAAGGATAAGACCCGGCGAGCAAGTCCCTCTCGTCCTTATCTCTTCATTCCCTCTCACTCGTGTTAGAGAACTCTATTTCCCCATTTCTCCCTCTGCCTAAGAACCTAGCTCGCCGGAGTAGTTTGTCGCCGCCGTTAACGACCACCCCACGACTATCCGAGCATACCACAAGCTTCGTCAAGGTGGGTAGGATCTCCAGCAAGAAGGAATCGAGTAGACGAGCTCTTAATCGGTCGCATCAACCCTACCCCGATAACCACCACCGCTGGTCATCGTCAATAATCATCGATTCTGACCACCTCTGGCTTCGCCAAGCCTTTCCTCGCATGAGGTAATCGACGCCGACCAAGCCAGCTCCTCCGAGTCCCTAAAAACTACCGACTTTGTTGATGGGCAAGATTTCTCTCCCATGGCCGATGACGCGACCTCGAAGTCTCCTGCACCAAAGAAGTGAAAAACAGTATGTAATATTTGTCATCTCTGGATGTTGTATGTATGCCGAAAAACAATGGTGTTATCTTAAGGTGGAAAACTATGGCTATAAGCTTCCTGCGACTTAAGAACTAATTCCAGCATGTATATATTTTTTTAAGCAAGTTGTAAGATCCCTCCTTTGTAAAGGAAAAGGATCCCTGTGATTGCAATGCTAGTCCCTGGATCAATGCTAGCATCCATAGTTTAAGATGAAGTACACAGATACAAAGGTCATTTATTACATTCATTCCAGAGATAAAACATAGTCTTTTACAACTCATGGCCACAGGCCTAATACAAGAGTTTTTGGAATAAGTAAATAAACACAAGTCTTCATCTTCATGTGCCACAGGCAAGCATGTTGAGTGTATACTCATGACTCCTAATCATCATCGGAGTAACCTGCAACATCACAAGTTAGAGCCACAGTGGGTCAATACTTTGGAATAGTATTGGCAAGTGATACCTTGGTAAATTTTTAAGTGGACTATTTTACAATATGCATTTTGGCTAAGTGTAGCTTGGCTTGCTTTGCTTGAAAATAGGTTTTCCCTATTAGTTGAAATCACTAAGTTTTCCTTTATCAAAAACATTCCCAAGAAACCACCAATAGACATTGGGGTCCTTTACCCTTGTTCACCCACAAGTTTTACTTAGAAGTTGGAGTGATGAGATTCTTGTAGCTTCCATGTCTTGATGCTCAAGTTGTCCATTGCCATGGACTTGGCTAAGTACTTAGATTTTTCCATCTGCAGAGGTTGTGCACTTTCCCCACCAGACTTGGTTTCCCAAGACAGGACCTTTCAGAAGCCTTTCCTTAGTCAAATGGACGCGCTCCAACCTATCATTCCCACTACCACCAACTGTACAAGTGACTAAGTTCTAGCAACCTATATGATCATGGCAGAGCCCATATTGCCAAGTGGTTGCACTGTAAGCTTTCTCAACACTTGGCCTCCAAATCCCTTTGTGCCTGGGTGGCATACCACTAGTGAGATACACAAGCCAAATCCATGGCCTTGTGTAACCACTCAACCAAAACCACCATTCAAGTCCCATTCCACCCAGGAAGTTCATTGACTTAGTTGTTTTATTAAGAAAAGCATGAGTCCAAAAGGACTTAGAATTATTTCATCTTAGCATGTACATTCTTTACCAACCCTTGTTTTCTACTAGCTAGGCTAAGCATGGCATAGTAACTTAACTTAGGAAAATTCCCTAGCAATTCTACAATTCTACACTACATAGGATTTCCCAACATAGCATTTGGCAAAAGTAGCATGCAAGACTTAGCAAAAATATAAGTCTAATGCTTATTCAAAATAAAGGGTGGAAATATCATGTAGTATCACTTGCCTTGGTAATGGGGAGAGTGGCACTCTTCACAATCACAGTCACTAGCAAAATCTACACAAGAATTTTGTAGCACACAATTACATACAATTCATATACAAGCAAAGATATGAATGCATGCATGCAAGAAAATGCTAAGTGATGATTTTTGAAAACTCTACCAAGCAAGTGCATGAAACAGAAACATAACCAAGCCCAAAAGTTTGCTAACCAAACATATTTAGCCCTAAAACAATTTGCTAAACAAAAACTATGCCCAAAATGGACCTAAACATGTTTCTGCTTACAAAGTCATTTTAACAGATACTATTTGTTAAACACATTGCAGATTCAGAAAGGCCTTGATAAAATTTGCAAAAATCTAACGTGGGAATCTCAAGTTATAGCCATTTGAAATCTGGATCAAAATCTGTTTTTTGAATTCTGTTTTTGAATCAACCCTAGCCACGTGTCGTAGTACTATTGGAGCGTACCGATTCGTTTGGATCGACCAACGCGGACCGTAGGATCTAAGTGAGATCTGGCGGCTCAGATGCGCGCTTACCTCTTCGCCCACGTTCTAATCTACACCGTAGGATCTACATCTGACGCTCCTAATCGTCTTGACCATACACGGGCGGCGCTAGCGGCGTTGACTGGCGGCGGCGCGTCTGACCGCGGTGGTGCTAGCGCTCTAGGTCGCCAGGGAAGGAAGGGAGGCGCTTACCGGATCCGCAGTGGCGTGCTGAAGCTCGACGTGGTGTTGGTTTGCGAAGGGGCGCGCTGGCACGGTCTCAGGAACTCGTCGGACTAACGGGCGGCGTCGATAGCTTGCAGTCGTGGTCCTTGCCGAGGTTTGGCGTCGCCCTAGCACGAACCAGTGGCATCAGGATTTGCGCATGACATAGGCGAACAAGCTCGCGTGAAGCAGGGGGCAAGGGGCGCTCGGGTTTTACCTTAATTGGTCGCCGGAGTTTATCGGCGGCGCAGGTGGTTTCGGTCGCGAATGGAGACGACGACCTGGGTCACGAGCAGGCAAAAGGAAGGCATCAGCGTAAGCGCGAGATCAATCCGAACATCCTCGTTTGAACCAGAGAGAGAGGGACGGTCGAGGCTCACCGTAATTGGCCGCCGGAGTTGTCGGTACTGCGGGGTTTCGAGGGCAATTGCGTGCAGCCTGGTGGCGGAGTGAGCGAGGAGAGGGGGGAAATGCTTGCGGGGCAGAGGGGTTTAAGTAAGCCTAGGTGCGACAGGAAACGCTTGCGAAATAATGGGAAATTACACCGCGCCATTACCGGCCTTGACAGCAGCAGCGACGTGGTCGCGAGCGTGGTTTGAGGAAGACGAGGGTGACGTGGACGGGGCCCGCTGGTTAGCGAAATAAACCGAAGGGGCGTGGGGTCTGGCCGTTAGTGGCTGAATCGGTGTGCTCGCGCGTGAGAGAAGAAAAGAGAGGCCCCGGGTGGTCTTGCTGGGCCTGCTCCGTTGCTGGGCTAAAATGGCAGCGCTTGGCCTTTTCTATTTGTTTGTTTCTTTTCTTTTTCTGAAACGATTTTCTGATTTGATTTTGATATGAATTCAAACTCTTTTTGAATTCAAACATTTCTTGGGATCTTTGCAGTGAGCAGTAGTCTCAAATATAGGCATGAGATCATGTAGTTGCTTTGCAAAGGCTTGGTCAAGCTTGGGGATCAAAATATCAGAGACTTGGTACTTGGTTTGCAAAATTTGAAAAATAGTTTTTGAACCTATTTCCCAATTTGAAAACTTGGTTTAAATTATACACTTAAACCTATCTTCATAGAAGGCAACAAACTTGGTTTATAAACAATCAAACTTTCAAATGGGGATACCCTATTTGATTTAAATCTGTTCACATAAAATCATAGCACCAAGTGCTTCTGTTTTTTTTTCTGAAATGAGTTTGAGATTTGATCTCAAATCTATATGCATGCATGAATGATATGCAACTTTGAAATTATGATTTTAGGGATGTTACACAAGTGCTGGCTTATCCATTACTCTGGTTTTTATCCTTGAATTTTCGTGAGTCGGAAGACCCTTAGTCACTATGCGTTCAGGTGATGATACACAATGGCACCGTCAAGAACCTAAGCACAAAATCGCCGACTTCGAGTGCCAAAAGTCACTACTCCAGAATCCACATAAAAACAACAAAGAATGTGTAGACCAGAAGACTTAAGCTAACACCCGTAGGCAGAATTTTCGCAAGTGCAAATGCAAAGCTTGCGCATAAAGGTTTTATATGATCCAAAAATGAACACAAAAGGAGGTAAAAGACTCAAGCATATGAGTGAACACAAGATCTTTATGTCATTGATCATATAATAGATACACAGTAGATAGTAAAATATGCTAAGTGTAGAAAGGACGTAGTTGTGCTATGTTCCATGGCCGATCAAGCTCTGGTTAGTCATCATCCGGGTCACGTCGCTTACGCTTATGATCCTTGTTTGGCATATCTCATGATTGTCAACGAGGTAATAAGAACCATTGAGTAGCGCCTTGCTTATGATGAACGATCATTCCCATGGCGGGGATAATTTGTGTGACTTCTTCTACTTAAGTCGGAGCACCACGTCCCCCTCTTTAAACGAGCGATGTTGAGCGAGACGACTATGGTAGCTGAGTAGCTTCTGCTGGTAGATG
Source organism: Avena sativa (assembly GCA_916181665.1). NCBI lineage: Eukaryota > Viridiplantae > Streptophyta > Magnoliopsida > Poales > Poaceae > Avena > Avena sativa. The sequence goes on from OV702294.1 coordinate 454,794,844, forward strand.
GCGGACCTTTGGGTTTAGGGTTTAGGGTTTACATCTAGGGTTTAGGGTTTAGACCAATACGTCCTCTTCCTCGAGAAGGTCTACATCTAGGCGCCTTGACTCTTTAGCGTCATCATCATCATAGGTGGCAACTCTTGGTGAATCATGGAGAATGTCGGAGGGTAGAATTTCTTCTCCTCCATATACCATGAAATGAGGGGTGTAGTCGGTGGATCTGTTGGGAGTAGTTCGTAAAATCCACAAAACGGATGGCAAATCCTCCGCCCAGGCTCCATCTTCTCTATGTAGCGGTGCTTCTAGACATGGATTTATTCCCTACAGAATTAATTGATTGGCCCGCTCAACTTGTCCGTTGGATTGTGGGTGTGCCACATATGCCAGATCAAGCCGGATGCCCTTTTCCCAACAGTAAGCCTCCACTTCTCTGAGTGACAAGTTGCTGCTGTTGTCGGTGATGATGCTATGTGGGAGACCAAATCTCACCACTAGATCCCGGATAAACATAAGGGCAGTTGCCCCATCAAGCTTTCTAATGGGTTTAGCTTCTATCCATTTTGTGAATTTATCAACTGCTACTAGCTGATGCGTAAACCCACAAGGTGACGTCTGTAATGGACCAACCATGTCAAGCCCCCAGACTGCAAACGGTCAAGTTATTGGTATGGTTCGTGATGGTGCCTAAGAGCGCTTTGTCGGGAAACCCCAAGAGCAAGGTGTGAAGAGCATAGCAGCAAGTCTTCCCTCAGTAAGAAATCGAGGTTATCGAACCAGTAGGAGGAAGGAAACGTCTCAAAGGTGTTGCAAGGAACTTGTAAACCTGCACAACACAAACTCAAGACTTTGCCCCAACGAACAGTGAGGTTGTGAATCTCACCGGTTGCTGTAACAAAGGATTAACTGTATGGTGTGGAAGGTAATAGTGGTTTGCAAAAAGTAAACAGTAACAGTGGAAGATGTATCAATGGTAAAGATTGGACTGGGGTACATAGTTCACTAGAGGTGTTCTCCTTAGATAAACAAACATGGCATGCTGGGTAAACAAATTACAGCAGGGCAATTGACAGGACTGAGCAAGGCATAATAATGCAATACTAGACATCATGATCGTATGATATTCGATTGGGCAATACAACAAGATACATAGACCTCCATCCAACTGCATCTATGACTAGAAGTCCACCTTTGGGTTATCATCTGAACCCCCTCCAGTATTAAGTTGTAAGCAACAGACAACTGCTTTAAGCAAAGTGTGTAAGGTAAATAATCCACTTGTTCCATGAACAAGGGACCGTTGTTTTCTCCCTAGTGGCAATAGCACATCTACAACCTTAGAGATTTCTGTCACTTCCCTTAGATTAAATAGAGGCATGAACCCACTATCAAACATAAATACCCCCTCTTGGAGTCACTAGCAACTACTTGGCCAAGATAGCTACTAACAACGGAGAGCATGCCAGATCACAAACAACACAGAAATGAGAGAATCAATAAGACAAAACCATTAATCAATCTTACATAGTAATCTCAATATCCATCGGATCCCCGCAAACACAACATGCATGATTATAAATAGATGAGATCTTGATCATGAACAGAGCTCACAAGATCTAGACATGAAATTACAAAGGAGGGGATACAACCATCTAGCTACTACATGGACCCGTAGTCCAAGGTGGAACTACTCACGCTTCATACCGGAGGCTGGCATGATGAAGAAGAAGGCCTCTGGGATGATCTCCCCTCCGGCAGGGTGCCGGGAAGAGCTTCAGATCCCCTCGATCTAGGGACGATGGTGGTGGCGGCTATAGACGGTTTCATGGAATATTGATCGGGTGCTTAGGGTTTATGCATCGGGGGATTCTTATAGGCGAAAAGGGAGGCCGAGCGGGTGCCCGAGGCGGTTGCACCCCCCCCTCCTCTAGGCGCAGGGTGGGTCCACCCGCCCGGCCAGGGGGGGTGGCCCTCTCGAGGCCCTCCTCCGTCCCATCTTCTGGCTCCGTGTTCCCCACGGCAAAATATTGACTTTGGCTTTTGCCCCGTCCAATTCCGAGAATATTGATTTTCTGCCTTTCTGGAACCCAAAATAGAAGAAAACAGGCAACTGGCACTATGGCATCTTGTTAATAGGTTAGTACTAGAAAACATATAACAACACCTCAAATTGTAGACAAAGAAAAGCAAAGTAAATACTAAACAAGCATGGAACATCAAAAAGTATAGATACGTTTCCGACGTATCAAGCATCCCCAAGATTAACTCCTGCTCGTCCTCGAGTAGGTAACTGATAAAAGAATAATTTTTGAGGTGACATGCACCATAAAAATCAAGATCAAACCATTTTCAAGCATTGAAAGCTGGGATCAAAGAACTCTAAACATGTGCATGAAAGTTGGAGTTCTAACAGTAAGACAAAGTAACTATGCATGCAACATGAAAGGCTACAAACAAAGATCATAAATAACATGCTTTGAAAAACGTTCGTTTGTTTCACATACAGAAAACATGGCATAGTGGCAATCAGCTTGTCCCTCATAGAGTAGAAAATAGATGCATAAGACACCTTCAAAGCTCATAAGAGTGACTAGATAAAAATAGCAGAAGAACAAGTAATATCAACAATATGCATCAATCAATAAGTTTTGGGACAATGCACATAGAACTAAGAATGGCAACTATGCTCTCTTAACTGGTGCCTAAAGGTAGAAGGTGGAGACTAATATAATAGTGTAAGAAAGGCCCTTCATAAAGGGAAGCATGGATTTCAAGTTTCAAAAAGATCTTCAAAAAATTATGGTACTTGTTAGCTTTCAACCCTCATTGCCCCTATCATAAGCATCTTGAAGTGATTAAGGTTAAAGTGAACAAACTATGGAGTATATGCTTGATAAAGTATAACTTGGCAATCTCATGTCCCTTGAATACGAGGGCCGCTCCTCATGCTACTCAACTTTCGTCACCTGTAAGTTCTTGTCATAGTAAGTACATGTGTATAGAGAACCGCCAACGGGGTACCCCTTGCACATGGTACAGGATCTATCCCATAACCAAAATGACAAGGCAAGCAGACAATGAGCATCTCAGTAATCTTCTTATTTAGCATGGGAAAATGGTGCTTTTTTCTCTCTTTCCTCTTTTCAATATGTCTCTTTTTTATAAGAAGAAAGCTTCATAGATGTCATTGTGGTGATGCTGCAAGTTTCCACCATGATTACGCATGGCTTAGGCTAGCGGCCCAGGTGTTTCTCTAACACACATACATAACTCCATGGACTTACAAGCTCATCGACGACATCCATAGACAAAAGAGCATGATATCAACTGTGTACAAAGTACAGGTGCAATGTTGAAAGCGTTCCCCGTGATGGCACGGTTCTGCTAATTCCAACATATAAGTGCAAGCATGTACAACATAGATGACACAATGGTTCAACTTTATTAGGGGCAAGAAAAATAAAGTGTGCCATCAAGTTTGTGAGATCTTTAATCACTAAGTTTTTGTTAGACCCCTCCTATATAAAGGAAAGGATCCCTGTGATTGCAATGCTAGTCCCTGGATCAATGCTAGCATCCACAGTTTAAGATGAAGTACACAGATACAAAGGTCGTTTATTACATTCATTCCAGAGATAAAACATAGTCTTTTACAACTCAGGGCCATAGGCCTAATACAAGAGTTTAAGGAATAAGTAAATAAACAGAAGTCTTCATCTTCATGTGCCACAGGCAAGCATGTTGAGTGTAGACTCATGACTCCTATTCATCATCGGGGTAACCTGCAACATCACAAGTTATAGCCACAGAGGGTCAATACTTTGGAATAGTATTGTCAAGTGATACCTTAGTATATTTTAAGTGGACTATATTACTACATGCATTTTGGCTAAGTGTAGCTTGGCTTGCTTTGCTTGAAAATAGGTTTTTCCTATTAGTTGAAATCACTAAGTTTTTCTTTGTCAAAACATTCCCAAGGAACCACCAATAGACAATGGGGTCCTTCACCCTTGTTCACCCACCAATTTTTACTTAGAAGTTGGAGTGATGAGATTCTTGTAGCTTCCATGTCTTGATGCTCAAATTGTCCATTGCCTTGGACTAGGCTAAGTACTTAGGTTTTCCATCTGCAGAGGTTGTGCACTTTCCCCACCAGACTTGGTTTCCCAAGACAGGACCTTTCAGAAGCCTTTCCTTAGTCAAATGGACGCGTTCCAACCTATCATCCCAACTACCACCAACTGTCCAAGTGACTAAGTTCTAGCAACCTATATGATCAAGGCAGAGCCCATATTGCCAAGTGGTTGCACTGTAAGCTTTCTCAACACTTGGCCTCCAAATCCCTTTGTGCCTAGGTGGCATACCACAAGTGAGATACACAACCCAAGTCCATGGCCTTGTGTAACCACTCAACATAACCCAATCGTTCCATTCCACCCAGGAGGTTCATTTGACTTAGTTGTTTTATTAGAAAAGCATAAGTCTCATGACTTAGAAATATTTTCATCATAGTGTGTATAGGTTTCCACCAACCCTTGTTTGCTAAATAGCTAGGCTAAGCATGGTAAGATAACTTAACTTAGGAAAATTCCTTAGCAATTCTACAATTCTACACTACTTAGGATTTCCCAACTTAGCATTAGTCAAAAATAGCATGCAAGACTTAGCAAAATATCTAATGCTAGTACAAAACATAGGATAGAAATATTCATGAAAATATCACTTGCCTTGGTAGTGGGGAGAGTAGCACTCTTCACAATCACAATCACTAGCAAAATCTACACAAAATTATAGCATACAATTACACACAATAATATTGAATCAAAAATAATATGAATGCATGCATGCAAGAATTTACCAAGTGGTGATTTTGAAAATTCTACTAAGCATGCACATGTTCACAGAAACTTATCAAGTCACAAGTTTACCAACTAAACTTATTTGGCACCAATACAATTTACCAAAATAAAACTATACTTAAAATAGCCTTAAACTTGTTCTACAAATAATGTCATTTTAACTGTTACTATTTGTTAAACAAATTGGATATTTAGAAAGGTCTTGTTTCACTGAATCCAACGGTATAAAGTTTGTAAAATTCTAACGTGGCATTCAAAAGTTATCGCAGTTTAAAGTTTGGATCTAAATCTGATTCAAATTTCTGTTTTTGAATTATCCCTAGCCACGTGTCGCAGCCTCACTGGCGCGTACCGCTTCGCGCGGACTGGGTCCTGCGGACCGCACGATCTAAGTGGAATCTGGCGGCTCAGATGCGCGCGTACCTCTTCGATCAAGATCTATCCTAGCCCTACGATGCAGATCCAACGGACCAAACCATCAAGCCACAATCTGGCGGCGCTAGCGGCGTTAACTGGCGGCGGCGCGTCTGACTACGGCGGCGCCGGCGTTCTACATCACTCCAGGAAGCAGGAAGGTGCTTACCAGATCCGCCAAGACGTGCTGAAGCTCGACGTGGTACTGGTTTGCGGAGGGGCGTGCTGTCACGGCGAGGATTGCTCGTCGGAGTTACGGACGGCGTCGGGTGGTTGTTGTCGGAGTAGTTGCCGAGGTTTGGCGTCGCCCTAACACAAGCCAGGGGGTTTAGAAGATGCGCAAGACCGTGGCGAACAATCTAGTGTGAGTCAGAAGTGAAGGGGCGCACGGAACTTACGGATTTTGATCGCCGGAGTCGAGGTGGTCGTCGGATGCTTGCGGTGTCGAGCGGGAACGGCGACCTGGGGTAATACAGGATGAACTGGTGGGGTTAGGATGTGCGCAAGGGGATTGCGAAGTGGCTCGAATGAATCAGGGAGGAAGGGGCGTACGGATCTCACCGTAATCGTTCGCCGGAGCAAGCTCTGTCTGCGGCGGTGTTGGGTGAGTCGTGGGCAGCCTGGTGGCGTGAAGGTAGAATCGACTGGGGAAAAATGGTCGTGGGGAGGTGGGGGTCTTATAGCCGGTGCCTCGATAGGAAACGCCCGCGGATTAACGCCCATTTATGCCGCGCCATTACCGGCAGTGAATGCAGCTGCGACGTGGTCGCGGGCGCAGTTTGGGGAAGACGATGCCAGCGTGGGTAGGGCCCGCTCGTCAGCGATGCGCGCGAAGTGAGTGTGGGGTCCGTCTGTCAGCGACTGGCTGCGTGCGCTCGCGCGTGAGAGAAGAAAAGAAAATTCCCGGGTGGGCTTGTTGGGCTCGATTCGATGCTGGGCCTAAAACCTGGCGCGCGGCCCTTTTCCTTTGTTTATTTCTTTTTTCCTTTTCTATTTTGATTTTCTGGGTAGATTTAGATATGAATTCAAATCCTTTTTGAATTCAAACAATTCTGGGGATTTTTGCAGGGTACTGTGATTTCAAAAAATTAGTCATTTAACCATGTGGTTACCCTGTAAGGGCTTGGTCAAGCTTGGACTTAAAACAATCAAAGACATTGCCTCTGGTTTGCAAATGTTTTTTAAAAAAAATAGGGTTTTGAATTTATTTCCAAATTGAAAACTTTGGTCAAACTTTTATACCTAACTTTCCAACAATGGAGGCAAGCAAACAAGTTCCTAATCATTCAAGTTTCAAATGGTGTTGGTCTTTTGGATTAAATCTGTCCACATAAAATCATCACATCAAAAGCTTCTGTTTTCTGAAGGGAGTTTGAATATGATCTCTAAAATCTATATGCATGCATGAGTGATATGTAAAGTTTGAAATCATGATTTTAGGGATGTTACAGTTTTCACATAACAAAATACTTTTTAATTGTAAGATAGATGAAAACAAGAATATACTTGGAATGGTGTAACACACCATGCATAGGAATTTATAGTGGACACTTTGGAATAACTTGGTTTCTTGGGAGTTGGAAGCATGAGTAGAGCTTACTCATACAAGTGGAGGCTAGCAAAAGACTGGGAGTGACCAACTAAGAGAGAAATAATGGCCATAATCATGCAGAGCAACAAAACATTACTAATCAAAGAATAGAGTGGTACTACAAGTCAAGGATTAAATGATCATAGAGGATATGGTGACTCGTTCATAGTCAAAACATGGTGTGAAAATGTGCCAAGTCAACCCAAACAAAGCATCAAAGGAGAATACCATAATACTATGGTTTTGCATGCTGAAACAACGCATGATTTTTTCAAGGCGAACTAAGCAATCCCAATTGTTTGTAACAATTCATGCTACAGCAATAATCACTAAGCATAAGGTCAAAACAACACCTAGCATGACATGCTAAAGTCTAAGTCACCTACAAAGCAAGCTCCTCTTGCACTATTTCAAGCAAGAACTTTCTACTCCTTTCCAACACCAATCAACTTATTTGAAACGACACAGCAAGAACGGGGGTCCAAACTACTTTATTCAAGCAAACTAAACAAAGCAAACAAAAACTAAGACGCTCCAAGAACACAACAACAGTGCATGAAACAATAAAAACGAAGTGTCTAGAAAGACCTGAGCTTTTTATTGATGAAGAAGGGGATGCCTTGGGCATCCCCAAGATTTGATGCTTGTACCTCTTGAATATTTCTTGGGGTGACATGGGGTGGCATCCCCAAGCTTGAGCTATCATCCATTCTTCATCTCATTACATCATTCTCTCTCTACACCTGAAATTTTTCCTTCATACAAACCTTCACACAATCTTCATTAGCAACATTACTGTATTCAAAAGATAATAGACCTTTGGGTTTAGCTTTAGAACAGAAAAAATTTCACTAAAAACACAAGCTACTATTGCAATTCCATAAAAAAGCTCAATTTCCCAAAAAGAACCCAAAAAGGAATCAATAAGAAGCAAATGCAATTAATGGCAGAAATCTATCAAAACATACCAACAGGTAGAAACCGATTTTTCAAAGATATTCTGTTGCTCAAATCAAAAAGTGTTGAACTAAAGAAAGTTATCTAACATACTGGGGGATGTATTGGTAAAATATAAGCTAAATCTGACGTACAGAGATTCCTCACGATTTTTTACGGTGGAGCACAAAAATCTGTTTTGGGACAGCACCTCCCCAAATCTTACTCCCCTGTCATTAGAGGTCATTCTTGGCACAAAAGCAAACAAAAAGGATAAGGAGAGGTCATTACTGAAGTAATAACTTCCAAGACTCAAGAAAACTGTTGGCTTATCTCCCAATAAGTACTTTTCTTTAACGCCTTTAAGTTAGGCATGATAATTTGAGAAGATTCTCACATAAGAAATATGAATTGAAGTAAAAGAGAGCATCAAGAAGCAAATTCAAAACACATTTAAATCTAACCCACTTCCTATGCATGGGAATCTTGTACGCAAATAAATTCACAAAGAACAAAGTGACAAGCATAAGAAGATAAAACAAGAGTAACTTCAAAACTTTCAGCACGTAGAGGGGTGTTTCAGTACCATGAAAACTTCTACAACCATATTTTCCTCTCTCATAATAATTTTCAGTAGCCTCATGAATAAATTCAAAAATATAACTATCACATAAAGCATGCTTTTCATGATCTACAAACACATAATTTCTATCAAGCTCAAAAATAGTTGGATTAAAACCTTCAAACCCACTTTTAACAATTTTATAACAAGATGACTGATCATTCAATATATGACCATCATCTAGAGCCTTATCATAAACATTTTCTAAGCAAAAATCTTTAGTACCATGCATTTTGAAGTCAGGCACAAATAAAGGATTATCATAGATAACTGGAGCATAATCATTATCACAAGTTTTACCCATAGTAGGTATCTCAAAAGAATCCATAGGAACATAATATTCATCCTTGTTTGGTAAGCATGGGGGACAATCAAATAATGTAAGAGGTAAAGAGTTACTCTCATTAGAAGGTGGGCATGGGTAGATCCATTCTTCCTCCTCTTGACCATCACTCTCCTCCTCTTTTTTATCTAATGAGCTTTCAGGTTCAGCAATTTTGTCTTCCATAGGCTCCTGCAAGGCATTAGTCTCTTCCGTTTTTGGAAAGCACCTATTAAAATATTCAAGAATATAGCCATTTTCTTCCTTATAATTATCAAAGCAAAATTTAAGTATCTCATAAACCTCATATTCATAAGGTGCATCATCAGTATTTTCAAGCAAACTGGCAAGTTCAAATGCACCCTTGAAGGCAATACTCCAATTTGTTCCACATCATAAAAGTCATAATTTCCTTTAACATAAGAAGTTATGGTAATATTATCATTATACTCACATTGAAAAGGTAGGTGTTTATACCTCCTACAGCAACAAGATTTATCAAAGCAATAAGTAACATTATAAGTAGAGCACACCTCTCTAGCAATAGTATTCTATTTATCAATTTGTTCCCATAAGTGTTTCCCTTTTTGTGACAAACGGTGTTCCTTATAATAATTCTCTTGTTCTTCCGTGAACCCACCTTTCCAATAAGAACTAGTTTCAAAGAAACCATCCATTGATAGAAAGCATGACAAAGCAAGGCAATAACAGACCAGCAACTAGAGTAGGAACTAATTTTTTTGTGTTTATGATAAGAGAAAGCAAACCAAACTAAACAATTTTTTTTGGAGTTTTTGATAAAAATAGGCAAACAAAACCAAGCAAAAGAAACTAAGCAAAACAAAAACAAAGTAAAGAGAAAGGTTGTGAAGGACTCCCCTTGTGAAGATGTCCTTAGCCTCCCCAGCAACGGCACCAGAAAACTTGTTGATGGCGCCTGAGAGCGCTTCGTAAGGAAACCCCGAGATCAAGGTGTGAAGAGCACAGCAGCAAGTCTTCCGTCAGTAAGAAACCGAGGTTATCGAACCAGTAGGATGAAGGAAATGTCTCAAAGGTGTTGCAAGCAACATGGAAACCTACACAACACAAACTTAAGACTTTGCCCCAACGAACAGTGAGGTTGTCAATCTCACCGGTTGCTGTAACAAAGGATTAACTATATGGTGTGGAAGGTAATAGTGGTTTGTAGAAAGTAAACAGTAACAGTGGAATATGTATCAATGGTAAAGATTGGACCGGGGTCCATAGTTCACTAGAGGTGTTCTCCTTAGATAAACAAACATGGCATGCTGGGTAAACAAATTACAGCAGGGCAATTGACAAGACTGAGCAAGGCATAACAATGCAATACTAGACATCATGATCCTATGAGATTCGATTGGGCAATACAACAAGATACATACATCTCCATCCAACTGCATCTATGACTAGAAGTCCACCTTTGGGTTATCATCCGAACCCCCTCCAGCATCAAGTTGCAAGCAATAGATAACTGCTTTAAGCAAAGTGTGTAAGGTAAACAATCCACTTGTTCCATGAACAAGGGACCGTTGTTTTCTTCCTAGTGGCAACAACACATCTACAACCTTAGACATTTCTGTCACTTCCCTTAGATTAAATAGAGGCATGAACCCACTATCGAGCATAAATACCCCCTCTTGGAGTCACTAGCGACTACTTGTACAAGATAACTACTAACAACAGAGAGCATGCAAGATCACAAACAACATAGACATGATAGAATCAATAAGACAAAACTATTAATCAATCTGACATAGTAATCTCAATATCCATCGGATCCCCGCAAACACAACGTGCATTATTACAAAATAGATGAGATCTTGATCATGAACGGAGCTCACAAGATCTAGACATGAAAGCACAAAGGAGGAGATACAACCATCTAGCTACTACATGGACCCGTAGTCCAAGGTGGAACTACTCACGCTTCATACCGGAGGCTGGCATGATGAAGAAGAAGGCCTCCGGGATGATCTCCCCTCCGCCAGGGTGCCGGGAAGAGCTTTAGATCACCCCCCCCCCCCCCCGATCTAGGGACGATGGTGGCGGTGGCTACAGATGGTTTCGTGGAATATTGATCGGGTGCTTAGTGTTTAGGATCGAGGGCTTCTTATAGGCGAAGAGGGAGGCCAAGGGGGTGCCCGAGGCGGCTGCCCCCCCCAGGCACGGGGCCGGCCCACCCGCGCGGCCAGGGGGTGTGGCCCCCTCGAGGTCCTCCTCCGTCTCGTCTTCTGGCTCCGTGTTCCCCACGATAAAATATTGACTTTGGCTTTTGTCCCGTCCAATTCCGAGAATATTGATTTTCTGCCTTTCTGGAACCAAAAACAGAAGAAAACAAGCAACTGGCACTGTGGCATCTTGTTAATAGGTTAGTACCAGAAAACATATAAAAACACCTCAAAGTGTAGACAAAGAAAATCAAAGTATATACTAAACAAGCATGGAACATCAAAAATTATAGATACGTTTGCGATGTATCAGTTCGCAATTCTTCAGCTGGTACATGTGGTTGTCGGGCATAATACTGGCATCCCATGCATGTCTCTACCAGCTTGTCGGTATCCGCCTTTGCGTTTAGCTAGTAGAATCCTTGTCGGAAGGCTTTGGAGACCAATGATCGAGGAGCGGCGTGATGCCCGCAATCTCCAAGATGGATTTCATGAAGGATTTCAATGCCTTCATGCTGGGAGACATACTTCAGGTATACACCAGTGGTACTTATTTTGTAGAGCTTCCCGTTGATTATGGTATAGCCCTTTGCTCGATGTGCTATTTGCCGACTTTTGACTTCGTCGATGGGCAAAGTTCTATGTACGAGATATTCCATGAATGGTTTTGTCCAAGCCGGAGGGGCTATTGTTACTGCATTAACAAATGAGTCGACTATATCCGGGTTCTCGGGGTCCGCTCCCTTCACGGATGGGGACCATAGATGCTCCAGGAAAATGCCAGGCGGAATTGGTTTGCGCCCCGATCCAAGCTTTGACAGCAGATTAGCCGCCTCATTTTCCTCCCAATTGACATACTTGACTTTGTAGCCTTCAAAGAACTTGGCTATCTCGTCCACTTCATCTCTATATGTCGCCATCATAGGGTTCCGCGCATTCCAGGTACCAGCCGCCTGTTGGGCAACCAAGTTGGAATCTCCACAGCAAACTATGCTTTTGATGCCAATATCCTTGGCTACTCGAAGTCCGTGAATGACCGCTTCATATTCTACCATGTTATTTGTAGCCTCAAAGTGGATCTGCAGAATGTAGTTCAGTTTTCCCCCGTTGGTGATTGCAATAACACACCAGCCCCCGAGCCATTGAGTAGCTTTGATCCGTCAAAGTGCGTCACCCAGTATTCTGGCTCTGGTACAGGGGTAGCATCTGACATCTTCGTCCAATCTGCAATAAAATCCACCAAGACTTGTGATTTGATAGCTATGTGTCTCTTGTAGGTGATCTCGAAGGCAGCAAGCTCAATGCCCCACTTCGCGACCCGTCCCGTAGCGTCGCTATTGTTGATGATGTCAGACAGTGGAGCCTTGCTCACTACCGTGATAGGATGATCCTGGAATTAGTGCCTTAGCTTCCGAGAAGCAAGGAACACTCCATAAGCTAGCTTTTGGTAGTGCGGGTACTGCTGCTTAAACTTCTTCAATACCTTGCTCACATAGTAAACTGGTCATTGTACTTCGTACTCATGCATTGGTTCTTTCCGCTCTACCACGACGACGATGATGATAACCCAGTTGGTGGCCGCCATGTAGATTAAAATAGGCTCCATTGGCTCGGGTGCTACGAGTATAGGTGCCAAATAAAGTATCCTTTTTAGATCCTTAAGCACAGCATATTCTTCGTCTATCCATATGAATTTCTCCGCCTTTTTAGCAACTTGTATAGCGACAGAGCCTTCTCTCAAGGTCGGCCGATGAACCGGCTTACTGCTGCAACGCAACCTGTGAGCCGTTGGATGTCCTTCAGGCATGTCGGACGGTTAATGCTTAGGATGGCCTTGATCTTCTCCGGGTTGACCTCGATTCCACGCTAGGAAACGATGAAGCCCAACAATTTGCCGGCTGGAACCCCGAAGACGCACTTCTTTGGGTTTAGCATCATGTTGTATTTCCGAGGATGATCAAAGGTTTCCTTTAAGTCAGAGATTAAGTCATTTGATTTTTTAGACATCACCGTGATATCATCCACATAGGCATGAACGTTCCGACCAATTTGGTCACGTAGGCAATGCCACATAGTGCGCTGGTACATAGCACCTGCATTTTTTATCCCAAAGGGCATCGTGACATAGCCAAACTTGCCGTAAGGTGTGGTGAATGAAGTGGCCAATTGGTCCAACTTCCTTATCTTAATCTAGTGGTATCCCAAGTATGCATCTAAAAAACACAGAAGTTCCGAGCCAGCGGTCGAGTCAATGACTTGGTCAATGTGAGGCAAAGCAAACGGATCCTTCGGACATGCTTTGTTCAAGCCAGTGTAATAAACACACATTCTTAATTCTTTGGTTCCCTTTTTGGGGACAATTACAGGACTGGCCACCCATTGGGTGTGAAGGACTTCTCGGATAAAACTAGCTTTAAGTAACCTAGCTATCTCTTTGCCTATGGCACATCTCTTCTCGTCTCCGAAGCGTCGTAGAGGTTGTTTCATCGGTTTGCATTTTGGATCAATATTCAAGCTATGCTTGGCAAGTTCCCTAGGTACACCTTTCATGTCGGCAAGTTGCCAGGCAAAGATGTCCCTATTCTCACGGAGGAACTCGACGAGCGCGCTTTCCTATTTAGGGTCCAGGTTTGTCCCAATGGCGGTGATTTTGGAGGCATCGCCTACCACAAGTTCCACCGACTTGGTTTCGATGGCGCCCTTGAAAGAGGGATTGGAGTCAGAAATCTGTTTCTTCGATGTCGTCATCTCCAAGGCATCGACCTTGCTCTGGATCACCTTGAATTCTTCGCTATAGAGGACAGCTTCTGCAAAGGCTGCTTCTCAAATCTTGCAGTCCCTTGCCTTTGAAAAGCTCCCGGATATGGTGATGACACCGTTTGGCCCGGGTATCTTGAGCTTGTTGTAGACGAAGCATGGCTTGGCCATGAAGGAGTGGAAGATGTCTCGTCCGAATATGACATGGTACACGCTCTTGAAGGGGATCACCTCAAAGGTTATGCGTTCTTGGCGTTAATTGTTAACATCACCAAAAGCGACTAGAAGCGTGATGCACCCAAGGGACCGAGCCTCCCGCCCAAGAACTACGACGTGGAACATGGTGATGGTCCTCCTTAGGTTGGTCTCCGTTAAGTTCATCTTGTGCAGTGTATCCAGGTATAAGATATTGATGCTGCTTCCACTGTCCACCATGCACTTTGTGAACTCATTGCCATCAATCAGAGGGTTGATGACCATGGCATATTGGTTCTCCGTTGGAACGAGGTCTGGGTGATCCTTCTTGTCCCAAGTGATTGGAACTTCCGACCAGCACAGGTATTGGGGAACTAGGGGTAGGGTTGCCATCAGTATCCTCAGTGGGGTTTTCTGTGCCCAGACGGTTGGGGTGCCAAGGAAAGTGTGGTAGACGGGGGCCTTCTTCTCTAAGGGGTTCTTGCCTTTTCCATCGCTCTTGTCGGTGTTCTTGGGATAAACGTCCTCGTCCATGCCACTTGAATCCTTGGACTCTTCTTCCTTCTTTTTCCCTTTGCCCTTTCCTCGCGGTCGGTTCTTCTGGCTTTGTTTGTAGCCGGACTCCGGGTCTTCTTTGAGATCGTTGACGAACTTGCAGTGGCGGTTGATGTGGGTTGCTTTTCCATTGGCATCGAGGTGTACAAGGCATGGAATATCACGGTATTCCTCATAAGTTTGGGGAACACGGGGCACTGCCGGGGTAGTTTCACTATCGCGCTGCTTCCCACGACCAGCCCCCCGTCCTTGGCCACGCTGTCTGCCTTCACCCCTTTCTGCAAACGTCATTGCGACCGTGTCAAAGGTTGGATTTTGTTTTGGCGGACTCTTTTGCTTAGTGATGTTGTTCCTCTTAGCTTGGGTTGGAATGGCAATTGCCGGCAAAGAGCCGTGAGCATCGTCGTCGGTAGCTGTGAACTCACTAGCCAAGGAGATCATCTGATTGAGATTGAATCTGTGATTGTCCTGCAGGCGCTTCAACTTATGTCAGAGCAAAGTGCCTTTTCCAAGACATCGATGTAGGCGGCCATAGCAGTCTGATCGTGCACTCCTGCGCTGGAATTTTTCATATCCAGCCAGTGGGAGAGGTAGGCCCGAGATATCTCGTCTTTCTCCTGCACGCACCGCTGTAGATCGCCAACAGTGCAGGGACATTTGTACGTACCCTCGAAGTTTTTGGTGAACGCTTCTTGCATGTCCAATAAGTTGCATATGGACTTCTCCGGCAAGTCGTCGATCCATTGGCGGCATGTGCCCATCAAAATCAGTGGGAGTTACTTGACGGCAATGTTGTGGTTCCCCTGGCGATCTCCACCGAGTTGCCATAATCATGCAACCATGTAGCTGGCTTGGCGGTGCCGTCATAGGGATTGATCATCTTGTCAATCCGGAAACCCTTGGGGTAAGTTGCGGTCCGTATTACAGGTCCAAAACAACGTGGTTCCAGGTACTGTCCTTCCCGGGCCTCGTGAATCTTGTCCAAGCGTGAACATGCGTCGTATGGCTCCGGGATTGCCTTTTTCTTCTTGCCATCGGGGGAAGGGCTACGTGAGCGACGCATCCCTCCTCCGCCATGGTGGCTGCTATGGGGCGACGGAGGCAGAGGTAGCAGTGGGTTAGCTTTCTTGTTGTTCCCCTCCTATGACTCCCCGCGTCTGTCGCGGTTGCTTGTCGGACGCGGAGGGTCATGGTGTGACCTTCTCTTATGTTCCTGGTTGCCATTACGCTCCCGGCCATGACGAGGCTGCTCCGTGTTGTTGTGAATGATGATGCCGCCCTGAGGGCGTCTAGGTGGAGGCATGCTCGTACAGTGTTGAGATCTTGGGTCTTCGTGATGTCAGGGGGACCAAGGCGGTGGAGACGGGCAACGAGGGCGAGCTTTGCCTCCGTGGTCGGAGGATATGGGGATAGCATCCTTCTTATTGTATGCATCCCTCCGTCTTTGTTCTAATGAACCCGTCTGGGACCCAATATTATGAGGTGATCTCTCCCTTGGCCTCTTAGGATTGGTAGACTAGCAATATGATGGGTCAGACTCGAGCCTCTGAGAGGTGGCCTTTTCCTGCTATTTGACAACCTTGGAGACGAGGTCGTAGACCTGTTCCACAACTGCGGGTGATCTATCCTGCTCCAGTAGGGTCTGGGCAACGGCCAAGTTGAGGATAGGTGTGGGCATGACCTGCCTGCCTTCACTGTCAATGTATGGCTTGGCCTGTGCCGGCTTCGAGGGAGCCCATCCTAGGTTGCACCGTACGCCAGGGTCGTTGACAACATGAGCTAGAGCTTACCTAGCCTTCTGCTACTTGATCAAAGTCTTGTACTCGGCCTCCATGGCTCTGCTGCCTCGATTGACTTCTGCACCTTGGCTAGATCTCTATCTAGTTTTGTGCCTTGCTCCGCGATGGCCTGTGCTTCCTCCAGTAGCTGTTGGCGCTTTTCATCAAGATGGACTACGTTACGTATATGGGCCACAGTCATAGGCTCGACAAGAAAATTGCGGTACATCACTTGTAGGGTTCGCAGCATAGAAAACAAAAAATTTCCTATGAGGGGAACAACTATGTACCAAGATATATCTACTAGATACAAACAACGGGCGGATGTATATCCGTAGAGAACATACCCTTGAAGACCGACAAAGCTTAACGAGTCCAAACTCGTGGTTGATGTAGACGATCTCTTGCCGATCTCAAGATCAAGAGGACGTCCTAGCGCCGCAAAACAGCAGCGCATCCGTGCTCGCACACACGTTCGAGGCACCGAGCAACCTCCGCCTCCTCGCTCCAGCGATGCAGCAGAAGCACAACTCTTTCTTGCCGAATAGCCACCGGGAACATGTATCTCGCTAGTCGGAGACCATGGGGAATAAATTCTAGAGGGGGAGAGAGATCCTTCACGAGGAGGTGTGAGTGAGAGAGAGGGAGGGGGCTCCTTTTATAGGGAGAGGGGGGCACCCAAGGGGCCATGCGCCCAGCCATGGGGCTGCCCCCACCTCTTCCACATTCATATGGGTGGACACTCCACTCACTCAAATGCCTTTCAATTCCCTCCACTCAAAAACCCACTCAAATTCCTATTAAATTTCCACCAAATTTAATGCAAGCTCTCATTAAATAAAACTCCTTTTATTTATTCAGAATTTTGTCAATTACTTTAATGACAAACATTCACATATAAACCCTTGCTAGTATTTCATTTCACATGCAGAAACACTTTCTGCAATTTCACCTGAAAACCCGTTTCGGTATCTAGTGAAATAAATTCCTGCGCTTGTTATTCTTTTCGGCATGAAACTTTTGCTCCAAATGGATGTCGGTGTCTCTTAAGTGTGTCACCCTACGGTTCGCAAATAATGCGGACATGATCGAGACCCCTCTCGGATCAATAATCAGAAGCGGGATCTGGAGACCCATACTGACTCCCACACATTCAACGATGAATTTCTTGTGATCGTCGGAACCTTTTATGCTAGTATCTTAATCCTTTTATTTCACGATATATTACATGTCTGAGATTCGATCATCGGTATCTCCATACCTAGTTTGATCTCGTTACTAACATGCACTCTTTTCTCGTTCCCGTGATATAACATTCTAGTGATCAAATCACTTGCTTGCAAGCTAACCAATGTGATATCACCGAGAGGGCCCAGAGTATATCTATCCGTCATCGGGATGAACAAATTCCACTCTCGATCCATGGGCCTCAACATAACACTTTATTAGTTCTGAATCCATCTTTATAATCACCCTATTACGGTGTGACGTTTGATGTTATCAAGAAACTCTTCCGGTGTTAGTGATTGACATGATCTCATGGTCTAAGGATTAGGATCACTTCGTAAGTTGTTATAGCAATATAAACTCAATGACTTTGATCGTAATGCTATACTTCGGATGAATGTTCATCACACCATTACACTAATGTTGTGATCCCGTTATTAACAACATCCAATGTCCATGATCAGGAAACCTTGATCATCTTGTTAATCAACGAGCTAGTTTATGAGAGAGGCATAACTAGGAACTTTCTGTTTGTCTATTAAACACACATGTATTAATGTTTCCGTATTAATACAATTATAGCATGTAAAATAAACATTTATCATAAATAAGGAATACGATAATAACCACTTTATTATTGCCTCTCGGGCATATTCCCTTCAGTCTCCCACTTGCACTAGAGACAATAATCTAGTTTGAAAACTTTGCGTATTGAACACCTATAGCTTTCTGGTGTTCCATATACGCAATTGCAAGTGGTTAACATAATCTACGGATTTGACGCTTCAGGTCCGTGTGTATTTGCATGTCTTTGCGTCTTCACGCATCACTCATTCTCCAATGAGATGGCATTGTATAAATTTGGTCTTTCGGTGAGACCTTTAGTTCCTTGGGGTTAAATCATGTCGATACTATTGTCATACAATATATCTTTAGTGTTAGCCCGTTGCGAACCACACCTTAGTTTGATAACAAACTTCTTGACACAAATTCCCTACTTTGCTGCTACTATAGCAGTCATATACTTAGCCTTTTTGTTGTAGTATTCGTCACAATGTCTCAACTATGGATTTCATCCAAATCCATCATGGAATCTCCTTTCCATTACATTGTGCCACCCATAGTTTAAATTGAGATAAACTTAATTTGTATCTTGTGACAAAACTACTATCAATGTAACGCTTTACAATAAACTATTTGTAATTGTTTGTCACCTCTACACAAATATATTCTTAGTTCTTCCAAAAGATCATAAGAATATCCTCACTATCGTCCAATGATCATTTTATGATTCATTCTGGTATATGCTCATAACACTTAGAGCATAGGACATATCTGGATGTGTACATATCATGGTATGATTGATCAAAACATCCTTGTGATTTCACTCATCAAGTGTCAAAGCACTTGAATCTTGTTTCACTTATCAAGTGTCAATACACTTGAATCTTGATTCAATTCCTTTCTATGTGACAAGAACCATTTCTTGTTGTTTCTATATTGAACTCCTTCAATATCTCATATATGTACGTTTGGCACAACCATATTAGCATCACAGTCTATCCACTATAGACATTCATGCTAAATATTCGGGTTTTGCCTAAGTTTTTCATCGAAATGAAATTATTAACCTTTGTCAATAAAAATTACATCATTTCTAATAAACAAGATGTCCTCCACATAATGTATTAGAAATATGTCTCAGCGCTCCCACTTAATTTCTTGCAAATGCAAGCATCTCCATCGTCTCCTGATGAAAACTCCTTTTCATCACGGTGAAGATTCCAACTCCGTGATGCTTACTTCAATCATTCAAGTTTGCATGCCCTTTTAGCATCCTTTGAATTTAACAAAAAACCCTTTGGACCATGTCTTGTACACGTCCTAGGTAACCATTCGATTAGAAGAATTTTGTTTTGTTTATTCATCTACCATATACCAAATTATATGTAGTGGTTGCTACTTTAATCCATCCAGACTAAATATCGCTATGAAATATCCAATCTTGTCATAGTCAACTCCTTTGAACATTGTCATAAAATAATTTATGAAATGTCGACTATTTCATAGATGTGAAACATTCATGTCTGTCTCTTTATAGATCCAAATATGACCGATAGGTTTTTACACCTTTCCGGAGGGTCTTCCAAGTTCAAAACTTGATTTCTCGTGTATGGAACTATCACGGATTTTATGGCTTCAAGCCATTTGACGGAGTCAGGGCCCATCATCGCTTCTTTATATGTAGTCAGTTCATCATTGTCAAACAATCATGATTTACTCTCAAATATCAGCATTTGATTTGTTTATCCGACTGACTTGGTTCAATAAGAACTTAGACCTCCGTGACCACAACCTTTCAGGCACGTGAGCCATGAGAATTCTGGCTGCCTCTGGAACATTTTCCGGCACTGCGCAACTCAGCACATATAGCTAAGGTTCGTTAACCTTATCAAAGTTCTATTGTCCTCCCACTTAACATTTATGAAAAATTCCTTCTTCAAGAAACTTCACGTTTCAAGCGACAAACCCTTTTGTCCTTGGTGTTATGGAGGAATAACCAATTGTTATTCGAAATAACCTACAAATACATGTTCATCCGACTTTGGTTGTAAACATCTTACTTATGTTTAGCATACCAAAATTTAAGAAATGACAACTTGGGTTTTACCCCAAACCATAACTTCTATGGTGTCATTTCAAAGGATCAAGATGGAGCTCTTTTCAGTGTAAAAGCGGAAGTCTCTAAAGCTTTAATCTTTTAAAACACAATGGCAATTTTATAAATAACACCATTGATCCAACCATGTCAAACAAGGTTTCATTACAAATCTCAAACATTCCATACTCCTATGGTGTTTCGGGAGATGTAAATCTAGGTGTTTTGCTAAACTTGTAACTCAAATAAATCCCTTTTATGATAAAATCATAATTCATTTATTTTTCTTGTTACACTTGTAACTCAAATAAATCCCTTATGATAAAATCATAAACCATTTATTTTCTTGTCACAATGATTTTCACTTCATCTTGAAATTCTTTGAACGTTTTCAAATATTTCACACTTCTTTCTCATTAAGTGAACATTCACTCAAATTTCCGAAGAAAGCATATGAAGTTGAAATCCATCGCTTACGACTATACATAATGGACTACATACATCGATATGTATAAATTCCAATAATTTAGTCGTTCGTTCTTCTTTGGCCTTTGAACGAAGTTTTAATTATCACGTGGAAAGTCTCACAAGCGTCACTTGATCAAATCAAAGACTCCAAAAATCCATGAAAATGGAGTTTCTTCATGTTTTCTTTCCAATATAATTTAAACGGCGATGTCACTTCGCAAGTGATCTTCCAATCATTTGTCTTGCGACATTTTAGCATTAGGCTTTATCGATGTGATTTCTCCAACTAGATTTGTAAATCATCCATCTTATATGGAATACGGTAATTATTTGAACAACCTTTGTTCTCATAATACCTGATTTAAATAACAATTATTAAAACAAATCTTGAAGTCAAGTTTTGATGTCAACGAGAAATACAAACAACGGTTTGTTTGTTTTCAATGAACATCATCACATATTCTCTTGCTAGTTACTTAGGCCATTATGGTTCATGAATTGCGTCGTTCTGTATGAAATTTCATACCAACCAATTTGGTATCCAATACCCAAGAACCACATTGTTTAACAAGCAAAGAATACAACCATAACATGTATATCATATATATACCTAAATTGGACATTTCCAATCTTTTCTTTTCTGCCAAATATATTTTATAGATTCTCTTTCAGCATTTCCTTTTCCTTTTTAAAAGAATCTATCAACATCAAAAGTGGCGCCATATACATGACACATAGTCCAAAGCATGTATATTCAAATAATAATACCTTTGGACTTGCACTTTGAAGTAGATCACCATTATCAAAATGATCGGTATTCTTTCAAAATCCATTCTTTAGTAATCTTTTAGTGTAGTAAACACTTTACATACATCTTCTATTCATCCTTATCATGACGACTTTCATGATCAAGCTACTGTAGCTTATAAAGGCGAATCTTGAGTATAACATTACTTTCCAAAACCCTTTTAGATGATTAGGATGTCTAGCATCTCCAACATCACCATATCATAACACTAGCCCAACAACAATCTAAACTAGACGCCTCTAATTTATCCATTGCAAGTTTTACGTGGCTTAGGGCTTTTGAAGACAGAACCGTTCTTACCTATGAACATGAACCACAACGAGGATAACCAAATTGTTGACAACTCGTTGCAAATTAGATATTGACTATAGTAGGAGAGACAGACACCCGCTAGACACTTATGCAAAACTAGTTGCATGTCAAGCGTGGAACATGTCTCATGTGCGAGGACATGTAAAGTTTGTCTGGGCCGCTTCATCCCACTATGCCGACAATATCCAAAGTACAACTAAGAAGCAATAAAATGATCATCATCGCCCACATACTCATATGTGTACTACCCGTGCAAAGTATCTACGCATAGATCCGGCTCTGATACCACTGTAGGGTTCGCAGCATAGAAAACAAAAAAATTCCTATGATGGGAACAACTATGTACCAAGATATATCTACTAGATACAAACAACGGGCGGATGTATATCCGTAGAGAACATACCCTTGAAGACCGACAAAGCTTAACGAGTCCAAACTCGCGGTTGATGTAGACGATCTCTTGCCGATCTCAAGATCGAGAGGAAGTCCTAGCGCCGCAAAACAGCAGCGCATCCGTGCTCGCACACACGTTCGAGGCACCGAGCAACCTCCGCCTCCTCGCTCCAGCGATGCAGTGGAAGCACAACTCTTTCTTGCCGAATAGCCACCGGGAACATGTATCTCGCTAGTCCGAGACCATGGGGAATAAATTCTAGAGGGGGGGAGAGATCCTTCACGGGGAGGTGTGAGTGAGAGAGAGGGAGGGGGGTTCCTTTTATAGGGAGAGGGGGGAACCCAAGGGGCCATGCGCCCAGCCATGGGGCTGCCCCCACCTCTTCCACATTCATGTGGGTGGACACTCCACTCACTCAAATGCCTTTCAATTCCCTCCACTCAAAAACCCACTCAAATTCCCATTAAATTTCCACCAAATTTAATACAAGCTCTCATTAAATAAAACTCCTTTTATTTATTCAGAATTTTGTCAATTACTTTAATGACAAACATTCACATATAAACCCTTGCTAGTATTTCATTTCACATGCAGACACACTTTCTGCAATTTCACCCGAAAACCCGTTTCGGTATCTAGTGAAATAAATTCCTGCGCTTGTTATTCTTTTCGGCATGAAAGTTTTTCTCCAAATGGATGTCGGTGTCTCTTAAGTGTGTCACCCTACGGTTCGCGAATAATGCGGACATGATCGAGACCCCTCTCGGGTCAATAATCAGAAGCGGGATCTGGAGACCCATACTGACTCCCACACATTCAACGATGACTTTCTTGTGATCGTCGGAACCTTTTATGCTAGTATCTTAATCCTTTTGTTTCGCGATATATTACATGTCCGAGATTCGATCATCGGTATCTCCATACCTAGTTTGATCTCGTTACTAACATGCACTCTTTTCTCGTTCCCGTGATATAACATTCTAGTGATCAAATCACTTGCTTGCAAGCTAACCAATGTGATATCACCGAGAGGGCCCAGAGTATATCTATCCGTCATCAGGATGAACAAATTCCACTCTCGATCCATGGGCCTCAACATAACACTTTATTAGTTCTGAATCCATCTTTATAATCACCCTGTTACAGTGTGATGTTTGATGTTATCAAGAAACTCTTCCGGTGTTAGTGATTGACATGATCTCATGGTCTAAGGATTAGGATCACTTCGTAAGTTGTTATAGTAATATAAACTCAATGATTTTGATCGTAATGCTATACTTCGGATGAATGTTCATCACACCATTACACTAATGTTGTGATCCTGTTATTAACAACATCCAATGTCCATGATCAGGAAACCTTGATCATCTTGTTAATCAACGAGCTAGTTTATGAGAGAGGCATAACTAGGAACTTTCTGTTTGTTTATTAAACACACATGTCTTAATGTTTCCGTATTAATACAATTATAGCATGTAAAATAAACATTTATCATAAATAAGGAATACGATAATAACCACTTTATTATTGCCTCTCGGGCATATTCCCTTCATCACTCTATCAACTGGAGTGACTTGGGCTGCTGCAGATGTAGATGCTGGTGGCGGCGGATTTGGTGTTGGCGTTGCTCAGACAGGTGTTGAGTTCCTGCGGTTTTTGTGCTGGGATAGCCGGAGGAGGCATAGCCTTTGCATAATCATTGTCAGCACATCGGCCGATCCCTTCCCCTTGCCCAGCGGCTTAGGTGGAGATTGTCTGGTTTGGTCTTCTTCCATCACGCTCCCAATGGCGATGAACACCTGTCAATATGTGACGGCCTTGTTGGCCTGCTCCTCACACTTGATCTCCTCCTCCATCTCGTTCATTGTGGAGTCGAGTTCCTCCGGGTTGATTTCCATCTCCTCCGAGTCCAGGCTGATGTCGGCATAGAGCGCGTCCAGAATGGGGTAGGAGGACGATGCTGAGGCAGCAGGGATGTTGACTGGAGGCGGTGGCAGCGGTGGCTATGGCTGCGGTGGCCCGGGTATAGCAGCGAGCTCGGCCTGAGCAGCTGCATCAGCGGCCGCGTAACTGTTGACGGTACCAATCATGCCCTCGAAAGTGAGGAGACCCGTGGCCTGCTGCCGCCTTAGCGTATGCCGGAGAAGTGTTCCTCGGTCCAGCCCTTCCACAAAGTGATAGATGGCATCATCATCGGGGTAGTTTCCAAGGTCGGCTCGTATACGGAGCCAGCTGGTGAGGTAATCACAGGGGCTTTCACCCTCTCTCTGGACGCATCGCGCCAAATCGAAGATAGTTACCACACCGACAAAGTGCGATCTCTGCTTTTCAAATGCACGGACGAAGCCGGCAGATTTGCAGCGATCTTCTACCATTATTTCCTGCACAGGGGCGGTTTGTGTGGGCCTTAAAATTTTTCGATCTAAGTCGGCAAACTCCAAAGATTGATCCGACTTTGATCCTTCCGCGAACATATCCTGCCCGTAGGCGGTCCGTGCGGGTCTTGACGATCCTCCGGCTTCCAGGGAACTAGTGCCCGAGTCAGTTTCGCTGATGAAGAGATGGATGTCCCCGATTGGAAAGATCGAGCATCGGGTGGGGTTCGTCTTCGTCTGGATCCAGTAATCGTCGGGAGGGACGATCGGAACGTTGCCGGAGAAGAGAACGCGACCAATGTCTACGGTTTCACTGATTCCCGCGAAGAGCTTGGACCTCGTCCGTTGTAGAGCCTGAAGTGCCTCTTGCCCCACGGTGGGCGCCAACTGTCATGGTATTGCCGACGAGTACGCCATGGAGGGGTCCTTACAGAGCGTGTTTAGAGACGTGGGGTAAGGCAGAAGGTTGACGGGTACAAGGTGACACTGCTTACCCAAGTTCAGATCCCATGACGGTGGCGGAATCCTACTCCTGCTATAAATCACTACAATGGCAATACGCCGGGTTACAACGATCGGTTCGCTGTGCGCCATATGAGTTGTGTCGTGCCCTAAAGGCTCCTCTAGGTCCGGCTTATATAGTCGCCAGATCCTAGGGTTACAAGGAAAGTCCTAGCCGTTCAGGTTACAGAGTCCTACACGGTATACAACTAGTCTAACGTGTCTTGCATTCCAAGGCTCCGGGTACGCCGATGACTCCATTGTAGCCTTCCTTTATCCGGCATGGGCCTCCCTTCTGGATCCATCTAACTGGGCCGCCCAGTAGGCCACAGGCCTTGCTACCAACTGTGGGCCACCCGGGTTATCCGGATTAGAGAAATGCAATGATGATACCCATTTAGCATATCCCCAACAACCATCGCCTCCTACTCCGAACTGCGATAGAGCGGAGTCCACAGTTGCAAAAAAAACCACCAATTTAAACAAACCATCAGCAGGCGTGTTAAATAACTTCCTTTCAATAAGGGCTTTATTTCTAATGGTCCACAGCAACCAAGACAAATCAAAAAAGGCAATCCACAACATGCGCCTAGAGATTCCAGAGATCCCTTGGATGATCGCAAAGAACTGGGCAAAAGAAACAGGAGCCCACGAACAACCAAGAATTTCATGAAAGAAGGCCCAAAAAAGCTTAGCCAAACTGCAAGAGAAAAGAATGGGATCCTGGTTTTCAGGGAGGCGACATAGGGGCACAGGCCATCTCCTGGGCCGTGACGTTTCTGAACTTGATCACCACTCGGAAGGCGGCCTCTAGCCAAGAGCCAAAGGAAATGTTTTATTTTAAGCGGAATTATCACTTTCTAGAACTCTTTGAACCTGAAAACCGAGCACCCTTCATGAAGAGGTTTATACAGGTAACCAGTGGAGAACGCACCAAAAGGCTCCAGGAGCCAATCTAACCTATCCTCTTCCCCATTAAGAGAGGTCATTTTGTGGCTAACGGCTCCAAGTGGACCCATCTGTCCAGCCAAAAGAAAGTATTGCGTCCATTGCCCACCACATTGCAAGCACCAATTCTTAGTAACTGCCTAGACTTGAGGATCGATATCCAAAGCTGAGAGCCCGCGACCACTTCGTAGAGCGGAGAGATGATTGGCCCAAGTACTTATTTTGCATAATATCCCACCATAGGCCCCCTGGCTGTTAAACGCCTTCCAGGTCCATTTGGCCATACGACAGTCATTGAGAATTCTGGTATTGGTGAAACCTAGGCCTCTAAGATCCTTGGGCATACACATGTCGGCCCATTTAACCATAGGTACTTTTTCTTAGTCTTATCTTTGGCCCAGTAAAATCTAGAGCGAACTTTGTCGAAGACTGCATGAATCCATCTTGCATATGGTAAAAGCTCATGCCATATAGGGGAAAACTATCAAGAAAGGCATGGATAAGGATCCCTCTTCCCCAAGAGGAGGGAAACCTCGTCTTCCAAGGGTCAAACTTCTTGGAAACACGAGACATGATGGGTTGAAAAGCCTTGATGGTCAGTCTATGTCGATCAACATGCATGCCAAGATAGGTCATAGGCAGGGATCCAAGCTTGCAGTTAAGAATGAAAGCAGTCCTAAGTTGCTCTTCTTCATCAGCATTGATCACAAAAACCTCGGACTAAGCGAAATTCACCTTGAGCCCAGACATCTTCCAGAATGCTTCTGCCCCGAATGAAATCCAAAGTTGAGACGGTTGAGGGAGATCAGGCCACGAGTGAAGGAATCCAGCAACAGGAAAACTTTTTGTTCTAACCAGAGGCCAAAATTGCTTGTAGAAAAACACAGGGATTCCATCACGCCCTGGAGCAGTGTCGGACTTGGTTGCATTCACCGCAGCCTCCAACTCACCCATAGAAACAGGGGCCACCAGAGCATCATTCTCCATGTCAGAAATCTGACAATGACTCCAAATATTGAGAGCCGAGCCAAGCAGATGCTTGTAGAAGTCATAGATGTGCAATTTAATCTGAGCAGGATCAGAGAGCACAGTCGTCAGGATGCAGCACCTCTTCCTTCTTCCATTCGCCACAGAATGGAAGTATTTCCATGCAAAGTCCACTGAATGCGTGCCCTCTGACGCCAATAAGTCTCCTCGCACCTTAGGATGAACAACAGCTCTTGGAGAGACACGTATGGAAGTAGAATCTTGCAATTGTGCTCTTCGATCTTGTTCGTACGGTTGCATTGTCTGACATGATGCATACCTTTGATACAACGTAGAGACTGGGCGAGTGTAGAGCCAAAAACTCTCGGTCGATCGCCCACCCGGCAATTGACCAACTCTATAATTCTCGCTCTACGCGCGTTCCTTTTTTTAGACGAAAGGCTCAAACTGAACCGCCAACTTGTCAAGCCCAAAAGAAACATCACTCCATCATTCTCATTCTCCAGCTATTAATATGCTGCCAACACATCATCTAAACTCCTCTAGTATATATCTAACCACGATGCAAGAATGCTTCAACACTAAGTCTGGTTCAGTACTAGTACAACGCATGTATGGCTAATGAGTAATTTCTCGATGGCTCTAGCTAGACATGCAAAGCAGAAGGCTGTCCCTGTTCTATCAACTTATTTGTTTGGTTAATTAAACTTGCGTTACATGCATGTATAGTAAAACCCAATCGTTGGCATGCACAAACGAGTCAGATTCTAACTTCACTATGAAAATCAGGGTCATAGAAGTCCCTCTAAGTCTCCGATAGATCACAGTATTTCACTTCAATAATTCACAGGGGTAAAGTAAGGATTGGTCTGCACAAAAACCAGGGTGTCAGTTAATAACCTAAGATGCTCAGTACCCAAATTCGAGCACACCTGCCTCCTTGACTGTGCTATTTTTTCTCCTCATCCTATTTAGATGCGAGGTCCTATCTGCATGTATTAACTACTTCTACTACTATCGATTCTAGAAAAGAAATAACATTACATAATTTATTTGCTAACCTCTTGCAGCTAGATCGTCGGTGGTGGTCTGGTCTGGTGGGTGGTGGAGAGGATGGCACGGGGGTATTAGAAGGGATCTATGGGGATTATTCCCTAACAGCATCTCTAGCGGACACCGTAAAAGGGCGGAACTGAAAAATAATCGTTACTTTTTAGTTTCGCGTGAGAAAAGTGGTCAGAACAGACGCCTCAAAATCAACTGAACCGAAAAAAATTTAGGATCCCCGAGAAAACACCCAGCGGAACCGAGAAAACCAAGTTTTCGAACCCGACCTGGACGCGAACCATATCCTCCGTTTTCGTTGGCGGGAGGGAAGTTTCAGCCGTGCCATTCCTTCTGCCGCCACGCTCGATCTCCGGTCCCCGCCCTTCCCACCTCCGTCGAGCCCCACGAAAGGCCATGGTCGTCCAGCAGCCGCCACTGAACTCCGGCGAGGTCGCGCTGGCACAGGCGACCCCTCCGACAGGTCTGCCAGATCTGACAGCCACAGTCGTCTCCGTCCCCGTCGCCGGTCCCCCAGCCGGAACGTCCGCGAAAGCTGCTGATGCGACAAAGCGGAAGCGGCAGGGCTCCGTCCTCATCTAGGATGGCAGCGTGGGCGCTCCGGCCTCTCTCGCCGGTCCCGCTACTCCCCACGCTCCAGCAAGTGCGGCCGCCTCCAAGTCGAAGCCGGCGCCAGGCAAGGCGAGGAATGCGGTCACGAAGCGGAAGACAGGCCCCGGGAAACCACCCGCTGCCGTGAAATTTGCCAAAACGGCCTCGGCTAGCCGATATAGGTATGAACAATTCCCCTCCCCCCTTCCGCTGCAGCCGCCGCCAATTGCGTATACAATTGAATTCGAATTGGCGCTTATACACAGTGATTTGCATGAGATTCCGACCTCCTATGTCGATTTGTTGAATAACAATGCGGTGGACATCGACACGGCTCCGCTCGACGGCTATGGAGATGATGGCCGTGGTGGTGCTTCGGCAAGTGGTGGTGGCCATGGTGGTGCTTCGGCAAGTGGTGGTGGTGGTGGTGATGCTTCTCTTGGCTTCGACGCTTGATGATCATCGTGGGTTGTGGGATTTTGGATGATGTTCTGCGACGTGGTAGTGAGATAGTTTGTTAAATTTTCTTAAAACTTGATGATTGTCGTGTAATTTGTGGTTTCATTTTACGGTTTCATATCGCTTTTGCCCTCACAAAAACCATGTGCACGAAAATGTAAAAATAGAATATTCTATTTTCTGATTCTTTTGAGGGGTCTGTTTCGTCCTGTCGCTCGCGGCTGAAAAAACCCACCAAACACCCACCAAACGCAACCTGAAAACACGTTTTCTGATTCATGATTTCCCAGTGTCTGCTAGAGATGCTCTAAGGGATTCGGTGCGCGTTTTGAGGTTCGTGATTTCCCGGTGTCTGCTAGAGATGCTCTTTGAGATTCGGTGAAACCCCTCCCTACAAAACCATTACCATACTAATCCCCAACAATCCTTAATCCCTTCTCTTTAAAAAGTGCTGTTTGGCAGACAGGTTTTGGTACGTGATCTCATAATAGCATTCTCAAGCAGGAACGAAGACAAATCAACACACATGAACATAATATTAAATTTTTAACAGCACATGAACAAAACCGGTTCAAAATTAATATCCAATAATTCTCAACATTCAGAAAATAACAACTTCTATCACATAATTCGAAACATTATACATTAGTTCCCAACATTGTTTTTCTATGTCAAAAAATATGGATCTCTGGTGAAAGAACATGGCTTTCTCTTCATCATCGTTGCTTTATTCCGCGTAATCTTCACAAAGCACAACCCAGAAATTATGATTGCCTGTAATCATGCAAAGAGGTTAGAAATAGTATGATTGTTACATGTGCATGTGCATGGATAGGGGAGAACAACAATCAGAAAATTAAGTCAGAAAACACATGATTATATGAAGAGCTATATGAATAGCTAAACCCCGTAAACACAAGAACAAAGTCAAGTTACAGCAGGTATCCCAGTTACATTTTGCAGAACGGAACAAACAGACAAACAGTGATATAGCAACATCAAGAAAGATTTCAAATAGGTCCTAAATGCCATATTTTAAAAAGAAAAGACATACTTGAAGAGCTTGTCAATCATGGAATCAACCGAGCAAATAAAACGGGTGTTTTTGTCTCATTGGAAGTTTCAATCAACAAAAACCGATGACCTAGCAGCAACCCAAATTCATTCTCTTTTGTCAGGAAAAATTGACAAAAAAACATCGAAGCCTTCTCCACGCCTCGATCAAAGTAAAACAGCAAGTTTTTGTACTTATGCACAAACAACTAATTGTACCCCTAGTTGAACAGCAAGCTGGATTCCACCCCTAATAACTACATATATTAAAGTTGACCCTTACAAAGCCCTATGAAGCTGTCCACATCACCGTAAACACTGTAGATGTGTAAAGCTTGCACATCTATCGTGCCTTTTTTATACAGACTGTAGCTGTTGATCTTTACTATTAAATTTAGATTACAGACTGTAGCTGTTGATCTTTACTATTAAATTCGAGTTGGTGGCTCACTTTGGGGTCAAACATTGAACACATCACAACCGTCGAATCACCCTAAACAATATCCACCTAACACTGGGAGAATCAGCACCGTTCCATCGCCCGCTGCCCTCCACTCTCCGTTTGCGTTAATTAGGGAAATAATTATGTACCGCCAATCAGGGCATTGCCACAATAATGTAAATTTTAAAAATAGATGGAAATCAATTAACATGGAAAGAAGTCACGGTTAACCAAGTCTCCAGGATCGGATCTGGCCGGCTCAAAAGTAAAAGGATCGGATTTGGGGAGGCCGTCGTTGCATATGCCCTCTTGTTGTTCGCCGCCTACCACTGCATAGCCCCCGTCTCTCACACCTCTCCACCACGGCTCCCGACGACGACGAGGACGGATACAGCCCCCCCCCCCCCCCCCCCCCACTATGGCAGGTCAAAGAATTGGAGGCATTTTTTTTGAGGCACTATTTATAATTGCCTCTAATTTTAATATTTTGTGGCACTTAAAAAATAATGCCTTAAATTATGAGTTTTTGGAGACAGTTTTTTGAATGCCACTAATAGTTAAGTCTTTTGAGGCACTATTGGTAGTGCCTCTAATATTTTGAAAAATAGAGGCATAGTCTAGTGCCTCTATGTTGAACTATTTGTGGCACTTTATTTGTGCCTCAAAAGGCCCAACCTTTTAGAGGCACTATTTATCAAAATGCCACTAAAAATATAACATTGAGGCATAAATAAAGGTGCCACAAATGATATACCTTTAGAGGCACTCAAATATGCCTCTAATTGTTGACCAATTGTGGCATCATTAGTTGTGCCTCAAATACATAATTTTTTAAGGCATAAATAAAAATACCATAAATGGTTTGCCTTTAGAGGCACTTAAATGTGCCTCTAACTATAAACCAATTGTGCCACTTTTAGTTGTGCTTCAAATAAACTTTTTTAAGCACATCTAATAATCTTCTATATCTAAATAGAAGACCCCCACTACCTTATTTTCCTGTCTTACCGTGCGTCCGCGTCACTCCTTATTTGCCCACACCTTTGTCGAGGCGTTCTGTCCGCACGAGGGTTGTGTTCTGCGTGTCCCATCTTTCCCACATACGACCTCCCTTCTTCTCCACCAATGCAGCAGGGATTCTTCTTAACTCTCCAATTAATTATTTCCATCTCCCACTTCACGTTACAACCAGATCCTTCATCTCCCTCCCCACTAATTTCCAGAAGAAACTGATAGATTTAATTTCCCACATCTTCCTCGCCGAACTCAACGGGAATAACGGATGAGTTGCTCACCAATTTAAGCAACCCATCTTCTCCGTTCCCGTCCTTCCCACACATGGTGCTCTTCGTTCCCGTCCTCCCGATGCATGAAGCCCGCCCCTGCTCGAGATTTCGCCAACGTTCTTGAGTGCACAAAATTGAAGCATCCTCTTTGCTCATCATCTGCTGCCGGTACGCGCCTACATCCCTCCCCGTCAACAGCAGCTACCTGTAACCCTCCCGTCACCAGCGGCCCGTGTTAGTCTCCTATGTTACACGTTCTTATTCCCCATTTTCCCAGTCGTTCTCTGCTATTTGTTGTTTCCTGTAAGATTATTATGTTGCCACTTCCACTTGCTAGCCATCATGTGATATTAGTTCTGCTTACGCGTGGTGCTTTCTGCAGGTGAAACTCGGTAGGGGATACTATGTAACCGGGGTCGTCGCACCGTGAACGTCCTAGCAGCTCGCACATGATGCCAACAGTCCAACAAAAATTTTAGGAGCGTCAAGCTCTTTCCACCAAGTTGCAGAAATTGATTTTTATAATATGTCCACTACTCCAACTTAAAGATGGCAGAATAATAAGCATGACATTTGTACTGCCTCATATGCAACAATGTTCAAAATAATCATTTGAATGCAGCTGAAAATGAGCAATCCCTTCCAGAAGAGAATGAATGACATGGCGGGTATGATCACTACAACCTGAGTATGTGCGAATAATTCGGTTGGTGTTTATCTATCGCTGTGCCCTCATCTAGGTCTAGTCAATAGAGGTGATTATTTGCAAGATTTTGGCGACTGTTTTCTCCTTTTGTTTTACACATTCTATTCTGGTCATCTAGCATTTGTGACTGTTCCTTGCATTGATCGAAGGTTTTTATGCAGGATTGATTTATTGGAATTATTCTTTCTCCGTCTTTGAATGTACGTGTGCTCTACTGTCATTTTATTCTACAGTTGGCATGTTGGTATTTTCTCCATTCCTTCCGGATGAGGCAGTTTCCATGTTATGTTTCATAGCACAAATCTGCATGCGCTAGATGAGAAATTTCAGTAGTAATATCGTCGCATGATCATGCAGAATTTCAAAAGCAATATCGTGATGAGATCCTAACCAGCCCTTACATGTCCGATAATAATTTTTTGGGCAAGCCAATGTGTTGCTTGCAGACACAAGATTGCCGACCTGTACCAGCATGATTTGATTTGTTTGTATTACCTAGGAAAGTTTCTATTTTATAATATACAACTAGATGCATTTATCCATGGCCATCGTGGTTACTATAATTTCACGGTTACAGGTTTCCATCTAACAATAGTATCCTTATATTTTTATGTACAAGTGCTTTCCAGCCACCTTCAACAGCTACATATCCGTGTGTAGACCTATGACATTCTCCCTCATCGCAGATCGGTTTAGTCCTTTTAGTTTTTACATCAATGTATATACCTTGATTAACATTACACATCTCTTCTTCTCCAGAATTAATGTACCTAATTATTCAAGTAATATGCTGTTGTCTTATTTTGTTCTTTCAATAAGAGAGTCTCAAAAGAAATACACCGATGCAACTACAAAGATCAAGAACACCACAAAAGAAAGTATTTTCAACTTTCAAACCTGAGTCCGCTTCAAGACCACTATCTGGTGACCATCTACTCTCATCCGCCAGATCCATTATTGACTACAAAAAGAGGGACACGGCATATCCACACAGCAGTAAACGAAGAAGGCATCACTACCAATAAGATCTAATAGATCTTGCTAAAAATATTGTTTAGGCTACAGATTACATTACTTTTATTGTGAAATATATATAACACAAATAATATACCACCATACATATAATATGAGTCATGTTGTTGATTCAAATTTTCATCTTATGTGTTACATTTGGCTTCTTAAAAAACAATAATAATTTTCCGCAGCAACGCGCGGGGTATTATCTAATACCCTTAATAGTTAGCCATTTGAGACCCGTTAAATACCTTGTATGATTATTTGGGCACTTTCAAGTGTACCTCAAATGAGGTACTTACGGAACACTTTATTAATTTATATCATCTAAATTATCATAATGGTTAAATCTAAAGTATTGTATACGGTTGGGATTTAACAAAAAAAATAGTCACGTTGTTTAACACGATGTATATTGAAAATGTTAGTAAAGATACATTGATCTTGAAGTGTGGGAATAATATGACCGGGAAATAGATATACGTTAAGACAAGACTGCAACCCGATTTTTTTCCAGAACTTTTTGTAACTCAAAAATATAAGTTTTGATTTATTTTTTAAAACCAGGATCATTGGATATAGAGATTATACTCCTAAATTAAAGAAAATAAAAGGGCCCCACGTATATACCACACGAACACGACTCGGCCGGTCATCGACCCTTTCTCTTGCTCTCTCGTTCCCCTCCTGGCTCGCGACCCGCCGCGCCGCCGCCTGGCGCTCCTCCGCCCGTCCCCGGCCGCATCTGCCACCGCCTCCTGCCGGCGGGGCTCAGCCTCACTCACCTCTTCCGTTTCCCCGCCGCGGTGACTTCCCGCTCACGTGCGCACGCCGCCACGAAACCCTAGCCACCATGGCTCGAGTCGTCGGCGTGGTTGCGCCCCTGATCCACGACTGCTCCCCTCCGACCTCCTGCGCCTCCTCTACATCGCCTCGACCTTGCTTTCTCGTCCACCTCCAGGAATCCCTAGCGCCGCTCAA
This sequence comes from Avena sativa, assembly GCA_916181665.1. Classification (NCBI taxonomy): domain Eukaryota; kingdom Viridiplantae; phylum Streptophyta; class Magnoliopsida; order Poales; family Poaceae; genus Avena; species Avena sativa. The sequence goes on from OV702294.1 coordinate 454,829,329, forward strand.
ATCGCGCCGACGATGATGCTGCCAGTCCCGGAGAAGCTTTCGGTACGCCGCCTCCTCCTACGCGGCGCGGAACGCCCACAGCCACGTGCGGCTCCCGACGCCTCCTGGTGCGCTGCTGCCACTTGGACGGGGATGCCAGCGACCTGCTGGTGCTCATCTCGCCGACCATGTTGTCGGCCCGGCTCTGTCTAACCGCGACGACGAGGATGGCCTGCTGTTGCAGCTCTGCCCCGATGAAAGTGACGATGAAGAACTGCTGCTGCTGCAGGTCAACCCTACTGCCTCCACACTAATGCACAAGGACAAATGGAGAGCTAACGACTTGTTTTAAGCCACATATATGTTATATATAGTCAATCTAATAACTATCATATACAATAGGATTCATTGGATAGACGCCACTGCAATTTCCGCGTATTTAAGAAACGCCAATGCAATTTTCAACTTTGGAAAAATGCCATTGCAATTCTGTGTACGTTGAGAAACGCCATTACACTCACTTATCCAACATATACCAATCTATATACTTGGTATTCCCAGCCGTATATACGTACCACGGTGAGGTCTACCCGGATCCGTGAAAAAAAGTAAGTTAATGAAAAATATTAGAGTAAAATTACAACAATATTGTAATGTGAAGATCACACGGATGCATTTGCATAAAAATATGTCATAAAAGCTCCATGTCAACACTCAAAATAGGTACAACAACGCTACACATTCAGTGTTGAACCTTGGTTTTGAATGTGTTCTTGTTCTAACAGCAAGACGGTATTTGCCACCACCTTTATTAATTCATCGTATGAATCTTCAGAGCTTTTCCCGAATTCATCGTATGGTGAGGGAACATTTTTCTTAGTTGAACTTTTTTAATTTGAACAATTATGTTATTTGAACATTTATCTTATTTGAATGGTTTCCCAAAAATAATACTTTTATATGAACAGTTTTTGAACCCGATGAACCATTTTTTAAATACGTGAATGTACGTTTTCAAAGTCGGTTAATGTTTTTGATTCCGTGAACCTACTTTTCGTCCATGAATATTTCTTGGAATCTTGTGAAAAACATTCGAATGTGGTGAACATTATTATGAATCCATGAATGTACATTATAACCCTCTGAACATATTTTGGAATCCATGAACGTATTTTTATAATCGGTGAAAAATTTCAACCACGCTATTTTTTATAAGTCGATGAATACTTCTTTTTTAAACCCATGAACATTTTTTGAATCCGTGATTTTTTAATCAAATGCGGTGAACATATTTTATAATTCCATGAATGTACATTTTTATAACCCCATGATTATGTTTTTTAATCTGCCCGCTGCCGCACCAGACGACCATGTGTAGTGTGAGTACTACAATTTGAAATTGGAAGGCAAATAATAATGGGACAATTCGGGGTGCGGATTGCATATGGTACAGGAGGAGGAGCCAGAACCGCCATGTGTGATCTCCTGCATCCATTTCAATCCAATGCTCCAACCCGGCCCGCTCTCACCGCCCCTCCTAAAACCCTAGATCTGTCGCCCCCTTCTATCGCCGCCGCCGCCGTCGCCGTCGCCGGAGGAGGAGGCTCCGCCATGTACCTGTACAGCCTGACGATGCAGCGTCCGACGGGCGTCGTGTGCGCCGTCATCGGCAGCTTCAGCGGCCGGGATTCGAAGAAGTCGAACGCCGCCGGTTCCTCCACGCAGGAGATCGCCGTCGCCCGCGGCGGCACACTCGACCTTCTCCGCCCGGACCCGGAGACGGGCCGCCTCCGCACGCTCCTCTCCGTCGACGTCTTCGGCTCCATCCGCTCGCTCGCCCAATTCCATGTATTCACACCAATAAAAGTATAAATTGACTATTGTAGCATATGCTTTCTTATTTTCCTAGTCTGCTTTTAGGGCCCAGGTTCAGTTCACCTGGCTTTGCTTAATCTATTTTCCAACAATGGTTTGATGTAAAAAAAATACTCCTGTTTGGTTTGCTCATATGCAGATCAATAGCGATCTGTTCTTTATTAAATTAACTAGTAATTGGTAAACTTAGAAATTACTAAGGTGCAACCCATGTGCCTAGCTTTGTTCAGGCAAGACCCATTTTAGTATCTTATGATAGTGTTTGGACACCTCTTCTTTGAATTGTTTTCCTAATTCATTTTGTGCAATGAACATCTTATTCTTAGTTCCTCAAGAAAGAAACCATCCAATGACATAAGAAGATAACATCCTCTTAGAAATATGTCCTGTAGTTTTCTGAATGCTTATATATCATCCTCTTTTGAAAATCTCGAGTCTTCAGAATACCGGTAAGTTCGTGTTTTGGACCATGCATCGTTGCATCTAGTTTGGCCTTGTTTATTCATCTTTACTTCCTGATTTTTTTCTAGGCTAGTGTAGGCGATAGAAACCAGATGCCCTTGTTGTGATATGTGACATGAATTATTTATTGAGTGTCTCCTGCATTTTTAACACACATCTTGGTCGTAAGCACAAACACCAACATATGCCCCCTCAACCCCTTGCTTTAGAATTTTGGGAACTTGATTTGCGTATTTTTATTATTATCTTAGAAATTTTATGCAGGTGGAATTAGGTTAGAAACCCGGTGAGAAACCCTGCTCCCTTTATATCTATATGTCCCTGTGTTTGTGCTAGCTTGTGCCTGTGCTAGCTGTTCATGTCCCTGTGGTAGACTAAATCGAGAAGCCTTTCCTTCTGTAGTATTTCCTAGTTTAGTGAGATTGTAGGGATAATTCTGAATATGGGCTGAATTTAGATTTACTCTATGAATCCATTCAGAGTTTGTTGTTCCTCGTGGGTGCTTGATGATGAGTTCATTTCCAACACAGGAAAGTGATTCTCATCGCATGGTTTCAATATGCAAATGCACTATGCAAACCGTGGTTGATCGAATGATAGTTGTTTCTCCAAGATACCTACTTACTGTATATGCAATGTTTGATATCCACACATTCATATTGAATGATGTTCTCATCTTATCCTAATATTCTCTGTACACCTCATATAGTTGCTTCCCATGCCCTTCTTTTGCAGCCAGTGAATGGATTGACTTTTTTTAAAAAGAACCCTTTCATCCCAGCAGCTAGTGAATGGATTGACATCAGCCGTAGGCTCAAGACCTGTCAAGTGTGCCCTCTAGGTTTGTGGCACTGTCGACTCCCACATTATCGTTGATACTTGATACTTGCCACTAGTATCTTTGTTACTTGATACTTGCTAGTATCTTTGTTACTTGATACTTCTTGATGTATTCTTCTGACGTTCCAATTTGCATTGCAGACAACAAATGAGAGTTCCAGAAGTATGGTAACAAGCAAAGTGACTTCATCGTTTTTGTACTTCAATGCTAGTAGTGATAGATAGAGAGAATCCTTTTGTAATTGCTCTCATTTAATTGTGATTCATTGGTGTCATAGTTGCTGGTTCATTTGATCATTGCGCCGTTGGGAATTTATTGTGATATTAATTGGTGTATTATTTGAATCCGAATTACTGTAGTAAGATGGTGTGTTTGCAGTTTGAGATATGTCACTGTAATAATAATTACTGCCATTTTAACCTGAATATTATTGTGAGATGTGCCTTAAAAAGTCAACCATGAGGCACTATGCCTCAAATGGTTGGTTTTTAGAGGCACTAGTCATAGTGTCTCAAATGGTTGGGTTTTAAAGGCACTATGGATAGTGCCTCAAAAAGCTGGTTTTTTGAGGCACTATCCATAGTGCCTCAAAAAGCTAGGTTTTAGAGGCACTATGGATAGTGCCTCAAAAAGCTGGTTTTAGAGGCACTATGGATAGTGCCTCAAAAAGCTGGTTTTTTGAGGCACTATCCATAGTGCCTCAAAAAGCTAGGTTTTAGAGGCACTATGGATAGTGCCTCAAAAAGCTGGTTTTTAGAGGCACTAGTCATAGTGCCTCAATTGACTAGGATTTAGAGGCACTCTAATTTGTGCCTTAAGTTGGTTTTTGAGGCACTAGTCATAGTGCCTCAATTGGCTAGGATTTAGAGGCATTAGTCATAGTGCCTCAATTAACTATGATTTAGAGGCACTTTTTAAAACTGCCTCAAAAAACTTTTACCTACACGACCGTCTCCGGCGCTTTTTTTAGTGCCTCAAAAACTTAATTGTGGCACTAATTTAACTATTGGAGGCACTTTAGAGTGCCTCTGAATACTGTACCTGCCATAGTGCGCCCCCCCCCCTCAGATGCCGACGCCTTTGCGCATCTCCTCTCCATCTGATGTACCTTACTCGTTCTCTCCTCTTGTTTTTTCTCTCTCGACGAACAACGTAGTGTCAGAGGTACGCAGTACAGGGGAGGGGGTCTGAAGACGAACAAGCAGTCAAGCATGAGGATGCACATGCCTGAACATGCAGGGAGGCAGTTTCCTGAGGTTTCGTCTTCACTTTTTAGGATAAATTTGGACCTCTCCTTATGAAACATAGTTCAGCTTATTCCTTGCAAATGCTTAGGGACGTGTCGTAGTTCTAAATTTGATAGAAATCGCTGTTTTTATGGCCTCATCAACAACTTGATAGGTCCAACGCGCCTGGAGTAGCTCGTCGTGGCACCATTACAACAACAGGGTCGAGCACGGAGAGGATGTTGTCGACGAGGTGCCCGCATTTGACTGAATTGTACTAAAGTACATCAGAAGAAAGCATAAAGAAGCACCTCTGATTATTTTCTCATTTTCTTTCTTTACCTTTATATCTTCGTGATTAGATTAATTATCTACAATGCACATATAAAGTAGTTCATGATCCGATCTTTCTAAACATCTCTTTTTAGATATTTGTTTTTCTTGCTGGAGTATGATTACTTGATTCGATCAAAATGATGACAAAATGAGTGCGTGCGTGTGTGTGAGATATCTGCCTAACCTCTTCTTTATTGCTGTTCCAGAACTGCCACAAAATGACCCAGGCTACTATGTCATATTCAGGTTTTGGTAAAATAAATTACAGAAGATTTTCCCACACCGCTTGTTCCTGATGTTAGCAGCTCTAGCTATCATGCACGTCAGTACTTCAGATATTGGATTAGATGCATTTGTGTGCAGTTCTGTTAAGATTTTACTTGTTACAAGCAAATGATCTATGGATGATCTATCGCTTGTTTTGTTATTCAGGTGTTGAGTTCTGAACCTTTTTTTTTTTTTTTGCGATCAAGCTCTGAACCATTTTTACCTGATATACTTTCAGACAGTTGTTTATATTTCAAGCATGAGGCAATTCCTTTTCTGTGGTTTTTTTGTCCTCAATTGTTTTCTATTGCCACAAACTATATACTAATTTATATGGCTTTATGAGAGGAAAAGGTGAGATGGGGTACAAAACATTTACCGGTGCTATGACCAATCTTCACAGTCCAGTTGATTCAGAGAATAAAATGGATGCCCCGGTTGGATAATTTTTTTTTGTCGTGACATCAACTTCTATTTCGTAAACTCGGCAGTTGTTTGTATTTAGCAAGAGGCTGTGTATTCAAACCGTGCTTGCACGTATATATATAATTTATGACAGGATGCACATATATGTTGAAGATCATAATGCCAATGTATTGAATACATATATATCTCGGAAAAATGTACCGTATACATGCAGTAGTTATTGGTCTTTTAATCATGATATGAAGCTAACCCATTGAGAGATGCCATCTTAATGGTTTGCTAGCCATCGACAACTCCCGGTTTATCTTCCTTTTTTGCGTGTTTTATAGTCAGGCAAATCGTATTTTTAGCTCATTGGAATGGATAGTGGACACAAGTGCTTCATTCAAATCTAAAGCTTATCTACCCAAATAGTTTTACCGTGTAATTATATCAAACATATCTTTGATGCCTCTTGTAACATTTTTTTATTTTCACAGTAGTCATCTATCCATTTTTTTAGGGCCTTCGTTTGTAAGTTTGTAATGGTCTTCCTGAATCTAATATTGAGTTTACATGTAAAATATTCCTAATGCTTAAATTTTTCAGCGAAATATTAGGTTACAAAATGGCTACTGAGTGCGCTAGAAATGAGTGATGCACAGGACCATGGGCAAGAAACCCCGCAAAAGTTGTTGTACTTATCCTCCTTCGAACCCATGAACTGTCACGAGAAGAGAGACCCGTCAGCTCCTCCTCTGCTGCCGCTGGAGCTACCACGTGGTGAGACTGACAGCAATTGCGATACAGAGGTCATCAAGATGCGGTATCACAAGCAACAACTATTGCATCATGGGATTACCTGCACGGAGTATGCGTCTTGATTCATGGTGGCAATCATTTTTAGAGCCATTGGGATTGATTTCGATTTCAGAATGCAATATATACATGAGTTATGATAAGTGATCATGACACATAATAGTACTTAATGCACAAATACTGAACAATTTCTTATAACCAGGAGTGTTTGTTACATGTACTAAGATTGATATCTCGCAGGTTGGTGGATACAAATTCAAATTGGCGGTGACTCTAAACATGCAGCATATTTACTTAGCCGTTGTAATGTGCTACACTGCCACAGCATGTAGCACTTCCAAGGAGGTCTGCCAGGTGGAGAGGATTAATTAGTTGGCGATGAAAATGAGTGGCTCTTGCTGTTTGATGAACCTATCCAATGGGTTTCTTATTTTCAGCTCGATAGATATTGGCAGTTTATGGAGATGATATATCTTTGTAGATTGGGTCGTGTTTGGGCAATTCACGTAAAGTAATTCCTACTGTGTACTTGCATGTGGCTTCGGAAACTTTCTGTTATGTTTGGTAGGGATAGACATTCTTTGGCATCCAATATTGGTACTGAGCCTACTCCTGATGAAAGATTATTTGGTAAGATTAATCGTGGAAGAATGACACTATGGTAAGAATGCTTAAATAACATGTCCCTTCCTCTTTGTCATTAGTTGAATGAGGATCAGTTTAACCTCCATATATGCATGCCTGAATAATGGCAGCAACAGTGAATTCAGGTGGATGTGGCCATATTGTATCAGGCCATGATGGTACATGGATGACCTTTTTTATGGAGTGCCATCACTACAGCCCTCTCCGAGCAGACGATGAAGACGACGACCGCAGCCACTGATGACTCAGACGGCATGAAATTGCAGGGATGTCGGCTTTTACCATATGGCTGACTAAGAAGACAGGAAATAGCAGGGATGGCGGCTTTACCATCTTACTTGATTACCCCCTCTAAACCTATCCAATGAGTATGATGGATTTAGTGAAAGTTAATGGATTGTCATTATGTTCTGTGTCCTGGTAGATGTTCTATGTCCAATGGATTGTCGTTAGTGGAAGTAAATGGATTGTTATTATGTTGTGTGTCCAGCAATTGAGTGTTCTGTGCAATGGAATGTGTAGATGTTCTTCTGTAATCTGCTCAACCATGCCACCTATCAGTGTGTTCATTCCCTGCATGCATTGCATTAGTTCATTCCTTGCGTGCATTGCATTCAGCCAACGGGCGCGGCGTGTCACCGCGCCGTCTTCCCTAGTTTGTACTTATGTACAAACAACTACCAAGATTATATAGAAACTCTTGCCAGGTTGTTGTGATACGTCTATTATATTTATTAAAACATGAAAGAAAAATAATGCAATACTGCAACGAACGGCGGGAACTTACCTTCTCAAATCATATACTCGCGGGGAAATCTGGTAAAAAGGTGTGGCTTGGTGACCACATAGAGGGCGGCGGCGGCGGGGGTGGAGCGATGAAGGAATCGTCCTGCATGATCAACTCGAAATCTGCAGGGTTGAAATCTGGATCGGAAGGGGCTGCGTTGCCGGTGGGCTGGACAGACAAGTCTGCATTGCCCGCGGGGAGAGTCCTGTGCACGAAGTTTCAAAGTTAGTTGAGTTAGTTTATTAGTTTATTTTTTTAATAACTTGTAGAGTTTCATTTTGAACGAAACGATTACCTGCATATCTTCATGTGCGCCTTCCAGTCGCACTGAACAGCATAGCTGCGGCCACAGCGGCAGTGCCATTTCTTGGCCCCATGCTTTCTACCGTAGTGCCTCTTGATAGCTGTTAGATCCGAGAGGGCCCTGGATGTGTCATTGTAGACACATCCATTAATAGGGCAAACATAGACCTTCTTTCTTCTATCCTCGTGCTTGCGCAGCCGCCAGGACAGCTTGTGTTTTCTCATGTGCAGCTGCAAGTTCTGGTCCGAACGGAATTTCTTGTCGCACACCTCGCACGCGAAGTCGCCGATCGCGGTCAATCGTGTTGGTGTTAACGCGATAACAACCGCGTCTGGGTCTATAGGATCAAATATATGGAAGAGGTGAGTATAAGTCTGAGCAGGTTGAAGGTGCCACTTAGGTTATAAAAAAAGGAATCGCGACTATTGTACTATACTTACAAATATGGTCAAAAGTGATACTGATACCTAATGATTATCTTGACAATCATATCGTATACATGAGTGCATTTTCATATCACACCTTATAAGGACAAACTCAGAAGAGAAAAATGGTGTAATAATTCAGAGGGGAATGAGATGCTTCGGGGAGAGAAGATGGAAGGAAGAAGGCTGCTGCCAAAGCTGTTTGGGATGGCAGTCGAGCTGCGTGGGGGGCGGCGGTGAGAGACCTAGCGCCTAAGAACCCTCAAGAGGAAAAAGAGAAACTTTTTGGGAGAGAGTGGTCGAGTGGGTTGGGTATGGACCTAGGTTTGGGGGTTCCGGGTGCAGTAAGTCCGTGCCAGATGAGCGGTAACAGGTTGTGTCACTGGTTGTGGGTCTGACTCTTAATGAGTCCTAATGCCAATCAGATACGGAACTCACGACACGGTAAATAAAATTTCACCAACCAGTAAAAACGAAGGCCCTAGATTCCCTCAAAACGAAAATCCAACGAAGGGCTGAGCAGATGGGTAGGCAACCAGGCCTAAGACTATATAGATAATACAAGTATACTGGAATTTCTGTACTGAATAATGGTTTTCAGTATGTCATTCTTTTTAAAATTATAGATGTTAGCTCCTATCTAGGAAAAGCATGAGTGAACTGACGATAAGCGAGTTCAGGATAAAATGTTGCACATAGGATTACTCTGAGTATGCTATAGTCCAAGTGAACACAATACATACTACTTCAGTTAATCTTTCTCAGGACCTAAAAAAATATTTTTGTCTAAAATAATATGTTTATGCAAGAGATATTGCCTCCTCATAATACTACTTTGTAGACTCCATTGTAGTATGCTACTTGATAATTCAAAACATCAAGTTATTTCACACATGGCTAAATAAGAATTCCTAACATGATGTAGGTTTAGGAAAGAGTCATCATTTGTCCTATTCAGTGTACTACCTGGCTTGAAGGGCATCTCAACAGGCCCGAAGTTATAATCCATCTTAACCTTTGCACTTCTCTATCCTACTTTTACATGTACAATAATTACTTCATGGAAATAACTTACAAATTCAAATCGGTACAAATAACATTCAAACAAAGCATAGCTAACATACAGATGGCAGCAAAGTAAAAAAAAATAACACCAAGATAGCTATCGGCAAGACATAAAAAGAATGGTTTCACAGCATATTATGTTTAGAACGTAAAATTAGAAATTATGGGACATTTCATGGAAAGAATAAAAAAGACGAAACTAAGCTGATAAATGTCTTGAGAAACTAAACATGCTTCTTATAGCTTACTATTGGCGGCAGGTTGTCATGGCTACTGAACTGCATGCTCCTTACTTATGTGGTTGTATCTGAAATTTACAACAACATCTAGCAACTAAGTTATTGCTAATATTTATTATAAGGATAATTACCTCTCGGAAGGAGTAGAAAACTCAACTGTGCCATGCAGATATATCATTGGTTCTGAAGGTTATGGAAGTTGTATTTAGAAGATATCAAATATCACCAATGCATAATAAGAAACACCTGTATTAATTTCTAGCTTTACGGGATTAGCATATTCAACCAAAAAGTTGCTAAAAATACTTAAGAAAATTCTTCCATTGGAATTGATGCACCGGTAAGTAAACAATTCATCAAACATAGTGAGTGCATTACCTAACGGCAAAAGGAAGAGATACAGAAACGGGACTGAGGGACTGATAGGACCTGACGAAAAGGGTGTAGTTTGGTTGGACAGTAGAACAATATTACCTGTTGTTGAAGTCGTTCATGGAAAACATATTGGAGGGCCAGCGATACACTGCCTGCCCGGGTTAAGTGCTTGACGCCCTCTATCTTAGGCTCAGGTGACTGTATCCATTCACAGGCTCAGGTGACTGTATCCGTTCGCACACTAGGTTGATGGGTCTTGCCACAAAGGATACAACCAGCGCACTTGGGGGGTGCAAACTGAGACATCAATGGTCCATGGCCATGCTGCCGCGAGGGAAACTAACTGGCGTCGGGGCTTTTCGTGAGTCCTCGACAATGCGCTGCTCGCGTCGATGGCTATCCAGGCATCTGCAGGCCTGAATCCTCCTAAATCCTTCACGTGTAGGTTGTGGGCTTGTGGCAGCAGTCATGCGCTGCCCGTGTAGCAATTGTAAGTCACAAACAAATAATTTGGCTATTATCTAGCACCATCATGTTTTCATCTTCTAAACATTAATAATCACTAAATCGGAGGAAATAAAGGTAAGTCATTGATCTAAATCTCACACAAAAATTATAGTTTTTAACAATTGCACATGAAATTATAAAACTTAGCACGGGTGCTCAAAGTTGCTCTGGGCATTGGTGTTTACCAATGAAGCCATAGAACGGATGTGTCCTTCTCATTGCATCTAGATGTGCTTTGGAGCAGGACCTGAGGCAGAGAGAGTCCGCGGACAAATGCAGATTATGTGGACTCGGAAGAGGCACCATCAATGTCTAGGAAATTATGGTGGTCTGTCTGCTAGTCCGCAAGAAATTCTTGTGGTGTGGCTGGAGCGGCGTCACGCACGTGCACGTACACTTGTATTCTAGTGGGCTAATGGCGGCAGGCCGACAGTGATGTAGTGTCCTCGAGCAGCACTCAGTCAGGCAAATTACAGCGACGTAGTGTTCTAACTTTTGAGTTCAGCACGCGTGTTTCACGTCGACACATAAGACCGCGGTCCAGGCCCACACGGCAGCGGTGCAACCCGACCAGGAGGCGGGGCAAATGGATTGAAAACGCCCACATTTCACCCAGCTTAAGACTATAGATAATACATATCTTCATGCCCTATATGCAAGCGACTTGGTGAAAGAGCAGAACAATTGCAAGTAACTGAACCAAAAATTGGAAACTACTTTGTTAACACCGAAACTATTTTTCCGCCATTCAAGTATTTGTTGTGCTACTTAAGTCAATAGGACGGTCATAACATGTTTATAATTGTATAGATATTGTCTGCTAATAGCCCTCAGTGGTATTGAGTAGAAATCTACCGGCGCACCCTCCCTCCCTCCCTCCCGGCAGCATGGCGCAGTGCATGGCTTTACTCGCATATTAACCTGACGTTCTAGTTTACAAAATACAAGAGAAAATAAATGTGAATTCATCAAACCTGTGTATGCCATGGGGTAGAGCGCACGATTTGGATGTGCTGCGGGAAGTTAGCCCACCATGGCTCATTGACCTCGACCTTGGGAGTTGTGGAAATCCATGGAGGATATCAGTGGCGGACCTTGCAGCAAATCCCTGGAGGGGCTAAGTTACAAAATAACATGTAAATTTGTTTTTGAAAATCAAATCAAATGATAGCTATAAGGTAGGTTTTGTAGCATTTTCATACTTATATATTAAAATTGATCTTGTCCACAAAATACGGTTATAAGATCAATATTTGTATAAGGTAGTTTAAAACAGAGGAAATACCATGGATTTTCATTGGACTCATCCGACAATTAGTATCTTCGTCTCTTTGTAGCCGGTGAAATGCAGAAGAATATCTTCGTCTATTTGGATAAATCTATATAGTCTCTCCGATCCAAATTAATGGTCTTAAATTTATCTAGATTTGAATGTATTTAGCACTAAACATGATTAGATACATCTAAGTTTAGACAATCTAAAACTATTAATTTAGATCAGAGTGAGTATTAAATAGTACTCCCTCTGATCCATATTAGTTGACTCGAATTTATCTAAATATGGTTATATATCTAGCACTAAAATTTAACTAGATACATTTGTATCTAGATAAATCTAAGTCAACTAATATTGGTCAGAGAGAATATCTAAATTTTAACTAATCTAGACATCTCATGGAGGGAGTAACATTTTTTACCGATTCTAAGATGAAGACCGATTCTAAGATGAAGAATCAGGACAAGAACTAGAATTGAGTGTTTGGGCCTGAAAAATTATCAGCGGGTCGCTTGCCGGACGAACGGAGAGCTAGCTCCAGTTTGTAATTGCATGGGACGACAGATAAATAATGCAAGTTGCCAGCGATGCTGCGACTGCGAGTCTGCTCAACGCGTCGGCTCGCGACCAAGACGACTCGTCTCCGGCAGGCGTCTCCGGCACCTGGCGCCAGCGCCACCAGCGACCGGTCACGTCCACGAGAACACACTGTTCTAGTCGCCGCCGCTAACGGCAGCTGTTAGAGACGAGAGATAGGGAACGAGAAGGGGCAATTGGGCCGTATAAACTGAATATATCAAGGGTACTAAACAAAAATATTTTTTTGCTGGGGGGGGGGGGGGGGGGGGCGACCGCCCAGTTTCGCCCCTGGGAAGATCCGCCTGTGGAGGATATGGCCCCCTTCATCCACCTAAGGCCAGAACTTGCATTCCTCGTGCGTGACCGCGGAGGTGCAGCCGAAAATCGCCCATGGTTCGATCTGATGGGGAGAGGAACAAAGGTAGAGCTGGGATCAGATCTGAGCGGTGGATACTTGAGAGAGAGAGGGGAATCAAATAAGAAGCGAGGTAGATGGCTGTTCGTCGGCTTGATTTCTGGCGGCACATTCTATCGCGGGGCAGGGGCACAGTTTTGGGGATCTTGGAAGAAATAGGGTTGGGCGAGTGAAGGTCGTCGTCGCCGTCGCCGTCGCCGGTTTGAGCAAGGAGGCAAGGGCAAGATTTGACCAGGAGAAGGTGAGCGGAGGCGGCGATGGGCGAGGGGCAGGTCGATTGAGCCCCTCTGCGGGGTGTCACATCTTCAGATTCTCACGCTGTGTAAATATTTTTTGCTCTCTGTGTTGTGGACCATATTTCCAATGGGGTCATTAGCATCAAAGCAGAAATATCTCGTGCGGTAACAAAAGACTTGATTTATCAGCATGAATGAACGATCTTGATGAGTTACATTAGGTAATCCGATGGTTAATAACCATTGCATCGGAAGTGCTCTCTCCTGGCGGGTATTCCACCACGCTTAATAAGCTTACTTATATAATATAATAATAATAAAGAATTAGTTGTTTAAATTTGAATGGATCTACACACGAGTATGTTAAATTACTCCAGTTTAATGTATCTACACACTATAATACTTTTTTGTCTATAGACATGCGAAGCTAAACAAGGTTGAGACATCGAAGCATATTATTTTAGTTATATATATATGGGCTTTGAACAAATAATTGTAGTTAAAAAAAGTAAAACCATGTTACAGGTCGTGATACCTGGTTTGCCGCGACTGCGTGTCCGTGGCCGTGGACGTCGTGATCCTGATGCTTGATCAGCTGCCGTTCGTCTACGATCAGCCGCCGTTATTGTTCCTCCGCCTAGCCTTGTTCCGTCCCCTCCGGAACCATGGTCAGCCGCCATTGTTCCATCTAGCTCGACCCCGCGCATGGTGTTAATGTGGACGCGCCTCTCGCAGCCTTTTAGTACGTAATTCTTTTTTGGGTTTATCTCCGGCCGGTAGTGAAAGAAGAGCTAGCTAGCGCGCGCGCAGATATATAGAGGAGCTGGGCTTAGTGTTTCATGTTCAGGTGATGAGCGAGCGAGGTTGCTTTCGTTCCTAGTCACCAGGCCTAGTCTGCACATACAATGCCGTGTCTGTGAAACGAACCTTGGATAGCAGTTTCGGCCGGGGAAGGTGTCTAGTCAGTCCCACGACGACATAGATAACTGTGGGCCGATGATCCACATCGATTAATCGTGTGGCAGCTCGGACGACCGTACCATTTGTGGCAATTCCTCGTGGCTAAGTAATTTTATGACTAGCTAATAAGTACTAATATATGGAGGTGAGCTAGATAAACATACCACTCATTCTCTGGTTCTTATAATGCATTGCATGCGTAGCGGAGTGTCTGGTATGGCATTAGGCCATTTCGGGGACGACGATGTCTGCTAGCACAGACGAGCCAGTGGATTATACTAGCTTTTTCATTTCGAGTAGTTACGTGGGCTATGTAGTGGTCGGTCGTATCGATCGTGTGGCACCGACCATGCATGCATACAGTCATTGTGCTAACAAAAATAGCAACGGCGTAACTTTTCGCTCGTGCGTGGCGCGCGCTAAGTAATGGACTTCGATCGATCCTGGTGGTCTCGTCTCGATCGGGCGTTGTTGGCGCGCTAATAATTCTGGGATTGTTGGCGCGCACCGCCAAAAGGGAGGTGAGCTCCATGCACGTCATATATAGATCGACGTCGCAGTCGAGGTGCATGGCGAGGGATCATGGTAGCTCGCACACAACAAGGGTCATCAATACTCTTTATATATTGTTATTTGCTACTCCCTCCGTTTCAAAATATAAGATGTTTTAGGTTTATGAAAAAAATAAATATAGACTTTTTTAGTGTGTAGATTCATCCGAAAGTTGAGTGAACCTACGTACTAAAACAAGTCTAGATTCATTTTCTTCACAAACCTAAAACATCTTATATTTTAAAACGGACGGAGTACAAAGAATCATAAGCTAGCTAGTGGCCGATCGATCAAGCAACTTGATGTAAAACATGGGCTGTTCAAAACTAGAAATAAAACACTAGCTGCAGTCTAAGGATGTGGCCGGACTTCCACACCTGAATGGAGCGAGGTAGTAAAAAAGGATAATTAATTACTAGCATTCCCCGCCCGACAAGATCACATGCCGTCTTTTCTCCCACTGCGGCCATTCGTTGGCATATCAACCTTTTGATGGTTCCGCTCTGATTTGACGTTTTTGTGAAAATCAATTACCTTAATAATAATAATCATGGATTTAGAAAATGCAGCACTAATTTGTCACCTGAAACTACACATAGATTTTGTACAAAAAGAAGGAAGGGCCGGGTACAACATGGAAAACCTGTGAACAGTTTGGCATATACCTTGCATGCCAGCTGCTTTCATGCAGTCTAAATAAGCTGATTAATTCCCTCATCCAAGATTCACATCACCCCGCAACGGAGCTTTATATGAAAAGCCAAGTACAAATTCAGTGGATGCAAGTACAGCAAACCGGTTTTGGTTATGTTTGGATTTCTTCTTATTCTTGATCCCTGCAAACAAGACAAAAGAAAACAAAGACGGAAAACAAAAGAGAGGAGATTGGGTTAGTTTTACTCTCAGGTTTTAGCAATAAAATGCATTGCTTAAAAGCATCATTGAGTATTAAGATTAGGGGCCGATTATAGGATATGTTCTTATCAGATTTGTTGCAGCGTATGCATCATTAGCCAAGGGAAAAATTAACACTTGGCAATCAAAAATAAAGGCCAGGCCATGATAATATCCAAACCAGCCGAGCTAATCCTCACATCAAAAGATCTCAATAGTGAAACTTGAACCCTAGGAGGGTCCCACATGTAAGCATCATACACACGCATGCAGATGGTGTGTTGTCATCACTACAAAAGTAGAAGATGCAGCCAACCAACCTCCACACGTCCACTTCATCACAAGGTCACCAAATCACTCTCAGACCACCGGTTCATCTCAAGAGTACCTAGAACACCACTTCGAGAATTTATGATCCATCATGATCACCTAGAGTTCAAGATCACGAGCAAGGTGGAGTTGACCAAGCAACAAGGGAGAAGGATTACTACAAGGGCAGCATGAACTAGGAAGGGGAGATTTCGATCACTAGTAATGGATCAACATCAGTAGTACAAGAAGAGGATCAGGAGCAGATCAAGCTCGTCAAGGAGGAGAAGTAACCAGAACTAGAAAAGTAATCATTAGTATACCAAAATTCCATGAGGAGATGACTAGGAGGAACCGACATACACCAGTGGCTGATCAAGATCACTAACTGGAACACAAAGAACATCACAATCTCATGTTGAGCTTTATGACTACACCACATTACTTTTTCTTATCAATCCTAGCATAAGCTTGCATAGTAGTAGACCCAAATAGGAAAATAAATGGGAATACTCCCATACTTGCATATAAGTTCTATACAAGAATCATCACAGAGATAAAAGCCACCAAAAGAAGTATTTGTTCTTACTACAAATCCTAACCTTGACCTTTGCATCATGGGAAGGACCTAGAAGCAAGCATAGTATCCGTTCTTACTATATATCAATGCCTCTGTCTCTTCATCATTGGCAGTGCATGAGCAAGTAAATATTTGTTCCTATTAGTTTAGATGTTTGCCAACACATGTGTTCCAAGGCCGGGAATTAACACCTTGCCATTTACAAACATAATCGTAGGACCGTATCATGTGTGCATCCTAGAAATAAAAATTAACCAAAACCCACTAGTATGCAACTAGATTAATTCTAGGAGAATAGGAGGGGTCACTATGCACTATACCACCACGCACATGTCCAAGATATAGCAATTACTTGGCCAGTGGTAAATAGACCATGAAAATCCAGCAGTGAGGAGGTAGAGATCATGTGATAAATCGCTGAGCCACAATAGAAAAAGCACCTAGGCCAACACATCTTCATACAAGCATATACATCAGAAAATTAGGCAATATCACTCATATCCATTTTTACCAAATAACTGCAAATCCAAAAATGCTAGAGATGAGTAAATCATCCAATCAGAGGCAACATTTCACAAATGAAACATAGATTGACATTACACTTTTTTTGACCTAAAGGCTGTGAGGCAAAATCCCCACAACATTTATTAAAAACCAACCAAAACAAAAAGTCTTACAAAAAGGAGAAAGAAGAAAAAAACCTACCAGGAGCTATAGAAAAGTAAATACAACAAGAACTCTACAGAACCAAAGCAAAAACACTATATACAAACTAAGGTAAATCAGCTACCCATGAAAGAAGAGCTGCCCTATATTTCTTCTTGATCATGTACTGTAGCAAGCTAAAATCATGTACAAAATTTGATTTCCACCGAGCAAACGAAGGACTCTGATGATTGAATATCTTATCATTGCGTAGAAGTCAAATATTCCAACAAGCAGTAATTAGGACCTCCATAAAGAAAGGCTGATCGAAAGCTCTCTTAGCTTCTCCAATGATTTGCTGCAAATCCACCATCGGCTTCCACTCAATCTGAAGATAATTCCAAATACGAGCACTGAAGTTACATTCAAAAAATAAATGAATTCGATTCTCATATGCTCCAATGGGACAGAGTTCACAATGTGTATCATCAGTGACATGCCAATGTCTCCTCTGCAACAAATCACGGGTGTTCAATCTATCCTTGAGAAGCAACCAAGCAAAAACCTTTAGTTTCATAGTACAACTAGACTTCCAAAGCCAAACATACACTCTAGGCACCTGAACGTGTTGATGAATGAACTTGTAAAACTTACTAGAGGCATAATGCTCACCCCATCGATAGGCCCAAACATCACTTTGTGCTGATAACGGATTGTTGTCCATGATGGACTGCATCTCACCAAGTTCCTGAAAAGCCTCCACAGAGAGTGGCAAATAAAATAGACTATGAATATCCACAGTTGAATACACCTTAGTCGCTGACAGATTTTCATTCAAGACATATGAAAAAAGCCTGGGATATCTCTCTTTAAGAGGCCTAACGGAACTCTTAACAGACCAGTTATCAGACCAAAAAAGAAAGGTGTCACCTTTCCCTTGACTGATAGCAGCTACACCATGAAAATTATCCACTTGCTTTTGAGCATCCCTCCACCAAAAGGAGTCACATAAATTTTCAGCATGAGGAACTTTGTCTGCATAGTAAGCATTCTTAACTAGATGAACCCAAGGAATGTCCTTACTATTATAATATTTGTCCAGAAACTTAATCAGCAGCGCAACATTCTTTTCTTGGAAGTCCACAACACCAAGACCACCCTTTTCTTTTGGCAAGCAAACAATGTCCCAAGCTGCCAGAGCCGGCTTGGGCTCATCCTGTCTTTTCCTCCACAAACATTGCCTCAGAATGCGATCAAGTTGATCAGTGAGATCCTTTGCCAAATGCAGAGAACAAAGGAAGTGCAAGGGCATGGAAGAAAGCGCGAAATTAATCAATTGTAATCTTGCTCCTTGCGACAAAAAACATAAGCTAGGCGTAAGCTTCCTCTCTAGCCTACAAACCAAAGGCTGCATTTCGGCAATTGTAGGTCGGGTAGTGCCCAGCGGCAAACCCAAATAAGTAAACGGCATAGACCCAACTTGAAAACCAAAATCATCAGCAAGTAATATAGTAAGTTCCACAGACACATTGATAGGCACCATCATAGATTTATTATAATTGATCTTCAGGCCAGTTGAAATCGAGAATTTTTGTAGTAAATCCTTTAAAGAGCGAAGTTGAGCTAAATTAGCTAGCATAATTAGTAGCGTATCATCCGCATATTGAATGATACGCTACTCGTAAACCTCAATAGGTCTGTTAAGCTCATCAGTCCTAACAAGCTCATTGACAGCTTCTTGTAACAAATCCGATCCCAAAGTGAATAAAATTGGGGATAGTGCATCCCCATGTCTTACTTCCCGCTTGCAAACAAACTGCTTGCCTAGTATACCATTCAAAAGAACTGCAGAAGTACCGGAAGAAAGGATTGACTTCATCCAGCCAATCAACCGCTGATTGAAACCTTTGTACTTCATGATATCCAAAATTGCCTCATGCTCAATTATATCGAATGTTTTGGCAAAATTAATTTTTAGAATTATAATTGGTTTCTTCGAAGCTTGACACAAGAATAAATATTCAAAATACCATGCCAGACAATCTTGGATCGATCTCGGGCGCAAAAAACCATACTGATTCTTATGTATACAATCCAAAATCCTCTCTTGCAGTCTATTAGCGAGCAGTTTAGTGAGAAACTTAAGGCAGACATTAGTCAGAGAAATGGGACGATAATCATTGACTTCCAAAGAAGAGTTCTTCTTAGGTATAAGAGTGATATAAGATCCATTAATATTTTCCAAATTCAAACTTCCAGCATGAAAGTCATTTGCCAGCCGGTAAAACTCATTTTTAATAATATGCCAACACCTCTTCACAAAAATCCCATTAAAACCATCAGGACCTGGTGCTCTGTCCGAAGGCATAGACATAATCACATCATCCATTTCCTTTATGCTAAAAGGTTTAGTTAAGTCATCTACACCCTCAACCCTAGACATGAGTTGAGCCAAATCAAACTGCATCTGAATACCATCTGTACGCCCCATTTTGTCTTTATAACTAGCCCACAAAAGTCCCGCCATTGACTCATGATCAGTGTACTCCACTCCGCTGTCATCTCGAAGCATTGAAATGTTGTTTCTATGAAAACGCTTAGTAGCCATAGCATGAAAGAATTTTGTGTTATCTTCCCCCTGCTGTATCCAACGAATTATGCATCATTTACACCAATAGTTGCACTCAGCAAGCAACAAACCATCCAAATGGACTTTGACAATCTTCCTAAAATTAAATTCAGCCCGAAAAAGGGGCCTATTCTCTTCCAGAGTGTCAAAATAAAAAATAACAGCATTGCACCTTTGAATGAGTAACTTCAGTTTAGACAAATTGGTTTTGCACTTCTTTAAATCAAACCGAAGAGTTTTGAGCTTATCAACTAAAATAGCTGAACTGTATCGTTTGCTAGACTGCTTTTGCCAAGAATCTTTGACACAATCCGAGAAGCCTAGGAGATCTACCCAAAAGTTCTCAAACCTAAATAACTTCACTTTCGAAATATTGGTGTCAATGTTTACCATACAGGGAACATGATCTAAACCAGTCTTTGCCAAAGGAAGCCCAAGATAATTAGGAAAAACAGTTATCCAATTTGAACTTGTAAAGAACTAGTCCAATTGCTCAAGCAAAGGCACTGACTGCATGTTATACCATGTGAAAGAACGTCCTTTAAGAGGCAATTCCATCATCCCAAGATGTCCAATAATATCATTAAAAAGAACCATCTCATTAACATTACCCCCAGACCTATTTCTATTGTCCGGTGTTCTAATGAAGTTAAAATCCCCCACCAATAGCCAATTATCATCCGCTAGAATTTGTAGATTATATAGCCAAAACACAAACTCATCTCTTTGTTGACCAAAACAGAGACCATAAACACATACCAACTGCCAGTTATCCTGATTATGGACAAAAGTGAAATTAACCACAACTCCAAACCTCTTAGTTTGCATTAGTACACTAGAAAAAACTGCCGAGTTCCACATAATTATAATGCCTCCCGATGCACCAATAGAGGCGGCATAAGCAAAATTATCAAACCTCTTAGGACAGAATTTTTGAATTAATCTCCAGTCAAACGATACAGATTTTGTTTCTTGCAAACAAATGACATCACATGCACTTTCATTGATTTTATTGTATCATTTACTTTAGAAAGCCTAGTTAGAGCTACTAGTGGGAAATCAAGTAATTCAACTAGTAGATAATAGTCCACTAGAACTAAACAGAGCACAAACCTACTATTCATAACAACCTAAGCAAGATATTAAGAGAACACTACATACATAGCACCTATACAAGGAGTGAATTGGCCAGAGTACCTCTACCTATTCATATCACCTACATAACCAACAAGTCAAAAGAGCATAATACAGCCAACCCACCTCTCTAAATTAACTATTGTAACCTATGGATGTATAGCAGTCTTACTATAAACCTACCAACAACTCAATCATCCTTGAGCTTAACTAGAACATGTCTAGAGAGTAGAAAAAGCCCACTTAAATCCATCCCCACATATAATTTTTATTCAACAAAGAACAATAATCATATAATCACTTGATCATCTAGATCAAGCCCACCAGCAAGCTATCAAGCAAATACTATCTTACTACACATCAATATTTGTATCTTATTAAGGATGGGTATGCCTGAATGTATACAATCAACAACACTACACATATAAAATTGAGACCAATGGATCGATAGTTATAATATCACATGTGCCAAGGATTTCAAACATCCAAATTTAGGCATCACACAATTAAGAATCCATTAGCATATCACCAGCACAATCACAAATCACAATCAACAACACAATGGCTAGTAATAGAAAGAATCGTACCTGGCAGACGGAGTTTCAGTCAATTGCCGTCCCGCCAGCGCTGGAGTTGAAGTAGTTGAGGAATTCATGGAATAATCCATTTTCATGGAATAATGGATTAAGGAAGAAAGGGTATGAGTCTACCGCTTACAAGAAAAGATCTCATTATAGTCAATATGGGTCCTCAACACCCATCAATGCATGGTGTTCTTCGACTGGTCGTTACTCTTGATGGTGAAGGGATTGGCTTTGGGCCTTTCCTGTGCAGCTTAGGTGGAAGGCGAAGAAGGCCCCCTTCTGGGGGGGGCGAGCCATCAGTGAGATACCACTCTAGAAGCAGTATATTGATAAAGGGATTCCATTCCAATATGCTAGTTTCAACAACTCTCATTCTTTACACTTCTTCTTGGCTGCTTGGCCTGTAGTAGGGATCTGGTTCACTGCTTTAAGTATTAGTACTATGGCTTTCAACCTAAATGGTTTCAATTTCAACCAATCTATAGTTGATAGTCAAGGTCGCGTTATTAATACTTGGGCTGATATCATCAACCACGCAGTCAGAAAGGAGGCACAGTAGTCATTGTAGCCAAACACCACCGAGGTCGCGGTGATGGGATCACCATCATCCCATCGGAAGTAGCACAACACCACCACCATATCATCACCACCACAATGAGGTCTCGAGGTGGCAGATTGAGGGTGTCGGGGTTGCGTCGCAGCACCGTCCCACCGGCATCAGAAGCACCGGCATCTTGTAGATGGAGTAGCTATGGTTTTTGTGAAGCAGCGCAGAGGAGGCGTGCCAGCATGGTGACGGTTGAGTCAAGGAAGGAGACTAGAGAGGAGCGCATGCCGGTGAGCAGCGGTGCCGGCGAAGCCCCAACCGACCAGACCAGCGCTGGTGGGGTGTCCCATCCAAATCCAGAACTGAGTTGGGGGCGAGCTCGATAGGGCCCCATAATCAAATCAAAAAGGAGGGATAGGCAGGCCAGAGCACGACGAAGAGGTAGTGACAACCGCAATGTTAATGACTGGTATTCGATGGAAGAAATCTGGTGATGATCGTGTGCGAACAGAAGGGGACCAAGGGGAAATGGTTCGTGTGTGTATATCGCAAGAGAGGGACCGGGGTGGAGTTGACCCCCAAACTGAGCCAAGTTGGGCCAGCCTTATGGGCTAAGCTAGGGCAGTTCAGTCCAGGTGGACCAACTGGACCTGTCTGCCTACAAAAACATTTTTATTATTTAATAAATTTAGAAGATATATCTAATTAATAAAAAGCATATTTAATTCAAATAAAATCTGAAAAATATACTCCTTCTGCTGTGAAATAGGTGACTTGTATTTTTCTAGATTCATATGTATTTACGTTTTAATATTTGGATACATGCATATCTAGACAAACCCAAGTCACTTATTTGATGGAGGGAATATATGATATATCAAAATATTCACAAAAATGAGATCCATCTATGAAAACTATAAATTTGCTTGGTTGAGTTCAATAAAATGCAACTAAAAATTTAAACCATTAAATCTATCAATGAAATAAGAAAAAATCCTAAATAAATAAAAACACTTTTGTGTATAAAACATAATCCACTATATTAGAAAATAATAAATATGAAATTCTAAGTCAACCTAGAATTACTAAAATTAAAGGATATAAAAGGGTTTATAAAATCCATTTCTTATATTAAAATAAAATGAATATATTTTATTTTATAACTTGTAAATCAAAGTAAATTCTATTTAACTTTACTTAAACTATTTAGAATTTATTGCACTATGGAAATGTAATTCCTTCCTTTAAATTGAAACAAAGTGCTTTAAATCATTATTAATTAGGAGAAAAACTACTTTACCTTCTTAAGTAAACAATTCTTCTTAGAATTATGCAAATATTTATAGTTTACACCTTGATAACCTTTTAGGATTATTTAATCTTTTATAAGAAATGGTTTCTTCAAAAGTTATTCTTTTTGTTTACATCAAACAAAAACACATGTTATTTCTTTTTTGTGCTAACAACTTAAACATGACTTTTCATAAGAGATAAATGATTTTAATCTACATCTATCATTTGTTGGTGTACTTTACTCTTATAAATTTTGTGTTAATAACGTTGATTGTGAAATCAAATTGAAGATAAACCAAATCTTTATGAAATCACCAAACTCAAGCCAGACACAATATTGGGGACCACTTTGGGATTTATCAAAATGCACAACATTACTTATGCATAACGTCACATTGATTCTTTAAATATTAGTCCTTATCGGAACAATGATGTTATTTCAGATTTGGAGTTTATATGGACTAGAAGACCTTGGATGCATAATCTTGCAATAAAAAAGACAAATTTATACTAGAAGTCCTTTGATTATTTTATATCAAGTATTTGCATTCTACTATTGTTATCACCTCCATATCACAAGAAAGTACAATTTCACCATTAAGTTGAACTATTGGTTATTGGCCCGGGGTGGTCAGCTAATCTATTATGGCTGGAAATGGAACCACAATATGATTTTTGGTTGGTGGAGGTTCCATTTGCACGATAAATTATAACCTAGGACTTAATAACAAATGTTACTAGTGATTCTTGCACCATATATTATGCGTTAACCATAAGATCTTGAATGGGATGGAGAAGTCACCTAGATCTTTTTTCCTTTCGCATGTCCACTGTAACACCCTCAGATCGATCATATGCAAGTTTTAGCGATTCCCTCCAAACCCGCATAGAAATGATTCAAAGGTGCCCACCAGGCACTTTCGTGTGGGTGAAAAATAAAGTAATATCATTACACATTAGTCCATGATGGAACCCACAGAACAAATATATACAACACGACTCCACGAGTCAAGAATACATATATACAGTACAAAGATCTGAATCACCTTGAAATGATACAACATCCGACTACAGACGAGATGCAAATGGGGCTAAGAGCCCTGAAGAATAACCAACAGCGTCCATAACACTGCCAAGGCAAGCCGGAAAGGTAACCCTGCTAACAACATCGATCTCAAACCTGCTAAACAAAAGGGGCGCCGACAAAGGGAAAAGGAAAAGGAAAAGGAAAAGGAGAGCGGTCAGTACTGAGGCCAGTACACGGCGAGACTTATAATTCGGTGGCTCTCCCCTACATAGGTATTGACGAGGGTTTGACTCATCAATGCCCATTGTTATGGACTTAGGTTTTGGAGAGGGAGGGACGCTGGAGATCACAGAATGGATAGTAGATACCACAACACGAGGACACGAGGTTTACCCAGGTTCAGGCCCCCCGAGGGAAGTCGAGTCCTTCAAGAAGTCGAGTCCTCTCTGGTCTTGGGCCACCCGAAAACTCCCTGGGCTTCATGATTTCATCATGCCTTCTTCATGGGATTCCGCTGGGCTGGACCAGGTAGACTAACATTAGATACCCGTAGGGTATATCTATGTCAGTAGCCCCCGAGTGTTCAGTCGAATCGCAGATTCAACTAGAGACTCTTTAGTCTTTCAAGTGCTTCTCATTCGAACATGTTTCGGGTGAATATGCTAGTTCATAGGGATAGTTGATACGTGTGCCTGATTCTCCAGACGGATCGGGGCCAGTTAGCTGTCTTTGGACAAAACAACGTGATCTACTCAGACTCGAGTCCCTGGACTTGAATCTGGAAAATTGATGGCGTAATTCAACTCAAGCCACGTAGGTCTTACAGGAGTCAAATTCTAGTGTTTTAAGTTAGGTACTGATGACTGCAAGTGCACGAATCGTTTGTAGCTAGTTTCTAAATAAAGATATTGATCCCACAGGGAGCAGGAGTCTCAAGTCTAATTATTCTTAAATTAAATACTGGAAATAGAAATGCTAAAATAAAGTTCTAAGTAATAAGATAAATGCGAGTGTTGTGTAGAAAGGTGTTTTTGGGTTTTTGGTGCAAGAGAACAATAAGTAAAGTAAAGCAAACTAAATGCAGAAAGTAGGAATCGTGTAAGTAAGAGAGATTTGAAACTGCAATAATGGGGAAAAGCGTTCTCAAGGATTGGCGGATACACCACTGGCATTATAGAGGGCTAAGGTAAAGATTATTATCATGAACATTCTCAACTATGTATATGTGGGAGGAACTCCATATTTGGACAAATAGGCAACAACCACTGCTCACATCATCCTCATAACCACAACAGACAACAATCAACATCAATTGAATTACTGCGCTATTAAAGGACTTAATCCTGCAGAACGTATCCCATGGCATGGACAGTGTTTCGTGAGTTTCCTCGGTTCCCAAGTTGATACGTAAGGAGTGCCAACAGCTTTATCGTCACTATAACTGCTAACACACCTCCGTCTACAAACAAGTAGTTCCCTCCATCAAGTCCCCATAAGAGGCAAATATTGAGAGGTCGACTTCTCCCAGCATCAAGATAAAGACAATCTAACACATGGTCACAACGATGAATATCATAATAAATTTATTTTATTTCAATCTCATGCTAGGGTTTCTCCATCTCCCCAAGAACTAATGATCTACTTAAAGATGGACGCAATGGAAAAAGTAATGGAATCTATCATAGATGAATAGTACTTGTATAAATCCACAACGAGTATGGAAATTACAACAAGATCTAGACAAGATGTAGATGGGATGGATGGACATGGTGGTGATGCAGCAGTTGAAGATAAAGATTGATGCCTTAGCCTCCTAGATCTGTGTAGGGTGAAGATGGATCCCCGATGGATGAGTTCCCCCTCCAAATGCCTTCCGGAGGTGAGGTTTCGGTGATTTCTGGGATTTTTGCATGTCGTCTCCCTGATCTAGTTGCACGGGATGAAACTATTTGAGGAGGCGGTGTCGACGCCAACGATTCGGCCGGAAAATTTATTACCGCCATATAGTTGGTCGTTAAACTTTATGTACACTTTATTTTCTTTGGGTTTTCTTCCGGTGTTATTGATATTTCCCAAATAAGAGATTTACGTTGTTTTTGCCTCCTTTTTGCTCCAGTACAACTGCTCCAAGAATTGTGTCCACTGTATCCACCATTTGTCCCGATCTTGATGAAAATAGACATAAAATATGCACGCGAGCGCCGTAAAATACCAAGATCCTACTAATACAATGCAAAATAACAATATAAAATATGATGCAAATATGCACTCATCAACTTCCCCAAGCTTAGACTCTTGCTCGTCCTGAGCAAATTTTAGCTTTAATGGATGTGATCCTCATATTCATGAAGCTGAGTCTCTAAAATAAATGAGGCAGTTGCAGCATGTGTTTATCATATATGATACATAGGAACAAGTTCATGAATAGTACCTTACTTGAACCATCCGAATATTATTAGCAGGCTTCCACACCTTAGAATTTAATAGTTCACAAAAGATTACTCTCAACATGATGTAAAAGTATTCGGTTCGATCGAATGAGTTAACGAGGTAGTCCCAAGTGTTTTAGTATTAACACATTCACTTGGGATTCAAAATCTCAAACATTTCTTCATCTCTCCACAAGACAATGTTGTATTCCTATTTGCTCTTTGCACATTCGCTCTTTTTCTTATCTCTTTTATTCTTTCTTTATATATATATGCTCACACTTTTGTTTAAGTGTTGTGCAAAAAATCTAGCCATACATTCCACTTCATGTAGAAATTCAAAGTTTAACAATCACAATTACCAAATTCCAATTGTATATGAAGCATCTTTGTGGCTTGAAGACTCTACCTCGACTTGTCCTCACTCTAATTCGATAGCACTTTTTAAATTTTTTATTTTGTTCAAGGTTTCTTTCTCAACTTTACTGATCATATATATTTTCTTTATTTATAAATCAAACCATGAACCTACAACATATTGGCCAAATTATCTTTGTATGTTCCATTAATACCAATGGTGTGAAAGACTCATATTGCTATCATCGAGTGCAAGTAAAATTATACTCAAGCCATCCATATATCTAATAAGACAAGCACAAACTCAATAATGCTCCATATAAAATAATAAACTCGGAATTTCATAGAAGGGATCGACTATTCCTGAAGGGAATTCTAATGATGCAAGCTTTATTTCTAAACTTGAACTAATGCAAAAACTAGAATAGTAATGTAAAACTTATCAGATAGATTACAACGTCTTAAAGATCTCCCCAAGATTGGAATTAAGCCAGGCGGGATCAAGTAACCCCTCGCGATTATTTGATACCATGATTATTGTAGATCACTGCGGGGCCATGGCATGTAGCACTGATGACCCACAAGTTTAGGGGATCGCAACAGTCTTCGCGGGTAGTATTACCCAATTTATTGATTCAACACAAGGGGAGCCAAAGAATACTTTGTAGTGGCCTCGGATCGGTAAGGATCCTAAGTCCCTGTGATTAACATGCTAGTCCCTGGATCAATAGCTAGCACTCACAGTCGATGAAATATCATGTAAAACACAAAGTCTTTATTACACGGAGAATCCAGAGTATGAATTTATTACAAAGATTGCTTAGCATTATGCTAGCTCAAATAACAGCGGAAACATAAAAGCAGCATGAGTCCATCAACGCCCAGGCTTGTCGAGTGTAGACCCGCGATCCCTACGCACCTTTCAATCTTCGGATTCTGCACATAAGACGTGCAACCAACAAGTTGGGTCAATACTTTGAATGTATTGGCAAATTACACCAAGGAGAGAAAAGACTATCTCTACATGCAAGGCTGGTATAGGCTGTAGAGTTTATTTGCTCAAAGCTAGTTTTCTTAAGTAGAGAGAAGAAGAGAGGATTGTCCTACTTTGTAAACATTTGCTTGGATAAAATAAGGTCGAATGGCACACGAGGATATTATGCACCAAGTTTCCAAACAACTAAACACTTGGATATTACGCACCAAGCGTCACTTGGATATTACACACCAAGTTCCCCAAATTCCCACCCATTGGCGATATTACGCACGCCATGGGGTTTCAAAAACTTTGTTTTAGAAAAGAGAGAGGAAGATCCTTCAGAGGCTCCATCCTTCAGATGCTCAATGTTGTTCTATTTCCGTGAACATGGCTGATCGATCAGATTGCAATACTCTCGAGAGTTTGTGCACTTTACCCACAATCCACGATCAAGTACTTTTACAGACAAGACCATGGCGAGGCTTTCCCTTAGTAGCCCGTCTACCTTCCGGATCCAACCGTGCCAAGAACCTCCAAATGTTGGTACCCAGGTGAGGTTTCCCACTAAGTACTAGGCAAAGACAGAGCCCATAATGTATTGTGGTTGCACTGGAAGCTTCTGAATTCTGAAACATGGCAGACTTCTTTGATTCCTGGGCGGCCGTCCTCCACCAAAATCTCACTCGTTGACCCGACAACCATTCCGCCCAGAAGAAAACTTAGTTTTATTTTTAAGTGGATTTGAGAAGAAAAGTTTGCTCTAGAGAGCCTTTATACTTAGAAAAATTCTTTGTCTTTCGAACCCCCCAACGGTACTTTGTATATATAGCATAGCAAGCAATACTTAGCAAAAACAAGGGTAACCTATTAGGATGGGAAATCCTAAGTATAGAGCTACTCATGGCATACTACAAAATCATCGCACTTGCAAAATATTACTAAGGGGAAAAATCTACTAGAACATCCTACACATGCATACTACAGAATTTTGAAGATCACATGCATAGAATCAAAACTGGGACAAAATTATGAACAAGTGGTGTAACTTGCCTTGATCCGAGCTGCACTCTACACAATAGCACTCCTTAGCGCACTCCGAGCAATCTAACGAATCACAGACATAAATTTGATCACGACTTGTTCAAAGCATACACAAAAGAAAACATGCATGCATGCAACATGGTAGTTTATGCAAGGTTAGTTGAATTAATCGAGGTAGCAAGTTTGTGTCTTGTGATAGTGTAAGGGTGTCACTAGGATTTATTTTCCAAGGGTTTAGATCTAATTTGAATCACTAAAACAACTCCGAGGATTATAGGAGATCAAACCCTCTAAATAGCCCCCAAGTTAGATCTAATAATCCTAAGCAAGGCTTGATGATTTGGATTAGTAGGTATTGTGGAAACAAAATTATTGCAACAAGATTCAAACAAAAAGGAATTTCAATTATTTTCATATAGATTAAAACCCTCTAATCCAATGATTAAAAAATTACACTTAAAACATTAATGCAACCCTGCAATATTATTACATAATTGGATTCTACATAAAATTAGAAATCCAACGGTATATTATAAGCTAGATTTGGCCAAATATTCATTTTTTGGTGAATTTCGTAAGTTTAAAAACCAATCTGCAACCAGATTTGAATCTTATTTAAAAACTAGCCAGGTGGCTTCATCTGACTGGTCTAGCTGGACCGACGCGGTGCTGACGCGGCTGTGGGCGCGGCTCTGCCACGCGGCAGCGCGGTATTGGAGCATACCCCTTCGGGTCAAGATCTAATCCTAGCCACAGATCGTAGATTGAACGGAGGAGATGGCTCGGCGACTTACAAATTGCGACGACGGTGGCGGTGGGCGGCGGCGCTGTCGGTGGTCGACGGTGGCGGCGCTCCGGCGGGTCCCTGGAACCGTGGCGGGGTCGACGAGGTTTGCCTGGATCTCGCGGTCACGCTTGCGTCCTCGTCGCCTCGCCTCGCTTCCTCGGCTGGCAGCAGCGTCTCGCCGTTCTTCTTCTCCCTGGTGGTGCTCCGGCGAGCAATCGCGGATGCGATTCTGCGAGAGAGAAGGGGAGGGGCACACAACGCGAATCAGTGGTGAACGGGGATCAGTTCTAGGGAAAGGAAGGAGTGAGAGGTGGTCCGAACGTCTCGGCGAGGTTCAACCCGACGGCGGCGGCACGGCGTCGATTGTCTAGGGTTCCGCAAGGGGAAAGATCGGACGGGGTGAGGCCGAGGGTGGAGGGGGTTATATGGGGCGGAGGCGTGGGCGAGGGGGCGGCCGAGTCCGGCGCGGGTACGAGTCCGGCGCGGCCGGCAGCCGTGTTCGCCGCGGTCTCCAGGAGGGAGATGACGGGTGGGACCCCCGTGTCAGCGATCGAGCGGAGGAGCAGGCCGGTGCTGGTGGGCTGCGCTACGGCTCAGTTAGGTAGGTTTTCCTTTTTTTCCTTTAAACATTTTTCCTTTTCAAACATTTTTTTTCCTTTAAATCGATCCTTTATCAAGTCAGGTCCAAAAAGACTGCGTTCTCCAACTCCATTCCATAGCAATGGAGTCCTACACTTCCTGCCATAAAGAACTTCAAACGGAGCCATCTTGATACTTGTCTGGTAGCTGTTGTTGTATGAGAACTCAGCATATGGCAGGTTATCGTCCCAACTAGACCCATAGTCTAGTGCACAAGCTCTCAACATATCTTCCAAAATTTGATTCACCCTTTCTGTTTGGCCATCTGTTTGAGGGTGGAAGGCAGTACTGAATTCTAGTCGGGTTCCAAGAGACTCATGTAGTTGTCGCCAAAACTTTGAGGTAAACTGGGTGCCTCTGTCTGACACAATTCCCATAGGAACACCATGTAGGCTTACAATTCTTGACATGTATATCTTAGCGAGCTTAGCACTTGTATATGTGGTCTTTACGGGAATGAAGTGAGCCACCTTGGTGAAGTGGTCTACCACTACCCAGATAGAATCAAATCCAGAACGAGTCCGGGGCAATCCCGTGATGAAATCCATGCCTACCTTGTCCCACTTCCAGTCGGGTATAGGTAGTGGTTGAAGTAATCCTGCCGGTTTCTGATGCTCGGCTTTAACTCTGTTGCACACATCACACAGAGAAATATACTCCGCAATATCTCTCTTTAGGTTATTCCACCAGAATCTATCCTTCACATCCATGTACATCTTTGTGTTGCCTGGATGAATTGAGTATGGCGAATCATGAGCTTCTTGTAAAATCATCTTCCTGATATCGGGGTCATTGGGAACGCACAAACGCTTCCCATACCAGAGGATTCCTTGTTCGTCCAGACGAAATTCTTTAGTCTTTCCTTCATTTATCCTGACTCTTATTTCTTCCAACTCTTTATCCCCCTTTTGTTCTTCTTGGATCCTTTCTTGGAAGGTGGACACTATTTCCATAGTCGCTACGTGTCCTTTCGGGACTATCTCCAACCTGAGATCCCTGAATTGCTTGCATAAATCCTCTGGAAGTTCCCCTGCGGTCAGTCCATTCACATACACCTTACGACTTAAGGCATCAGCCACCACGTTTGACTTTCCGGGGTGGTATTGTAAATCCAAGTCATAATCCTTAATTAACTCAAGCCATCTTCTTTGTCTCATATTCAGCTCCTTTTGGGTGAAGATGTACTTCAAACTCTTATGATCTGTAAACACATCACAATGTTTGCCCATGAGGTAGTGTCTCCATACCTTGAGTGCATGAACCACAGATGAAAGTTCCAAATCATGAGTGGGATAATTGTGTTCGTGGTTCTTAAGTTGTCGGGAGGCATAGGATACCACTTTCCCATCCTGCATCAATACACTTCCAAGTCCTTGTCGTGAAGCGTCACAATAGACCTGAAAATCCTTCTGGATATCTGGCAGGCACAGAACTGGTGCTGTTACAAGGCGTTTCTTCAACTCTTGAAAGCTTGCTTCACATGCCTCGGTCCATAGGAATTTCTTTTCCTTCTTTAATAGTTCCGTCATGGGTTTTGCTATCTTGGAAAAGTTTTCGATGAACCTCCGGTAATATCCTGCGAGGCCTAAGAAACTTCTAATATCTCCCACATTCTTGGGTGACTCCCATTCCGTCACGGAAGCTACCTTGCTAGGATCTACGGCAACTCATTTAGCTGACACAACATGACCAAGGAATCCCACTTCCTTTAACCAGAACTCGCACTTGCTGAATTTGGCATACAACTTGTGTTCTCTTAGCTTCTCCATGATAAGGCGCAGATGTTTCTCATGTTCCTTCTCATCCTTTGAGTATATGAGTATATCATCTATGAATACTACGATAAACTTGTCCAAGTATTCCATGAACACCTTGTTCATCATGGTCATGAAGTATGCTGGGGCATTGGTTAGACCAAAAGACATCACGGTGTACTCGTACAATCCGTATCTTGTGGTGAATGCTGTCTTGGGCACATCCTGTTCTCGAATCTTTAGCTGAAAGTAGCCTGATCGTAGATCGATCTTTGAGAACACACTGGCTCCCTTTAGCTGGTCAAACAGGTCGTTGATGTTGGGCAGAGGATACTTATTCTTAATCGTCACTTCGTTCAACGAGCGGTAGTCCACAACCAGCCTCTTGGTCTTATCCTTCTTTTCCACAAATAGGACGGGTGCTCCCCAAGATGACGCGCTGGGTTGAATGAACCCCTTGTCCAATTGTTCCCTAAGCTGTTTCTTGAGTTCCTTTAACTCGTCCACGTCCATCTTGTATGGTCTCTTAGCTATCGGCCCCGTGCCTGGCATTAAGTCAATGAGAAACTCGATATCACGGTCGGGTTCCGGGTAGCTCTTCTGGGAAGACATCTGGGTATTCCTTTACAATAGGTACCTCCTCCAAGCTAACCCCCTTAAGAGAGTTCACCATGACTTCTCTGAGTGCGAAGTTCGACTTGATACGAATCCTCTTCCCTTCCGGCGTTGTGAGTATGACAGTCCTCTTGGCACAATCTATGACTCCTTCATATTCGGTTATCCAATCCATGCCCAAGATTATGTCTAAACCTTGTGATTCTAGAACTACCAGACTGGTGGGAAAAATGTGTGTGCCAATCCTTAGTTCTAAATCCCGGCAACCGGAGTTTGCCACTATTTCTCCCCCAGGAGAACTTACCCTTAGAGGAAAGTTTATAGTCTCCGTTGGTATCTTGCCTCTATCCACAAATACCCTTGATATGAATGAATGCGATGCACCAGTATCAAAAAGAACAACTGCGGGAATAGAATTGAGTTTGAACTTACCAATCATAGAGTGTGGCGCCTCACAAGCATCCTCCATAGAAACATGATTCACCGTGGCTTTGACAAACGGATTTGGCTTCTTCCCGTTCCCATTGCCATGGTTGTGTCCATTACTATTCCCATTGCCATTGTCATTGCCATTCTTCCTCTCGGGGCAAGAGGTCGCATAGTGCCCTGTCTTGTTGCACTTAAAGCATGTCACCTCACTGAGATCCTTTCCATTGCCGCCATTGCCATTGCGGTTTTTGTGCCCATTGTGCTTGTGGCCACCATGGTTATGACCGTTATGGTTGTGGCCATTATTGTTATAGGGTGGTGGTGAGGAATTGCGCTGCTTCTGGTACGGAACAGAGTGTTTGTGAGGGTTGGATTTCCTCTTGCGATTTTCTATGCTCTTCCTCTTTGATTCAACCACAATGGCTCTGTCCAAGAGTTCCTGAAAGTTGTCAAATTTCTGAGCCACAAGCTGAATGGATATCTCATCATTGAGCCCTCTTAAGAACTCCTCCTGTCTCTTGGCATCAGTGGAAACATCATCGGGTGCATAATGGGCTAGCTTATTGAAAAGCTCACCATACTCGGTGACAGAACGGTGCAGCTGGTGTAGGTCGTGAAACTCGCGCCTCTTTAGAGCCATGACACCAGCAGCCACATGATGAGTACGAAAAGCTAACTCAAACTGTTCCCAAGTGATAGCATCAATGTCCGGGTGGGTGACTTGGTAGTTATCCCACCATTCTGCAGCAGGTCCCTCAAGCTGGTGTGCGGCATAACGCACCCTGTCGGCTCCGACAGCTTGCACGGTGTCTAGCTTCTTGTTGATTGTACGCAGCCAGTCATCAGCGATGATTGGTTCAGTGCTGCTAGTGAAGGTAGGTGGGTTAAGCCTTAGAAACCGAGTCAAGCGATCCTATTGAGGAGGTGGCGGAGGTGGTGGTGATGGGTTGTTGTTGTTCTGCATGTTCTGAGTGAGCAGTTGGATCAGCTGGTTCTGAGTGGCCAGAAGTTCTGCTATTTCTGGCGGGATTTCGGGGTTCGCACGTCTTGGCGGCATCTGTGGGGTTAAGAGAATAGTTAAGAAATAGACAGAAAGACTAAGTAGTAAACTCCTACCCTTATGAAAACACACCAAGCACACAAGGCACACAAGACATAACAACACAGTTTTAACACAGGAAACAACCAAGTTTTAACTAAACCAGTCTTATCTTGGTATTTATTACATTTGCGAATAACGTTCTACTATAGAATTAAAGGTGGTCCAATTATTACATATCTTCCACGCCTTCCTCTTCCTCGTCCTCGAACGAGTAACCTTCTTGCTCTAGCGTTGTCTTGTACAACTCCATCTCCTTTGTGGTGGCTTCTAGCTTCTCTTGGAGGTCCTTTATCTCATCCTGTAGCTTCTTGGTAGTGGCTTCCAGCTGCTCCTGAAGTCCCTCCTTCTCGCTCTGTAGCTCCTCCACTAAACTTGACTTCATTGCGGCTTCAAGTTGCTTTGCCAAGTCCCTCTTGGTAGCACGCACATCATTGATTATCTTGCAAAGGCCTTCAGTTTGCACTTCATCTCCATCGATCTGCTGTTTGAGTTCTCTAATTCTCTTGTTTTTATTTATCACCCTCTTCTCTTGGTTAGCGAACTTCTTCTCTTGGTCCTGGAATTTTATCTCTTGGAGCTTCATTGCCTCCTCCTGCTGCTTGATCATTTCTTCCTTCTCCTTGATGAGGGCGCATAGCTCGTCGTTCTTCAACATCTCGAGGAAGGTACCCTTCTCAAGGTCATGGATGTGGCACTCCAAGTCTTGATATTGTGTTCTTCGGCGCTTGGTAGAAGTTCTTTCCTCAAAGGTTAACTCCATGGGAATTCCTTCCTCATCTCGTCTTCCAAAAAGGCCGCCGCAGTGTCCTTGGAGAGCTTCATGATGACGTCCACATAGGCGACCAATGAGTTGTTGCAAGCTAATGCTGAGGGCCTTCTCCTTGGAATCGCTAACAATGTGGATTGCTATGTCTTCCTCCGGGTTCTTGCCTCGCTCTTTTCCTGGCTGGATGACCTTGACTCCCCAATAGCCGTCCTTGTGGAGTTTCTTCATTGTGCTCCCTTGGATTGTTGGGAGAGGAAGGTCCAAACGTGTGAGTAGATCCATGAGGCATCCTCCAAAGCGAAGGGGCTCGATGTCCGCGACGGTGTCGTAGAGGAAGCTTGTCATCTTTGAGTTAGAAGAACGAGGGTTAGGTACTTAAACAAGTAGAGGAAAGCAGATACTAGATGTGCGGAAAATAACTTAGTAGAAAAGCAAGTAATGCACTAAAGTTAGAGGTGGTTCCAATCCTAGGGTCACGTCCTACAGGCAACGATGTGCTCTGATACCATCTGTAGTGGCCTCGGATCAGTAAGGATCCTAAGTCCCTGTGATTAACATGCTAGTCCCTGGATCAATAGCTAGCACTCACAGTCGATGAAATATCATGTAAAACACAAAGTCTTTATTACACGGAGAATCCAGAGTATGAATTTATTACAAAGATTGCTTAGCATTATGCTAGCTCAAATAACAGCGGAAACATAAAAGCAGCATGAGTCCATCAACGCCCAGGCTTGTCGAGTGTAGACCCGCGATCCCTACGCACCTTTCAATCTTCGGATTCTGCACATAAGACGTGCAACCAACAAGTTGGGTCAATACTTTGAATGTATTGGCAAATTACACCAAGGAGAGAAAAGACTATCTCTACATGCAAGGCTGGTATAGGCTATAGAGTTCATTTGCTCAAAGCTAGTTTTCTTAAGTAGAGAGAAGAAGAGAGTATTGTCCTACTTTGTAAACATTTGCTTGGATAAAATAAGGTCGAATGGCACACGAGGATATTACGCACCAAGTGTCCAAACAACCAAACACTTGGATATTACGCACCAAGCATCACTTGGATATTACACACCAAGTTCCCCAAATTCCCACCCATTGGCAATATTACGCACGCCATGGGGTTTCAAAAACTTTGTTTTAGAAAAGAGAGAGGAAGATCCTTCAGAGGATCCATCCTTCAGATGCTCAATGTTGTTCTGTTTCCGTGAACACGGCTGATCGATCATATTGCAATACTCTCGAGAGTTTGTGCACTTTACCCACAATCCACGATCAAGTCCTTTTACAGACAAGACCATGGCGAGGCTTTCCCTTAGTAGCCCCTCTACCTTCCGATCCAACCGTGCGAAGAACCTCCAAATGTTGGTACCCAGGTGAGGTTTCCCACTAAGTACTAGGCCAAGACAGAGCCCATAATGTATTGTGGATGCATTGGAAGCTTCTGAATTCTGAAACATGGCAGACTTCTTTGATTCCTGGGCGGCCGTCCTCCACCAAAATCTCACTCGTTGACCCGACAACCATTCCGCCCAGAAGAAAACTTAGTTTTATTTTGAAGTGGATTTGAGAAGAAAAGTTTGCTCTAGAGAGCCTTTATACTTAGAAAAATTCTTTGTCTTTCGAACCCCCCAACGGTACTTTGTATATATAGCATAGCAAGCAATACTTAGCAAAAACAAGGGTAACCTATTAGGATGGGAAATCCTAAGTATAGAGCTACTCATGGCATACTACAAAATCATCGCACTTGAAAAATAATACTAAGGGGAAAAATCTACTAGAACATCCTACACATGCATACTACAGAATTTTGAAGATCACATGCATAGAATCAAAACTGGGACAAAATTATGAACAAGTGGTGTAACTTGCCTTGATCCGAGCAGCACTCTACACAATAGCACTCCTTAGCGCACTCCGAGCAATCTAACGAATCACAGACATAAATTTGATCACGACTTGTTCAAAGCATACACAAAAGAAAACATGCATGCATGCAACATGGTAGTTTATGCAAGGTTGGTTGAATTAATCGAGGTAGCAAGTTTGTGTGTTGTGATAGTGTAAGGGTGTCACTAGGATTTATTTTCCAAGGGTTTAGATCTAATTTGAATCACTAAAACAACTCCGAGGATTATAGGAGATCAAACCCTCTAAATAGCCCCCAAGTTAGATCTAATAATCCTAAGCAAGGCTTGATGATTTGGATCAGTAGGTATTGTGGAAACAAAATTATTGCAACAAGATTCAAAGAAAAAGGAATTTCAATTATTTTCATATAGATTAAAACCCTCTAATCCAATGATTAAAAAATTACACCTAAAACATTAATGCAACCCTGCAATATTATTACATAATTGGATTCTACATAAAATTAGAAATCCAACGGTATATTATAAGCTAGATTTGGCCAAATATTCGATTTTTGGTGAATTTCGTAAGTTTAAAAACTAATCTGCAACCAGATTTGAATCTCACTTAAAAACTAGCCAGGTGGCTTCGTCTGACTGGTCCAGCTGGACCGACGCGGTGCTGACACGGCTGTGGGCGCGGCTCTGCCACGCGGCAGCGCGGTATTGGAGCATACCCCTTCGGGTCAAGATCTAATCCTAGCCACAGATCACAGATTGAACGGAGGAGATGGCTCGGCGACTTACAAATTGCGACGACGGTGACGGTGGGCGGCGGCGCTGTCGGTGGTCGACGGTGGCGGCGCTCCGGCGGGTCCCTGGAACCGTGGCGGGGTCGACGAGGTTCGCCTGGATCTCGCGGTCACGCTTGCGTCCTCGTCGCCTCGCCTCGCTTCCTCGGCTGGCAGCAGCGTCTCGCCGTTCTTCTTCTCCCTGGCGGCGCTCCGGCGAGCAATCGCGGATGCAATTCTGCGAGAGAGAAGGGGAGGGGCACACGGCGCGAATCAGTGGTGAACGGGGATCAGTTCTAGGGAATGGAAGGAGCGAGAGGTGGTCCGAACGTCTCGGCGAGGTTCAACCCGACGGCGGCGGCGCGGCGTCGATTGTCTAGGGTTCCGCAAGGGGAAAGATCGGACGGGGTGAGGCCAAGGGTGGAGGGGGTTATATGGGGCGGAGGCATGGGCGAGGGGGCGGCCGAGTCCGGCGCGGGTACGAGTCCGGCGCGGCCGGCAGCCGTGTTCGCCGCGGTCTCCGGGAGGGAGATGACGGGTGGGACCCCCGTGTCAGCGATCGAGGGGAGGAGCAGGCCGGTGCTGGGCTGCGGCGCCTGGCGGGTGCTGGTGGGCTGCGCTGCGGCCCAGTTAGGTAGGTTTTCCTTTTTTTTCCTTTAAACATTTTTCCTTTTCTGTTTTCATAAAAACCCTAATAACTTTTGCAAACTAGGTCCAAAAATAATGAAATTTGTTTCTAAATTCTCATAAAATTGAGGTGGTCAAACTAATACACCAAGGGTGCTCACTTATGAGAATATTGAATAGGGTTTTTGAAAGGGTTTATGTGTTAGGATTTTTTGTAGTTGCAATGTTTCAAATGCAGGATG
This sequence comes from Avena sativa, assembly GCA_916181665.1. Taxonomy (NCBI): domain Eukaryota; kingdom Viridiplantae; phylum Streptophyta; class Magnoliopsida; order Poales; family Poaceae; genus Avena; species Avena sativa. The sequence continues at coordinate 454,867,957 of OV702294.1, forward strand.
CAAATGATGCAAGGATGATGCATGACACTAATAACATCCAAACACAGAATCGGGGATGTTACATACTTGCAAGCCTTAACAACTGAGTTGTCAATTCAGCTGCACCTGGAAATAGTTCTTGCTCACAGAATTTTATCAGTAGCAACATTTTGATAATAGCAACAGCAAAGCAACAGCAACAGTGAAACATGAGCAATAGTAACAATAACGGTAATAGTAGGATTCGAGTACGGTAGGCATAGGGATGGATGGACGGGCGTTGCATGGACGAATCTAAACATGTAACTTTAAGATCTAGGGCATTGCAGATAAATAATAAGAAGCATCCAAGTACTAAACAATCCTAGGCATGTGCTCCAAATATAGTCATACGTGCTCGCAATGATAACTTACACAATATCTTCTGTCCAGCCAGCCCGTGGCAGCGGGGCCTCTAGGGAACTACTGGAAATTAAGGTGCTCCTTTTAATAGAGCACTAGAGCAAAGCATTAACACTCCGTGAACACATGTGATCCTCACACCACAGCCATCCCCTCCGGTTGTCCCAATTATTGTCACTTTGGGTCCTTTCGATCCGGACAATGATATGTGTACACAACTTGCAGATAAGATCACAAACAATACTATCATAATGATTCAATAATAAGTTCAGATCTGAGATCATGGCACTCGGGCCCTAGTGACAAGCATTAAGCACAACAAGTTGCAACAAAGTCAAATAGTACTAATAGAGATACTTGCACTATGCCCTAACAGATCTTATTCGATTACATGATAGAACTCATCTAATCCCTACCATCCCCAAGCCTACAGCGGGGGATTACTCACTCATGGATGAGGGAAACATCGATGGTTGATGGAGATGCGTTTGTGATGATGATGGCGATGATCCTCTCCAAATACCCCTTCCCGGCAGGGTGCCAGAACGGAGTTTCTGGATCCGAATCTTGGTTTCTGGTGGCGGCGGCAGAGCGGAACTCTTTTTTGGAAAACTATCGAACCCCCCTCGGTTTTTAGGCCGAAAGGCAACTTATAGGCATAGAGGAAGGCCGAGGGGGTGCCTGGGGTGGCTGCACCCCCTAGGCGCGGGCAGGGCCCACCCGCGCCTGGCAGGGGTGTGGGCCCCCCAGGCCCCTTCTCCGTCTCGTCTTCTGGCTCCGTGTGTCTTCTGGTGAAGTAGGATTTTTGGCATATTTTTCGGGATTTTTCCTGATAGTTAATTTTCTGCACAAAAACAAGACACCTAGGTAATTCTGCTAAAAACAGCGTTAGTCCGTATTAGTTGTATCCAAATCACACAAGTTTAGAGGAGAAACAATAGCAAAAGTGTTCGGGAAAGTAGATACGTTTTGGAAGTATCAACTCCCCCCAAGCTTAGCTTATTTCTTTTCCTCAAGCAATTCAATTGAAAACTGAGTGCGATAAAAGAACTTTCACGAACACATTTGCTTCATATGATGTATATATTCTCAGCACATGCGTAGATGCTTAAACAATTCATAATAAGAAGTATGCAACTAAGTCTACTCAATAGTCATTGCAAGGTATGAAGAGAAACCAACTCAATAATAATAAGTAGCATGAAACATAAACATAAGCAACATTGCAATGCTCATAGTAAGGTATGATAGAGTGGTATCTCGCTTGCCTTTGTTTGTAGAGCACAATATAAATGCCGAGGCACCTCTGAAGTTCAAGTGAAGACTAGAGGTAAAGATATCAGAGATACAAGCATCAAAGTCATGACATAATTAACCAAGTTTTGGAACAAACACAAGAATGACAACTATGCTCTCAAGAAGGTGCTCATAAAATAAGTGGTGACTCAACAAGGTTGTGAAAACGGTTTTGAAAGGTTTGAAAGGCTTCCTAATGCTGAAAGGAAGGTACTCATTAGCTTTGATCTCTCATTGCCCCTATCATATGCATCTTCATGTGGTTAAGGTGAAAGTGAGGTCCACTCTGAATTATATGCTTGACAGACCATAGACTGGAACTCCCAAGTCCCTTGAGTACGAGGTCCGCTCCGCATGCTACTCAACTTTGGTTACCTATAAGTTCTTGTCATTGTAAATACATGCATATCATAGAGAACTGCCAATGGAGTACCCCTTGCACATGGTACATGAGCTTTCCCATAACCAAAATGACAAGGCAAGCAGACAATGAGCATCTCAGCAATCTTTTTATTTACCATATGCATAGCTTTTTATTGAGGATGCTTCATAGATGCTCATTATGGTGATGCTGCAAGTTTCCACCATGATTAGGCATGGCTTAGGCTAGCGGCCCAGGCGTTTCTCTAACACAATGTATAAACTCCATGAACTCACAACCTCTCCTTTTATTTCACATCATCGACATCCGCAAACAAAATAGCAAAATATCAACTGGATAGGATATCCAAAAGGTGTTGAAAGCGTTCCCCGTGACATCACGGTTCTGCTGACTCCCATCATATAATTTGCAAGCATATAACTTTCATTGACTAGTCACAATGGTTCAGGATTATTAAGTGCAAGAAATAAAGTGTGCTATCAAGTTCGTGAGAGCTTTACTAACTAACTTTCTCAAAATAGACAAACATTTTATTTGGAAGAAAACACGGCATATTAAATATGCACTGAAGTAGCAAATGATGCTAATAGGTAGGTATGGTGGACACAGCTGGCAGTATTGGTTTGGGGGAGTTGGAAGCACAGGTAGAGCTCATACTCAGTGCAAGTGAATGCTAACAAAAGAGAGGGAGCGACATACGAGAGAGCAATAATTATCATAATTATTCTTGCAACAAAACATGACTAATTATGGCATGAAAGTGATACTAGAACTCTGAGGCAAAATAAATCATCGATCCTTACTGACTATTGACTAGTCATATGCATGCGTAAGCATGTGCCAAGTCAATTCACATGAACAGTCAGAGGAGGATACCACAATATCATACCAAATTATGAATAAAACAATGCAAGCAAACATTCATATGACATGCTACAAACTATTAGCAAGCTAGAGCTAATCATAGACAAGCAAGTACTACTAAGTATCCATAATGACATACACCTTACACAAACAGGCTAAGCATGCTCACAATGATGAGTATATGTACAAAAATGAAACAAATAGAGTTCGTTACCAGCCTCTTACCACTCCTCGAGTTGTCTTAATCTTCATTATTGCCCTTCACTTGTGTGACTTTAATAATAACATGAAACTAAATCCACTGAGGACGGCTGAACCCTGCAAAGAACTCACAAAACCAAAGAAGAACAACAAATATTTTTGGTGTTTTCGATTTTTTTAAAGGAAGCAAACAAAGCAAAAATAAACAAACAAAAATCAAACCAAACAAAGCAAAATCTTTTTGGATTTTGTTTTAAGGCAAACCAAAGCAAAGAAACAAAGAAAGAGAAACAAAAAAAAATATTTTTGGTATTTTTGGGTTTTAAGAAAGAAGCAACAAGAACCAAAAAGAAAGCGAAACAATGGATATACAAAGAACCGACCGAACATGATATATATATGAGTGTGACATCGGTATACCTCCTCCCAAGCTTAGGCTTTTGGCCTAAGTGGGGCTCAATAGCGCGGGTAGTAACCCCATGCTGGTGGGTCATCATAGGAATGATCATAGTCAGGCGCTTGCGATGAATAAGAAGACGCGCCCCAATCAAATGAGGGCTGCTGGTATGAAGACTCTCCCAAGTTGGAGGGCTGAACCGAATTGTCTTCGGCATCCTCTTCAACATTCTCCACTTGCTGGGAGAGCTCCGCCACATATGTGTCAACCTCCTCCTCCGTAAGCGACCATCCTTGCCTGTTATCAAAATTAAACAAAGCAGGTGCAGGCAAATAAACTATTTTCTCAGTCCTACCCTTTCTCCGACCTTGCTGGGCAAAAGATAATTCATACGGTAAACTTATCACATTAGCCCCCAAGGAAACAAAACCATGCTGAATCATGGATTCAAGATCAAGCCTCTCTATGGGGAACTGATAATCTGAATAGTGAGGCTCTAAACCATGGAAAGCTAGCAACCTAGAAGCAATGATACCTCCACAAATTCCACCCTTCTCGCGGTTGGTGGTGATACGGTGAGCTATCAAAGCACACAGGCTATAAGATCTATTCCTATTCAGAGCAGCTGCGGTAAAAGCTAGATCAAAAGAAGACAACTTTCTAGCAATCTTTCTAGCAACAACACACTTGGTAATGAAATAGGCAAAGTATCTAATAGCTGGGAGCTGAATGTTCTGAATTTTACCACTTTCCTTTGAGAAGTCGAAACCTTGGCAAATCTCAGCATATAAATCCATAAGTGACTTGGGCCTTTCCTTGATATTCTCACAAGATCCCCACTGAGGTACTCTAATTGCTGCACAGAAATCAGCAAAAGGCAGGTCAACATGTATATTATATATTTTGTAATGGACCACGGGATTAGATGTAGACCAGGTGAACCGGAAGTCCTGCACAAAAGCCATGGTTAGCTTAACAAATTGAAATGGTTCACCTTCAACAAAGTGTTCCAATCCTGCATTGGTAATCAAGGTTTGGAAATCCTGGGAGATTCCTGTGGTTCTCATAAATTCATGGCATGGGTATTCGGAAGGAAAAACTGCCTCCTCACGATGAACCCTCATTGGCTCGGACACCATCAATTCATATTGATTCAGTGGATAAGTACTCATCTTCCTTTCTGAAATTTTTAGACAAACATCAAACCAAGTGATTTCTAAGTTGATAAATGATGAGTAAGTACTATAGGAGCTTGCTAGAGGACTACACATGCATCAAAATGAAATTTCTAAGCATAGAACAAGCATGCAAGCTCAAACAACCTGTCACCTATAGCAGCAAAATACTCAAGATACAATCTACGAATCGCAAATCTAATTGGACAAGTGGAGGAGGCACATACCAAGGAACAATCTCTCCAAAAATCAATAGCAAAGATGGGCTGAGCAAGGAGATCGAAAATCGCAAGCAAGAACAGCAAGAACTCGATCTTGAGCAAGTTTTCCGGTGTTTTTCGGTAGAGAGAAAGAAGATGGCTTTGAGGAGGCAGCCTGGAGGGCCCCAGGTGGGCCAGACCCCCTAGGAGCCGCCCACTGGTAGGTCGTGCCTACCATGGGTGTGGTGTCCTGGGGTGGCCCCCTGGGTCACCTCAGGTGTCCCTCTGCCCCTTCTTTTCGAGGAAAAATTTATTTTGAATTTTCTAGGATTTTTTGGGAAACTTTATTTTTGGCCAATTTTCAGGGTATGAAAATTGATTTTCTCGCAGAAACAGTTTTTTCAGAAGAAGCAAAAGCAAACCAAAAGCCAAACTACAGGAGCTCTAAGACAAACTAACAAGCAAACAACTAGCAAAACCAAAGCTAGCAAAATAAAGGCAAAGAGTAGGAAGGAGAAAAGTAAAAGAAAGCAAGTATAACCACGGTGAAAACATTATTTTGTTCATAAAAATCCTTTTGTTAACAAGGTTGATCAAGTCTTGTTACCAAAACAGTCTTATATGAAACAAAACTTTGCATTCCACAAGGTGATTATGTTACCTCATACTTGATAGCAATGGTCCCAATCATAATAGTTTCAAAGTTTTTTTGTGGAATGGGACAATGTATTTCTCCAACCTTGATGCTCTCAATATTTTCAATGGAATTCAGGCAATAGCTTCTAGCAACCTTCTTGGGAAAATAAACAGTATGCTCTTTGCTATCAATATTGAATGTTACTTTTCCTTGATTACAACACCTGCAGTATTAAGGAAAGGTCTCCCAAGAATAATAGACATATTATCATCTTCGTCATGCATTTCAAGCACAACAAAATCAGTTAAAACCAAGCAATTATGAGCCACTTGAACAGGAACATCCTCACATATACCAAAAGGAATAGTGGTTGACTTATCAGCCATTTGCAAAGATATATCAGTTGGTATCAACTTTTCTAGCTGGAGTCTCTTGTAGAGAGAAAAATGCATAACACTAACTCCAGCTCCCAAATCACATAAATCAGTTCTAACATAATTATTCTTAATAGAGCAAGGAATAGTTGGTATACCTGGGTCACCAAGTTTCTTTGGAACCTTACCATTGAAGGAGTAATTATAAAGCACAGTAGAAATCTCCTCATTAGGAATCTTCCTTTTATTAGGGACAATATCCTTCATATACTTTGAATAAGGAGGCAATTTAATAGCATCAGTCAAAGGAATTTGCAAAAATAAAGGTTTCATCCACTCACGAAACTTGTTGTAGTGTTTTTCCTCCTTTAACTTGTGTTTCTTACCTCGAAAAGGCATAGGTTTCTGCACCCAAGGTTCTCTCTCCTTACCATGTTTATTAGCAATAAAATCTTCCTTTGTGTACCTAGTGTTCTTTGTGTGCTTCTCAGGTTCTTCCTCAACTTCCTCCTTATCAGGAGCATCATTATTACCATTACCACTATCAGTTTCAGCATCAGAGACAGATATACTATTAGGATCTATGGCAGGTTCAAGTGGTTCCTCAACTACTTTATGTTTATTTTTATTTCTCTTACGAGGACTACCACTACTCTCACCTTGTTGAGAATCCTTCTCAATTCTTTTAGGGTGCCCTTCAGGATATAAAGGATCTTGAGTAGCTATGCCACTCCTAGTTCTAATTCCATAAGCATGTTTATTTCTTGAGGCATTAACTAGCATATCCTTTTGTACCTTAGCAAGTTGATCAAGTTGGATTTGAACCATTTGAAAGTGTTTACAAAGCATTTTAATATCATTAGAAGTTCTTTCCACAATATCTTTCAACTCATGGATAGATCTAGAGTTTTCCAATAAATGATTCTGAACTTGTTTATTAAAATTACCTTGTTTAACAATAAATGTGTCAAGTTCCTCTAAGCATTGATCAGGAGGCTTACCATAGGGAATATCCCCTTCATTAAAGTGGAGAGAGTGTACCTCAATAGTAGATGAGTGAGGAATTGGCTTGCATAATTCTTCTATAGGAGGTAGATTCTTCACATCTTCAGCTCTAATACCTTTCTCTTTTAGACACTTCTTAGCTTCCTTCATAACTTCATCATTTAATGCAATAACTCCCCTTTCTTTGGTGTTGGTGTTGGAACTGGTTCAAGAACATCTGCTTCAGGAGTAATAGGCTCAGGTGTATTTAGCTCAGTTGAAGTCCAATCATCATAATTCTTGCTTATCTTAGCCATTAATTCTTCAGCATCTGTAGGAGTTCTTTTCCTGAAAACACAATCAGCAAAGCTATCTAGATAGGTCCTAGAATCATCTGTTAGTCCATTATAATAAATATCAAGAAGCTCATTCTTAGGTAATGGACATCCAGGATGTGCATGAATCAAGGCACAGAACCTTGTCCATGACTCAAGAAATTTCTCTTCTTCTCCCTGTTTAAAATCAAAAAGTCTCTGCAAAGCAGCATGTCTAGCACTGGGAGGAAAATATTTCTAGAAGAAAGAAGCAATCAAGCAATCAAGCAATCAGGGCTATCAATGGAACCAGGAGGTAATCTATTAAACCAAGCCCTAGCTTCTCCTTTTAGTGAAAAAGGGAAGATCTTAGTAACAAAGTACTTGCGTATCTTAAAATCATTAGAGTATAAAGCACCCATAGTAGAAAGCTCATTCATATGAGCCACAACACTCTCATTTTCAGTCCCACAAAAAGTTTCTTTCTCAACAATGTCCAAATAGGATAAATCAAGAGAGAAATCATAGTCTTCATCTTTAATATCTATGGGAGAGGTGGCAAACTTAGGATCAGAGGATAGTTTAGGCATAATAGTATGTCTAGCAAGGAGACACTTAATAGCACTAATACCATGTGTGTTTTGGCACTCTTCAACAAATTCATTAGTGAACTCAATGTAACCATCATTAATATCATAACTCTCTCTAGACTCAGGTGAGCTAATAGGTGTAACAGTGTCTTCACTAGGAGTTTCGGTAATTCCTAGACTAGCCATAGTAGCATATAGGAAAGGACCTAATGAACCACTCGCATGAAGCAAAGTTTGAATGAACATCATGAGCATCAAAAGCAGTTCAAATTCAGCAGTAGTGGCAGTGTGTGTAGCATGATTATGTGGTTGTGGTGTAACAAGCTTACTTATAACAGACGGTGAATCAAGAGCAACAGAGGTGTTTAGGACTGTACCTCTTATTGTAGTGGATGGTAAAATAGGTAATTTTCCATGATGAGACTTCCCCATGATGAAAGGAGTAGCAGTGAACAATAATAGATCCAAGTGAACTTACAAATAAAGCTATGCTCCCCGGGAATGGTGCCAGAAAATAGTCTTGATGACCCACAAGTGTAGGGGATCGCAACAGTCTTCGCGGGTAGTATTACCCAATTTATTGATTCGACACAAGGGGAGCCAAAGAATACTTGCAAGCCTTAACAACTGAGTTGTCAATTCAACTGCACCTGGAAATAGTTCTTGCTCACACAAGTTTATCAGTAGCAACAGTTTGATAGTAGCAATAGCAAAGCAACAACAACAACAATAGTGAAACATGAGCAATAGTAACAATAACAGTAATAGTAGGATTCGAGTGCGGTAGGCATAGGGATGGATGGACAGGCGTTGCATGGACGAGTCTAAACATGTAACTTCAAGATCTAGGGCATTGCAGACAAATAATAGCAAGCATCCAAGTAATAAACAATCCTAGGCATGTGCTCCAAATATAGTCATACGTGCTCGCAATGAGAATTTGCACAACATCTTCTGTCCAGCCAGCCCGTGGCAGCGGGGCCTCTAGGGAACTACTGGCAATTAAGGTGCTCCTTTTAATAGAGCACTGGAGCAAAGCATTAACACTCCGTGAACACATGTGATCCTCACACCACAGCCATCCCCTCCGGTTGTTCCAATTATTGTCACTTTTGGGACTTTGGATCAAATAAGATCACAAACAATACTATCATAATAATTCAATAATAAGTTCAGATCTGAGATCATGGCACTCGGGCCCTAGTGACAAGCATTAAGCACAACAAGTTGCAACAAAGTCAAATAGCACTAATAGAGATACTAGGCACTATGCCCTAACAGATCTTATTCGATTACATGATAGAACTCATCCAATCCCTACCATCCCCAAGCCTATAGCGGGGGATTACTCACTCATGGATGAGGGAAACATCGATGGTTGATGGAGATGCGTTGGTGATGACGATGGCGATGATCCTCTCCAAATCCCCCGTCCCGGCAAGGTGTCATAACGGAGTTTCTGGATCCAAATCTTGGTTTCTGGTGGCGGCGGCGGAGTGGAATTCTTTCTGGAAAACTATCGAACCCCCTCGGTTTTTAGGTCGAAAGATAACTTATAGGCGGAGAGGGAGGCCGAGGGGGTGCCTGGGGTGGCTGCACCCCCTAGGCGCGGGCAGGGCCCACCCGCGCCTGGCAGGGGTGTGGGCCCCCCTAGGCCCCTTCTCCGTCTCGTCTTCTGGCTCCGTGGGTTTTCTGGTGAAGTAGGATTTTTGGCATATTTTTCCGAATTTTTCCTGATAGTTGATTTTCTGCACAAAAACAAGACACCAAGGTAATTCTACTAAAAACAGCTTCAGTCCGTGTTAGTTGTATCCAAATCACACAAGTTTAGATTAGAAAATAGCAAAAGTGATCGGGAAAGTAGATACGTTTTGGGCGTATCAAGCACCGCGGTGCGCAGCTTCTTATTGGTGTCCTCCAGAGCAGTGATGTGGTTGTAGCACCTACGCAAATCAGATTGTAAGGTGTACACCCTATCTGCAAGTTTAGTCACCAATGGGAGAAGATCATCCTTCTTCTCTATCTCATTGAGGCGGTGACAGACTTAAATGCAATGGAGTAGCTCCTACTTCTGATATATCTCTAGTGCCCACACGCGATCCTTTGTCCTAGGAACAAATTCTTCTTCCTCATCCATTATTGATGGACCGGGGAAGTAGAAATTGTTCGTCCACTCTTCTTGAGGTTTCACCCTCATACGAGCGCCGGTGGTAGGCCTCGAGCGAGGTAATGCCGGTTCCTTGCTAGCACCTGCACCAAACTTAGGTATTTTCTTACGCTTATGCGTCCTGGGGTCCGTGGTGATGAATTTGACCATCTCCACATGCCTTTTTCCATGCGACTTGTGGCCTTCTCTCTCTTATTGCGTCCTCTTCATCGCCGCCTAGTCAATCTCCGGGGGATCATAGACATTGCGGCAGATGTAGATGTCGGTCCAGCCTTCATCGGGATCGCTGTTGTAGAATCTTAGCTCAACGTACTCTTTGTACCTCGGGCTAAACCTCTCCACCTCCTCTTCGTCGTCCTCCATAGACGGGCTGCTATAAAGGTCCCTAGGGGCAATAAGCCCAGGGGTTTTCCACGGCCTGGGACGGGGTAGCGCATCGCTAGATTTGTTCTTGGTGATTGTGATTAGAGAGAGGCACAATGGCAGTATATAAGAGGGTTCATAGGTCGGTAAAACTCACGAGAAACACCACATTCATGCCCAAGAAAAGAACCTTAACGGAATAGGAAAAGAAATCATGATTTTGGAGGAGTCCTGCCGCGTAACGACCAAATATACGGCCGCGGCCCGTATAGCTCCGGCCGTATAGTTGGTTCCGAACAAATATTTCCAAATATCTCGAGTCTAGGTAGATTTAATTACCGACTTGGAACCAACAAAACAATTTTTTTAAGTAATAAAAATGGGAAAAGGGTTGAACCATCCAGAAAGGTTAACGACCAACTATACGGTGGGAGATTTTTCTCTGGCCATATAGTTGCGCCTGTATAGTTTCTAGAGGCCGAAAATTATTTTTGCGAGGGGTACTGTAGCTTTAACGATCAACTATACAGCGGGAGATTTTTCTCCGGCCGTATAGTTGCGCCCTTATAGTTACAGAAACCCCTAAAAAACTTTAGAAAAACAAGAGGAATTCAAAGGCAAAAAAATTAGTAGTAAAGTTGTGAAAGCAAAACACTTATTAGAGTAAGAAAACTTACCTTACACTATTGTTTATTTATTCGGTAATGACAAGCTCCTCCAACAACAAGGATTTTTTCTCTTTTGGAGGGATTGACCTTAGTTTATCTAATAATTCTCGTAAACAAAAATTATCAGGACTAAAGTCCCTCTCATTAAGATTGGTGTCTTGCTAGGAAAATATGGACACTGCATCCAACATCTTTATTTCTTGCCTCTACATAATCTGCAACTCAAATTCTTGAAGTAAAACGATCCAACGGATCAGTCTTGGCTTATGATTTTTTTTATCTCAAGTAGTTCATTTAAGCCATCATGATCCGTATGAACTCTTACTTTTGCATCAACAATATAAGAACGAAACTTATCACAAGAGAAAAATACAACAAATAGTTCTTTTTTTCCTTAGGATTGAGAGTTCTATTAGCATGATGTATAATATTAAATCTGCGGCCTATGTGTTGTCCTAGAGTTACTCCTACATCATCATCACTAGCTTCACATATTAAATCAAAAGTCATATCCCAAATAAGTGGTTTAATGGTAGGAGCACGGGATAAAGCATTTTTAAGTTTATCAAAGGCTACAAGGCACTTATCATCAAAATTAAATCTCACTCCCTTTTGCAACAGGTTAGTCAAAGGTTTAGAGATTCCAGAGAAATTCCTAATGAACCTTTTATAAAATCCTGCATGACCAAGAAAACTTCTTATACCTTTTGTATCCCTTGGTTGCGGCATTCTCTCTATTTCTTCAACCTTAGCTCTATCTACTGCAATACATTTACCTGATACCTTATGTCCAAGGACTATGCCTTCTTTGACCATGAAATGGCACTTTTCCTAGTTTAGAAGAAGATTATTTTCTTCACAATGCTGCAAAACTCTTTTGAGACTGTCCAAACAACTAGTAAACGAAGTTCCATAGAGAAAAAAATCATCCATAAATACTTCCATTATCAGTTCTATAAAACCCGCAAACATAGTAGTCATGCATCTTTGAAAAGTAGCTGGAGCATTATATAAACCCAAAGGCATGCATCGGTAATCATGTAAACCATAAGGACTAATGAAATTTATTTTAAGTTGGTCATCAGGATGAACAACTATTTGGGAAACCAGAGTATCCATCCAAGTAGCAAAAATGAGTGTGGTTTACTAACCTCTCTAAAGTTTGATCTATGAAAGGTAAAGGATAGTGATCTTTCCTAGTTTCTTTATTCAGTTTTCTGAAATCTATGCACATCCTATGTCCAACAATAGTTCTAGTAGGTATCAATTCATTGTTTTCATTAGGAACAATAGTAAAACCGCCCTTCTTAGGAACACAATGAATATGACTTACCCATTCACTTTCTTTTATAGGATAGATTATACCTACATCCAGTAGGCATACTATTTCTTTTCTTACCACTTCCTTCATTTCGGGCTTCAACCGTCTATTGAATTCTGCAACTGGTTTAGCACCTTCCTCCATAAATAGTCGATGGATGGTTATCATGAGACTAATGCTCTTCAAATCATCCATGGAATACCCAAAGGCCTTGCGATGCTCCTTAAGTACTTTCATGAGTTCTTCTTCTTCATCCCCTGAAAGTTTAGCACTAACAATAATAGGAAATTTATTTGTATTATCTACAAATCTATATTTAAGATTATCTGGTGAAGTATTCAATTTTGGGGGTGGTAATTCTTCATCCCCTCTCTTTTCTGGCTCTTCAAAAGCCTCATCAGTTGGCGGTCCTAAAATGGGAAGTGAATCGAATTCACTTTCTAGTTCTTCTAGGGACCTGACGAGGGTTCGACTCGTCAATTACCATTATTATGGACTTGGGTTTTGGAGAATATGGGGATGATGGAAGTCGTGGAACGGTTAACAGGTTAGCAACTAATGTCGGCGCTGTATCAACGTGAAGCACTTCGTCGGGAAACCCCAAGAGCAAGGTGTGATGCAGCACAACAACAAGTTTTCCCTCAGTAATAAACCAGGTTATCGAACTAGTAGGAGGAAGGAAACGACTCAAAGGTGTTGCAAGCAACTTGGAGACCTGCACAACACAAACTCAATACTTTGCCCCAACGAAGAGTGAGGTTGTCAATCTCACCGGTTTGCTGTAACAAATGATTAACTGTATGGTGTGGAAGGTAACAGTGGTTTGCAGCAAATAAACAGTAACAGTGGAAAATATATCAATGGTAAAGATTGGACCGGGGTCCATAGTTCACTAGAGGTGTTCTCCTTAGATAAACAAACATGGCATGTAGGGTAAACAAAATACAGTAGGGCAATTGACAGGATTGAGCAAGGCATAACAATGCAATACTAGACATCAAGATCCTATGAGATTCAATTGGGGAATACAACAAGATACATAGACCGCCATCCAACTGCATCTATGACTAGAATTACACCTTTGGGTTATCATCCGAACCCCCTCCAGTATTAAGTTGCAAGCAACAGACAACTGCTTTAAGCAAAGTGTGTAAGGTAAACAATCCACTTGTTCCATGAACAAGAGACCGTTGTTTTCTCCCTAGTAGCAACAACACATCTACATCCTAATAGATTTCTGTCACTTACCTTAGATTAAATAGAGGCATGAACCCACTATCGAGCATAAATACCCCTCTTGGAGTCACTAGCAACTACTTGGCCAAGATAGCTTCTAACAACGGAGAGCATGCAAGATCACAAACAACACAGACATGATAAAATCAATAAGACAAAACCATTAATCAATCTAACATAGTAATCTCAATATTCATCAGATCCCCACAAAAACAACATGCATGATTACAAATAGATGACATCTTGATCATGAACAGATCTCACAAGATCTAGACATGAAAGCACAAAGGAAGAGATATAACCATCTAGCTACTACATGGACCCGTAGTCCAAGGTGGAACTACTCACGCTTCATACCGGAGGCTGGCATGATGAAGAAGAAGGCCTCCGAGATGATCTCCCTCCGGCAGGGTGCCAGGAAGAGCTTCAGATCCCCTGATCTATGGACGATGGTGGCGGCGGCTACAAACGGTTTCGTGGAATATAGGTCAGGTACTTAGGGTTTAGGCATCGGGGGCTTCTTATAGGTGAAGAGGCGAGGCAGGAGGGCGGCCAGGGGGCCCACACCCTGCCTAGGCGCGACCTAGGGTGGGCCCGTGCCTAGGGGGGTGCGGCCGCCCTGTGGCTCCCCTCCATCTCTCCTCTAGACTCCGTGTTCTCCTCGGTGAAATATTGACTTTAGCTTTTTTCCCGTCCAATTCCGAGAATATTTCCTTACTAGATTTTCTGGAACCAAAAACAGAAGAAAACAGGCAACTGGCACTGTGGCATCTTGTTAATAGGTTAGTACCAGAAAACATATAAAAACACCTCAAAGTGTGGACAAAGTAAAGCAAAGTAGATTCTAAATAATCATGGAACATAAAAAATTATAGATACATTTCCGATGTATCAAGCATCCCCAAGCTTAACTCCTGCTCGTCCTCAAGTAGGTAAGTGATAAAAAGAATAATTTTTGAGGTGACATGCACCATCAAAGCCAAGATCAAACCATTTGCAAGCAAAAAGCTGGGATCAACAAACTCTAAACATGAGCATGAAAGATGGAGTTATAACAGTAAGACAAAGTAACTATGCATGCAACATGAAAGACTACAAACAAAGATCATGAATAACATGCATTGATTTTTTTTGTTTGTTTCACATACAGAAAACATGGCATAGTGGCAATCAGCTTGTCCCTCATGGAGTAGCAAATAGATGCATAGGACACCTTCAAAGTTCATAAGAGTGACTAGATACAAATATCACAAGAAAAAGCAATATCAACAATATGCATCAATCAATAAGTTTTGGGACAATGCACATAGAACTAAGAATGGCAACTATGATCTCTTAACTGGTGCCTAAAGGTAGAAGGAGGAGACTCAATATAATGGTGGAAGAAAGACCCTTCAAAGGGAAGCAGGGATTTCAAGTTTCAAAAAGAGCTTCCAAAAATTATGGTACTTGTTAGCTTTGAGCCCTCATTGCCCCTATCATAAGCATCTTGAAGTGATTAAGGTTAAAGTGTACAAACTATGGAGTATATGCTTGACAAAGTATAAGTTGGCAATCTCATGTCCCTTGAATACGAGGGTCGCACCTCATGCTACTCAACTTTAGTCACCTGTAAGTTCTTGTTATAGTAAGTACATGTGTATCATAGAGAACTGCCAACGGGGTACCCCTTGCACATGATACATGAGCTATCCCATAATCAAAATGACAAGGCAAGCAGACAATGAGCATCTCAGAAATCTTCTTATTTACCATGGGAAAATGGTGCTTTTTTCTCTCTTTCCTCTTTTCAATGTGTCTCTTTTTTATAAGAATAAATCTTCATAGATGTCATTTTGGTGATGCTGCAAGTTTGCACCATGATTAGGCATGGCTTAGGCTAGCGGACCAGGTGTTTCTCTAACACAAAATACATAACTCCATGGACTTATAAGCTCCCCTTTTATTTTGCACCGACGACATCCATAGACAAAAGAGCATGATATCAAATGTGTACAAAGTACAGTGCAATGTTGAAATGTTCCCCGTGACAGCACGGTTCTGCTAATTCCAACATATAAGTGCAAGAATATACAACATAGGTGACACAATGGTTCAAGTTTATTAGGGACAAGAAATATAAAGTGTGCCATCAAGTTTGTGAGAGCTTTAATCACTAAGTTTTCACATAACAAAATACTTTTTAATTGGAAGATAGATGAAAACAAGAATATACTTGGAACGGTGTAACACACCATGCATAGGAATTTATAGTGGACACTTTGGAATAACTTGGTTTCTTGGGAGTTGGAAGCACGAGTAGAGCTTACTCATACAAGTGGAGGCTAGCAAAAGACTGGGAGCAACCAACTAAGAGAGCAATAATGGCCATAATCATGCAGAGCGACAAAACATTACTAATCAAAGCATAGGATGGTACTACAAGTCAAGTACTAGATGATCATAGAGGCTATGGTGACTTGTTCATATTCATAACATGGTGTGAGCATGTGCCAAGTCAACCCAAACAAAGCATCAAAGGAGAAAACCACAATACTATGCTTTTGCATGCTAAAACAACGCATGATTTTTTCAAGGCACACTAAGAAATCCCAATTGTTTGGAACAAGTCATGATACAGCAATATTCACTAAGCATAAGGTCAAAACAACACCTAGCATGACATGCTAAAGTCTAAGTCATAGTCAAAGCAAGCTCCTCTTGCATTATTCAAGAAAGAACTTTCTACTCCTTTCCAACACCAATCAACTTATTTGAAACAACACAATGAGAATGGGGGTCCAATCTACTTTATTCAAGCAAAATAAACAAACTAAGAAAACCAAACGAAAACTAAGACGCTCCAAGAACAACACAATAGTGCATGAAACAATAAAAACGAAGTGTCTAGAAAGACCTAAGCTTTTTATTGATGAAGAAGGGGATGCCTTGGGCATCCCCTAGCTTTGACGCTTGTAACTCTTGGATATTTCTTGGGGTGAAACTAGGGTGGCATCCCCAAGCTTGAACTTTTGTCCATTCTTCATCTCATTACATCATTCTCTCTCTACACCTGAAATTTTTTCCTTCATACAAAACTTCACACAATCTTCATTAGCAAAATGAGTGCATTCAAAAGATAATAGACCCTTGGGTTTAGTTTTATAACAGCAAAACTTTCACTAAAAACACAAGCTACTGTAGCAATTCCTTCAAAAAGCTCAATTTCCCAAAAGAACCCCAAAAGGAATTAATAAGAAGCAAATGCAAATAATGGTAGAAATCTGTCAAAACAGACTAGCAGGTAGAAACCGATTTTTTCTAAGACCTTCTATTGCTCAAATAAAAAGTGTTGAACTAACAAAGTTAGTTAACATATTGTCGAATTATTCGTAAATTTTTAGCTTAATCCGACTTACAGAGACTTCTCACGATTTTTTACGGTGGAGAACAAAAATCTGTTTCGGGGCAGCATCTCCCAAATCTTATTTCCCTCTCATTAGAGGTTATTCTTGGTACTAAAAGCAAACCAAAAGGATAAGGAGAGGTCATTACTGAAGTACTAACTTTCAAGACTCAAGGAAACTCTTGGGTTATCTCCCAACAAGTACTTTTCTTTAATGCCTTTAAGTTAGGCCTGATAGCTTGAGAAGATGCTCACATAAGAAATATGAATTGAAGTAAAAGAGAGCATCAAGAAGAAAATTCAAAACACATTTAAGTCTAACCCACTTACTATGTTATGAATCTTGTATGCAAATAAATTCACAAATAACAAAGTGACAATCATAGGAAGATGAAACAAGAGTAACTTCAAAACTTTCAGCACATAGAGAGGTGTTTCAGTACCATGAAAACTTCTATAACCATATTTTCCTCTCTCATAATAATTTTCAGTAGCCTTATGAATAAACTCAACAATATAGCTATCACATAAAGCATGCTTTTCATGATCTACAAACACATAATTTCTATCAAGCTCAAAAATAGTGGGATTAAAACCTGCACAGATTTTACCCAAAATAGATATTTCAAAAGGATCCATAGGAACATAACATTCATCCTCCTTTGGTAATCATGGGGAACAATCAAATAATGTAAGAGGTAAAGAGTTACTCCCATTAGAAGGTAGACATGGGTAGATCCATTCTTCCTCCCTTTGTTCATCACTCTCCTCTTTTTCATCTAACGAGCTTCCAGTTTCAGCAATTTCTTCTTCCATAGGCTCCTACAAAGCATTAGTCTCTTCCGTGTGTGGAAAGCATATATTAAAATATTCAAGAATATAGCCATTTCCTTCCTTGTAATTATCAAAGAAAATGCACCCTTGAAAGAAATAAATTCTTCAATTTGTTCCACATCATAAAAGTCATAATTTCCCTTAACATAAGAAGATATGGTAACATTATCATTATACTCACATTGAAAAGGGAGGTGTTTATACCTCCTACATCAACAAGCTTTATCAAAGCAATAAGTAACATAAGTAGAGCACACCTCTCTAGCAATAGTATTCAATTTATCAATTTGTGCCCATAAGTGTTTCCCTTTTTGTGGGTGTTCCTTATAATAATACTTTCGTTCTTCCGTGAACCCACCTTGCCAATAAGAACTAGTTTCAAAGAAACCATCCATTGATAGAAAGCATGACCAAGCAAGGCAATAACAGAGCACCAACTAGAGTAGGAACTAATTTTTTTTGTGTTTTTTATAAGAGAAAGCAAACCAAACTAAACTAATTTTTTTAGGAGTTTTTGATAAAAAGAGGCAAATAAAACCAAGCAAAATAAACTAAGAAAAACAAAAACAAAGTAAAGAGAAAGGTTGAGAAGGACTCCCCTTGTGAGGACGTCCTTATCCTCCCTGGAAACGGCGCCAGAAAAGAGCTTGATGGCGGCGCTGTATCAACGTGAAGCGCTTCGTCGGAAAACCCCAAGAGAAAGGTGTGATTCAGCACAGCAGCAAGTTTCCCTCAGTAAGAAACCAAGGTTATCGAACTAGTAGGAGGAAGGAAACGACTCAAAGGTGTTGGAAGCAACTTGGAGACCTGCACAACACAAACTCAAGACTTTTCCCCAACAAACAGTGAGGTTGTCAATCTCACCGATTTGCTGTAACAAAGGATTAAATGTATGGTGTGGAAGGTAACATTTATTTGTAGCAAGTAAAGAGTAACAGTGGAAAATGTATCAATGATAAGATTGGACCGGGGTCCATAGTTCACTAGAGGTGTTCTCCTTAGATAAACAAACATGGCATGCATGGTAAACAAATTACATCAGGGCAATTGACAGGACTGAGCAAGGCATAACAATACAATACTAGACATCAAGATCCAATGATATTCGATTGGGTAATACAACAAGATACATAGACCGCCATCCAACTGCATTTATGACTAGAAGTCCACCTTTGGGTTATCATCCGAACCCCCTCCAGTATTAAGTTGCAAGCAATAGACAAATGCTTTAAGAAAAGTGTGTAAGGTAAACAATCCACTTGTTCCATGAACAAGAGACTGATTTTTTCTCCCTATTAGCAACATCACATTGATGCGTCGTAAACGTATCTATAATTTTTGATGCTCCATGCTTGTTTTGTATCAACTTTGCTATGCTTTGTCTACACTTTGAGGTATTTTATACACTTTATGGAACTAACCTATTGACAAGATGCCACAGTGCCAGTTGCCTGTTTTCTGCTGTTTTTGGTTTCAGAAAGCTAAAAAATGAATATTCTCGGAATTGGATGGGACAAAAGCCAAAGTTCATATTTTTCCCTGAATGATACAGCAAATCAAAGACGAGACAGAGGAGGACACCAGTGTGGCCACACCCTAGGTGGGCACGGGCCGACCCTAGCCATGCCCACAGGGAGTGTGGGGCCCATAGCCCTCCATCGACCTTGCCTCCTTCGCCTATAAGAAGACCCCGGGGACAAAACTAGATCATCGACCAGAAAGCCACGAAAACCTCCGTAGCGCCGCCGCCACCAAAGGGGAGATTCGGGGGACAAAAAGTCTCTGTTCTGGCACCCTGCCAGGATGGGGAAGTGCCCCCGGAACCATCTCCATCGATCACCACTACCATCTCCATCGCCGTTGCTGATTCCCATGATGAGGAGGGAGTAGTTATTCCTCGAGGCTAAGGGATCTACCGGTAGCTATGTGTTCATCTCTCTCTCTCTATGCATGATATTGTTGTGGTCATGAGCTTTGTAATCAAGTAGATCTACTTTGTTACTCAAGTGCTTCAATAGATCTCTGCTCTCCCCATGTGTGTGAAAGTGACAGCATGCACGCCATTGTTGTACTTAGGCTACACTCTATATAAATACTCATCGTGCTTTAATAGATCTATGCTTTTCCCTACTTGTGTGAAAGTGACAGTGTGCACGCCGTGTGTGGCACTTAAGGTAGACTACATATATATTTGTCATGAGTTATATTTGGAATTGGATGTGTCTATGAAATTGTGGTGTTTGTTGGAACCATCTAGCGCTCAAGGTGATAGTGTGGGGTTATCTAGATGGGGAAGGCAGACTTTGAGGACTGTTGTTATAGCCCTACCATGGATTAGAGTGTCCAACCGGAGAGTAGTTAAGGGTAGTATCATGAAGAGAATATATTTATTGAGAGTGTTCACTAGTGAAAGTATGATCCCTAGGCCTTGTTTCTAAGCATTGAAACACCGTTTACAACTAGATCTGTTGCATGTTTGTTTGCTTCCATATTTTTGACTTTAGTCTTTTCCTCCCGTCAGAAGCTCTTTTCTGGCACCGTTGTCTTATAATCATCCATACCACTTGTATTTCACTATATCTTCGCCGAACTAGTGCACCTATACACCTGACAAGTGTATTGGGTGTGTTGGGGACACAAGAGACTTCTTGTATCTTGATTGCAGGGTTGGTTGAGAGGGATACCTTTGACCACTTCCTCCCTGAGTTCGATAAACCTTGGATAATCCACTTAAGGGAAACTTGCTGCTGTTCTACAAACCTCTACACTTGGAGGCCCAACAACTGTCTACAAAAATAGAAGTGCATAAACATTAAGCTATTTTCTGGCGCCGTTGCCGGAGAGGTAAGGTAAAAGGTACTCACATCCTTCGGTGTGAGCTCCAAGTTATTTCCTTTAGATTCTGCAATTTTGTCTTTTTGTTTCTTGTTTTCACTAGTTAGGCTTAATGGAAAACAACAAAAAAATTAGAGAGCTATATAGTGTTTATCTTGAGTTAGGACATGAAGTGTTTGAAGAGAAATTAAAACCTATGGAGCTTTCTTTGCATGCTAATATAAATGTTATTAGTATGAATTTTTTGAACAACATTGGTATGGAAAAGTCTAAGCTTGGGGAAGCTAGTTTTTATGAGAAAGATGTTTTTAGTTCCCCAGCTTCATGGAAGAAAATTTGCTCCTATGATACTTTATCTCCCATATGTGGTAATTCTAATGATGCTCGTGATATTTTAAAGCCACATACTGAAAGTGTCCCTTTTAAAATACCTACAAAAATTGTTGATCGTGTCATGGATAACTATTATTTTGGGGATGGAACTGTCCATCCCTGTGATCACTTGTTTTTTATCCATGAATTATGTGAGTTGTTCAAATGAGCAGGTATTTCAATGGACCAAGTTAAGAGGAAGCTATTCTCTTTATTACTTAGGTACAAATCAAGGGAGTGCTATGAGCTACTAGATGATCCTCATCATTTGGAATGGAAGGAACTTGGATCTCTCTTTTACTCTAAATTTTATCCTCCTCATGAAATCCACAAAGATAGGAATTATATTTATAATTTTCACCCTCATGATGAGAAAGTATTGCCCAAGCGTGGGGAAGATTAAAGTCACTAATGCTCAAATGTCCCATTCATGAGCTCCCTAGTAATATTATTATCAATAATTTTTATGCAAGGCTTTCAGGATATTACAAGGACTATCTAGATACCTGTTCAGAGGGATCCTTCACAAGTAAGAAGGTCAAATATAAGTGGTATCTTCTTGAAACAATTCAAAGCAATACCGAAGATTGGGATAACGACAAAGCTAAAGAACCAGGTATAAACTATGAGTATGATTGCATTAAGTCTTTCGTTGAAACTACTGTTTTTGAAGAGCTTAGTGCTAAATATGGTCTTGATCCTCAAATTCTTTTTAGCTATTATAGAGCCTTTGCTTCCCATATTAATGCTCCTTAGGAAAATGGGACATGTATCATGAACCTTTTAAAGACACTTGCATGGAAAATGAAAATGTTATTAATTATTGCAATAAACATGCTCAAACTTCTGAAAGTACTATTTCTTATAAGCATGTTAATTTTTGTGGAATACATAGACCTTGTGAAAAGAATCAAAATGAAGAAGATTATTGTATCACCCACTGGAATGAAAAAACTAGAATATGGTATAAGGCTCTAAATGATCTTGGTAAAAAAGTTTGTGCCCTCTATCCTTTTATTTGTGAACTCTGCTATGAAGTGGGTCATTTCAATTTTCAATGCTTAAGCCATAATAATTAGGTTTATAATCCAATGAGTACTGCATGTTTGTATTGTGATAACGTGATCACTAATAATCAACATGATGAACTTACATTATTTTTGGGGTGTGAAGAGTTACCAAGAAAAACTTCTTTGGTAGACATGAGTGCTTTTGATATGAATAACGTCATGCATGGTTGTCATCTTTATTGTGTTGATAATTGCCATGCAAATACTTACATACAAAATCTTATAAAAGATGATATTTTACCAAAATATGAAAGGACTAATATGAGTTTTTTCTTATTAATGAAAAGGAGGAATCCTCCAAAGTTTTTTCTATTGTCTCTAACAATAAACCAGGGTATATGGAGAAGCTTTCTTTCAAGACTCCACCTCCTAAAGAGGATAATAAGAAGAAGCGGAGGATTAAAAGGAGAGAGGAAACAATATCTTCCCCTAATCATGTTTCTCCTATCATAGTTTTTGCCGATGAGTCTGAACTAGATGATGTTCCTATGCCTGTTACCTATAGTAGTGATCATGATTGGGAAAGCACACTACTTTTGATATTGAAAATATCTTTGGTACCAATTCTGAAAATGATGATATTAATAATTGTTGTGCTATTAGTGCTATCCATGTTCCTTCCAATGATGATATGTTTACAAATGAACACACTTTGGAAGATAGCTATTCTATTGCTTATGATGATACCAAACCTCCAATATATGATGATTACAATGATGAAGATGATATTTTCACTCCACCTACTATTGATGAGAAAATTAATTGTGATTACAAAATTCCTCCTATATTTGATGATTATGGTGATGAGAATAATAATGATAGCTATTTTGTTGAATTTGATCCCACTACAATTAATAATAATGGCTATTCTTATGTGGAGAGTAATAATTATTTTATGCACGTGGCTCATGATAAGAATGTTTTATGTGATAGTTATATTGTTAATTTTATTCATGATGCTACTGAAAGTTATTATGAGAGAGGGAAACATGGTTTTATGCATCTCAATAATATTAAGTTTCCCCTCTTTATGTTGAAAATTTTGAAGTTGCACTTGTTTTGCTTTCGTATGTTTGTTGCTTTGTGCTTTCATGACTTGTTTATTTACAATATTCCTATGCATAGGAAGTGGGTTAGACTTAAATGTGTTTTGAATTTGCTTCTTTATGCTCTCTTTTACTTCAATTCATATTTCTTATGTGAGCATCTTCTCAAACTATCAAGCCTAACTTAAAGGCGTTAAAGAAAAGTACTTCTTGGGAGATAACCCAATAGTTTTCTTGAGTCTTGGAAGTTATTACTTCTGTAATGACCTCTCCTTATCCTTTTTATTTGATTTTTGTGCCAAGAATAACCTGTGATGAGAGGGAAGTAAGATTTGGGGAGTTGTTGTCCCGAAACATATTTTTATGCTCCACCATAAACATTCGTGAGGAATCTCTGTAAGTCGGATTGAGCTGATATTTTAATAATAAATCCCCCAGTATGTTAGATAACTTTCGTTAGTTCAACACTTTTTGATTTTAGCAACAAAAGGTCTTCAAAAAAATCGGTTTCTACCTGCTGGTCTGTTTTGACAGATTTCTGCCATTATTTGCATTTGCTTCTTATTGATTCCTTTTTGGGTTCTTTTTGGGAAATTGAGATTTTTGAGGGAATTGCTATAGTAGCTTGTGTTTTTAGTGAAAGTTTTGCTGTTCTAAAGCTAAACCCAAAGGTATATTGTCTTTTGAATATACTAATGTTGCTAATGAAGATTGTGTGAAGTTTTGTATGAAGGAAAATTTTCAAGTGTAAGGGAAGAATGATGTAATGAATGAAGAATGGAAAAAAGCTCAAGCTTGGGGATGCCACCCCGTGTCACCCCAAGAAATATTCAAGAGGTACAAGCGTCAAAGCTTAGGGATTCCCAAGGCATCCCCTTCTTCGTCAATAAAAATCTCAGGTCTTTCTAGACACTTCGTTTTTATTGTTTCATGCATAGTTGTGTTGTTCTTGGAGCGTCTTAGTTTTTGTTTTTGGTTTTGTTTGCTTAGTCTGCTTTAGTAAGTTGGTTTGATTACAACACACTTGTTTTGTAGAGAGACACACTCTATTTTCATTGCCTAGAACACTCTAGTTTTCACTCTTATTATTCTGTGAGTGTTCACTTTTGCTAGCACTGCGTTTAGCTTTAGTTTTATTCTGCTTCTGCTTAGAACTTTTTAGTTCTTCTTTGTGGATTTGTGATACAATATCACTGGTCTTTATTGATTATTATATTTGTGAGTTGTTTCAAATAAGTTGATTGGTGTTGGAAAAGAGTAGAAAGCTTCATGCTTAAGTGGTACAAAAGAGAGCTTGTTTTGACTATGACTTAGACTTTATCATGTTATGATAGATGTTGTTTTGACCTTATGCTTAGTTATTATTGCTATAGCATGACTTGTTCCAAACAATTGAGATTGCTTAATGTGCCTTGAAAGAATCATGCGTTGTTTTAGCATACAAAAGCATAGTATTGTGGTATTCTCCTTTGATGTTTTGTTTGGGTTGACTTGGCACATGCTCACACCATGTTATGACTATGAACCAGTCACCTCAGCATCTATGATCATTTAGTTTTTGACTTGTGGTACCACTTTATGCTTTGATTAGTAATGTTTTGTCGCTCTGCATGATTATGGCCATTATTGCTCTCTTAGTTGGTCGCTCCCAGTCTTTTGCTAGCCTCCACCTGTATGAGTAAGCTCTACTCATGCTTCCAACTCCCAAAAACCAAGTTATTCCAAAGAGTCCACTATAAATTCCTATGCATGAAGTGTTACATCATTCCAAGTATATCCTTGTTTTCATCTATCTTCCATTTTAAAAGTCACTTTGTTGTGTGAAAACTTAGTGATTAAATCTCTCACGAACTTGATGGCACACTTTATTTTTCTTGCCCCTAATAAACTTGAACCATTGTGTCATCTATGTTGTATATGCTTGCACTTATATGTTGGAATTAGCTGAACAGTGCTGTCATGGGGAACGCTTTCAACATTGCACTTGTACCTTGTACACAGTTGATATCATGCTCTTTTTTTATGGATGTCGTTGGTGTGAAATGAAAGTGGAGCTTGTAAGTCCATGGAGTTATGTATGTGTGTTAGAGAAATGCCTAGGCCGCTAGCCTAAGCCATGCCTAATCATGGTGTAAACTTGCAGCATCACCATAATGACATCTATGAAGCTTTCTTCTTATAAAAATAGACATATTGAAAAGAGGAAAGAGAGAAAAAAGCACCATATTCCCATGGTAATTAAGAAGATTGCTGAGATGCTCATTGTTTGCTTGCCATGTCATTTTGGTTCTGGGATAGCTCCTGTACCATGTGCAAGGGGTACCCCGTTGGCGGTTCTCTATGATACACATGTACTTACTATGACAAGAACTTACAGGTGACTAAAGTTGAGTAGCATGAGGAGCGGACCTCGTATTCAAGGGACATGAGATTGCCAACTTATACTTTGTCAAGCATATACTCCATAGTTTGTTCAATTTAACCTTAATCACTTTAAGATGCTTATGATAGGGGCAATGAGAGCTGAAAGTTAACAAGTACCATAATTTTTGGAAGCTCTTTATGAAACTTGAAATCCCTGCTTCCCTTTATGAAGGGCGTTTCTTCCACTATTATATTGAGTCTCCACCTTCTATCTTTATGCACCTATTAAGAGAGCATAGTTTCCATTCTTAGTTCTATGTGCATTGTCCCAAAACATGTTGATTGATGCATATTGTTGATATTGCTTGTTCTTGTGCTATTTGTATCTAGTCACTCTTATGAACTTTGAAGGTGTCATATGCATTTATTTGCTACTCCATGAGGGACAAGCTGAATGCCACTATGCTATGTTTTCTGTATGTGAAACAAACAAACGTTTTTCAATGCATGTTATTCATGATCTTTGTTTGTAGTCTTTCATGTTGCATGCATAGTTACTTTGTCTTAGTGTTAGAACTCCATCTTTCATGATCTTGTTTAGAGTTCTTTGATCCCATCTTTCAATGCTTGCAAGTGGTTTGATCTTGATTGTGATGGTGCATGCCACCTCAAAAATTATTCTTTTTATCACTTACCTACTCGAGGATGAGCAGGAGTTAAGCTTGGGGATGCTTGATACGTCGTAAACGTATCTATAATTTTTGATGCTCCATGCTTATTTTGTATCAACTTTTCTATGCTTTGTCTATGCTTCAAGCTATTTTTATACACTTTCTAGAACTAACCTATTGACAAGATGCCACAGTGCCAGTTGCCTGTTTTCTGCTGATTTTGGTTTCAGAAAGCGAAAAAATGAATATTCTCGGAGTTGGACGAGACAAAAGCCAAAGTTTCTATTTTTCCCTGAACAATACGGAAAAGCGAAGACGAGACGAAGGAGGACACCAGTGTGGCCACACCCTAGGTGGGTGCGGGCCCACCCTGGCCACGCCAATAGGGGGTGTGGGTCCCCTGGCCCTCCACCGACCTTGCCTCCTTCGCCTATAAGAAGCCCCCGGGGAGAAAACCCTAGATCATCGAACAGAAAGCCACGAAAACCTCCATAGCGCCGCCGCCACCAAAGGGGATATTCGGGGGATAGAAAGTCTCTGTTCCGGCACCCTGCCGGACGGGGAAGTGCCCCCGGAGCCATCTCCATTGATATCCACCACCATATCCATCGCCGTTGCTGATTCCCATGATGAGGATGGAGTAGTTCTTCATCGAGGCTAAGGGCTCTACCGGTAACTATGTGTTCATATCTCTCTTTATGCATGATCTTGTTGTGGTCATGAGCTTTGTAATCAAGTAGATCTACTCTGTTACTCAAGTACTATAATAGATCTCTGCTCTCCCCATGTGTGTGAAAGTTACAGCGTGCACACCATGGTGGCACTTAGGCTACACTCTACATAAATACTCATCGTGCTTTAATATATCTATGCTTTTACCCATGTGCGTGAAAGTGACAGCATGCACGCCGTGTGTGGAACTTAAGCTAGACTACATATATATTTGTCATGAGTTATATTTGGAGTTGGATGTCTCTATGAAATTGTGGTGTTTGTTGGAACCATCTAGCGCTCAAGGTGACAGTGTGGGGTTATCTAGATGGGGAAGGCAAACTTTGAGGAGTGCTGTTATAGCCCTACCATGGATTAGAGTGTCCAACCGGAGAGTAGTTAAGGTTAGTATCATGAAGAGAATATATTTATTGAGAGTGTTCACTAGTGAAAGTATGATCCCTAGTCCTTGTTTCTAAGCATTGAAACACCGTTTACAACTAGATTTGTTGCATGTTTGCTTGCTTCCATCTTTTTGCCTTTAGTCTTTTCCTCCTGCGAGAAGCTCTTTTCTGGCACCGTTGTCTTATATTATCCATACCACTTGTATTTCACTATCTCTTCGCCGAACTAGTGCACCTATACACCTGACAAGTGTATTGGGTGTGTTGGGGACACAAGAGACTCCTTCTATCTTGATTGTAGGGTTGCTTGAGAGGGATACCTTTGACCACTTCCTCCCCGAGTTCGATAAACCTTGGGTAATCCACTTAAGGGAAACTTTCTACTGTTCTACAAACCTCTGCACTTGGAGGCCCAACAACTATCTACAAGAATAGAAGTGTGTAGACATCACACATATACAACCTTAGAGATTTCTGTCACTTCCCTTAGATTAAATAGAGGCAAGAACCCACTATCGATCATAAATACCCCCTCTTGGAGTCACTAGCAACTACTTGGACAAGATAGCTACTAACAATAGAGAGCATGCAAGATCACAAACAACACAGACATGATAGAATCAATAAGACAAAACCATTAGTCAATCTCAATATTCATCGGATTCCCGCAAACACAACATGCATGATTACAAATAGATGAGATATTGATCATGAATGGAGCTCACAATATCTAGACATGAAATCACAAAGGAGGATATACAACCATCTAGCTACTACATGGACCCATAGTCCAAGGTGGAACTACTCACGCTTCATACCGGAGGTTGGCATGATGAACAAGAAGGCCTTCGGGATGATCCCCCTCCAGCTGGGTGTCGAGAAGAGCTTCAGATCCCCCGATATAGGGACGATGGTGGCGGCGTCTACAGACGGTTTCGTGGAATATTGATCGAGTACTTAGGGTTTAGGCATCGAGGGCTTCTTATAGGCGAAGAGGCGAGGCAGGAGGGCGGTGATACGCCCAATTTGCATCACCATTCTATATCATAATTTACCTCTATTCACTGATATTTGTCTTATTATGAGGTATTACTTATGGCTTTTTCATCTGTTCATGCATGTTGGATGATTCTTGGAGGATGGACTGCCGGAGTCTGGATTCTGGTGGAAAAGAAGGCATTTCGATGCAATTTCGCAAAGATCAGAAAAATACCAGAAAAATATGGAAACATATTATTTCTACAGAAGAATGAGGGAGCCAGAAGGAGGGACGAAGAAGGGCCTCAGGGGGCCCACACCCCCTAGGCGCGGGCCCACCTGACCCCGCGCCTAGGGCAGGTGTGGCCCACCTGCCCGGCCTCCGACTCTGCCCCTTCGCCTCGGGAAGCGACCACATATAGATTTCCGCCGCCTCTGGGGATGGGAAACACCGAGAGAGAGAAAGATCTCTCCGGTAGACAGATTTCAGCTGGGGGAATTCCTTCCTGGAGAGGGGAGACAGTCGCCATCAACACCGTCATCAAGCTAGGATTCATTGGGATCATCATCATCCACACCATCATCTCCACCAGCACCATCATCACTCCGTCCCCCTATAACAATTGTGTTGGATATTGCTTTAGTTCTTAAGGGAAACTTTCCCGGTGTTGATTACTATTGTATTTGATGCTTGTGAGTGGAACCATTGGATTATTGTTTATGTTCAGATTGTTATCCATTATCATATCATCTTTGATCTTGATCCATATGATGTATTGTGAGTAGTTCGTTTAGTTCTTGAGGGCATGGGAGAAGTCATGTTGTCAGTAGTGAATCTGTGGTGAGATATTATTCAATGGTTTAGTATTTAAGTTGTGGTGCTATCTTCTAGTGGTGTCATGTGAATGTCGACTACATGTCACTTCACCATTTATGGGCCTAGGGGGATGCATTGTGTATTTGACTACTAATTGTGGGGTTGCCAGAGTGACAGAAACCTGAATCCCCGTTAGGACACCTTTGCACAAGGGAGCGTAGGATCTCAGAGTTTAAGGTTGTGGTTAGATTTATATCTTAATTACTTTCATGTAGTTATGGATGTTTGTAGGGGGTTTAATAACAAGTATGTATTAGTCCAAGTACGGTCGGTACATTAGCACAGGTTCACCCACATAACACTTACAACACCAGAGAAGAGTACTCAACTATTTGAAGCGAAAGCACTTGATAGAATTCCCATGTGCCCTTAAGAACTTTTGGTCCTTATAAGTATTTCCACCAGCTTGTACTTTGCTAAGAAAGGATTGGGCCACTTTCTCCGTTTGTTCGCTACCTTTGTTACTTGCTCTTTGTTTTGTTGCCTTGTTAGAAAACCACTAAAAATCCATAGTATTCATACGAATTTCCTGCTCCATATCACTGTTCAGCACCTTCTTCTCTTCGTTGGGATCGACACTCATATTTATTTGTCACATCCCAAGATTTTCCAAATTTTGAAATGTGAAAAATAAATAAACAAAATAAATAATTGTTGAAATTTAGGGTAAAAAGAAACTTCTTGCTTCTAAATGGAAACATCAAAACCCTCCTTGAACAAAATTTAAATAAAATGGAATCCAACAAATTTCAATCAAGTGAAATGCATTCATCAATGAATGTACCTTGAAATTTAAACACTTGGAAAAGTTAAACCAAAACTCTAAAACCCTAAGTGAATAAATCATTTCCAAGATCTCCCTAAGACTATGTATTTGATCCATATAAAAATTCAGCAACAATCATTTTAAAATGATCAAAAGTGATAAATAAAAATATTATAAAACCATAGAAATTGGTTTCACTTAATTTGGAGCCATGGATAAAAACTTATGAATTTAATAAGTTAAAAGGAAATAATTTCCAAAGCTAATAAGGCTCCTATCTAAAATCCACACCAAAATTATGATCAAATAAATCCTAAAGGGATTTAAAAATATAATAAAATATTAAATAAAATTATACAAATTGGAATCACCAATTTTGGATCTATAAATAAAAATATATAGATTTTATAAGGCAAAGAAAGAAATAAATAATTAAGTAATATTTAAAAGCCAAATTAAATCTTGGTCAAATCCATAAACAAATAAAAGTTATTGAATAATAAAAAGAGAAAAGGATTATTTGAATAAGATCATAAGGATTGAAGAATATCCAATTTTATTTAAATAAAGACAAATTTCCTAAACTAAATAATAAGAAAATTATTTAGAAGAAAATTTAAATCTTGAGTTAAATCCATAAGTAAATGAAATAAAGATAATACAAATAAAATAAAGGGATCAAGACTATTCCAATAAAATTATATGGGATTAAACCATATTCAAATGATATTTAAATGGAAGACAAAATCCCTAATAGAAATGATTAATTAAATAATGAGAAAATAATTAATTGGAATTTGCCAAAGTGGATTAAAAGTTATCTAATTAATTTAAAAAGAATAAAATAATTATTTGAATAAATAATATGGATTAGAACCATATTTAAAATCCTATTTAATAAAGACAAAATGTCTATTTAAAATAAATAACAAACCATATGAGAATAAAATAAATATTCTAAAATGGACTTTAGAATATATTAATAATCATTATTAAAAGATTACTAAAAGTTGGGAAAAGTTTGAATTCAAATTGAGGTTTAAATCAAAGGTTGAAATTCAAAACAGAAAATGAAAACAGAAAAAGAAAAAGGAAACAGAATAAAAAAAGGGAAACAATCCAGCGCAACCCAACCAGCCCAACTAGCCCAGCAGGAGCCCACCTCTCTCCTCCCCCGAACCATTTTTATTCCACTCACGAAATGACCCGCGCTGTCACTGACTAGAGGACCCCACGCGTAACCCTCCCCTTCGCTGAAGAAGCGTACCCACATAGCCAGCTCACCATCGTCTACCTTGCGCGACCCACTCCCCTCACCTCGCTGCAGTTTCTGGCCACGAGTAAATCCCGTTAATTCGCGTTGAAGGCAGCATTGATTCTCGCCAGTGACCAAGCACCCTTAAACGCCCACTTCCTCTCTACCGTTCCCCTCAATCACCAGCACCTCTCCGTCCCCAGGCTGCTCCTAATTTCATTTGCGCAACCACTGTCTCCGGCGAGTTCCTCCGACGGTTCCGACCACCCCAGTCACCCCACTGTCCTTGGCCTCCATGAGCCTACTCCCCATCATCTTGCACATCCGCCAATAGCCTCCACTTTCCCGCGCGCACTCCACAGCCTCGGTAAGACAGAGCGCCACCGCCTCCTGCTCCAACTCCGGCGACGCCCTTGGTACTTTCTCACCTCCCCTCTTCCTCTCATTGACACACGCGTGATCACCGACCCTGTGCATAGCTAATACAACATTTTTCTTGCCTTGGAATGACCTGTAACATCGCCAACGATGACGAACAGAGACGCCCGATGCCTACGCCATCTCCGGTGAGCAATCACCGCCGTTCCCGTGCGCCCCTTGACAGAAGGAATCCACCTTGAGCTTCACTGTGATCATGCGAACACTGTGAGCATCTTTACTCCCTCCTTTGATTCCTGTTTTGCGAGAAACACCGCGAGAAGAGCCGCGCCGCCGCTGTCCACCGTCACCATGCCGCCCATCTATGGTCGATACGTTCTGGACTGTTTGATGTTGAACTGTTGGCTAGGATAGAACAGCTAGCGAAGCGGTAAGTTTGATTCTATGCCTTGCGAAGCCCTTTATATTTTACGGTCGGTGTTTCTCGATCCGCACGAACCGTTACCAACCAATGGGATGCTGACACGTAGCCAGACTCAGGATTTAAAAACAGAATTAGATCTAGTAGCAATTTGATTTTGCAAAATTCATAACTTTTGATCCACACGTCCAAATTTTGCAAATTTTATATCACTGGATTCAGAAAATGAAACCTTTGCAACCATGCCCTTCGTTTAATATTTTGCTTTTGTAAAATTGACTGTTTTTGCAGAAACATGTTTACGCTTATTTTGTGTATAGAATTTATTCTAAAAATGTTTTAGGGTAAAGTCTTTTGTAAATGGTTTGATTTGAACCTACTGACCATAAAAACCAAATTTTGGTTTTAAAAGTATATTGTGACAATAAGGAATTATTCCTTGAATAAAAGCATTTCTAGTAGAACAAAATTATTGATTATGTTTTAAAAATCGTTTTTGAGTAAAACCTTTTACAAATGGGATGAATTAAAATCTCTGATCCTAAACACTAGGTTTTAGATTTAAAAATGTATTTAATTAACCCTAGAAAATTATTACTTTGATTAAAAGCATTTTTAGTAAAATAAAAATGTTGCTTTGATTTAAAAATGGTTTTGAGTGAAACCTTTTGAAAATGGATTTGTTTTAAAACACTTTGACCATAAACATTAATATTGGAGTTTAAAAACATTTTGGCTAACATTAGAAGTTATTCCTTTGATTAAAATCATTGCTAGGAAAAAAATGATTTAAAATGGCCATTTTCACTAACTTGTTTTCAAATGAACTTGCCACTTTTATAAATGAAAAATAGGTGTTTTAAAATGTTTATAACCTATTAGAGACCACCTTTCCAAATAAAATAATATTTTGCATGCTTGCATGCATTGTTTTGTTTCTTTATTTATGTGGTGAATTGTTTGAATGTTAGTTTTGAAATTGTGCCTTGCTTGATTGAATTGTAGTGAACTTTGAAGAGTGTGACCATTTCAAGATCAAGGAGTGTATCTATATTCTCTACTAAAAGGAAAGTGGTGCTTCATACTTTTGTCCTATTATTTTCACGATGCATTAGTGATATTTTGAGTAGGACTTGCATGAAATTTTCTAAGTATAAGCTATGCCATGGGAAATCCTATATGATGTCTTAGTAAAATTATCCTAAATTAGGAAACTTGCCATGTGATCATGCTTAGCTTAGATAATAGAAAACAAGGGTGGATTATATTCATGCTATGAAATATTTCTAAGTCAATGACTTGTGTTTTGTTCAATAAAACAACTATGTGAATGAATCACCTGGGTGGAATGGTGTGAATGGTTTGTGTTGAGTGGTTAGCTAGGGCCCATATTCATGGCCTACCCTAGTGTATCTCACTTGTGGAAAGCCACCCAGGAACAAAGATATTTGAGATGCCAAGTGTTGAGAAGCTTCAAGTGCAGCCACATGGCAATATGGGCTCCGCCTGGATCATATAGATTGCAATAACTTAGCCATATGGGCAGTTGGTGGAAGGGGATGATAGGTTTGGAGCGCGTCCATTTTGGTCTAAGGGAAGGCTTCTGAAAGATCTTGTCTCGATGCATGTTGAGTCTTGTGGGGAAAGTGCACCACCTCTCGAGAGAGTAAAATCTAAGTACTTAGCCGTGTCCCCGGCAATGGACGATTTGAGCATCAAGACATGGAAGCTATAAAGTATCTCCTCATCCCAATTTCTAAATTAAAAACTTGTGGTTGAACAAGGGTTAAATGATCACCAATTTCTATTGGTAGATGCCTTGGGTGACTTTGACAAATAAAAACTTAGTGTTTTCAAATGATAAGGTAAATCTATTTTGAGCAAACCAAGCCTAAGATCCACTTAGCCAAATGCATATAGATGATAGATACCACTACTCTACCATAGTATCACTTGCCAATACAATTCAAATGTATTGACCCTTGTGGCTGTAACTTATTATGTTGCAGGTTTGTTTGATGTTAGTGAAGTGTGTTGATTAGGATTACAAGTATACAACCAACATGATTGCCTGTATTACTTTGAAGATGAAGGACTCCATGCTATATAGATATTTCTGCTGCATTGTAATGAGATAGCTAAACGAGCTATGTAAGATGTAATGTATTATTTTAGTACTGGTTATAAAGTTGTATTATGACCTTTGTTTCTTGATATTACATCTTAAATTGTGGATGCTAGCTATTGATCCAGGGACTAGGATTGTAAACACAGGGATCTCTACCTTATTAAAGGTTGGGACCTCTACATTATCGAAAGTACTATGATACACCCCCTATACTTGTGGGTCATCAGGCGGCCAGGGGGCCCACACCCTTCCCAGGCGCGACCTAGGTGGGACCGCGCCTGGGGGGTGCGGCCGCCCTGTGGCTCCCCTCCATCTCTCCTCTGGACTCCGTGTTATCCTCGGTGAAATATTGACTTTGGCTTTTGTCCCGTCCAATTCCAAGAATATTTCCTTACTAGATTTTCTGGAACCAAAAACAGAAGAAAACATGCACTAGCACTATGGCATCTTGTTAATATGTTAGTACCAGAAAAACATATAAAAACACCTCAAAGTGTGGACAAATCAAAGCAAAGTAGATACTAAACAAGCATGGAACATCAAAAATTATAGATACGTTTACCCAGGAGGACACGAGGTATACCCAGGTTCAGGCCCGAAGAGGGAAAACCCTACTCCTGCTTGTCTTCTCTTTATTACGGCAAAACCAAAGGTTACAGGGGTGCGCAGATCCAATCTGGCATGGAGGTGTGTGTATGAGATGTTCAGATCCTTCTCGCCGTACCCTCCTGGTCTTTATATAGATAGGCCAAGTCTCGGGAGAGGTCGAGTCGATTACAGATTAGGGTTGATACCCTTTGAAATTCTATCTAATATAGACTTGTCCTCCAAGTATTCGAATTCGCCACGGGCTTGGGCCACCCGAAATCTTCCTGGGCTGCAGGTCCTCGCGTGGGACTTCCTTGTGTTGGCGTGTTATTGACGCCTCGTTGGGAGACCCCAAGAGCAAGGTGTGATAAGCACATCAACAAGTTTTCCCTTAGTAAGAAACCGAGGTTATCGAACAAGTAGGAGGAAGGAAACGACTCAAAGGTGCTGCAAGCAACTTGGAGACCTGCACAACACAAACTCAAGACTTTGCTCCAGCAAACAGTGAGGTTGTCAATCTCACCGGTTGCTGTAACAAAGGATTAACTGTATGGTGTGGAAGGTAATAGTGGTTTACAACAAGTAAACGGTAACAGTGGAAGATGTATCAATGGTAAAGATTGGACCAGGGTCCATAGTTCACTAGAGGTGTTCTCCTTAGATAAACAAACATGGCATGCTGGGTAAAAAAATTACATCAGGGTAATTGACAAGACTGAGCAAGGCATAACAATGCAATACTAAACATTCATGATCCTATGAGATTCGATTGGGCAATACAACAAGATATATAGACCGCCATCCAACTGCATCTATGACTAGAAATCCACCTTCATGTTATCATACGAACCCCCTCTAGTATTAAGTTGCAAGCAACAGATAACTGCTTTAAGCAAAGTGTGTAAGGTAAACAATCCACTTGTTCCATGAACAAGAGACCGTTGTTTTCTCCCTAGTGGCAACAACACATCTACAACCTTAGAGATTTCTATCACTTCCCTTAGATTAAATAGAGGAATGAACCCACTATCTAGCATAAATACCCCCTCTTGGAGTCACTAGCATCTACTTGGCCAAGATAGCTACTAGAAACGATGATCATGCAAGATCACAAACAACACAGACATGATAGAATCAATAAGACAAAACCATTAATCAATCTGACATAGTAATCTCAATATCCAGCGGATCCCCGCAAACACAACATGCATGATTACAAATAGATGATCTTGATCAGGAATGGAGCTCACAAGATATAAACATGGCAGCACAAAGGAGGAGATACAACCATCTAGCTACTACATGGACCCGTAGTCCAAGGTAGAATTACTAACGCTTTATATCGGAGGCTGGCATGATGAAGAAGAAGGCCTCCAGGATGATCTCCCCTCTGGCAGGGTGCCGGGAAGAGCTTCAGATCCCCCCGATCTAGGGACAATGGTGGTGGCGGCTACAAATGTTTTCGTGGAATATTGGTCGGGTCTTTAGGGGTTTGGCATCGGGGGGTCTTTATAGGCGAAGAGGCGAGGCAGGGGGTCGCCACGGCAGCCGCACCCTCCAGGCGCGGGCTCAACTTGGCCGCGCGGCCAGAGGGTGTGGCCCCCTAGTGGCTCTCCCCCGTCTCGTATTCCGGCTTTATGTTCCCCACTGTAACACCCTCGCCTGATAAGGCTGAGTTCATGTGTATAGTGCCAATCCCTGGATCGGTTCACTAGCACACACAGTACAAAATGAATACCAAATATAACAGTGCATCATAAATACAACGAATATGATCCAGAATTTACATTATATCACAGCGGAAAGCAGTACAGGGTAGATCTCCATCCTTCAAATGTGCCACAGGCGAACAATCGTTGAGTGGAGTCTCGCGACCTATGAACGATCACTCAGATACGATATAACCTGCAACATGAAACATTGCAGCCACGAATGGTCAATACTTTGAATGTATTGGCAAGTGTCACTAGTATGTGGATATAGATGGAACCTATCAATTACATGCATATATGGTTAAGTGGAGTTTCAGGCTCATTTGCATAAAGCAATAGTTTTATCCTAATATTTCCAAATATTTTTAATCCTTTCTAAAAAAAATTCTGAACACATTGGCCAACGCCAAGTGCTCCTAATTCCTTGTTCAAACCATCAAATTTTTATTAAGAAATTGGAATGTCGAGATCATCCATAAGCTTCAAGCCTTAGTTGCTCAATATTGTCCATAAACGGGGACACGCCTAATCGATTAGATTTATATCTTTTGCAGAAGTTGTACACTTTACCCACACGATACAATCTCACCTTGACGCCACCAGTGGCCGCTGGTCTAGTACACACCAATTGGTATACCGGCAGATCGAGAATGTGACGAAGTCTTTCCATAGAAGTCCTCCAATTACACAATACTAGCACTTCTAACATGCACCAATGTAAGGATATAACCTCCAATACACAATTCTAGTTAACCTGAAGATATACCAATGCAAAGGGTCTTCCGCTATGTAATTAACCAAGCCAGAGCCTATATAAGCATGTGGTTGTACTGGAAGCTACTGTACGATAAACATGTCAATCTCTATGATGCCTAGGTGGTCTTCTTCTTGTGCACACACGGGAGAGGTAGCCAAAGATACGGTCCTCTTTGTTGCCACTTCTTCCAAACTCAACAACAACAATATTCCACCCAGGTGATTCCTTAAGTACTTGTTTTATTATA
This sequence comes from Avena sativa, assembly GCA_916181665.1. NCBI lineage: Eukaryota > Viridiplantae > Streptophyta > Magnoliopsida > Poales > Poaceae > Avena > Avena sativa. The sequence goes on from OV702294.1 coordinate 454,905,306, forward strand.
TAAAACATAGCTTTTCCAATACGTCATAATACTCATGATATGATATTCCACCCCAAATCTATAGCAGGGCTAAGCATACTACTACTACGATGTTTCCACTAAGAAAGATACAAAAGGATATCCTAAATAGGACATAGCATAGCATAGCACATAGTGCAAAATATTCCTACACATGTACTTCTACTAAAAACAACTACAATGCATAGGGAAAAATAATAGGACGTTTATGATAGTGCCACTTGCCTTTAGTTGATATAGTCGTTCATATAATCCTCACAATTGCAATCATTGCACTCGTCACAATTACAAACGTTGCGCTCCTTGCAATCTAACGATTAAAGCAAACACAACATTCAAAACATAGCAATTATGCACAATAAAATAAAATAATGATGAACAAATGCATGCATGGCGATTTAATATGTCACAATGGTTGTAATTAGTTCTCTGAACATTACTAGAATACATGATGCATGCAAGAGATCATTTAATGCAATACGGTATCTATTATTAAATCGTTATTGCCAATATAGGGGTTTTAACAGTTCAACTTCTGTCCTAACTAAGCCAGAGCCCATATTAGCATGTGGCTGTACTGGAAGCTACTATACGAGAAATATGTTCAATCTCTATGAAGCCTAGGTGGTCTTCTAGTGCATACACGAGAGAGGTAGCCAAAGATACGGTCCCCTTCGTTGCCACTTCTTCCAAACTCAACAACAACAATATTCCACCCAGGTGATTCAATAAGTACTTGTTTTATTGTATAAAACCATAGCTTTTCCAATAACTCACAATACTCATAACATGATATTCCACCCCGAATATATAGCAGGGCTAAGCATACTATAACTACTATGTTTCCACTAAGCAAGATACAAAGGGATATCCTAAATAGGACATAGCATAGCACATAGTGCAAAATATTCCTACACATGCACTTCTACTAAAAACAACCACAATGCATAGGAAAATAATTAGGACATTTATGATAGTGCCACTTGCCATTAGTTGATGTAGTTGTTCATATAATCCTCACAATTGCAATCGTTGCACTCATCACAATTACAAACGTTGCGCTCCTTGCAATCTAACGATTAAAGCAAACACAACATTCAAAACATAGCAATTATGCACAATAAAATAAAATAATGATGAACACATGCATGCGTGGTGATTTAATATGTCACAATGGTTGTAATTAGTTCTCTGAACATTACTAGAATACATGATGCATGCAAGAGATCATTTAATGCAATACGGTATTTATTATTAAATCGTTATTGCCAATATAGGGGTTTTAACTGTTCTGTTGCAACTTCTATCCTAACTATTGAATTAAATTTGGGTCTTGAGTGTACTGGATTGGGGACATTAATACGAACCAGTAGCAATTGGATTCACCCTAAACGGAATTGTAGATCTTTTCTTATAATTTAAATAGTGTTTAATGGAGTTTAAATCATTTAAAAAAATTCTGTTGTCTAAAACTCAAACTAAAGACAAATCTGTAATCTACACGATAATGTGATTACAGTGGCATATTATTTGTATTTTTATGAGTTATAAATTATTTACTATTAATTTTATACTCTAAAAGGCCATTAAAACTATTTAAATCTCTACAGTAATTATACACTGCAAAAGTTGGATACAGCAGTATATTAATGTTGCATATGAAATTACGAATCCATAAGTACCTTATTTGTATTTTTAGGATCTACAAATAATTTATTATGATTTATTTGGTCTAAAATGTCCATTAAACAATTTATTTAATCTCTGCAAAACCTTACTGTAAGGGTCTGCAACAACTGTATATTGATGATCTACACACAATTGTGAATCCATCGGTATATTATTTGCGATTTTTGGACTAGTAGATCTTTTTATATGAATTTATTAACCTAAAAGACCATTAAAACTAATTAAATTATTACAGTAAACACATACAGTAAAGGTTGGATCTACTATCATATTAAAATTTTACACGTTTTTCTGAATTTATTGATACCTTATTTGAAATTTTTCGCCCAGTGAATTAATTTCTACAATTCTTACAAGTTTCAACTATTTTCTGCTATTTCCAAATTTGCTAAACGAATTAATAATGTGCAGTCAATACGACTGGGCAGGTCAGCGCTGACGCAGCTGTGACGTGGCGTGCCACGTGGCAGGACGTGAGTGGATGATACCCCTTCATGGGTTACCTCTAATTTGGCGCGTTCATGTTAGATCGGACGGTCGGGACTGTCTCTCTCTTACCAGGGCATCGACGGCGAGCTGACGGCGGCGGTGGCTTCGGGCAGCGACGATGGCGAGGGGCTCTGGCGGTCCTGGCGGCAGAGGCGGGCACGACGGTGCTCAGCGGGACACAGCGGTCTCGGGGGTGTCTTCAGGTGCCTCCTTTGCTTCCTCTAGCGGCCGCAGGGAGCGGTTGGAGGTGGCGGTGGCGCGCGGACTCCAACGAGAAATCCAGCGGCGTTCGGCGAGCTGCAGATGTGGAAAGGTGGTCAGGGCAATGCAGTCAAGTGAGAGGGAGAGGTCAGAGGTAACAACATAAGAGGGGGCGACGGAGACAGTGACAGGAAGGACCTCCAAGGTCGGCAATGGAGGCGGCGGTGGTGGATGAGATCGGGCTTGATCAGGGTAGGCGATAGGGTTCTGGATTTTGCGGAAAAATAGGGGGATCCGACGAGAGAGTATATAGGGGTGAGATTCCGTGTGAGAGGGGCAAAGATATCAACAAAATCTAGTGAATTTTAGGGAGGGATCGACCGGGATCAACCCGTGTTCGTCTCTGCCTCGTGGTGGAAGACGACCGGGGTGGGGTCCGCTGTCAGCGACGGGGAGAGGGGTAGCGGGCTGCTGCTGCTCGGCAGTAGTTGGGCCAGCCCTGCTAGCTGTGGCTACTGCACGCTGCGGGGCTGGTGGGCGAGCGGCGGATAGCGAGCGGCTAGGTGGGCTGGGCCTTGCCGGCTCGCGGGTAGAATAGGGTTAGTTTAGTTTTTTTTCCTGTTACTTTTTATTCTTTTCTGATTTGTATTTCTTTTATAGATTTTGTTCTATAACTCCAGATGGAGTGATTCAAATTTCTAGATTTTTGTAAAATCAAAACACACACAGTAAACTTTATAGATAATAATTTTGACTAGTGACAAAATTACAAATATGCCATTTTCATATAATGCTTTGTATGGCAATATTTGAAAAGGAAAAAATAGGGTCTTGTCACAAGGTTTTTTTTGATTCAAGATTTTTCATGAGATGCAATGAAATGCCAATTTTTTTTTTGAAATCCAAAAATCTAAAATCCTGGGATGTTACAAACTACCATCCTTAAAAGAAATCTCGTCCCGAGATTTGGAAAGGCTAGAAAGAAATAGGTTCGAGGTGCATCAGGGTGCTACCACCCTTAAAAGAAAACTGTCTAGGTTGCTTCTCCAGTGTTCTCTTGGAAATATGTGAGCTTCTTGGCATACCAGAGTTGCTACCAGTTGTCATATATTATCTTCATCCAACTCTTCAATGATTCCTTCATCAAAGAGGTGGTAAATGTTGAGGTGGTTTACATTCCCCTTCTGGACTGGGTTGGGCTTGTTCCCATTAGAGTTTCCAGCATTCTTGTTCTTCTCAGCCTTCTTCTTTTTCTTCTCAGGGCAATCTGATGCATAATTCCCAAGTTCCTTGCAATTATAACACTGTAGCTGGCTTATATCTCTTTTTTTGACTTCTTATGATGGTTAAGGCCACTATTTCCATCATTATCTTGACTATCCTCATCACTACTATTAACTCCATCGTTGTTGTGGTGGTACTCGTGTCCATGGTGGTTATGTCCGTTGCCTTCATGCTTGTGATGTATAGAGTTTCCATTCCCATTATGGAAGGTACAGATTCTCTGACATGATCCTGAGTTGCAGTTGTTGTTGTGCTTCCTCTTGCGCTTCTCAAATTGCCTTTGTTTCTCTTCAAGAATCCTATCTTTGTCCATTAGATCCTGGAAAGTGGGAGTGTACACTACTGATAGCTGAACAGAGAGCTCATCATTCAGTCCATCCAGAAATCTCTCTTTCCTTTTATCATCAGTGTTAACATCCTCGGGAGCATAGTGAGACAAATTGGTGAATTCCTATATGTACTCCGACACCGTGTGATTGTACTGGTGTAGATCACGGAATTCCTTTCTCTTTAGGGTCATGACTCCAAACGAGACATGGTTTGTCTTGAATCCTTCCTCGAACATCTCCCAGGTGATTGTATCAATGGGATGGGTGATCTGAAAGGTATCCCACCAAGTAGCTGCTTGTCCTTCAATTAAGTGAGCAGCAAACCTCACTTTCTCTTCATCTGTGCATCCAAATATTACTAAGTCCTTATTCATTGAGCATAGACAATCAAGTGCAATCATAGGCTCAGGTGCACTTGAGAATTTTGCAGGCCTTAGCTTCAGTAACTTAGTGAGTGCATCCACTTGGGTTGGGTTGTTGTTTGCTACAAACAGAGTCACCACTTGTGCTAGTTGCGTGTAACATTCCAATAATATTAAACTAGAATCATCAAACTGTAATCACCAAATTTAGGGTTAACAAAAAACTTTCCCAACTAAAAATATGAAACCATTCCTATGTGCATGTAACAAAATTTGGATTCTTTTGAATTGCCATGATTATGTGTTTCTTTGCTTGTAAAATGATTCTTAGGTGAAATAAACATCATCTAAACAATCCCCACACTTTTCCCAAAGACAAATAAATCAAAACAAACAAATTAAGTGAATGGTCACTTTGGCCAATTTAACTCCCATGCCTACTTTGGCTATCTCTAACTTTCAGAACTTAACAGAAACATGTTTGGATCTTTGCACCCCTTGATAGTAATCATAACAAGGTATCAAGGCCCACTTTGTGATCATCCAAAAACATTTAAATGCATAGTTTAAATGACATTTTAAAATTGAATCTATTTCATATGGGAAGATCCCACTTTTTCAAAAACCACTCAAACCAACTCAATTTTCAAAACCCAGGCATCTACAGACTCACCAGCACATGCCTAGCACACCCACCAAAAATAATTTCAAAATTCAAAACTTGAGTTCATGCGGCCATTTCATCAAACACCTTGCAGATGCAAATCAAACAAAATCAAAACACTATAGTGTGTAGTGATTCTGGCCTAACTTGTTCCCTCTCTAGCTCACAACAACCTCAGTAGATCATCTAGCAAACTTAACTAAGCTCTAGCCCCACTGTAAACTCGCCAATGCCATCAATGGTGAACAGCCCGAGAGCACCCATGTCACCCCCGTATGGACAACAGGCTAGAGGAAGAACTAGCCATGCCAACCTTGTCTGGGAGGTAGCCCATGCCTCACCGACCCCTCTCGACCAGCCCTGCCTCACAAACAGCAACCAGAACCGCCAAGAACGCCGCGCCCGTGCCGCTATCGACCATGCCGACATGCACCGCAGAGCACGCTCCGTTCCCACTCAACCCGACCACCTCGAGCCCTTGCCGCCCGCTAGCATGCACCCCATCGTCCCAGGAGGCCGCCAGACATGCCCATTTCACCGCCTGTACCCCGTAGCCACCGCTCGCTGCAGAGTTCGCCGCCTCTGCCTCGCAGAGCATCGAGCGTTCCTGACCGTTTGCCACCACCCCTACAAGTGCATTTACACCTTAGAGCATCACCCGGAGACCACCGATCGATCGCCACCCTCGGCCATGCCTCTAGCATCCCGTAGCTGTGTCACCACCGTCGCCTGCCCATCCCGTTCGGTCTCACCGTCGAGCCTATAAAAGGAGGCCACCCCCAGCCGAATTGAGCACACCATCTCACTCCCCTCACCTCACTGATCGTTCCACCCCGTAGCCGGAGCAAGGCGAGCATCGCATCGCTGGAATTGCGCCGGAGCAAGCCGCCTCTGGAGAAGAAGGGCACCATCGATTTCGTCCACCCCAGGAGGAGCTGCTGGTACCAGGAGGTTCGCCGTCGTCGACTTCGTCGTTCGCTCGCATCGCCGACCCTCGCCTAAGCCCCGGTGAGCCCCCGATGACTCCCACCCGCCGCGTTAGGTTTCTGTCTCGCCGGCGTCGCCTGACGTGGACGATGAGTAGCAGCCGTTCGATTAGACTTAGATCATGCAGATGAGATTGCCCTGTACCGCTTCGCGTTTAAAGAGTTACTGACCAGTAGACCCCCCTGTCAGTTGAGCCTCGCGCCACGGAGTGACACTGGGCCGGCCCATTAGCAGTTCCCGCGCAGCCCAGTCATTTGAATTTAACTTTTTACATTTTAATTCAAACATAGTTCTGTACTGAGTTTCAAAAATCAACCCAGCTCAATTTAGTGAACCAAATTGAATGAAACCAATTTTTTAGAAAGATATTGAAATGCTTAATCCAAGCCCGTTGGATTCAAATCATTTGAATCTATAGATCAACCTTGGTAAAAATAACAATTCAGAAGCTTTTCTGCATTCAAACATTTTTCAAATTTAAACCATAATAGATTTTGAGTTGATTCCAACTCTCAAAAATCACAGTTGATCATACCTTTCAGAATATATAAAAACATACGGGTTTACTTACAGAAATAATGTTCAAGTAATAAAAAAATGCCACATAGGCATTTCTAGTCACTTTATTTAATTGAAATAAAAGGTTAAATCTTATTAAATTGTGACACCACTTTAAATCACATTCCCATGTACTGAAATATGTGGTGATGACATGTGTCAACATGATCCCATGTTTGGTTTGGAGAATATTAAATCTTAAGTAGTTTTTTTCAATGAGTAGAAATTACTTTTCTAAAAATAAAAGAAATAATCTTGTAATATTAGTGATGATGATATATCATCTATAGAACCCTTGTGTGTGATGATTGAAAGTAGTTAAGTATTGTTTGGTGATTGTGTACCTCGTATTTATTTTTAGACGCTAGTACCGACCAAGGATACGAGGAGGAAGGAGGATACTACGAAGAAGAAGCTGAGGAGAACTTCAACCACTGCTCTGCATAAGGCAAGCCTTACTAATCAAGTTGACCTTAGCAAGCCAATACTTGCAAGCCTTACTAATCAAGTTGACCTTAGCAAGCCTAATACTACTATTTGATTATGCAAGTTAACACTTGCAAGATACTATACCTATGCAAGCAAATACTTGCTTGTTACCATGCCAACTATATGCCTTAAGCATATATGATCATACCCACTAGATAACCCAATCCTAGTTTTTACTTGCAAGCTTTATACTTTATTTCTTTATCAAAGCTATTACTTAGAGATTACTTTAGTAAATTGTAGATATTAGAAAGATAATTAAAGGTTGCATAAAGAGCATAAAACTTAGCCTAAGCTATATAATCATTATGTCATCCCAAGGCATGAGATTGAACTTAGTAAAACTCCACTAGTTTACCACCCCTCATTAGTACTTACCCCCACTTGTAGATGCTAGTGCCAAGCATAAAACTTGATCAACTTTAGATGGGAATACTTGGTGGAAAAATGGTTATGAAAACCTTGGAATGATGGATCATTCTATTGAGATGTTTTGACATGTGTTCCCGAACACCAGATGATTTGGATGATGAAAATGTTGAGGCATGAGCCTTAGACCTTTATAAAACTGATGGTTGTCTGGATGCGATACCATTCCAATTTTACCGTACAACCATAATACTCGAGAATTGGCTAGGGCTTGACTGGAAACTTATATACCTTAGTATTGGTTCCCTCACGGCCAAGGTCTGAGCTGAGGCTACCTTGTGAAGATTGTCCACCTGTGCAGTACCGAAGATGACAGTTGGTCATGGTTGGGAGGCCAAACTCACAAGAGAGGTGCTTATACTAGGGCGTGTAATTGAAAGGTTAGGATTGATCATCCGCATACTAAGTATGGTGAATTCAGGATTTGTTCCTGACGGATGTATCGAATGTTGTGGTGAAAGTGTACAATCTTTGTAGAGTGTCAAACTATTTGAATAGCCGCGTCCGAGGTTATGGACAGTTGGAGTGGCCATACTACGTCAGATGTTTTCAAAATGACTGGTGAAATAAATTGAGACTTTGACTTGACCAGAACAGAGTTGTGATATGAAATACAAGTTCCCACTTAGGTGCTATAAAACTTCAACTAGCTTTCTTCATTTCTAAACTTAGTAGAGGTAAATCTGGCTTTTGCAAAACAACCATAGAGCTTAGTGTCCTACTACAAAAAAAACCCTTTACTTGTTAGTATTAGTTTCGAGTACTTGAAGAGTACTCATGGCTTTGTCCCTTGCTATTCCCGTCGCCAGACTATTAAGAGGAGTACCAGGAGGATGGTCCCCAGGAAGGTTACGACAACTAGGATCATCTCCCATCGTCAGCATTGCCTGTGACCCCGAAGATGGAGCTTCGCCTATGCTACCGTTATTATTACATATTTCCGCTGCTTGTGTTGTATTAAGAACTGGATCATGAGATCCTTATTTGTGTAAGACCTTATGTATGGTTTGTAATGGATGATGTACTGTGGTATCCAATTTTGTTATGTCTCGCAAAAATGGTAATCCTGGGATTGCGATGTATGGCATAACAGGCATCTGGGATTAAAAATCCGGGTGTTGACATTGCGCCTGTGCTGCTATCAACAGCTCCACCTCAGTGGGTTGAGGACGAGGTGACATATATTTGGGATAGCATAGATGAGTATAGATAGAAGAGGACTAAGAGAAATATTTCTACCCATAACTATATGAAGCAATCAATGTCACAAATAAGCAACCATCATAAGCAATCAACACACAAGCAAACACTTGCATAACAACATTACAAGATTTTAAAACTAGCAGTATATAACCACAAAATAGTTTGAAAAGGTTGGATACAATAATAGAGTAGAATAGATCAACAAATAAGCAATAATCAAAATCTGTCAAAACGCTTTAGCATGTTTCACGAATTTCAATCAATTCACATCATTAAACTAATCTAAAACCTCATGAAAATTTCAGAAACTTTGGTGTTTCAACACTAACTGATCCTAAACAAGGCATCACACAAAACAACTCAATACAAACAAGCAAACAACCTATATTTTTATACCACATAAGTTGATAAGATCAATATGCTAATAGGATAACGATGATCTCCTATAGAGATATAGCATGGTGGTCTAAATCTAACCAAATATGATGAAATGTTCATTTATGTCATACTATTCCTTGTTTTACTTGTAGGACAACTCTCGTATAGGGATCAAATGAATGGACAACTACAGATTTTTGAACAAGAAAAGGTTATAGAAAAGATAGACAAGAAATATAAGAACATCTAGTAAGTAGAAAATATGATAGTTCTCCTAATAGTGGTCTTCTATTTTTAATCCATTTATAAGGTCACGATCCTATAGTCAACGCACAGCTCTGATACCATATTGTAATACCCTCGCCTGATAAGGCTGAGTTCATGTGTATACTGCCAATCCCTAGATCGGTTCACTGGCACACAAAGTACAAAACAAATACCAAATATAACAGTGCATCATAAATACAATGAATATGATCCATAATTTACATTATATCACAGCGAAAAGTAGTACATGGTAGATCTCCATCCTTCAAATGTGCCACATGCGAACAATCATTGAGTGGAGTCTCGCGACCTATGAACGATCACATATATATATAATATAACCTGCAACAAAAAACATTGCAGCCATGGATAGTCAATACTTTGAATGTATTGGCAAGTGTCACTAGTATGTGGATATAATTGGAACCTATCAATTACATGCATATCTGGTTAATTGGAGTTTCGGGCTCATTTGCATAAAGCAATAGTTTTATCATAACATTTCCAAATAGTTTTAATCCTTTCTAAAAATTTGTCTGAAAACATTGGCCAATACCAAGTGCTCCTAATCCCTTGTTCAAACCATCAAATTTTTATTAAGAAATTGGAATGTCGAGATCATCCATTAGCTTCAAGCCTTAGTTGCTCAATATTTTCCATAACCGGGGACACGGCTAATCGATTAGATTTATATCTTCTTCAAAAGTTGTACACTTTACCCACACGACACTATCTCGCCTTGACGCCACCAGTGGCCGCTGGTCTAGTACACACCAATTTGTATACCGGCAGATCGAGAATATGACGAAGTCTTTCCATAGAAGTCCTCCCATTACACAATACTAGCACATCTAACAGGCACCAATGTAAGGATATAACCTCCAATACACAATTCTAGTTAACCTAAAGATATACCAATGCAAAGGGTCTTCCGCTATGTAATTAACTAAGCCAGAGCCCATATTATCATGCGGCTGTACTGGAAGCTGCTGTACGAGAAACATGTTCAATCTCTATGAAGCCTAGGTGGTCTTCTAGTGCACACACGAGAGAGGTAGCCAAAGATACGGTCCCCTTCGTTGCCACTTCTTCCAAACTCAACAACAACAATATTCCACCCAGGTGATTCATTAAGTACTTGTTTTATTGTATAAAACCATAGCTTTTCCAATAACTCACAATACTCATAACATGATATTCCACCCCGAATATATAGCAGGGCTAAGCATACTATAACTACGATGTTTCCACTAAGCAAGATACAAAGGGATATCCTAAATAGGACATAGCATAACACATAGTGCAAAATATTCCTACACATGCACTTCTACTAAAAACAACCACAATGCATAGGAAAATAATTAGGACATTTATGATAGTGCCACTTGCCATTAGTTGATGTAGTTGTTCATATAATCCTCACAATTGCAATCGCTGCACTCATCACAATTACAAACGTTGCGCTCCTTGCAATCTAACGATTAAAGCAAACACAACATTCAAAACATAGCAATTATGCACAATAAAATAAAATAATGATGAACAGATGCATGCATGGCGATTTAATATGTCACAATGGTTGTAATTAGTTCTCTGAACATTACTAGAATACATGATGCATGCAAGAGATCATTTAATGCAATACGGTATCTATTATTAAATCGTTATTGCCAATATAGGGGTTTTAACAGTTCAACTTCTATCCTAACTGTTGAATTATATTTGGGTCCTGAGTGTACTGGATAGGGGACATTAATACGAACCAGTAGCAATTTGATTCACCCTAAACTGAATTGTAGATCTTTTCTTATAATTTAAATGGTGTTTAATGGAGTTTAAATTATTTAAAAAAATTCTGTTGTCTAAAATTCAAACTAAATACAAATCTGTAATCTACACGATAATGTGATTAGAGGGGCATATTATTTGTATTTTTATGAGTTATAAATTATTTACTATGAACTTTATACTCTAAAAGACTATTAAAACTATTTAAATCTCTACAGTAATTATACACTACAAAAGTTGGATACAACAGTATATTAATGTTGTATATGAAATTACAAATCCATAAGTACCTTATTTGTATTTTTAGGATCTACAAATAATTTATTATGATTTATTTGGTCTAAAATTTCCATTAAACTATTTATTTAATTTCTGCAAAACCTTACTGTAAGGGTCTGAAACAATTGCATATTAATGATCTACACACAATTGTGAATCCATCGGTATATGATTTGTGATTTTTGGACCAGTAGATCTTTTTATATGAATATATTAACCTAAAAGACCGTTAAAACTAATTAAATTATTACAGTAAACACATAAAGTAAAGGTTGGATCTACTGTCATATTAAAATTCTACACGTTTTCTGAATCTATTGATACCTTAATTGCAATTTTTGGCCCAATTAATTAATTTCTACAATTTTTACAAGTTTCAACTATTTTCTGCTATTTCCAAATTTGCTAAACGAATTAATAATGTGCAGTCAACACGACTGGGCGGATCAGCGCTGACGCGGCTGTGACGTGGCGTGCCACGCGGCAGGACGTGAGTGGATGATACCCCTTCATGGGTTACCTCTAATCTGGCGCGTTCACGTTAGATCGGACGATCGGGACTGTCTCTCTCTTACTAGGGCATCGACGGCGAGCTGACCGCGGCGGTGGCTTCGGCGGCGACGATGGCGAGGGGCTCTGGCGGTCCTGGCGGCAGAGGCAGGAACGACGGTGCTCAGCGGGACACAGCGGTCTCGGGGGTGTCTTCAGGTGCCTCCTTTGCTTCCTCTAGCGGCCGAGGGAGCGGCTGGAGGCGGCGGTGGAGCGCGGACTCCGGCAAGAAATCCAGCGGCGTTTGGCGAGCTGCAGATGGGGAAAGGTGGTCAGGGCGATGCGGTCAAGTGAGAGGGAGAGGTCAGAGGGAACAACACAGAGAGGGGGCGACAGATACGGTGGCAGAAAGGACCTCCAAGGTCGGCAATGGAGGCGGCGGTGGTGGATGAGATCGCGCTTGATCGGGGTAGGCGTTCTGGATTTTGCGAAAAAATAGGGGGATCCCACGAGGGAGTATATAGGGGTGCGATTCCGTGAGAGAGGGGCAAAGATATGAACAAAATCGAGCGAATTTTGGGGAGGGATCGATCGGGATCAACCCGTGTTCGTCTCTACCTCGTGGTGGAAGACAACCAGGGCGGGGTCCGCTGTCAGCAATGGGGAGAGGGGTAGCGGGCTGTTGCTGCTGGGCCGTAGTTGGGCCGCCCCTGCTAGCTACGGCTACTGCACACTGCGGGGCTGGTGGGCTAGCGGCGGATAGCGCGCGGCTAGGTGGGCTGGGCCTGGCCGGCTCGTGGGTAGGATAGTTTTAGTTTAGTTTTTTCCCCTTCTTTTTATTCTTTTCTAATTTGTATTTATTTTCTAGATTTTGTTCTATAACTCCAAATGGGGGTGATTCAAATTTCTAGATTTTTGTAAAATCAAAACACACACAGTAAACTTTATAGATAACAATTTTTACTAGTGACAAAATTACAAATATGCCATTTGCATATAATGCTTTGTATGGCAATATTTGAAAAGGAAAAAATAGGGTCTTGTCACAAGGTTTTTTTTATTAAAGATTTTTCATGAGATGCAATGAAATGCCAATTTTTTTTAAAATCCAAAAATCTAAAATCCTGGGATGTTACAAACTACCACCCTTAAAAGAAATCTCGTCCCGAGATTTGTAAAGGCTAGAAAGAAATAGGTTCGAGGTGCATCAGGGTGCTACCACCCTTAAAATAAAACGGTCTAGGTTGCTTCTCCAGTGTTCTGTTGGAAATATGTGAGCTTCTTGGCATACCAAAGTTGCTACCAATTGTCATATATCATCTTCATCCAACTCTTCAATGACTCCTTCATCAAAGAGGTGGTAAATGTTGAGGTGGTTTACATTCCCCTTCTGGACTGGATTGGGCTTGTTCCCATTAGAGTTTCCAGCATTCTTTTTCTTCTCAGCCTTCTTCTTTTTCTTCTCAAGGCAATCTAATGCATAATGCCCAAGTTCCTTGCAATCATAACACTGTAGCTGGCTTATCTCTCTCTTTTTTGAATTCTTATGATGGTTAAGGCCACTATTTCCATCATTGTCTTGACTATCCTCATTACCACTATTAACTCCATCGTTGTTGTGATGGTTCTCGTGTCCATGGTGGTCATGTCCGTTGCCTTCATGCTTGTGATGTCCAGAGTTTCCATTACCATTATGGAAGGTACAGATTCTCTGATATGATCCTGAGTTGCAGTTGTTGTTGTGCTTCCTCTTGCGCTTCTCAACTTTCCTTTGTTTCTCTTCAAGAATCCTAGCTTTGTCCATTAGATCCTGGAAAGTGGGAGTGTACACTATTGATAGCTGAATAGAGAGCTCATCATTCAGTCCATCCAGAAATCTCTCTTTCCTTTTATCATCAGCATCAACATCCTCGGGGAGCATAGCGAGACAAATTGGTGAATTCCTCTATGTACTCTGACACCATGCATTTGTACTGGTGTAGATCACGGAATTCCTTTCTCTTGAGGGTCATGACTCCAAACGAGACACGGTTTGTCTTGAATCCTTCCTCGAACATCTCCCAGGTGATTGAATCAATGGGGTGGGTGATCTGAAAGGTATCCCACCAAGTAGCTGCTTGTCCTTCAAGTAAGTGAGCAGCAAACCTCACTTTCTCTTCATCTGTGCATCCAACTGTTACTAAGTCCTTATTCATTGAGCGTAGACAATCAAGCGCAATCATAGGCTTAGGTGCACTTGAGAATTTTCCAGACCTTAGCTTCAGGAACCTAGTGAGTGCATCCACTTGGGTTGGGTTGTTGTTTGCTACAAATAGAGTCACCACTTGTGCTAGTTGCGCCTGTGCTGCTATCAACAACTCCATCTCAATGGGTTGAAGACGAGGCGACATCTGTTTGGGATAGCATAAATGAGTATAGATAGAAGAGGACTAAGAGAAGTATTTCTACCCATAACTATATGAAGCAATCAATGTCACAAATAAGCAACCATTATAAGCAATCAACACACAAGCAAACACTTGCATAACAACATTACAGGGGTTTAAAACTAGCAGTATATAACCACAAAATAGTTTGAAAGGTTGGAGACAATACTAGAGTAGAATAAAAGCAACAGATAAGCAATAAGCAAAATCTGTCAAAATGCATTAGCAGGTTTCACGAATTTCAATCAATTCACATCATTAAACTAATCTAAAACCTCATGAAAATTCAAAAACTTTGGTGTTTCAACACTAACTGATCCTAAACAAGGCATCACGCAAAACAGCTCAATACAAACAAGCAAACAACCTATATTGTCATACCACATAAGTTGATAAGATGAATATGCTAACACAATAACGATGATCTCCTATAGAGATATAGCATGGTGGTCTAAATCTAACCAAATATGATGAAATGTTCATTTATGTCATACTATTCCTTATTTTACTTGTAGGGCAACTCTCGTATAGGTATCAAATGAATGGACAACTACAAATTTTTGAACAAGAAAAGGTTATAGAAAAGATAGATAAGAAATATAAGAACATCTAGTAAGTAGAAAATATGATAGTTCTCCTAATAGTGGTCTTCTATTTTTAATCCATTTCTAAGGTCACGATCCTAAAGTCAACGCATAGCTCTGATACCATCTTGTAACACCCTCGCCTGATAAGTCTGAGTTCATGTGTATAGTGCCAATCCCTGGATCGGTTCACTGGCACACACAGTACAAAATGAACACCAAATATAACAGTGCATAATAAATACAATGAATATGATCCATAATTTCCATTTATCACAGCGGAAAGCAGTACAGGGTAGATCTCCATCCTTCAAATGTGCCACAGGCGAACAATCGTTGAGTGGAGTCTCGCGACCTATGAACGATCACTCAAATACGATATAACCATCTTGTAACACCCTCGCCTGATAAGGCTGAGTTCATGTGTATAGTGCCAATCCTTGGATCGGTTCACTGACACACACAGTACAAAATGAATACCAAATATAACAGTGCATCATAAATACAATGAATGTGATCAAGAATTTACATTATATCATAGCAGAAAGCAGTACAGGGTAGATCTCCATCCTTCAAATGTGCCACAGACGAACAATCGTTGAGTGGAGTCTCGCGACCTATGAACGATCACTCAGATACAATATAACCTACAACATGAAACGTTGCAGCCACGGATGGTCAATGCTTTGAATGTATTGGCAAGTGTTACTAGTATGTGGATATAAATGGAACCTATCAATTACATGCATATCTGGTTAAGTGGAGTTTCAGTCTCATTTGCATAAAGCAATAGTTTTATCCTAACATTTCCAAATAGTTTTAATCCTTTCTGAAAATTTGTCTGAACACATTGGCCAACGCCAAGTGCTCCTAATCCCTTGTTCAAACCATCAAATTTTTATTAAGAAATTGGAATGTCGAGATCATCCATCAGCTTCAAGCCTTAGTTGCTCAATATTGTCCATAACCGGGGGCACGGCTAATCGATTAGATTTATATCTTCTGCAGAAGTTGTACACTTTACCCACACGACACAATCTCGCCTTGACGCCACCAGTGGCCGCTGGTCTAGTGCACACCAATTGGTATACCGGCAGATCGAGAATGTGATGAAGTCTTTCCATAGAAGTCCTCCCATTACACAATACTAGCACATCTAACAGGCACCAATGCAAGGATATAACCTCCAATACACAATTCTAGTTAACCTGAAGATATACCAATGCAAAGGGTGTTCCGCTCTGTAATTAACTAAGCCAGAGCCCATATTAGCATGTGGCTGTACTAGAAGCTACTGTACGAGAGACATGTTCAATCTCTATGAAGCCTAGGTGGTCTTCTAGTGCACACACGAGAGAGGTAGCCAAAGATACGGTCCCCTTCATTGCCACTTCTTCCAAACTCAACAACAATAATATTCCACCTAGGTGATTTATTAAGTACTTGTTTTATTATATAAAACCATAGCTTTTCCAATAACTCACAATACTCCTAACATGATATTCCACCCCGAATCTATAGCAGGGCTAATCATACTATAACTACGATGTTTCCACTAAGCAAGATACAAATGGATATCCTAAATAGGACATAGCATAGCACATAGTGCAAAATATTCCTACACGTGCACTTCTAATAAAAACAACTACAATGTATAGGAAAATAATTAGGACATTTATGATAGTGCCACTTCCCTCTCTCTTTGAATCAATTCAAATGGTTCCCATATTTTGAAAATTCTCAAAATGCATGGAACTCAAATAGTTATAAGTGCCCCTTAGTGTTTTCTGATATTATACAAAAGTTTCTATAATTTGAAATTATTCAAAACAGATTACAAATGAAATATGCAAAAGAGGAAATAGTAAACAGAATTGGAAAATAGTTTTTGCAAATAAAAACATCCATCTAACCTAATCTGGGTCGAGCCCATCTCCCCTCCTCTCCTTTTGCCACCAGCAGCGCCAGCAGCTAGCCCACCCGGGGCCCAATCCTGGCCCAACAGCAACCCGTCCCCGGCCTCGTACCGCTTCGATCGATCTTTCCGTCGTCGTCTTCGTCCCCGACGAGGAACCATCTCGCTGTCGCGCTGCCCGCCGTCTGTCGCCGAAGATGCGCCAAGATACGCGCCGCCGCCCGCCAGCGCCTACAAATATCTCGCCGACGCCGCCGGAGAACCCTAGCACGCACTCTCCCCCTCTCTAACCTCTCTTTCCCGCACGGGGACCAAACCCTAGCCACCGGGAACCGCCAGTCGCCGCCGTCTCCGAGCACCCCTCGCCCAACCGATTTGACCAGGAGCATCGCCTAGCCGCTCTCTTCCTCCTCTTCGAAGCATGTGTGCCGGGACGACCTCCTCTGGCTGGAATCGGGCAAGCAGCGCCGTCGGCCGACACCGTTGTCACCGTTGATTCATCACCGTCCGACCTCGCCTTGCCTCCCCGTCACCACCGACACGTTCGTGGTGAGCTTGGGGTCCCCCTAGACCTCCCCATCGCCTCCCTTCCTCTCTGGTTCGAGCTGTCGCCATGCGTCTGCAGCCGCCGCCGTTGTTTGTTATCGCCGGCCACGCTCAGGTGGTCAATCCACAGCGGCGCCGCCACTTTTTGGCTCCTCGCACTCGTCTGCTTCCAGCGTGCTACTCCCTGTCGCCCCGCGAGCCCTGGATCAGTGGATCGAGCCTTGATCTGAGGATCAAGCTCTGGATGACGTCAGACTATCATCATCATGATGCAATAATTCATTTTCATTTATTAATTGTTTTGTAAATAATTTCTATAAATATAAATCTATGACAGGTGGGCCCTGCCTGTCAGGATTTTAATATTTTTTGTAAATATTTTCTGAAATGATTAAAAATCTAACATGTGGGCCCAAGTTTGGAAATTATTTCAAATATTCCAAAAATGTTTAAAATGAATTAAAATTTGGGAAATTCATAACTAATTCATTTTAAATTAGAAAAATAAAAATAATATACCAAAATGTTTAGAAAAATGAAACCTATCTAACTAAGCTATAATCATACATTGTTAATAAACTTTGATATCAAGTTTAATTAGAAGAACCAATTGAACCCCATAGGTGATTCCGATGATTCCCCTGTTTTAGGGTTTGGATCTTCGGAACCCCCTTTAAAGTGACCAAGCATGTTTTAGAGTTCAATTCAATACTATTAAACTTGTCATATCATCCATATTGTATGAGCATTGCACATGCCATGTGTTGAGTATTGCTTTCTCTTTTTCGGTGATTGGTTCTCGCGAATAGGAACCGGACCCCAAGCTGAAGTCAACGCCACCGAAGAGCAGTATCAGTCCAACAAAGGACAAGGCAAGCGAAGCCCCACTTATACATATGAATCCTATGATTATAAAGTATTTCATTCTCGTCATATGCATTCGGTTCAAATAGTCTTTTATCAGTAGATAGAGTAATCCTATATGATGCATGTTATCCTTTGTGAACTATATCACCTGATCCCCCGCTCCTAGCATAACTAGGGTTTGGCTTATGAGCGTCTCTAGTGCCACAGTTCGGTCAAGCTTAGCCATGCTTAGTGGTCAAATGTTGATCATTCAGGTGATGCACCGGAGATGCGAATGAATCTGGTATGGTAGGATGTGATGATGTGATCAGAGATGGATGATAAACATGCTAAGGCTTGTATGGGAGGCCACGTGGGTTGTGGTTTTTGTAGTCCCACACTTGCCACCCCTAGGACCCGATGTTCTTGCCTCTTGAACCAAGACGAGCGTACAACCACACGGGGGCCTGGAATCCCCCTCGACCAACTAACTTGCCTAGTAGATTCCATGAGTCACATATTTTGGGCTTTCCATTCGACATATGCATCTTGGTTGTTCTTGAATGGAGGTGAAGGAGCTGTATTCATAACATGTAGGTAAGCGTGGCCGGGAACAAGAGATGCCCGGCATCCGTAATCTTGAAACCTGCGCACATCATTAGGGACCGGCTTCGGGACTTGACCCGTTATGGCGGCATCTCCCTAGTGCATGACTCATGGTCTCGGCGAAAGCAAGGTAAAGGTCGTGGTCAACCACTCTCTACCGGCCTTCCAAGGAAGAGGGCTAATAATTTGGCATTAAGAATCGGTTGGTACGTGTGTGTAAAGTTGTGCACCCCTGCAGGGTTATTAATCTTTTCGAAAAGCCGTGTCCACTATTATGGACAACTTGGGAACAGACGTGAAGATCATAGAGAACTATAACCGAATGTTAAAACTTGTCAACTAAAGTGAGATCCGGAATACTTCCTCGGGGTTGTTGAGGGGGTAGTCTAGGAAGAGTGGTTCAGTTGATGATGCTTTGTCGATATCAAAGATGAATTTAAGAGCTATAGTTGAAGTCTTCTTATCCCCTTTTGAAAATGATCTAATTAGACAGGTTTCTTCTCCCTCTTGTTTTGGAAACAAAAGATGGCTTTATGCAAAATAACTCGACTAGCCATAAGTCTTGCGGAGTACACCCTGTACTCAGCCTTTGCTTCGTTGATGTTTTCTACAGATGATGCTACCCCAACTGAAGGTGGTTTCAATGTCGAAGTCGATTAGTAGTAGGGATTCCCGGGCAGCAGCCTAGGATCTATGGAAGGGTCGCTACTTTTGTTATGGCCTCTTAGGCCCTTTGCTAAGTTTGTTGTTTAGAACAACTTGTTTTCTTCCGTTGTTTGATGTAATGATGGGTCTGTGACCCTTGGCTTGTATGACTGGTTTGTAACTCTCGTAACAGTTTACCTTATTCATGTATGGTTTGTATGTTCTGTAATTTTACCGATCTTTCCCTGCGCGTTTTGGAATTTAGGTTAGGCTTATATCAGATGAGGATCTGGTATTTGTCTAGCCCTGATCCCGGGTCATGACAGGTGTGATTCCGTGAGAGAGGGGCAAAGATATAAACAAAATCGAGAGGGGTCGATCGGGATCAACCCGTGTTCGTCTCTGCCTCGTGGTGGAAGACGACCAGGGCGGGGTCCGCTGTCAGCAACGGGGAGAGGGGTAGCGGGTTGCTGCTGCTGGGCCGTAGTTGGGCCGACCCTGCTAGCTGCGGATGCTGCGTGCTGCGCTGCTGGTGGGCGAGCGGCGGATAGCGCGCGGATAGGTGGGCTTGGCCTGGCCGGCTCGCGGGTAGGATAGGTTTAGTTTAGTTTTTTTCCTGTTTCTTTTTATTCTTTTCTGATTTGTATTTCTTTTCTAGATTTTGTTCTATAACTCCAAATGGAGTGATTCAAATTTCTAGATTTTTATAAAATCAAAACACACACAGTAAACTTTATAGATAACAATTTTGACTAGTGACAAAATTACAAATATGCCATTTGCATATAATGCTTTGTATGGCAATATTTGAAAAGGCAAAAATAGGGTCTTGTCAGAAGGTTTTTTTATTCAAGATTTTTCATGAGATGCAATGAAATGCCAATTTTTTTTGTAATCCAAAAATCTAAAATCCCGGGATGTTACACCCATGGTAAAATATTGACTTTGGCTTTTGTCCCATCCAATTTTGAGAATATTGATTTTCTGCCTTTGTAGAACCAGAAAACAGAAGAAAACAGGCAACTGACACTGTGGCATCTTGTTAACAGGTTAGTACCAGAAAACATATAAAAACACCTCAAAGTGTAGACAAAGCAAAGCAAAGTAGATACTAAACAAGCATGGAACATAAAAAATTATAGATACGTTTCTGACGTATCACCTTGTGCTGGTCCGGGTATACCAATGTTATGGACCCGTAGGGTTTATCCATGTCAGTAGCCCTCGAGTGTTCATTCGAAACACAGATTTGACTAGAGACTCTATAATCTTTCGGGTTCTTGGTATTTGAACCTGTTTTTTTTATATTTTCTACTGCAGGGGAGTCCCCCATAGCCTTTTATTTATTAAATAATAGTCCAAAGTTTATTTGCAAACAAATGTACAGGAGAATAAAAACTAAAACTATCAGAGCTAGGATAGACTGTCAAGCCGTAATGACAGTAAATCCTTATGTCTATCCTTTGACCTATGAAGAAGCAATGTAATATCATAAACAAAACCAACCTTCCATCCTTTGAAGGTTGGTTTTAAATTCTTGAAAACCCAGTCATTCCTTTGCTTGCAGATATTCCAACACGCAATAATTGCAACCTCTAAGAAATAGGGCCCGTTGTCACATCCCAAGATTTTCCAAATCTTGTAATGTGAAAAATAAATAAACAAAATAAAATTTTGTTGAAAATCAGGGTGAAAAGAAACTTTTGTTTCTAAAAGGAGACTTAAAATCCCATCTTGAACAAACTTTGGTCAAGGTTTGAATTCAACAAAAATCCAAATCAAGTGAAATGCATTCCTCAATGAATGTATCTGGAAATTTGAACACTTGGAAATTAAATCCAAAACCCTAGACCCTAATGGAAGGAAATCATTTTCCAAAGTATCTCCAAATCCATGGATTTGATCCATACCAAATTTGATCAACAAATTTCCACAAAGGATCAAGTAAGACCATAGAAGTTGGTTTCACTCAAATTGGAACCATAAACAAAATCTTAGGAGTATAATAAGATAAGGAAATTGAATTTCCAAAAGCTAATAAAGCCCCTACCAATTGGTGAACAATTATAATCCTAAAGGGATTAAAAAGATAAACATTTAATAAAGGAAAAATAAATTGTTTTGGAAATACTATTTAGATCTTTTAATAAAAGACTTTGTTTTCAAATGAAAAGATGAGCCAAATTAATTTTGGCCAAGCTTTTGTAATAAAATATTTTGTTTTGATAAAATGAGTAAAGGTTTATTCAAATAAAATAATAAGGATTTAAACATCCAATTTTATTTAAGTAAAAGCTTTTCCCATTTTAAATGAACACCAAGTATTTTATTACTACTTTGAAATCTTTTATTAAAAGGTTTTGCTTTGATTAAAATGAGTAAAGAATTATTTAAATAAAATAATAAGGATTTAAATATCCAATTTTATTTAAGTAAAGGCTTTCCCATTTTAATTAAACACCAAAACTTATTTATTTACTTAAATAAGTTTCCAAGTATTCTTTTATTTTTCAAATTAAACCTTCTGGTTTGGTTTTGAAAATAATTGGAATTCAAATGGAAATTTTATTTAAATAAATCAAACCCTAATAACTAAAGATCCATTTTATTTAATTATTAAATGGATCTTAAAATAAATAAAAATAATAATTCATTTTGAGATTTGGATTATGTTGTCAAACAGAACCAAATTCAAATGAAAAGTTTGCTGTTTGTTGAATTGATTTGAGTGTTGTTTGATTGTGTGAATATTTGTTTGAAATTGAAAACAGAAAAAGAATTAGAAAAATAAAAAGAGAGCAGACAGAAAAAAAATAAGAAAACAGAACCAGCCCAGCTTTGGCCCAACAGCAGTCTAGCCCACCTGCTCTCCCCCCCCCGAAGAAATCTCTTCTCACTAAGAAATCTACCCACACAGAGACAGACAACCGGGACCCACTTCTCCCTCTCACTCACTCGCTGACAACAGACCCCACCTGTTCCCACACCCGAACCATTTTTCTTCACCGATTAAACAGCCCATAGTGACACTGACTGGTGGACCTCTCCCTTCTTTCTTTTCCCCACTGATCGTTGGACCCCACTGCCACCTCCTTCTTCTTCCCCGCGCGACGACCACGCCCTCTTCCTCGCTGCCGTTGCTGCCTTCAAACCACAGATTAAATTCGCCTTAACGCGACCGTCGTTACCAGCCTTGATCACGCAGATGGAAACGCCTCCCTTTCCTCTATAAATCCCCTCTGACACCCCGCGCTAGCACGCCTTAGACTGCCTCCAATTTCTCCCCGAGCACCCTCTGCTCCGACGACGCTCCGAAGCCGATTCCGGCAGCCCCTCGCCGCCCCTTGCCCCCTCGACCATGCTCACATGTTCCCCAGCCTCTGGCGCACCTCACTGAGCCTCCCGTTCATCCGCGCGAGCATCACAGCGTCGGCAAGGTCAAGCTCGACTCGCCGCCACCGTCTGCCTCGTCTCCGTAAAGTTTCTCCGGTAGGTACAGACCGCCCCGCGCCTCCTAGTTCACGCACACGACTTCGTATGGGCCCTGCGCATCTAACCGTGTCGACTTTTCGCTTTGTGGTGAACCACAGCAACGTCTTCAACCGCGGACAGAGCCGCCCGACGCCGTCCTCTACTCCGGCGAACAATCGCAGACGAACCAGAGCGCCCCTCGTCGAACCGTCAGTACCTTGAGCTTCGCCGTGACCCCCTGAGCCCGGTGAGCAAGTCCTCCTTCTCCCTCACTCCCTGTAGCATCGCCTCCGTCGTCGACCGACCGCTCCGCCGCCGCTAGCCGCCGCCAGCGCCGCTGCGTTTTGGCCAAGCGATAGGAACCGTTGGATACAGATCTACTGGCTAGGATAGAGTCACTTATCGAAGGGGTATGGAAGCATCTGCGTCGTAGGATTTGCTTTAGATCCAGTGGCTCACATAGCTCGATCCTGGCGAAGCGGTACCGTCCAATAGAATCTTGCCGCGTGTCCAGTATTCTGTTTAAAAACAGATTTGAAAACAGAAACTTTTGCCAATTTCAAACCCATGTATCTTTTGATCCACACGTCCAAATTTTACAAATTTGATGTCGTTGGAATCAGCAAGACAAGCCCTAGCCAACCCTGCCCTTAGTTTAGCAAATAGTATCTGTTAACTTGTTTAACTTTGCAGATTCTTTTGTGTGCTTGCTAACATTAGAAAAATCATTTAAAAATGATTCTTAGGTTAAAACCTTTGCAAATTAGTTTGTTGTGACCTTACTGACCATAGGAACCAACCCATAGTTTGGGAAATGATTTTGAAAAGCTTAGAATGGATTAATTGGTTTAGTCCATTTCTAGCTAATTAAAAACCATTTTGTTTTGTTTATGAAAATGCTTTCATAAAGAAAACTTTGGAGAAAATGTTTGAACCAAACCTACTGACCCAAAACACCAAGTTTTGCAATGGCAACTCATTTGGTGAAGCAAATTTAGAATTCTTTGATTTAAAACCACTTCTAGTCAAATAGAAATGTGGTTATTTTATCAAAAATGATTTTGGAAGAAAACCCTTGGAAAATGTTTTGTTTTAAACTCACTAACCCCAAAACCCCAAGTTGTGATTTGAAAACAAATTGGTGAACCCTATAGGCTAATGCCCTAGTAAAACCATTTCTACACCACCTAAAATGACCCTTTGTTTTGAAAATGGTTTTGAGGTGAAACCCTTTTGCAAATGGCCTTGCCACTTTGCAAAATGACCATTAGATGGACCCAAAAGTCTATGACCCACTAGGAACCACTTTTACAAACAAAGCAAGGCTTGGCATGCTTGCATGCATTACCTTAACTTTGCCACTTTGGTAAATGACCATTTTGGATCTTACAAAGTTTAGGAATCTAATAGAGACCCTCTTTGCAAATGACTTTGCCATTTTGGTAAATGACCAATTTGGAACTTACAAAGTTTAGAAGCCTAGTGGAGACCATCCTTACAATAGAACCAACCTTTGCATGCTTATGCATGACTTAGATCCCATTACTTTGTGTGTGAAAAATTGTTTGTTTGACTTTGTTATTTTATGTGTGTAGTTTTGCTTGATTGGTAGATTAAGTTTGTGCCTTGCTTGATTGAATTGTAGTGACTTGAAGAGTGTGAGTGTTGCAAGGACAAGGAGTGAACCTATACCCTCTACCAAAAAGGCAAGTGATATCTTCATGAATATTCCATACCTATATTTTATACTTGCATTAGGTATATTTTGTTAGGACTTGCATGCTACTTTTGTCAATTGATGATGGGAAATCCTATTTAGAATAGAATGCTAGAGTTGCTAGGAAATTCCCTAAGGATAAGTTGCCATGCCATGCTTAGCCTAGCTACTAGAAAACAAGGGTGGTTTATATATTCACACTATGAAAAAAATATTCTAAGTCTTTGGACTTGTGTTTTATTTAACAAAACAACTAAGTAATGAATCACCTGGGTGGAATGGAAGGAATGGTTTATGTTGAGTGGTTCACAAGGCCATGACATGGCTTGTGTATCTCACTTGTGGATGGCCACCCAGGAAACAAAGAGATTTGAGATGTCAAATGTTGAGAAGCTTCAAGTGCAACCACTTGGTAATATGGGCTCTGCCATGATCTTAGGATGCTGGAACTTAGTCTCTTGGACAGAGGGTGGTAGATGGGATGATAGGTTGGAGCGCGTCCATTTGACTAAGGAAAGGCTACTGAAGGATCATGTCTTGGGAAACCAAGGCTTGTGGGGAAAGTGCACCACCTCTGCAGAGTGTAAAACCTAAGTACTTAGCCATGTCCCTGGTAAAGGACAATTTGAGCATCAAGACATGGAAACTTCAAGAATCTCATCACTCCAATTTTCTAAATAAAACTTGTGGGTGAACAAGGGTTAAAAGGATCTTCAGTCATTGATTGGTAGATGCCCTGAGTGGATCTTCAGTCTTTGATTGGTAGATGCCTTGGGTGTTTTGTGCCAAGCAAAAACTTAGTATTTTCATAAATTAGGGAAAAATCTATTTTGAGCAAAGCAAGCCTAAGCTCCACCAGCCAAATGCATATAGTATTATAGTCCACTTAAAATATACTAAGGTATCACTTGCCAATACAATTCAAATGTATTGACCCTTGTGGCTGTAACTTATGATGTTGCAGGTTTGATTGATTTAGTGAAGATTGATTGATTAGGATTACAAAGTCTACAACCAACATCTGCCTGTGGCACTTTGAAGATGAAGGACCCATGACTATAGTTATTCCGCTGCAATGTAATGTAATAGCCATATGAGCTATGTTTGATGTAATAAAACTATTTTATTCCTGGTTATAAAGTTGTATTATGACCTTTGTTTCTTGATATTACATCTGAACTGTGGATGCTAGCTATTGATCCAGGGACTAGCATTGCAATCACAGGGATCTTTTCCTTTACAAAGGAGGGATCTTACAGATGGTATCAGAGCATTGTGTTGCCTGTAGGATTTGTAACCCTAGGATTGGACAAAAACCCTTAGGAAAAAAAATAGGAGTTGTATTTGTTCAAAAACTTATTTACAAAAACAATCTTGTAAACTCTTTCCTCAACCATTTTGGTTTCAACTCTACTTCTCTTCTATTTCAACTTGATGGAAAAGCCTACCCTATGACCAAAGACTTCATCATGACCAAAGGACTTCTTCAACTTCATCAACTCTAATGACTTCAACTTCTTCAACATCTTCAACATGTACACCAAGGACTTTCAACTTGGATATCACTAAAGAATACAAGTCTTGAGTAACATTTCATTTGAAGACTAAGGAAAAACAACTTAGAAGGAACCCTCAACATCTTTTGTGACCAAGACACAAGAATTCCCCAAGGATACAAAGATCTCAATCAAGAAGAATCAATCAGGAAGAATGGAAAGATCACAAGTGAACCATATAGATGGACCACCATATTTTAGTTAAGTCAAACCCACCAACTTATGTGGTGTAACAAAAATATTTTGTTGCCTAAGTATGTGCTTGAAACTGTTGTTTGAGTGGAGTGTTTGTTTGTGATTGCTTGCACATTGCTTGTGTGAATTGTGATGTGTGTGATTAGGATTGATTTCCTTAGAAATCTTTTGTGTATGCTAACCCCAACTCAACCCAAACAGATGACTTCTCCAAGAGACTCCAACATCAAGGTTGATGACACCAACACCAACCAAGCTGATAGCATGAGAGAACTCATAGCAACCCAACACCAGTTAAGCCAAGAGACAACTCAGCTTTTAGCCAACAACAATGGACTAGACCCAGCCATACAAAGGATTTTGAAACTTCAATCCCAACTGTTGCAAGGATTGGTTACTCAAATGATCAACATTGGAGACAAATCTTCCAAAGGAGCTAATGACAACAAGGATGACAAAGATGTTACTCTAGAAGGAACCCAAGCTAGCAATACTTTTGGATACAAGGATCATGCATCCAAGGAACATGAAGATCAATGCCCTAAGAAGAGAGAAAGATCTCCCACCTATGAGGAACAAGAACTAGAACACCTAGCTTTGGAGAGACCCAAGAAGAAGAAGAAGAAATGCCTCAACACTAGCAAGAAAGATATTACACAAGTGCAATGTTTCAAATGCAAAGAGATGGGACATTATGCCAATGAATGCCTAGAAAAGAAGATGGACCAAATAAACAAACAAGAGGCAATGACACCAAAGGAAAAGAAAGATATCAGCCAATTGATATGTTACAATTGCAAGAACCCAGGACACTATGCAAGCAACTGTCCGGAAAAGATGAAGAACAAGTTGAACAATTCTATGGAGAAACTCAACCTTGGCCCATGAGTCAAGTATGGAAATAAAGGCCACTATGCAGAAGTTCTCCAAGAAGAAGTTTTCCAAGATTCCAAGCAAGCCAAGATATAATTTAGTTGGAAAATTTTTAAGGGTGGTAGTACCCTAGATGCTTTTGAGCCAACTTGTAAACCCTAGCCTCCCCAAATCTCGGGACGAGATTTATTTTAAGGGTGGTAGCCTGTCACATCCCAAGATTTTCCAAATCTTGTAATGTGAAAAATAAATAAACAAAATAAAATTTTGTTGAAAATCAGGGTGAAAAGAAACTTTTGTTTCTAAAAGGAGACTTAAAATCCCATCTTGAACAAACTTTGGTCAAGGTTTGAATTCAACAAAAATCCAAATCAAGTGAAATGCATTCCTCAATGAATGTATCTGGAAATTTGAACACTTGGAAATTAAATCCAAAACCCTAGACCCTAATGGAAGGAAATCATTTTCCAAAGTATCTCCAAATCCATGGATTTGATCCATACCAAATTTGATCAACAAATTTCCACAAAGGATCAAGTAAGACCATAGAAGTTGGTTTCACTCAAATTGGAACCATAAACAAAATCTTAGGAGTATAATAAGATAAGGAAATTGAATTTCCAAAAGCTAATAAAGCCCCTACCAATTGGTGAACAATTATAATCCTAAAGGGATTAAAAAGATAAACATTTAATAAAGGAAAAATAAATTGTTTTGGAAATACTATTTAGATCTTTTAATAAAAGACTTTGTTTTCAAATGAAAAGATGAGCCAAATTAATTTTGGCCAAGCTTTTGTAATAAAATATTTTGTTTTGATAAAATGAGTAAAGGTTTATTCAAATAAAATAATAAGTATTTAAACATCCAATTTTATTTAAGTAAAAGCTTTTCCCATTTTAAATGAACACCAAGTATTTTATTACTACTTTGAAATCTTTTATTAAAAGGTTTTGCTTTGATTAAAATGAGTAAAGAATTATTTAAATAAAATAATAAGGATTTAAATATCCAATTTTATTTAAGTAAAGGCTTTCCCATTTTAATTAAACACCAAAACTTATTTATTTACTTAAATAAGTTTCCAAGTATTCTTTTATTTTTCAAATTAAACCTTCTGGTTTGGTTTTGAAAATAATTGGAATTCAAATGGAAATTTTATTTAAATAAATCAAACCCTAATAACTAAAGATCCATTTTATTTAATTATTAAATGGATCTTAAAATAAATAAAAATAATAATTCATTTTGAGATTTGGATTATGTTGTCAAACAGAACCAAATTCAAATGAAAAGTTTGCTGTTTGTTGAATTGATTTGAGTGTTGTTTGATTGTGTGAATATTTGTTTGAAATTGAAAACAGAAAAAGAATTAGAAAAATAAAAATAGAGCAGACAGAAAAAAAATAAGAAAACAGAACCAGCCCAGCTTTGGCCCAACAGCAGTCTAGCCCACCTGCTCTCCCCCCCGAAGAAATCTCTTCTCACTAAGAAATCTACCCACACAGAGACAGACAACCGGGACCCACTTCTCCCTCTCACTCACTCGCTGACAACAGACCCCACCTGTTCCCACACCCGAACCGTTTTTCTTCACCGATTAAACAGCCCACAGTGACACTGACTGGTGGACCTCTCCCTTCTTTCTTTTCCCCACTGATCGTTGGACCCCACTGCCACCTCCTTCTTCTTCCCCGCGCGACGACCACGCCCTCTTCCTCGCTGCCGTTGCTGCCTTCAAACCACAGATTAAATTCGCCTTAACGCGACTATCATTACCAGCCTTGATCACGCAGATGGAAACGCCTCCCTCTCCTCTATAAATCCCCTCTGACACCCCGCGCTAGCACGTCTTAGACTGCCTCCAATTTCTCCCCGAGCACCCTCTGCTCCGACGACGCTCCGAAGCCGATTCCGGCAGCCCCTCGCCGCCCCTTTCCCCCTCGACCATGCTCACATGTTCCCCAGCCTCTGGCGCACCTCACTGAGCCTCCCGTTCATCCGCGCGAGCATCACAGCGTCGGCAAGGTCAAGCTCGACTCGCCGCCACCGTCTGCCTCATCTCCGTCAAGTTTCTCCGGTAGGTACAGACCGCCCCGCGCCTCCTAGTTCACGCACACGACTTTGTATGGGCCCTGCGCATCTAACCGTGTCGACTTTTCGCTTTGAGGTGAACCACAGCAACGTCTTCAACCGCGGACAGAGCCGCCCGACGCCGTCCTCTACTCCGGCGAACAATCGCAGATGAACCAGAGCGCCCCTTGTCGAACCGTCAGTACCTTGAGCTTCGCCATGACCCCCTGAGCCCGGTGAGCAAGTCCTCCTTCTCCCTCACTCCCTGTAGCATCGCCTCCGTCGTCGACCGACCGCTCCGCCGCCGCTAGCCGCCGCCAGCGCCGCTGCGTTTTGGCCAAGCGATAGGAACCGTTGGATACAGATCTACTGGCTAGGATAGAGTCACTTATCGAAGGGGTATGGAAGCATCTGCGTCGTAGGATTTGCTTTAGATCCAGTGGCTCACGTAGCTCGATCCTGGCGAAGCGGTACCGTCCAATAGAATCTTGCCGCGTGTCCAGTATTCTGTTTAAAAACAGATTTGAAAACAGAAACTTTTGCCAATTTCAAACCCATGTATCTTTTGATCCACACGTCCAAATTTTACAAATTTGATGTCGTTGGAATCAGCAAGACAAGCCCTAGCTAACCCTGCCCTTAGTTTAGCAAATAGTATCTGTTAACTTGTTTAACTTTGCAGATTCTTTTGTGTGCTTGCTAACATTAGAAAAATCATTTAAAAATGATTCTTAGGTTAAAACCTTTGCAAATTAGTTTGTTGTGACCTTACTGACCATAGGAACCAACCCATAGTTTGGGAAATGATTTTGAAAAGCTTAGAATGGATTAATTGGTTTAGTCCATTTCTAGCTAATTAAAAACCATTTTGTTTTGTTTATGAAAATGCTTTCATAAAGAAAACTTTGGAGAAAATGTTTGAACCAAACCTACTGACCCAAAACACCAAGTTTTGCAATGGCAACTCATTTGGTGAAGCAAATTTAGAATTCTTTGATTTAAAACCACTTCTAGTCAAATAGAAATGTGGTTATTTTATCAAAAATGATTTTGGAAGAAAACCCTTGGAAAATGTTTTGTTTTAAACTCACTAACCCCAAAACCCCAAGTTGTGATTTGAAAACAAATTGGTGAACCCTATAGGCTAATTCCCTAGTAAAACCATTTCTACACCACCTAAAATGACCCTTTGTTTTGAAAATGGTTTTGAGGTGAAACCCTTTTGCAAATGGCCTTGCCACTTTGCAAAATGACCATTAGATGGACCCAAAAGTCTATGACCCACTAGGAACCACTTTTACAAACAAAGCAAGGCTTGGCATGCTTGCATGCATTACCTTAACTTTGCCACTTTGGTAAATGACCATTTTGGATCTTACAAAGTTTAGGAATCTAATAGAGACCCTCTTTGCAAATGACTTTGCCATTTTGGTAAATGACCAATTTGGAACTTACACAGTTTAGAAGCCTAGTGGAGACCATCCTTACAATAGAACCAACCTTTGCATGCTTATGCATGACTTAGATCCCATTACTTTGTGTGTGAAAAATTGTTTGTTTGACTTTGTTATTTTATGTGTGTAGTTTTGCTTGATTGGTAGATTAAGTTTGTGCCTTGCTTGATTGAATTGTAGTGACTTGAAGAGTGTGAGTGTTGCAAGGACAAGGAGTGAACCTATACCCTCTACCAAAAAGGCAAGTGATATCTTCATGAATATTCCATACCTATATTTTATACTTGCATTAGGTATATTTTGTTAGGACTTGCATGCTACTTTTGTCAATTGATGATGGGAAATCCTATTTAGAATAGAATGCTAGAGTTGCTAGGAAATTCCCTAAGGATAAGTTGCCATGCCATGCTTAGCCTAGCTACTAGAAAACAAGGGTGGTTTATATATTCACACTATGAAAAAAATATTCTAAGTCTTTGGACTTGTGTTTTATTTAACAAAACAACTAAGTAATGAATCACCTGGGTGGAATGGAAGGAATGGTTTATGCTGAGTGGTTCACAAGGCCATGACATGGCTTGTGTATCTCACTTGTGGATGGCCACCCAGGAAACAAAGAGATTTGAGATGTCAAATGTTGAGAAGCTTCAAGTGCAACCACTTGGTAATATGGGCTCTGCCATGATCTTAGGATGCTGGAACTTAGTCTCTTGGACAGAGGGTGGTAGATGGGATGATAGGTTGGAGCGCGTCCATTTGACTAAGGAAAGGCTACTGAAGGATCATGTCTTGGGAAACCAAGGCTTGTGGGGAAAGTGCACGACCTCTGCAGAGTGTAAAACCTAAGTACTTAGCCATGTCCCTGGTAAAGGACAATTTGATCATCAAGACATGGAAACTTCAAGAATCTCATCACTCCAATTTTCTAAATAAAACTTGTGGGTGAACAAGGGTTAAAAGGATCTTCAGTCATTGATTGGTAGATGCCCTGAGTGGATCTTCAGTCTTTGATTGGTAGATGCCTTGGGTGTTTTGTGCCAAGCAAAAACTTAGTATTTTCATAAATTAGGGAAAAATCTATTTTGAGCAAAGCAAGCCTAAGCTCCACCAGCCAAATGCATATAGTATTATAGTCCACTTAAAATATACTAAGGTATCACTTGCCAATACAATTCAAATGTATTGACCCTTGTGGCTGTAACTTATGATGTTGCAGGTTTGATTGATTTAGTGAAGATTGATTGATTAGGATTACAAAGTCTACAACCAACATCTGCCTGTGGCACTTTGAAGATGAAGGACCCATGACTATAGTTATTCCGCTGCAATGTAATGTAATAGCCATATGAGCTATGTTTGATGTAATAAAACTATTTTATTCCTGGTTATAAAGTTGTATTATGACCTTTGTTTCTTGATATTACATCTGAACTGTGGATGCTAGCTATTGATCCAGGGACTAGCATTGCAATCATAGGGATCTTTTCCTTTACAAAGGAGGGATCTTACACCCGTGAAAAGATTTAAATGCTTGACAGAAACTTTCCCTGTGGGATGCAGCTATCCATTCTATCTGAATATAATTCCACACTCTAGTGCTAAAATTTCACTGAAAGAATAGATGCTTCAAATCCTTAATGACTCCAGTAGGACATAGCACACAACCATGGTTTTCAGTAACCTTCCAGTTCCTTCTAAGAAGCATATCCTTTGTATTCAATCTGTCATGAAACAATAACTAAGCAAAGAACCTATGCTTGGACATGCATCTGCTCCACCAGATACTTTTTGAAATTAGTTCATAGGGATTGTTGATGCATGTGCCTGGCTCACCCGATGGATCAAGGCCAGTTAACTTTCATAGGAGAAAACAACACGATCTTCAGTACATTCGAGTCCCCGGACTCGAATCCGAAACAAATGCTGGTGTGATTCAACTCAGGCCACTGAGGACTTATAGGAGTCGTACTCTAGTATTTTTCAAATGATGTACGCAACGTGTCCATTGGGATTTTCATCGTACCTGCTGACACGGGAATTTACTGTCAGAGCACAGTCGAGTGCATTATCAGGCCATCAGATAATATCTGTAGGGCTTATTTTTGCGTCGTAGACATAACATCCAAAATTTTATCACCGCAGAGGTGTTTCGGATGGCCAAGGAGACTGCTTATCACTTAGCGTTAGGTTTGGCAAAGTTGCCAAAAAGGTTTTTATCGTATTTGATCTGAAGTATCTCAGTCGAATAATTCATAGGGTGTGCGACCAGCGCTCCCTATGGGAGTAGCCCCGAAGTGTCTGTTCGAGTCGTAGACTCAAGCAGAGACTTTAGTTCAGCCATTTGCGCTTGTTTCCATGATTAGTCTGAAGGACACATTTTTTCGAATGCGCAACCAGCGCTCCCTATGGGAGTAGCCCCCGAGTCCGTAGTGGAGTCGCAGACTCGACGTAGGTCTCGAAGATATTTTCGAGGTGACATTACCATTGTAATTTCTCAGGTACGCGTCCAACGCTCCTGATAGGAGTAGCCCTCGAGTAGTTGGTTGAGTCGTAGACTCGAGTAAGTACTTTTATGATTAGTCAAAATCTTTGAGCCATTGCTGGCTTCGCCTTGATGACGTCATTGCTGACGATTGGTGAGCTCAACCATATGCGGCAGTAGAAACGATGCGACGGGACGATCATGGATCCCACCGCCTGACTTGACGTTGACTAGTAACGCGAAAGCATGACAAAAGTTACGGCGTCTCCTCGATTTTCACACGTAGTGGATGGCGTGCTGGCGACGATTCAGTTTGGTGCTGACATGTGGATGGAGAGATATGAGGCACGAGTTAGGGGTTCTCAACCGACGGCTCTGCTGCATCTTCCTCGCCCTTCTATACCATGTGGAAAACAGTAGTTTTTACCCTTCACCATTTGCTTCTTCCTCTTTGCCCTTGCCACCATTTCTTGAGCTCTTGCCTGCACTGTGCACTGGACGTCCTCCGCGTATTTCCTTCTGCTTTTCTGCGCTCGCATCACCGCTCTACCATGGGCAAGTACAAGAAGGCCTCCTCCACCAAAGTGGGTTCCAGCGCCACCGGCACCTAGAAAAAAGCCGCTGCTCCAAGCCGCACCACCGAAGGCGGGTGGCGGCGCACGGATATGCGCGACTCGGATTTGCGCAAATTGCGTGATGTCGGGCTGATCTCCAAGGAGAAGGACGACTCCATCCTCCCGGGACAAGAGGTAATCCCTCGCCCACCCGAAGGGTATCGGGTGATGTTTTATGCTTTTGTCATTCGGGGTTTTTCTTTGCCCGCCCACTAATTTCTTCATGGGATTCTTTTCTTTTAAGGGATTCAGCTGCACCATCTGTCTCCCAACTCTCTCCTTCACATCGCTTGCTTCATCACTCTTTGAGAGTATTGGCTTGGCATCGAGCCGTACTTTGGCCTCTTCCGGAGACTCTACTCCGTGAAGAGGCAATCTGGCACCGGTGGTGTTTATCCACTGGGTGGTGATACGTCCATTTTGCATCACTATTCTATATCATAATTTCTTGTTATTCATTGATATATTTCATATTAAGAGGTGATACTTATGTTATTTCATCTATTTTTGCATGTTGGATGATTCTTGGAGGATGAACTGCCGAAGTCGGGATACTGATGGAAAAAGCGGTGTTTGGATGCAATTTTCGCGAAGATCAGAAAATACCAGAAAATACATGGAAAATCCTATTTTTCCAGAAGATGAAGGAATCCAAAAGGGGAGGCTGAGATGGGCCACAGGGGGCCCACACACCCCATGCGCGGCAACCCTGGGCCGCGCCACCAGGGGGTGTGGCCACCCTAGCCTACCTCCTACTCTGCCCTTTCGCCTATATCTTCTCCTCGAAACCCTAATACATGGGGATCGACCACATAAAGATTCCGCCACCTCTGCGGGGCGGAAACTACAGAGAGAGAAAGAGCTCTCCGGTAGACATATTTCTGCCGGGGAAATTCCTTCCCGAAGAGGGGAGATCATTGCCATCAACACCGACATCAAGCTAGACTTCAACAGGATCATCAGAATCTTGCATAGTTTTTAGGGGAAACTTTCCCGGTGTTAATTACTTTTGTAGTTAATGCTTGTGAGTGGAACCATTGAATTATTGTTTATGTCTAGATTGTTACTCATCATCATATCATCTCTGATCTTGATCCATATGATGTCTTGTGAGTAGTTCATTTAGTTCTTGAGTACATGGGAGAAGTCATGTTGTTAGTAGTGGAATTGTGTTGAGGTATTATTCAATGGTTAATACTTAAGTTGTGGTGATATTCTTCTAGTGGTGTCATGTGAACGTCGACTACATGATACTTCACCATTTATGGGCCTAGGGGAATGCATTGTGTATTTGGATACTAATCGTGGGGTTGCCGGAGTGTCAGAAACCTGAACCCCCATTAGGAAACATTTGCACAAGGAAGTGTAGGATCTCAGAGTTTAAGGCTGTGGTTAGGTTTTTATCTTAATCACTTTCTTGTATTTGTAGATGATTGTAAGGGGTTTAATCACAAGTATGTATTAATCCAAGTAAGGTCGGTACATTAGCACAGGTTCACATACACAACACTTATCAAACCAAAGAAAAATTAATCAACTATATGAAACGAAAGCACTTGACAGTATTCCCATGTTTCCTCGAGAACGTTTGGTCCTTATAAGTATTACAACCGGCTTGTCCTTTTCTAAGAAAGGATTGGGCCACCTGCTGCAATTATTTTCTATCTTTATTTACTTGCACTTTATTTCTTTGCTTTATCAAAACCCCCTAAAAATCTGTTTGCTAAGTATTTACAGAGACTTCCCGCTCCAAACCACTAGTCAACACCTTCTGCTCCTCGTTGGGATCGACACTCCTATTTATCGAAAGTACTATGATACACCCCTATACTTGTGGGTCATCAATACTATTTTCTGGCGCCGTTGCCGGGGAGTGAAGTGCTATTAAAGAGTGGAACTGGTGAAGGAAACTTATACTGTGAGTATTGCTTTTTTATTTCTGTTTGCTACTTTGTTTCCAATATGGATAACCCACTTGGTTTCCTATTTGGGAAATCTACTACCACTTCTAGGGTAGTAGATGAACCACCACTTGTTGAGATAGATCCTTTTAAGATACCTACAAGAATTGTTGATCGTGTTATGGATAATTATTATTTTGGGGATGGAACTGTCCATCCCGGTGATCACTTGCTTTTTATCCATGAATTATGTGGCTTGTTTAAGTGTGCAGGTATCACAATGGAATAAGTTAAGAAGAAGTTACTCTCTATATCGTTGAAAGGAAGAGTTGAAGAATGGTATAAGCTGCTGAAGAATGGGCAATCTATGGAATGGGAGGAAATAGTACCTCTCTTTTATTCTAAATTCTATCCTCCCAATGAGATTCATAAGGATAGGAATCAAATATATAACTTTTGGCGTCGTGATGGAGAGAGTACAGCCCAAGCTTGGGGGAGATTGAAGTTACTAATGCTTAAATGTCCTATTCATGAACTCCCTAATAATATTATTATCAATAACTTTTATGCAAAACTTTCTCTTCATGATAAAGATTTATTAGATGCTTCTTGTTGTGGATCATTCACACGTATGAAGGAAGAAGCTAAATGGGATCTTCTAGACTGTCTTCAAGAGAATACTAAAGCATGGGAAAATGACAAAGGAAGAAAGTCAGGTATAAATTATTATTATGAATGCATTAAATCTTTTATGGGAACTGATGACTTTCATGATATTAGTACTGAGTATGGTCTTGATTCTTAAAGTATTGCCAATTGTTTTAAGGCCTTTTCCTCTTATAAAGAAATTCCTAAATATAAGTGGGACAAGTACCATGAACCTTATAAAGATATTGTTAATCATGTTCCTGTTAGAAACACTGAAGTTTGTACTGTTAATCCTATTTTGCCTGAACCTTATATTGAGAAAGTCCCTTTCCCTGCTAAGGTGAAGGAACATTCTATTATAGATAATGTGGTTAGAAAAAGTGCAAAGAAATATGTTGAACATGATAAACAAATAAACACTAAACCTATAGTAGCACATGGGGAAAGACCTTGTCACTAAAAATGTAGAAGATGGGCACATTATCTTTTGTGAAGATGCTTCTAATATTGCCTCTCATCCTAGTAAAGCTAGGAAAGCTAGTGTCCATGTGCTTTCTGTTAGAATTGTTGATCATTGCTATTATCGTTTATGTGATATTGGTGCAAGTTCTAGTGTTATTTCTTATGAGCTTTACAGGGAAATTATGTATGAAATTGGTCCTTGTGAACTTGAGGACATTGATGTGGTTATTCACCTTGCTAATAAGGAAACCATTTGCCCTATTGGTATTGTAAGAGATGTGGAAGTCCTTTGTGGTCATATTAAATATCCTGCTGATTTTCTAGTGCTTGGTTTAGCTGCTAGTAAAACTTGTCCTATCATTATTGGTAGACCTTTCTTGAACACTTGTGGAGATATTATAGATTGTAAGAAGGAGAAAATATGAACTAAATTTGATGGAGAATCTTATGAGTTTAACTTTTCCAAATTTTCTAAAGCTCCTTATGAAAATAATTTGCCTAATGAGGATTTTAGAGTTGAATAACTTGCTTCTATTATCCAGTTTATGACCTTAGACCTCTTTTTGATGATTCTAAGTATGCTCATTCTGATGATAAAGTTGTTTCTTGTGACAGTTATATAGTCAACTTTATTCAAAGTGCTACTGGAAGTTATTATGAGAGAGGGAAACATGGTTTTATGCATCTCAATAATATTAAGTTTCCCCGCTTTATGTTGAAAGCTTTGAAGTTGCACTTGTTTTGTCTTCCTATGCTAGTAGCCTTTTATTTCAATAATCTGTTTTATCAAGAAACTCCCTTGCATAGGAAGTGGGTTATACTCAAATGTGTTGGATATTTTCTTCTTGGTGTTCTCTTTTATTTCAAATCCATATTTCCAATGTGAGCATCTTTGAAATTATAATGCCCATCTTAATGGCTATATAAAGAGCTTTTGGGAGACAACCCATTTTAGTTTGCTTTGGGTCTTTGTTTATTTGAGTCTTGGAAGTTATTAACTCTGTAATAACCGATCCTTATCCTTTTTGTTTGGGTTTTGTGTCAAGATCAACCTCTTTTGAAAAGTAGGTGCGTTGTGAAAAGTTGCTGTCCTGGGACAGATTTTTGTGCCGCATTGTAAAAATTTGTGAAAGATCTCAGTACTTGGGATGGAGTTGTAATTTTCTGTGCTTGTGCCCCAAGTTGTTATCCAACTTTCGTTAGTTTTGCAGTTTTTGATTTGAGCAACAGAAGATTTTCGAAAAAAATCAATCTTTACCTGCTGGTCTGTTTTGACAAATTTCTGCCATCATTTGCATCTTAAATCGATTTCCTTCTAGATTCTTTTTGGGCTTTTGAGAGGAGTTGCTATAGGAGATTTTGTTTTGATGGATTTTAGTTGAAATTTGAACCCAAAGGTTCTTTGTTTTTGCATACACTAATGTTGCTAATAAAGATTGTGTGAGGCTTTGTATGAAAGGAACTTTCAAGTGTTGGAGAGAAGGAATCTGTAGAGTCCGTTCTCGAATAGGTAAAAGTGATGAAACAGAAGGTTCGCGAAAAACTTTTATTTTTATATTTTTGTAGTGTTTATTCCATATGGAAGGTAATAAGTCGAAACATGCGAGGAAATGGAGCCCGGGTCAGCCACACCTCCCAGTGGCGCGGGTCCTGCCTGGCCGCGCCACCAGGGGGTGTGATCACCCCGGAGTCCGCGTCCATCCCTTTTTTGCACAGTACCTTCCTTATGTCATAAAACTTCATAATATATAACCCCCGGATCCCCCGAGGTTCGTATATCGTGTTCTCGTTGTGTTTTCGTTTCGATCTGTTTCTATTAGGAAAAGATTCGCAAGTTTAGAGGCACAATGGTCTCCGCCAACGACAAGGGTAAGAAGACCGTGGAAGAAGAAAGGACACAACTAGGCGCAAAGACATGGATTGGAGCGTCGAGGAGGAAGTAAAGAACATGTTAGCAGGCATGAAGGGACAAACTCCCACATGATCAAGGGCAAGGAAACCTACTTTTGTAGGGGCCATTAACACTGGACATGCTTTTTCTCATAATATGCAGGGGATTATGACCTCTGTTCCAGACTTCAGTTCCTGCCCTGAGGCAGTGGAAGCCCTGCGAACCACTGATGAGTTTTGTGATAAGTACCATGCTCTAAGGAGGAAGGTGTATATGCTTCAAGAGGAGAATAAAAGGCTTCGTAACATGTTGGAGGGCTTCCTCACCCTGAACAAGGGAACACCACCACCACCAAAGGAGAAATTCGTCATCAGTTTTTGGCATCCCCTTGGTTTGTTCCAAGCTTGGGGTAGTGCCGCGTTATCACATCATTATATATCATCTTTTTACCTTTTTAGTAGATTCATATCTTGAATAGAGAAGTTATCATATAGGATGGTGTAAGAGTCCCAACCTTTAATAAGGTAGAGATCCCTGTGTTTACAATGCTAGTCCCTGGATCAATAGCTAGCATCCACAATTAACATGTAATATCAAGAAACAAAGGTCATAATACAACTTTATAACCAGGAATAAAATAATTCATTACATCTTACATAGCTCATTTGTATATCTCATTACAATGCAGTAGAAATAACTATAGCATGGAGTCCTTCATCTTCAAAATGCCACAGGCAATCATGTTGGTTGTATACTTGTAATCCTAATCAACATACTTCACTAACATCAAACAAACCTGCAACTTAATAAGTTATAGCCACAAGGGTCAATACATTTGAATTGTATTGGCAAGTGATACTATGGTAGTATAGTGGAGTCTATCATCTATATGCATTTGGCTAAGTGGAGCTTAGGCTTGCTTTTCTCAAAATAGATTTCCCTTATCTTTTGAAAACACTAAGTTTTTGTATGTCAACATCACCCAAGGCATCTCCCAATAGAAATTGGTGATCCTTTAACCCTTGTCAACCACAAGTTTTTAACTTAGAAGTTTGGATGAGGAGATTCTTGATAGCTTCCATGTCTTGATGCTCAAATTGTCCTTTGCCAGGGACATGTCTAAGTACTTAGATTTTACACTCTGCAGAGGTGGTGCAATTTCGCCACAAGACTTGATTTCACCAAGACAAGATATTTCAGAAGCCTTCCCTTAGACCAGAATGGACGTGTTCCAACCTATGATACCCTACCACCAACTATCCATTTGGATAAGTTATTGCAACCTATATGATCCAGGCAGAGCCCATAATGCCAAGTGGCTGCACTTGAAGCTTCTCAACATTTGACATCTCAAATCTCTTTGTTCCTGGGTGGCCATCCACAAGTGAGATACACAAGGTAAACCATAGAAATGGGCCTTGTGTAACCACTCAACACAAAACATTCCTTCCATTCCACCCAGGTGATTCATTCACTTAGTTGTTTTATTAAACAAAACACAAGTCCTTGACTTAGAAATATTCCATAGTATGAATATATTCCACCCTTGTTTTCTACTAGCTAAGATAAGCATGATAGTAGTAGGAATCTTAACTTAGGAAATTTCTACTAAGGTTTCATCTACTAGCATTTCCCATGGCATAGTTTATACTTAGCAAAAATTCCATGCAAGTCCTACTTAGAAATATCACTAATGCATAGTGAAAATAATGGGACAAAGTATGAAGCATCACTTGCCTTTTTGGTAGAGAATTATAAGTTCACTCCTTGATCTATAAACCATTTTTATTTGGATAAGTGGTTTCTAATATGTTATAAACATTTTGAAACACTTATTTGTCATTTATAAAGGTGGCAAAACCATTTGCAAAAGATTTTATCTATAAACCATTTTTACATTAAATCCATATTTTATGTTGTTGAAAATGCCTTTAGCAAAGTAATAATCTTTATAGGGTTCACCAAATATATTTTTAATTCTAAAACTTAGTGTTTGGGGTCAGAGATTTTAATCCAAAACATTTCCCAAAGATTTTTCTCCAAAAGCATTTTTAACATAAAAACATTATTTTTACTTGACTAGAAATGTTCTAATTCAAGGATTCATTACTTAACTTCTCAAAATACCATTTTAAATCCATAAGTTGGTTTCTATGGTCAGTAGGTTCAAAACAATCCATTTGCCAAAGATTTTATAACAAAAATAATTTTAGAATGAATTTTATATTCAAATTATGCCTACACAAGTTTCTGCAAAAACAACCAATTTAACAGAAGCACTTTACTAAACAAAGTGCTTGGTTGGAAAGTACTTGTCTTGCTGATTCCATTGATATAAAATTTGCAAAATTTGGACGTGTAGATTTAAAGTTATGAATTTTACAAAATCAACATCTAGTAGAACCTTTTCTGTTTTTAAAACAAAACTCAAGCCACGTGGAAGGTTCTGATTGGCTGGTACCGGTTCGTGCGGATCGTGCAGTGTGGAGCGTTAGATATAACTGAAAACGTGCGGCACAGATCAAAAGATACCTCTTCATTTAAGTTCTATTGTATCCACTGGATCACCATCCTACGGTTCACAGCACACCAGCCACTAACTGGCGGCGTTGGTGACGAACGCACGGCGGCGGCGCTCTGTCAGCGGCGTTTCGGTGCAACTAGGAAGTAAGGGAGAAAGGGAAGGGGCTCACTAAGTTCGCCGTGGAGTGGGGATGCTCGGGGTGGTCATAGGAGAGCAGGGGGCGCACGAAGTTGTCGTTAATTTCTCTCCGGAGTTCGAGACGGTGTCGGGTGCTCTCTGTCATCGTCGAAGGCGAGGATACAGTTCACGCCACAACAAATAGACGATGATGTTAGGTTCGCGCGAGAAAGGCGAGTACGAGGGTATTGACCAGAAGGGATGGGGTGGTCTGGAGTTACCAGGGGTGTCGCCGGAGTGGAAGCAGACGGCGGAGCTCTCGGTCTTGGTCGTTGCCGAGCCTAAGGAACACACATGGGCAAGTGGAGAGTACTGGGAGGTGTGCAGGAGTCTGGGGAACATGCTCGTGTGGTCGAGGGGGCGAGGGGAGGGGCGGCTTGGCCGGAACTGAAGAGAATGCTCGCCGGAGCAGTGGACGTTTCCGAGCATAATCTGAGCAGCCTGGTGGCAGTTGTGTGCGGATGAATGGGGGGAAATGGAGAGGGAAGAGGGGAGATTAGTAGGGCGTGTTTACTGGGCGGATTAACTGCGGCATTGACACGAATTTAACTCGCGAATCAATTGGCAGAAACGGGAGAGAGAGGAAGAACAAGTCGCGCGCGGGGTTGAAGACGCTGACGGGGCAGGTGGGGTCTAGCGGCAGTGAGAGAGAGAGAGGGGTGAGGTGGGGTTCATCTGTCGGTGTCTGAGGGGGTGAAACTGCAGGTGCGAATCGTTTTTCTCGTGGGAGAGAGAGGTGGGCTGGACTGGGCTAGTGGGCTGGGTTAACTGGGCTGGCTTCTATTCCCTTTTTTTGATCTATTTGTCTTTTCTTTTTCCTGATTTCTTTTTTCTGTTTTGATTTTGATTAAATGATTTCGAACTTAGTTTGAATTCAATCCTTTTCCAAAAGTTCAGTATATTATCATACTATTTAAACATGTATTTTAAATACTTATTTTAGGAATAGTTATTTTATTTTACTTATGTTTTATTCCTTATTAAAATAAGCTTATGCATTTATTCAAATAAGATTGAATATATTTTCAAGCCTTTATTTAAATTCCAATTCTTTCACAAAACCCTTTTCAGTAGGTTTATTTATTTAATAGGGTGTCAAATAATTTACTTTGAATTATTTGGAATATTTGTATTATGATGTATTAATCATTTAAATTGGATATTTGTTTTTATTCCAACAAAATCAATTATAGCTTTAATTCCATAAATTTTATTTAGGTGATTTCCTTGATTCCATTTAAGTTAATTAAATGACTTTTAATCCACTTGGCTAAATTCCAAATACTATTTTCCCATGATTTAATTAATCATTCTTATTTGGGAATTGTCTTAATCCAATGGAATAGAATTTGGTTAAGGCCATATTATTTTATTTCAATATTATTTATTCTATCATTTCATTTGAACTTGGATTATGTTTATTCCATTTGCTTATGGTCTTGGCCAAGTTTTAATTTGGCCTTTAAATACTCCTCATTTCATATTTCTATCTTTATCTTATAAAATCCATATCTTTTTATTTATAGATCCAAACTTGGTGATTCCAATTTGTAAAATCTTATTTGATATTTATTTATCCTTTTAAATATCTTTACGAGTAATTGCTCACCATTTGGTATGAATTTCTAGATAGGTGCTTTATTAGCTTTGGAAATTCAATTCCCTTATCTTATTAAATTCTTAAGATTTTTTCTATGGCTCCAAATTAAGTGAAACCAATTCATATGGTTTTATAATATTTCTATTTTTCATCCTTGATCATTTATAAATGTTTGTTGAAATTTTTTATATAGATCAAATCCATGGTCTTATAGATATCTTTGGGAATGATTTTCTCCCATTAGGGTTTTAGGGTTTTGGTTTATTTTCCAAGTGTTTAAATTTCCAGATGCATTTATGAAGAATGCATTCCTCTTGATTTGAATTTAGTTGTATTCAAACATTACTCAATTTTGTTCAAGATGGGATTTTAAGTTTCCATTTAGAAACAAAAAGTTTCTTTTCACCCTAAATTTCAACAATTATTTATTTTGTTTATTTATTTTTCACATTACAAAATTTGGAAAATTTTGGGATGTGACAGGCTCCCACCCTTAAAAGAAATCTCGTCCCGAGATTTGGGAAAGATAGGGGTTACAAGTTGACTCAAAGCAACTAGGGTACTACCACCCTTAAAAATTTCTAACTAGATTACATCTTGGTTTACTTGGGATCTTGATGTATCTTATCTGGGCACTTGTTTGCATAATGGCCTAGCTCTTTGCATTTGAAACACATCACTTGGCTGATATTTTTCTTTTCCTTTGGTGTCATTGCCTCTTGTTTGTTTCCTTGGTTCTTCTTCTTTTATGGGCATTCATTGGCATAGTGTCCCATATCTTTGCAAGTGTAACATTGCTCTTGGGAATTATCCTTCTTACTAGGGTTGGGGCATTTATTCTTCTTCTTGGGTCTCTCCAAAGCTGGGAGTTCTTCTAGTTCATGCTCTTCATATTTCACCACAAAGTTGGGAAATCTTTCTCTCTTCTTGGGGCAGTTACTAGAGATATGACCTTCTTCACAAGAGTAGCAAAACTTTGTGGTCACTTTGGATTTGGCCTTATGATGCATGGTTTTGACTTTTCCCTCATCCTTCTTGGTAGAAGTTGTTCCTTCATGAGGGTTTACAAACTGTTGATGCACTCCACCTTGTTTCCTTTGTTGAACTATGGAATAGATAGGGCATTGGACAGGGACATGATTATTTCCTTCACATAGTAAACAAGTAGCTTGAGATGTGGGGAATTGATTAGTTGGATGTTTCTCTTCACAATTGGGGCATTGATCTTCATGCTCTTTGGAAGTGTGATCCTTGTCTCCACAAACATTGCAAGCTTGAGTTCCTTCTAGAATATCATCCTTGACATCCTTATTGTCACAAACTCTTTGGAAAGGGTTGTCTCCCATGTTGATCATTTGACTTGTCATCCTATGCAACAATTGGGTTTGGGTTTCCAAAAACCTTTGCATGGTTGGGTCTAAATCATTGTTGTTGGCCCAAAATTGAGTTGTCACTTGGTTCAACTGGTTTTGGGTTACTATGAGTTCTCTCATGTGCATCTCTTGGTTGTTGTTGTCACCATTCTTGATGTT
This sequence comes from Avena sativa, assembly GCA_916181665.1. Lineage (NCBI taxonomy): Eukaryota > Viridiplantae > Streptophyta > Magnoliopsida > Poales > Poaceae > Avena > Avena sativa. The sequence continues at coordinate 454,949,947 of OV702294.1, forward strand.
GGAGTTTCTTGGAGTTGTCATCTGTTTGGGTTGGATTGGGATTAGAATGGGTAAAAGATTTCTAAGGAATTAGTTCTAACCACACACATCACAATTGACACAAGCAATGTGCAATAAATCACAAACAAACATTCCACTCAAACAACAAGTTTCAAGCACATTTTTAGGCAATAAAATATTTTTGCTACAACACATAAGTTGGTGGATTTGATTTAAACTAAATATGGTGGTCCAATTATATGGTTCACTTAAGATCATTCCATCCTTCTTTTTTGTTTCTTCATGAACAAGATCTTTGTATCCTTGGAGGATTCCTTGCATCTTGGTCACAAAACTTCAAAGGTGATGATGGTTCCTTCTAAGTTGTATTTCCTTATCCTTCAATTCTTGAGTAACATTTCTTGTCTCACTTGTAGTCCTTAGTGATATCCAAGTTGAAGTCCTTGTTGAGAATAAGGTTGAAATCACTTGAGTTGGTGAAGTCATTTGCTCATGTTGAAGTCTTTGCTCATGGTGGAGGCTTTATCCATCAAGTTGAAATAGAAGAGATGTAGAGTTAAAACCAAAAATGTTGAGGAAAGAGTTTACAAGATTGTTTGTAAATAAGTTTTGAACAAATACAACTCCTATTTTCTAAGGGGTTTGTCCAATCCTAGAGTTACAATCCTACAGGCAACATAGTGCTCTGATACCATCTGTAAGAGTCCCAACCTTTAATAAGGTAGAGATCCATGTGTTTACAATGCTAGTACCTGGATCAATAGCTAGCATCCACAGTTAAGATGTAATATCAAGAAACAAAGGTCATAATACAACTTTATAACCAGGAATAAAATAATTCATTACATCTTACATAGCTCATTTGGCTATCTCATTACAATGCAGCAGAAATAACTATAGCATGGAGTCCTTCATCTTCAAAATGCCACAGGAAATCATGTTGGTTGTAGACTTGTAATCCTAATCAACATACTTTACTAACATCAAACAAACCTGCAACATAATAAGTTACAGCCACAAGGGTTAATACATTTGAATTGTATTGTCAAGTGATACTATGGTAGTATAGTGGAGTCTATCATATATATGCATTTGGCTAAGTGGAGCTTAGGCTTGCTTTGCTCAAAATAGATTTTCCTTATCTTTTGAAAACACTAAGTTTTTGTTTGTCAACATCACCCAAGGCATCTCCCAATAGAAATTGGTGATCCTTTAACCCTTGTTCAACCACAAGTTTTTAACTTAGAAGTTGGGATGAGGAGATTCTTGATAGCTTCCATGTCTTGATGCTCAAATTGTCCTTTACCAGGGACATGGCAAAGTACTTAGATTTTACACTCTGCAGAGGTGGTGCACTTTCCCCACAAGACTTGGTTTCACCAAGACAGGATATTTTAGAAGCCTTCCCTTAGACCAGAATGGACGCGTTCCAACTTACCATCCCCTACCACCAACTGTCCATTTGGCTAAGTTATTGCAACCTATATGATCCAGGCAGAGCCCATAATGCCAAGTGGCTGCACTTGAAGCTTCTCAACATTTGACATCTCAAATCTCTTTGTTCCTGGGTGGCCATCCACAAGTGAGATACACAAGGTAAACCATAGAAATAGGCCTAGTGTAACCACTCAACACAAACCATTCCTTCCATTCCACCCAGGTGATTCATTCACTTAGTTGTTTTATTAAACAAAACACAAGTCCTTGACCTAGAAATATTCCTTAGTATGAATATATTCCACCCTTGTTTTCTACTAGATAAGCTAAGCATGATAGTAGTAGGAATATTAACTTAGGAAATTTCTACTAAGGTTTCATCTACTAGGATTTCCCATGGCATAGTTTATACTTAGCAAAAATTCCATGCAAGTCCTACTTAGAAATATCACTAATACATAGTGAAAATAATGGGACAAAGTATGAAGCATCACTTTCCTTTTTGGTAGAGAATTATAAGTTCACTCCTTGATATTGCAATATTCACACTCTTCAAATTCCACTACAATTCAACCAAGCAAGCAATATTCAATCTACCATTCAAGCAAACATCACATAAAATAATAAAAACAAAGTAATGCATGCAAGCATGAAAAAGATTGTTTTATTTGGAAAAGTCTAATATGTTATAAACATTTTGAAACACTTATTTGTCATTTATAAAGGTGGCAAAACCATTTGCAAAAGATTTTATCTATAAACCATTTTTACATTAAATCCATATTTTATTTTGTTGAAAATGCCTTTAGCAAAGAAATAATCTTTATAGGGTTCACAAAATATATTTTTAATTCTAAAAGTGTTTGGGTTAAGAGAGTTTAATCCAAAACATTTCCCAAAGATTTTTCTCCAAAAGCATTTTTTAACATAAAAACATTATTTTTACTTGACTAGAAATGTTCTAATTCAAGGATTCATTCCTTAACTTCTCAAAATACCATTTTAAATCCATAAGTTGGTTTCTATGGTCAGTAGGTTCAAAACAATCCATTTGCCAAAGATTTTATCACAAAAATAATTTTAGAATGAATTTTATATTCAAATTATGCCTACACAAGTTTCTGCAAAAACAACCAATTGAACAGAAGCAATTTACTAAACAAAGTGCTTGGTTGGAAAGTACTCGTCTTTCGGATTCCATTTATATAAAATTTGCAAAATTTGGACGTGTAGATTTAAAGTTATATATTTTACAAAATCAACATCTAATAGAACCTTTTCTGTTTTTAAAACAAAACTCAAGCCACGTGGAAGGTTCTGATTGGCTGGTACCGGTTCATGCGGATTGTGCAGTCTGGAGCGTTAGATCTAACTGAAAACGTGCGGCACAGATCAAAAGATACCTCTTCGTTTAAGTTCTATCATATCCACTAGCTTACCATCCTACGGTTCACAGCACACCAGCCACTAACTGGCAGCGCTGGTGACGAACGCGCGGTGGCGGCTCTCTGTCAGCGGCGTTCCGGTGCAACCAGGAAGCAAGGGAGAAAGGGAAGGGGCTCACCAAGTTCGCCGTGGCGTGGGGATGCTCAGGGTGGTCGTAGGAGAGCAGGGGGCGCACGAAGTTGTCGTCAATTTCTCGCCGGAGTTCGAGACAGTGTCGGGTGCTCTCTGTCGTCGTCGAAGGCGAGGATATAGTTCACGCCACAACAAACATACGATGCTGTTAGGTTCGCGCGAGAAAGGCGAGTACGAGGGTATTGACCAGAGGGGATGGGGTGGTCTGGAGATACCAGGGGGTGTCGCTGGAGTAGAAGCAGACGACGGCGCTCTCGGTCTTGGTCGTTGCCGAGCCTAGGGAACACGCGCGGGAAAGTGGGGAGTATTTGGAGGTGCGCAGGAGTCTGGGGAACGTGCTCATGTGGTCGAGGGGGCGAGGGGAGGGGTGTCTTGGCCGGAATTGAAGAGAATGCTCGCCGGAGCAGTGAACGTTCCCGAGCATAATCTGAGCGGCCTAGTGGCAGTTGTGTGCGGATGAATGGGGGAAATGGAGAGGGAAGAGGAGAGATTAGTAGGGCGTGTTTACTGGGAGGATTAACTGCGGCATTGACACGAATTTAACTCACGAATCAATCGGTAGAAACGGGAGAGAGAGGAAGAACAAGTCGCACGCGGGGTTGAAGACGCTGATGCGGCAGGTGGGGTCTGGCGGCAGTGAGAGAGAGAGAGGGGTGAGGTGGGGTCCATCTGTCGGCGTCTGAGGGGGTGAATTTGCGGGTGCGAATCGTTTTTCTCGTGGGAGAGAGAGGTGGGCTGGACTAGGCTAGTGGGCTGGGTTAGCTGGGCTGGCTTCTATTCCCTTTTTTTGATCTGTTTCTTTTTTCTTTTTCCTGATTTCTTTTTTCTATTTTGATTTTGATTAAATGATTTTGAACTTAGTTTGAATTCAATCCTTTTCCAAAAGTTCAGTATATTACCATACTGTTTAAACATGTATTTTAAATACTTATTTTAGGAATAGTTATTTTATTTTACTTATGTTTTATTCCTTATTAAAATAAGCATATGCATTTATTCAAATAAGATTGAATATATTTTCAAGCCTTTATTTAAATTCCAATTATTTCACAAAACCCTTTTCAGTAGGTTTATTTATTTAATAGGGTGTCAAATAATTTACTTTGAATTATTTGGAATATTTTTATTATGATTTATTAATCATTTAAATTGGGTATTTGTTTTTATTCCAATGAAATCAATTATAGCTTTAATTCCATAACTTTTATTTAGGTGATTTCCTTGATTCCATTTAAGTTAATTAAATTACTTTTAATCAACTTGGGTAAATTACAAATACTATTTTCCCATGATTTAATTAATCATTCTTATTTGGGAATTGTCTTAATCCAATGGAATAGAATTTGGTTAAGGCCATATTATTTTATTTCAATATTATTTATTCTATCATTTCATTTGAACTTGGATTATGTTTATTCCATTTGCTTATGGTCTTGGCCAAGTTTTAATTTGGCCTTTAAATACTCCTCATTTCATATTTCTATCGTTATCTTATAAAATCCATATCTTTTTATTTATAGATCCAAACTTGGTGATTCCAATTTGTAAAATCTTATTTGATATTTATTTATCCTTTTAAATATCTTTAGGATTAATTGCTCACCATTTGGTATGGATTTCTAGATAGGTGCTTTATTAGCTTTGGAAATTCAATTCCCTTATCTTATTAAATTCTTAAGATTTTGTCTATGGCTCCAAATTAAGTGAAACCAATTCATATGGTTTTATAATATTTCTATTTGTCATTCTTGATCATTTATAAAAGTTTGTTGAAATTTTTTATATAGATCAAATCCATGGTCTTGGAGATATCTTTGGGAATGATTTTCTCCCATTAGGGTTTTAGGGTTTTGGTTTATTTTCCAAGTGTTTAAATTTCCAGATGCATTTATGAAGAATGCATTCCTCTTGATTTGAATTTAGTTGTATTCAAACATTACTCAAGTTTGTTTAAGATGGAATTTTAAGTTTCCATTTAGAAACAAAAAGTTTCTTTTGACCCTAAATTTCAACAATTATTTATTTTGTTTATTTATTTTTCACATTACAAAATTTGGAAAATTTTGGGATGTGACAAATGGTTTGCATTGTAGAAGTATCTCTCCTTTAGTTGGTTATTTATGTATCCCTTGGTGTGACCGCCTTTATGGAATATTAATGAGAAGTTTCATCTTTTACTTTTTGCACTTCTTATTTTAGTTTGCAATCTCTATTATATGATTGATCTTGTTGATTAGTATTGGTATCACTTTGGGACCATCAAGTAAATATAAATTGGTTTTGGCAAACCGAGATCTAGTCAGTAGCAACATTTTTTGAGATCTGAAAGGAAAAGAGAAAAGCACTTACAGGTATTTTATATTATTTTCTTTCTTTCTTGATTGGCTCATAAGCTTAGTATTCTTTATTTAAGATCTTTTGTGTTTTCAAGGAAGATTGCATGTTTGACTTTATCACTTGTATGTTTGCTTGTTTCCTTCAACTCTTTTGCTTGCTACCCAACCTTGCTAGCCAAAAACCTGTACTGAGAGGGAATACTTCTCGTGCATCCAATCCTTTAAACTTAAACCTATGCCATTTGTGTCCACCATACCTACCTATTAGCATTATTGCTGTTCCAAGTAAATTCTCAAGCTTCATCTATCTTTCAAATTAAAAATTCTTTTGTTATGTGAAAACTAGTTAGTAAAGCTCTCACGAACTTGATGGCACACCTTAATTTCCTTCCTTTAATAAACTTGAACCATTGTGTCATTTATGTTGTATATGCTTTCACCTATAAGTTGGGAATTAGCAGAATCGTGCTGTCACGGGGAACGCTTTCAACACCTGTAAATATCTACCCGGTTGATATCATGCTCTTTTGTTTATGGATGTCGTCGGTGTGAAATAAAAGGGGATCTTGTAATTCCATGGAGTTATGTATGTGTTAGAGAAACGCCTGGGCCACTAGCCTAATGCCTAATCATGGTGGAACCTTGCAGCATAATCATAGTGAGCAATCTATGAAGCATCCTCAATAAAAACCTATGCAAATAGCAAATAAAAGATCGTTGAGATGCTCACTATCTGTTTGCCTTGTCATTTTGATATGGGATAGCTCCTGTATCATGGGGCAAGGGGTACCCCGTTGGCGGTTCTCTATGATACACATGTACTTACTATGACAAGAACTTATCGGTAACTAAAGTTGAGTAGCATGAGGAGCGGCCACTGATGGGGATGTGCCTACCGGGGTATACCTAGCAGGACGTTTCCAACTGGCCCAGGAACTGGCGAGTGGGCCTGCAAGACGGCGACTGGATCAAGGCCCGGTGTGGATCCGAGCGATTGGAAGCTGACAGCCCAGGTGAGTAGATAGGCCCGGTCGGATTAGGTTGAACAAGTACCGAAGCTTTAACTGATTCGGTTGAGATATGTAAACCCTAGGGGAGGTGAGTCTATATAAACCTCCCTACAGGGCGTGTAGAGATACGTTCCATCATACACCCAAGCGACTCGCCGCCTAGCCGCCGAGCTCGCCCGTTGTACCACCTTCATAATAAAATCTAGCAGGAGTAGGTCTTTACCCTCCGGGGGGACGAACCTGGGTAAAACCTTTTGTCTCTGCCCTCATCTCGCACCGCAGATGGCTGGCCGCCCTTGCCCCTCGTTCTACTACTCGCTGCCGATTGCAGCATCTGCCGTGACCATTCCCACGACAGTGGCGCCCACCGTGGGGCCTGGCTGGTCTGGCCGGTGTTCTGCGGCGAGATCCAATCTGCCCATCAACGAGACGGTCGCCACCGGCCGCATGATAGCGATCGGCGAGATGCTCCAAATCTTGTCGAGCAGCTACGTCCCGGCGGCGCGACCCGTCACGCACAGTGTGATCCTGCCGGTCGGCACGATCAGCCTCTTCGTCGGCCTCACCGACATCATCGTCTCGGAGGACTCGGCTCGCATCCGCGAGTCGCCGCCACGCGATCGGCTCTCCGAGAGCCAGATCCGCACGATCCATTGCCTCGCCTCCGAGTACAACTCGGCCCACAGTGACGTGGACGAAAGCTCAGCGGCCGCAGAAGACGCGGCCCTCAATGACGGCGCCGACTCGGCGACCCCGGCGTCATTCGCCGGATCCATCACCGCGGGTTCACCCGCGGGCTCCATCACCCAGGTCTCCAACGTAGGAGACTTCGAGGATCCCTCCATCCTTGGGATCTTCGACTTCGACTCCGGGTCGGAAAATTCCGCCGACCTCCGCGACGGGACCGGTCGCCACACCGCGACCTACATGGCGACCGGCACCGATCCGCCGGAGGATCCCTTCTCCACCCCGATCCCTCCTAACGCCACGACAACGGAGGTCGAGGAACTCCGCCTGAAGCTGGCGGAGGCAGTGCGCAAGGAGCAAGCCGAGCGCGAAAAAATTCGCCTCGAGCAGGTGACGGCGCAAGAGCTATCGCGCTACCACCAGCAGCGAATCAGGTCGCGCCTAAACCCCACCGTCCAGGGGCGTGCCCTCTTCGACGACAAAAACGACCCGGCCTGCGTGGCCGAGCGCGCGATCTACGAGAACGCGCCACCAGGAGGAAGCGCCCGGCCCCCGCCAGGGTCGACGACGATGGGCGCCCCACCTCCACCCAACCGCACACCCCCTAGGGATCAGCCGCGGATAGTAGTCTCCTCACGGGAGCGGGACACGAACAGCCTCCCACTATTCTCCACCCCGATGGACAACCTCGTGGCGGGCCGAGCAGCAGCCGACAACATCACGGCCACCGGCGACGGCGCCCTACAGATCCAGTACATCAGGGCCCTGCTCGCAAAGGCCGTCGAGCAGAAAAATGCATGCGCCGACTCGCAGGGTCGAGTGTACTCGCGTTCTTCGGGAAGCAGAGCAGCCTCGAGCGGCCGCCCAATGGCGGCAAACACCCTCAACTGCCCGTCAGCAGAGCCACTGCAGCTCCAACACCGACCCACGAACGCGGCACTCTCCACCAATGACCCCAGGCCAGCGACTAACTTCGTCGCCGCCAACGGTCAACCCATCGACGCCCGCACCCACATCATCAACAACCAAAGCTGGCGCGCATGCTAGCCCGACGACCTGCGACACACCCTAACCAATCGCCGCGACGGCGAGCCAATGGGGTCGCTAAGTCTACTCGGCCGCAAGTGCTTCAGACCGATGATCCGAGGCGAGAAGTACCCGCCGAACTTCAAGGCGCCAAAGGAGATAGAAAAGTACGATCCCTCATACGACCCCGCCGTCTGGCTCGATACATACCTCATGGCGATGGGGATCGCAGGCCACACCGACCTGCTAGCCGCCCGTTACCTCCCCCTGACGATGAGGGGACGTGCAGGCAGTGGATCAACACCCTCCCCCAGGATAGTATCGACTCCTGGGAGGAGATGCGCGACGCCTTCGTCAGGCACTTCGAGTGATCCTACACCCGTGCCACCACCATCGAGGACCTGGAGCGATGCGTCCAGGGACCCCGCGAGTCGACCCGCAACTGGGTCCAGCGGTGGCAAGAACTCTGGTACAACGCGGTCGGCATCCACCCGGACACCGCGATCCATTGCTTCAAGACCTCATGCCGCTACGAGCCTTTGGTCGCCAAGCTCAAGCGACATTCTCGCACACTCGACAACATACCGGACCTCCTCGAGATCGCCAAACGGTACGCGGAGGAAGATCCAAACCAGGAGACTGACGACGAGTCGGGAGGTCAACGCCGCACGAGCGGCAACGACAGCGGACGACGGTCCGACCTACGCTACAGCAACACTCGCCTCACCGGCAAGCGCCGCAGTGACGGGCGAGTCGACTTCGTCGCCAACACCGGGAACGCACAACGCAAGCCCAAAAGCTTCTGCCGCGACGAAGGACAACGCCGCGATGGCGGCAACTACAAGGCCAAGCCAAGGTTTGACCCTGCGGCCCTCCTTAACCAACCTTGTGCGTTTCATAGCAGGGAAGGCAAACCCGCAACGCACATGACCGCCGACTGCCACACCCTCAGGGAGATTGAGAAGGCACGGCGAGCAAGGGAGGACCCCGACAACAACCCGCCAAACGGCGGAAAGTTCGGCAACGTGGCCGGCTCGCTCCATACCTTCACAGGCTTCAACACGAAGCGCGAGAAGAAGGTCATCACCCGCTCCGTCGCCGTCAAAGCGGTGGCCTAGGTGGACGTTCCCCAGTTCCTTAACTGGTCGGAGCAGCCCATTACCTGGAGCCGCTAGGACCACTCGTCGCGCATCGAGTACCCAGGCCGAGTCGCCCTGGTGGTCAAGCCAAAGGTGGGCGACTACTGGCTCCCCAAGACGTTGATGGACGGCGGCAGCTCCATCAACATTCTGTACCTGGACACCTTCAGGCTGCTGCGGCTCCCGCAGTCGATGATCGAGACAACCCACACCACGTTCCACGACATCGTCCCCGGTCGGAAGGCATACCCGATCGGCAAGGTCACGCTACCAGTCACCTTCGGCACACCAGCAAACTTCCGCACCGAGCGGATCGTCTTCGAACTGGTGCCCTTCGACAGCCCCTACCACTACGTCCTGGGGCGCCAGGCGTTCGCCAAGTTCATGGCAGCGCCACACTACGTGTACAACGCGATGAAGCTCCCCGGGCCATGCGGCGTCATCACCATAAACGGCGACCCCGACATGGCCGCCGAGTGCGAGGCCAAAGGAGCCGAACTCGCTGATGCTGTCATCACGGCAGAGGCCAACCACGCTGACGAGCTTGCCAAGTACGCGAGCGGGGTGAACAATGATGACCCCACCATACTCAAGAAGCCCAATTCGGAGGCAACAACGCATACTCGCACCGTCAAGCTGGTCCCAGGCGACTCCAGCCAGACGGTGACGATCGGAACAGGGATGAGCCCAGCCTAGGAAGGCACGCTCATCGAGTTCCTCCGTGAGAACAGGGATATCTTTGCATGGAAGCCCTCTGACATGCCTGGTGTCCCTAGGGAGCTCGCTGAGCACAAACTAAACGCCGACCCCAAAGTACGACCCGTCAAGCAGTCCCTGCGGCCCTTCAATGAAGAGCGCCGCCGAGCTATCGCCGAGGAAGTGCAGCGTCTACTCGCTGCAGGCTTCATCCGGCCAATCAAATACTCCAAGTGGCTGGCAAACCCAGTCCTGGTCGAGAAGAAGAACGGGACCTGGAGAATGTGTATCGACTACACAAACTTGAACAGCGCCTGCCCAAAGGAGCAGTTCGTCCTCCCGCGGATCGACCAAATAATTGATTCCACCGCGGGCTCGGAGTCGCTGTGTTTCCTCGACGCCTACTCCGGTTACAACCAGATCAAAATGGCTGTTGAGGACGAGGAGAAGACGGCGTTCATCACGCCATTCGGAGCCTTCTGCTACACCGCCATGACCTTCGGCCTCAAGAACCCGGGGCGACCTACCAGCGGTGCATGCAAGAGTGCCTCGCGAGCCAAATTGGCCGCAACATCCACGTCTATATCAATGACGTGGTCGTAAAGTCCGCTCGCCAGGGTGATCTACTCGCCGACATGGCGGAAACGTTCGCCAACTTGCGAAAATACAAGATAAAGCTTAACCCAGGCAAGTGCACCTTCGGTGTACCAGCAGGACAACTACTGGGGTACGTCGTCTCCAAGCGAGGGATCGAGGCAAATCCCACCAAGATCGACACGATCGCCCGACTCGGCAAACCCGAGTGCCTCCGCGACGTCCAGAAGCTGGCCGGGCGAGTAGCGGCTCTCAGTCGCTTCATCCCCCGCCTGGGCGAAAAGGCAATGCCCCTATACCGTCTGATGCGCAAGAACGCCACCTTCCAGTGGGATAAGGAGGTGGACGACGCACTCCGCGACCTCAAGAAGGTGCTGCTCGCCGCACCGCTACTCGCCGCCCCCGCCGACAAAGAACCCATGCTGGTCTATGTCGCGGCTTCCAAGCGCGTCGTCAGCGCCGTCATGGTCGTCGAGCGGCCGGAGGAAGGAAAGGAGCGCCCAGTACATCGATAGGTGTACTACATCAGCGAGGTCCTCACCGAGTCGCGCCAGTGATACCCGCAGTACCAGAAACTGGTATACGCGGTCTTCAGAGCACAGCGGCGCCTGCGGCACTACTTCCAGGAGCACCCGATCACGGTCGTCTCCTCAACACCGTTGCAGGACATCATCCGCAACCGTGAAGCGACGGGGCGAGTCGCTAAGTGGGCCGTCGAAATCGGCGTCCACAATATCAAGTACGAGCCACGAAAAGCGATCAAGTCGCAGGCTCTAGCAGACTTCATCGCCGACTGGGAAGAGGCCCAGCAGCCAGAAAAGCTGCCATACCTCCATTACTGGAGCCTGCACTTCGACGGCTCCAAGAACGCGGACGACGCAGGAGCAGGGATCGTGCTGACTTCACCAAAGGGCGAAAAGCTCCGCTACGTCCTCTGCCTCGACTTCACCCCCTGCACCAACAACTTGGCCGAGTACGAGGCACTACTCCACGACATGCGAGCTGCCAAGGAGATGAACGTCAACCGCCTACGCTGCTACGGAGATTTCAACCTCATCGCCGGGCAAGTCGCTGGCACCTGCGACGCCGTCTCCCCCACCATGGCGGCATACTGCCAAGCAGTGGACAAGCTAGGCGGACACTTCGCAGGCTACTCCGTCGAGTGGATTGACAGGCGGAAGAACAAGGAGGCCGACGCACTCTCTCGCATTGGGTCGGCTTGACTCGCACCACCCGCCGGCGTCTTCCTCGACACGATCGCCAAGCCATCAGTCTCTCCCCCAAGGGAGATCGACATCGGAGTCCCGCTGCAGCCAGAGGCAGCCCTGGTCGCACTCGTCACCGAGCCAGACGACTGGACCAAGCCCTACATCGCCTACCTGGAAGCCGGCACCTTGCCGGCAGACGAGACGGACCCCCGGATGATCGCACGCCGATGCAAATCCTTCACCATCATCGACGGCGAGCTCCACAAGCGCAGCGTCACCGGCGTGTTCCAGCGCTGTGTCCAACCGGCCGAAGGACGCAAGATCCTCCACGACATCCACTCCGGCGACTGTGGCCACCACGCCGGCGCCCGCTCTCTAGTCGCCAAGGCTATGCGGCATGGATTTTACTGGCCCACCGCACACGCCGATGCCATCGACATTGTCCAGCGGTGCGCCGGTTGCAGAAGTACGCCACCCAGACGCACATGCCAAGCTCGGCGCTGAAGACAATCCCCATCACCTGGCCATTCGCCGTGTGGGGTATGGATATGGTAGGCCCCTTCAAAAAGGCCCCCTCCGGATACACCCACCTCCTGGTCGCGGTCGACAAATTCACAAAGTGGGCGGAGGCCAAGCCAGTCCGGAAATGCGACGGGAAGATCGCCACCAAGTTCTTACGCGAGCTCATATATCGCTACGGGTTCCCAAATAGCATCATCACAGACAACGGCACCAACTTCGCCAAAGGAGCCATGGCCGAGTTTTGCGAGGAACACCACATCCGGCTCGACCTGGCGTCAGTCGCCCACCCGGAGTCCAACGGCCAAGTCGAACGGGCCAACCAGAGCATCCTCCACGGCCTAAAGCCGCGGCTCCAGGTACCACTCGAGCGCACCGCCGGGTGCTGGGTCAAGGAGCTACCATCCGTTATCTGGGGCATCCGCACCTCAGTCAACAGGTCGACAGGGTTCACCCCCTTCTTCATGGTGTACGGTGCCGAGGAAGTCATGCCCACCGACCTTGAGCACGACTCGCCGAGGGTCGTCCACTACACGGAGGCTGCGAACGAACTCGCACGACAGGATGGAGTCGATCAACTCAACGAGGCACGCGACCTAGCTCGCTCGCGCACCGCCATCTACCAACAAGGACTCCGCCGCTACAACAGCCGGCGGGTGAAAACCCGCACCTTACAAGAAGGCGACCTGGTGTTGCGCCTCATCCAGGACAAGAAGAGCATGCACAAGCTTTCTCCTCCGTGGGAGGGACCATTCGCCATCGGGCGAGTACTCGGCAACGACGCCTACTACCTCATCAACGTCCGCGGGGACGGCAAGCTCGACGTCAAGCGACCATGGAATGTAAACCTCCTACGGAAGTTCTACTCCTAGAACCCCACACATGTACCCTCTAGTCGCCATGAAATAAAAAGAACTGGTTACCGCAAATTGCGCATACTCTCCGTGTCTTGTGCCACTCGCACTCGTAATAACAGCGTCAAGATAACCGCAGAAGTCAACCTCTGGTACAGCGATCGGCGCGGCTAAGTAGTGCGGTGCAAGAAGCACTGGGTTACCTCAGGTCTTGCATCGTCCACGAAAAACGCCTACCCGGAGCCCCATTGGAGTCGCCCAGCTCGACTGGTTCTACGAGCCAAGACAACTGCCTTCGCTTCTTACAGCGATCGTGATACTCCGCATCCTCGACATAGCGACTCGAACGGCCAAGTACCACGCTCGGGGACTGACGACCAGTTCAGCGCGAGCGGCTCGGGAAAACGCCAAGTATGAGAGCATGCCCAGGACTCGCCACGCGACTGACCCAACAGGCCAGGCATGAGTGATGCGCTCGAACTAACGCGCCAAGTCCTCACCCACCCTCGAGTTGCGCCTAGAACAACCAAGTACCACGCTCGGGGACTCGGCCACCCGACCTCGTTCACGCAAGGGAAAACGGTGAAGTACAGAGCGCTCAACGGAGTCGCCTCGCGACTAGCTCTCCGAGTCCGGGCGAGTTGACCGCAATAACAAAATATCCAAAAAACCGCAAACACATTACAAACGAGGTCAACCCCATAAAAAGGATGGACGCGCCCGGGGACTCGTTCAACCCTCAATCAAAAAACACATGACAAATCTCAAACAAACACGATATCTCATTAAATAGCATGTTGCATTGTCTCAAAATACATAGTATGCCAAATGGCAGAACTGCTACTAACGCCCCAGGGCAACCTAGTTTACTCCGCAGGCTTCGACGACGACTCGCCAGCACCCTTGCGATTGCGGATGAAGGGAGTATACGGGTTCGACGGATACGTCGTCAGCTCACCCGCCATCGCCGCACGAAAGGGCTGCTCGACCTTGAAGTCCCGGTGCTGCGGCTCGGGGTCGCTGGGCGCGACGACCGTCTCCTGGTAAGGAAGGAGGTCGCCCATCGCCCAGACACGCTCGGAGTACATCGCGGCGCGGTCCGTCAACTTGAGCACCTCGGAGATCTCAACCGCGCCAGTCGACGACGGGTATCCACTCGTCACGTCGTCGAGGTCGAAGTCCTCCGGGAAGTGAGCAAGCCCAAGGCTAAGCGCCGTCGCCGCTCCGCGCCGGAACGCCGATCACGTCATGAACTCAACGACCGAGGGCGCCTTCTCCAAGTACTTCCACACCTCGACAAGGTTGCTAGGAATTACTTTCGTGGGCGATATCTCCTGGAGGTAGGCTCGGATGCATGTTGCCGACAACGTCGCCGAGTCGACGAGCGTGGCCACACATTGTCACGCGTCGAACGAGCTCGCCTCTTTCGTGCTATCAAGGATGCGACCTGCGAATAGAAGATAACAGTGAGTACGTCGGATATCACACAAAGGCATATGCAATAGGCAGGGGCATACACACTCACCAATCAAGGGGCGGGAGAGATCCGTGATGAAGATCTGAAGAGAAGTATAATCATCCTGAAGCCCAGCAACAAGGGCGTCAGAAACCTTACGTTCTTCCGTGGCGGCCGTAACGGCGGCCTTGGCTCGACCATCCGCCGAGCTCGCTTCTTCTCTCGCCTCCCTCAGCTCGCGCTCGAGGTCGGCGATCCGCTTCTCAGCCGAGCTCAATGCCGATTGGGCCACTGCCAGCTCACCCGCTGGGACAAGTCCCTGGCGAGCCTCCTCCGCCTTCACGGCAATTGCCTGAAGCCCCTTATTCGCCTCTTGGACGGTGGCTAGTTCCTTCTCCGCGCGGTGTTTCGCTGCCAATCGATCAGCTGACTCACGTTGCAGACCTTGCACACAATTCAAACAGTTAACCAAAGCGAAATACTAAGTGCCCACCCGCTGAAATTCAGCGAGTGCGCACTCGGGGACTGGCAATCAAAAAAAAAACCTTAAGTGCCCACCCGCTGAAATTCAGCGAGTGCGCACTCGGGGACTGGATGCGGAAAATAAAAACAAGCCACTAAAAGAATCAGACCGCTGCTGCACACCGGCCTGATCCTCGGGAACTGGACATACCTGGATGGCTGCGCCAAGCATGCCATGAAGTTGTATCGCATCCACGGACGCGAGGAGAGCTGGCGTGTGCCCGCGATGCTGCTCGACCTCCGCGTCGGCGACCCCAGGTGCACGGCTCGAGGGCGAGGTCTCACTCGCTGTAGCCGCTCTGGCCACAAAGCGTGGGAACGTTGCGATAGAGGCACCGGCACCAAAGGAGGCCAGCTCGGCCGCCCCAGGCGAGGGAGCACCCTCCTTCGTGGGTACGGCCGGCTCTGTTGTGGGTTCATTCGGCGCAACCGCCGTGTCGTCGGAGATCGTGACGACATCGTCTCCCTTGGCCTTCTTGGCGCCATCTGCAGGGACGACAACTTCGTCCGCCTTCCTCTTACGGGAAAGATCTTCCTCGCTGACGACGGGTGGCACCTTAGCCACGGTCGGGTGGCCTATCTTCTTCGCTCCGGTCCCGTGAATCGATCGTGTGAGCAAGATAATGCAAGTTGTTATGAAAGACAAAAGTAGGTGAGCGAACTCACTTGGCGACTGGAATGAAGCGTAGCCCCGTGCGGATGCCGGCCGGCTTCTCCAGTTCGGGGCCCAGTCGGCGACTGAGCCCCTTTCCAGGACGTCGCGTGCCCAAGACACGGACGGCTTCTTCGTCGTCGAGGCTACAACAGGAGCCTCTGAGACATCTTCAGCGGGAGCTTCCCTGCGAGGTGAAGCCGCCACGACCGGAGCGGCCCCTAGCCCAGAGACTAGGGCGAATGGCGGAGGCATCGAGGCCAGTGGCACCTCGCTCAGGACTGTGGTCGTGTCCAGCGCGGCTGCCATCGGCGGCGCCTCGTCCTTGGCCGGGCTGGGGGCGTCGGAGCTTCTCGCCGAGTGCGGTGGCGAGGCCGGCCTCACGGGCTTCGTCTTCTTCTTCGGAGGGGCCTTCGCCTCCTTCTCCTTCTCCTTCTTCTTCTTCGACGGAGTAGCCTGGCGGCGCGAGGTGGTCTCCGGAAGTTTGTCGTCATCATCATGACGCTCGAGGCTTTTACTCGCCTCAAGCTCACGCTGACGCTGCCCGCGGGGCGGCCTCCTCCTCGGATTCGTCGTCGCCGTTGCTCACGTCGCTCTCGGTGGCGCCCTTGGCGGGAGGCGACTCGCCCAAGTCCTGGATGGACGAGCTCGAGTTCTCGTCATCTGAAGGCGGGAGCCATCCTTCCACCACTTGGAATAGCTGCAATGAACACAAGATGAGATTAGAATGACCACGACTGCACAAATTGCGACCGTGAATGATGCAAAGAGACTTACCGGGGGGGCTGGATGCTTCGCGGTGTAGGGGGCGACTCCGGCCTTTGCGTCCAGGTACACCGCCTGGCTAATCTTCTTCAGCGCCGAGGTGTAGTCCTCAAGCTTCCACTCGGCGGGGCAGGACTTTGTCGAGTCCTCCCGACCCGTATATTGGTACATATAGTGGTCTCACTGCGCCAGAGGGACGAGCCGCCGCCCGAGCCAGCAGTTGTATAAGTTGATCGTCTGGAGGCCCTTCTTCTTCAGACCGCGGATGGTCTGAAGCATTTCGTCCACGACCATCCGCTGGTCGGTGGGAAGCTTGCCGACTTGGAGTCGGCGCGGTTCGGGTCGGTCGGCGGAGTATCGTGGGATCGCCACCTCGCCCTCCGGAGTTGCCTATGTAACGTAGAACCAAGAATTCTTCCATTGGCTCGCCGCCTTGGCGGGTAGCATCAGATCGAAGAAGGAGGCCTTCGATTTAAGCTGGAACGTCAGGCCGCCCGCGACAAGTATTGGGCCGCCCGCTTCCTCGCGACTGATCCGTCCGTGGAACAGGTCTTGCCACAGAGGGAAGTAGGGCCGGCAGCCCAGGTAGCACTCACAGAACGCCACAAAGATGGCGAGCTTCTTGATGCTGTGCGGACCCAGGTCCGACGGTTGGATCCCGTAGTAGGCACAGAAGTGCCGGAAGAACATGAACGTGGGGAATCCCAGCCCCCGTTCCAGGTGGCTGGTGAAGCAGATGAATTCTCCCTCGCGCGGGTTCGGGGTCACCTCTCCGGCCGCAGGGATGCGCCACCTGCCGGCGCGCAGGATCCCGGCCTCCTCGAAGGATGCCAGCTATGCTCTCGTACACTTAGATCTGCCCCAAGGCTCGGTGGAGGGGGCCATTGGCGGAAGGGTTCGTGGAGGTCGGAATATTTCGGGTCGGCTGGATCGCGATTGCCTGCCATTCCACTTATATAGCGGTTGTTACCCGCCAAATCAGGGAGCCGTTACTATGCGGTGATTACGCCAAAAGTTACCGTTGGATTACCCCAATGGCTAGTTTGACCACGGTTAACGGTCCACCTTCAGCCACTCGGCTCGCCGACCCGATCACTACGACAGTGACTGAGTATTTTGCCGACTCGACTCGCCAAGAGCCGCGATCAGAATGACTAGTTTTCTCCTTTATACAGGAGCCCGCCGATGATTCGACTGGATGTCTGCTCTGAAGCCGTATACTCCGACTGCCAGCAGCCACCTACGCCCAATCGACGACGGCCTCGGGGACTACTGATGGGGATGTGCCTACCGGGGTATACCCAGCAGGACGTTTCCGACTGGCCCAGGAACTGGCGAGTGGGCCTGCAAGACGGCGACTAGATCAAGGCCCGGTGTGGATCCGAGCGATTGGAAGCTGACGGCCCAGGCGAGTAGATAGGCCCGGTCGGATTAGGTTGAACAAGTACCGAAGCTTTAACTGATTCGGTTGAGATATGTAAACCCTAGGGGAGGTGAGTCTATATTAACCTCCCTACAGGGCGTGAAGAGATACGTTCCATCATACACCCAAGCGACTCGCCGCCTAGCCGCCGAGCTCGCCCATTTTACCACCTTCATAATACAATCTAGAAGGAGTAGGTCTTTACCCTCCGGGGGGCCGAACCTGGGTAAATCTTGTGTCTCTGCCCTCATCTCGCACCGCAGATGGCTGGCCGCCCTTGCCCCTCGTGTTTATCCGGGTTGGCCACTTATTTTTCCATGTCGCATGCATAGAATACCTCGTGTGCTTACGTGCTTCGGGCCCATATGGCTTTGGCGAGTAATACACACATGGTCTAAACTTTTTGAATCCTGATCATTCCCCCCTACGCAAAGAGGTATCAGTTGATCAGAGTCGTCGATCTAATATGTGTCCTCCTTTTCGTTCCTTTGGGGGTCTATTGAATCAGAAGTCATCATACTTTTTCAAGCAAAGCTTTTGTAAAGAATTTTATAACAGGAGTATTTTTGCTCAAACATAAAAGGCTTTTGACAATGATGGATTTCAAAGTAATACTCATTCAGATAAGAACCATGTCAAAAACAAGGAAGATAAGACACATGAATGAATAAATCATCATATGAACGATTGAAACACAATAACTCAAATGCTTGCTGGAGATAGAAAGGAATAGGTTTACTAACTCAACTAAGAGGCAAAAGAAAGGCCCTTCATAGAGGGAAGCAGGGATTTCAAGTTTCATAAATATCTTTCAAAAGATTATGGTACTTACTAGCTTTGAGCTCTCATTGCCCCTATCATAAGCATCTTGAGGTGATTAAGGTTAAATTTAACAAAGATGGAGTATATGCTTGACAAAATAAAGTATGATTTGTCAACTGTTCTCTGACCAAGAACAAAGTTTGCCATTACCAATTATGATTTATATTTATGCATCTTTATTGTGATTCCCATACTTGTTGCAAGTTAAGTTATATAATAGTGAGTTGCTTTCTACTATGAGTTATGTATTGGTAAGTGTGATGCTTCTTGTCCGTATTCTTTTTATCGACACTTCACTCCATAAAACTTTGTGCATGTTTACTGAGCTCAGTTTTCGCTTGGGGACAAGCGAGGTCTAAGCTTGGGAGAGTTGATACGTCCATTTTGCATCACTATTCTATATCATAATTTCCTGTTATTCATTGATATATTTCATATTAAGAGCTGATACTTATGTTATTTCATCTATTTTTGCATGTTGGATGATTCTTGGAGGATGAACTGCCAGAGTCCGGATTCTGATGGAAAAAGCGGTGTTTGGATGAAATTTTCGCGAAGTTTAGAAAATACCAGAAAATACATGGAAAATCCTACTTTTCCAGAAGATGAAGGAAGCTAGAAGGGGAGGCTGAGATGGGCCACAGGGGGCCCACACCCCCATGCACGGGCCACCCTGGGCCGCGCCACCAGGGGGTGTGGCCACCCTGGCCCACCTCCCACTCTGCCCTTTCGCCTATACCTTCTCCTCGAAACCCTAATACACAGGGAGAAACCACTGAAAGATTCTGCCGCCTCTACGGGGAGGAAACTACAGTGATAGAAAGAGCTCTCTGGCAGACAGATTTATGCCGGTTAAATTCCTTCCCGGAGAGGGCAGATCATCGCCATCAACACCGTGATGACCCACAAGTATAGGGGATCGCAACAGTCTTCGCGGGTAGTATTACCCAATTTATTAATTCAACACAAGGGGAGCCAACGAATACTTGCAAGCCTTAACAACTGAGTTGTCAGTTCAGCTGCACCTAGAAATTGTTCTTGCTCACAGAAGTTTATCAGTAGTAACAGTTTGGTAGTAGCAACAACAGCAGCAACAGTAACAGTGAAACAGTAGCAATAGTAACAGTAACGGTAACAGTAGGATTCGAGTGCGGTAGGCATAGGGATGGATGGACGGGCATTGCATGGACGAGTCTAAACATGTAACTTCAAGATCTAGGGCATTGTAGATAAATAATAAGAAGCATCCAAGTACTAAACAATCCTAGGCATGTGCTCCAAATATAGTCATACGTGCTTGCAATGAGAACTTACACAACATCTTCTGTCCAGCCAGCCCATGGCAGCGGGGCCTCTAGGGAACTACTGGAAATTAAGATGCTCCTTTTAATAGAGCACCGAAGCAAAGCATTAACACTCCATGAACACATGTGATCCTCACACCACATCCATCCCCTCCGGTTGTCCCAATTATTGTCACTTTGGGGCCTTTGGATCCGGACAATGATATGTGTACACAACTTGCAGATAAGATCACAAACAATACTATCATAATGATTCAATAATAAGTTCAAATCTGAGATCATGGCACTCGGGCCCTAGTGACAAGCATTAAGCACAACAAGTTGCAACAAAGTCAAATAGCACTAATAGAGATACTAGGCACTATGCCCTAATAGATCTTATGCGATTACATGATAGAACACATCCAATCCCTACCATCCCCAAGCCTACAGCGGGTGATTACTCACTCATGGATGAGGGAAACATCGGTGGTTGATGGAGATGCGTTGGTGATGACGATGGCGATGATCCTCTCCAAATTCCATGTCACGGCAGGGTGCTAGAACAGAGTTGCTGGATCCGAATCTTGGTTTCTGGTGGCGGCAACAGAGCGGAACTCTTTCTGGAAAACTATCGACACCCCCCTGAGTTTTTAGGTCAGAAGGAAACTTATAGGCGCGGAGGGAGGCCGAGGAGCTGCCTGGGGTGGCCAAACCCCCTCTAGGTGCGGGGTCAGGTGGGCCCGCGCCTAGGGTGGGTCTGCCCCCCTAGGCCTCCCCTTTGTCTCCCCTTCTGGCTCCGTGGATCTTCTGGTGAAAACTAGTTTTGGCATATTTTCCGGGATTTTTCCTGATAGTTGATTTTTTGCACAAAAACAAGACACCAAGGTAATTCTGCTAAAAACTGCGTCAGTCCGTGTTAGTTATATCCAAATCACACAAGTTTAGAGAAGAAACAATAGCAAAGTGTTCGAGAAAGTAGATACGTTTTGGACGTATCACACCGTCATCAAGCTAGACTTCATCGGGATCATCATCATCATCCACACCACCATATCCACTAGCACCATCATCACCACTCCATCCCGCTGTAACAATTGTGTTGAATCTTGCATAGTTCTTACGGGAAACTTTCCCGGTGTTAATTTCTTTTGTAGTTGATGCTTGTGAGTGGAACCATTGAATTATTGTTTATGTTCAGATTGTTATTCATCATCATATCATCTCTAATCTTGATCCATATGATGTCTCGTGAGTATTTCGTTTAATTCTTGAGGACATGGGGAATTCATGTTGTTAGTAGTGGAATTGTGTTGAGGTATTATTCAATGGTTAATATTTAAGTTATGGTGCTATTATTCTAGTGGTGTGATGTGAACATCGACTACATGATACTTCACCATTTATGGGCCTAGGGGAATGCATTGTGTATTTGGCTACTAATCGTGGGGTTGCCGGAGTGACAGAAACCCGAACCCCCGTTAGGAAACCTTTGCACAAGGGAGTGTAGGATCTCAGAGTTTAAGGCTGTGGTTAGGTTTTTATCTTAATTACTTTCTTGTAGTTGTAGATTCTTGCAAGGGGTTTAATCACAAGTATGTATTAGTCCAAGTAACGTCGGTTCATTAGCACAGGTTCACCCACACAACACTTATCAAACCAAAGAAGATTAATCATCTATATGAAACGAAAGCACTTGACAGTATTCCCATGTTTCCTCGTGAATGTTTGGTCCTTATAAGTATTACAACCGGCTTGTCCTTTGCTAAGAAAGGATTGGGACACTTGTTGCAATTATTTGTTGTCTTTATTTACTTGTACTTCATTTATTTGCTTTATCCAAAAACCCTAAAAATCCGTTTGCTAAGTATTTATAAAGACTTCCTGCTCCAAACCACTAGTCAACACCGTATGCTCCTTGTTGGGATCGACACTCCTATTTATCGGAAGTACTACGATACCCCCTATACTTGTGGGTCATCAGGTGGTTGCAGAATCTCTATCCGCTCCACTGTCCATTTCTTCTGTTCCCCCTTTGCGAGTCCGTCCAGTACTGGCGCAGGAAGTGGTTCTACATCCACGACATTAAGATGGACGGTCAGCATTATGGGCTTGCTCCCTTCGACTCCAACCAAATGATCATTTGAAAGAGGTCGTGGGGGAAGGACATCTTGAAGGATGAATCCGAAGAGGTGGATAAGATATACAAGCGGGTGTAGGCTCTCTGGCCGGTGGCCGGCAAAGAGGTCAATAGTGTCGACATCATCCACACCTTCCTCAAGCGTCGGGTGCAACCGCTCCAAGCGAGGGTGCACCCGATGTTTCTGTATGCTGGCCCCAATGACCTGACAAGGGTGTTACCTAAGGAGATGTCTTCAGGTGACCTTGATAAGGCTCTTCGGCCTCTGCTGAAGTACAAAGCCGATGAGGATCTCCTGGGGAAGTCTTTGACTGCCCCCTTCAGCGCCAGGAAGGCCGTCCCCCGGGTGAATTGTGTAGTTGCGCGTAGCGCTTTTTCGAGTTTGTGCTATTTGCTACTGGTACTTATTATTGTGCATATCTTGTCTTCAATTTGCAGGACCTCAACGTAACGGGGATGATGCCCCCTCTACCTGAGAAGTACAGGGATGCGCTAGACCACGAAGGGGCGGAGTCCAAATCCGAGATTCCTCCAGCGCAGTCTCCTTCCGTGGAAGCCCCCGGGCCAAGCGAAGGGCAGACCCAAAAGCAGTCCCGGAGCGAAACCTCGTATGGGGCAATGCCACCAATGCCGAAGGGTCCGTCCTTCCTTGATCAGCATGGCGGGGATGAGGGTGCAACCTCTACACCCTTTCCTGCTGTGACTATTCGGGCAGTGGCCCTACAGCCGCCGACCAAGAAGAAGAAGAAGAAGTATAAGGAGGCTCCTGTCTTCAACTTGTCAGACATACCATCGTAAGTTTCTCTGGTCGAGTCGTGTTACTTTTATTCGTGTGCTAAGAATTAGCTTGTTGTTGATATATTTCTTTGTAAGTGCTAGTAGTCATCACTCCGAAGAGTCCCTTGAGGATGGGACCGAAGAGATGATTGGGGAATCAAATCCGACGTCTTCATTTCCCAAGATGGTGGCCAACTCCGCTGACGAGGATTCGAGCTCTGCGAAACAGGAGGCTCGCGCACTCATTACCGGAAAACAATAGCAAACCTTCATAGTCCTCGCCAGACCACGTAAGTGTTTCTCTTTCATTGTGTAGGGGGAGCCCCCGAGCCCTTTACTCATCAGGCTTGCTGGCTTCTTTGCAGCCTTTTGTCTGCACTGCCAACTTCCTTATCCAACAGCATCTGTCGCTGGAGGGTAAGCTCAAACAGCTTCGAGGTGTGTAGATGTATTTTGCTTTATTTAGAGTGTGACAAGTTTCCTCGTGTATTCACCATTTGTTGCCTCATGTTGTAGATGAGAACAATGATGCTCTTCGCAAACTGAACGCTCTCGAAAAGAGCCTCGGCAAAGCAGAGAAACAGGCGAAGGATGCTGCAGAAGCCCTCCAGCGCCAGCAGAAGGAGGCTGAAGACCGTGAGCAGCAACTCGCGACCATCGCAGCCACCCGAGAGAAGGCCATGGCTGAAAGGCTTATGGCTGCTGCAAGGCTATCTCTGGTATGTCACTTTGTAATTTTGAGTGTTTTGTTTTGTGTGTGAGATTTCTCTTTCCTCAGTCAAATGTTTTATTGCTTTTCTTGTCAGATGCCTCTGGCGTCGTGTTTGACGGCAGCATGCTGGAGCACGGGGTTTTCCTGGCAGATGTCGTTGCAGTGATCGAAGATCGTTGCACCATGTCCGTGGATGCGCTCGATAAAGCTAAGAAGGCACTCAATCTCTTCTACAAGGATATCAACCCCAAGGGAGTTGACCTTGAGGACGTCGATTCCCTTGCGGAGGCTTTGGCGGATGATGCTCCTGCCAAGTACAAGCGCGCACAGAAGGTGGTCGGCGCTGCTATGGGGATGCCAATGGCGCTGGCGTCTTAAGCCTAGCTGGATCTGACGCAGGCCACGTCCAGGATGTCAACGGCGGCGGACGGCTCTGAGGTAGATTCTGCCACCTTTGCCTCCCGCTGCAAGCATTTCGTGCCTAAGCTCATTGATCTCCTGGCTGACTATGCGGTAGAACAACAGCGGGTGGCCAAGAGCAGGCATTCTAGATCCGAAGCTGCTCCGGGTGCTGGCGCTTAGGTCCTCCTTGATTTGTAGCTAGTCTAGCTCTCTTCCTTCGCTTCATCTTTAACGCCTTTTAGATGAACAAGCTTCACTTTGCCATGAGATGGATTTATTTATGTATATGTATGAATCCGTCTTTCAACTGTTGTCGAAATTTTTTGTGATGTTCATGTTTGCTTGTTTACCGTTAGGGTCCTTCGGGTGAGGCTCCAGTGAACATACCATCTCCTGCGCCTGGTTCTCGCTCGTTGCTGAGCGATTCATCGCAGTTGCCTTTCCTGCGTGATCGTGTCCGAAGTTTGGAGAAAGACATCTTCAGCATCCGTGGTCAAGCGGACGTGTGGAAATCCAAAGCCGAACGAGCCATTTCCAGGGAAGAGTTTCTACTGGAGGAATTGTGGCAAATGGGCGAGCAACTCCAATGTGAGTTACCCGTACTCGTTGTTTTCTGAGTGCACCAGTCATTTTTTGTGAGCTTATTCACTATTTTGTGTGCAGTTGTGAATCTTTTTCCGAAGGAAGAGAAGGAACGCGTAGCGATTCGAATGAATTGCTTGACGCAACAAGAGCTGGAGGCCGGTGGTTTCTTCTTGATGGACCATGATTGAGCGATCGTCCTTGCGACGGTGCAAGATCACGTTCACCAAGTTCTTCGGGTGCGGAAAAGAGCGAGGGCGTCACTCGCGGCGATTTGGGCCACCATGTTCCCTTTAGATTCTACACCTTCTAGCTTTCTAGGCTTGCTCGGGAAGTTTAGAGATGCAGGTCATGTGAGGGAGCTGATGCGCCATCAACTTGTGGCAGGCGTGAAGGCAGTGTTGTCACTTATTCGACTGCATCGCCATGACGTGGATCTTGCGGAGATAGCCGGTAGACCACCTCCACCTCTATATGGCATGTCATGGGATATGCGTCTGCATTATTCGGCAGTGGCGCAGTATGCCGAAGAAATTGTAGATGTGTTTGAGGAGCAGACAAACGTTCTGCTCCAGCGCAGTTAAGTCCTGTAAAATAAAAAGAGATAATGTAAAGTTTGTATTTATTCGAGTGGGATTGTAATTCCCTTTGTAAAGTTTGTATGTGTTGGCACATAGTGCGTTGTATGATTATATAATATGCATATCCTTTTCGTTAGCCTGACGTGGTCAGCTACTCAGGTTGTATGTGTTGTTGTCAATCGACGAAGTCGTAAGGTGAGGAACAGCCCCCGAGCGTGTATGGCGATAAATAATGTAAGGAGAAAAAGATTTTTGGGCCAAGGAACTTAGCTTTTATTCATTGTAACGAGGAGGTACATTGTTCAGCTAAGTAGCCTGGCTAAATAGCCTTATTGAAAGTAAAGGGTAACTAGGGGTAGAAGCATCGCAGTCATGTGACATTCCAGGGATTAGAGTATTCGACTCCTGATGTGACGTCTATGAGGTGGTAGGCGCCACCTGGGATGACTTTGGTGATGATGTAGGGTCCTTCCCAGGGTGACTTGAGGTTCTTGTGCCCTTCTTGCTTGAGTCGCAGGACGAGGTCTCCTTTGACGAAGGACCTTGGGCGCAGCCGACGGCTGTGGTAGTTTCGAAGGCTCTGTTGATAGACCGCTGAACGAGCCGCGGCGATGTCACGTGCCTCGTCGAGCATATCGACGGCGTCGTCAAGTGCAACCGATGATTCAGCCTCGCTGTAAGCAACGACCCGTGGGGCCTTGTAGCGTACCTCAGCAGGTAGCATGGCTTTGGCTCCGTGCACCATGAAGAAGGGCATATAGCCGGTTGAGCTGTTTGGCGTTGTGCGCAGGCTATTGAGAACTGAGGGTAGCTCGTCCGCCCATGCTCCCGCAAGCCTTTTGAGTGGGTGTAGCAGGCACTTCTTTATGCCGTTGATGATTACACCATTGGCCTTTTCGACCTGTCCGTTGGTCTATAGATGCGCTACTAAGGCATATGACAGGTTGATGCTGAGGTTCCCGCAGAAGTCTCAAAAATCCTTCGAGATGAAGTTCGAGCCATTGTCCGTTATGATCCTATGGGGTACTCCGAACCTGTAGACAATGGACTCAAAAAACTTGACGGCAATTTTGCCGCTTTGGTTGGTGACGGGCATGGCCTCAATCCACTTGGAGAATTTGTTTACTGCGACTAGGAGGAAGACGTGGCCTCCTGGCGAGGACTTTGGCAGTTTGCCAATCATGTCGAGGCCCCACTGGGCGAAGGGCCAGGCCACTAGGATAGGCCTTAGCTCCGATCCTGACGCGTGTGGTTTGTCCGCGTACCTCTGACAGGCGTTGCACCTTTGGACTTTCTCCTTGGTGTTGTTTATTGCGGTTGGTAAATAGAACCTAGCTCGTAGAGCTTTGGCGATCAGGGCGCGGCTGCTTGCATGATGGCCGCATATACCCTCATGGATGTCTAGGAGGATGCTTTTGTCGTTGCCGATGGTGACGTGTCATTGGAGCACACTCGAAATGTTGTGCTTGTACAACTCGCCATTGATGATAGTGAAGGCCTTTGACCGGTGAGATATGCGTAGGGCATCTGTCGGGTCCTCAGGCAGCTGATTGTTTATCAGGTAGCGAAGGTACGGTTGCGTCCATGTTTCCTCAACCACCATGACCTGCATAAGTCTTACCAACTTGACCTCCGTGTCGAGCTTTTCGGGTCCTTCTTGTCCTTCGAGTAGTGCAGCCCCCGGGTGCTCTGCTTCTTCGGCTGAGCCTTTTGGTAATTTCTT
Organism: Avena sativa; assembly: GCA_916181665.1. Lineage (NCBI taxonomy): Eukaryota > Viridiplantae > Streptophyta > Magnoliopsida > Poales > Poaceae > Avena > Avena sativa. The sequence continues at coordinate 454,976,871 of OV702294.1, forward strand.
CTTGATGGAGGGTACACAGATTTGTTCGAGGAACACTCCTGGTGGCACCCGAGCGTAGGTGGAGCCAATGTTGGCAAGCTTGTCGGCCTCCTCGTTGCTTTCCCTGCCGACGTGCCGAAGCTCGCAGCCGTCAAAGTCCCCTTCGATTTAATTGTAGAGCGCACGGTATGTGATCATGTTGGCGCTATGGGCGTCACACTCTTTCATCGTCTGCTGAACGACGAGGTTCGAATCATCATAGATGATAAGGGGTGTTGCGCCGCACACCTTAGCCATCCTCATGCCATGGATGAGGGCTTTGTTTCGTCCTTGTTGTTGGAGGCGCGGAATTTCATCCGAAGGACATACTTCAACTTGTCGCCTTGAGGGGACGTCAGTATGACACCAACCCCTGCTCCAGCCTCGCGCTTGGAGCCATCGAAGTGCATCGTCCAGGACTGCGACATGTCCGGAGTATCTGGCAGCTAGAGCTCCATCCAGTGTACGAGGAAGTCAGGGAAGACCTGGGATTTGATGGCGGTGCGTTGCTCGTAGATGATGTCCCGAGGAGACAACTCGATGCCCCACATGGCTATGCGCCCCATGGCTTCGGGGTTGTTCAGGATGTTTTACAGCAGGGTGTCATTGACGACCATGATCTGGTGCTCCTTGAAGTAGTGGCTCAGCCGGCGCGTCGTCATGAATATGCCGTAGGCGAGCTTCTGGTAATGAGGGTACCTCTGCTTTGTCGGGGTCAGTGATGTCTACGCACTTCTATTCTTGTAGACAGTTTTTGGGCCTCCAAGTGTAGAGGTTTGTAGAACAGCAGCAAGTTTCCCTTAAGTGGGTTACCCAAGGTTTATCAAACTCAGGGAGGAAGTGGTCAAAGCTATTCCTCTCAAGCAACCCTGCAATGAAGATACAAGAAGTCTCTTGTGTCCCCAACACACCCAATACACTTGTCAGGTGTATAGGTGCACTAGTTCGGCGAAGAGATAGTGAAATACAAGTGGTAACGGTGCCATAAAATAGCTTCTAACTTGTTGTTGACATGGGTAACGGTGCCAGAAAATAGCTGATGGCGTGGAGGAAAGGTAAAATCCCAAAACCTCCCCGGCAAATGGAACAAAGATGGAAGCAAGCAAACATGCAACAGATCTAGATGCAAACGGCGTTTCAATGTTTAGAAACAAGGCCTATGGATCATACTTTCACTAGTGAACACTCTCTCATATAAATATCCTCTCTTCATGATACTACTCTTAACTACTCTCCGGTTGGACACTGTAATCATCGGTAGGGCTATAACAGCACTCCTCAAAGTCCGCCTTCCCCAATCTAGATAACCCCACACTGTCACCTTGAGCGCTAGATGGTTCCAACAAACACCACCATTTCATAGAGACATCCAACTCCAAATATAACTCATAACAAATATTCAATCTAGCTAAAGTGCCACACACGGTAAGGGGAAAAGCATAGATCTATTAAAGCACAAAGAGTATTTATGTAGACTCAAACCTAAGTGCCACCATGGCGTGCATGCTGTCACTTTCACACACATGGGGAGAGCAGAGATCTATTAAAGCACTTGAGTAGCAAGGTAGATCTATTTGATTACAAATCTCGTGACCACAACAAGATCATGCATAGAGAGATAGATGAACACATAGCTACCGGAAGAGCCCTTAGCCTCGAGGAAGAACTACTCCCTCCTCATCATGGGAATCATCAACGGTGATGAAGATGGCGATGGAGATGGCTCCGGCGGCACTTCCCGTCCCGGCAGGGTGCTGGAACAGAAACTTTCTGTCCCTCAAATCTCCCCTTCGGTGGCGGCGGTGCAGCAGAGGTTTTCGTGGATTTCTTTTGGATGCCCTTGGGTTTTTGGGTCGGAGGCTTCTTATAGGCGCAGGAATCAAGGTCGGTGGGGGTCCAGGGGGCCCACACCCCCTACGGGCGCCTCCAGGGCTTGCCCGCTCCTAGGGGGTGCGGCCACCCTATGGCCCCCCTCCGGCTCTGCTTCGTGGTTCCGTGTTGCTCCAGGAAAAATAATGACTTTGGCTTTTGTCCCGTCCAATTCCGAGAATATTGATTTTCTGCCTTTCTGGAACCAGAAATAGAAGAAAACAGGCAACTGACACTATGGCAACATGTTAATAGGTTAGTTCCACAAAGTGTATAAAAATACCTCAAAATGTAGACAAAACATAATATAATTGATACAAAACAAGCATGGAGCATCAAAAATTATAGTTACGTGTAAGATCCCTCCTTTGTAAAGGAAAAGGATCCCTGTGATTGCAATGCTAGTCCTTGGATCATTGCTAGCATCCACAGTTTAAGATGAAGTACATAGATACAAAGGTCATTTATTACATCCATTCATGAGTTTAAACATAGTCCTTACAACTCAAGGCCACAGGCCTAATACAAGAGTTTGGAATAAGTAAATAAACATAAGTCTTCATCTTCATGTGCCACAGGCAAACATGTTGAGTGTAGACTCATGACACCTAATCATCATCGGAGTACCCTGCAACATCACAAGTTACAACTACAGTGGGTCAATACTTTGGAATAGTATTGGCAAGTGATACCTTAGTAAAATTTAAGTGGACTATATTACTATATGCAATTTGGCTAAGTGTAGCTTGGCTTGCTTTGCTCAAAATAGGTTTTTCCTATTATTTGAAAACACTAAGTTTTTCTTTGTCAAAACTTTTCCCCAAGAAAGCATCAATAGACATTGAGGTCCTTCACCCTTGTTCACCCACATGTTTTACTTAGAAGTTGGAGTGATGAGATTCTTGATAGCTTCCATGTCTTGATGCTCAAGTTGTCCATTGCCATGGACTTGGCTAAGTACTTAGATTTTTCCATCTGCAGAGGTTGTGCACTTTCCCCACCAGACTTGGTTTCCCAAGACAGGACCTTTCAGAAGCCTTTCCTTAGACCAAATGGACGCGCTCCAACCTATCATTCCCACTACCACCAACTGTCCAAATGGCTAAGTTCTAGCAACTTATGTGATCCAGGCAGAGCCCATATTGCCAAGTGGCTGCACTATAAGCTTCTCAACACTTGGCCTCTAAAATCCCTTTATTCCTGGGTGGCATACCACAAGTGAGATACACAAGGTAAACCATATCCATGGGCCTTGTGTAACCACTCAACCAAAAACCACCAATCAAGTCCCATTCCACCCAGGTGATTCATTGACTTAGTTGTTTTATTAAGAAAAACATAAGTCCAAAGACTTAGAAATATTTTCATCATAGCATGTATATACTTTACCAACCCTTGTTTGCTAATAGCTAGGCTAAGCATGGCATAGTAACTTAACTTAGGAATTTCCTAGCAATTCTACAACTACTTAGGATTTCCCAACATGGCATTTGGCAAAATTAGTAACACATGCAAGACTTAGCAAAAATATTTCTAATACTTGTATGAAATATAGGGATGGAAATATTCATGAAGTACCACTTTCCTTGGTAGTGGGGAGAGTAGCACTCTTCACAATCACAATCACTAGCACCAAAGTCTACACAAAGAATGGTAGCACAAAATTACACACAATTCATATACAACCAAACAAAAATACATATGCATGCATGCAAAAATGCCAAGTGATGATTTTTAAAACTCCACCAAGCAAGTGCATAGTACTGAAACATAACCAAGTTAAAAACTTGATAAATTAAGTTTATTTTATACTAAAACAATTTTCTAAACAATTTCTATACTCAAAATAGTCTTAAACAAGTTTCTGCAAATAAACTCATTTTAATAGAAACTAAACACTAAACACGTTGCATAAACAGAAAGGGCTTGTCTCCCTGATTCCAACGGTATAAAATTTGTCAAATTCTAACGTGTGGATCAAAAGTTATAGCTATTTCAAAATTGGATCTAAATCTGATTCAAATCTGTTTTTAAACTCAAACCCTAGCCACGCGTCGCGCTCTGATTCGTCAGTACCGCTTTGCGTGGATCGACCATCGCGGACCGTTAGATCTAACTTACGCGCACGGCTCAGATTGCCACTTACCCCTTCGATGCAGATCTAATCTAGAGCGCTGGATCTAGATCCTACGGCTGCTAATCAACTGACCACAACTGAGCGCCGCTAGCGGCGGCGACTGGCGGCGGCGCGTCTGTTAGAGGCGGCGCTGGCGTTCTAGGTCACGCGGGAGTGGGGGAAGAGGCTTACCAGGGTCGCAGGGAGCTGCTGATGCTCAAGGTGGCGATGGTTCGTCAAGGGGCGTGCGGACACGTTGAGGATTCCTCGTCGGAGTAGAGGACGTCGGGCAGGCCTTGGCGTCGACGGAGGCGAGGTTCTGGAGCGAGCTAAGACGAATCTACGGTGCCGTTAGATGTGCACAAACCTGGCGAACTCGTGAGTGTCAAAAAGGGGAGTAGGGGTGGTCGGAAACTACCAGGAGGGGTTGTCGGAGTTGCGCCGAGCCTCGGTTGCTTCCAGTGGTGGACGGTGATGGCGTCCTAGGGCGGTACAGAGGAAATGGAAGATATGAGAAGATGCGCAGAGGCATGTAGATCATACTCGCATGAAGCAGAGACCAAGGGGAGAACGATGCTCACCGGAATTGGTCGCCGGAGGTCGTTGGTGCTGCGGCGGCGTGGGCGCGATTACGGGCAGCCTGGTGGCGTACTGTCAGAGCAAAGTGAGGGGAAAAGAGCGGAGTGGGGAGAGGATCTTATAGCCGGAGCAGGGGCGGAGATTAGGCACGCATTCATCGCCTATTAAGAGGATTAAAATCGCGGCAGAGGCGGGGAAGAAACGGGCGGCGACATGTTCCTGCGCGGGATTTGGGGAAGACGATGGTGACGTGGACGGGGCCCGCTTGTCAGCGAAGTAAGAAGAGAGGGAGTAGGGTCCGAGCGTCAGTGACCGTGTGGGTGCGTCTGCGCGTGCGAGAGAGAGAGAGGTGGCCCGGGTGGGCTAGTTGGGCCGTGTCTGCTGCTGGGCTCAATTCCTGGCGCCGACCTTTTTCATTTCTTTATTCCTTTTCTTTTTCTGTTTTGATTTTCTGGATTGGTTTTCAAATGAATTCAAACTCTTTTTGAATTCAAATCTTTTTGAGATTTTTGCAGTGTGCAACATACTCAAATCTATGTATGAAACCATGTGGTTACTTTGAAAAGGCTTGGTCATTTTTGGAAAACAAAATAACAAGGACATTGCACTTGGTTTGCAAATGTTTGAAAATGGTTTTTGAAACCATTTCTATCTTGTAAAATTTTGTTCAAACTCTACACTCAAGCCAAACAATATAGAAGCAACCAAACTTGGTTTTTAAAACACTAAGCTCTCAAGTGAGAATGGGCATTTGATTTAAGTTTGCTCACATAAAATGATAGCACTATGTGCTTCTGTTTTCTTGAAATGAGTTTGAAATTGATCTCAATTCTATATGCATGCATGAATGATATGCAATCTTTGAAATCATGATTTTAGGGATGTTACAAATCTAACCCCCTTAAGGTGAATCTCGCCCTCGAGATTCGGATTGGCTAGCAAATAGGTGAGGGTGGTCTTTCCGAAGATCATCTTCTCTTTCCCATGTTGCTTCCTCTTCGGAATGATGATTCCACTGCACTTTGCAAAACTTGATAGTCTTAGTCCTTGTGACTCTTTCTGCAGTCTCAAGAATCTTGATGGGTTTCTCTTCATAAGTAAGATCACTTTCTAGTTGAACCTCCTCCAAAGGTATAGTATCCTTCAAAGAAGTTTCTTCCATTTCTGGGTGACATTTCTTAAGCTGACTCACATGAAACACATTATGGACAGCTGACAGAGGTTCTGGCAATTCAATTTCATAGGCAACTTCTCCTTTGCAACTCAAAATCTTGAATGGCCCCACATATCTTGGTGCCAATTTTCCTTTGACTACGAATCTTTTCACTCCACGAAGTGGTGATACTCTAAGATAGGCTCTATCACCAACTTCGTAGGTGACTTCTCTACGCTTAGGATCTGCGTAGCTTTTCTGTCGGGACTGTGCTATCTTCAATCTGTCCTTAACCAATTTGACCTTCTCTTCGGCTTCTTTTATAAAATCTGGCCCGAATAAACTTCTTTCTCCCACACCATTCCATAACAATGGGGTGGTACACTTTCTTCCGTAGAGAAACTCAAACGGTGCCATCTCAATGCTGGCTTGATAGCTGTTGTTATAAGAAAATTCTGCGTAAGGCAGAATTTCATCCCAACTGGCTCCATAGTCTAGGGCACATGCCCTCAACATGTCTTCTAGAATTTGATTAGTCCTTTCTGTTTGTCCATCAGTTTGAGGATGAAAAGCAGTACTGAATTCCAACCTCGTTCCCAATGACTCATGTAGCTGTCTCCAAAAATGGGAAGTGAATTAAGTTCCCCTATCAGACACAATACTCTTGGGCACTCCATGTAGACATACAATTCTACTCATGTAGATTTTGGCTAACTTAGCACTTGTATAGGTTGTCTTCACCGGTATAAAATGAGCCACTTTAGTTAGGCGATCCACTACTACCCATATGGAGTCATACCCTGACCTGGTCCTTGGTAATCCGGTAATGAAATTCATATCAATCTTGTCCCACTTCCAATCAGGAATAGGTAGTGGTTGAAGCAAACCTGCTGGTTTCTGATGCTCCACTTTCACTCTACTACACACATCACATAAGGCAATATGTTCGGCGATGTCCTTCTTGAGATTATTCCACCAAAATCTTTCTTTCATGTCCATGTACATTTTGGTGTTACCCGGGTGAATAGAATACGGAGAGTTGTGTGCTTCTTGCAAAATTAGTTTCCGCAATTCCGGGTCTTGTGGAACGCAAATACGTTTCCCATGCCATAAAGTACCCTGTTCGTCTTCATGGAACCCTTTGGCTTTTCCTTGGCCAATCTTTTCTTTAAGCTCTTCAATTTCCTTATCGGTCTTCTGGGCTTCTCTGATCTTGTCCAACAAAGTGGGTTGAACATCCAAAGACATGAGATGTCCTTCAGGCACAATCTCCAATCTGAGTTTTCTGAATTGGGTACACAAATCATCTGGCAATTCTCCTTTGGTAAGGCCATTCACAAATACCTTACGACTTAGAGAATCTGCTACAACATTTGCTTTACCGGGGTGGTATTGCAAACTTAAGTCATAGTCCTTGATAAGCTCCAACCATCTTATTTGCCTCATATTGATTTCCTTTTGGGTGAAGATATACTCAAACTCTTGTGATCAGTGAACACTTCACAACGCTTTCCCAAAAGGTAGTGTCTCCATGTTTTGAGTGCATGGACGACAGAGGCTAACTCTAAATCATGAGTAGGATAGTTCACTTCATGAGTTTTGAGTTGTCTCGAGGCATAAGCTACAACTTTACCGTCTTGCATAAGTACTGCACCCAAACCTTGATGAGATGCATCACAATATACTTGGAAATCCTTTTCCAAATCTGGTAGACATAAAACTGGTGTTGTCACAAGTCTCTTCTTCAACTCCTGAAAGCTGATTTCACAACCTTCAGACCAAGTGAATTACTTGTCTTTCTTTAACAATTCAGTCATGGGATTAGCTACCTTAGAGAAATTCTCAATGAACCTTCTGGAGTAGCCTGCTAAGCCAAGGAAACTACGAACTTCTTTCACGGACTTGGGAGATTCCCATTCAGTCACAGCTGAAACCTTAGCAGGATCAACTGCTACACCATCCTTTGTCATAACATGACCAAGAAAACCAACTTCCTCCAACCAGAATTCACATTTGCTGAATTTGGCATAAAGTTTATGCTCTCTTAAATTCTCTAGTATCAAACGCAAATGTCCTTCATGCTCTTCTTTGCTCTTGGAGTAGACTAAGATGTCATCGATGAAAACGACAACGAACTTGTCGAGGAATTCCATGAACACTTTGTTCATCATGTTCATGAAGTATGCTGGAGCATTAGTCAAGCCAAAAGGCATTATGGTATACTCGTACAATCCATACCTTGTAGTGAATGCTGTTTTAGGTATGTCTTGTTCTCTTATCTTGAGTTGAAAATAGCCTGACCTTATATCAATCTTTGAGAACACACATGCTCCTTCAAGCTGATCAAACAAGTCATTGATTCTAGGAAAAGGGTATTTGTTCTTGATAGTTACCTCGTTGAGTGAACGGTAATCTATGCATAACCTTTGACTTCTATCTTTCTTCTCTACGAACAAAACTGGGGCTCCCCAAGATGAAGAACTTGGTTGAATAAATCCTTTCTGCAACTGTTCTCCAAGTTGCTTCTTGAGCTCTTTCAGTTCATCAACTGACATTTTATACAGTCTCTTTGCTATTGGTCCAGAACCTGGTACCAAATCTATCAGAAACTCCACATCTCTATCTGGTGGCATTCCCGGCAGTTCTTCCGGAAATACATCCAGAAACTCACTCACAATTGGCACACTGTCCATGCTAACCCCCTTAAGAGAATTTAGCTTACTTCCTTTAGATTTAAAGTTGGACTTGAACTTAATCCGTTTTCTTTCCGGGGTTGTGAGTGCAACAGTACGATTGGCACAATCTAGTACTCCTTCATACTTAGCCATCCAATCCATTCCCAATATTACGTCCAGTCCTTGGGAATCTAGGATTATCAGATTCACTGGAAATCTATGTTTTCCAAACTCCATTACTAGATCCCGGCATCCAAGATTTACTATCATATCTCCACCCAGAGAACTAACTTTTATTGGACACCCAATGTTTTCAGTTGGAAACCCATTTCTATCAACAAATGCTTTTGATATGAATGAATACGATGCTCCAGTATCAAAAATAACAAATGCTGGAATAGAATTGAGTCTGAACTTACGAGCAACAGCATCAGGCTCCTCATAGACCTCCTCCACACTGATGTGGTTCACCTGTCCTTTCTGGAAAGGATTGGGCTTGATAGGTCCTTCAACTTTCTTTTCAGGGCACTCATTTGCATAGTGTCCCATCTTCTTGCATTTGAAGCATTCTACCTGACTGATGTCTCTCTTAACAGGCTGACTCCCACTTCCACTACCATTACCACTGTGGTGGCTCTTATGTCCACTCTTGTGGTTCTTGTACTTGTCATTGTCATGACTGCGATGATGCTTGTTGTCATGACGGTTGTGGTTGTGGTGCTTGTTGAATTTCCCATGCTTGTGGGATCCTGAGCTTCCGCTGTCATCATAGTGAGATCGTTTGTGAGACGATCCCGAGCTGTGCTTGTCGGAGTGCTTTCTCTTTCTACTCTCCACTTGCTTTATTTTGTTCTCCAAAATAGCAGCCTTGTCATAGAGCGACTGATAAGTGGGAACATACGCCACAGCCAACTGCAGATTCAGCTCATCATTCAAGCCTTCAAGAAATTTTTACTTTCTCTTGGCATCAGTGTCAACTTGATCCGGTGCGTAACGCGCCAGATTGTTGAACTCCTCAATGTATTCAGCCACGCTGCGGTGGCGCTGCTTCAGATTGTGGAACTCTTTCTTTTTTAGGCTCATTATTCCTGATGAGATATGAGCAGTGCGAAAGCCATCCTCAAAGATAGCCCATGTCACTTCATCTATAGAAGTGGTGATATGGAAGTTGTCCCACCAAGTGGCAGCTGGCCCTTCCAGCAGATGTGCTGCAAATCTGACCTTTTCAGCATCCGTGCAGCCCATGGTTACTAAGTCCTTGTTTACAGAACGTAGCCAATCATTGGCCACCATGGGATCAGTCGTCCCCGAGAACTTAGCTGGCCTCAATCTCAAGAATCTGGTGAGCATATCAAAGCCCGGAGGGTTGTTGTTGTTGTTGTTGTTATTGTTGTTGTTATTGGGGTTGTGGTTGTTATTGTTTTGGTTCTGGATGAATGTTGTCATCATCTGCATTAGCTGTGTTTGAGCAGTCATCATTTGCTGCATTTCTGGAGTGATGTTGTTGTTGGGGTTGGGGTTTGCACGACGGGGAGGCATCTGTGGTTTGTTCAAATAGAGATAAGAATGAGATACCCATAGATGCTTTCATGTACATTACATCACATAAACAAACACAAAGCATGCAACATAAGTTAAAAGTTCAACAACAAAATAACAAGTTCACAAAGGAAAACACACAAGTAACAAGCCATCCACATGTCGGATGGTCCAATAACAAGTTCTCAAATAACAAGTACGATAATAAAAGATAAACGAGTAGCCAAGTCTACTCATCAGCATCAATCTCCTCCTCGACAAAGGTAAGACCTGTGTTCTCCATCGCGGCCTTGTTCTCCTTGATAGTAGTGGTCAAGGACTCTATCTTGGCCTTGAGAGCCCTCTTCTGGGAACGAAGCCTCTGTATCACCGTCTGCTGCTGCTCTAGCTCGAAGTCCTTGGACTGCAGTTCTTCAGTCAGTCCCGGATCTTCTTGTTCCTATCCTGGACACGCTTCTCCTGACTCTTGAACTTCCTGTCCTGGGTCTCGAACTTCGCCTCCATTTCCTTGACTATCTCGTCCTGCTGCACGAAGAGCTTGTCCTTCTCGCGAAGCTGCACCTGGAGCTCGTCATTACTGAGCATGACATTGGTCCTGTCCGTGTCACGTGCCTAATGAGAGACTCTAAGTCCTGGAGATACAGATGTATCGGCTCTGCTGCGTCCCTCGAGTCGTCCTCGAAGTCGATGGACTCTCTCCATCCTCATCACGTCTTCCGAAGACGTGGAAGTGGGTGCCTCTAACCTGTCGGGAGTGTCGACCTAGCAGACGTCCTATCAGGTCCTGCATAACTACCTCCATGCCTCTCTCCCTGTCATCGTGCATAAGCTTGAAGACGATGGCCTCCGTAGTAGGCTCTGTCTGGCGTCCGGGCTGGTTCACCTTGAAGCCCCAGAGGTCCTTCCTCTCGAACTTGGTGAGTGGATGCACCATGATGGTGGGAAGAGGTAGGTTGAGCAAAGTGGTAAGCTCAACGATACGAGGACCAAAGCGGGTAACCTGGAACTCCTCAACAGTGCTGATGGTAATAGGCATCTATTTATAAGATAGAAAAGTTAGAACAACACAATTCAAGATAAAACAAAAGACAAAGCACACATACATATCCTCGGGAAGCAAAACACACAAGTCATGCATACATGAAACCATTACAATAACCAAGGTTCAATCTTATTTTAAGGCATCATTTTGGAAAATAGGGTGATAGGTGGTGGTCCAACTAACGAAGTACGTTTACAATCCTATCTCACTGGATCTGTTGGCTAGCACAATGTTCCTAGAAGCAATCAACCTATCTTGCTCACATGATTCCATCACTAAGTCTATAATGTCTCCTCTTAAGGTTTGGTTGGTAGCTTCCAACTCTTGGGTATGTTCCTTCTCTTTCATCACGTCTTTTTGGAGGTTGAGCATTCTGCACTTGACTCTAGCACTAAGTTCTTTGATAGTCCTCCAAGCTGCTTCTCTTGCTGACTCAAAGAATGTGGTGTGCACCACAGTGTTGGTGTACATGCAGAATCCTGTTTCTTTGTGGTTGTCTTCCTTGTTTTTGTACAAGTGAAGTTGCACCCACCAATACTCAACTCCTTCATCCATCACTGGAAAGCCTTTGTACACAGCTGCACCATGTATTTCCATTGCCACCATGAGATCCTTGAGAATTTTGGGAAACTCTGTTTCACACTCCAAGGTCATGGTCATGAGTGGTCCTTTCCTTATGGCTTCGTTGATGGAATTCATCTACAAATAGAGATGAGAAAGAGAAGATTAGAAAAGTTTACGAGAAGAATAGACAAGTGTAGAAGTAGTTGAAATTTTTTCCTTAGTGGTTTCCAATCCTAGGGTCATAATCCTACAGGCAACACAGTGCTCTGATACCATCTGTAAGATCCCTCCTTTGTAAAGGAAAAGGATCCCTATGATTGCAATGCTAGTCCCTGGATCATTGCTAGCATCCACAATTTAAGATGAAGTACACAGATACAAAGGTCATTTATTACATTAATTCCAGAGTTTAAACATAGTCTTTACAACTCAAGGCCACATGCCTAATACAAGAGTTTGGAATAAGTAAATAAACATAAGTCTTCATCTTCATGTGCCACAGGCAAACATGTTGAGTGTAGACTCATGACACCTAATCATCATCGGAGTACCATGCAACATCACAAGTTACAACTACAGTGGGTCAATACTTTGGAATAGTATTGGCACGTGATACCTTATTAAAATTTAAGTGGACTATATTACTATATGCAATTTGGCTAAGTGTAGCTTGGCTTGCTTTGCTCAAAATAGGTTTCTCCTATTAGTTGAAAACACTAAGTTTTTCTTTGTCAAAACTTTTCCCCAAGAAACCATCAATAGACATTGAGGTCCTTCACCCTTGTTCACCCACATGTTTTACTTAGAAGTTGGAGTGATGAGATTCTTGATAGCTTCCATGTCTTGATGATCAAGTTGTCCATTGCCATGGACTTGGCTAAGTACTTAGATTTTTCCATCTGCAGAGGTTGTGCACTTTCCCCACCAGACTTGGTTTCCCAAGACAGGACCTTTCAGAAGCCTTTCCTTAGACCAAATGGACGCGCTCCAACCTATCATTCCCACTACCACCAACTGTCCAAATGGCTAAGTTCTAGCAACTTATGTGATCCAGGCAGAGCCCATATTGCCAAGTGGCTGCACTATAAGCTTCTCAACACTTGGCCTCTAAAATCCCTTTATTCCTGGGTGGCATACCACAAGTGAGATACACAAGGTAAACCATATCCATGGGCCTTGTGTAACCACTCAACCAAAAACCACCAATCAAGTCCCATTCCACCCAGGTGATTCATTGACTTAGTTGTTTTATTAAGAAAAACATAAGTCCAAAGACTTAGAAATATTTTCATCATAGCATGTATATACTTTACCAACCCTTGTTTGCTACTAGCTAGGCTAAGCATGGCATAGTAACTTAACTTAGGAATTTCCTAGCAATTCTACAACTACTTAGGATTTCCCAACATGGCATTTGGCAAAATTAGTAACACATGCAAGACTTAGCAAAAATATTTCTAATGCTTGTATGAAATATAGGGATGGAAATATTCATGAAGTACCACTTGCCTTGGTAGTAGGGAGAGTAGCACTCTTCACAATCACAATCACTAGCACCAAAGTCTACACAAAGAATGGTAGCACAAAATTACACACAATTCATATACAACCAAACAAAAATACATATGCATGCATGCAAAATTGCTAAGTGATGATTTTTAAAACTCCACCAAGCAAGTGCATAGTACTGAAACATAACCAAGTTAAAAACTTGCTAAATTAAGTTTATTTTATACTAAAACAATTTTCTAAACAATTTCTATACTCAAAATAGTCTTAAACAAGTTTCTGCAAATAAACTCATTTTAACAGAAACTAAACACTAAACACATTGCATAAACAGAAATGTCTTGTCTCCCTGATTCCAACGGTATAAAATTTGTCAAATTCTAATGTGTGGATCAAAAGTTACAGCTATTTCAAAATTGGATCTAAATCTCATTCAAATCTATTTTTAAACTCAAACCCTAGCCACGCGTCGCGCTCTGATTCGTCGGTACCGCTTCGCGTGGATCGACCATCGCGGACCGTTAGATCTAACTTACGCGCACGGCTCAGATTGCCACTTACCCCTTCGATGCAGATCTAATCTAGAGCGCTGGATCTAGATCTTACGGCTGCTAATTGTTAGACCCCTCCTTTGTAAAGGAAAAGGATCCCTGTGATTGCAATGCTAGTCCCTGGATCATTGCTAGCATCCATAGTTTAAGATGAAGTACACAGATACAAAGGTCGTTTATTACATTCATTCCAGAGATAAAACATAGTCTTTTACAACTCAGGGCCAAAGGCCTAATACAAGAGTTTATGGAATAAGTAAATAAACACAAGTCCTCATCTTCATGTGCCACAGGCAAGCATGTTGAGTGTAGACTCATGACTCCTACTCATCATCGGAGTAACCTGCAACATCACAAGTTACAGCCACAGAGGGTCAATACTTTGGAATAGTATTGGCAAGTGATACCTTAGTAAATTTTAAGTGGACTAAATTACTATATGCATTTTGGCTAAGTGTAGCTTGGCTTGCTTTGCTCAAAATAGGTTTTTCCTATTAGTTGAAATCACTAAGTTTTTCTTTGTCAAAAACTTCCCAAGAAACCACCAATAGACATTGGGGTCCTTTACCCTTGTTCACCCACAAGTTTTATTTAGAAGTTGGAGTGATGAGATTCTTGTTGCTTCCATGTCTTGATGCTCAAATTGTCCATTGCCATGGACTTGGCTAAGTACTTAGATTTTTCCATCTACAGAGGTTGTGCACTTTCCCCACCAGACTTGGTTTCCCAAGACAGGACCTTTCAGAAGCCTTTCCTTAGTCAAATGGACGCGTTCCAACCTATCATCCCGCTACCACCAACTGTCCAAATGACTAAGTTCTAGCAACCTATATGATCAAGGCAGAGCCCATATTGCCAAGTGGTTGCACTGTAAGCTTTCTCAACACTTGGCCTCCAAATCCCTTTGTGCCTGGGTGGCATACCACAAGTGAGATACACAAGCCAAGTCCATGGCCTTGTGTAACCACTCAACATAAACCAATCTTTCCATTCCACCCAGGAGGTTTATTGACTTAGTGGTTTTATTAAGAAAACATAAGTCTCATGACTTAGAAATATATAGCCAATATAGCATGAATAGATTATACCAACCCTTTGTTTACTAATAGCTAGGCTAAGCATGGCATGGCAATTTAACTTAGGAAAAATCCCTAGCAATTCTACCATTCTAAACTACATAGGATTTCCCAACATTTCATTTGACAAAAGTAGCATGCAAGACTTAGCAAAATATCTAATGCTAGTTCAAAAGATAGGATGGAAATATTCATGAAAAATATCACTTGCCTTGGTAATGGGGAGAGTAGCACTCTTCACAATCACAGTCACTAGCAAAATCTACACAAAAATTATAGCATACAATTACACACAATTATATACAATCAAAAATAATATGAATGCATGCATGCAAGAATTTACTAAGTGGTGATTTTGAAAACTCTACCAAGCATGTACATGTTTACAGAAACTTAACAAGTCACAAGTTTGCCAACTAAACTTATTTAACCCTAAAACAAATTGCTAAACCAAAACTATAATCAAAAGGGGCCTAAACTTGTTTCTACAAACAAAGTCATTTTAATGGTTACTATTTGTTAAACACTTTGCATAATCAGAAAGGCCTTGATTCACTGAATCCAACGGTATAAAGTTTGCAAAATTCCAACGTGGCAATCAAAAGTTATAGCTGTTTGAAGTTTGGATCTAAATCTGGTTTAAATTCTGTTTTTGATTTAAACTCTAGCCACGTGTCGCAGTCTCACTGGCGCATACCGTTTCGGTTGGATCGCGCTCTGCGGACCGCAGGATCTAAGTGGGATCTGGCGGCTCAGATGCGTGCTTACCCCTTCGTTTACAATCTATCCTAGCCCTACGATCTGGATCCAACGGACACAACCATCAAGCCACAAACTGGCGGCGCTAGCGGCGTTGACTGGCGGCGGCGCGTCTGACTATGGTGGAGCCGGCGTTCTAGGT
Source organism: Avena sativa (assembly GCA_916181665.1). Lineage (NCBI taxonomy): Eukaryota > Viridiplantae > Streptophyta > Magnoliopsida > Poales > Poaceae > Avena > Avena sativa. Next base: position 454,992,463 of record OV702294.1, read on the forward strand.
CGCCCGGGGAGGAAGGGAGATGCTTACCGGAATCACAGTGGCGTGCTGAAGCTCGACGTGGTACTGGCTTGCGAAGGGGCGTGCTGACTCGGCGATGATTCCTCGTCGGAGTTGAGTCTGGCGACAGGTGGTTCTGTTCGAGGTCGAAGACGACGTTGTAGCTTGCTAGGAGGCAAACGGAGGGTGTGGTCAGATGCAGAAGATCACGGAGAACACGTGTGTGTGAAAGACAGGGCTTGGGGCGGTCTGGACTTACCACTGGAGGTCGTCGGAGTTGAAGCCGAAGACGGTGGCGGCCAGTCGTCGACGTTGATGGAGCTACGGGTCATGCGAAGGTAAGTGGGGTGTGTCAGTAGATGCGCCGAGACTTACTGAACAAGATAGCACGAATGAGAGGTAGAGGGGAACACGAGGCTCACGGGAATTTGCCGGTGCGGTCGTCGGAGCAGCGGCGGAGTCGTGCGAGTCGTGGGCAGCCTGGTGGCGTGAAGGCAAAATTTATTGGGGGGAAATGGTCGCGAGGAGGGGGGATTTTATAGCCCGAGGCTCGACAAGAAACGCTCGTCGTATCAATGCGAATTAAGCTCGCGGAATCAGCGCTGCAACGGCCAGCGGCGGAGGTCGTGCGCGGAATCAGGGGGAAGACGATGCTGACGTGGAGAAGGCCCGCTCGTCAGTGAAGTGCGCGAGGTGGAGGTGGGGTCTGGTTGTCAGCGACTGAGTGCGTGCGCTCGCGCGTGAGAGAGAAAAAGAAAACCCCCGGGTGGGCTAGTTGGGCTCGATTCGATGCTGGGCCAGAAACCTGGCGCGCGGCCTTTTTATTTTGTTTATTCCTTTTCCTTTTCTATTTTGGTTTTTAGGAATGATTTAGATATGAATTCAAATCCTTTTTGAATTCAAACAATTCTGGGGATTTTTGCAGGGTACTGTGGTTTCAAAAATCAGTTATTTAACCATGTGGTTACCCTGCAAGGGCTTGGTCAAGCTTGGACTTAAAACAATCAGAGACTTTGCCTCTGGTTTGCAAATGTTTAAAAATAGGGTTTTGAATTTATTTCAAAGTTGAAAACTTTGGTCAAACTTTTACACCTAAACTTTCCAACAATGGAGGCAAGCAAACAAGTTCCTAAACATTCAAGTTTCAAAGGGTGATGGCCATTCGAATTAAATTTGCTCACATGAAATCATAGCATCAAGTTTCTGTTTTTCTAAAATGGTTTTGATTTTGAAACCCTAAATGATGATGGATGCATGGATGATATGAATGAGTTTTGGAATATGAATTTAGGGATGTTACACTAATCAACTGACAACAACTGAGCGGTGCTAGCGGCGGCGACTGGCGGTGGCGCGTCTTTCAGCGGCGGCGCTAGCGTTCTAGGTCGCGCGGGAGTGGGGGAAGAGGCTTACCAGGGTCACAGGGAGCTGCTGATGCTCAAGGTGGCGATGGTTCGTCAAGGGGCGCGCGGACATGGTGAGGATTCCTCGTCGGAGTAGAGGCAGACGTCAGGCAGGCCTTGGCATCGACGGAGGCGAGGTTCTGGAGCGATCTAAGACAAATCAACGGTGCCGTTAGATGCGCACAAACCTGGCGAACTCGTGAGTGTCAAAAAGGGGAGTAGGGGTGGTCGGAAACTACCAGGAGGGGTTGCCGGAGTTGCGCCGAGCCTCGGTTGCTTCCAGTGGTGGACAGTGACGGCATCCTAGGGCGGTACAGAGGAAATGGAAGATATGAGAAGATGCGCAGAGGCATGTAGATCGTACTCGCATGAAGCAGAGACCAAGGGGAGAACGATGCTCACCGGAATTGGTCGCCGGAGGTCGTTGGTGCTGCAGTGGCGTGGGCGCAATTACGGGCAGCCTGGTGGTGTACTGTCAGAGCAAAGTGAGGGGAAAAGAGCGGACTGGGGAGAGGATCTTATAGCCGGAGCAGGGGCGGAGATTACGCACACATTCATCGCCTATTAAGAGGATTAAAATCGCAGCAGAGGCGGGGAAGAAACGGGCGGCGACGTGTTCCTGCGCGGGATTTGGGGAAGATGACGGTGACGTGGACGGGGCCCGCTTGTCAGCGAAGTAAGCAGAGAGGGAGTAGGGTCCGAGCGTCAGTGACCGTGTGGGTGCGTCTGCACGTGCGAGAGAGAGAGAGGTGGCCCGGGTGGGCTAGTTGGGCCGTGTCTGCTGCTGGGCTCAATTCCTGGCGCCGGCCTTTTTCCATTTCTTTATTCCTTTTCTTTTTCTGTTTTGATTTTCTGGATTGGTTTTCAAATGAATTCAAACTCTTTTTGAATTCAAATCTTTTTGAGATTTTTGCAGTGTGCAACATACTCAAATCTAGGTATGAAACCATGTGGTTACTTTGAAAAGGCTTGGTCATTTTTGGAAAACAAAATAACAAGGACATTGCACTTGGTTTGTAAATGTTTGAAAATGGTTTTTGAAACCATTTCTATCTTGTAAAATTTTGTTCAAACTCTACACTCAAGACAAACAATATAGAAGCAGCCAAACTTGGTTTTTAAAACACTAAGCTCTCAAGTGAGAATGGGCATTTGATTTAAGTTTTCTCACATAACATGATAGCACTATGTGCTTCTGTTTTCTTGAAATGAGTTTGAAATTGATCTCAATTCTATATGCATGCATGAATGATATGCAATCTTTGAAATCATGATTTTAGGGATGTTACAATACGTTTCCGACGTATCAAGCATCCCCAAGCTTAACTCCTGCTCGTCCTCGAGTAGATAAATGATAAAAAGAATAATTTTTGAGGTGACATGCACCATCAAAACCAAGACCAAACCATTTGCAAGCATTGAAATCCGGGATCAAAGAACTCTAAACATGTGCATGAAAGATGGAGTTCTAACAATAGGACATAGTAACTATGCATGAAACATGAAAGGCTACTAACAAAGATCGTGAATAACATGCATTGAAAAACATTTTTTTGTTTCACATACAGAAAACATAGCATAGTGGCAACCAGCTTGTCCCTCATAGAGTATCAATATAGATGCATAGGACACCTTCAAAGTTCACAAGGGTGACTAGAAACAAGTAGCACAAGAACAAGTAATAACACAATATGCATCAATCAATAAGCTTTGGAACACTGCACACAGAATGAGAACTATGCTCTCTTAATGGTGCCTAAAGGTAGAAGGTGGAGACTCAATAATGGTGGAAGAAAGGCCTTTTTATAAAGGAAGCAGGGATTTCAAGTTTCAAAAAGAGATTCCAAAAATGTATGGTACTTGTTAGATTTTAGCCCTCATTGCCCCTATCATAAGCATATGGAAGTGATTAAGGTTAATGTGAACAAAGATGGAGTATATGCTTGACGAAGTATAATTTGGCAATCTCAAGTCCCTTGCATACGAGGGCCACACCTCATGTATACTCAACTTTGGGCCCAGGTAAGTTCTTGTCATTGTAAGTATTTGCATATCATTGAGAACTGCCAACAGGGTACCCCTTGCACATGGTACAGGAGCTATCCCATAACCAAAATGACAAGGCAAGCAGACAATGAGCATCTCAGCAATCTTCTTATTAACCCTGGGAATATGGTGATTTTTTCTCTCTTTCCTCTTTTCTCAATGTGTCTATTTTTTTATAAGAAGAATGCTTCATAGATGTCACTATGGTGATGCTGCAAGTTTCCACCATGATTAGGCATGGATTAGGCTAGCGGCCCAGGCGTTTCTCTAACACAGGATACAAACTCCATGGACTTACAAGTTCCCTCTTTATTTCACACCGGTGACATCCATACACAAAACAACATGATATCAACTGAGTACAAAGTACAAGTGCAATGTTGAAAACGTTCCCCGTGACAACACGGTTCTGCTAATTCCAACGTATAAGTGCAAGCATATACAACATAGATGACACAATGGTTCAAGTTTATTAGTTGAAAAGAATATAAAGTGTGCCATCAAGTTCGTGAGGGATTTAATCACTAAGTTTTCACATAACAAAATAGTTTTTAATTGGAAGATAGCTGAAAATAAGAATATACTTGGAATGGTGTAACAAACCATGCATAGGATTTTATAGTGGACACTTTGGAATAACTTGGTTTCTTGGGAGTTGGAAGCATGAGTAGAACTTACTCATACAAGTGGAGGCTAGCAAAAGACTTGGAGCAGCTAACTAAGAGAGCAATAATGGCCATAATCATGCAGTGCAACAAAGCATTACTAATCAAAGCATAGAGTGGTACTACAAGTCAAGGACTAAATTATCATAGAGGCTATGGTGACTTGTTCATAGTCATAACATGGTTTGAGCATGTGCCAAGTCAACCCAAACAAAGCATCAAAGGATAATACCGCAATACTATGCTTTTATATGCTAAAACAATGCATGATTCTTTCAAGGCACATTAAGCAATCCTAATTGTTTGGAACAAGTCATGCTACAGCAATAATCACTAAGCATAAGGTCAAAACAACACCTAGCATTTCATGCTAAAGTCTAAGTCACAGTCAATGCAAGCTCCCTTTTGTACCACTTAAGCATGAAGCTTACTACTCTTTTCCAACACCAATCAACCTATTTGAAACAACTCACAAAGATAATAATCAATAAAGACTAGTGAGCTTGTCTCACAAATGCACAAAGGAGAACTAAAAAGTTCTAAGCTGAAAGCACAAGAAAACTAAGGCTAAACATAGTGCTAGCAAAAGAGAACACTCACAAAACAATAAGAGTGAAAACTAGAGTGTTCTAGGCAATGAAAACAGAGTGTGTCTCTCTTCAAAAGAAGTGTTGTGTAAACAACCAAATTACTCAAGAAAACTAAGCAAACTAAAACCAAAAACAAAAACTAAGACACTCCAAGAAGACCACAACAATGCATGAAACAATAAAAACGAAGTGTTTAGAAAGACATGAGATTTTTATTGATGAAGAAGGGGATGTCTTGGGCATCCCCAAGCTTTGACGCTTGTACCTCTTGAATATTTCTTGGGGTGACACCGGGGTGGCATCCCCAAGCTTGAGCTTTTGTCCATTCTTCATCTCATTACATCATTCTCTCTCTACACCTGAAATTTTTCCTTCATACAAAACTTCACACAATCTTCATTAGCAACATTAGTGTATTCAAAAGATATTAGACCTCTGGCAAAGCTTTGGAACAGCAAGTATTTTCAATAAAAAAATAATATACTATAGTAACTCCTTCAAAAAGCTCAATTCCCCAAAAGATAACTCAAAAACGAATCAATAAGAAGCAAATTCGAATAGTGGCAGAAATCTGTTAAAACAGACCAGCAGGTAGAAACCCTTTTTTTCGAAGACCTTATGTTGCTCAAATCAAAACGTGATGAAATAACGAAAGTTAGCTAATATAGTGGGGGATTTATTCGTAAATTTTCAGCTCAGTCCAAGTTACAGAGACTCCTCACGAATTTTTATGGTGGAGGACAGAAATCTGTTTCGGGACAGCAACTCCCCAAATCTTACTTCCATCTCATTAGAGGTCATTCTTGGCACAAAAAGCAAACAAAAAGGATAATGAGAGGTCATTATAGAAGTAATAACTTCCAATACTCAAGAAAGCTCTTGGGTTATCTCCCAACAAGTACTTTTCTTTAAAGCCTTTAAGTTAGGCTTGATAGTTTGAGAAGATGCTCACATAAGAAATATGAATTGAAGTAAAAGAGAGCATCAAGAACCAAATTCAAAACAAATTTAAGTCTAACCCACTTCCTATGCATAGGAATCTTGTAAATAAACAAGTCATGAAAGCACAAAGCACCAAGCATAGGAAAGCAAAACAAGTGCAACTTCAAGACTTTCAACATAAAGAGGGGTAACTTAATATTATTGAGATGCATAAAACCATGTTGCCCTCTCTCATAATAAATTTCAGTAGCATCATGAATAAAATTAACAATATAACTATCACATAAAACATTCTTATCATGAGCAACATGCATAAAATGATTATTACTCTCCACATAAGCATAGTCATCCTTATTAATCATAGTGGGAGCAAATTAAACAAAATAGCTATCATTATTATTCTCATCACCATAGTCATCAAATATAGGAGGCATATTGTAATCACAAAAAAATTTCTCCTCAATAGTAGGTGGACTGAAAATATCATAATCATCATTGTAATCATCATATATTGGAGGTTTGGTATCATCATAAGCAATATAATAGCTATCTTCCAAAGCTGGGGGACTAAAAAGATCATTTTCATCAAAACTAGCTTCCCCAAGCTTAGACTTTTCCAAAGCATTAACAACAATAGTGTCCAAATAATTCATACTAATAACATTGCTATTAGCATGCAAATAAAGTTCCATAGGTTTTTAAATTTTCTCTTCAAACACTTCATGTCCTAACTCACAATAAAAGCTATAGAGCTCTCTAATTTTGTTGTTGTTTTCCATTAAGCCTAAATAGTGAAAACAAGAAACAAAAAGACAAAATAGCAGAATCTAAAGGAAATAACTTCGACCACTCACACCGGAGGATGTGAGTACCTTTTAGCTTACCTCCTGACAACGGCGCCAGAAAATAGCTTGATGTCTACGCACTTCTATTCTTGTAGACAGTTTTTGGGCCTCCAAGTGTAGAGGTTTGTAGAACAGCAGCAAGTTTCCCTTAAGTGGGTTACCCAAGGTTTATCAAACTCAGGGAGGAAGTGGTCAAAGCTATTCCTCTCAAGCAACCCTGCAATGAAGATACAAGAAGTCTCTTGTGTCCCCAACACACCCAATACACTTGTCAGGTGTATAGGTGCACTAGTTCGGCGAAGAGATAGTGAAATACAAGCGGTAATGGTGCCAGAGAATATCTTCTGACTTGTTGTTGATGTGGGGTAACGGTGCCAGAAAAGAGCTGATGGCGTGGAGGAAAGGTAAAATCCCAAAACCTCCCCGGCAAATGGAACAAAGATGGAAGCAAGCAAACATGCAACAGATCTAGATGCAAACGGTGTTTCAATGTTTAGAAACAAGGCCTAGGGATCATACTTTCACTAGTGAACACTCTCTAATATAAATATCCTCTCTTCATGATACTCCTTTTAGCTACTCTCTGGTTGGACACTCTAATCATCGGTAGGGCTATAAGAGCACTCCTCAAAGTCCGCCTTCCCCAATCTAGATAACCCCACACTGTCACCTTGAGCGCTAGATGGTTCCAACAAACACCAAAAATTTCATAGAGACATCCAACTCCAAATATAACTCATAACAAATATTCAATCTAGCCAAAGTGCCACACACGGTATGCACGTTGTCACTTTCACACACGTGGGGAAAAGCATAGATCTATTTAAGCACAAAGAGTATTTATGTAGACTCAAACCTAAGTGCCACCATGGCGTGCACGCTGTCACTTTCACACACATGGGGAGATCAGAGATCTATTAAAGCACTTGAGTAGCAAGGTAGATCTACTTGATTACAAACCTCATGACCACAACAAGATCATGCATAGAGAGAGAGAGATAAACACATAGCTACCGGTAGAGCCCTTAGCCTCGAGGAAGAACTACTCCCTCCTCATCATGGGAATCAGCAACGGTGATGAAGATGGCGATGGTGATCGATGGATATGGCTCTGGGGGCACTTCCCAGTCCCGGCAGGGTGCCGGAACAAAGACTTTCTATCCCCAGAATCTCCCCTTCGGTGGCAACGACGCAGCAGAGGTTTTCGTGGATTTCTTCTGGATGACCTAGGGTTTTTGGTCGGAGGCTTCTTATAGGCGCAGGAATCAAGGTCGGTGGGGGTCCAGGGGGCCCACACCCCCTGTGGGTGCCCCCATGGCTTTCCCGCGCCTAGGGGGTGCGGCCACCCTATGGCCCCCCTCCGGCTCTGCTTCGTGGTTCCGTGTTGCTCCGGGAAAAATAATGACTTCGGCTTTTGTCCCGTCCAATTCCAAGAATATTGATTTTCTGCCTTTCTGGAACCAAAAATAGAAGAAAATAGGCAACTGGCACTATGGCAACTTGTTAATAGGTTAGTTCAGAAAGTGTATAAAAATACCTCAAAGTGTAGACAAAACATAAGACAATTGATACAAAACAAGCATGGAACATCAAAAATTATAGATACGTTTCCGACGTATCAGTCAGTACCTCGCTGAGGTAGTAGATTGGGCGTTGGACCCCGTGGATATTGCCATCTTTAGGTCGTTCGACCACGAGTGCGGCTGCGCCACAGGGGGGCCACACCCCCAGGCGCGGGCCACCCCTAGGTCGCGCCTACAGGGGGTGTGCTCCACCTAGACAACCTCTAGATCGTCCTTCTCGCCTATATCTTATACTCGAAACCCTAAAACATGGGGAGTGACCACCAAAAGGTTCCGCTGGCTCTATGGGGCAGAAAAACACTGAGAGAGAAAGAGCTCTCCGACAGACAGATTTCTGCCGGGGAAATTCCTTCCCGGAGAGGGGAGATCGTCGCCATCAACACCGTCATCAAGCTAGACTTCATCGGGATCATCATCATCATCCACACCATCATCTCCACCAGCATCTTCATCATCACTCCATCCCACTGTAACAATTGTGTTGAATCTTGCATAGTTCTTAGGGGAAACTTTCCCGGTGTTGATTACTATTGTAGTTAATGCTTGTGAGTAGAACCATTGGATTATTATTTATGTTCAGCTTGTTATTCATCACCATATCATCTTTGATATTGATCTATCTGATGTCTCCTGAGTAGTTCGTTTAGTTCTTGAGGACATGGGAGAAGTCATGTTGTTAGTAGTGGATTTGTGTTGAGATATTATTCAATGGTTTAGTATTTAAGTTGTGGTGCTATTCTTCTAGTGGTGTCATGTGAACATTGACTACATGATACTTCACCATTTATGGGCCTAGGGGAATGCATTATGTATTTGGATACTAATTTAGGTGTTGCCGGAGTTACAGAAACCTGAACCCCCGTTAGGAAACCATTGCACAAGGGAGTGTAGGATCTCAGAGTTTAGGGCTATGGTTAGGTTTATATCTTAATTGATTTCTTGTAGTTGCGGATTCTTTCAAGGGGTTTAATCACAAGTATGTATTAGTCCAAGTAAGGTCGGTACATAAGCACAGGTTCACCCACACAGCACTTACAAAACCAAAGATGACTACTCCACTATATGAAGCGAAAGCACTTGACTGAATTCCCATGTGTCCTCGAGAACTTTTGGTCCTCATTAGTATTTCCACTGGCTTGTCATTTGCTAAGAAAGGATTGGGCCACTTGCTGAAATTGTTTGATGTTTTATTTACTTGCACTTTATTTCCTTGCTTTATCAGAAAATCCCTAAAAATCCGTTTGCTAAGTATTTACAGAGATTTCCTGCTCCATACCACTAGTTAACATCTTCCGCTCCTCGTTTGGATCGACACTCCTATTTATCAAATGTACTACGATACACCCCCTATACTTGTGGGTCATCAAGAGTATTTTCTGGCGCTGTTGCCGGGGAGTGAAGCGCTATTGAAGAGTGGAACTGGTAAAGGGAACTTCTACTGTGAGTATTGCTTTTTATTTATGTTTGTTACTTTGTTTCCAATATGGATAACCCACTTGGTTTTCTGTTTGGGAAAACTACTACCACTGTTAGGGTAGTAGATGAACCACCACCTATTGAGATAGAGCCTTCTAAGATACCTACAAGTATTGTTGATCGTGTTATGGATAATTATTATTTAGGGGATGAAACTATCCATCCTGGTGACCATTTGCTTTTTATCCATGAATTATGCGGGTTGTTTAAGTGTGCAGGTATCACAACTGAACAGGTGAAGAAGAAGTTACTCTCTATATCATTGAAAGGAAGATCTAAAGAATGGTATAAACTGCTAAAGAATGTACAATCCATGGAATGGGAGGAAATAGTACCTCTCTTTTATTCTAAATTCTATCCTCCCAGTGAAATTCATAAGGATAGGAATCTGATATATAACCTTTGGCCTCATGACAGAGAGAGTACAGCTCAGGCTTGGGGGAGATTGAAGTTACTAATGCTTAAATGTCCTATTCATGAACTCCCTAACAATATTATTATCAATAACTTTTATGCAAGGCTTTATCTTCATGATAAAGATTTACTAGATGCTTCTTGTGATGGATCATTCACACGTATGAAGGAAGAAGCTAAATGGGATCTCCTAGACCGTATTCAAGAGAACACTGAAGCATGGGATAATGACAAAGGAAGACAGTCAGGTATAAACTTTGATTATGAATACATTAAACCTTTTATGGGAACTAATGACTTCCGTGATATTAGTACTGAGTATGGTCTTGATTATCAAGTTCTTGCAAAATGTTTTAAGGCCTTTGCCTCTTATATTGAAATTTCCAAAAAGGAGTGGGACAAGTACCATGCTCCTTATAAAGTGTCACATCCCAAGATTTTCCAAATCTTGTAATGTGAAAAATAAATGAATAAAATAAAACTTTGTTGATTTTCAGGGTGAGAAGAAACTTTTTGATTCCAATTGGAAACTTTCAAAAACCTATTTGGATCAAATAAAATCCTAAAGGGATTTAAAGAGTTAAATAAACAATAAAGTTAAAAATATTTGGAATTACTATTTTTGGATCTTTTAATAAAAAGATTTGGTTTTCAAATGAAAAGGTAGAAGTATAAATAAGGATTATTTTATAGAGCCAAATTAAACCTTGGCCAACATTTTGAAATAAAATATTTGCTTTGATTAAAAGAGTAAAGGTTTATTTAATTAAAATAATGAGAGTTTAATTAATAAACCAATTTTATTAAAGTAAAGGTTTTTCCCATTTTAATTAAACACCAAAACTTGTTAAATTATTTTAAACAAGTTTTCCAAATATTATATATTTTCAAATAAAACCTACTGAATTGATTTTGATATTATTTGGATTTCAAATGGAGATTTTAAATCAATCAAATCCTATTTGATTTAATAACTAAGGACTATTTTTTATTAAATAGATCCTAAAAGAATAAAAATATTATTTTATTTTGGGACTTGGAATATTGTTGTTAAACAGAACTAAACTCAATACAAAGTGTGGTGGAAGTTTGATTTGAATTAGTGTTTGAATTGTTTGATTGAATTTCAAAACAGAAAATCAAAATAGAAAGAGATAAAGCAATTAGAAAGAAAAAAATAGAATCAGACTCGACCCAACCCAGCTAAGCCCACTTGGCCCAGCTAGCCCAACTCCTCTCCTCCCCGCAGAAAACGATTCGAACCCGCAAATCGACCCACTCAGCAACTGACAGACGGACCCCACCGCACACTTCCCTCCTTCGCTGACGCCCAGACCCCACTGCCACCTCAACGTCGTCTTCAACCCCCAAACCCCGCCCTGCCGTTGCAAACAAGAAACGCCGGCGATGAATACGCATTGAAGACAGCCTTGATTCCTCCCAGTATCCGCGTCCATTTAACCGCCTGCGTCTTCCCTCTATTTTCCCCCAGACACCGCACCACCGGAGCCATCGGGCTGCCCTAATTTCCTCTCAGACCGCCACTGCCTCCGGCAAGGTTCTCCACTGATTCCGGCTAGTAGACACCGCCCCTTGCCTCCCTGAGCACACGGCCGTGATCCCCAGCCTCTGGCGCTTCTCCCTATGCCTTCTGTTCAACCGCGCTCACCCAAGAGCCTCGGCTTCGACAACATCCGAGCGCCACCACCGTTCACTGACACTCCGGCGAATTCCATAGGTAACCTCCGTTCGCCCCAGCACTCCTCGATGATGCTCCCATCTTCTTCAGAACAGCACGCTTCTAACCGTACCACCCGCTTGCCTTAGGGTGAACAGCAGCCTCACCTCCGACAGCAAACAGAGCCGTCTGACGTCGTCACCGACGCCGGCGAGCGATTACTCCCGCTCCAGTGCGCCCCTCGCCAGACCAGCACCACCTCGAGCTTCACCTCGACCTCGCGAGCACGGTGAGCACCCCTGTTCCCTTCTTTGCTTCCTGTAACCGCCGCTAGCACATCGTCTGACCACGCGTGGCCGCTCACCGCCGCGCAGCGCCGCCCGTTATTGACCAAGCACACGTGTCCGTTAAATTTTGATACGATGGCGGAGAATAGAACTAAGCGAAGGGGTATGAGTTGAACCAGAGCCACTCGATCCTAGTTAGATCCAACGATCCAGCGAGCTCGATCCGACCGAACCGGTATCAGCCAATAGCAAGCCGCCGTGTGGCATTGGATATGTTTAAAACAGAATTAGAATCTGATTTGAAAAATCTATAACTTTTGATCCACACGTCCAAAATTTGCAAACTTTATATCAATGGATTCAGAAAATCAAGCCCTAGCCAACCATGCCATTTGTTTAGTAAAAAGCTTCTGTTAAAATGTTTGTTTTTGCAGAAACTTATGTATGCTTGTTTAGGATATAAAATTTATTTCAAAATGATTTTAGGGTTGAAATCTTTGCAAATTGGTTTGTTGTGAACCTACTGACCCTAGGAACCAACTTATGGATTGAAAAATGTGTTTTGTGAAGTTTAGGATTGAATAATTGAATTAGCTCATTTCTAGTTAAATAAAAATATTGATTTTGATATGGAAAGGACTTCTTGAGAAAAACCTTTGGAAAATGTGTTGATTCAAACCTACTGACCCTAAACACCAAGTTTTGAGAATTAACAACTTATTTGGTGAACGACATAAAATTGTTGCTTTGCTAAAAACATTTTCCACCACATGAAATAATGATTTGATTTAAGAAATGGTTTATAGATGAAACCCTTTTGCAAATGACTTTACCACTTTAGAAAATGACCACTTTGAACCTTACAATGTTTAGAGTCTAGTAGAAACCACCTTTGCAAATAAAACTATCTTTTACATGCTTGCATGCATGACTTAGTTTCTATTGTTTTATGTGTGTTAAATTGTTTGAATATTGCTTGGAATGCTAGTTGAATCTATGTTTGCTTGATTGATTTGTAGTGAAGTTAGAAGAGTGTGATATTAGCAAGATCAAGAAGTGAACCAATATTCCTCTACCAAAAAGGAAAGTGACACTATCATCCAAGTCCTACTATTTTCATTACACTTAGTGGATTTTGAAACATGCATGATAAAGACTACTATACTTTGCTATGCTAAATCCTATTAGGATACCCTTATATATTCCTTAGTGAAAACAATGTAGTTGTAAAATGCTTAGCCATGCTATATATATTTTGAGAAGAGATACATGTTGAGATTTTATGAAGTTGAGAAAAGACTTATGTTTTATATAGTAAAACAAGTACTCAATGAACCACCTGGGTGGACAAGGATACACAAGTTTTGGAAAAGGTGGCAACAAGAGGAACCATGTTTATATGGCAATCTCTTTTTGTTGTGCACTAAAAGAAAACAACCCAGGGACTTAGAGATTGAACATGTTTCTCGTACAGTGGCTTCCGTGTACAGCCACATGCTAAATGGGCACTGGCTTAGTCAACTACATTGGGAAGACCCATGCATTGGTCTTCAGGTTAACTGGAAATGAGGGAACTAGGAACCCTACATTGGTGCCTGAAGACAAGCTAGCATTGTGTATGGGAGGTCCCTATGGAAAGACTTCGTCACATTCTCAATCTGCCAGTACTCCATCTTGGTGAGTACTTATCCAGCGGCCACTGGTGGCAACAAGATGAGATTGTGTCATGTGGGTAAAGTGTACAACTTCTGCAGAAGATAAAAATTCTAAGTACTTAGCCGTGTCCCCGGTTATGGACAATACTAAGCAACTAAGGCCTGAAGCTATGGGAAATCTCGACATTCCAATTTTCTAAAATTAAAACTTGAAAGTGGAAACAAAAGACATGAAGCACTTGGGGTGTACCAAGGAGCTCAAGAGATTTTGACAAATACTTGAAGCACTTGGGGTGTACCAAGGAGCTCAAGAAATTTTGACAAAGACCTGAAGCACTTGGGGTGTACCAAGGAGCTCAGAAAGATTTGGACAAAAGATCAAAACTGTTTTGAAAAGATAGGATAAATCATTGCTTTCTACAAATGAGCCTAAACCCTACTTAGCCAAATATGCATGTAATGATAGGACCCACTTATTTCTACATAGTAGTGAAACTTGCCTATACAATTCAAATGTACTGACCCTTGTGGCTGCAACTTATTATGTTGCAGGTTTGTTGATGTTAGTGAAGTGTGTTGAATAGGATTACAAGTCTACAACCAACATGTTTTCCTATGGCACTTTGAAGATGAAGGACCCCATGCTTATAGATTTTCTTCTGCGATGTAATGTAATAGCCAAATGAGCTATGAAAGATGTAATAAAATTATGTTATTCCTGGTTATAAAGTTGAATTATGACCTTTGTTTCTTGATATTACATCTTAACTGTGGATGCTAGCTATTTATCCAGGGACTAGCATTGTAATCACAGGGATCTCTACCTTATTAAAGGTTGGGACCTCTACAGATGGTATCAGAGCACTGTGTTGCCTGTAGGATTTGTAACCCTAGGATTGGACAAAACCTCTTAGAAAAATAGGAGTTGTATTTGTTCCAAAACTTATTTACAAACAATCTTGTAAGCTCTTTCCCTCAACCATTTTGGTTTTGATTCTACATCTCATCTATTTCAACTTGATGGATAAAGCCTACCCCATGGCCAAAGACTTCACCAAGTGCAAAGGACTTCTTCAACTCTAATGACTTCAACATCTTCAACTCTAATGACTTCAACATCTTCAGCATTTTCACCAAGGACTTCAATCTTGGATATCACTAAGAGACAAGAAATCTTGCTCAAGAATTTGGAGACTAAGGAAACACAAATTAGAAGGAGCCATCACCACCTTTGAAGTTTTGTGACCAAAAGTTTTTCTCAAGGAAACCATGATCTCATGCAAGAAGAATCAACCAAAGAAAGATGGAAAGATCTCAAGTGAACCATATAGATGGACCACCATATTTAGTTTAAGCCAAACCCACCAACTTATGTGGGGTAACAAAATATTTTTGGTTGCCTACAAATATGTTTGAAACTTGTTGTTTGAGTGGAATGTTTGTTTGTGATTACCTGCACATTTCTTGTGTGAATTGTGATGTGTGTGATTAGAATTATTTCTTTAGAAAATCTTTTGCCTATTCTAATCTCAATTCAACCCAAACAGATGACTACTCCAAGAGACTCCAACATCAAGGTTGACGACAACAACACCAACCAAGAGGACAACATGAAAGAACTCATAGCAACCCAAAACGAGTTGAACCAAATGACAGCTCAATTCATAGCCAACACCAGTGGGGAAGATCCAACCCTGCAAGGATTTTTGGAAACTCAAGCCCAAATGTTGCATAAGGTGACAGATCAAATGCTCAACATGGAAAGCAACTTTTCCAAAGGAGTTTGTGACAACAAAGATGACAAAGATGTTATTCTAGAAGGAACCAAAGCTTGCAATTTTTGTGGAGACAAGGATCACACTTCCAAGGAGCATAGAGATCAATGCCCCAACTGTGAAGAGAAGCATCCAGTTGGCCAATGTCCCACCTCTCAAGCTACTTGTTACCTATGTGAAGGAAATAATCATGTCCCTATCCAATGCCCCATCTATTCCATAGTTGAACAAAGGAAACAAGGTGGAGTGCAACAAATGATTGCAAACTATCAAGAAGAAGCTAAGTCTACCAAGAAGGATGAGGACAAGGGAAAATCTCCACTTATACCTCCATGCAATACAACCCAATTTAAAGGACCAAAGAAGAGGCATATGAATTATCCAAGGAGCAATAGAATGTCAAGGAAACCAGTAGACATTCCTACCTATAAGATAACATATGAAGAACACGAACTGGAAGCACTCCTAGCTTTGGAGAAACCCAAGAAAAAGAAGGACAAAATCCATGTGCAATGTCATCATTGTAAAGAAATGGGACACTATTCCAGTGAATGTCCAGAGAAACAGAAGTACAAGGAAATTGGCCAAGTATGGTGCAACAACTGCAAAGAGCTAGGCCATTATGCAGCAACCTATCCACAAGAGATACGTGAAGAACTCAAACTTATCACATGTTTCAGTTGTGGTAACCAAGGACATTATGCAAGCAACTGTCCAGAAAAGATGAAGCACAAGATAAACAAGCCTATAAAGGATCTCAGCCTTGTCACATGTTTCAAGTGTGGAAACAAAGGACACTATGCAGATGTTTGTCCAGAGAAGTTTCCCCAAGATCCCAAGAAGGCCAATATGTAATCTAGTTTGGAAATTTTTAAGGGTGGTAGTACCCTAGATGATTTGAGCCAACTTGTAACCCTAGCCTTCCCAAATCTCGGGACGAGATTTATTTTAAGGGTGGTAGCCTGTCACATCCCAAGATTTTCCAAATCTTGTAATGTGAAAAATAAATGAATAAAATAAAACTTTGTTGATTTTCAGGGTGAGAAGAAACTTTTTGATTCCATTTGGAAACTTTCAAAAACCTATTTGGATCAAATAAAATCCTCAAGGGATTTAAACAGTTAAATAAGCAATAAAGTTAAAAATATTTGGAATTACTATTTTTGGATCTTTTAATAAAAAGATTTGGTTTTCAAATGAAAAGGTAGAAGTATAAATAAGGATTATTTTATAGAGCCAAATTAAACATTGGCCAACATTTTGAAATAAAATATTTGCTTTGATTAAAAGAGTAAAGGTTTATTTAAATAAAATAATGAGAGTTTAATTAATAAACCAATTTTATTAAAGTAAAGGTTTTTCCCATTTTAATTAAACACAAAAACTTGTTAAATTATTTTAAACAAGTTTTCCAAGTATTTTATATTTTCAAATAGAACCTACTAAATTGATTTTGATATTATTTGGATTTCAAATGGAGATTTTAAATCAATCAAATCCTATTTGATTTAATAACTAAGGACTATTTTTTATTAAATAGATCCTAAAAGAATAAAAATATTATTTTATTTTGGGACTTGGAATATTGTTGTTAAACAGAACTAAACTCAATACAAAGTGTGGTGGAAGTTTGATTTGAATTAGTGTTTGAATTGTTTGATTGAATTTCAAAACAGAAAATCAAAATAGAAAAAGATAAAGCAATCAGAAAGAAAAAAATAGAATCAGACTCGACCCAACCTAGCTAAGCCCACTTGGCCCAGCTAGCCCAACTCCTCTCCTCCCCGCAGAAAACGATTCGAACCCGCGAATCGACCCACTCAGCGACTGACAGACGGACCCCACCGCACACTTCCCTCCTTCGCTGACGCCCAGACCCCACTTCCACCTCAACGTCGTCTTCAACCCCCAAACCCCGCCCTGCCGTTGCAGACAAGAAACACCGGCGATGAATACGCATTGAAGACATCCTTGATTCCTCCCAGTAACCGCGTCCATTTAACCGCCTGCGCCTTCCCTCTCTTTTCCCCCAGACACCGCACCACCGGAGCCATCAGGCTGCCCTAATTTCCTCTCAGACCGCCACTGCCTCCGGCGAGGTTCTCCACCGATTCCGGCCAGTAGACACCGCCCCTTGCCTCCCTGAGCACACGGCCATGATCCCCAGCCTCTGGCGCTTCTCCCTGTGCCTTCTGTTCAACCACGCTCACCCTAGAGCCTCGGCTTCGACAACATCCGAGCGCCACCACCGTTCACTGACACTCCGGCGAACTCCACAGGTAACCTCCATTCACCCCAGCACTCCTCGATGATGCTCCCATCTTCTCCCGAACAGCACGCTTCTAACCATACCACCCGCTTGCCTTAGGGTGAACTGCATCCCCACCTCCGACAGCAAACAGAGCCGTCTGACGTCGTCACCGACTCCGGCGAGCGATTACTCCCGCTCCAGTGCGCCCCTCGCCAGACCAGCACCACCTCGAGCTTCACCTCGACCTCGCGAGCACGGTGAGCACCCCCGTTCCCTTCTTTGCTTCCTGTAACCACCACTAGCACATCGTCTGACCGCGCGCCGCCGCTCACGGCCGCGCAGCGCCGCCCGTTATTGACAAAGCAGACGTGTCCGTTAGATTTTGATCCGATGGCGGAGAATAGAACTAAGCGAAGGGGTATGAGTTGAACCAGAGCCACTCGATCCTAGTTAGATCCAACGATCCAGCGAGCTCGATCCGGCCGAACCGGTATCAGCCAATAGCAAGCCGCCGCGTGGCATTGGATATGTTTAAAACAGAATTAGAATCTGATTTGTATGCAAATTTGAAAAATCTATAACTTTTGATCCACACGTCCAAAATTTGCAAACTTTATATCAATGGATTCAGAAAAGCAAGACCTAGCCAACCATGCCATTTGTTTATTAAAAAGCTTCTGTTAAAATGTTTGTTTTTGCAGAAACTTATGTATGCTTGTTTAGGATATAAAATTTATTTCAAAATGATTTTAGGGTTGAAATCTTTGAAAATTGGTTTGTTGTGAACCTACTGACCCTAGGAACCAACTTATGGATTGAAAAATGTGTTTTGTGAAGTTTAGGATTGAATAATTGAATTAGCTCATTTCTAGTTAAATAAAAATATTGATTTTGATATGGAAAGGACTTCTTGAGAAAACCTTTGGAAAATGTGTTGATTCAAACCTACTGACCCTAAACACCAAGTTTTGAGAATTAACAACTTATTTGGTGAACAACATAAAATTGTTGCTTTGCTAGAAACATTTTCCACCACATGAAATAATGATTTGATTTAATAAATGGTTTATAGATGAAACCCTTTTGCAAATGACTTTACCACTTTAGAGAATGACCACTTTGAACCTTACAATGTTTAGAGTCTAGTAGAAACCACCTTTGCAAATAAAACTATCTTTTACATGCTTGCATGCATGACTTAGTTTCTATTATTTTATGTGTGTTAAATTGTTTGAATATTGCTTGGAATGCTAGTTGAATCTATGTTTGCTTGATTGATTTGTAGTGAAGTTAGAAGAGTGTGATATTAGCAAGATCAAGAAGTGAACCAACATTCCTCTACCAAAAAGGCAAGTGACACTATCATCCAAGTCCTACTATTTTCATTACACTTAGTGGATTTTGAAACATGCATGATAAAGACAACTATACTTTGCTATGCTAAATCCTATTAGGATACCCTTATATATTCCTTACTGAAAACAATGTAGTTGTAAAATGCTTAGCCATGCTATATATATTTTGAGAAGAGATACATGTTGAGATTTTATGAAGTTGAGAAAAGACTTATGTTTTATATAATAAAACAAGTACTCAATGAACCACCTGGGTGGACAAGGATACTCAAGTTTTGGAAAAGGTGGCAACAAGAGGAACCATTTTTATATGGCAATCTCCGTTTGTTGTGCACTAAAAGAAAACCACCCAGGGACTTAGAGATTGAACATGTTTCTCGTACAGTGGCTTCCGTGTACAGCCACATGCTAAATGGGCACTGGCTTAGTCAACTACATTGGGAAGACCCATGCATTGGTCTTCAGGTTAACTAGAAATGAGGGAACTAGGAACCCTACATTGGTGCATGAAGACAAGCTAGCATTGTGTATGGGAGGACCCTATGGAAAGACTTCGTCACATTCTCAATCTGCCAGTACTCCATCTTGGTGAGTACTTATCCAGCGGCCACTGGTGGCAACAAGATGAGATTGTGTCATGTGGGTAAAGTGTACAACTTCTGCAGAAGATAAAAATTCTAAGTACTTAGCCGTGTCCCCGGTTATGGACAATACTGAGCAACTAAGGCCTGAATCTATGGGAAATCTCGACATTCCAATTTTCTAAAAGTAAAACTTGAAAGTGGCAATAAAAGACTTGAAGCACTTGGGGTGTACCAAGGAGCTCAAGAGATTTTGACAAAGACTTGAAGCACTTGGGGTGTACCAAGGAGCTCAAGAGATTTTGACAAAGACCTGAAGCACTTGGGGTGTACCAAGGAGCTCAGAAAGATTTTGACAAAAGATCAAAACTGTTTTGAAAAGATAGGATAAATCATTACTTTATGCAAATGAGCCTAAACCCTACTTAGCCAAATATGCATGTAATGATAGGACCCACTTATTTCTACATAGTAGTGAAACTTGCCAATACAATTCAAATGTATTGACCCTTGTGGCTGCAACTTATTATGTTGCAGGTTTGTTGATGTTAGTGAAGTGTGTTGAATAGGATTACAAGTCTACAACCAACATGTTTGCCTGTGGCACTTTGAAGATGAAGGACCCCATGCTTCTAGATTTTCTGCTGCGATGTAATGTAATAGCCAAATGAGCTATGAAAGATGTAATAAAATTATGTTATTCCTGGTTATAAAGTTGAATTATGACCTTTGTTTCTTGATATTACATCTTAACTGTGGATGCTAGCTATTGATCCAGGGACTATCATTGTAATCACAGGGATCTCTACCTTATTAAAGGTTGGGACCTCTACATAAAGACATAGTTACCCATGTTCCTGGTAGCATTGAAGTTTGTATTGTTGATCCTATTTTGCCTAAAGCTTATGTTGAGAAAATCCCTTTTCCTGCTAAGGTAAAGTAACATTCTATCATAGCTAATGTGATTAGCAAAAGTGAAAGAAAACTATGGAACCCAATGAGCAAATAAATATTGAACCTGTGGTAGCTATTGTGAAAGATCTTGTCACTAAAAATATAGAGGATGAGCACATAGTGAAATAAATTATGGTTTATGTGATATTGGTGCTAGTTCTAGTGCTATTCCTTATGAGCTTTACATGGAAATTATGCATGAAATTGGTCCTTGTGAGCTTGAGGATATTGATGTGGTTATTCATCTTGCTAATAGAGAGACAGTCTGTCCCATTGGCATTGTAAGAGATGTGGAGGTTCTTTGTGGTAAGATTAAATATCCTGCTGATTTTCTAGTACTTGGTTCTGAAGCTAGTAAAACCTATCCTATTATCTTTGGTAGACCCTTCTTGAATACTTGTGGGGCTATCATAGATTGTAGGAAGGAGAAAGTTTTGACTAAGTTTGATGGAGAGTCTTATGAGTTTAATTTTCCCAAATTTGCTAAAACTCCTTATAAAAATGAACTGGCTAATGAGGATTTCAGGGTTGAACAACTTTCTGCTATTTCTCTTGCTCCTAACAATGCCTTGCAGCAGTTTATGGAAGATCATGAAAGCGAGGTCTTCATGAAGGAAAGAAATTAAATTGACGACGTTTTCCTTCGTCACCCTGAGTTACTTAAGCATAACTTACATGTGGAAGATTTGGGTACCACACTACCACCTAAAGGGGACCCTGTTTTCGAATTAAAACCTTTACCTGATGATCTTAAATATGCTTATCTACATGATAAGAAAGTATATCCTATTATTATTAGTTCTAAAGTTTTAGGAAAGGAAGAAGAAAGGTTATTGGAAATACTGAAAAAACACTAAGGAGCTATGGGCTATACTCTTGATGACTTAAAAGGGATTTCTCCTACTATATGTCAGCATGCTATTAATATAGAACCTGATGCAAAACCAGTTGTTGAGCACCAAGATGATAGCCTTTCTTGGTGAAGGATGTGGTAAGAAATGAGGTATTAAAACTCCTTGATGCTGGTATTATTTATACTATTGTTGATAGCCAATGGGTTAGCCCTGTTCATTGTGTTCCAAAGAAAGGGGGAATTACTATTGTGCCTAATGAAAATAATGAGCTTATACCCCAAAGAGTAGTGGTTGGGTATAGGATGTGCATTGATTTTAGAAAGGTTAATAAAGTTACTAAGAAAGATCATTATCCTTTGCCCTTTATTGATCAAATGCTAGAAAGGTTGTCTAAAAAGACCCACTTTTGTTTTCTTGATGGTTACTCTGGGTTCTCTCAAATTTTTGTGAAAGCATAAGACCAAGAGAAAACCACTTTCACTTGTCCTTATGGCACTTATGCTTATAGGCGTATGCCTTTTGGTTTATGTAATGCTCCTGCTACCTTTCAGAGATGTATGTCTGCTATCTTTCATGGTTTTTGTGAGGAAATTGTGGAGGTATTCATGGACGATTTCTCCATCTATGGAACTTATTATGATAACTCTTTACACAACATTGATAAACTTTTGCATAGATATGAAGAAACCAACCTTGTTCTTAATTGGGAGAAATGCCATTTCATGGTTAATGAAGGTATTGTTCTTGGACACAAAATTTCTGAAAGAGGCATTGAAGTTGGCAGAGCCAAAATTGAAGCAATTGAGAAGATTCCTTGCCCTAGGTATATAAAATGTATTAGTAGTATCCTTGGTCATGCTGGTTTCTCTAGGAGGTTTATTAAAGATTTCTCCAAAATTTCAAAGCCCCTTACTAATCTCCGTCAAAAAGATGTACTCCCTCCGACCCATATTAGTTGACTTGGATTTGTCTAAATTCGTATGTATCTAGACATATTTTAGTGCTAGATACATCTGAATCTAGACAAATTTGAGTCAACTAATATGGGTCGGAGGGAGTACTTTTAATTTTTGATGATGATTGTAAGGAAGCTTTTGAAACTTTGAAGAAAGCTTTGACTACTGATCCTATTGTTCAACCACCTGATTGGAGTTTACCTTTTGAAATTACGTGTGATGCTAGTGATTTTGTTGTGGGTGCTGTCCTTGGGCAACGTGTTGATAAGAAGTTGAATGTTATTCATTTTGCTAGCAAGACTCTAGATGCTGCTCAAAAGAATTATGATACTACCGAGAAGGAGTTCTTAGCTGTAATATTTGCTGGTGATAAGTTTAGACCCTATATCGTTGATTCAAAGGTTACTATTCATACTGATTATGCTGTTATTAAGTACCTTATGACAAAGGAAGACGTTAAGCCTAGGCTTATTAGATGGGTGTTGCTTTTACAAGAGTTTGATCTGCATATTGTAGATAGGAAAGGTGCTGAAAATCCTGTTGCTGATAATTTATCTTGTTTGGAAAAAATTTCCTTTGACTCTTTGCCCGTTAATGATAGTTTTCCAAATGAAAAGTTGGCTGCAATAAGGATAAGACCGCATGAGAGTCCTTGGTATGCTGATTACGCTAACTTTATTGTTTCCAAGTATTTTCCTACAACCTTTATAGCTCAATGTAACATCCCAAAAATATGAAACAATGATCATCAAACTCTAATCACAAAAATTAGGGTTAACAAAAAACTTTGATTAAATAAAAACCAAATGAATGCATGTGTGTATGTGATGATTTGATAAATGCATGAATGGACTTGTGTGATTCAACTAAATAGTGAGGAATGGTTCAAAGATGAATATAACATCATCTAAAACATTTCCAAGCATAAACAATCAAGAGAAAATCACAAACAATTCAAATAAAGCAAATGGTCATTTTTGCCAATCTTGCTCACTAGGTCACTTTGAGTGTTTCTAGTCCAAGATTTCAAACAGAAACTTTTCCAATTCTTTTCACCCCTTGCTACACTAAGTAAAAGTGAATCAAATCCCACCTTTCAAACTTGCAGAAACATTTGGCAACCCCATTCAAATGATAATTCAGAATTGAATCTTTAACATATGACAAGATCACACCTTTTCAAAAACCAACCAAACTAGTACCCCTTGACCAATCGAACTAACCAGATATTCCCTAATATGTGCCTAGAAAACCCACCAAGTTTGAATCCAAAATTATAATTTGGATTTCTTTCAGCCATTTCATCAAACACCTTGTAATCAACAAACAAACAAACACAAAACACTATAGTGAGTAGTGATCAGTTCCTAACTTGCTCCCTCTATAGCTCACTCTACACTCTCAGTAGATGATCAAAGTAATCTAACTCGCTTTAGCACCACTGTGAGCAAGCCTAGCCATTAATGGTGAGCATGCCGAGAGCACCATTGTCACCCCATGTCGCCAGCGAGCTAGAGGAAGAACTACCCTCGCCAACCTTGTCTGGGACACGCAGCACCGTCCATCGCCACTCCATGTCCAAGCCCTGAGCACAGCCAGCCACTGGACCACCTGCCAAGCACGCGCCCAGTCTCTCTGCGTGCAAGCCGAGAGCGCGCCAGTGCGCCGTTAGCGACATCAGCCCATAGACCGCGCGCCGCCCTCGCCGCTTGCAAATGTGCCCGCCAGCATCCCAGCACCCCGCCAGAGAACCCCGTTCATCGCCGCGCGGACAAAGCATGTTGTGCGCCATTAAAATTGCCGTCGGACCAGCCCAGAGTGCCGCGATGTTCCGACCATCTCGCACCACCCCACGCCTCACCACCATGTCGTTGAGCATTGCCAGGGAGCATAGCACCGCCCCCTATCGTCGCCCATGCCAGTAGCACACTATGTCGTCGACACCGACGAGCTTCACCCGCGCCATTCGGTCCTCTTCAGCCACTATAAAAGGAGGCCTCCCCCGCTCGTTTTCTTCACACCAGTTCCCTCCCCACCTCTCACTGATAAACCCACTCACTCCCGGAGCAAGGCGAGCACCAGGTGGCCGTAATTTCACTGGAGTTCGCCGCTGAAGAGGAGGAGAGATGCCATCGATTGGAGCCGCCTCAAGAGAAGCTTCCAGTACCAGGAGAATCGCCGTCGTCGACTTCGTCATTCGCCCCCGTCACCGACCATCGCCTGAGCCCCGGTGAGCCTCCCACGACCCCCCGCCGGCCGCGCTAGGGTTCTGTCTCGCCGGTGTTGTCCGACATGGACGATGAACCAGAGTCGTTCGATTAGACTTAGATCCTATGATCCTAATTGCCCCATACCGCTTCGACCCTCGTTGTCTCACTAACGAGAGGGGTCGCTCACTTAACCAGCCCCCGCGCGCGTTGTGCGTAGTGGGCCGGCCTAGTTAAACATCCTGCGCAACCCACTAATTCAAATTTAGATTTATTCATTTAATTTCAAACCCAGTTCTGTACCTAGATTCAAAAATCAACCCAGCTTGATTCAATGAACCAAAAGGCATGAAACCAATTTTGTTAGAAAGGTACTGGAATGCTTAATCCAAGCCCGTTGGATTCAAACCATTTAGGTTTGTAGGTCGCACATGGTAAAAAACAACAAGGCAGGAGCTTTTCTGCTTTCAAACATTTTTCAAAATTCAACCATAAGAGCTTTTGAGTTGATTCCAACTCTCAAAAATCACATTTAACCATACCTTTCAAAATATATAAAAATATATAGGTTTACTTATAGAAATAATGATCAAGTAATAAAAGAATGCCACATAGGCATTTCTAGTCACTTTAATTAATTAAAATAAAAAGGTTAAACCTTATTAAATTGTGACACCACTTTAAATCACATTCCCATCTACTGGAATATGTGGTGATGACATGTGTCAACATGATCCCATGTTTGAGTTGGAGAATATTAAATCTTAAGTAGTTTTTCAATGAGTAGAAATTACTTTTCTCAAATAAAATAAATGAGACAAGTGCTTTAATCCTTGTAATGTTAGTGATGATGCTAGATCATCTAGTGTGAACCTTTGTGTGATGATTAGAAATAGTTAAGTATTGTTTGGTGATTGTGTACCTCATATTTATTTATAGACGCTAGTACCGACCAAGGATATAAGGAGTAAGGAGGATACAACGAGGAAGAAGCCGAGGAGAACTTCAACCACTGCTCTGCACAAGGCAAGCCTAATACTACTAGTTGAGTTAGCAAGCTATTAACTGAGCAAGCTAACACTTGCAGCTTAGCAAGATACTACTTGCTTGTTACTATGCCAACTATATGCCTTAAGCATATGTGATTATACCCACTTGGCCACCATCCTAGTTTTACTTGCAAGCTTAGTATTTTATTCTCTTTATTAAATCTTCTATCAAAAGTTTACTTAGTGACTTGTAGATTCTAGAAAGATAATTGAAGGTAGCATAGAGAGCATAAAATTTGGCCTAAGTTAGATAAGCTTGATGTCATCCTAAGGCATGAGATTGAACGTAGATAAGATACACTTGTTTACCACCCCTCATTAGTATTTACCCCCACCTGTAGATGCTAGTGCTAAGCTTAAAACTTGATCAACTTTAGATGGGAATACTTGGTGAAAATGGTTTTGAAAACCTTAGAATGATGAGTCATTCTATTGAAATGTTTTTACATGTGTTCTTGAACACTAGATGATTTTGATGATGAAAATGTTAAGGCATGAGCCTTAGCCCTTTATAAAACTGATGGTTGTCTGGATGCGATACCATTCCAATTTTACCGTACAACCACAATACCCGAAAATTGGGTAGGGCTTGACTGGAAATTTATATAACTTAGTATGGGTTCCCTTGCGGCCAAGGTCTGAGCTGAGGATACCTTGTGAAGATTGTCCACCTGTGCAGTACCCAAGATGATGGTTGGTCATGTTTGGGAGGCCAAACTGACAGGAGAGGTGCCTATACTAGGGCGTGTATTTGAAAGGTTAGGATTGATTATCCGCATACTGAGTATGGTGAATTCAGGATTGTTCCTGCAGATGTATCGAATGTTGTGGTGAAAGTGTACAATCTCTGCAGAGTGTCAAACTATTTGAATAGCCGCGTCCACGGTTATGGACAGTTGGAGTGGCCATACTGTTCCATCGTCAGATGTTTTCAAAAGGACTTGTGAAATGATTTGTGACTTTGACTTGACCACAACAGTGTGGTAACATGAAATTCAAGTTCCCACTTAGGTGATATAAAACTTTCAACTAGCTTTCT
This sequence comes from Avena sativa, assembly GCA_916181665.1. Lineage (NCBI taxonomy): Eukaryota > Viridiplantae > Streptophyta > Magnoliopsida > Poales > Poaceae > Avena > Avena sativa. The sequence continues at coordinate 455,019,065 of OV702294.1, forward strand.
TTGCTTCTGAACTTAGTAGAGGTAAATCTGGCTTTTTGCAAAACAAACCTAGAGCTTAGTATATCCTATTCAAAAATAGTTCACTTGTTAGTATTAGTTTGCGAGTACTTAAAGAGTACTCATGGCTTTGTCCCTGGCTATTCCCGTGGCCAGACTATAAATAGGAGTATCAAGAGGACGGACAACAGGAAGGTTACGACAACTAGGATCATCTCCCATCGTCAGAATTGCCTATGACCATGAAGATGGAGCTTCGCCTACGCTATCGTTACTATTACGTTATTCTGCTGCTTGAATTGTATTAAGAACTGGATCATGAGATCCTTATTGGTGTAAGACCTTATGTATGGTTTGTAACGGATGAGGTACTGTGATATCCAATCTATCATGTCTCGCAAAAATGGTAATCCTGGGATTGCGATGTATGGCATAATAGGCATCTGTGATTAAAAATATGGATGTTGACAAGTTGGTATCAAAGCCAGCCTGACCATAGGAGACCCTAGTTAGAATGGACGTTTGAATCAAAAACTTAGTTTCAACACCAAAGGAAGTGAGTATTTACAAAAAATTATTCTCATTCTTATCACTTGGATTCTTTCATGAAAATTCATGTTCCTTAAAAATTCTTACAAAATTACATAAAATTTGACACACTTGATCCCTCTACTAACTTACTCATCCTTTATTCTTATAGATGGACGTGAAGTACATCAAGTTTTATTAGTTGGGGAATGGAGGAGACCTCATCTTTGAGCGTGACTTGGACCAGCTGTCGGAGATGCTGGACCGTCCACACCCTGAGTTCTTCGAAGCTCAACTCAATGATCAAGAAGGAGAAGATCTACAGTGGTTAGTTGTTGCAAGTCTCCGAGGAAAGATTGAACCCACCAATGCAGAGGGAATTCAGTTCACCTTAAGAGAGAACAACTGGCTCGATGGACTTGCCAGGGCCATGCAGGAAGCTCTTGCCCGTCTGTGTGGGCAGAGTATCAATCAAATCAGGGGTGCCCACTTTGAGTTCTACCCAAGGCGTGATGTTATGGGACAGCCACTAGAGGCACCATATCACCACGAGATGAAGACTCAATTAGACCACCTTAGCTTCATGATGTATGACAGCCAGAAGGAGTTGGACAATGCCCGTTCCTACGCCAACCACAAGTACGCCATCGCTGCCAAGAAGGATCAGACCATTGCCATGCTAGTGAAGGATCGCAAGTCTCATCGCCGTCAGCTCGACAAGAAGGAGCGCATCATTGCCCATCTTCGCCACCGGATCACGGATTTGGAAGAGACCATCCACGAGAGAGATATGCAGTTGGAGGAGAGGGAGAATGCAGGGGAAGACCTTCGTGGAGACCCCTACTCCTATCTCAACGATGATGATGACTTTTTGGAGGATTAGGCCATGGACTTCTTCACCGATGAGGATGACTTCGCCTTCATCGATGATGATGAGGATGATGAGGACACTGACTCCGAGGAGTAGTATCACTTGAGCACTAGCGTTAGTGAGTTCTAGTCGGCCCCACTGTATCGTAGCTTCACATAATGGTTCTTAAAACCATATGTTTTCCTTTGCTGTGGTGTGTGTTTGTATCGTGTTCTATGAATGATTGAATGAAAAGCAAGTTGCTAGAAAAATCTGAGTCAAACTTTAAAAACTTTCCAAAAAAACCTGAACCTTAGAAATTTCCCTCTTTTCTCATGATCTACCTCAATCTTCAGATGCCTAGAGGAGGAAGCACTTCAGCCCCGGACCCGATGTTGCAACTCTTGCAAATGTTGGTTTCTGACCGTGAAGCTGAAAGAGCCGAACGTTAAGCCAACTTACCCACCCTTCAAAAGGTAGCTCATATGGCCAACAACAATCAAGGCCATGGAAATCAGGAAAACCATGGATCTAAGCTCAAGAATTTCCATAACACCAATCCACCTGTTTTCACTAAGTCAGAAGAGCCCCTAGATGCAGATGATTGGTTGCAAACCATGGAGAACAATCTGGAAGTTGCAGGAGTGGAAGCTAACGAGAAATTGTTGTTTGCCACCCACTATCTGGTCGGAGATGCAAGAGCATGGTGGAACAGTTTTCGCGCAATGATAGGAGGTCAGCTGATGACTTGGGAAGAGTTCAAAGTCAAGTTCAGCAGAACCCATGTGCCACCGGGTTTGATCAAGAGGATGAGAGATGAATTCAGGGAACTAAAGAAAGGAAGGATGACAGTAGTGGAATACCGTGACAAATTCTTGTAATTGGCTAGGTATGCACCGAATGAGATAGACACTGAAGCCAAGAAGAAGGAGAGATTCCTGAATGGTCTACACGATGAGATGCAGACAGTGTTAGTAAATATCCCCTTTCCTGATATTGAAGCCTTAGTTGACTCTGCCATTCAGATGGAAGGAAAGATCAACCAAGCTAATGAGAACCACAAGTGTCGCATGATGCATTAACCAGGAACCCATCATACACCAAAGTATCACCCCAACCCATCTCCAGGATTTGCACCAAGAACCAATAGACCCCTGATGAACCGTCCCACTTGTCCTAACCGTGGAAACCCAAGGCCCGGAGGAATTCACAACAACCCCGGCAACTCCAGCAATTTCAACGGTGCACCACCCAAGTTCAACCACAAAAATGCTGCCACCAACACCAACACTGCCCCGAGGACTGGAAGCAATGATGTGTGTGTTGCAGCAAAGGACAAGTCGCAAGTGACTTGTTATGAATGTGGAACCGAGGGTCACTATTACAATGAGTGACCCAAGAAGATTGCCGCAGCCCCCAATGCAAATGCCCTAGCTCAACAGCAGCGTCATGTTCAGCCTGGATGAAGGTTTGCCCCAGGGAACTCGCTCAACCGCAACGGCCGTCTCTTTCTCATGCATGCTGAAGAAGCCTAGGAAACGCCAGATGTCGTGCTGGGTATGCTTTCTGTTAACTCGATATTTGCAAGAGTGTTGTTTGATTCTGGAGCATCGCACTCATTTGTTACTAAAGAATTTGCATGCACTAGTAAGATTCAACCAACCAAATTGAATCATGTTATGATTGTTCAAATACCTGGTTCAACCACCAAAGATAGACAAACTTGCAAAGACGTCCCTATCTGAATCCATGGCATAGATTTTTATGCTAATCTAATAGTACTCGGAACTAAAGGTTTGGAAGTAGTATTAGGAATGGATTGGATGTCCAAACACAAATGATTAATTGATGGTGCCAAGAAAACCCCATGACCAGTACAACCGGAATATCAATCGAGCATGTATCTGAAACCTTGCCCCGTCAATTCAAGTGCAACAAGAGTATAGCCCAACCAACCATTGACCAAGTATGGATAGTCTATGAATACCCCGATGTATTTCCAGATGTTTTGTCCGGTATGCCCCCAGATCGGGATATCAAGTTTATCATTGAACTAATACCTGGAACTGGACCCATAGCCCAGAGACCATATAGTATGAACCCGTCTGAACTAGTGGAACTGAAGAAGCAACTGGATGCCATGTTGGAAATTGGATTGATTCAACCAAGTGCGTCACCATGGAGATCACCTCTGTTGTTTGTGGACAACAAAGACTGAGGTAACCATTTGTGTACGGATTATCGGAAGTTGAATGACATCACAATTAAGAACAAGTACCCGTTGCCAAAAATAGAAGACCTGTTTGACCAGTTGACTAGTGCCAAAGTGTTTTCTAAGATTGATCTTAGAATAGGCTATCATCAACTCAATATTCGCGCAGAGGATATTCCAAAGACTACTTTTACCACCCGATATGGATTATATGAGTATATTGTCATGTATATTGGATTAACCAGTGCCGCCGCTTACTTCATGAACCTCATGAATAATATTTTAATGGAATTCCTGGATAAGTTTTTCGTTGTTTTCATCGATGACATTATGATTTATTCCAAATCAGAAGAAGAACATGAGATACACCTAAGGACCATTCTTGGAACCCTTAGAGAGCATCAGCTATATGCCAAGTTTAGCAAATGTGAATTCTAGTTATAGAAGGTAGGATTCCTCGGACATATTGTATCAGCCGGAGGAATTGCCGTTGACCCTGCGAAGGTGAAGGATGTTGAAGATTGGCAAGCCCCAACCACTCAAACCCAAGTTCGTGCATTTCTCGGATTAGCGGGATAATACCGCAAGTTTGTAGAAGGATTCTCGAGTATTGCAAGACCCATGACCCAATTGCTGAAGAAGGACAAGAAGTTTGAATGGACGGACAAATGTGATGTGAGTTTTCAGGAACTCAAGAGGAGATAGATTTCAGCCCCAATCTTGATCATGCCTGATATCACGAAGGCCTTTGATGTGTATTGTGATGCATCCAAGATCGGTCTCGGATGTGTGCTAATGCAAGAAGGCAAGGTTATATCTTATCTATCCCGACAACTGAAACAGCATGAATAGAATTATCCAACCCATGACCTTGAACTAGCAGCCATAGTTCTAGTCCTGAAGACATGAAGGCATTATCTCATGGGAAACCATTGTGAGATTTATTCGGATCACAAGAGCCTGAAGTATATATTCACTCATAAGGAGCTTAATATGAGGCAGAGAAGATGGATTTAGTTAATCAAGGACTATGATCTGGACATTCACTATCACCCGGGTAAAGCCAATGTGGTACCAGATGCCCTTAGCAGATTGTCGTGCCATTTGAACTCCATGATTTTGAAGGAGCAACCCAGTTTGAACAAAGAGATGGAAGATTTCTGAATGGAATTAGTGAGGGAAGGATTTTTGGCTAGCATAGGACTTTAACCCACTTTGATTAGTCAGATCAAGGAGGCACAGAAAGGAAATGCTAGTATCGACAGAATCAAACATCGTATCGGTACATGCAAAGTACCCGGATTCAACGAGGACGAAGGAGTTCTATGGTACAAAGGACGTCTCTCTGTACCAGCAGATTCAGAGTTGAAAGAAGTTATTTTGAAAGAGGCCCATGATACTCTTTATTCTATCCACCCCAGAGGAACGAAGATGTATCAGGATTTTAAGGAGAAATTTTGGTGGCATAAGATGAAGAGATAAATCGGAAGCTATATCGCCAAGTGTGATATTTTCCAGAGAGTCAAGGCGAGACATCAAAGACCCGTAGGACTGTTACAACTATTACAGATTCCAGAATGGAAATGGGATTCCGTTGGAATGGACTTCATCACCGGATTGCCTACTTCTAGTAGGGGAAATGACTCTATCTGGGTCATAGTTGACAGATTGTCCAACGTAGCCCATTTCTTACCAGTCAAGACCACATACCAGAGTTCGAAGCTAGCAGAGTCGTACATCACTAGAATCGTCAGTTTGCACGGAGTCCCCAAGAACATCGTATCAGATCGAGGAACTCAGTTTACCTCAAGATTCTGGAAGAAAGTCCAAGAAGGTTTAGGAACCCGACTGGATTTCAGCATAGCGTACCACCCTCAGACCTATGGACAAACAGAGCGAGTAAATCAAATACTCGAAGATATGTTGAGAGCATGTGTGCTAGAGTATGGATCTAAATGGGAAGACTGTCTGCCTTTCAGAGAATTTTCATACAACAGCAGTTATCAAGATAGTTTGCAAATGGTCGCATTTGAGTTCATGTATGAAAGTGTCGTGCCCCTTTGAATTGGTCGTAAGTAGGAGAGAGTCAGATTTTCGGACCTGACATCCTACGAGAAGCAGAAGAGAAAGTTCACAAGATTCGTGAGCACCTTAAGACCGCCCAATCTAGACAGAAGAGTGATGACGACAAGAGACATCGAGACCTCGCTTTCAATATCGAAGATTTTTTGAATCTCAAAGTGTCGCCTTTGAAGGGAATGCAACGTTTCTAGCTCAAAGGAAAGTTAGCCCCCAGATATATCGGACCCTTCAAGATTTTGAACCGTCGAGGAGAAGTATCGTATCAATTGGAACTGCCCAAGGAAATGTCAGCAGTGCACAATGTGTTCCATATATCGTTACTTCACAAATTCCTTGAAGTTCTGGAGAAGACTGAAGTTTTTGAAGAACATTGATCACCAGACTTTAGAGATCAACGATGACCTGACGTATCCCGAAGTACCCATCCGTATTTTGGAAGAAGCTTTCAGAACCACCAGAACCCGAAGCATCAAGTTTCTCAAGATTCAGTGGAACAACCACACTGAAGAAGAAGCTACCTTGGAGCGAGAAGATCACATCGGGACGGAGTTTCCCGATCTCTTTAATTCATAGGTAATCTTTTTTCTTCTTTTTCAAATCTCGGGATGAGATTTCGTTTAAGGAGGGAAGTTTTGTAACATCCCAAATATATGAAACAATGATCATCAAACTCTAATCACTAAAATTAGGGTTAACAAAAAGCTTTGATTAAATAAAAACCAAATGAATGCATGTGTGTATGTGATGATTTGATAAATGCAAGAATGTACTTGTGTGATTCAACTAAATAGTAAGGAATGGTTCAAAGATGAATATAACATCATCTAAAACATTTCCAAGCATTAACAATCAAGAGAAAATCACAAACAATTAAATAAAGAAAATGGTCATTTTTGCCAATCTTGCTCACTAGGTCACTTTGAGTGTTTCTAGTCCAAGATTTCAAACAGAAACTTTTCCAATTCTTTTCACCCCTTGCTAGACCAAGTAAAAGTGAATCAAAGCCCACATTTCAAACTTGCAGAAACATTTGGAAACCCCATTCAAATGATAATTCAAAATTGAATCTTTATCAAACAAACAGAAAACACTATAGTGAGCAGTGATCAGTTCCTAACTTGCTCCCTCTATAGCTCACTCTACACTCTCAGTAGATGATCAAAGTAATCTAACTAGCTTTAGCACCACGGTGAGAAAGTCTAGCCATTAATGGTGACCATGCCGAGAGAACCATTGTCACTCCCATGTCGCCAGCGAGCTAGAGGAAGAACTAGCCTTGCCAACCTTGTCTGGGACATGCAGCACCGTCCACCACCACTCCCTGTCCAAGCCCTGAGCGCAGCTAGCCACTGGACCACCCGCCAAGCACGCGCCTAGTCTCTCTGCGTGCGAGCGGAGAGCGCGCCAGTGCGTCGTCAGCGACATCAGCCCACAGACCGCATGCCGCCCTCGCCGCTTGTAGACGTGCTCGCCAGCATCCCAGCACCCCGCCAGACAACCCCGTTCGTCGCCGCGCGGACCATGCATGCTGTGCGCCATTAAATATGTCGTCGGACCCGCCCAGAGCAACGCGGCGTTTCGACCATCTCGCACCACCCCACGCCTCACCACCATATCGCTGAGCGTCGCTAGGGAGCTCAGCACCGCCCCCTATCGTCGCCCATGCCAGTAGCACTCTGTGCCGTCGACACCGACGAGCTCCACCCGCGCCATTCGGTCCCCTTCAGCCACTATAAAAGGAGGCCGCCCCCGCTCGTTTTCTTCACACAAGTTCACTTCCCACCTCTCACTGATACCCCCCCATTCACTCCCGGAGCAAGGCGAGCACCAGGTGGCCGGAATTTCACCGGAGTTCGCCGCTGCAGACGAGGTGAGGCGCCGTCGATTGGAGCCGCCCCAGGAGAAGCTGCCGGTACCAGGAGAATCACCATTTTCGACCATCGCCTGAGCCCCGATGAGCCTCCCACGACCCCCGCCGACCGAGCTAGGGTTCTGTCTCGTCTGCGCTGCCCGGCGTGGACGATGAACCATAGCCGTTCGATTAGAGTTAGATCCTATGATACTAATCGCCCCATACCGCTTCGCCCCTCGTTGTCTCACTGACGAGTGGGGTCGCTCACTTAACCAGCCCCCGTGCATGCTGTGCATAGTGGGCCAGCCCAGTTAAACATCCCGCGCAACCCACTAATTCAAATATAGATTTATTCATTTAATTTCAAACCCAGTTTTGTACCTAGATTCAAAAATCAACCCAGCTTGATTCCCTAAACCAAAATGCAGGAAACCAATTTTGTTAGAAAGGTACAGGAATGCTTAATCCAAGCCCGTTGGATTCAAACCATTTAGATTTGTAGGTCACACAAGGTAAAAAAACAAGGCATGAGCTTTTCTGCTTTCAAACATTTTTCAAAATTCAACCATAAGAGCTTTTGAGTTGATTCCAACTCTCAAAAATCACATTTAACCATACCTTTCAAAATATATAAAAATATATAGGTTTACTTATAGAAATAATTATCAAGTAATAAAAGAATGCCACATAGGCATTTCTAGTCACTTTAATTAATTAAAATAAAAAGGTTAAACCTTATTAAATTGTGACACCACTTTAAATCACATTTCCATGTACTGGAATATGTGGTGATGACATGTGTCAACTTGATCCAATGTTTGAGTTGGAGAATATTAAATCTTAAGTAGTTTTTCAATGAGTAAATTACTTTTCTCAAATAAAACAAATGAGACAAGTGCTTTAATCCTTGTAATGTTAGTGATGATGCTAGATCATCTAGTGTGAAGCTTTGTGTGATGATTAGAATAGTTAAGTATTGTTTGGTGATTGTGTACCTCGTATTTATTTATAAACACTAGTACCGACCAAGGATACAAGGAGGAAGGAGGATACTATGAGGAAGAAGTCGAGGAGAACTTCAACCACTGCTCTGCACAAGGCAAGCCTAATACTACTAGTTGAGTTAGCAAGCTATTAACTAAGCAAGCTAACACTTGCAGCTTAGCAAGATACTACTTGCTTGTTACTATGCCAACTATATGTCTTAAGCATATGTGATTATACCCACTTGACCACCATTCTAGTATTACTTGCAAGCTTAGTATTTTATTCTCTTTATTAAATCTTCTATCAAAAGTTTACTTAGTGACTTGTAGATTCTAGAAGATAGTTGATGGTAGCATAGAGAGCATAAAATTTGTCCTAAGTTAGATAAGCTTGATGTCATCCTAAGGCATGAGATTGAACGTAGATAAGGTACACTTGTTTACCACCCATCATTAGTATTTACCCCCACCTGTAGATGCTAGTGCTAAGCTTAAAACTTGATCAAATTTAGAAGGGAATACTTGGTGAAAATGGTTTTGAAAACCTTAGAATGATGAGTCATTCTATTGAAATGTCTTTACATGTGTTCTTGAACACTAGATGATTTTGATGATGAAAATGTTAAGTAATGAGCCTTAGCCCTTTATAAAACTGATGGTTGTCTGGATGCGATACCATTCCAATTTAAACCGTACAACCACAATACCCGAAAATTGGGTAGGGCTTGACTGGAAATTTATATACCTTAGTATGGGTTCCCTTGCGGCCAAGTTCTGAGCTAAGGCTACCTTGTGAAGATTGTCCACCCGTGCAGTACCCAAGATGACGGTTGGTCATGGTTGGGAGGCCAAACTCACATGAGAGGTGCCTATACTAGGGCGTGTAATTGAAAGGTTAAGATTGATTATCCGCATACTGAGTATGGTGAATTCAGGATTGTTCCTGACGGATGTATTGAATGTTGTGGTGAAAGTGTAAAATGTCTGCAGAGTGTCAAAGTATTCGAATAGCTACATCCGCGGTTATGGACAGTTGGAGTGGCCATACTATTCCATCGTCAGATGTTTTCAAAAGGACTTGTGAAATGATTTGTGACTTTGACTTGACCACAACAGTGTGGTGACATGAAATTCAAGTTCCCACTTAGGTGTTATAAAACTTTAAACTGCTTGAATTGTATTAAGAACTCGGATCATGAGATCCTTATTTGTGTAAGACCTTATGTATGGTTTGTAATGGATGAGGTAATGTGATATCCAATCTGTTATGTCTCGCAAAAATGGTAATTCTAGGATTGTGATGTATGGCATAACAGGCATCTGTGATTAAAAATCCGGGTGTTGACACTCAACAAAGAAGAAAATTCTTTTATGATTTGAGGCATTACTTTTGGGATGACCCACATTTATATAAAGGAGTAGATGGTATTATGCGAAGATGTGTTCCAGAATATGAACAACAAGAGATATTGGGAAAATGTCATGGCAGTGCTTATGGAGGACATCATGCTGGAGATAGAACTGCACAAAAAGTTTTACAATCTGGATTTTATTGGCCTACCCTTTTCAAGGATGCAAGGAAGTTTGTTTTATCTTGTGAGGAATTACAAAGAGTTGGTAACAATTCTAGACGCAATGAAATGCCTATGAATTATTCTCTTGTTATTGAACATTTTGATTGTTGGGGATTTGACTTTATGGGTCCTTTTCCTCCTTCAAAAGGGTATACTCATATTCTTGTTGCGGCTGACTATGTTACAAAGTGGGTAGAAGCCATACCTACAAACAACGCTGATGGTAAGACCTCTTTTAAAATGCTTAAGGATGTTATTTTTCCTAGGTTTGGTGTGCCTAGATATCTCATGACTGATGGAGGCTCTCATTTTATTCATGGTGGTTTTAGGAAAACTCTTCCTAAATATGATGTTAACCATAGAATTGCTTCATCTTATCACCCCCAAACCAGTGGGCAAGTGATACGTCGGAAACGTATCTATAATTTTTGATGTTCCATGCTTGTTTAATATCTACTTTGCTTTACTTGTCTACACTTTGAGGTGCTTTTTACATGTTTTCTGGTACTAACCTACTAACAAGTTGCAACAGTGCCAGATGCCTGTTTTCTGTTGTTTTTGGTTTCAGAAAAGTTAGTAAAGAAATATTCTCGGAATTGGACGGGACAAACGTCAAAGTCAATTACTTTCCATGGGGAACAAGAAGTCCAGAAGGGAGACGAGGAAGCGGGACAGGGCAGCCAGACCCCCCAGGCGCGGCCAGGGGTGGGCCCGCGCCTTGCGAGGGTTTGGCTCCCCTGGTCGCCTCCTCGGCCTCCCCCTTCTCCTATGAGAAGCCCCCGATGTAGAAACCCTAAGCACACGATCAAATCTCCACAAAACCGTTTGTAGTCGCCGCCACCATCGTTCCTAGATCGAGGGGATCTGAAGTTCTTACCGGAACCCTGCCGGAGGGGATGTAACATCCCAAAAATCATGATTTGTAAAGCTTGCATATCATTCATGCATTCCTAAGCATTTGGTATTTTCAAACAAAATTTCAAAATAAGAAACCATGTTATGCCTATTATTGTATGCAAGTAAGGCAATGGTTTTAATTTTACTTTCAAGGTATGAGAGTGCTTTGGTTTGCTCAGTAATGTTTTAAAGTTGGATGCAAGGCTATGCAAGGCTTACACAAAAATTCTCAAAACAAAATTCAAATAAAACCATTTATATGCCTAATATAGATATATTAATAAAGGCATGGTTTATTTTATTTTTCAAAGTGTCATAGTGAATTTGACCATTCAGCAAGTTTTTATGCTCAATTAGGTACAAAGTTTTCACTACAAAAATCTAGAGGTGGTTTGAATGCAAACTTATTTGAAAATGGTTTGAATTTTGTTCCTGAAAAATCAAATAGAAAAAGTAAAAGCAAAAGGAAAAAAATAAAACCAGCCGCTGCCTAGCACCAGATCCAGCCCATCTAGCCCACCCGGGTCGTTTCCCTCTCTGCCCCTCTCTCACGCACGCGAACTCTACCCCGCTAACACTGCCACTGGGTCCTGCGCCAGCTCACTCCTTCTTCCCCAAATCATGCCCGCAGACCGCGTCGCCGCTGCCGTTGCTGCCGATAATTGCGCGGCGTAATTGGCCATGAATTCGTAGGTGTTGCTTGTCGAGTTGCTTCCTACTTAAGCCCCTGCACCCACGGTCATTTCCCCCCACTCAGCACACTCTCTCCTCCACTAGGCTTCCCGTATTTTGACTCGCAACCGCGCTGCCCGACGAACTCCAACGAGGTAATCCGGCCAACTCCGACCTCCCCATGCCCTCTGCTTCTTACTGCCATGCTCCCCTTGCTCGTGCGCTTCTTCTCATACCTCTGTTTTGACTGCTCGTGATCTGAAGCGTTGAATCCATCAACCACCATGAGCACCTGACGCCACCCTCGTCTCTGACGAGCAATTGTGGTAAGACGCAACCGCCCCTTGGTCTCTGAGTCAAACTATCATGTTCGCTTGAACCTTGCGCACACCATGATGCTTCTGATTTGTATTAGGGCAATCCAGAGCATCGTCATCGTCTCCGCCAACCCGTGCCCGACGCTACCAGCAACTCCGACGAGCTCCAGCCGTTGCTACAACACGCCCCCGTCCACGCCAGAAACATGTTGAGCTTCCTCGCAGCCTTGCGACGCTGGTAAGCCAACACACAGCCCGTAGCCCCCTCTGTATTCGCCGGAACAGCATCGCAGGAAGCGCCGCCGCTGCCAGTGCCATTCACGCCGCTAGTTTCTAGTCGAGTTGATCTGGTCCATCGGATCTGGATCTAGTGGTTAGGATTAGAACTAGAACGAAGGGGTACGAGTAGATCTGAGCCGCGGGATTTAGTTAGATCTAACGGCACGGACGCGTTATCCAGAGCGAACCGGTACGCACCAATCAGGAAGCGCCGCGTGTCACTTATTTTGATTTAAAATCTGTTTTTGAATCTATTAGAGATTTAAACTTGTAAAATCTATAACTTTTGTTCTGTTTATCCAAAAAATGCAAATAATATATCATTGGAGTCACAAAAATAAATCCTACATTATGTAAGATTAGTTTTGTATTTTTCTTCTATTAAAATGGAAAGTTATGCAGAGACAAATATAAGCTTACTTTGAGTATATAAATTATTTTGAAAATGTTTTTAAGGCCAAATTAAGTTTATTTAGTCTATAAATGTTTAGTTTTGTGTTTAGTACTGTTTACTTGTCTAGTTTGGTTAAGAAAAATCATCACATGGCATTTGCATGCATTCATATATTTTTGCTTGATTATTTTAAATGTAAATTTGGTGCTATCATTTTATGTCTAGATTTTGGTGCTACTAGCGATTGTGATTGTGAGGATTGTTGCTACTCCCCCAACTACCAAGGCAAGTCGTGCTTCATGTTTTTATCATATTATTTTTACTATGCACTAGTGATATTTTGTATAGGGCTTGCATGAAATTTTGCTAAGTATCTATATGCTATGCTATTGGAAATCCTAGTAGTTGTAGTCTTGGTAGAATTTTCTCTAAGTTAAGATACTTGTTATATTGCCATGCTTAGCCTATCTAGCAGCAAACAAGGGTGGATTATATACATGCTATGGAAAATTTTGTGAAGTCTTTGACTTATGTTTTTACCTAATAAAATAACTAAGTGAATGAATCACCTGGGTGGAATGGTTTGTTTAGGTTATGTTGAGTGGTTACGCAAGGCCCATATCTATGGTCTAACTTGTGTATCACACTTGTGGAAAGCCACCCAAGAACAGAGGGATTTGAGATACTTAGTGTTTAGAAGCTCCTAGTGCAACCACATGGCATATGGGATCCGCCTTGATCATATAGGTTGCAATAACTTAGCCAGATGGACAGATGGTGGTAGAGTGATAGATTGGAACGCGTCCATTTGGTCTAAGGGAAGGCTTTTGAAAGATCTCGTATCGATGCATGTCGAGTCTTGTGGGGAAAGTGCACCAACTCTCGAGAAGGAAAAATCTAAGTACTTAGCCATGTCCCCGACAACAAACAATTTGAGCTTCAAGACATTGAAGCTATCAAGGATCTCCTCATCCCAATTTCTAAGTTAAAAACTTGCGGTTGAACAAGGGTAAAGATTCACCAATGTCTACTGGTGGTTCCTTGGGGGTTTTTGTCAAACAAAAACTTAGTGTTTTTCAACTGATAGGCAAAACCTATTTTGAGGAAAGCAAGCCTAAGCTACACTTAGCCAAATTCATCTAGAAGCTAGAAACTATTATTCTACTAAGGTATCACTTGCCAATACTATTCCATTGTATTGACCCACTGTGGCTGTAACTTGTGATGTTGCAGGTTACTCTGATGAGGATTAGGGTTATGAGTCTACACTCAACATGTTTGCCTGTGGCACATGAAGATGAAGACTTTACTTTATTTTACTTATATTGAACTCTTGTACTAGCCTATGGCTATGGAGTTGTAAAGACTATGTTATCTCTAGAATGACGTCGTAATAAAGACCTTTGTATCTGTGTACTTCATCTTAAACTGTGGATGCTAGCATTTGATCTAGGGACTAGCATTGCAATCACAGGGACCTTTACCTTTATAAAGGTGGGGTCTTACAAGGGAGATCAACCCGGAGGCCTTCTCTTAGGTATGATGCGTGAGTAGTTCCACCTTGGAATATGGGTCCATGTAGTAGCTAGATGGTTATATCTCCTCCTTTGTGCTTTCATGTATAGATCTTGTGAGCTCCGTTCATGATCAAGATCTAATCTATTTGTAATCATGCATGTTTTGATTGCGGGGATCTGATGAATATTGAGATTATTATGTTGGTTTTATTAATGGTTTTGTATTTATGATTCTATCATGTTTGTGTTGTTTGTGATCTTGCATGCTCTCCGTTGTTAGTAGCTATCTTGGCCAAGTAGTTGCTAGTGACTCCAAGAGGGGGTATTTATGCTCGATAGTGGGTTCATGCCTCTAGTTTCCAAGGGAAGTGACAATAATCTCTTCGGTTGTAGATGTGTTGTTGCTACTAGGGAGAAAATAACGGTCTCTTGTTCATGGAACATGTGGACTGTTTACCTTACACACTTTGCTTAAAGCAGCTGTCTGTTGCTTGCAACTTAATACTGGAGGTGGTTCAGATGATAACCTGAAGGTGGACTTCTATTCATAGATGCAGTTGAATGGCGGTCTATGTATCTTGTTGTATTACCCAATCAAATCTCATAGGATCTTTCTCACAAGTAAATGCATTGTTATGCCTTGCTCAGTTCCTGTCAATTGCCCTGCTGTAATTTGTTTACCCTTCATGCCATATTGTTTATCTAAGGAGAGCACCACTAGTGAAATATTGATGCTGGTCCAATCTTTACCATTGATACATCTTCCACTGTTACTTGTTTACTTGTTGCAAACCATTACCTTCCATACGATATGTTTAATCCTTTGTTACAGCAAACCGGTGAGCTTGAAAACCTTCGTTGGGGCAAAGTCTTGAGTTTGTGTTGTGCAGGTCTCCGCGTTTCTTGCAACAACTGTGTGACGTTTCCTTCCTCCTTTCTGGTTCGATAACCTCTGTCTCTACTAAGGGAAGACTTGCTGCTTGCTGCTTCACACCTTGCTCTTGGGGTTCCCAACAGGCTCCACATCAACTGAGCCATCAACAAGTTTTCTGGCACCGTTGCCGGGGAGGCTAAGGACGTCTTCACAAGGGGAGCCCTTCACTTCCTTTCTCTTTACTTTGTTTTTAGTTTGCTTCGTTCCTTTTGCTTGGTTTTGTTTGCCTCTTTTCAAAAAACCCAAAAATTAGTTTGGTTTGCTTGTTTTATTCAAAAACACACAAAAATTAGTTCATCCTCTAGTTGTCACCTTGCTCTAGCTCACCATGTTTCTCCCCAAGTTCACCCTAAAATATCTTGCAATAGGTAGTGGCTCCATAATTGGGAAAGATAATATTGAAGAATTCTTCAACTATGTTAGCAAGCATGAGGATATTGAGGATAAATCTGTAGCAGAGCTTGCTCCTAATTATGAGATTGCTGCAGCTTCTTTAGTTCATATGTTGGAGGCTAGGTTTGTTAGCCTTAACCCCTTCATACAATTCTTGTTCCTAAAACTAAAAGAAGAAAATAATGCTGAAAAGAGAGAATTCATCCTTGAAACCTTATAAAAAGAATTTCATGATGTTGCTAGGGAGGAAAAAAAGGTCTTTGAGCGTTTCAATATGCCAGGCTCAAGTGTATATGTTGTGGATTTATGATAAAACTAAGGGCCTGTTTGGTTGGGCTTAAATCTAGCTTTTAGAGTTTGGCTTATAAGCCACAAAAGCACCAAAATAGGTGCTTTTGGCTTTGGCTTTTGGCTTTTAATTGAACATGGTAGTACAATGGTATAAGCCAAAAGCCAAAATGAAAAGCAGCTATTTAGGTGCTTTTGTGGCTTATAAGCCAAAAGCAAAGAGCCATAAATAAGCACAACCAAACAGCCCCTAATTCTAGAGAAGAATTCAAGATACCCATACCCTTTAAGCTTGTTAGAATGCATGAAGCCTTTGAAAAGAATTTTGATTGGATTGCTCCTGATTTTTTTGTGAAAGTAGTAGACCAAGGAGAGATGAGAAGGGATCCTCCAAAACCCATTTGGATGAGATACCTTTTATAGTTGAAGACTTTGCAAGTATGGATGTTAATGCTTCTTCATTTGAAAATACTTAATTCTTCTTGCTTCTTGTGCCTAACTTAAAGGCGTTAAAGAAAAGTACTTGTTGGGAGATAATCAAAGAGTTTCCTTGAGTCTTGAAAGTTATTACTTCTGTAATGACCTTTCCTTATCCTTTTTTGTTTGCTTTTTGTGCCAAGAATGACCTCTAATGAGAGGGAAGTAAGATTTGGGGAGTTGCTGTCCTGAAACAGATTTCTGTCCTCCACCAAAAACATTCGTGAGGAGTCTCTATAACTCGGATGGAGCTCAAAATTTACGAATAAATCCAACAGTATGTTAGATAACTTTATTTAGTTCAACACTTTTTGATTTGAGCAATAGAAGATGTTAGAAAAAATCAGTTTCTACCTGCTGCTCTGTTTTGACAGATTTCTGCCATTATTTGCATTTGCTTCTTATTGATTCTTTTTTGAGTTCTCTTTAGGTGAATTGAGATTTTTGAAGGAGTTACTACAGTAGCTTGTGTTTTTAGTGAAAATCCTTGCTGTTCCAAAGCTTTGCTAGGGGTCTAATATCTTTTGAATACACTAATGTTTCTAATAAAGATTGTGTGAAGTTTTGTATGAAGGAAAAATTTCAGGTGTAAAGAGAGAATGATGCAATGAGATGAAGAATGGACAAAAGATCAAGCTTGGGGATGCCACCATGGTGTCACCCCAAGAAATGTCCAAGAGGTACAAGCGTCAAAGCTTGGGGATGCCCAAGGCATCCCCTTCTTCATCAATAAAAAGCTCAGGTCTGTCTAGACACTTCGTTTTTATTGTTTCATGCACAATTGTGTTGTTCTTGGAGCGTCTTAGTTTTCATTTGCTTTTCTTAGGTTGTTTAGTTTGCTTGATTAGTTTGGACCCCCGTTCTCGCTGTGTTGTTTTGCAAATAAGTTGATTGGTGTTTGGGAAGGAGTATTAAGTTCTTGCTTGAAGTGCAAGAGGAGGTTGCATTGACTGTGACTTAGACTTTAGCATGACATGCTAGGTGTTGTTTTAGAATTATTCTTAGTGATTATTGTTGTAGCATGTCTTGTTCCAAAAAATTGGGATTGCTTAGTGTGCCTTGAAGAAATTATGTGTTGTTTTAGCATGCAAAATCATAGTATTGTGGTATTCTCCTTTAATGCTTTGCTTGGGTTGACTTGGCACATGCTCACACATTTTTATGACTCTGACAAGTCACCATTACCCTCTATGATCATTTATTCCTTGACTTGTAGTACCACTCTTTGCTTTGATTAGTATTCTTTGTTGCTCTGCATGATTATGGCCATTATTCTCTCTTAGTTGGTTCCTCCCAGTCTTTTGCTAGCCTCCACTTGTATGAGTAAGTTCTACTCATGCTTACAACTCCCAAGAAACCAAGTTATTCCAAAGTGTCCACTATAAAATCCTATGCATGGTGTGTTACACCATTCCAAGTATATTCTTGCTTTCAAATATCTTCCAATTAAAACCTATTTTGTTATGTGAAAACTTAGTGATTAAAGCCCCCACAAACTTGATGGCACACTTTATATTCTTTGCCCCTAATAAACTTGAATCATTGTGAAAACTTTGTTGTATATGCTTGAACTTATAAGTTGGAATTAGCAAAACGTGCTATCACGGGGAACGTTTTCAACATTGCACTTGTACTTTGTACTCAGTTGATATCATGTTATTTTGTCTATGGATGTCACCGGTGTAAAATAAAGAGGGAACTTGTAAGTCCATGGAGTTTGTATCCTGTGTTAGAGAAATGCCTGGGTCGCTAGCCTAAGCCATGCCTAATCATGGTGGAAACTTGCAGCATCACCATAATGAGCTATCTATGAAGCATCCTCAATAAAAAGGTATGCATATGGTGGATAAAAAGATTGCTGATATGCTCATTATCTGCTTGCCTTGACATTTTGGTTATGGGAAACCTCCTGTACCATGTGCAAGGGGTACCCCATTGGCAGTTCTCAATGATATGCAAATACTTATAATGACAAGAACTTACCTGGACCCAAACTTGAGTATGCATGAGGTGTGGCCCTCGTATTCAAGGGACTTGAGATTGCCAACTTATACTTCGTCAAGCATATACTCCATATTTGCCACTTTAACCTTAACCACTTCAAGATGCTTATGATAGGGGCAATGAGGGCTGAAAGCTAACAAGTACCATAATTTTTGGAAGCTCTTTTTGAAACTTGTAATCCCTGCTTCCTTTACAAAAAGGCCTTTCTTCCACCATTATTGAGTCTCCACCTTCTACCTTTAGGCACCATTAAGAGAGCATAGTTGTCATTCTGTGTGTAGTGTTCCAAAGCTTATTAAATGATGCATATTCTGATATTACTTTTTCTTGTGCTATTTGTTTCTAGTCACCCTTGTGAACTTTGAAGGAGTCCTATGCATCTATTTGCTACTCTATGAGGGACAAGCTGATTGCCACTATGTTATGTTTTCTATATGTGAAAAAACAAACGTTTTTCAATGCATGTTATTCATGATCTTTGTTTGTAGCCTTTCATATTGCATGCATAGTTACTATGTCCTATTGTTATAACTCCATCTTTCATGCACATGTTTAGAGTTCTTTGATCCCAGCTTTCAATGCTTGCAAATGGTTGGATCTTTATGGTGAGGGTGCATGTCACCTGAAAAATTATTCTTTTATCACTTACCTACTCGAGGACGAGAAGGAGTTAAGCTTGGGGATGCTTGATACGTCGGAAACGTATCTATAATTTTTGATGCTCCATGCTTGTTTAGTATCTACTTTTCTTTACTTGTCTACACTTTGAGGTGCTTTTTACATGTTTTTGTAGGGTTCGCAGCATAGAAAACAAAAATTTCCTACGATGGGAACAACTATGTACCAAGATCTATCTACTAGATACAAGCAACAGGTGGATATACATCCATAGAATACATACCCTCAAAGACCGAATAGCGTTAACGAGGTTATACTCATGGATGATGTAGACGAACGCTTGCCGATCTCAAGATCGTCATGAAGTCCATTTGGTCCAGCCGGTCCGGCACCATCAAGTCCAGCACCGCAAAGCAGTGGTGCATCCGTGATCGCACACACGTACGGGTACCCCGACAACCTCCGTGACCTCGCTCCAGCGAAGCAGCGGAAGCAACAAATCCTTCGAGAAAAAGCCACCGGGATGTCACATCCCAAGATTTTCCAAATCTTGTAATGTGAAAAATAAATGAATAAAAATAAAACTTTGTTGATTTTTAGGATGAGAAGAAACTTTTTGATTCCAATTGGAAACCTTCAAACCTTTTTGATCAAACAAATCCTAAAGGGATTTGAAAAGTTAAACAATTAATAAAGGAAAATAAAAATATTTGGAAATACTATTTTTGGATCTTTAAATAAAAGATTTGGTTTTCAAAGGAAAAGGTAGATTTATAAATAAAGATTATTTTATAGAGCCAAATTAAACCTTGGTCAAAATTTTGAAAAAAAAGGTTTTGCTTTGATTAAAAATAGTAAAGGTTTGTTTAAATAAAATAATAAGGATTTAATATCCAATTTTATTTAAATAAAAGGTTTTACCATTTTAATTAAAACATCAAAACTTATTAAATTATTTCAAATAAGTTTTTCAAGTATTTTTATATTCTCAAATAAAACCTACTGAAGTGTTTTGGTTTTATTTTAGATTTCAAAATAAAGATTTTAATAAAACAAATCCTATTTGATTTAATAACTAAGGTCCATTTTATTTAATTATTAATGGACCCTAAAATAAAAACTTGTTATTTTATTTTAAACAAGTTTTCCAAGTATCTTATATTTTCAAATAAAGCCTACTGGTTTGGTTTTGATTATATTTAGATTTCAAATGGAAATTTTAATTAAATTAAAACCCATTTTATTTAATAACTAAGGTCCATTTTATTTAATTATAAATGGACTCTAAAATAAAAATATTATTTTTATTTTGGGAATTGGTTTATGTTGTTAAACAGATACAAATTCAATTACAAGTGTGGTGAATGTTTGAATAGATTTGAATTGGTTGTTTGATTTGTTTGATTGAAATTCAAAACAGAAATTGATTTGGAAAAAGAAAAAGATTCAGACAGAAAAAAAAATGTGAGAACAGACTGACCCAACCCAACCACGCCCAGCAGCCCATTCCAGCCCAACTCCTCTTTCCCACGCACGAGACGTTCTACACCAGAAACAGAACCCGCGCAGTCACTGAACACCGGCCCCCACCTCCACTCCCTTTCTTTCGCTGACGAGCAGACCCCACCGCCAGCTCAGCGTCGTCTTCACCCCGCGACGACCACGCCGGCCGTTTCCTGCCACTAACACCGCGGTTGAATTCGCTTCAATGCCGCGCCTTAACCTCGCTGCGACCACGCACGATAAATCGTCTCCCTCTCCTCTCTGGTTCCCCTCTGTCGCCCCACCTCGACACGCCCCCAGGCTGCCGAATTTCGCTAGACACCGCCCACTGTCCGACGACGCTCCGGTGCAAATTTCGGTGACCCAGCGCCGCCCCTTGCCTCATCGACCACGCACACATACTCTACACATCCTGGTGCATCTCCCCGTGCCATTGGTTCGCCCGCTAGTGCCTCGTAACGTCGGCTTCGTCAACTCGACTCGCCACCGCCGTCTGCCGTTTCTCCGACGACCTCCCTCTGGTAAACCAGACCGCCCCGACCCCTCTCAATCACGCACACAGCATCGCTGTGTCCTTGCGCGTCTGACCATGCGTTTTGTTTGTCTCCTAGTGATCCATAGCACCGTCCTCGACGACGACTGAGCGTGGTCGCGGCGCAGCTCCACTCCAGCGAGCGATTAAGCCCGCTCCAGTGTGCCCCTCGCCAAGACGGCACCACCTTGAGCTTCCCCAGGCCTCTGCGAACGCTGTGAGTATCTCCCTAGCCACCCTTTCTTCCTGTATCGCCGGCGCCGCCACCGTCTGGCCGCTCCGCCGCCAGTAGCCACCGCAGCGCCGCCCATCTATGGCTGGCACGCTGTACACCGTTAGATGATGATCCAAGCGCCACGATAGATCCTTAGCCGAAGGGGTACGAGTGATCCTGTGCCGCACGATCTGACTTGATCCAACACACCAGAGTAGTCGATCCGAACGAAACGTTTTTGACCAATAGGATTGCACCACGTGGCCTGTAGTTGATTTAAAAGACAGATTTGATCTATTACATTTCCAATTTTGGAAATTGCACAACTTTTGATCCACACGTCCAAAAATTACAAACTTTATATTAATGGAATCAGTGGAACAAGCCCTAGCCAACCATGCCATTTGTTTAGTAAAAAGCCTCTGGTAAAATGATTGTTTTTGCAGAAACATTTGTATGCTTGTTTAGGTTATAAAAATTGTTCAAAAATGATTTTGGGGATAAAATCTTTTGCAAATGGTGTGATTTGAACCTACTGACCATAGGAAACACTTTGTGGATTCAAAAATGAATTTGGTGATGCAAAAGAATGATTCTTGATTTAAAACCATTTCTAGTCAAATAGAAATATGATTTATTTATTAAAAATGGTTTTGGAAGAAAACTTTTGGGAAATGTTTTGTTTTAAACTCTCTGACCCTAAACACCAAGTTTTATGGTTTGAAAACATATTTGGTGAACCCTATAGATTAATGCCTTAGTAAAAATATTTCTACACCACATAAAATGATACTTTGTTTTGAAAATGGCTCATGAAGTGAAATCTTTTTCAAATGACTTTGCCACTTTACAAAATGACCATTAGGTGTTTTCAAATGTTTATGACCCATTAGGAACCACATTTCAAAACAAAACAAAGCTTGGGATGCTTGCATGCATTACTTTGACTTTATGATTTTATGTGTTGTTTTGCTTGATTGGTAGATTGAGTTTGTGCCTTGCTTGATTGATTTGTAGTGACTTGAAGAGTGTGATTGTTGCAAGGACAAGGAGTGAACTTATACCCTCTCCCAAAAAGGCAAGTGATGCTTCATCCTTTTTGTCCCATTACTTTCACTATGCATTAGTGATTTTCTCTAAGTAAAACTTGCATGGAATTTTGTTAAGTATAAACCTTGCTATATGAAATCCTAGTAGATGAAACCTTAGTAGAAATTCCTAAGTCAAGATACCTACTACTATAATTCTTAGCTTAGCTAATAGAAAACAAGGGTGGAAATATATACACACTATGGAAAATTTCTAAGTCTGAGGACTTGTGTTTTTGTTTAATAAAACAACTAAGTTAATGAATCACCAGGGTGGATTGGTAATTGCTTGGTGGATTTTGGTTGAGTGGTTCACAAGGCCCATGTCTATGGTTGACCTTGTGTATCTCACTTGTGGATGGACACCCAGGAACAAAGAGATTTGAGATATCAAATGTTGAGAAGCTTCGAGTGCAACCACTTGGCATTATGGGCTCTGCCTAGATCATATAGGTTGCAAGAACTTAGCCATATGGACAGTTGGTGGTAGAGTTTGATAGGTTGGAACGCGTCCATTTTGGTCTAAGGTAAGGCTTCTGAAAGATCTTGTCTTGGGAAACCAAGTCTTGTGGGGAAAGTGCACCACCTCTGTAGAGTGTAAAATCTAAGTACTTAGCCATGTCCCTGGTAAAGGACAATTTGAGCATCAAGACATGGAAGCAATCAAGAATCTCACCATTCAAATATCTAAGTTAAAAACTTGTGGTTGAACAAAGGTTAAAGGTTCTTCAATCTTTGATTGATAAAAATGATTTTGTCAAGCAAAAACTTAGTGTTTTTAAACGTTAAGGAAAAATCTATTTTGAGCAATGCAAGCCTCAACTCCACTTAGCCAAATGCATATAGATGATAGACTCCACCATACTACCATAGTATCACTTGCCAATACAATCCAAATGTATTGACCCTTGTGGCTGTAACTTGTGATGTTGCAGGTTTGATTGATTTAGTGAAGTGTGTTGATTAGGATTACAAAGTCTACAACCAACATGTCTGCCTGTGGCACTTTGAAGATGAAGGACCCCATGCTTATAGTTATTCTGCTGCAATGTAATGTAATAGCCAAATGAGCTATGTAAGACGTAATAAAATTATGTTATTCCTGGTTATAAAGTTGTATTATGACCTTTGTTTCTTGATATTACATATTAACTGTGGATGCTAGCTATTGATCCAGGGACTAGCATTGTAAACACAGGCGACTCTACCTTATTAAAGGTTGGGACCCTTACACGGGAACATGTATGTCGCTGATCCGAGACCATGGGGAAATTCTAAAGGGGGGAGAGAGATCCTTCGCGAGGAGGTGTGATTTGAGAGGATGAGAGGGGGGCCTTTTATAGGGGAGAGGGGGCACCCAAGGGGCATGGAGCCCAGCCATGGGGGCTGCCCCCACCTCTTCCACATTCATGTGGGTGGAGCTCCCACTCAAAATGAAAAGCCTCCAATCAAAAATCCACTCACATACATTAAATTTCCACCAAATTTAATGCAAGCTCTCATTTAAATAAATCTCTTTGATTTCTTTATTCAGAATTTTGTTAATTACTTTAATTAACAAATAGTCACATAAAACCCCTTGCTAGTATTCTATTTCACATGCAGAACCAGTTTCAGCAATTTCAACTGAAACAGTTCCGGTGTCTAGTGAAATAAATTCCTGCGCTTTCTTTTTCTTTTCCTGACATATAATTTGCTCCAAATGGTGTCGGTATCCCTTAAGTGTGTCACCCTACGGTTCGCGAATAATGCAGACATGATCGAGACCCCTCTCCGATCAATAATCAGCAGCGGGACCTGGAGATCCGTACTGACTCCCACACATTCAACGATTACTTCTGTGATCGTGTGAACCTTTTACGCTAGTATCTTAATCCCTTTATTTCACGATATATTACATGTCCGATATTCGATCATCTGTATATACATACCTAGTTTGATCTCGTTACTGACATGCACTCTTTTCTCGTTCCTGTGATATAACATTCTAGTGATCAAATCACTTGCTTGCAAGCTAATCAATGTGATATCACCTAGAGGGCCTGGAGCATATCTATCTGTCATCGGGATGAACAAATTCCACTCTCGATACATGAACCTCAACATAAAACTTTAGTAGTTCTGAAGCCATCTTTATAATAACCCAGTTACGGTGTGACGTTTGATGTCATCGAGAAACTCTTCCGGTGTTAGTGATTGACATGATCTCATGGTCTAAGGATGAGGATAACTTCGTAAGTTGTTATAGCAATATAAACTCAATGACTTTGATCGTAATGCTATACTTTGGATGAATGTTCATCACATCATTACACTAATGTTGTGACCTTGTTATTAACAGCATCCAATGTCCATGATCAGGAAACTTTGATCATCTTGTTAATCAACGAGCTAGTTTATAAGAGAGGCATAACTAGGAACTTCCTTTTTTGTTTATTAAACACACATGTATTAACGTTTCTGTATTAATACAATTATAGCATGCAAAATAAACATTTATCATAAACAAGGAATACAATAATAAACACTTTATTATTTCCTCTCACGCATATTCCCTTCAGTCTCCTACTTGCACTAGAGACAATAATCTAGTTTGAACAATTTGCGTATTTGAACACCTATGGCTTTCTGGTGTTCCATATATGCAACTGCAAGTGGTTAACATAATCTACGGATCTAACGCTTTTAGGTCCGTGTGTATTTGCATGTCTTTGCGTCTCCACGCATCACTCATTCTCTAATGAGATGACATTGTATAAATTTGGTCTTTTGGTGAGACCTTTAGTTCCTTGGGGTTAAATCATGTCGATACTATTGTCGTACAATATATCTTTAGTGTTAGCCCGTTGTGAACCACACCTTAGTTTGATAACAAACTACTTGACACAAATTCCCTCCTTTGCTGCTACTATAGCAGTCATATACTTAGCCTTTTGTTGTAGTATCCGTCATAATGTCTTAACTTTGGAATACATCCAAATCCATCATGGAAACTTTCTTTCCATTTCATTGTGCCACCCATAGTTTAAATTGAGGTAAACTTAATTTTTATCTAGTGACAAAACTAGTATCAATGTAACGCTTTACAATGAACTATTTGTAATTGTTTGTCACCTCTACATAAATATATTCTTAGTTCTTCCAAAAGATCATAAGAATATCCTTACTATCGTCCAATGATCATTTTATGATTCATTCTGGTATATGCTCATAACACTTAGAGCATAGGACATATCTGGATGTGTACATATCATGGTATGATTGATCAAA
The DNA here is from genome assembly GCA_916181665.1 of Avena sativa. Taxonomy (NCBI): domain Eukaryota; kingdom Viridiplantae; phylum Streptophyta; class Magnoliopsida; order Poales; family Poaceae; genus Avena; species Avena sativa. The sequence goes on from OV702294.1 coordinate 455,044,543, forward strand.
ACATCCTTGTGATTTCACTCATCAAGTGTCAAAGCTCTTGAATCTTGTTTCACTTATCAAGTGTCGATACACTTGAATATTGATTCAATTCCTTTCCATGCGACAAGAACCTTTTCTTGTCGTTTCTATATTGAACTCCTTCAATATCTCATATATGTACGTTTGGCACAACCATATTAGCGTCACAGTCTATCCACTATAGACATTCATGCTAAATATTTGGGTTTTCCTAAGTCTTTCATCGAAATGAAATTCTTAACCTTTGTCAATAAAAGGTACATCATTTCTAATCAACAAGATATCATCCACATAATGTATTAGAAATGTGTCTTAGCGCTCCCACTTAATTTCTTGCAAATGCAAGCATCTTCATCATCTCCTGATGAAAACTCCTTTTTCATCACGGTGAAGATTCCAACTCCGCGATGCTTACTTCAACCATTGAAGTTTGCATACCCTTTTAGCATCCTTTGAATTTAACAAAACCCTTTGGACCGTGTCATGTACACGTCCTAGGTAACCATTCTATTAGAAGAACTTTGTTTTGTTTATTCATCTACTATATGTAGGGTTTCGTAGCATGGAAAACAAAAAATTTCTATCGCATACAAACAAACAAGCCAAGATCTATCTACTAGATTGTAGCAACGAGTCGATGGAATAACTTACCCTCGAAGATTCCAAAGTGTTTAACGAGAGCGGATTCTCGTGGGTGATGTAGTCGTACTCTTTCCGATCTCAAGTTCGCGTAGACGATCCTTCCGGCGCTGCGTTCCGGCAGCGCTTCCGCAGTCGGTCACACGTTCGGTACTCGACGAAGACCTTCCTCTCCCTTGTTCCAGCAGGCAGCGGAGGTTGTAGCACTCTCCTCGCAATTCCGGCAGCACAACGGCGTGGTACCGGAAGTAGAGGGGAGATCCCGCAGGGCTTCGCCTTAAGCCGGAGCGAGTATGGTGGAGTATGAGAGAGAACTATTAGTGGTCTAGGGTTTAGACACACCAATTAGAAGGCTCTAATCCGAAGGCTAGGGCAATTAGAAGCTCTAAACCAAAACCGCTCTAAACCGGAGTCTAGGGCTAGGATTTAGATTAGAGGATAGGAACTTGTGTGTCTAGAGGAGGGGGCCCTGCCCCTCCTTTTATAGGTGGAGGGGGCCGGCCAAGGGGAGGGAGTCCCTCCCCAAGTCGGCCTTGGGTGGCGCGCCGGCTTGGAGAGGAGGGACTCCTCCCCCAAGTCGGTTTTGCCCTCCTCTTGCTTGTTTCCCACAGTTTCTTGTTTTAGCCGTTTGACTTTCAAACTGGCCATTTGACTTTTCAGTTTTAGGATTCAATTTAATCCTTTATTTGGAACAGCAAGAACACTTAGTACATGATGCAATCATTCCAATATGTAATGACACATTCATGTACCCCTTCCCCTCCGGAGTGCCGGACATTCCGGAACCTTCTAGAACATTCCCGATGAAAACACCGGAATCATTTCCGAACTCCGAAACGGGACTTTCCTTATATGAATCTTATTCTCCGGACCATTCCGGATCACCTCGTGATATCCCGGATCCCATCCGAGACTCCGAACAACATTCGGTCTCTTTCTCATAATACCATAACTACTCAAACAACGTCGAATCCTTAAGTGTGTCTCCCTACGGTTCGTGAATTATGCAGACATGATCGAGACAATTCTCCGAACAATAACCAATAGAGGAATCTGGAAATTCATATGGCTCCCACATATTTCTACGATTACTTTGCGATCGAATGAACCACTTACATACGATACCAATTTCCCTTTGTCTCACGATAGTTTACTCATCCGAGGTTATGATCGTCAGTATCTCTGCATACCTAGTTCAACCTCATTACCGATAAGTACTCTTTTCTCGTTCCCGTGATATGTGATCCCTTGTGAGCCAGTCACATGCTTGCAAGCTAATTGGATGACATTCCACCGAGAGGGCCCAGAGTATATCTATCCGTCATATGGATGGACAAATCCCACTCTTGATCCATGTGTCTCAACCAATACTTTCCGAACACTCAATGCCACCTTTGTAGCCACCCAGTTACGGTGTGGTGTTTGATGTCATCAAAGCATCCATCCGGTAAAGGTGATATGCATGATCTCATGGTCAAAGGAATTAGGTTACTATGTATCAGAAAGCATATAGCAATTGAACTATTGTAATGACTTGATCTTTATGCTACGCTTATCTATAGGAGTATGTCCACCATATCATTCTCCTAACGATATGATGTTGTTGTTGATAACATCTCAATGTTCATGATAGGGAAACCACAATCATTAATCAACCAACAAGCTAGTGAAGTATAGAGGCTATACTAGGGACTTCAAATTAAGTTTACAAATCACACAAGTATCAATGTTTCCTTGTTAATACTATTATAGCATGAATGTAAACATTTATCATAAACACAAAGATATAATAATAACTACATTTATTATTGCCTCTAGGGCATATCTCCAACAGTCTCCCACTTGCACTAGAGTCAACTAATCTAGATTACATGGTAATATACCGAACACCCATGGCAGTTTGGTGTTGGTCATGTTTTGCCCTCGGGAGAGGTTTAGTCAACGGATCCGCCACATTCAGATCTGTGTGTACTTTGCAAATCTTTATATCCCCATCCTGTATATGTTCTCGAATAGCGTGAAAACGTAGCTTGATGTGCTTCAGCTTCTTGTGTGACCTTGGTTCTTGCGCATTGGCTATGGCGCCCATGTTATCACAGTAGATAGACATTGGGTCCAGCGCACTAGGAACCACACCCAGCTCTGTAATGAACTCTTTCATCCATATCGCTTCTTGTGAACCTTCCGAAGCAGCCATGTATTCCGATTCAGTTGAAGATCTCGCCACAACGCTTTGCTTTGCACTCCTCCAGCTAACTGCTGCACCATTCAAAATAAATACGTATCCGGATTGTGATTTAGAATCATCCGGATCGGTGTTCCAACTAGCATCGGTGTAACCGTTAACAACGAGCTGTTCATCACCTCCATAAGAAAGAACCATATCCTTAGTTCTTCTCAAGTACTTAAGGATGTTTTTGACCGCTGTCCAATGATCCACTCCTGGATCACTTTGATATCTGCTAGTTAAACTAACAGCATATGCAATGTCGGGTCTAGTACATAGCATGGCATACATTAGAGATCCTATGGCTGAGGCATAGGGAGTCTTACTCATCCTTTCTCTATCTTCTGCCGATGTCGGACTTTGAGTTTTACTCAAGGTTGTATTGGGCAACATGGGCAAGAACCCTTTCTTGCTTTCTTCCATTCCAAACCTCTTTAGAACTTTGTCCAAATATGTACTCTGTGACAATGATATTTGGCGTTTCGATCTATCTCTATAAATCTTTATGCCTAATATGTAAGCTGCTTCGCCAAGATCCTTCATTGAAAAACTATTATTCAAATATTCTTTGACACTATTAAGAAGGTCTACATCATTCCCAATCAACAATATGTCATCCACATATAGTATTAAGAATGCTACAGAGCTCCCACTCACTTTCTTGTAAATACAAGCTTCTCCATAAGTTTGTATAAAACCAAAACTTTTGATTACCTTATCAAAACGTTGATTCCAACTTCGGGATGCTTGCTTCAATCCATAGATGGATCGTTGAAGTTTGCATACCTTGTTAGCATCTTTAGGATCGACAAAACCTTTGGGTTGCATCATATACAACTCTTCATCAATGTCTCCATTGAGGAACGCTGTTTTGACATCCATCTGCCATATCTCATAATCATAATATGCAGCGATTGCTAACATAATCCTCACAGACTTTAGCTTCGCTACTGGTGAGAAAGTCTCATCGTAGTCAACTCCTTGAATTTGTCGAAACCCTTTTGCGACAAGTCGAGCTTTATAGACAGTAACATTACCATCAGCATCTGTTTTCTTCTTGAAAATCCATTTGTTCTCGACAGCCTTTCGGCCATCCGGTAAGTCCACCAAAGTCCATACTTGGTTTTCGTACATGGATCCAATCTCGGATTTCATGGCTTCTTGCCATTTATTGGAATCTGGGCTCATCATCGCTTCCTCATATGTCTCAGGGTCATCGGTGTTGTCCACCAACATGACATTCATAACGGAATCATACCAATCTGGAGTGGTACGAGTTCTCGTTGACCTCCGAGGCTCTGTAGTAACTTCAACCGAAGTTTCATGATCACCATCATTAGCTTCCTCTCTCATTGGTGCAGGCACCACAGGAACTTCTTCCGGTGCTGCGCTACTCGCAATTTCGAGAGAAGGTTCGACAACCTCGTCGAGTTCTACTTTCCTTCCAGTCACTTCTTTCAAGAGAAATTCCTTCTCTAGAAAGGATCCATTCTTGGCAACGAAGATTTTGCCTTCGGATCTATGATAGAAGGTATACCCAATAGTTTCCTTCGGGTATCCTATGAAGACGCATTTTTCCGCTTTGGGTTCAAGCTTGTCCGGCTGTAACTTCTTTACATAGGCTTCGCATCCCCAAACTTTAAGGAACGACAATTTAGGTTTCTTCCCAAACCATAATTCATACGGTGTCGTTTCAACGGATTTAGATGGTGCCCTATTTAAAGTGAATGCGGCTGTTTCTAATGCATAACCCCAAAATGATAGCGGTAAATCTGTAAGTGACATCATAGAACGAACCATATCTAAGAGAGTTCGATTACGACGTTCGGACAAACCATTACGCTGTGGTGTTCCCGGCGGTGTCAATTGTGAAAGTATTCCGCATTTCTTCAAATGCTCGCCAAACTCGTAACTTAGATATTCACCTCCACGATCAGAACGTAGAAATTTAATCTTCTTGTTACGTTGATTCTCGACCTTACTTTGAAACTCCTTAAACTTCTCGAAAGTTTCGGACTTATGTTTCATGAAATAGATATACCCATATCTACTCAAGTCATCCGTGAAGGTAAGAACATAACGATAACCACCGCGCGATGCTACACTCATTGGACCACACACATCGGTATGTATGATTTCCAATAAGTCCGTAGCTCGCTCCATCATACCAGAAAATGGAGTCTTAGTCATTTTACCCATCAGACATGCTTCGCATCTTTCAAGTGATTCAAAATCAAGTGATTCAAGAAGTCCATCGGAATGGAGTTTCTTCATACGTTTCACTCCAATGTGACCAAGACGACAGTGCCACATATAGGTCAAATTATCGCTTGATTTCAAACGTTTAGCCTCAATGTTGTTGATATGTGTATTTCCACTATCGAGATTCAATAAGAATAGACCATCTATCAAAGGTGCATGTGCATAAAACATATTACTCATATAAATCGAACAACCATTATTCTCGGACTTAAACAAGTAACCGTCTCGCAATAAACAAGATCCCGATATAATGTTCATGCTCAACGCAGGCACTAAATAACAATTATTTAAGTATAAAACTAATCCCGATGGTAGATGAAGGGGTAGCGTGCCGACCACGATCACATCAACCTTTGATCCATTTCCCACGCGCATTGTCACCTCGTTCTTCGCTAGCTTCCGTTTATTCTGCAGCACCTGTTTCGAGTTACAAATATGAGCAACCGAACCAGTATCAAATACCCAGGCACTACTACGAGTACTAGTGAGATATACATCAATAACATGTATATCAGATATACTTTTCTTCTTGATGTTGCCGTTCTTCAAATCCGCCAAGTACTTTGGGCAATTCCGCTTCCAGTGACCTTCTCCCTTGCAGTAAAAGCACTCAGTATCAGGCTTAGGTCCAGCCTTGGTCTTCTTTGCTGGCGTGGTAACTTTCTTACCACCCTTCTTGAAGTGTCCCTTTTGCTTAGACTTGCCTTTCTTGAATTTGGTGGTCTTATTGACCAACAACACTTGGTGCTCTTTCTTGATCTCCACTTCTGCAGATTTCAACATGGCAAAGAGTTCTGGCAACGTCTTGTTCATGTTCTGCATGTTGTAGTTCATCACAAAGTTCTTGTAACTTGGTGGTAGTGATTGGAGGACACGGTAAATCCCCAAAGCATTAGGAATCACTATACCCAAGCTTTGAAGTTTGTTTGCGTGCCCAGACATCTTAAGCACATGCTCACCGACGGAGCTGCCCTCTTCCATCTTGCAGTTAAAGAACTTTTCAGAAGCCTCATAGCTTTCAATTGTCGCATGAGTCTCAAAAATCAATTTGAGATCCTCGACAATATCATATGGGTCTGAATCCTCAGCCTTTTCTGAAGCTCCGATTCCAAACCATACAAGATAGCACACTGAACTATGGAGTACTGATTCTTCCGAGCGAGGTAAACATTCTTTACTTCATCGGGAGCATCATCTGCAGGTGGGTCACCCAGCGGTGCATCCAGCACATAGGTCAAATTACCAGCTGTGAGGACAATCCTCAAATTGCGGAACCAATCCGCGAAGTTGCTTCCATTGTTTTTCAACTTTTCTTTCTCTAGGAACGCATTAAAATTGATGGTAGGGGCTGCCATTGATCTACAACATATTTGCAATAGTTTTAGACTAAGTTTATGACAAATTGAGTTCAAATTAATAGTTAAATTAATCTAGGTGAACTCCCACTCAAAACAATATCCCTCACATTGTTTTAGTGATCACACGAACCAAATCCACCACATCAACACCGATCATCACGAGAGTTGATATAGTTTCAATGGCGAACAATCGTCATGTTCATCATATCTACTATATGATTCATGCTTCACCTTTCGGTGATCCGTGTTCCGAGACCATGTCTGTACATGCTAGGCTCGTCAAGATCAAACCTTAGTATCTGCATGAGCAAATCTGGCTTGCTCACGTTGTATACACTTGCGGAATCTAACACACCCGATCATCACGTGGTGCTTCAAAACAACAAGCTTTAGCAACGGTGCTAACTAAGGGTGAACACTTTATGACTTGAAATTCATGTGCATGAGGGATCATCTTATAATGCTACCGTCATCTACTAAGCAATACAAGATGCATAAAGGATTAACATCACATGCAATTCAATATATATGTGATATGATATGGCCTTTCTTCTTCGTGCTTCCGATCTCTATCTTCAACCACGAACATGATCTCCATCATCACCGGCATTGCATCAAGGTCAATGACGCCTCTCCATGGTTGTCGTCCACCGGTCTTCAACTATTACAACTACTTTGAATAGACACGCGGGTCTTAACATAAATTAAAGACAATCATATGGCTCCTGCCGGTTGCCAACTTACAATAAGGAACATTGCATACATCAAATATAATCACAATCATGGCCATATCACATCACTGCACACCCCTGCAAAACAAAGTTAGACGCCTCTACTTTCTTTGCATGTTTTACGTGGTTTGGGGCTTTCTATAAGTGTCGTTCTAACTTACGAACATGAACCACAACATTGATACTAGTATTGTTAATCACCCGTTGTAAATTGGATCTTAACTATGCTAGGAGAAACAGGCACCCGCAAAGCCACTTATGCAATACAAGTTGCATGTCAAGCGTGGAGCAAGTCTCATGAATGATGTCATGTAAGGTTAGCCCGGGCCGCTTCATCCCAACATACCGCAAGATGCAAAGTACACAAGAAGCAATCGACAATAAAAGCATCAACGCCCACAATGACCATTGTGTTCTACTCGTGCAACAGATCTACATATAGACACGGCTCTGATACCACTGTAGGGTTTCGTAGCATGGAAAACAAAATTTTTCTATCGCATACAAACAAACAAGCCAAGATCTATCTACTAGATTGTAGCAACGAGTCGATGGAATAACTTACCCTCGAAGATTCCAAAGTGTTTAACGAGAGCGGATTCTCGTGGGTGATGTAGTCGTACTCTTTCCGATCTCAAGATCGCGTAGACGATCCTTCCGGCGCTGCGTTCCGGCAGCGCTTCCGCAGTCGGTCACATGTTCGGTACTCGATGAAGACCTTCCTCTCCCTTGTTCCAGCAGGCAGCGGAGGTTGTAGCACTCTCCTCGCAATTCTGGCAGCACAAAGGCGTGGTACCGGAAGTAGAGGGGAGATCCCGCAGGGCTTTGCCTTAAGCCGGAGCGAGTATGGTGGAGTATGAGAGAGAACTATTAGTGGTCTAGGGTTTAGACACACCAATTAGAAGGCTCTAATCCGAAGGCTAGGGCAATTAGAAGCTCTAAACCAAAACCGCTCTAAACCGGAGTCTAGGGCTAGGATTTAGATTAGAGGATAGGAACTTGTGTGTCTAGAGGAGGGGGCCCTGCCCCTCCTTTTATAGGTGGAGGGGGCCGGCCAAGGGGAGGGAGTCCCTCCCCAAGTCGGCCTTGGGTGGCGCGCCGGCTTGGAGAGGAGGGACTCCTCCCCCAAGTCGGTTTTGCCCTCCTCTTGCTTGTTTCCCACAGTTTCTTGTTTTAGCCGTTTGACTTTCAAACTGGCCATTTGACTTTTCAGTTTTAGGATTCAATTTAATCCTTTATTTGGAACAGCAAGAACACTTAGTACATGATGCAATCATTCCAATATGTAATGACACATTCATGTACCCCTTCCCCTCCGGAGTGCCGGACATTCCGGAACCTTCTAGAACATTCCCGATGAAAACACCGGAATCATTTCCGAACTCCGAAACGGGACTTTCCTTATATGAATCTTATTCTCCGGACCATTCCGGATCACCTCGTGATATCCCGGATCCCATCCGAGACTCCGAACAACATTCGGTCTCTTTCTCATAATACCATAACTACTCAAACAACATCGAATCCTTAAGTGTGTCTCCCTACGGTTCGTGAATTATGCAGACATGATCGAGACACTTCTCCGAACAATAACCAATAGAGGAATCTAGAAATTCATATGGCTCCCACATATTTCTACGATTACTTTGCGATCGAATGAACCACTTACATACGATACCAATTTCCCTTTGTCTCACGATAGTTTACTCATCCGAGGTTATGATCGTCAGTATCTCTGCATACCTAGTTCAACCTCATTACCGATAAGTACTCTTTTCTCGTTCCCGTGATATGTGATCCCTTGTGAGCCAGTCACATGCTTGCAAGCTAATTGGATGACAATCCACCGAGAGGGCCCAGAGTATATCTATCCGTCATATGGATGGACAAATCCCACTCTTGATCCATGTGTCTCAACCAATACTTTCCGAACACTCAATGCCACCTTTATAGCCACCCAGTTACGGTGTGGTGTTTGATGCCATCAAAGCATCCATCCGGTAAAGGTGATATGCATGATCTCATGGTCAAAGGAATTAGGTTACTATGTATCAGAAAGCATATAGCAATTGAACTATTGTAATGACTTTATCTTTATGCTACGCTTATCTATAGGAGTATGTCCACCATATCATTCTCCTAACGATATGATCTTGTTGTTGATAACATCTCAATGTTCATGATAGGGAAACCACAATCATTAATCAACCAACAAGCTAGTGAAGTATAGAGGCTATACTAGGGACTTCAAATTAAGTTTACAAATCACACAAGTATCAATGTTTCCTTGTTAATACTATTATAGCATGAATGTAAACATTTATCATAAACACAAAGATATAATAATAACTACATTTATTATTGCCTCTAGGGCATATCTCCAACACTATATACAAAATTATGTGTAGTGGTTGCTACTTTAATCCGTCCAAACTAAATATCGCTATGAAAGATCAAATGTTGTCATAGTCAACTCCTTGAACATTGTCGTAAAATACTTTACCGACATGTCGATTATTTCATAGATGTGAAACATCCATGTATGTTTCTTTATAGATCCATATACGACTGATAGGTTTTTACACCTTTCCGGAGGGTCTTCCAAGTTCAAAACTTGATTTCTCGTGTATGGAACTATCACGGATTTTATGGCTTCAAGCCATTTGGCGGAGTCAGGGCCCATCATCGCTTCTTTACATGTGGTCGGTTCATCATTGTCAAACAATAATGATTTACTCTCAAATCTCAACATTTGATTGTTTATCCGATCTACTTGGTTCAATAGGAACTTAGATCTCCGTGACCACAACCTTTGAGGCACATAATCTATGAGCATTATGGCAGCCTTCGGAACGATTTCCGGCGCTCGCAACTCAGCACATTTAGCTAAGGTTCGTTAGCCTTATCAAAGTTCTATTGTCCTCCCACTTAACTGTTACGAAAAATTCCTTTTTCAAGAAACTTCATGTTTCAAGCGACAAACCCTTTTATCCTTGGTATTATGGAGTAATAACCAATTGTTATTCGAAATAACATACAAAGACATGCTCATCCGACTTCGGTTGTAAACATCTTACTTATGCTTAGCATACCAAAATTTAAGAAATGACAACTTGGGTTTACCCCAAACCATAACTCATATGGTTTCATTTCAACGTATCAAGAAGAAGCTCTTTTCAGTGTAAAAGCGGTAGTCTCTAAAGCTTTTCATATTTTAAAACATAATGGAAGTTTTATAAATAACACTTTTGACCCAACCATGTCACACAAGGTTTCATTACAAATCTCAAACACTCCATACTCCTATGGTGTTTCGGGAGATGTAAATCTAGGTGTTTTGCTAAACTTGTAACTCAAATAAATTGCTTTATGATAAATCATAATTCATTTATTTTTCTTGTTACACTTGTAACTCAAATAAATCCCTTATGATAAAATCATAAACCATTTTATTTTCTTGTTACAATGATTTTTCACTTCATCTTGAAAGTCTTTGAAACATTTTCAAATATTTCATACTTCTTTCTCATTAAGTGAATATTCACTCAAATTTCCAGAGAAAGTATATGAAGTTGAAACCCATCACTTACGACTACACATAATGGACTACATACATCGATATGTATAAATTCCAATATTTTAGTCGTTCGTTCTTCTTTGGCCTTTGAACGAAGTTTTAATTATCCCTAGGAAAGTCTCACAAGCGTCACTTGATCAAATCAAAGACTCCAAAAATCCATGAAAATGGAGTTTCTTCATGTTTATTTCCAATATAATTTAAACGGCTATGTCACTTCGTAAGTGATCTTTCAATCATTTGTCTAGCGAAATTTTAGCATTAGGTTTTATGGATGTGATTTCTCCAACTAGATTTGTAAATCATCCATCTTATATGGAATATGGTAATTATTTGAACAACCTTTGTTCTCATAATACATCATTTTAATACCAATTATTAAAACAAATCTTGAAGTCAAGCTTTGATGTCAACGACAAATACAAACAACGGTTTGTTTGTTTTCGATGAACATCATCACATATTATCTTGCTAGTTACTTAGGCCATAGTGGTTTATGAATTGCGTCGTTCCGTATGAAATTTCATACCAACCAATTCGGCATCCAATACCCAAGAACCACATTGTTTAACAAGCAAAGAATACAACCCTAACATGTATATCATCCATATACCTAAATTGGATATTTCCAATCTTTTCTTTTCTGCCAAATATATTTTATAGATTCTCTTTCAGCATTTCCTTTTCCTTTTAAAAGAATCTATCAACATCAAAAGTGGTGCCATATACATGACACATAGTCCAAAGCGTGTATATTCAAATAATAATACCTTTGGACTTGCACTTTGAAGTAGATCACCATCATCAAAATGATCAACATTCTTTCAAAATCCATTCTTTAGTAATCTTTTAGTGTAGTAAACACTTTACATACATCTTCTATTCATCCTTATCATGACGACTTTCATGATCAATCTAATGTAGCTTATAAAGACGAATCGTGAGTATAAAGTTACTTCCCAAAACCCTTTTGGATGATTAGAATGTCTAGCATCTCCAACCTTTGTAAATTCTCATCCAATATGAGAACATATATTATACTCTATCATATTGCAACCAAAACATTGTTTCAGATATCGTTATATCTGTCACACATGATGGTTTCTGAAACAATTCTTTCAGCTCCTAGATAAACATGATATTTAAATCAAGAATCATGGAGGCAAACATGATACTTAAGATACTAACACTGGAATTGTTACTCTTGATTTAATACCAAATATTAAATTTCACGGAGTAAACATAGTTTGCTGAAAGTTTGCAATAGGACTTTAAACTTTAGATTGACACTCAACACAATACGATACCAGTTCGTAAAGTAAATATCCAGAATTCTATAGTTCTATTATCTCAATTACAATTATGCATAAGGTGGTGAACGAATGCCAATGACTACAACAAATTATGGAAATTCACTTTGATTTAATTTATGATAAATTGAGTTCTACTAATCCAAATTAGAAATGAACTCCCAATCAAAAATGACATCCCTCGTGTCTTTTTGGTGATTACATGAACTGAAACCACTACACCAAGTCCGATCATCATGTGAGTTGGTGTAGCTTCAAAGGCGAGCATCCATATGGTCATCATATCAAAACATATGACTCATCCTTAACCTTTCGGTCCGTGTTCCGAGTCCATATCTGTACATGCTAGGCTCGCCAAGTAAGAACCTTAGTATTCACGTGTGTAACTGTATTACACCCGAGATATGCTCGTGGATTCAAGTACACCCGATCATCACGTGATGTCTTGAAGCGACGAAACATTGTCGGTGCATACTTAAGGAAGAACATATTTTTATCTTGATATCTAAATGAGGTATCATCTTATTATGCTAATAAAACGCCAAACAAGCAATATAAGATGGAATCAAACATCACATGTTTGTAAGTGAAGTGATATGGTTCCCGCATATGATCTCCATCATGTGCACCGTGGTATGATCACTATCATACCTCTATGTGTAAGGCCAAGGTCTATGGAACCTACACGTTATGTGTGTTGTAAGAGTATCATCTCATACTTATACTTACAACATCACCATATCATAACACTAGCCCCGCAACAATCTAAACTAGACGCCTATAATTTATCCATTGCAAGTTTTACGTGGCTTAGGGCATTCGAAGATAGAACCGTTATTACCTACGAACATGAACCACAACGAGGATAACCAAATTGTTGACAACTCGCTAGCCACTTATGCAAAACTAGTTGCATGTCAAGTGTGGAACAGGTCTCATGTGCGAGGACATGTAAAGTTTGTCCGGGCCGCTTCATCCCACTATGCCACCAATATACAAAGTACAACTAAGAAGCAATAAAATGATCATCATCGCCCACATAGTCATATGTATACTACCCGTGAAAAGCATCTACGCATAGATCCGGCTCTGATACCACTGTTGGGTTCACAGCATAGAAAACAAAAAAATTCCTACGATGGGAACAACTATGTACCAAGATCTATCTACTAGATACAAGCAACGGGTGGATATACATCCATAGAATACATACCCTCGAAGACCAAATAACGTTAACGAGGTTGTACTCGTGGATGATGTAGACGAACGCTTATCAATCTCAAGATCGTGATGAAGACCATTTGGTCTAGCCGGTCCAGCACCATCAAGTCCAGCACCGCAAAGCAGTGGTGCATCCGTGATCCCACACACGTACGGGTACCGCGACAACCTTCGCGCCCTCGCTCTAGCGAAGAAGCGGAAGCAACAAATCCTTCCAGAAAAAGCCACCGTGAACATTTATGTCGATGATCCGAGACCATGGGGAAATTCTAAAGGGGGGAGAGAGATCCTTTGCGAGGAGGTGTGCTTTGAGAGGATGAGAGGGGGGCCTTTAATAGGGGAGAGGGGGGCACCCAAGGGGCATGGAGCCCAGCCATGGGGGCTGCCCCCACCTCTTCCACATTCATGTGGGTGGAGCTCCCACTCAAAATGAAAAGCCTCCACTCAAAAATCCAGTCACATGCATTAAATTTCCACCAAAAGTTAATGCAAGCTCTCATTTAAATAAAACTCTTTTATTTATTTATTCATAATTTTGTTAATTACTTTAATTAACAAACATTCACATTAAACCCCTTGCTAGTATTCCATTTCACATGCAGAACCAATTTCAGCAATTTCAACCGAAACAGTTCCGGTGTCTAGTGAAATAAATTCCTACGCTTTCCTTTTCTTTTTCTGACATATCATTTGCTCCGAATGATGTCAGTATCCCTTAAGTGTTTCACCCTACGGTTCGTGAATAATGCAGACATGATCGAGACCCCACTCCGATCAATAATCAGCAGCGGGACCTGGAGATCCGTACTGACTCCCACACATTCAACGATGACTTCTGTGATCGTGTGAACCTTTTACGCTAGTATCTTAATCCCTTTGTTTCACGATATATTACATGTTTGAGATTAGATCATCGGTATCTCCATACCTAGTTTGATCTCGTTACTGACATGCACTCTTTTCTTGTTCCTGTGATATAACATTCTAGTGATCAAATCACATGCTTGCAAGCTAATCAATGTGATATCACCGAGAGGGCCTAGAGCATATCTATCCATCACCGGGATGAACAAATTCCACTCTCGATCCATGAACCTCAACATAACAATTTAGTAGTTCTGAATCCATCTTTATAATCACCCAGTTATGGTGTGACGTTTGATGTCATCGAGAAACTCTTCCGGTGTTAGTGATTGACATGATCTCATGGTCTAAGGATTAGGATAACTTCGTAAGTTGTTATAGCAATATAAACTCAATGACTTTGATCGTAATGCTATAGTTTGGATGAATGTTCATCACATCATTACACTAATGTTGTGACCTCGTTATTAACAACATCCAATGTCCATGATCAGGAAACTTTGATCATCTTGTTAATCAACGAGCTAGTTTATAAGAGAGGCATAACTAGGAACTTCCTTTCCTGTTTATTAAACACACATGTATTAATGTTTCCGTATTAATACAATTATAGCATGCAAAATAAACATTTATCATAAATAAGGAATACGATAATAACCCCTTTATTATTGCCTCTCGGGCATATTCCCTTTAGTTTTCTGGTACTAACCTACTAACAAGTTGCAACAGTGCCAGATGCCTGTTTTCTGCTGTTTTTGGTTTCAGAAAATTTAGTAAAGAAATATTCTCGGAATTGGACGGGACAAACGTCAAAGTCAATTACTTTTCGTGGGGCACAAGAAGTCCAAAAGGGAGACTAGGAAGCGGGCCAAGGCAGCCAGACCCCCCCAGGAGCGGCCAGGGGTGGGCCCGTGCCTGGCTAGGGTTTGGCCCCCATGGTCGCCTCCTCGGCCTCCCCCTTCGCCTAAAAGAAGCCCCTGATGCAGAAACCCTAAGCACCCGATCAAATCTCCACAAAATCGCCTGTAGCCGTCGCCACCATCGTCCCTAGATCAGGGTATCTAAAGTTCTTCCCGGCATCCTGCCGGAGGGGAGATCATCCCGGAGGCCTTCTCTCTGGTATGATGCGTGAGTAGTTCCACCTTCGACTATGGGTCCATGTAGTAGCTAGATGGTTGTATCTCCTCCTTTGTGCTTTAATGTATAGATCTTGTGAGCTCCGTTCATGATCAAGATCTAATCTATTTGTAATCATGGATGTTGTGTTTGCGGGGATCCGATGGTGTCGGGGGGATAACCCCCGGTAGGGTCACGAGAGGGAAAACATAGCGCAGCTGGGTTAGCTCCGAGTAAAGAAAGAACCAGGCCGGGTAAGGTAAGCATGAAAGCCGACATACAAACTATGTCGGCCCGCATAGGACAAAGTTGTAACCCTTGCAGGAACCAACGAGCCGAGTTAACCGAGGAAGGGCTGAGTCAAGAAGGACATGTGG
The DNA here is from genome assembly GCA_916181665.1 of Avena sativa. Classification (NCBI taxonomy): domain Eukaryota; kingdom Viridiplantae; phylum Streptophyta; class Magnoliopsida; order Poales; family Poaceae; genus Avena; species Avena sativa. Next base: position 455,060,243 of record OV702294.1, read on the forward strand.
CACCTTTCCGAGTAAGGTTCAAGAGGGACCATGGAAAAGCATGGTCAAAAGATAAGGGCGACGTCGGGTGACACAAAAGGAGCCGGGTGACGCCCAAAGCATGCGCTGACATACAAAGTAACAACGTGACGCCAAAAAGAACAAGAAGCAACGTACCAGAAGACCGTTAGGTGTCAAGCTTTATGGACCGGGCCTATGGGCTTAGGGCAAGCCCATGACCCGGCCCACATTGTAGGGACCAAGATCCAAACAGTAAACCCTTGAACCCAAAGGTGTATTAGCTAGCTAGCACTGTCTATATAAGGGAGGGAATAGCAGTAGTAGAAGGAGGTTGGAACAAGTAGGGAACTAGTGCTGTGAACTCTAGCCTAAACAGCTCAAGGAGCACTTGTAATCTTTGGGGAATCAATCGAATTGCCAAGTCTAGAGAGTTCTTCTTGTTCTTCGTGCATGGCTCGACCGTGCACTCCCTCCCCGATGACCACAAGCACCCATTCGGCCCCCAACTTAAGCCTACCCATGGCATCTGCTGTGCCACCACCATGACAGTTGGCGCCCACCGTGGGGCAGAAGTAGGTGCTTGATGGAGTCTTCATCCGGACGGGCAACATCATCGCCAAGACCGGCGATCGCGTCTACTCCGGCCTCATCCAAAGGTTTGGAGCGCTCAACTTTGTCAGCGACAACGCGGGCTGCTTCGGGACCAAGCCGTTCCCTAGGGGTGGTCGCTTCATCAAGTTCGGCGAGCACCAGGTCTACGTCGCGGTGCGCGTGGAGCATGCATATCCTGAGCATGTCGTCCTGGCGCCGGATCCTCCAATGGATCCTGTCGCGGGAAAACCACGTCAACTTGTCTCCATGGAGGTAATGATGACAACCCCAAACCCCACAGCTCCTCCAGTAGTTCCAGTGGTGAATGAGAACGCAGAGGGAGGAAATCATGAGGAAATGCCAAGGGCTGCAAGAACAGCAAAGGCGCCGCTGGAAAAACCAGAGAACATAGCTAGGAGCAAGAGGGCTAAGGAGCTACAGGAAGCGATAGACAAGTTGGCAGAGCCAGTGGCACATGCAACTGACCCGGCACGTGTGCAAGCCGAGTTGGAGGAAGCCAGGATAAAAGTCTTGGAGAAAGCCAAAGAGCTAGCACAGTTATAGCAGGATGTGGATATCACCATCCGAGAGCTTAACTCGGCAAATCGAGTCAAGGGCGCAAAGAACCGGCTTGATGCAACGAGATTGAGAGGAAGGAACCTCAACAAAGAGCTGGCAGATGCGACATCCAAGATAACACCGGAGAACAGCAATGAGACGGCCATGCGTCCAACATACAACACAACAACAGCTAATCTGCGAGCTGTAGAAGCAGCAATGGCAGAATTACCCCACTTAGAGGGGGAAGCAAAGAAAAGGCAGCAAGAAAGAGCCAATGAGTTAGTGAAAGCAGCCAGCATGCTGAATGAGGTGTATTACAGAGCAAATCCGGGTATAGCAGGGAGGTCACATCTAGTTCACTCGGCGACTCCTGTCCCGGCAAGACCGGTTGGGCACACAGCATCCTCACCCGGAGCGGCGCCTAGGCCGAGAAAAAAAAGTGTGGATTCTGGAAGAAACAAGCAGATGGTCGCCTATGATCCGACAGTGGTTCAGGGAAACCCAGCGCATGCACAAGGGGCAAAAAGAAATAATCCCCGAGAAAATGAAAAACAGGAAAAAATTGGGTATAGAAATGAAAATGGAGGGAAAAATTTTGCGCCTCATGCTAGGCGCGGAACTCACTCGGCAGGAGGAGGAAATCGAGCTCCGAATAACGCACCAGCTTAGCCGGCATAGCAAAGCGCGGGAAAAGCAGTTCAACAGCCTGCTGACCCAAACGCGAATAAGTATAATGATGGTTACTCAGCTATGGTAAATGACGGGTATGAACTGCCGGATCATGCATATCAAGCAATGGGAGCAAGATTTGGAGGCAGGAACCTTCAGCCGGATGATGCAAGGCTGAAGCTTGACCGCATAAAAATGGCAGAGATAATTGAATCGCAAGGCCCGCAGGGTCCACCGTGCTTTGGCACAAGGATCATGAAGGAGCCACCGGTGCCAAATTTCCAGCTGGCCAGAGGGATAAAAACGTAAGATGGAAGCACAAAGCCAGAGGACTGACTCATAGATTATGGAACGCTATGAAGATCGCGCAGGCAAACTTGAGATGCGCAGTACGTTACGTGCCGCAGATGCTGGAAGGACCAGCTCGGGTATGGTTGAACAATATGCCACCCGGAAGCATCAATAGTTGGATCGACTTTCATGACGCTTTCATGAGCAATTTCACGAGCACTTACAAGAGGCCGAATCGCCCACAACAACTAGCGATGTGCAAGAAAAAACCAAATGAGACAGATAGGGAATTCCTCACAAGGTGGTGTACGATGTGTAACTCTTGTGAAGGGGTAATCAAGTCACAAGCAATCGCATGGTTTGCACAAGGATGTAGACATGGAAGTGTGTTGTGGAAAAGGTTACAAAGAGATATGCCGGCAAACCTGGCAGAGACGATAAGAATGCCGACTTGTATGCATTAGGAGATCCGACTCAGCCGCTGCTCATGTCGGCAGACGGGATGACTGAGACTCAGATCTATGACGATGCCGGGTCGCAAAGGCGCCAGGAAAGATCCGAATACAGAAGCAAGAGAAGATACGAAAGACCAGATTACATATATGGTTCGACTCAGGTTGCGGCTGTGAGTCAGGATCATCCAGATGCTGGAAGCAGTCAGCGTCAAAGGACAAATGGTCAACAACAATGGGTGCCAAAGAATGACGGCAAAAGGCCATACGATTAGAGGAAGCAGTATCAAGACCGACAAAAATACACCTATGAGATGATGTTGGATCAGCCATGTAAGTTTCACACGCCTAGTCCGAGTAAACCAGCCAATCACACGACGAGGCAATGCACTTGGTTTCAGAAGGGAGATAGAGTGGACTCGCCGAATAAGCAGCTTACACCACCTCCCCCTCCACCACTTGTAGGAGGAAATGCTCAAGCACTAGGAGCAGATAATAGATATGAAAACAGGCAGCCGAGGTATCAGAATCAAGAAAGAAGAGAAGTTGTGCACCAGGTGCACAATCCAAGAGGTGACGGTGCTCATGTAGGCCATGGAACCAGAAATGAGTACAAAGAACATCACTAGAGCTATGTTGTCTTTGTCACAGAGCCAAATGACAAGAAGAGCCAGCAGCGACGAAGGATGGAAGTGAATGCCACGATGCCGGCAATTCGCAAGTACATGCATTGGTCTAAGCAAGAGAGAACTTCGAGTATAAAAGATCACCCCAAGATCATGACAACCCCTGGAGGATACGCTCTGGTTTTGGATCCAACATTCATGGGCCCAGATATCAACGTGAAATTTTCAAAGGTATTGATCGATGATGGTAGTAGCATCAAGATCATGTACAAGGATACCATGCTCAAGTTAGGCATTACCATGAACATGCTGGAGCCGACTAAGACAACTTTCCATGGTATCATGCCGGGACTGTCCTGTGAGCCAATTGGCAAGATTTGGGTCGACGTCTTATTCGGCAACAGAGAAAATTGTCGCACTGAAGCTATAGAGTTCGAGGTAGTATATTTGGTCAGCTCATATCATGCCTTACTCGGTAGTCCGGCTATGGCAAAGTTCATGGCTACTCCTCACATCGCTTACTTAAAGATGAAGCTGATAGGCCCATGTGGCGTGATCACAGTTGAAGGAGATTACAAAAGATCTATTTCTTGTGCCTCATCCGGATCTTCATTGGCCGAGTCACTCGTCATAACACAAGAGAAAAGTCAAATGTTGGAAGTGGCAGCATTGGCTAAAGCAACACAAATGTCCATGCCGACACTCACCAACCCGCATGGTAGTGTGTCATTTCAAGCTACCAAGGAAACCAAGAAGGTGCAGGTGGATGAAACTTTCCCAGAGCGCACAGTTACCATTAGGGCTGGCCTTACAGACAAATAGGAAAACAAGCTCACCAGCTTCCTCCGTGAGAATCGGGACATCTTTGCATGGTCCACTCAAGATCTGCAAGGAGTTCCGAGGGAGCTGACTGAGCACTCTCTTCATGTAAGGCCAGATGCAAAGCCGGTGAAGCAACCCCTCTGCCGCTTCACCGAAGATAGGAGGAAAGTAATAGCTGCCGACATTGCAAGACTTTTAGCTGCTAGATTCATCATGGAAGTATTGCACCCGGACTAGTTGTCAAATCCAGTCTTGGTCGAAAAGAAAAAAAGACGACCCGAATGTGGCAGTAGTATGGCGCATGTGTATTGATTACACGAACCTCAATAAGGCGTGTCCAAAAGATCCATTTCCTCTACCTCGGATCGATCAAGTCATAGATTCTACTGCTGGGTGTGAGTTGTTGTCGTTTGTGGATGCGTATTCAGGATTCCATCAAATACCACTGAATCCAAATGATCAAATAAAGACAGCTTTTATCACCCCGTACGGGGCTTATTGCTATCGCACCATGCCATTCGGATTGAGAAATGCAGGCGCAACATATCAAACATGCATGCAAAAATGCTTGCAAGATCAATTGGACAAAAATGTTCAAGTATACGTCGAAGACGTGGTAATAAAAACCAAGCAAAGTCATTCTCTAATTGAGTACTTGCGTCAAACATTCGCAAACTTGAGAAGATTCCGGATGAAGCTTAACCGGCAAAATGTACATTTGGTGTCCCGGCTGGCAAGTTACTCGGATTCCTTGTATCCAGCCGAGGAATCAAAGCTAACCCGACAAAGATCAGGGCCATCGAAAGAATGGAATTGACAAACACCCTCAATGATGTCCAGAAGTTTACTGGATGCCTGGACTCGTTGAGCAGGTTCGTTAGTCGGCTAGGTGAAAAAGCCCTACCACTATATCAGCTGATGAAGAAATCAGACAAATTCACATGGACACAACAAGCTGATAGCGCTTTTGTAGAGGGAGTGTCCCAACCTTTAAACATTATAAGGTGGAGTCCCCTTTGTTTACAATGCTAGTCCCTGGATCAATAGCTAGCATCCACAGTTAAGATGTAATATCAAGAAACAAAGGTCATAATATAACTTTATAACCAGGAATAAAGTAATTTTATTACATCATACATAGCTCATTTGGCTATTACATTACATTGCAGCAGAATAACTATAGGTATGGGGTTCTTCATCTTCAAAGTGCCACAGGCAGATGTTGGTTGTAGACTTTGAAATCCTAATCAATCAATCTTCACTAAAATCAATCAAACCTGCAACATTACAAGTTACAGCCACAAGGGTCAATACATTGGAATTATATTGGAAAGTTTCACTACTAAGATGAATATGGGTGGATCCTATCATTACATGCATTTTTTGGCTAAGTAGAGTTTTAGGCTCATTTGCATAAAGCAAAATTTATCCTATCTTTTCAAAAGGGTTTTGGTCCTTTGTCAAATCTCCTTTTCAAAAATCCCTTGAACTCCTTGGTATCCCCAAGTATTCAAGTCCTTGTCAAAAATTCCCTTGAGCTACTTGGTAACCCCAAGTGCATCAAGTTTTATCAAAATCTCTTGAGCTCCTTGGTACCCCCAAGTGCATCAAGTCTTTTAAAAGTTTTCTTTTAGAAATTAGAATGTCGAGATCTCCCATAGCTTCAAACTTTAGTTGCTCAGTATTGTCCATAACCGGGGACACGGCTAAGTACTTAGATTTTATTATCTTCTGCAGAAGTAGTACACTTTACCCACATGTCACAATCCCATCTTGTTGCCACCAGTGGCCACTGGATTAGTGCTCACCAAGATGGAGTACCCGCAGATTGAGAATGTGATGAAGTCTTTCCAGAGGGTCCTCCCACACACCATTGCTAGCTTGTCTTCAAGTACCCATGTAGGATTCCAGGTCCTCATGTCCAGTAGCCTGAAGACAATGCATGGGTCTTCCCAATGTAGTTGACTAAGCCAGAGCCATAAATAGCATGTGGTTGCACACGAAAGCCACAATTGGAGAATCATGTTCAATCTCTAAGTTTCCTGGGTGGTTTCCTTTGGAGCACAACACAAAGTGATTGCCATAGACATGGTTCCTTTTGTTGCCACCTTCTCCAAAACTCAAAGTATCCTTGGCCACCCAGGTGGTTCATTGATTCCTTGTTTTATTATATAAAATTACAAGTCCTTTTCTCAATCTTCATAAAAAAACTCAACATGTATCTCTTTCCAAAATATAGCATGGCTAAGCATGTAACAACTACATTGTTTTCTCTAAGGAATGTATAGGGTATCCTATTAGGATTTAGCATAGCATAAGTATAGAAAATTCTTTTCATGCATGTTTCAAAATCCACTAAGTATAATGAAAATAGTAGGACTTTAGATGATAGTGTCACTTGCCTTTCTTTTGGTAGGGAATGTTGGTTCACTCCTTGATCTTGCTAGTCTCACACTTTTCTAACTTCACTACAATCAATCAAGCAAACTCAATATCAACTAGCATTCCAAACCAATAATCAATCAAACAATTCACACACATAAAACTATGGGATCTAAGTCATGAATGTAAGCATGCAAGAGATGGTTCTATTTGCAAAGGTGGTCTCAACTAGGCTTCTAAACTTTGTAAGGTTCAAAGTGGTCATTTTCCAAAGTGGAAAAGTCATTTGCAAAAGGGTTTTGTCCATAAACCATTTTTAAATCCAATCATCATTTTATGTGGTGGAAAATATTTTTATCAAAGCAACAACTTTAAGTTGTTCACAAAATAAGTTGTTGTTTCTCAAAACTTTGTGTTTAGGGTCAGTAGGTTTAATCCAAATCATTTTCCCAAAGTTTTTATTCCAAAAACATTTTCATAGCAAAACCATTATTTTTATTTGGTTAGAAATGGGCTAAACCAAGTTTTTATTCCTAAACTTCATCAAATCCATTTTCCAAACCATGGGTTGGTTCCTAGAGTCAATAAGTTCACCACAAATAAATTTGCCAAGGTTTCAACCTCAAGAACATTTTTGAATCATTTTTCTAATCTAAACAAGCATACAAATGTTTCTGCAAAAACAACTAATCTAACAGATACTATTTAATAAACCAATTGCATGGTTGGCTAGGGCTTGTTCCACTAATTCCAGCGGTATAAAGTTTTCAATTTTTGGACGTGTGTATCAAAAGTTACAAAGGTTTCAATTTGCAATTCAAATCTGTTTTCAATCTGTTTTTAAATCGAAAACCTGGCCACGCGTCGCAACGCTATTCGCTGGTACCGGTTCGGCCGGATCGGGCTCTGCGGTGCGTTGGATCTAGGTAGATCGCACGGCGCAGGACGCTTACCCTTTCGCTGTTAAGTGATTCTATCACGTCTCTTCGATCTAAATCGAACGGCTCCTATCCACTAGCCAGGAACTGGCGGCGCTCGACGGCTGCGCGCGGCGGCGACGGTCAGATGGTGGAGGCGCCGGTGATACAGGAAGCTCGAAGGGAAGGGAAAGTGCCCACCGTGATCGCAAGGACGTGGTGATGCTCAGCGTGCGGTCGGCTTGACAAGGGGCGCTCAGGGACAGTAGCGATTGCTCGCCGGAGTGGAGCTGCGCCTTGGCCACGTTCAGTCGTCGTCGAGGACGGTGTTAGGGATCACTAGGAGGCAAACGAAACGCATGGTCAGACGCGCAAGGACACGGTGTAGGTGTGTGCATGAACGAGAGGGAAAGGGGTGGTCGGAAACTACCTATGGGGCTCGTTGGAGTTGGAGCGGACAGCGGCATAGTTCAGTCGAAGATTAAGTCGTCACTGCAGAGCACTCGCGAGCGAGGGAAAGGTACTGGCAGATGCAGGAGATGATGGTGAGCAAGATTGTGTGCTCTGGTAGCAGTGGGGCGAGCGGTGGTGGCCGGAATTGCTGCCGGAGGGCGTCGGAGACAGTGGCGGTTTGGGGACGATTCCGAGGAGCCTGGTGGTGATGAGGAGTTGGCGTTTGAGGGGAATGACAGAGGGAGGAGAGGCACTTAAGTGCACGCAGTCACGGGCTGAATCAATGCATGGTTAAGGAGGAATCAAGCGCGCATTCAAACGGCAGAAACGGCGACGAGGTTTGGGGAGAAGAAGTCGCGCGGGTGGAAACGATGACAATGCTGTGGGGCCTTGCTGTCAGCGAGAAGGTGGAAGGGAGAAGAGGGCCACCAGTCAGCGATTGCGCGGGTGTGGTTCTAAGTGAAAAACGTTTCGCCGTGGGAGAGTGGGAGTGGGCTGGTACTGGGCCTTGTTGTGCTGCTGGGTTGGGTCGACCAGATCCTATTTTTTTTCCTATTCTGAAATCTTTTCTTTTTCTATTTCTAAATTCTGTTTTGAAATTCAAACAAACAAACAACATTCAAATCAATTCAAAAAATCACCCCACTAAACAACTTTGAATTTGGTTCTGTTCAGTAACATAAACCAATTTCCAAAATAAAATAATATTTTTATTTTTAGGTCCATTATTAATTAAATAAATAGACCATGTTTAATAAATCAAAATAGAATTTGTTTTATTTATTTAAAACTCCATTTGAAAACTATTTATTTCCAAAACCAAAATAGTAGGTTTTATTTGAGAATTTAAAATATTTGGAAAACTTATTTGAAATAAATAAATAAGTTTTGATGGTTAATTAAAATAATAAAACCTTTATTTATAAAACTTGGATATTAAATCCTTATTATTTTATTTTAAATAAACCCTTACTATTTTTATCAAATAGAAATATTTTATTTCAAAGGTTTGGCCAAGTTTTATTTTGGCTTACAAAATAATCCTTATTTATACTTCTAACTTTTCTTTTGGAAATCAAATCTTTTATTTAAAAGATCCAAAATAGTTATTTTAAATATTTTTAAGTTTATTGTTTATTTAACTTTTTTTTAAATCCCTTTAGGATTTTATTTGATCCAAATAGGTTTTGAAAGTTTCCAAATGGATTCAAAAAGTTTCTTCTCACCCTAAAAATCAAAAAAGTTTTATTTTATTCAAATATTTTTCACATTACAAGATTTGGAAAATCTTGGGATGTGACAGCTTTCCATGAATTAAAGAAAATGTTGGCAATAGCACCAATATTAGCGTCACCATTATCCAAGGAGCCAATGTTGCTCTATGTCGCCGCAACCAACAGAGTTGTAAGTGCAGTAATAGTGGTTGAACATGAAGAAGGGGCAAATCACTCCAAAGACCGGTGTATTACTTGAGCGAAGTGCTCTCTGTCTCGAAATAGAATTACCCGCATTATCAGAAGATGACATATGGGGTATATATGGAAGCAAAGAAGCTGAAACATTATTTTCAAGAACACCCAATCCGGGTAATATGCGAGGCACCTATCTCAAGCAAAGATGCCAGCGGCCGAGTCGCCAAATGGGCCATCGAACTGGCACCATACACTCTACAATATGATAGGCGAGATGCAATAAAATCTCAAGCTGTCACAGACTTCTTTGTAGAATGGATGGAAATGCAGTACGAACCACAACCGCCAGATCCGAATTACTGGAAAATGCATTTTGACGGGTCCAAGACGAAAATGGGTCTGGGCACCGGGATAGTGCTCACATCTCCAAAGAGGGATCAACTGAGGTATGTGTTGCAGATTCATTTTGATGCTTCTAACAACGTTGCCGAGTATGAAGAACTTGTCCATGGCATTAAAGTAGCCAAGGAAATTGGTATCAAAAGGATCATGTGTTTTGGCGATTCGGATTTGGTGATTCAGCAAGAGTCTGGACATTGGGATGCGCTGGACGCAAACATGGCATTATATCGTTTCCACGTGCAACAAATTTCGGGATATTTTGACGGTTGTGAATTTCATCACATTCCTAGAGCAGAAAATGAGGCGGCAGATGTACTATCCAAACTAGGATCATCTATGAAAGCAATACCACTAGGGGTAGCGTTGGAGCATCTCAGGAAGCCATCGATCAAGCCGTCACCGGAGTCCGAATCAATCAGGGTCATCCCGGCAAGTCAGGATTCAGAGGCAGTGCCAATGGACATCGACTCAGGGGTAGGTTCGAGTCACTCGGGGACTGATCCGTTCAATTCAGGGATCGCCGAATCACACTCGGGGACTCCTCAGGTTATGTTGGCAGAGCATATGTCGGCGGAACAAATGGACATTTATGTTGAAGTAGACCCGGAACCACTAATACCAAGGTGGGCACAGCCAATATTCAGCTATTTCAAAGATGGGACCTTGCCGAGTGATGAAACATTGGCAAGGCAAACAACACGGAGGGCAAAAGCGTACACCATAATCAACAAGGAACTCTACAAGCGAAGTGTGACAAGTGTACTGCAGCGTTGTATCAGCTCAGAGAAAGGCCAGGAGATCTTATTGGATATCCATCAAGGAGAGTGCGGGCACCATGCGTCATCAAGAGCATTGGTAGCCAAGGCATTCCGACATGGATTCTACTGGCCAAGCGCATTGGCACAAGCGCAAGAGTTAGTCGGAAGATGCAGTGGTTGTCAACACTATGCGTCCAAGTCGCATTTACCAGTGTCTGAATTGAAGACTATACCAATCACTTGGACTTTTGCAGTATGGTTCCTAGATATGGTAGGACCATTCAAACCAGCAAGAGGAGGTATGACTCATATCTTGGTCATGATTGATAAGTTCACCAAGTGGACAGAAGTGAAACTAATCAAGAAATTGGACGGTAAAACAGCTGTCACATTCTTAAGGGATATAATCCTCAGATACGGTTACCCACACAGTGTGATCACTCACAATGGCACGAACTTTGCCGAAGGAGCTTTTGCTCGCTTTTGTGGGAAACACTGAATAAGACTCGATGTACCATCAGTCGCCCATCCAGAATCAAATGGACAAGTTGAACGGGCTAATGGCTTAGTTCTGTCCAGGATAAAACCCCGTTTAATGGAACCACTCCAGAGATCACCTGGTTGTTGGATAGAGGAACTACCCTCAGTACCGTGGAGCCTAAGAACAACTCCGAATCGGTCAACTGGTTATACGCCATTTTTCCTCGTATATGGGGCTGAAGTAGTTTTGCCTGCCGACATAGAATATGACTCGCCAAGGATAAGGAAATACTCGGAAGCCGAGGTAAAAGAGGCCCGAGAATATGGAGTAGACTTACTCGAAGAAGCAAGGGAACTGGCATTCTCTAGATCCGCTATATATCAACAAAATCTCCGACGCTACCATAGCCGGAAAGTGCAACCTCGTGTTTTTCGAGAAGGAGATATGGTGCTAAGGCTGGTGCAGCGCACAGCAGGAATGCATAAATTATCACCTCCATGGGAAGGTCCATTCATTATAAGCAAAGCATTGCACAATGATTCCTACTATCTCATAGACGCTCGTGAAGCGCAAAAGAACAAGGCGGACAGGTCAGGAGATGAAACTAAAAGGCCATGGAATGTGGCACTGCTTCGTCCCTTCTATACTTAGGAGAAGCAGTGCATGTATCACTCGAACTCTCATATGTCAGACATGTTTGCCGGCTATGTGCTAATAATAAAATGGTATGATTCGAAAAACTGACTCGGGGACTATCCCTTAAGTTTTCCATTTCAATTATCTTACGTCGGCTGGCATGATAGCCGAAATTTATCTCGGAACAAGTAGTGTTTACTCGGAAGAAATCAACTCTTCGACTATGCTGTTGTCCAAAAACACGGCTTCATGGCAAGCAAGAGAAAAAGATGTAAGACGGGTAAACACGAACGCCGGATAAGTACAAAGGAGAAACGCGAGTCGGCTTTAGTTTTTTCCTAACTCTCTGCAGGTCGCGTTATACTATGTGTCGAGTAATCTCGGCCAAGTTATCCAAGTTTCATACCAGCTAACTATATCCTTCGTACTTTGAGACCCTAATGTCAAACACAGAAAAAGGTAACAAGGGCCAAAGGCAAGGAAAGGTGAGACGACAAAATGGAACTCGAGGACTTTCCCTTGAATGATTCGCTCTTAGAACATAACGCAAACATATAAAGCTTATCAAAAGGCACATAATCAAACTTAAAAGTGCAATGTATGTTACATATGTACCCGGCATACCGGGGATCTGATTAAAGTTCGAGTGTTGCTTAGCCTAAGGAGTATAAGAACTCGGAGGAGCACTCTCGGAGCTAGGAGTGGTGCTTGGAGCATTGGCCGAGTGAGGGGCATCTGTAGCCGGGTCATCCGGATCATCTGATTCGGTTGCTTCGCTATTGCCACCCTCTTCATTAGCAACTTCGAAGAGAGGGTCGCCAAGGTCGAGGAAGCTAGGCCCTTCACACCAAGCATGCACCATGGTGTACTCGATCATGGCATAAGCTCGCTCCTGGCGCTTCTTGATCAGCTCCGGGTCATTCAGCCATTTGCCATCACCCCTTATGCGAGCAAGAACATCAAGGTTGATGTCCTCGTACCATGAAAGCACGAAGGAGAGAGCCTTGTCCGCGGCAGCTCGGCCGGCCGACTCACGCCATTGATCCAGCCGGTCTTCAGTAAGGAGTAATCTGTCGGCAAGTGCCTCGATGAGGTCGGGTGGGTCTTCATCCGGCTAGAGCATGCGAAACACATGGATAGCCGACTTGAGCAAGTCCACGCTGCAAGACCTGAGGGTCTTGACCCGTTTAGACACTGCTGCGAGGAGCTCCTCCATGGACACCTCGCCATCAGCAGGAGCACCAGCTTCGGCTCTCACTTTCTTCATGGCTCAGATGGCAAACATGTTGGCCTCAGGAAAATTCTCTGCAAGAAAAAATAGTAAGTTAGAAAATAACAAGGGCAGATGGAAGAAGTCCAGAAGGACTTATACGGTGCGTAAAGAGTAAGAACTCACTACCGAGAAAGAATTTGATGGTGGCGAGTTTGCTATGCCAAGTCTTGGCCTTGGCTTGAAGGGCATCCAAGTTCAGATTTTCCGACTCGACTGATGATTCGGCCTCGTCGAGCAGCTTCTTGGTCTTCTCGGCGCTGGCGGCCTGCTGCTCATTCTTGTCAACAAGTTCTTCCTTCAGCCCTTTCACCTCGGCCAAGTTCTTCTGCTCTGTCTCGGCCATCAGTTTCTTCATCCGAGTCACCTCATCGTGCTCCTTCTGGAGTTTGGCTTGGTGCTTCTCTACTTATTCAGTACAAATATTTGTCAGTACCAACAGAAAACTCTCAGCTATTGGCTTAGGGAGGCAAGAAATTTACTCTCGGCCTCACTGATTTGCGAGTGAAGATCATTGATGGTAGACTGAGCAGTGGCTATGGAACAAGGGCGAGAGAAAAAATGAGAAGATGAACCAAGGAAAATTACACCGACTAGAAAAAAGGAAGAGCAAAGATATTACCTTGGCCGTGGGTGTCAGTCTGTAGCTTCTCATACGCAAGTTCGAGCTTGCGATGCGCCAGGACGAGAGCTTGGTGCACTCGTTATGTGTGAGCTAATCAAAGAAGACAGACAATAAGGAAGAGTCAAGTCAGGCAACCTGCCGAATAAAAAAGCTTAAGAGCTTACAGCCGAGTAAGTTCTTTACTCGACAGTAACCTCCAGGGCTAGGGATCGAACCTCTAACATGCAAGCTTGGGATTCAAAGATTAAAGTGATTGGTGAGAGCTTATGGCCGAGTAAGTGCCTTACTCAATCGTAACCTCGGGGACTAGGTGATATGTATAAAGGAAATACTCAATAGTACAAAAGAGTAAGAAGTTACTTTACCTCGTTTACTTCGTCGGCGCGGGCCATCAGAGTAATGGCCTGCTGGGTCATGTCGGAGACAGCCTTGGGGCCCAGCTTTAGCTTCTTACCAGCACGAGTGCTGACCTCCTCTCGCCTGCTGCATTCCATGCCACGGCGTAAGGCTTAGCCGAACCAAGGCTCTTGCCACTGAGCGTCCGAGTGAGAACTTGACCCGTTTTCAGGGCGGTTCCCATAGTGGCACGGGTCGCAGCAGCAGAAGTATGGAGGGTAATAGCCCTGGAGCCATCACCTAACCCGGCAGCCGCAGATTCGTCCCCCTTACCCGTTGAAGCGATCATTGTCGCCGACGTCAGAGGCCGGATCTGAGGAGAAGAACCCGGAGCGCAGACTAGCGTAGTTTTCTTGGAAGAGGTGGATTTGCTAGATGAGGGGCGAGTAGATCCAGAAGCCTTGGGCTGGGTCTGGCCCTTTGACAGAATTGGAGAGCGAGCAGAAGGATTTGGAGAAGAACGCGGAGCCGCCTGACTGGGATCAGCAGTTTTGCTGGCTCCAAGATCAGGAAGTTGTTCATTCACATCAGCTTGAGGGCTGATGCCAGAGGAACTGGTGGCAGAAGGTTTCTCGGCACCAGATTCACGGGCACCAGAAGTTTTTCCTGGCCAGCGCCAGGGGCGCTAGCCGAATGACCTACCGGGTCTGACTGACACTGAGAAGCGTGAGCCTCAACAGTGCGAGCCTCAACCCCGACGGGACTCGGCGCCGCTGAGTCTGCTAGAGGAGGTGCAGGCCTAAGCGCCGAGGCAATGCTAGAAGCAGCCTGATTCACCGTCAAAGGTGCGACACTGAAAACAATGAGACATATATAAGAGAACATTAGTGATGAAAAAGAAAAGAATGGAGAAAGCAGAGTACAAAAAGCTTACCCGGTGACAACCGGGTCACGGACGACTCGGCGTGTGACTCGGCGCCCAGCAGCTTGGCGAGTCTCACCCAGGCTGGCAGCAGCAGGGGCAGCAGGAGATGCTGGAGTGGGCTTGTTCTTCTTGGCCGACTGAGTGCTAGAGGAGGCGCCGCGTCGCTTCGGCTTGGTGACGGGGATCTTGCCGACTCCACCCACGGCAAGAGGAGGAGTGTCATGTACCTGGACAGCTGCATAAGTAAATAACGGGCTTACTCGGATAAGCAAGGAGATTAAGGTCACAAGGCATATACCTCCAAAAGCGTACAATCATCATCCTCATCATCGTCAGACCAATCTTGTAAGGGATTGCAATATTGACTCTTACCCGAAGCTAAAGCAGCCGCAGCGTGCGGGATGGGCATGAAGCACTCCAGGTCATACTCGACCTCATCCAAGTCAGAGCAGTCCCCATGATAACCAGCAGGAGGGACAGTACTGCCATCAACCTGGTGAAGGAGATTCTGCGGAGGACAAATAGAATGAGAAACTAAAAACTAAACTAAGAGTGGCAAAAGAGCTAAAGCATACTCGGCGAGAAAGTGATTCGGAAAACTTACCCAGGGGACAGGCCTGACCCGGCTAAACGGCGGGCAACTCCAAGCCCAATCATCCGCCAAGTTCAATTTAAAGATTGAGATTACTCGGTGGGCAATGGAGTCTTGGGTGAGCTCCATAGTGGAGTGCCGAGTGGGATCGTGAGAGCCACTCATGAAGAACATCTTGTGGCTCCTCGCTTGGATGGGGCTAACCCGGCGTGAGACGAAGGTGCACATGAGGTCAGAGTCGGCGAGATGAAAGTTCTCATCCGGTGACAGCAACCTTTCCAAGATTGCATTAGCCTCGTTTACCGCAGCGTCTTGGTCGCGCGGGTCAAGTTGTCAGTGCTTCTTGTTGGGGACCTCATCCGAGAAAGGGGGAAGCCAGATGTTATCAGTGGACCCGCTGTTTTTTACATAGAAAAAGGTTCTATGCCACTTCTGTTGGGCCACGCAGAGATAAAACAAAACTTTTCCTCTAACGTGGTGATCCCAAGATCTAGCTTAGGTAGAAGGCCATGAGGTTTACCACTAGACGTGCAGTTGCGGATTACTGATGAAGCGCGTCAGTTGATGCAGTGCAGTCCTCACGACTCGATCGTCCTGGTGCTGATCGCACAACACCTCTGCTGGTATCCACACGTACAAGGAGGAGCACCGGCGGCGAACTGCTAGGTTCGGAACGGCGGCAGGACTATCGTGGAGCTAGGGTTTCCAACACATGCAATGACCTAACCGAACAACGATTTTCCTTTCTAGGTTATGGTGCTCCACTATATATAGGAAGTGAACGTGGGCTCTTCTCGCGCGACCCATTCACTAAAGCCCATATAACATTAGTCACCGTGAGTCCAACTGACTAACTTAGTCCTAATACGGTTTAGGTCCAACCCAACCAGATTACAGGTTCAGATCCAATCCGAACATTCTCCCGCTCTTAAGTGTGTGACCCCGCAGGCTCATGGCTACTTGGACACGATTGGAGTCCGACTCTCAATCGATCAGTCAGTAGCGGCTCCTAGCAGAACGTGTCGACTCCCAAGTACCAAAGAGTCATGACGACTTGCCTTTCCAATGCGACTTACGTCCGAGTCCCTTTTGCCTCACGATATATCTTGTCAGACTATAGGCGAATAATTGTCATCCCTTAAATAGTCTGACTCTCTTCTCGATCCGAGATAAGTGATTCACCCGACTAACTCTTAGTCGATCGCCTCGGTTAACACTTAACCGAGTCGTGCATGGCCATACTTTCCGAATCATATCTCGCGAGAGGTCCCAGAGAATATCTCTCCAAGTGGAGGGGAAAAATCCTATCTTGGTTATTCACATCACGTAGCTTGATTCTCAGTCGACCCGAACTCTGCCTTTATAACTGCCCAGTTACGGATCAGCGTTTGATAGAACCTAAGTCTGTGATCCTCAACTCGGACTATGCAATAACCTCAGGTCTAAGGATTACATTGATTGAGATATACAAATGACAACTTGTTCGTTGTACCTCAATATGGGTCAATCCGACTCGGTAAACTCTTTAGCCGAATCTGTGTAAGTTGGAACAACATCTCCATGCCCATGACAAGTGGAACCGAGTCATCAAGCCAACTTTCACATTGGTCTAAGTTGTGTGTCCAGCACAACCTCAATGACCAAGGATATTTAGTACAAACAACATGAATGCATAGTTCCACAACCGAATCACATATTCAATGATACACATCAGATGTTTATACAAGGACTACTTAATATCTTTATGAATACAATGGGAAATCTCATCATACATGATTGCCTCTAGGGCATATTCCCAACAACTTCTTGCAGGAGTCAATACCAGTAACCCGAGGAAAGATAGAATCTCTCCTGGGCGTGATTCTAGCAGCACCGCACCGGGTCGGACTCTTCTCGGATCGAGGAGCACCAGGCTAGGGAATAACCTGAACCTTAAAGCCAAAATATTTGGCCCACAAAGGAACTGTAGGCCAAATTCCAAGGTAGGCCTCGCAAGCGGAGATGAAACAAGAAATAGAGCCAATTGCATTGGCAGGAAGATGGTGGGTCTGCAGATGGAAGGTAGAAAGAAACGACGAGCAGAAGGTTCTCACAGGTAGAGCGGAACCGCGTTCAAAATGGGAAAGGAAAACCACCAGCTCGCCAGCTTGAGGTTTGGGAGAGATCTCACCGGAAGGGAGACGGCAATCCACCTACAGCGGAATGCGTCTGGTGGAGCAGAGCCACTCACTACAAGAGAACCCCCCCTACAGCAACGCACTTGGGCGTATCTAAATGCTCATATAGGCGTTGCTAGGGACCATACCAAGAGATGAGAATGCGTTGCGTTTTTGGGCGTTGATAGGATACAATGCAACGCATATACGTTCGTTGGTAGCCAATCGGACAAGCGTTGCTAACTAGCTACAGATTTCAAGCAACAACCATATGCGTTGGTAGAGAGATCTACATGGAATGAAAATTCTATTAAAAATGTTATTTTATAGGGCTGGATTGTGTGGATGCTCTTGAAAATGATAGATGTTTTTCATGACAGAACATGGCATGAGATACCACAACACACAAATCATAAAACCTGAATTTATTGTGACAAAGATTTTAGTATTTATTATTGCAATCATCATCTCATACATGAAAATTAAAACAAGAGTAGACAACATATAATCTTACATCAAAACATTATATTCTACCTAGTTCTACATATATAGATTATACGGTTACAATCTTGCATCAAAACAGGATAATCTACCAAGTCCTACATATCCTTGAGAGCTGATATCCGAATATAGCAAGTCTTTTTGATGCATCGGACCTGCAAATACATAAACTCATTTCCAGTGTCAAAGTGCCAAAAGACAACATAGGATATAGTGACTCTACTAAGTAAGCATGTAAGATATTTTTTCTATTATGTGCATTTGTAATAGTCATCATACCCACTAGTAATAGTGGTTACCATATAGATGGAAATACAAATACAATTGTACTTAACAAAAAAATGTAATAAACCACAAAAGGTTGCAGAGAAACAGCTAACAAGGACTCCCGTGCCTCGAAAATATTAATTGTTGCCATAGTGCGATTCCAATTCCAAACAAGATGTATATCATCTGAAGCAAATAAATTATGAATCTAAATTTATAATAAGTTTTTGTACAAATGACACGAGGGAGGAATTAATACTTTGTGATCATGAGAAGGAACAAACTACAATCTCTAGTTAGAGTCAATTATGTTAAGTGTTATACAACAGACTCTGTATATGCCACCGACTAACACAACCAGCACTTAAGTTGAATATTTCAGTAGTAGCACGAACTAGTTAAACTAAATACATAAATATTCTGTATCGGAGTACTCTGAAACTAAATCCAATATAAAAATTAAAACAGGAGAAGATACAGCTTATGGCTTGAATAATGAAAGCTTACCTCTAGTGAGATTTCATTAATTCCCTTGGTGCTAATTACAAGGCCTTGAAAACTTTCTCAATTAACTCTACTGTTAGGTCAGATTCTCTGCCAGGAAAATTAATATTAGGTATAGTAATGAAGAGCGGAAAAATATGAGACCAAAGGCATGAAGATCTAGCATAAAAAATTAGAAACAAAACAGATATGTTTCGGATATAACAGAAAGGAGTAATACTGAATTAACACAAAGTTTCACATACCTCTAACTATGAAAGATCTTCTTTGGTTCCCTTGGATCAGATGCAAGGACATGAACACCCATTTTTATTTTTATTTTACTAAAGTTTCAAATCATGACAATCAGTTCTATTTAGCAGGCATACCTTGAGCTGCACGCCCTGAATTGAACTCATACCTATTCAGTACGTAACTTTCCTTAGCACTTGCACTAGCTTAAAAATCAATAATCTTCAGAAAAAACAAATTGATCATTGCTACAAATTTTTGATATGTAACATCGCATGAGAAGAAATATTGGACATGGTATAAATTGCCGGGAAATTAATACCAGCAGCTGCCGGTCGTGTTGTGCTGGTCGTTGCTGCCGAATGCCGATGCGTGCCAGCGCCATCTCGTGCCACTGCCCCCTGCACTGCTACCTCTGTCTCTAGCGCCATCACACATGTAAATGATGAACAAAACTACTTCTCCCTCCGATCTATATTAGTTGATTTGGATTTATTAAAATTTGGATAAACCTATATAATAAATAGTGCTAAAAATTATTCAAATCTAGACAAATCTAAATCAACTAATATGAGTTAGAAGTTGTAGTATAAAATTGTAAAACAGGAAAGGAAAGGAACCAGAAAAAGGGAATGAGAAATTGCACTGGAGTCTGAACCTCTGTCGATCTCTTGGCAGCTGCTCCTCCACGGTTTTCGAACTCCGTGTCCGGCAGTATCCCAAATCCATCTTGGATGCACGCGCACTATCTAAAGTTAAGGAATCTAGTGGTAGGAGAAATGGGAGATGTCAAAACCTGTGTCACCGACCGACGACTACCACCGGTTCCCGACGATGGAGGCCTTGCTCGCCAACAGCATAGAGGCGCCCTAGGTAACTGAAGGAGGCGGCTAGGTTTGGGGAGGCGGGAAGTGAGACTGCAGGTGCTAGCGTGCGTACGTGTGGGTCATGGCTAGTGGGGATAATGCAAAGGGAGTTGTGCTTAGTGGGCTGGGCTCGTAAGTTTTGACAACAGATTAACCTACAATGCATATATGTGTATCTAGGTTAAAATTTTGCAACGATCGTTAATAACGTTGCCGAGTATGTATTGTTATACGTGGGTTTTTCTTGTAGTGACTCCACCTCCTCGATGGAGACCTCCGAGCCTTCCCAGCCGCCGCTCTTGCCGGCGGGAATCTCCTGCTCCTCAGCACCATCTGCGTCGTAGCGAGCGTCCATGGGATCAGCAGAGTCCGTCTCCTCCACGGTAGGAAGAGGCTTGGAACAGCGTGGACCCGTGCTGGAATGGAAAGAAGACAGGGGAAATCACAACGCAAGAGCAGGAGAAAGAAGGAACCGCAAAGGGGGCAGTTCGATTTTGCGGGCGTGAGGAAGAAGAAAGGCAAAGGGAAAATTGAACGGGCGTGGGGGAAGTGGAAACCCCCAACCCCTACTTAAGGGCAGTAAAAACCCTGGTCGTGGGATCTATCTGTGCCGTGCGGCCAGCGTGTGGCCGTGTACCAGGCCGAAAATCCAGTCAGCAAGCGCCACGTAGCCAAGAATACACGAAAAATCCAGTGCCACGTCACGACTAGAAGGACAAGAGGCGCAGGTCGATGGGACTGCCAAAGTGACGGGGTATAACTGCGCAGCCGTCACTGTGCCGCCAGAGCTTGGAACAAAAATTGAGGCAAGTAATCATGATTACCAGCTGTCAGTGACTGAAGCGCGCCGAAAATGACTCGGAATTGGCCAAAGTAACTCGGCTCGAGGCAAGAATGAGCCAAGAAGTCAAAGAGTTGACCCGAAATTGTCAGACTAACCCGGCAAGGTGCGAAGTTGCGACAGATAAAGACAAAGACTAAGCTCCATTCACACAAAAGGAACCTGGAGACGCCTAACAGCTTGAACTGCTAGACCTCACCAGCTTCGGGGACTAATGTCGGGGGGATAACCCCCGGTAGGGTCACGAGAGGGGAAACATAGCGCAGCTGGGTTGGCTCCGAGTAAAGAAAGAACCAGGCCGGGTAAGAACGGCCGGGTAAGGTAAGCATGAAAGCCGATATACAAACTATGTCGGCCCGCATAGGACAAAGTTGTAACCCTTGCAGGGACCAACGAGCCGAGTTAACCGAGGAAGGACCGAGTCAAGAAGGACACGTGGCACCTTTCCGAGTAAGGTTCAGGGGGGACCATGGAAAAGCATGGTCAAAAGAGAAGGACGACGCCGGGTGGCACAAAAGGAGCCGGGTGACTCCCAAAGCATGCGCTGACGTATAAAGTAACATCGTGACGCCAAAAAGAACAAGAAGTAGTGTACCAGAAGACCGTTAGTTGTCAAGCTTTATGGACCGGGCCTCTGGGCTTAGGGCAAGCCCATTACCCGGCCCACATTGTAGGGACCAAGATCCAAACAGTAAACCCTAGAACCCAAAGGGGTATTAGCTAGCTAGCACTGCCTATATAAGGGAGGGCATAACAGTAGTAGAAGGAGGTTGGACCAAGTAGGGAACTAGTGCTGTGAACTCTAGCCTAAACAACTCAAGGAGCACTTGTAATATTTGGGGTATCAATCGAATTGCCAAGTCTAGAGAGTTCTTCTTGTTCTTCGTGCATGGCTCGACTGTGCACTCCCTCCCCGGTGACCACAAGCACCCATTCAGCCCCCAACTTAAGCCTACCCATGGCATCTGCCGTGTCACCACCACGACAGATGGATATTGAGATTATTATGTTGGTTTGATTAATGGTTTTGTCTTTATGACTCTATCATGTATGTGTTGTTTGTGATCTTGCATGCTCTCCGTTGTTAGTAGCTATCTTGGCCAAGTAGTTGCTAGTGACTCCAAGAGGGGGTATTTATGTTCGATAGTGGGTTCATGCCTCTAGTTTCCAAGGGAAGTGACAATAATCTCTTCGGTTGTAGATGTGATGTTGCTACTAGGGAGAAAACAACGGTCTCTTGTTCATGGAACATGTGGACTGTTTACCTTACACACTTTTCTTAAAGCAGTTGTCTGTTGCTTGCAACTTAATACTAGAGGGGGTTCGGATGATAACCTAAAGGTGGACTTCTAGTCATAGATGCAGTTGGATGGCGGTCTATGTATCTTGTTGTATTGCCTAATCGAATTTCATAGGATCTTTCTGACAAGTAATTGCATTGTTATGCCTTGCTCAGTTCCTGTCAATTGCCCTGCTGTAATTTGTTTACCCTTCATGACATGTTTATCTAAGGAGAGCACCTCTAGTGAACTATGGACCCTGGTCCAATCTTTACCATTGATACATCTTCCACTGTTACGTGTTTACTTGCTGCAAACCATTACCTTCCACACCATACGTTTAATCCTTTGTTACAGCAAACCGGTGAGCTTGACAACCTCACTGTTCGTTGGGGCAAAGTCTTGAGTTTGTGTTGTGCAGGTCTCCGCGTTGCTTTCAACACATGTGTGACGTTTCCTTCCTCCTTCTGGTTCGATAACCTCAGTCTCTACCGAGGGAAGACTTGCTGCTTGCTGCTTCACACCTTGCTCTTGGGGTTCCCAACAGGCTGTGCCATCAGCAAGTAGAACTTTCCAATAGGGAAATTAAATCTATCTTGTAGAAGACTATTAATAGATCTAGCAAAAATTGGGCTAAAAGTTGAATGACGCTTTATGGGCTTATAGAACCACTTATAAAAATCCTATGGGAATGTCTCCTTATAAAATGGTTTATAGGAAAGCTTGTCACTTGCCTCTAGAATTAGAACACAAAGCTTATTGGGCAGTGAAAGAGTTTAATAGAGATTTTAAACTTGCTGGTGAAAAAAGATTGCTTGACTGAGTACCTTAGATGATGAGAAGTGAAGCTTATGAAAATGTTAGACTCTTTATGGAAAAAGTAAAATAGATGGAATGATAGGAGGATTCTCAAAAGGGAGTTCCATGTTGGTGAGAAAGTTCTTTTGTATAGGTCTCATCTCATATTATTTGCAGGGAAACTACTCTCAAAATGGGAAGGACCTTTTGTTATTGAGGAAGTGTATCGTTCAGGTGCTATCAAAATATCTTCTTTGAAGGACAACACTACACAGGTGGTGAATGGTCAAAGGTTCAAACATTATATTTTTGGAGATTCTTATAATGAAGATGTTGATATTATTCAAATGGTGACTCCGGAAGAATTTATTAGAAACCAAACACCAGAATCTGCAGAGTTTGCCTTTGAATAGGTAAAAGTGGTGAAAACTGAAGGTTCGTGAAAACCCTATCTTTTTATATTTTTGATGTTTTTATTACATATGGAAGGTTACGAGACGAAACAGAGGAGGAAACGGAGGCCAGGGTGGCCACAACCACCCTAGGCGTGGGCCCCCAGATGGTCGCGCCTGGAGTGGGCATGAGCCCCCTGAGCTCTGTCTCCGCCTTGTTTTCGCACAGTACCTTCCTTATGCATTGAAACTTTATAATATATAACCCCTAGGATCCCCCGAGGTTCGTATATCGTGTTCTCGTCGTGTTTTCGTTTCGATCTGTTTCTGTCAGGAAATCTTCTCAAGTTTAGAGCACCATGGTCTCCGCTAACGACAATGGCAAGAAGACCGAGCAAGATGATCCTCAAAACCCCAAGGAGGAGGAGATCTTGGTTAGGGATGAGGAAGACATGGAGGAAGACGAGCATCCGAACACCCGTGCTACCATCGCAAGCATTGGAGTGGTGTCAAACACTACCAAGCTTAGAAGGACATCACAGATGTCTATGGGAGGGAAACCTCCACGTATTGTCTTCACTCCACGATCACCTCCTTCATGAACCAAGAATCCCTTCCGTACTCTTATACGTGAGCAACAATTCCAACATGTGCCCAAATGGGAACTTGCCATCGGTTTGAGATCTGCCTCGTTCTGACCATGTAGGGAAGGAACACTCTAAGAAGGAAGAGTGGGGAAAGAATAACAAGGAATGAGATTATTGGTCTGATATGATCATGAACCGCATTGAGCAAAATTCGGAGTTGATTCGTATTCTGACCTTCGAGATTGAGGGTTTGAGGAAACTGATTGAGGATCTTATCAAAAGAACACCACCACCAGCTAAGGAGTAATTCATCATCAGGTTTGGCATCCCCTTGGCTTGTTCCAAGCTTGGGGGAGTGCCGCGGTATCACACCATTATCTTTTATCTTATACCCTTCTAGTGGATCATATCTTTGGTAGAGAAGTTATCTTATAGGTTGGTTTGCATTGTGGAAGTATCTCTCCTTTAGTTGGTAATCTATGTATCCCTTGGTGTGAGTGCCTTTATGGAATATTAATGAGAAGTCTCATCTTTTACTTTTTGCACTTCATATTTTAGTTTGCAATCTCTATTATATGATTGATACTATTGACCAGTATTGGCATCGCTTTGGAAGCATCAAGTAGATCTAAATTGGTTTTGGCAAATCGAGCTCTGGTCAGTAGCAACACTTTTTGAGGTTTGAAAGGAAAAGAGAAAAATCTTACATGTATTTTGAATAATTTTGTTTTATTTCTTGATTGCCTCATAAGCTTAGTATTCTTTATTTAAGATATTTTGTGTCTTCAAGGAAGATTGCATGTTTGGCTTTATTACTTGTATGTTTGGTTGTTTCCTTCAACTCTTTTTCTTGCTACCCAGCCTTGCTAGCCAAAAACCTGTTTTGAGAAGGCATGCTTCTCATGCATCCAATTCATTTGAACCAAAACATGTGCCATTTGTGTCCACCATATCTACCTATTAGCATTATTGCTATTCCAAGAAAATTCTTAAGCTTCATCTATCTTTCAAATTAAAAATTATTTTTGTTATGTGAAAACTATTTAGTAAAGCTCTCACAAACTTGATGGCACACCTTGTTTTCTTGCCCCTAATAAAGTTGAACCATTGTTTCATCGAAGTTGTATATGCTTGCATATATACATTGGGATTAGCAGAACTGTGCTGTCACGGGGAACGCTTTCAACACTTATGGATACATATCCAGTTGATATCATGCTCTTTTGTTTGCGGATGTCGTCGGTGTGAAATAAAAGGGGAGCTTGTAAGTCCATGGAGTTATGTATGTGTGTTAGAGAAACGCCTGGGCCGCTAGCCTAATCCATGCCTAATCATGGTGGAAACTTGCAGCATAACCATAGTGAGGAATTTGTGAAGCATCCTCAATAAAAACCTATGCAAATAACAATAAAAAGATCATTGTGATGCTCATTGTCTGCTTGCCTTGTCATTTTGATTATGGGATAGCTCCTGTATAATGTGCAAGGGGTACCCCGTTGGCGGTTCTTTATGATACACATGTACTTACAATGACAAGAACTTACCGGTAACTAAAGTTGAGTAGCATCAGGAGCGGCCCTCATACTCAAGGAACATGAGATTTCCAACTTATATTTCGTCAAGCATATACTCCATCTTTGTTCACTTTAACCTTAATCACCTCAAGATGCTTATCATAGGGGCAATGAGGTCTCAAAGCTAGTAAGTACCATAATCTTTTGGAAGCTCTTTATGAACTTGAAATCCCTGCTTCCCTCTATGAAGGACCTTTCTTCTACTTCTAAGTTGAGTCAGTAAACCTACTTCCTCTCTGTCTCTAGCAAGCATTTGAGTTTTTGTGTTTCAAGCATTCATATGATGATTTATTCAATCATGTTCTTTATCTTCCTTGTTTTCACAAGACTCTTATCTTTTCAGTAATACTTTGAAAGCCATCATTGTGAAAAACCTTTTATGTTTGAGCAAAGAGTACTCTTGTTGTAAAACTTCTACAAAAGCTTTTTTGCGAAACAGTCTGCCAGCTGTTCTTTGACCAAGAACAAAGTTTGCCAATCCCAATTATGATTTATCTTTATGCATATCTATTTTGACTCCTATACTTGTTGCAAGATAAGTTATATAATCGTGAGTTGCTTTCTTCTATGAGTTGTGTAATGGTAAGTGTGATGCTTCTTGTCTGTATTCTTTTATCGACACTTCACTCCATAAACCCGTGGACATGTTTACTGAGCTCAATTTTCGCTTGGGGACAAGCGAAGGTCTAAGCTTAGGGGGAGTTGATACGTCCAATTTGCATCACCATTCTATATCATAATTTGCCTCTATTCATTGATATATTTCGTATTAAGAGGTGTTACTCATGTTTTTTCATCTATTTTTGCATGTTGGATGATTCTTTGAGGATGAACTATCAGAGTCAAGATTCTGATGGAAAAAGAGGTGTTTTGATGAAATTTCATGAAGATCAGAAAAATAGCAGAAAAACTACGGAAAATCATATTTTCCTAGAAGACAAAGAAAGCCAGAAGGGGAGGCGGAGATGGGCCACAGGGGGCCCACACACCCCTAGACGCGAGACACCCCTAGGCCGTGCCTACAAGGGGTGTGGCCCACCTGGCCCACCTCTGGATCCGCCCTCTCGCCTATATCTTCTCCTCGAAACCCTAAAACATGGGGAGCAACCATAGAAAGATTCCGCCGCCTCTACGGGGCAGAAAAACACCGGGAGAGAAAGAGCTCTCAGGTAGACATATTTCTCCTAGGGAAATTCCTTCCTGGAGAGGGGAGATCGTCGCCATCAACACCATCATCAAGCTAGACTTCATCAGGATCATCATCATCATCCACACCATCATGTCCACCAGCACCGTCATCATCATTCCACCCCGCTGTAACAATTGTGTTGAATCTCGCATAGTTCTTAGGGGAAACTTTCCCAATGTTGATTACTATTGTAGTTGATGCTTGTGAGTGGAACCATTGGATTATTGTTTATGTTCAGATTGTTATTCATCACCATATCATCTTTGATCTTGATCTATATGATGTCTCATGAGTAGTTCATTTAGTTCTTGAGGACATGGGAGAAGTCATGTTGTTAATAGTGGATTTGTGTTGAGATATTATTCAATGGTTTAGTATTTAAGTTGTGGTTCTATTCTTCTAGTGGTGTCATGTGAACATCGACTACATGATACTTCACCATTTATGGGCCTAGGGGAATGCATTGTGTATTTGGTTACTAATTGAGGGGTTGCCGGGGTGACAAACCTGAACCCCCGTTAGGAGACCATTGCACAAGGGAGTGTAGGATCTCAGAGTTTAAGGCTGTGGTTAGGTTTATATCTTAATTGCTTTCTTGTAGTTTCGGATGCTTGCAAGGGGTTTAATAACAAGTTTGTATTAGTCCAAATAAGGTTGGTACATTAGCACAGGTTCACCCACACAACATTTACAAAACCAAAGATGACTACTCAGCTATATGAAGTGAAACCACTTGAAAAAATTCCCATGTGTCCTCGAGAACTTTTGGTCCTCATTAGTATTTCCACCGGCTTGTCCTTTGCTAAGTAAGGATGGGCCACTTGCTGCAATTGTTTGCTATTTTATTTACTTGCACTTTATTTCCTTGCTTTATCAGAAACCCCCTAAAAGTCTACTTGCTAAGTATTTATAGAGATTTCCTGCTCCATACCACTAGTCAACACCTTTTGCTCCTCGTTGGGATCGACACTCCTATTTATTGAAAGTACTACGATACACCCCCTATACTTGTGGGTCATCACTCGCCATCTTCCCAGCAATTGGCGATGTCCATGAGGTGGTCAAGGGTTTTGGGCTTGACGCGCCCGAGCTCCTCCTCGAAATCATGGTGCCTGACACCGTCCTTGAAGGCGTCGATTGCTCTTTCTTCGAAGATGTTTGCAGCGGAGTTATTGATGTGGGACCAGTGTAGTATCTATTAGCAGATGGACTCATTGGTCCATTGGGTGCAGGCCCGCAGCTCCTCGATTGAGGATGTCCTCTTGCTGGTGCCCTTGAAGTTGCAGATGAAGATGTACAGCAGCTCTTCCCAGCTTCAGATGGAGCCAGAGGGGAGGCTGCTGAGCTAGACTCTGGCCGCGCCTGTCAGCTGCAGCTGAAGGCACTATAGGGCGGTGTTCTTGTTCCTGCCATGGAGCTTGACCGATGACAGATGATCGTCGAGCCAAGCTTTAGTCTCCTGTGTGCCGTCGAACTTCGGGTTGTCCGAAGGGATCTTGAAGTTTCTCGGCATCCGCGATTGCCGAAAGGATCTGCTGAAGCATCTGTCTCCACACACTTCTCCGTCGTCGTCCTCCTTGGACTCAGCTGAACACACGCGCTTAGCACGTGATTTCTCAATCTTGCGTTGTGTGAGCTCGCTACGAGCATCGTAGTTGCTGCTGCGGCGCCGTGGGCTCCGACGGCGTCGGGGAAGGTCATGCTCCTCTTCCTCAGATGAGGGTGTGCGGCTTCGAGTAACTAGACCGCGGCCTTTTTCTTCGTCTCTGCGGGTGCTTCGCCGAGGAGCACAGCTCCAACGAGTCCGAGGCCTGCCAGCGCAGACTTGTGGATCGCGATCTTTGCGTCTCTCGCCGGTGGAGGGTTGGACGCGAGATAGGTGGTGGCCGCCATGATCGCAGCCTGTGGTGTTTTCGGCATGATATTGCCTTGCGAGTCCATTGTAATGAAGGACGTGTCAAGTGCCTTAGTGACCTTGCGTCGTGCGGCAGGGTCCATGTGCTCCAGGAGGGAGCGGTACTTGTTGGCGTTGTTCTTGTGTGAAGAGGAGCCTCCAGCGGAGAGCGCAGCTCGCCGCATGCTTGACTCTTAGGCTACTCGCTTGCGCTTTTCGAGCTCATCCTATAGCTTTACCTACCGATTGTGCTCATCGATCAGGAGCCAGTGATAGGCCATCAGCAAGTCACGGGAGGCATCCACAGGTAGGATTTTATTGCCTAGCATGGCTTCGCGTGCGATTTCCCAGCCTTCCTTGTTGAGGTTGATCTGGTTGTGGGCGTGATTGCCCCCTCAGTGGCTCTAGCCGCCCTATTAGCCGGGTTCACCCTGTTTCCCTCCTTCTCAACTTGAGGGTTGGGAGGGAGATTGGGAGGGGGGATGGCACTTGAACCTAGCGGTGGATCGGTTCCGTTGTTGACGTCGCCACCATGGATGACGGTACTCAGGTAGCGCTCATGGAGTGGGTCGCTACTGCCGCAGCTCTCAGATCTAGAACCTTAGGTTCCTTAATCCGAAGGGGGATCGCACAGATCAGAGTTGTAGCTATCTCTGTCATCCGAATCGTCCGTCAGCGTTGACGTATGAAGGGCGCCGATTGTCGGGAGCCACGAAGAGGGTCTGATGGATGGAAGTGGCACCCGCTCTAGAAGGCACCCTCTCTGGGAGGCAGAGGGTGCCAGTCTGCCCCACCTAGAAGCATAAGCTCCCGAATAGCATCTCGATCCCGTCGCCTACGGACTCGAAATCTTTAAGGTGGTCAGTGACTGGGCGGTGAAGTCGAAGGCACCGAAGAGGAGGTGACTCTCTGTTGCCGAGGAATCATAGATCGCTCCGGATGGTACCATCACGACCGCACAATCAGCGTCCCCGCTTCCCACAAACGGCGCCAATAATTAGTTCTTCATAGTTTGAGTCTTCATTTGTTTCTTCTTCTTGATTACTAAAGAAGAGAGCTGCCATCTCTGCAATAGTTTTTTCTTTCTCTTCTTCTTGGATTTGTAGAGGTCTTTCTTTAAATTTGGAAAAGTGGAATTCTTTTTCCGCTTCCCCAAGCTTAAGAGACACAATCTCCTTTTTGAAATCAACTTGGGCACCTATATCTCTTAAAAAGTTCTTCCAAATATAATTGTCACTTCCCAAGATTTTCCAAATCTTGTAATGTGAAAAATAAATAAATAAAATAAAACTTTATTGATTTTTAGGGTGAGAAGAAACTTTTTGAATCCAATTGGAAACCTTCAAACCAAATTGGATCAAATAAATCCTAAAGGGATTTAAAAAGAAAAACATTTAATAAGGGAAAATAAAAATATTTGGAATTACTATTTTGGAATCTTTTAAATAAAAAGATTTGGTTTTCAAAGGAAATAGAAGTTTTATAAATAAAGATTATTTTATGGAACCAAAATAAACCTTGGTCAAGCATTTGAAATAAAACATTTTGTTGTAATAAATATTAGTAAAGGTTTATTTAAAATAAATTAATGAGGATTTAATATCCAAGTTTTATAAATAAAGGTTTTACTATTTTAATTAACCATCAAAACTTATTTATTTAATTAAAATAAGGTTTCCAAGTATTTTATATTCTCAAATAAAACCTACTGATTTGGTTTTGTTATTGCTTTAGATTTCAAAATGGGGTTTTGAATAAATCAAAATCTATTTGATTTAATAAACAATGGTCTATTTACTTAATTAATGATGGACCCTAAAATAAAAATATTATTTTGATCTTTGGACTTTGGTTTATGTTGTTAAACAGAACCAAATTCAATTGTAATGTTTGGTGGAAGTTTGAATTGATTTGAATGCTTGAATTGTTGTTTGGAAATTCAAAACAGAAAATAGAATTGGAAAAAGAAAAACATTCAGGAAGAAAAAAAAATAGAAACAGGCAACAACCCAGTCGACAAAGCCCACTAAGCCCAGTACCAGCCCACTCCCACTCTCCTCTGTGAAACGTTTTTCACCTATTAACTGACCCGCAGAGCAACTGACTGGTGGCCCCTCTTTCCCTCTCACTCCCTCGCTGACGCCCGGACCCCACCCCTCAAGCTCATCTTCTTCCCCGCGCAGACGACGCCCGGCCGTTGCAGCAGGAAACGCCGGCGATCAATTCGCGTAAATGGCCGCATTAATCCGCCCCGCGACCACACCCATTTAACCGCCTGAGTCTCCTCTTCCTTTCCCCTCACGCGCCTCCCTCTCTCTGCCCCCAGGCTGCCCTGAATCGAGCTCGCCCTCTCACTGCTCCGACCATCGTCCCTCCTCAATTCCGGCCGAGCCTCGCCACCCCTTGCCTTTACAAGCACACGGGACATTCCCCAACCTCTGACGCTTCTGCCTGTACCCTCCGTTCAACCGCGGGCGCCCCAGAACATCGTCTTCGACAAGCTCTGAGCGCCGCCGTGTCTGTCTTCCACTCCAGCGAACTCCACAGGTAAACTCCGTTCGCCCCAGCACTCCTCGATGATGCTCCCACACTCGCCTCGCTCTTGTGCATCTAACCATGCTCTTATCCTGCCTTAGGGCGATCTGCAACGTCGACCCCGACCACGAACAGAACCACCCGACGCCGTTCCCCACTCCGGCGAGGAATTGCTGCCGTTCCTGAGCACCCCTTGCCACGTCGACCACACGTTGAGCACCACCTTGACCTCGCGAACACGGTGAACACCTCCCCTTCCCTCCTTGCTTCCTAGAACCACCGTAGCGCCACCGCCTGGACGTCGCCGCCATCTGCCGCCGCGCAGCGCCGCCAGTTCTTTGTAGAGTTGCT
This sequence comes from Avena sativa, assembly GCA_916181665.1. NCBI lineage: Eukaryota > Viridiplantae > Streptophyta > Magnoliopsida > Poales > Poaceae > Avena > Avena sativa. Next base: position 455,091,410 of record OV702294.1, read on the forward strand.
GCGGATCGTAGGATCTAGATCAGACGCACACGATAGAAGCTAGGCGAAGCGGTAAGTAGCATCCTGCGCCGTACGACCTGTTCAGATCCAACGCCCCGCAGAGGCCGATCCACCCGAACCGGTGTCGACCAGTAGGAACGCGAAACGTGGCTAGATTCGATTTAAAAACAGATTTGAAAACAGATTTGATTTGCAAATTGAAACCCCTGTAACTTTTGATCCACACGTCCAAAAATTACAAACTTTATATCGTTGGAATCAGTGGAACAAGCCCTAGTCAACCATGCAATTTGTTTAGTAAATAGTATCTGTTAGATTGTTTGTTTTTGCAGAAACATTTGTATGCTTGTTTAGATTAGAAAAAATGTTCAAAAATGTTTTTGAGGTTGAGATCTTGGCAAATTAGTTTATGGTGAACTTACTGACCCTAGGAACCAACCCATGGTTTTAAAAATGAATTTGGTGAAGTTTAGGATGGATTAATTGATTTAGCCCATTTCTAGCCAAATAAAAATATGGTTTTGTTATGAAAATGTTTTTGGAGTAAAAACTTTGGGAAATGATTGGAATCAAACCTACTGACCGTAAACACCAAGTTTTGAGAAACAACAACTTATTTGGTGAACAACCTAAAGTTGTTGCTTTGATAAAAATATTTTCCACCACATAAAATAATGATTGGATTTAAAAATGGTTTATGAACAAAACCCTTTTGCAAATGACTTTGACACTTTGGAAAATGACCACTTTGGACTTTACAAAGTTTAGAATCCTAAGAGACCATCGTTGCAAATAAAACTACCCTTGCATGCTTACATGCATAACTTAGATCCCATTTTTTATGTGTGTGAATTGTTTGATTGATTATTGGTTTGGGATGCTAGTTGATATTGTGTTTGCTTGATTAATTGTAGTGAAGTTAGAAAAGTGTGAGACTAGCAAGATCAAGAAGTGAACCAACATTCCCTACCAAAATAAAGGCAAGTTACACTATCATCTAAAGTCCTACTATTTTTCATTATACTTAGTGGATTTTGAAACATGCATGAAAAGAATATCTATACTTATGCTATGCTAAATCCTAATAGGATTCCCTATATATACATTAGTGAAAACAATGTAGTTGTTACATGCTTATACATGCTATATTTTGAGAAGAGACACATGTTGAGATTTTATGAAGTTGAGAAAAGGACTTGTGTTTTTTTTATATAATAAAACAAGGACTCAATGAACCACCTGGGTGGACAAGGATACTTTGAGTTTTGGAGAAGGTGGCAACAAAAGGAACCATGTCTATGGAAATCTCTTTGTGTTGTGCTCCAAAGGAAACCACCCAGGAAAATTAGAGATTGAACATGTTTCTCCAATTGTGGCTTTCGTGTGTAACCACATGCTATTTATGGTTCTAGCTTAGTCAACTACATTGGGAAGACCCATGCATTGTGTTCAAGTTACTGGACATGAGGACCTGGAATCCTACATGGGTACTGAAGACAAGCTAGCAGTGGTGTATGGGAGGACCCTCTGGAAAGACTTCTTCACATTCTCAATCTGCCGGTACTCCATCTTGGTGAGCACCAATCCAGTGGCCACTGGTGGCAACAAGATGGGATTGTGACATGTGGGTAAAGTGCGCAACTTCTGCAGAAGATAATAAAAACCTAAGTACTTAGCCGTGTCCCCGGTTATGGACAATACTGAGCAACTAAAGTTTGAAGCTATGGGAGATCTCGACATTCCAATTTCTAAAAGAAAACTTTCTAAGTGACAACAAAAGACTTGATGCACTTGGGGGTACCAAGGAGCTCAAGAGATTTTGATGAAAACTTGATATACTTGGGGTTACCAAGGACTCAAGAGATTTTGATAAAACTTGATGTACTTGGGGTTACCAAGGAATTCAAGAGATTTTGACAAAGACACTTGGTGGATTCCAAGGAGTTCAGCAATGTTTTGACAAAGGAACAAAACCATTTTGAAAAGATAGGATAAAGTATTGCTTTATGCAAATGAGCCCAAAACTCTACTTAGCCAAATATGCATGTCATGATAGGATCCACTTATATTCAACATAGTAGTGAAACTTGCCAATACAATTCAAATGTATTGACCCTTTGTGTCTGTAACTTGTAATATTGCAGGTTTGATTGATTTTAGTGAATATTGATTGACTAGGATTACAAAGTCTAGAACCAACATCTGCCAGTGGCACTTTGAAGATGAAGGACCCCATGACTATAGTTATTCCCGCTGCAATGTAATGTAATAGCCAAATGAGCTATGTAAGATGTAATAAAGTTATGTTATTCCTGGTTATAAAGTTATATTATGACCTTTGTTTCTTGATATTACATCTTAACTGTGGATGCTAGCTATTGATCCAGGGACTAGCATTGTAAACACAGGGGACTCTACCTTATTTAAAGGTTGGGACCCTTACAGATGGTATCAGAGCATTGTGTTGCCTGTAGGATTTGTAAACCTAGGATTGGAAAAAAAACCTTAGAAGATAGGAGTTGTTCTTGTTCCAAAACTTATTTACAAACAATCTTGTAAACTCTTTCCTCGACCACTTTGGTTTCAACTCTACATCTCTTCTACTTCAACTTGATGGACAAACCTACCCCATGGCCAAGGACTTCACCATGTGCAAAAGGACTTCTTCAACTTCTACAACTCTAATGACTTCAACTTCTACAACTCTAATGACTTCAACATCTTCAGCATATTCACCAAGGACTTCCAACTTGGATATCACTAAGGACTACAAGTGAGACAAGGAAATCTTGCTCAAGATGTGGAGACTAAGGGAATGCAAAATTAGAAGGAGTTCACTTCACTTGAAGTATTGTAACCAAGAGTTTTTCCAAGGAAACCATGATCTCATGCAAGAAAGAATCAACCAAGAAGGATGGAAAGATCACAAGTGAACCATATAGATGGACCACCATATTCTAGATAAGTCAAACACACCTATGTGGTGTAACAAAAGTATTTTGTTGCCTAAGTATATGCTTGAAACTTGTTGTTTGAGTGGGATGTTTGTTTGTGATTGCTTGAACATTGCTTGTGTGAATGGTGATGTGTGTGATTAGAATTGATTCCTTAGAAATATCTTGCATATTCTAATCTCCATTCAACCCAAACAGATGACTACTCCAAGAGACTCCAACATCAAGGTTGATGACCCCAACACCAACCAAGAGGACAGCATGAAAGAGCTCATAGCAACCCAACACCAGTTGAACCAAGTGACAGCTCAATTCATAGCCAACACTAGTGGAGAAGATCCAACCCTGCAAGGATTTTTAGAAACTCAAGGACAACTGATGCTTAAGGTGACTGATCAAATGATCAATATGGAAGAAGGCTATTCCAGAAGAGTTTGTGACAACAAGGATGACAGAAATGTTATTCTAGATGGAGCCCCAGCTTGCATTATTTGTGGAGACAAGGATCATACTTCCAAGGAGCATGGAGATCAATGCCCCAACTATGAAGAGAAACATCCTGTTGGACAATGTCCCACCTCTCTAGCTACTTTCTATCTATGTGAAGGAAACAACCATGTTCCTATCCAATGCCCCATCTATTCCATTGTTGAACAAAGGAAACAAGGTGGAGTGCAACAAATGATTGCAAACCATCAAGAAGGATCCAAGTCTACCAAGAAGGTTGATGACAAAGGAAAAAGTCCGCTCATACCTCCAAACAAAACAACCCAATTCAATGGACCAAAGAAAGGACATGTAAAGAGCAATAGAAGGCCCAGGAAACATGTAGACATTCCTACCTATCAAATAACATATGAACAACATGAACTGGATGCACTCCTAGCTTTGGAGAAACCCAAAAAGCAAAAGAAGGACAAAAGCCATGTGCAATGTCATAAGTGTAAAGAAATGGGACACTATTCCAGTGTGTGCCCATAGAACCAGAAAAATAAGGAGATTGGCCAAGTGATGTGCAACAACTGCAAAGAGCTAGGCCATTATGTAGCAACTTGTCCACAAGAGCCACGCAAAGAACTCAAAGACATCAACTGTTTCAATTGCAAGAACCCAGGACATTATGCAAGCAACTGTCTAGAAAAGATGAAGAACAAGTTGAACAAGCCTATGGAGAAACTCAACCTTGGCCCATGAGTCAAGTATGGAAACAAAGGACACAATGCAAATGATTGCCCAGAGAAGTTTTCCTAGGATCCCAAGAAGGCGAATATGTAATTTTGTTTGAAATTTTTAAGGGTGGTAGTACCCTAGTTGTTTTGAGCCTACTTGTAACCCTAGCTTTCCCAAATCTCGGGACGAGATTTATTTTAAGGGAGGTAGCCTGTCACATCCCAACATTTTCCAAATCTTGTAATGTGAAAAATAAATGAATAAAATAAAACTTTGTTGATTTTCAGGGTGAGAAGAAACTTTTTGAATCCAATTGGAAACCTTCAAACCAAATTGGATCAAATAAATCCTAAAGGGATTTAAAAAGAAAAACATTTAATAAGGGAAAATAAAAATATTTGGAATTACTATTTTGGAATCTTTTAAATAAAAAATTTGGTTTTCAAAGGAAATAGAAGTTTTATAAATAAAGATTATTTTATGGAACCAAAATAAACCTTGGTCAAGCATTTGAAATAAAACATTTTGTTGTAATAAAGGTTAGTAAAGGTTTATTTGAAATAAATTAATGAGGATTTAATATCCAAGTTTTATAAATAAAGGTTTTACTATTTTAATTAACCATCAAAACTTATTTATTTAATTCAAATAAGTTTTCCAAGTATTTTATATTCTCAAATAAAACCTACTGATTTGGTTTTGTTATTGCTTTAGATTTCAAAATGGGGTTTTGAATAAATCAAAATCTATTTGATTTAATAAACAATGGTCTATTTATTTAATTAATGATGGACCCTAAAATAAAAATATTATTTTGATCTTTGGACTATGTTTTATGTTGTTAAACAGAACCAAATTCAATTGTAATGTTTGGTGGAAGTTTGAATTGATTTGAATGCTTGAATTGTTGTTTGGAAATTCAAAACAGAAAATAGAATTGGAAAAAGAAACACATTCAGGAAGAAAAAAAATAATAGAAACAGGCAACAGCCCAGTCGACAAAGCCCACTAAGCCCAGTACCAGCCCACTCCCACTCTCCTCTGTGAAACGTTTTTCACCTATTAACTGACCCACAGAGAAACTGACTGGTGGCCCCTCTTTCCCTCTCACTCCCTCGGTGACGCCCGGACCCCACCCCTCCATCTCATCTTCTTCCTCGCGCAGACGACGCCCGGCCGTTGCAGCAGGAAACGCCGGCGATCAATTCGCGTAAATGGCCGCATTAATCCGTCCCGCGACCACGCCCATTTAACCGCCTGCGTCTCCTCTTCCTTTCCCCTCACGCGCCTCCCTCTCTCTGCCCCCAGGCTGCCCTGAATCGAGCTCGCCCTCTCACTGCTCCGACCATCGTCCCTCCTCAATTCCGGCTGAGCCTCGCCACCCCTTGCCTTTCCAAGCACACGGGGAAATTCCCCAACCTCTGACGCTTCTGCCTGTACCCTCTGTTCAACCGCGGGCGCCCCAGAACGTCGTCTTCGACAAGCTCTGAGCGCCGCCGCGTCTGTCTTCCACTCCGATGAACTCCACAGGTAAACTCCGTTCGCCCCAGCACTCCTCGATGATGCTCCCACACTCGCCTCGCTCTTGTGCATCTAACCATGCTCTTATCCTGCCTTAGGGCGATCTGCAACGTCGACCCTGACCACGAACAGAACCACCCGACGTTGTTCCCCACTCCGGCGAGGAATTGCTGCCATCCCTGAGCACCCCTTGCCACGTCGACCACATGTTGAGCACCACGTCGACCTCGCGAACACGGTGAGCACCTCCCCTTCCCTACTTGCTTCCTAGAAAGGCCGTAGCGCCACCGCCTGGACGTCGCCGCCATCTTCCGCCGCGCAGCGCCGCCAGTTCTTTGTAGAGTTGCTGCGGATCGTAGGATCTAGATCGGACGCACACGATAGAAGCTAGGTGAAGCGGTAAGTAGCATCCTGCGCCGTACGATCTGTTCAGATCCAATGCCCCGCAGAGGCCGATCCACCCGAACCAGTGTCGACCAGTAGGAACGCGATGCGTGGCTAGATTCGATTTAAAAACAGATTTGAAAACAGATTTGATTTGCAAATTGAAACCCCTGTAACTTTTGATCCACACGTCCAAAAATTACAAACTTTATATCGTTGGAATCAGTGGAACAAGCCCTAGTCAACATGCAATTTGTTTAGTAAATAGTATCTGTTAGATTGTTTGTTTTTGCAGAAAAATTTGTATGCTTGTTTAGATTAGAAAAAATGTTCAAAAATGTTTTTGAGGTTGAGATCTTGGCAAATTAGTTTATGGTGAACTTACTAACCCTAGGAACCAACCCATGGTTTTAAAAATGAATTTGGTGAAGTTTAGGATGGATTAATTGATTTAGCCCATTTCTAGCCAAATAAAAATATGGTTTTGTTATGAAAATGTTTTTGGAGTAAAAACTTTGGGAAATGATTGGAATCAAACCTACTGACCCTAAACACCAAGTTTTGAGAAACAACAACTTATTTGGTGAACAACCTAAAGTTGTTGCTTTGATAAAAATATTTTCCACCACATAAAATAATGATTGGATTTAAAAATGGTTTATGAACAAAACCCTTTTGCAAATGACTTTGCCACTTTGGAAAATGACCACTTTGGACTTTACAAAGTTTAGAAGCCTAGTAGAGACCATCTTTGCAAACAAAACTACCCTTGCATGCTTACATGCATAACTTAGATCCCATTGTTTTATGTGTGTGAATTGTTTGATTGATTATTGGTTTGGGATGCTAGTTGATATTGTGTTTGCTTGATTGATTGTAGTGAAGTTAGAAAAGTGTGAGACTAGCAAGATCAAGAAGTGAACCAACATTCCCTACCAAAAGAAAGGCAAGTTACACTATCATCTTGTCCTACTATTTTTCATTATACTTAGTGGATTTTGAAACATGCATGAAAAGAATATCTATACTTATGCTATGCTAAATCCTAATAGGATTCCCTATATATACATTAGTGAAAACAATGTAGTTGTTACATGCTTAGCCATGCTATATTTTTAGAAGAGACACATGTTGAGATTTTATGAAGTTGAGAAAAGGACTTGTGTTTTTTTTATATAATAAAACAAGGACTCAATGAACCACCTGGGTGGACAAGGATACTTTGAGTTTTGGAGAAGGTGGCAACAAAAGGAACCATGTCTATGGAAATCTCTTTGTGTTGTCCTCCAAAGGAAACCACCCAGGAAAATTAGAGATTGAACATGTTTCTCCAATTGTGGCTTTCGTGTGCAACCACATGTCATTTATGGCTCTGGCTTAGTCAACTACATTGGGAAGACCCATGCATTGTCTTCAAGTTACTGGACATGAGGACCTGGAATCCTACATGGGTACTGAAGACAAGCTAGCAATGGTGTATGGGAAGACCCTCTGGAAAGACTTCGTCACATTCTCAATCTGCCGGTACTCCATCTTGGTGAGCACCAATCCAGTGGCCACTGGTGGCAACAAGATGGGATTGTGACATGTGGGTAAAGTGCGCAACTTCTGCAGAAGATAATAAAAACCTAAGTACTTAGCCGTGTCCCCGGTTATGGACAATACTGAGCAACTAAAGTTTGAAGCTATGGGAGATCTCGACATTCCAATTTCTAAAAGAAAAATTTCTAAGTGACAACAAAAGACTTGATGCACTTGGGGGTACCAAGGAGCTCAAGAGATTTTGATGAAAACTTGATGTACTTGGGGTTACCAAGGACTCAAGAGATTTTGATAAAACTTGATGTACTTGGGGTTACCAAGGAATTCAAGAGATTTTGACAAAGACACTTGGTGGATTCCAAGGAGTTCAGCAATGTTTTGACAAAGGAACAAAACCATTTTGAAAAGATAGGATAAAGTATTGCTTTATGCAAATGAGCGCAAAACTCTACTTAGCCAAATATGCATGTAATGATAGGATCCACTTATATTCAACATAGTAGTGAAACTTGCCAATACAATTCAAATGTATTGACCCTTTGTGGCTGTAACTTCTAATGTTGTAGGTTTGATTGATTTTAGTGAAGATTGATTGACTAGGATTACAAAGTCTACAACCAACATCTGCCTGTGGCACTTTGAAGATGAAGGACCCCATGACTATAGTTATTCCCGCTGCAATGTAATGTAATAGCCAAATGAGCTATGTAAGATGTAATAAAGTTATGTTATTCCTGGTTATAAAGTTATATTATGACCTTTGTTTCTTGATATTACATCTTAACTGTGGATGCTAGCTATTGATCCAGGGACTAGCATTGTAAACACAGGGGACTCTACCTTATTTAAAGGTTGGGACCCTTACAATAATTGGGCAAAGAGTGTCAGATGTCATATCAACAACTACAAAATCGATAGGAAATTTTTTATTGCCAATTGTGACAGTTGCATTTTCAACTACCCCCATTGGAATTCTAATATTTTTATTTTCTAACATGATTGTCATATCTGTATTTTCTATTGTAGCCAGAAATATCTCTTCTTTTATTTGTAAATAAAAATCATAAGATATTACATTAACTTCGGTGCTTCTGGCACACTTTCCTCTTTGGTTATAATTGCTTCCTTGGTTACCTCTTTATCTTTGTTTTCATCCAGATGTTCTTTAACTTCTGGCACACTTTCCTCTTCCTTCTTATCTTGTACTGCTTTAACCTGTTCATACTCCAAAATCTGTTTTTGTCCAGTGTTAGGGAAAGGTATCTCATATGTTGGTTCTAGGGAGGCCAGTGTTGCTGTAACTTCTCTTTTCTTTTCAGGTCCGGGTGGTGGATTGTACTTGAATGAACTCTCTTTTGGATCTTTGATGTGTTCTATAAAAGCTTTAACAACATGCAACACAAGATCTAAATCTAAGTAAAGTTATTTAGATAATTCATTAATATGGCCCTTTTTATTATAGTCATGAATACACTCATAATCTATTTCTATGCCTCCTTCACTTCCTAGACCAAAATTCCATGAAACTCTATGATCACGAATTCTATTAAGTAAAGCCAAAGCTTTAATCATGTGCAAATTCATAAAATATCCTTTCATGAAAGAGTCTAGTTCAATTTTATTTGGTTCAATTAAACCACCATAAAAGATATGCAATAAATACCATTCAGGCAAATCATGATGAGGACATTGATTTAGTAAATCTTTAGATCTTATATAAGCTCTTACTAGTCATTCATTAGGACGATTCCTCCAAGTCATTATAAGACGCCTGATTCCAAAAGATTTTGATAATAGATAATACTTTTCTAGAAATTCACAAGCTAAGGTATCCCATGTAGTAGTGGACTCTGGGGTAGAAATCTATACCATGAGAGAGCTGTGCTAGTCAAAGTCTGACTAAAAAGTTTAACCCTTACCTCATTAGCGATATACCCCGGTAGTTGGAAAGTGCCACATATATCTTTGAAGCATGCAATATGCTCATATGGATCAGGATCTTCTTCATCTCTAGAAAATTGCTTATTGTTTAGAATACCAAGTAATAGATGATTTATTTCAAACCCCCTTGTCTTCTCATTGGAGTTGTCTCTTTTATAAATATCATAGGGCTTCCCAAAGTGGCTGAGTGGGTAGCACTAGTCATATGCTCAAACTCCATCATGTTGGTGGAAACCTGTAACTCAAAACAAAACTTAGCAAAACTAAAATAAATAAACAAAAACTAAAAGACCTACAACGCCATAAAATAGCTTGATGACTGCAAGTGCACAGATCATTTGTAGCTAGTTTTGAAATAATGATATCGATCCCATAAGGGGTAGGAGTCTAAAGTATAATTTTTCTTAAATTAAATACTAGAAATAGAAATGCTAAAATAAAGTTCTAAGTAACAAGATAAATGCGAGTGTTGTGTAGAAAGGTGTTTTGGGGTTTTTGGTGAAAGACAACAATAAGTAAAATAAAGCAAACTGAATGCAGAAAGTAGGAATCGCGTAAGTAAGAGAGATTTGAAACTGTAATGGGGAAAAAGAGTTCTCAGGGATTGGCGGATACAACACTAGCATTATAAAGGGCTAAGGTAAATATTATTATCATGAACATTCTCAACTATGTATGTGTGAGAGGAACTCTGTATTTGGACAAATAGGCAGCAACCACTGCTCACATCATCCTCATAACCACAACAGACAGCAGTCAACATCAATTGAATTACTGCGCTATTAAGGGACTTAATCCCGTAGGACGTATCCCATGGCAAGGATAGTGTTCCGTGAGTTTCCTTGGTTCCCAAGTTGATACGTAAGGAGTGCCAACAACTTTATAGTCACTGTAAGTGCTAACACACCTCCGTCTACCAACAAGTAGTTCCGTCCATCAAGTCCCCACGAGAGGCAAATATTGAGAGGTCGACTTCTCCCAGCATCAAGATGAAGACAATCTAACACATGGTCACAACGATGAATATCATAATAAACTTTATCTTATTTCAATATCATGCTAGGGTTTCTCCATCCCCCCAAGAACTAATGATCTACTCAGACATGGAGGCAATCAACATCATGGCAAAAGTAATGGAATCTATCATAGATGAATAGTACTTGTATAAATCCACAATGAGTACGGAAATTACAACAAGATCTAGACAAGATGTAGATGGGATGGATGGATATGGTGGTGATGCAGCAGTTGATGATGAAGATCGATACCTTGGCCTCCTGGATCTGCGTAGGGCGAAGATGGATCCCCGGTGGATGAGTTCCCCCACTAGATGCCTTCCGGAGGTGAGGTTTTGGTGATTTCTGGGTGTTTTGTATGTCGTCTCCTTGATCCAGTTGCACGAGGTGAAACTATTTGAGGAGGCGGTGTCGGCGCCAACTATACGGCGGGAACTATATGGACAGAAAATTTATTCCTGTTGTATAGTTGGTCGTTAAACCTTATGTAGGCTTTATTTTCTTTGGGTTTTCTTCTGGTGTTATTGATATTTTCCAAATAAGATATTTACGTTGTTTTTGCCTCCTTTTCTCTCCACTACAACTGATCTAAGAATTGTGTCCACTGTATCCATCATCTGTCCTGATCCTAATGAAAATAGACATAAAATATGCGCGCGAGTGACGACTGCAAGTGCACAGATTGTTTGTAGCTAGTCTCAAAATAAAGATGTTGATCCCACAGGGAGCAGGAGTCTAGAGTCTAAATAACTCTTTAAATAAATACTGAAATAGTAATGCTAAATAACGTTCTAAGTAACAATATAAAATGCGAGTTTTGTGTAAAATATATTTTTGGGCTTTCAAATAGGAGAACAATAAGTAAACTAAAGTTGTAAGTAAACAAGAGCATGCGTGTGTGATTACAAAGGTTTGCAAGATGATAAAGAGTTCTCAGGGAGTAGTGGGTCCACCGCTTGTAATTAGAAAGACTAATCAAAATTATTATAATGAATAAGACCAGTTATGATATGTGTGGGAAGAGCTACATATATGGACGAATAGGCAACAACCACTGCTCACATCATCCATCATAACCATAGCAGATAGCAATCGACATCAATCGAATTAGTTTGCCATTAAGGGATTTCTCCTGTGGGATGGACATGGCTTGATGATTCTCCTTGATTCCCCAAGTTAGTACATAAAGAATGACAACTACTTTATAGTCACAATAATTGCTATCATCTTTCCGTCTACCAACTTCCATCTACCAACAAGTAATACCCTTCATCAAGTCCTTGCAAGAGGAAAATATTAAGGAGGTGCACAACTCCCAACATCAAGATGAAGACAATTAACACAGACACATAATGAACAATATCACATAATAATCTTTATCTCAATTCAATCACATACAAGGGATTTTCCATCTCCCCAAGAACAAAGGAAACTACTCACACATGAAGGAAATCAACATTATGGATAGAATATGGATGAAGTATGATGATACAATTGAGGACAAGTGCAAATCCAAGATTCAATCTAGAATTACAACAACTAACCAAAGGGGATCAGTGATGGAGACTATGTTGATGAAGATGACGATGTAGATCGATGTGGAGGCCTTGAAGATCCTATTCCCTTCTCCTCCTATGTGATGTTGATGGTGTAGATCTGATTGCAGGCGGCTATGGAGGTGGCACGGCGGCAGGGCTCCGCCGTGGTGGATAATATGGCTTGGTGGCTCTCTCTTGGCTCCTCCCCTCTTTATATAGGGCTTGTGAGTGCCCTAGGGTACCCACAATACCGTCATATGACCTAGGGAAGGTTCTGGAGCTTTTCTGGGGATGAAATCTCATCGTTTCCGACCTTTCTGGCAACTATACGGCGGGAGCTATATGACCGGAATTATTGCTCCCGCCGTATAGTTTGTCGTCAAACCTTCGATACTCCGCAGTGTTTTGGCCGCCATTTCTTCATACGAACTCTGTATTGGGTGTTCTTGGGCTCGTTGGATTCATCTGGTCGAGGGATACAACCCCATGTTCTTGGATATTTATTTTGAGAAGTTTGATAAATTCACTTTTCCAACCTCTCAAATGACCAAGTCTGGTCCCTGTATCTCCTCCATTGAGAGGACTATATCTTCCCATGCTGTTTTTGGTGTTAATGACAATCCCATTTGTGATTTAGTTGTGCGCTTGATTTTCAGGGAAAACGCTATTGATGTTTCATTAGAACAGTGTGGATGCTCTCTTGGGATCTCATGAAGACGGTTTCCTTTAGTTTTCTCCTAGTTTCTCTCCTGTTGTTGTTTTAGGTTGCCGTACTATTAAGAGGGGGTCCATCTCGGAAGGCTGTGGGAAATCACTTGTTCTTGCACAAACCTATATCCACCGCCACAACTATCCTATTATTCCGTGAGAGAGTGTGTTTCTGATCTGTTGAAGCCTTCTTTGTCTCATCGGAACTTCCCGCTTGGCGCTGGAAGTTCCGCTCAGGGTTTTTCTGCGGGCTGATTTGAGCTTTGTTCTGATCCTAGTTCCGCTCCAAGTTCCGCTGAAGGATCAGTAACCTTCTATTTGAAGTGTTCTATTGGCCGGAACTTGGACCAGAACTTGCATCGAAACTTGTCCTGCCAGAAAGTTCCTGAGCGGAACTTCCGCCCAGCCACCGGAACTTACGGTCAGACTTGGTTCGTGACCCAGAAGTTCTGCCCCTAGTTATGCTCCAAGTTCCGCTGAAGCCGCTGAAGGATCAGTAACCTTCTGTTTAAAGCATTCTATTTGCCGGAACTTGGGTCGAGACTTGCATCGGAAGTTCACCGGAACTTCCGGTATGTTATGACCGGAACTTCCGGTTGAGCTTTTGGAGCGGGCGTCAACGGTCTGATGACCGTTGGACCCATGCTGGGCGGAACTTCCGGCCTCTCACCGGAAGTTCCGGTGAGGTCGCGGGGGCTGTAACGGTTTAGTGCGGAGGGGGCCTATTTAAGGCTCCCCTCTTCTTCCTCCCACCTACTTCGAATTTTGCTCTCTCCTCCATTAATGCTTGAGCTTCACCTCACTAGATATCTCTATCTAGCCACTCAAATGACTTGATCTTTTGAAAGGTGAAGGAGGTGACGTAGATCTACACTTCCACCAAAGAAGATTTGATTTCCCCCACCCATCCTTTGTGGATCTTGTTGCTCTTGGGTTTCTTGAAACCCTAGACGGTGTAGGGCATCCTCGGAGATAAAGCTTGTGTTGTGAAGCTTCGAGGTGTCTTTGAGGGCATCCATTTGAGTTGTGCAGCTTCCCCCTCAACCTTGGTGTAAAGGTTTTGGTTGGCGCCTTCAAGGTCACCGGTTAGTGGATGGTGAGGCCTCCTTTGTGGGGGAGCTCACCGGAGAAGAAGGTGAGGCCTTTGTGGCGCTCGAGTGACCTTATGTGGCCCTGACACCTCTCCAACGTAGACGTAGCTCCTTGGGAGTGAACTACGGGAATTATATCTCTGTGTCCCCGCTCCGGTTACTTCGTTCCCTTCCTTTACTTCTTGCTATTTACCGTTCTTGTGGTTGTTGTAAGTTATCTTGCATTTAGGTTGTTCACTTATTTGCACATCTAGATAACTTTCTTTCTCGTTGAGCCTAAAAGTGAGAAACAAAATAAAATTGGGTAGACGTTTATTCACCCCCCTCTAGTCATATCAAGTCGGTACTTTCAATTGGTATCAGAGCCAAGGCTCTTATTTCGGGCTTTACCGCCTAAGAGACTATGGCCAACGATGGGGGTAGTGAAACCGAAAACCCCAAGAACTTGGCCACTATGGATGACCTCAAGCAATTGGAGTCATCCATGATGTCCAAGTTCGAGGAAATGATGACTATCTTGCAGTCCCTCAAGCCAAACCCCATGGTTGCTCTTGACACACCCCAAACCACCGAGCTTCCTCCCACCGTCACCACTCTCTTGGGACTTGGTTTTGTTGCTCAAACCTCTACCAAGGTTCTAAGTGAGAACACCGAGGAGCCCGAGAACCCAACTTCCAAAGAGGAAAATGGAGGAAAGGACTACTCGGTGGTGCCCCCACCGCCTAAGTACACTCCGGATCCACCCATTCCCATGCCACACATCATTCCTCAAGGAGCACCACCCATGCTAGATACTTCAAATTTTTCCAATTGGCAATATCTAATGCGCTCACATATTTCCAGCTCTTCTATTGAGTTAATGAGGATTGTGGAGGATGGATTCTCTCCATATGACCCAAAGAAGTTTACACGAGGTGAAGTGGTGGAGAAGCAACTCAATGCCACATCTTTGGGTATGATTCAAAAGGCTTTGACTCCAAAGGACTTTGCTCACATTCGCCAATTCGACACCGCCAAGGGAGCTTGGGATCAACTCACTGAGCTCTTTGTTGGGAATGCAAGCATCCAAAGCTCCAAGTTTGATGAAATCAACAACGAGTGCGATGGTTTCGCAATGCAAGATGATGAGACCCCCGAAGACATGTATAGGCGCCTCAAAGTCCTTTGTTCCACTATGAGGGACCTTGGGGCCACCTATGTTGACGACCAGTTTATGAAGAGGAAGTTCATTCAAGCTCTCCTTCCGTTTGAAGAACAAAAGCTCAACTCTATCAAGGGAAGAACCAAATTTCACCTAATGACCTCCCAATAAGTCTTGAGCGAAGTAATTGCCATGACTATTGCCAAGAAGAATGCGGAGTCCGCTCGTGCTAGGGCCATTGGGTCAACCAAAGTGAATCTTGCTTTCAAGGCCAAGGCTATTGAAGTTGATGATGATGATACATCAAGTGAGTGGTCTCAAGAGGATCTCAAGTGTGCCTTCAACGAACATATTGCTCTCGCTTCAAGAGCCTTTTGGAAAAAGTCCGGGTTCAAGTCAAGATCAAGGGACAACTCAAGATTCAACTCACCCACCAAGTCTCACATGGCAAGGTCGTGCTACAATTGCAACGACAAGAGTCACTTCGTGGCCAAGTGTCCCTTTGAGAATCGTGAAGACAATGGTGGTCGTCTCATTCGCAAGATCAAGTCAAGACCTCCTCATCCCTTGAACAAGAACTACGCCATCAAGAATGTCGCCAACAAGGAACGGGCAATAGTGGTCCATGAAGAATACCTTTCGGGCATGGATGAAGATTATGATGATGAAGTTCATCGTGGAGAGATTGTGGGAGTTGCTGCTATTGCCACTACCTCAACTCCATGTCTATCCCTCTTCGACTCACCAAATGAAAATGTCATCTCCTCCAACCAAAAGTGCTTCATGGCCAAGGCCACCAAGGTAACATCGAAACCCACTCCTCAACCTATCTCTAGCGAGCCTTCATCTCTTGAACTTGTTGGTCTAGAGGTGAAGAAAGAGATGATTGACATGTGTGAATTTGTTTCTACCTTGGATGAAGAAACTAAAACTTGCTTTTAATACTTGCTTGCACAACTTGACAATGTTAGGGATTCTTTAGATGAAAAGGAAGAACTTCTTGACTTGCTAAGTAAAAAATGAAAGAGATGCCGCTGATGAAATTGCTTCTCTCACTCAAAGTCTTGAGGATGAACAAAATATGAGAATTAATCTTGAAGAAAGTGTGTCTAAGCTTGTAGATGATCATAACAACACCATGTGCTCTATAATTAAAGAACATGATCATGCTCTTTCTTTGGTTAAGGTGCTTAAGAAAGAAAAAGTTGAGTTTGTGGGTGGCCATGATAGGACTCAAAAGGATCTTGAGAAACTCAAAGAGGAAATCCTTGGAGAGAAAATTCTCAAATATTTTTGAAGCCCATGAGAAGTTTCAAACTCAATTAACTTGCGAACATGATAAGTCTTCCGCTGTGCAAATTATAGACTTGTCTAGCACTCATAACCCTTGTTGCAAGAATGAGCATCTCATTGAGGAAGTGAAGGTGTTGAAGGATCAACTTGCCAAGATTAAGAAGAAGAGAAAGAACAAGAAGAAGAAAAAGAACAAGGGCATGGCTCAAGGGGCTCCTAATGGCCTAACCATCTTGCAAAGTGACAACTTTGCCGGAAAGAACAATCCCTCTTATATTCTTTGCAAATCTTATGATGGTCATGCATATGCTAGATATGTGGGAACTTCTTACACGCATGATTATCATTGGGCCATTTGGGTGCCAAAGGCTCTTGTTACTAACAAAAGGGGACCCATTGCAAAATGGGAACCTAAAACCAAAGCTTGATTTTCTTGTAGGACTATGCTTCCGGTGGATCGAAATGGGTGCTTAATAGTGGTGCCACGAGTCATATGACCGGAAGGAAGTCTATCATGACGGAGATGAGGCCAAATATTGCCAACACCATGGTCTCCTACGGTGATAAAACAAGCTCTCAGGTTTTGGGTTTTGGCAAAGTGGTGGTAACCCCAGATGTATCTTTGGTTGACGTCATTCTTGTCAAAACTCTTGGTTACAATTTACTCTCGGTTCGTGCTCTTGCTCTTATGGGTATTTCTTCGTTCTTTAATGCTCATTCCATGGTCCTCATGTGGAGCAAGTCTCTCAAGGTGGCTTTTGTAGGGTATGTAGAGCATGACTTGTATGTGGTGGACTTTTCAGGGACCACTACTCCTCATGCTTTATGTCTCTATGCTAAAGCCGACATGGGCTGGTTGTGGCATCGCCGCCTAGCCCATGTTAACATGAGAACTTTGCAAAGACTTCACTCTGAGGGCCACATCCTTGGAATTAACGATGTTTCTTTTGCCAAAGATCGTGTTTGCAGGGCTTGCATTAAAGGGAAGATGCATGAAACTCCTCACAAAGCACTCAATCAAATCACCACCGAGAGGTGTTTGGAGCTCTTGCATATGGACCTTTTTGGTCCACCCTCTCGTGATAGCCTTGGAGGCAAGAAGTATTGCTTGATTATTGTGGATGATTTCTCAAGATACACTTGGGTGTTCTTTTTCAAGTACAAGAGTGAGACTCGACAAACCGTCATCGATTTTTCTAATGAGGTTCAATGGAAGCACAATGCAACTATTCTCTCAATTCAAAGTGACAATGGCACCGAGTTCAAAAACTATACCTTGGATGAGTTTCTTAGTGGTGAAGGAATCAAGCATCAATACTCCACTCGCTATACCCCTCAACAAAATGGAGTTGCCGAAAGGAAGAATCGCACTTTGATGGATGCGGCTCGATCTATGCTAGCTGAGTTCAAGTCTCCATACAACTTTTGGGCCGAGGCCATCTCCACCGCTTGCCATGCAACCAACTGCCTTTATCTCCGTGAGAAAAAGAACAAGACCCCCTATGAACTCCTCACCGGGAAAAAGCCAAATGTTAGCTACTTTCGGGTGTTTGGTTGCAAGTGCTACATTCTCAAGAAAGGAGTTCATTTGTCCAAGTTTGAATCCAAGGCTCAAGAAGAAATTTTCGTTGGGTACTCAAATCAGTCCCATGCTTATAGAGTCTACAACAAAGCCAATGGAAGGGTTGAAGAGACGAGCAATGTGAAGTTTGATGAAAACCATGAGTCTCTTGTTAGGCAAGATGGTGTTTGTGATCCAAGTGATGAAATTCCTCCTAAGGCCATAAGAAGAATGGGTGTGGGTTTCCACCTTCCCATTGAGGATCCCCTTGTGGACGAAGGAGAAGGACCAAGCTCTACTCAAGTGGAGCCCTCACTTTCACAAGATCATCTTGCCCCTCAAGGACCTACATTTTTGGCACAAGCTCCCTCAAGCTCTTCCGAAGCTTCCCATGCTCATGACTCTCCAAGCTCCAAAGATCAAGCTCTTCATCAACAACATCAACCTCCCCACGATGGGGCTCCTTCTCAAGGCACCTCCCACGGTCAAGGTCTTCATCAACTTCATCAACCTCCCCAAGATGGGGCTCCTCCTCAAGGTCACGGCTCTCCTCAAGGTCAAGCTTGTCAAGATCACGAGCAAGTCAATGATTCTCAAGGGTCCACTCCAAATGATGACTCCTCCGAAGTGGAAATTGATGAAGATGATCCTCGTGTTCGTGCTTATAGTCAAGGCGGCGGCTCAATTGGTGGCAATGACCAAGTGGTAGCTCAAGAATCTCGTGTTGAAGCCCAAGCCCGCCGTCAAGCCTATCGTCTCGCCAAGCTTGTTCGAGATGGCCATATCCTTGATATTTTTTATGGAGATTTCAATAAAGGTTCCACTACTAGGAGGCAACTAGCTTACTTTAGCTCTCACCATGCGTTTATCTCTCTTGTGGAACCACAGAAAGTCTTCAAAGCTCTTGAAGATGATTATTGGCTTGATGCTATGAACGAAGAACTTCACAACTTCAAGAGGAACAATGTTTGGACATTGGTTGAGCGGCCCAAAGATTGTCAAAACGTCATTGGAACCAAGTGGGTTTTCAAGAACAAGTGTGATGCGAATGGAATTGTCATGCGCAACAAGGCAAGGTTAGTTGCCTAAGGATACTCACAAGTTGAGGGCATCGACTACAATGAGACTTATGCCCCCGTTGCTTGCCTTGAATCTATTCGTATGCTTCTTGCTTTTTCTACTCATCATAACTTTAAGTTGCATCAAATGGATGTTAAGAGTTGTTTTCTTAATGGTCCTTTGAAAGAGTTGGTATACGTCAAGCAACCTCCAGGCTTTGAGGATCCACTTTTTCCGAACCATGTCTACAAGCTTAATAAGGCACTCTATGGTCTCAAGCAAGCCCCCACATGCGTGGTATGATTGCCTTAGGGTGCTCTTGTTAGACTGTGGCTTCGAAGTGGGCCTCATTGATCCCACTCTTTTTACTAAGAAAGTTGGAGGCCACTTGTTTGTATGCCAAATCTATGTTGATGACATTATCTTTGGGTCTATTAACAAAAATTTTAATGAGGATTTTGCCAAGCTCATGACCGATCGCTTCGAGATGTCCATGATGGGGGAGTTGAAGTTTTTCCTTGGGTTTGAAGTCAAGCAATTGAGGAAAGGGACTTTCATCAACCAAGCCAAATACATCCAAGAAATGCTCAAGCAGTTCAAGTTTGATCAAGTCAAAGGTGCCAAGACTCCCATGCCAACTAAGGTTAATCTTGATCTCGATCCCAAGGGTAAGGAGGTGGATCAAAAACTCTATCGTCCTATGATTGGTTATTTGCTCTATCTTTGTGCATCCCGACCGGATCTTATGTTGAGTGTGGGTATGTGTGCAATATTTCAAGACATACCAAAGGAAAGCCACATGGTGGCGGTCAAGATAATCTTTCGATATTTAGTTCATACCCCAAACTTTGGGTTGTGGTACCCCAAGGGAGCCATCTTTGATCTTATTAGTTACACGGACTTAGATTGGGATGGTGACAAAGTGGGAAGAAAGTCAACCTCCAGAGCTTGTCAGTTTCTCGGAAGATCATTGGTTTGTTGGTCCTCGAAGAAGCAAAAACTGTGTGTCTATGTCCACTGCCAAAGCTGATCTCCGCCGCAAGTTGTTGTGCTCAATTGCTATGGATGAAGCAAACTTTGAAGGATCTTGGACTATCTTTTTGACAAGGTGCCTCTTCTTTGTGACAATGAGAGTGCCATTTCCATTGCTCACAATCCCGTGCAACACAACCGGACCAAGCACATTGAGATTCGTCATCATTTCATTCGGGACCATGTTGCTAGAGGAGACATTTCTTTGGAGTATGTTCCCACCAAGGCAAATCTTGCGGATCTTTTCACGAAGCCTCTTGATGAAGCAAGGTTCCGGGAGTTAAGGCATGAGCTAAATATCATTGATTCGAGCAATGTTGCTTGAGTACCTTTCACACCTACCCGCGTCTCAATGTGTATCTTGTTTGGATGTTGGCATGGATTCAGGGGGAGTGTAGTTCCTCTTATGAACAAACACTATCCCTATTATGCGCACGTTAAAGTTTTCATACTCTATAGTCTCTAAAGGATACCATTTGAGCTTCATGATGAGTGTTGGTAATGAACCCAAGATATATCTTCGCAGTGTTAAGCCATTTACTCTTATACAAGGTGGCCTCGGCCACCGACCCATTTTTATTTGTGTCTTTGACCTTTTTGTGTTTTTCTTGTTTTTTTGTTGGCTTTGGTTCTTCATAGTTTGAGCTCTCTATCCTAAGCCTTTCCTTTCCTCAAGCCCTCTCTATTTCCTGCACAAGTTCTTCCTTGTTATCTTCCAAACCTGAGAAGGTCTTTCTGGCGTCACCGGAACTTTCGGTCAGCTGTCGGAACTTCCGGTCAGCTGGTTGTTCGTCTGAACCACCTGCTGACCTAGAACTTTTTCAGCCTGACCCGGAACTTCCGGTCCCTGACCGGAACTTCTGGTGGTGTTCTCTGTCCTATATAAGGCCAGCCCTGGGGGAAAACAGGATCTTCTTCCTTTTTCCCCCAAGACCCATCTTCTATTTGGAGCAGCCGCCGGCCAAGTCTCCTCTGCGAAGGTGCTCTGGCCCCTTCTCCTCCGGCCACCCCTCCATAGATCTACTCCGTGGGAACCTTCCCCACCTCGATTTCCTGCCATGGACTCCGGTATTTGCCCTCAACTCCCTCCATTAATGGAGATCTAGCTATCTCACCATTGCTTGAGTTAGGGCACACCATGTCTAGGCTAGTTCTTTGGCTAGAACTTGTTGGGAGATCTTGGTAGGCCTAGGGTATCATGCTTGAGTAGATTGGTCCAATACACTCTTGGAAATTTTTGCACTTGTGGCTTGTAGATCTAGATCTAGTGAACTGCTGCTTTGAACCGCCAGTTTGTGGTCTCACCAGAACTTCCGGTGAGCCACGACCGGAACTTCCGGTGGACCATTTTCACCGAAAGTTCCGGCGATTCAGCGGAAGTTCTGGCGATAGTGAAATTTTTCCCTGAATGTATTTTTCCAATCTATTTCGTTTGTTTCCTCTTCCGAACTTGTCCACTTACCCCACCTTCCCTCCTTATTCTTGTGCTTTCTTCTCAGGGCAAGGTGGTTCCCGCAAAGGCAAGCGTGTCCATAAACCTTCCTCTGATATTCCTCCTGAGATCGATGAGGAAGATGTTGAGGTCGTGCGTCCAACCACTCAGTCTACCCGTCAGAAGGCTGTTGCTGCTCGTCGTGCTGCTGCTGCTGCAGGAAAGAGGCCTGCTCTTGCCTCTCAGAAGGCTACTGCTGCTGGGCCTGACAAATCCAAGGCCAAAATCTCCAAATGGACTCAGAAGGCCTACTCTGAATTCAGGCGTACAGATCCCTACCTCATTCCTCGTGACCGTCTTTTCTTGGATCCTCTCTTCCACAACTGCCGTCAGGAACAAATATTTGTTGAAATCTATGCAACGAAGACTAAGTTTGTGGTAGCTCCTCAAAAGTACATCAATGTGACTCACATGGAAGAGAAACATGCATATTTTGGCGAGGCTCTTGATATTTGCCAGAGGTTTGGGCTGATTCCCCTTCTGGAGCACCGTCAGAACTTTGATGAGGCTACTATTGCTCAGTTTTACTCTACCCTGTTTATTCACATGAGCTCCTCTACTGAAGGTGTGTTGAAGTGAATGACTAAGGGAGTGTTTCTTACCGCCACTTGGTCTGAGTTTGCTGAGCTTCTTGGCTATCCCCTTCAGCCTGAAAAAGGGGCAAATGGTTGGCGTGTTCATACCGCCCAAGCTGTTGATCCTAAGGTCCTGGAGCATCTCTACATTGAAGGGTGGGGCACTGTTGGGCATGTGAATCATCTGCTGCCAGTTTATGACATCATGCGCAGGGTGTACTTGAACACCATCTCTCCCAAGGCTGGCAACTTTGATCAGTTTCATGCCTATCAGGTTGACCTCATGCATCAGATTTATCTCCGCCGTGACACTGACAGGCCAATGGATGTTATGCACTTAATCTACACAGAGATGTGGTAGGCTATTATTGAAAAGTTATCCTGCATCTATGATCCCTATATTCAGACTCTCATCAATCACAAGTGGCTTGAGACGACTGGCACTCGCTATCCTGAAGACAATATCACCATTCATGAGGAGAAGAAGCTGCGTGTGAGTAAACACCAAAAGCCTCGTTCTCAAGAAGAAAGGGAAGCTGAACTCCAGAAGGCTCGAGATGAAGCTGGTGGTCCCTCCTCTGCTCCTGGTGGCTCTGGTGCTGGTGGTCCTTCTCTCCAGAGGCAGCCGTCCTGGGCAAAGAAGCTGCTTGGGAAGGTGAAGAATACTTTCTACTTTCTCCAGGACCGCGAGTATCAGGCGTATGTCGACCAACGTCACAATCTTTAGCGCCAGAAGGCCATCATGACTGCTCTCAACATTCCTAGCTCACCGGTCACTAGCTCTGTCACTGCTCCCAAGGATGATAGGATTCGCGACAACTGTCGTTGGTCTGAGGATGAGTCTGAGGAGGTCACTGGTCCGCCGCCTGAGTGGGGTTCTTGGGTCCCTGAGTCTGCTCCTCCCTTTCATGGCTGGGGCGATTATATTGATCTTCTCTTCCTTTTTGGTGTCTCAATGCCAAAGGGGGAGAAAGATGTCTATTAGGTTGTCTACGGGATTTGCATGGGTTGAGTCGCGAGCCAGTTCTTGCCTTTGATCTTTTCTAGCTCGCGAACTCTCTAGTTTATTTGTGTGCTTGTGGACCTTTTATGTCTGTGAACTTATGTGTGCTTGTGGACCATATTATGTTTGTGACTATGTGGTATCTATGTGGTATCTTATGCAATGCCGTGTATGTGGTATTCTCGTTGTCATCTTATGGGCATATTCATATGGTGGTGGAGCCTCGTAGATCTTGTTGTTATTATTACTTTTTTTGTCTCCACCACAGTTGGTTGGTACCTGGTATGATTTCTATTCTTTCTTGTACCTTGCACTTGTGCTATCTTTGCATTGGAAAGGGGAGCCTCCTTGTATGTGTGTCATTCCTTTACCTTGCACACATATAGGGGGATCTTGTCCCATCCATTGCAAAGATTGCTTCTATTTTATGCAAATCTTTGGGATTGTCATCTAACACCAAAAAAGGGAAGATTGAAAGGACTATATCTTCCCATGCTGTTTTTGGTGTTAATGACAATCCCATTTGTGATTTAATTGTGCGCTTGAGTTTCAGGGAAAACGATGTTGATGTTTCATTAGAACGGTGTGGATGCTCGCTTGGGATCTCATGAAGACGGTGGCCTTTAGTTTTCTCCTAGTTTCTCTCATGTTGTTGTTTTAGGTCGCTGTACTATTAAGAGGGGGTCCATCTCGGAAGGCTGTGGGAAATCACTTGTTCTTGCACAAACCTATATGCACCGCCACAGCCATCCTACTATTCCGTGAGAGAGTGTGTTTCTGATCTGTTGAAGCCTTCTTTGTCTCACCGGAACTTCCGGCCTAGCACCGGAAGTTTCGCTCAGGGTTTTTCTGTGGGCTGATCTAAGCTTTGTTCCGATCCTAGTTCCGCTCCAAGTTTCGCTGAAGGATAAGTAACCTTTTGTTTGAAGTGTTCTATTTGCCGGAACTTGGACTAGAACTTGCGTCGGAACTTGTCCTGCCAGAAAGTTCCTGAGCGGAACTTTCGCCCAGCCATCGGAACTTCCGGTCACACTTGGTTCGCGACCTAGAAGTTCTGCCCCTAGTTCCGCTCCAAGTTCCGCTGAAGCCGCTGAAGGATCAGTAACCTTCTGTTTAAAGCGTTCTATTTGCCGGAACTTGGGTCGGAACTTGCATCGGAAGTTCACCAGAACTTCCGGTATGTTATGACCGGAACTTCCGGTTGAGCTTTTGGAGCGGGCGTCAACGGTCTGATGACCGTTGGAGCCATGCTGGGCGAAACTTCCGGCCTCTCACCGGAAGTTCCGGTGAGGTCGCGGGGGCTGTAACAGTTCAGTGTGGAGGGGGCCTATTTAAGGCTCCCCTCTTCTTCCTCCCACCTACTTCAAATTTTTCTCTCTCCTCCATTAATGCTTGACATTGACCTCACTAGATCTCTCTCTCTAGCCACTCAAATGACTTGATCTTTTGAGAGGTGAGGGAGGTGACCTAGATCTACACTTCCACCAAAGAAGATTTGATTTCCCCCACCCATCCTTTGTGGATCTTGTTGCTCTTGGGTTTCTTGAAACCCTAGACGGTGTAGGGCATCCTCAGAGCTAAGGCTTGTGTTGTGAAGCTTCGAGGTGTCGTTGAGGGCCTCCAATTGAGTTGTGGAGCTTCCCCGTC
Source organism: Avena sativa (assembly GCA_916181665.1). Lineage (NCBI taxonomy): Eukaryota > Viridiplantae > Streptophyta > Magnoliopsida > Poales > Poaceae > Avena > Avena sativa. The sequence goes on from OV702294.1 coordinate 455,116,078, forward strand.
AACCTTGGTGTAAAGGTTTCGGTTGGTGCCTTCAAGGTCACCGGTTAGTGGATTGTGAGGCCTCCTTTGTGGGAGAGCTCACCGGAGAAGAAGGTGAGGCCTTTGTGGTGCTCGGGTGACGTTGTGTGGCCCCGACACCTCTCCAACATAGATGTAGATCCTTGGGAGTGAACTACGGGAATTATATCTCCGTGTCCCCGCTCCGGTTACTTCATTCCCTTCCTTTACTTCTTTCTATTTACCGTTCTTGTGGTTGTTGTAAGTTATCTTGCATTTAGGTTGTTCACTTAGTTGCACATCTAGATAACTTTCTTTCTCGTTGAGCTTAAAAGTCAGAAACAAATTAAAATTGGGTAGACGCCTATTCACCCCCCTCTAGTCGTATCAAGTCGGTACTTTCATCCATACTATGCTCACTTTGTTCCTTTTTATCTATAATCTTCAACAACACCTACACACATGTCATGGACAAGGAAAGTGATAAAATTCTACCTAAACTACTAAATGTGAAAAGCTCATATGAAAGTAAATGAGAACTATAAGTCATGCATATAAGGCATAGCTATAGCTTAGAAGAATCATGATATGAGAGATAAATGGCACATTTTATATGGCTAAAAGAGGTGGTATTTCACAGCCATGAACTTCCCCAAGATAGACCTTGCTCGTCCTCAAGCAGGAAGGGTCGATAATAAATTAATGGTTGTGAAATAGCTTATCATTGGAAATCAATGCCTTGCATCCTTATTTATTTTACAAGCTTGAAGAGGGAAAACATGTATTCATACAAGGCAACACAAGCTCAGTTATAAAGACCATTAAAGATTCATCAAAACTTATATGCTCCATATCAACAGTGAATCTAACTTGCAAACGAACTTGTGATCCTCTTATTGCACCTTTTGTATAACTTTTCATATCATTATTTTTATGAGACAAAACTTAGTCAAAAATAGATGTCAAGCATCAATAGGAGTAAAGTTTATCGATTCTACCCAATCATGTCATTCAGTTAAGGTTCTCAAGTGCAAACATCAGTTATTGAACTTTCAGAAAGTTTATCTCTTAGTAACGAGATTTATGCCAAAAAGAAATGTGAGAACATGTCAAAAGAAGCATAGCATAGAGTATCTCATTTAGTCATCCACATCAATGAATTATGGCTATCAAACACTCATCTTCTATTCTTTGTCTTTCTAAAACTTTAGTTCATCAGTAATGAGATCATGCCAAAACTTAGTGTGTTTAATCAGACTATGCAGGCTAAGAATGGATACTCGTGGCCATTACAAGGTTTCCCTTTTTGGTATAATGATTTATCATAACGGTCAGAGGTGTATTCCCTCTTTTGCTTTGAACACAGGCCCATGAGAATACCAATGCATACCCAAATATAGCATTTCTGCTACATATGTTGGGCAACTCATAGCCAAAACTCCAAGAGTTTACTCTTTTTGGATTGTTCAAAGACCAGCGAAGTTGTTAGCATTCCATGTTGTGCGACAGTGGTGCAGACACGCGTAAAGCAATATCATACTTTAATCAACATGTCAAGATTTGGCATGCATCTCAATTATCGCTAAACATTAGTTTCTTCAAATAAATCCTTTCAAAGAGTACTATCAAGTCGATCATCACATTTATGGTGTTGATTATCTTTAAGGATAAAATCTTAAGATAATTAAACAAAACCTTATTTAGCATATAACTCAAAACTTTGAAATATCATTTCCAATTGACAACTCCTTCCTTAAGCAAACTATCAAGTCTATTGTTTTGACACTATGGGGTCGAGCATAACCTATTCATTTAATACAAAGCTATTTGGTGACAACCAACAAATTTCAAAAGATCTTGATCAAGTATTCATTCTTTCCAAGTGTAGAGATTGTGGCAATGTTTTCTAGAGGATCACAAATATTGTCACAAGCTTGATAAACAATTTGGAAATATGCATACAAGCTCTAAGTCAACTCCTATGGTGACTATCATGAGCAAGTGTATCCCCATATAAATACAAAACTAGAATCACTTAAGCAAGCATGTAGAAATAACGGGATACATGATTGCATTAAACTTTTATCGAATATGAACATTGCACAAGACTCTACACATGCAGAGGTAACCTCCCCAAGCTTAAAACTTTGCAAGAACTAAACTTGAGTATATCATGAAGGGAATATGCCCTGAGAGGCAATAATAAAATTGTTATTATGAATATTCCAAGTATATGATAGATGTTTATTTTGTATGCTATAATTGTATTAATACGGAAACGTTAATACATGTGTGTTTAAAAAAATACAAAGTTCCTAGTTATGCCTCTCTTAGAAACTAGCTTGTTGATTAATAAGATGATCAAGGTTTCCTGATCATGAACATTGGATGTTGTTAATAACGAGGTCACAATATTATTGGAATGATGTGATGAACATTCATTCGAAGTATAGCATTACAATCAAAGTCATTGTGTTTATATTACTATAACATCATACGATGTAATCCTAATACTTAGACCATGAGATCATGTCAATCACTAACACCGGAAGAGTATCTTGATAACATCAAACATCACACCATAATAGGGTGACTATAAAGATGGGTTCAGTGCTACGAAGGTGTTATGTAGAGGCTCATGGATCAAGAGTAGAATTTGTCCATCCCGATGATGGATAGATATACTTTGGGACCTCTCGGTGATATCACATTAGTTAGCTTGCAAGCAAGTTATTTGATCACACTACAAGGAATATGGCTATATATGACCCTCCATTTTCATCACAGAATCTTCATAGTAGTCCGATTATGACAATTCTATGACAATTTTGAGATCGTCGAAAGCTAGACGTCGCAAATAAACTATTACGACGTTTTTGGTAAAATCGTCATAATTGTTTATGATGATATTATATCGTCATAACGTCTATGACGATCCAATATCGTCATGGACCATTTAGCCTGGCCACGTCAGATGCTACGTGGCCGATCCTACGTGGCAAAACTATGACAAAATTAAATTGTCTTAAATTAAAATCAGCCCAGTCCATTTTGGTCGCTTATATGGGCTCAGCCCAGCAATTCTGGCATTTTTTTGTTTTTTCCTTCAAAATTCTAGTCAGCTATATGGGCCAAGCTCAATATTTCAGTCTTATTTATTTTCTAGGCCTCAGCCTTCTTATAAACCAACTATTTTCTAGTTTCGGCCTTTTTATCAAATGGGCCCCAATTGGCAGATTCTTGTAGAAAGTGGGCCCTAGTTGTCAAATTCTTCATAGCTAATTAATTAATAGCCAATATACCAATCTAACGTGATATAAAAACATGACAATATTTAAACAAAGGCCAAAATCAATTCATTACAACAATATGACAGTCGAATACAGATTGAACACGTGAAATTCCACTCTACTTCACATAACTACTAGTTCAACCAACGGATATTCAATAACCCAAATCTAAGAACAAAACTCTCAGCAAGTATAAAAGCTAGCTAATCTTATGACACTCTCGAACTTCTTCAGGACCCAAGCTGCTCTTGATCCACAAACTGATTGATAGAGGTACCACAGCTAGGCTCTGCTTATCCAAATCAAACTCAATGATGCCTGCACAATAAATAAGCAACCAGGAAAGGAAAATTCCAAATAGCACATTAACCTGTAGAAACTCTTGCACCCTCAGGTGTCCAAAAACAGGCCTGGGATGGACATGGTGTTTAGATGAAATTACTCCACATGCCAGTCCGCGACGAGTAAACACAGGTGAGTGTTTGTGCCTTATATTTTTGGTTTCAGCTTGTGGGCTTGATCTTCTTGTCGGTGTACTCTGGCCTTGATATTCTCGGTCTCGGTGTTGAGAAGACTAGGAGCCTTCACCAATAAATACCATCATCACAAGAGCAATCATCAAAATAAGCATACATATCCATAATTTCAGCTACCAATATACTGTCTACAGAACAGAAAATATCTACACAAGCAACCCTTGGGGCACGTGTTAACATGAGTATAATCTATAGATAACAAGTAAACAACAGAATGCATAGAACCACATTCCTGGTTAGCTCCACTATTCGTTATATATCATGATCTTTATACACCAAAGTTAGCCCCTGCCTAGTTGGTGCATGTGGTTATCCTGGTAGTCGAGCTGCTGATAATTAGCACATATGGACCCAAGTAAATCAATCTTATGTTTGGTATCAGCTCCAGGACAAAATTGGTACTACGACCAGCGATTTAGGTTGTTCCCTTTGAAGACGGTTCCTGGTACTATTTTGCCAATCTTAAGATTGGTGTCAGCTCTAGGACAAGATTAGGACCGCGCGTGGGACTGGAGTACCTTACCAGTGAGCATGTCAATGAGACAGTCACCAATCTTGCCGCTGGAGAGGTGAACGAGGTCAAGGCGGAGGTAGCCTTGGGAAAACTGATGTTCACTTCGTCCTCCACGATATGCACGTCCACGAACATCTCCTTGTTATTCCACTAAATACATGTGATTCTGATATCTTGTAGAACCACCACCTCGCTGAGGAGTCATTGTGGTTTCCCTCATGTCCTGATCGTCTTCCCCTTTGTTGTCATGGCTGTTCAATTATACAGTTATTATTTATGGTCCTTCCTGAACCCCTCCCTAAAACAGCAACAACAATATAACTATCATACTAGCAGCAACAATGGTGTAACCTCCTTTTAGTTGTAAGCTTTTGATAATATACTATGAACTACAGGAATGCAAATCTTCTCAGGATTCAACCTTCCATATGAAACATGATGCTACACATGGATATGAACAATCATAATTTACCTATGCATGTACCATGAAACACATGGATAAGTATTCTTCTAGAGGGTACAACTTGATAAATCATGGTAAGTGTTACTCTGATACATAGATGAGAGAACATAATCCTAAATATATTACAGCTACAACCAAACATATGGATTAAGTATTTAATTGCACAGTTTGCCTGATGTTGTCATAACTGATTCATGGTGATATAGAACAATCAAGCTAAAACAGAGAAAAAATGAATATATTACACCAAACATAATTGTTGCACACTATGAGTTTTTAACAAATTAATGGAACCACGATTTCCAAATCAAAATAGTGGTACATGGTAAACTAGATAGTGAAATATACCAGTCCTCTTCACACCGCAGGGTTCATACCTCTTCACACTCCAGGGTTCATACCGTGAAGATCTGAACCCCTACTATCCATTCGTGATCTCGGAAAGCCAGGAGGTCACTGTCTTTGGGTTCCTACCACAAGGTTCTTATTTCAACATATGCAGCGCATTATAGGGCTTGTAAAATAGTTCACCATCTATGTTTGCTTCAAACTAGTGTCTTTTTCAGGGTTTCAAAACACATTTAAAATGTATACTAATTGAAGACACACTACTTTAGAAGCCATACATATTTGCATAAGATTCAAGCATTTAGGGAACCAAAAGAACATAGATGGACATCCTTTTATGAAATCTAGTAGATTCCACATAAAACAAAAGTAAATTCTACTATCATAGGTGGCTGATGCGTGTTGACGCCCTGTTGGGAAAGCCCAAGAGCAAGGTATGATGCGGCACAACAACAAGTTTTCCCTCACTAAGAAACCGAGGTCATCAAACCGGTAGGAGGAAGGAAACATCTCAAAGGTGTTGCAAGCAACATGGAAACCTGCACAACACAAACTCAAGACTTTGGCCCAACTAACAGTTAGGTTCTCAATCTCACCGATTGCTGTAACAAAGGATTAACTGTATGGTGTGGAAGGTGATGATGGTTTGCAACAAGTAAACAGTAACAGTGGAAGATGTATCAATGGTAAAGATTGGACCAGGTCCATAGTTCACTAGAGGTGTTCTCCTTAGATAAACAAACATGGCATGCTGGTAAACAAATTACAGCAGGGAAATTGACAGGACTGAGCAAGGCATAACAATGCAATACTATACATAAAGATCCTATGAGATTCGATTGGGCAATACAACAAGATACATAGACCACCATCCAACTGCATCTATGACTAGAAGTCCACCTTTGGGTTATCATCTGATCCCCCTCCAGTATTAAGTTGCAAGAAACAAACAACTGTTTTAAGCAAAGTGTGTAAGGTAAACAATCCACTTGTTCCATGAACAAGAGACCGTTATTTTCTCCCTAGTGGCAACAACACATCTACAACCATAGCTACTAACAACGGAGAGCATGAACCCACTATCGAGCATAAATACCCCCGCTTGGAGTCACTAGCAACTACTTGTCCAAGATAGCTACTAACAACGGAGAGCATGCAAGATCACAAACAACACAGACATGATAGAATCAATAAGACAACACCATTAATCAATCTGACATAGTAATATCAATATCCATCGGATCCCTGAAAACACAACATGCATGATTACAAATAGATGAGATATTGATCATGAATAGAGCTCACAAGATCTAGACATGAAAGCACAAGGAGGAGATATAACCATATAGATACTACATGGACCCGTAGTCCAAGGTGGAACTACTCACGCTTCATACCGGAGGCTGGAATGATGAAGAAGAAGGCCTTCGGGATGATCTCCCCTCTGGTAGGGTGCCGGAAAAAGCTTCAGATCCTCCCGATCTAGGGACGATGCTGGCGGTGGCTACAGACAGTTTCGTGGAATATTGATTGGGTACTTAGGGTTTAGGCATTGGGGACTTCTTCTAGGTGAAGAGGCGAGGCAGGGGTGCCACCATGGTGGCTACACCCCCCAGGCGTGGGGTGGGCCTACCCGCACGGCCGGGGGGTGTGGCCCCCTGGTGAGTCCTCTCCGTATCGTATTCCGGCTTCGTGTTCCCCACAGCAAAATATTGACTTTGGCTTTTGTCCCGTCCAATTCTGAGGATATTGATTTTCTGCCTTTCTGGAACCAAAAGCAGAAGAAAACAGGAAACTGGCACTGTGGCATCTTGTTAATAGGATAGTACCAGAAAACATATAAAAACACCTCAAAGTGTGGACAAAGCAAAGCAATTAGATGCTAAACAAGCATGGAACATCAAAAATTATAGATACGTTTGTGACGTATCAAGCATCCCCAAGCTTAACTCCTGCTTGTCTTCTAGTAGGTAAGTGATAAAAAATAATTTTTGAGGTGACATGCACCATCAAAACCGAGATCAAACCATTTGCAAGCATTCAAAGTTGGGATCAAAGAACTCTAAACATGTGTGGAGTTCTAACAATAAGACAAATTAACTTTGCCTGCAACATGAAAGGCTACGAACAAAGATCATGAATAACATGCATTGAAAAACGTTTGTTTGTTTCACATACAGAAAACATAGAATAGTGGCATTCAGCTTGTCCCTCATGGAGTAGAAAATAGATGCATAGGACAGCTTCAAAGTTCATAAGAGTGACTAGATACAAATAGCACAAGAACAAGCAATATCAACAATATGCATCAATCAATAAGTTTTGGGACACTGCACATAGAACTAAGAATGGCAACTATGCTCTCTTAACTGGTGCCTAAAGGTAGAAAGTGGAGACTCAATAATGGTGTCAGAAAGACCCTTCATAAAGGGAAGCAGGGATTTCAAGTTTCAAAAAGAGCTTCCAAAAATTATGGTACTTGTTAGCTTTCAGCCCTCATTGCCCCTATCCTAAGCATCTTGAAGTGATTAAGGTTAAAGTGAACAAACTATGGAGTATATACTTGACAAAGTATAAGTTGGCAATCTCATGTCCCTTGAATACGAGGGCCGCACCTCATGCTACTCAACTATAGTCACCTGTAAGTTCTTTTCATAGTAAGTACATGTGTATCATAGAGAACCGCCAACGGGGTACCCCTTTCACATGGTACAGGAGCTATCCCATAACCAAAATGACAAGCCAAGAAGACAATGAGAATATCAGTGATCTTTTTATTTGCTATTTGCATAGGTTTTTATTGAGGATGCTTCATAGATTGCTCATTATAGTGATGTCGTAAGTTTCCACCATGATTAGGCATGGCTTAGGCTAGCGTCCCAGGTGTTTCTCTAACACAAAATACATAACTCCATGGACTTACAAGCTCACTTTTTATTTCACACCGCCGACATCCATAGACAAAAGAGCATGATATCAACTGTGTACAAAGTACAAGTGTAATGTTGAAAACGTTACCCAGTAGAACATGGTTCTGCTAATTCCAACATATAATGGCAAGCATATACAACATATATGACACAATGGTTCAAGTGTATTAGGGGCAAGGAATATAAAGTGTGCCATCAAGTTCTTGAGATCTTTAATCACTAAGTTTTCACATAACAAAATACTTTTTAATTGGAAGATAGATGAAAACAAGAATATACTTGTAATGGTGTAACACACCATTCATAGGAATTTATAGTGGACACTTTGGAATAACTTGGTTTCTTGGGAGTTGGAAGCATGAGTAGAGCTTACCCATACAAGTGGAGGCTAGCAAAAGACTAGGAGCAACCAACTAAGAGAGCAATAATGGCCATAATCATGCAGAGCGAGAAAACATTACTAATCAAAGCATAGAGTGGTACTACAAGTCAAGGAATAAATGATCATAGAGGCTATGGTGACTTGTTCATAGTCATAACATGGTGTGAGCATGTGCCAAGTCAACCCAAACAAAGCATCAAAGGATAATACCACAATACTATGCTTTTGTATGCTAAAGCAACGCATGATTCCTTCAATGCACACTAAGCAATCCCAATTGTTTGGAACAAGTCATGCTACAGCAATAATCACTAACCATAAGGTAAAAACAATGCCTAGCATGACATGCTAAAGTCTAAGTCACAGTCAATGCAAGCTCCTCTTGCACTTCCAAGCAAGAACTTTCAACTCCTTTCCAACACCAATCGACTTATTTGAATGTCACATCCCAAGATTTTCCAAATCTTGTTATGTGAAAAATAAATGAATAAAATAAAACTTTGTTTGATTTACAGGGCCAGAAGAAACTTTTTGAATTCAAATGGAACCTCAAGCCAATTTGAATCAAATAAATCCTAAAGGGATTTATAAAGATAAACATTTAATAAAGGAAAATAAAATATTTTGGAAATTACTATTTTGGATCTTTTAAATAAAAGGATTTGGTTTTCAATTGAAATAAAAAATTTATAGATAAAGATTATTTTATAAAGCCCAAATAAACCTTGGCCAAACTTTTGAATTAAAACATTTTGTTTTGAATAAAAATAGTAAAGGTTTAGTTAAATAAAATAATAAGGAATTAATATCCAAATTTTATTCAAATAAAAGGTTTTACCATTTTAATTAAAAACATCAAAACTTATTAAATTATTTTAAATAAGTTTTCTAAGTATTTTATTTTCTTAATTAAAACCTACTGAAGTGTTTTGGTTTTATTTTAGATTTAAAAATAAATATTCTAATAAAACAAATCCTATTTGATTTAATGATGAAGGTCTATTGTATTTAATTATTAGTGGATCCTAAAATAAAAGGTTATTTTGTTTTAAACAAGTTTTTCAAATATCTTTTATTTTCAAATAAAACCTACTGATTTGGTTTTGAAAATATTTGGATTTCAAATGGAGATTTTATTAACCATATTTGATTAAATAAATAAAGGTCCATTTTACTTATTTAATGAATGGATCCTAAAATGAACGAAAATATTATTTTATTTTTGGGATTTGGTTTATGTTGATAAACAGAACCAAAAACTCATTATAAGTTTGAATTGTTTGAATGGTTTGAGTGAATGAATAATTGATTCAAATTCAAAACAAAAAAATAGAAATAGAAAAGGAAAAAGAATTCAGAAGGAAAAAAATATGGAAACAGACTGGCCCAACTGCCCCAGCCCAACAGCCCACCTAGCCCACCTCACCCTCGCCCCCGAATCGTTTTTCTTCACCACAGAAGCAACCCGCGCAGACACCGACCGGTGGACCCTCCCCCTCACTCCCTCTCTCGCTGCCAGAGGACCCCGCAGACACGCTGTCATCTTCCCCACCCCCACGACCCGTTCTTCCTCCCTCGTCACCGTTGCAGGCTTTGATTTCTCCGGCTTAATTCGCCTTAATGCCGCGAGTAAAACCTGCAGTGATCATGCACGATAAATTGTCTTCCTCTCCTCTCTCGTTTCCCCCTGACTCCTCCCTCGAGGACACCCCCAGGCCGTCGACTTTTACTCGAACACCGCCTCTGTCCGACGACACTCCGGTGAGGAATCCGGCCGAGCCTCTTCGCCCCGCGCCTCCCTGAGCACCCTAGTAGATTCCCCACCTCTTGACGCATCCATCCGTACCCTTCGTTCGACCACGCGCGTCCCTGAGCGTCGGCAACATCTTCCTCGAGCCAGCGCCGCCGTCTGGTTCTTCTCTGACGACGTCTCCCCGGTAACCAGACCGCCCCTCCTCTTCTCTTTCACGCACGCGTCACCGCACTGACCTTGCGCAGCTAACCTTGCCCTCTGTTTACCTTCGTGTGATCTGTAGCGTCGCCTCCGACCACAACCAGGACCACCTGACGCTGATTGCCGACCCGTCTGTGCGCCCCTACCCTACGACCACCACGTTGAGCATCAGCGAGCTTCGGCGAATCTGGTAAGCCACCCCTCTGTTCCTCTAGCTTCCCGCATCGCCGGCACCGTCATTATCTGAGCCGCGCCACCACGCAGCCACCGTCTGCGCCACTAGTCCCTGGCAAACGCGTTGCAGCCGTAGGATGCGAATCACCTGGCTAGGATTAGATCCCCTCGAAAGGGTATGCGTCGATCTGAGCAGCACCTGCCCCTTTTAATCCTGTGGTATGTATCACTCGATCCGCACGAATCGGTACCGCCCAATCAGAAACTGCCACGTGGATGGGATTCGATTTAAAACAGAATTTTGATCTGATTAGAATGCAAGTTTGTAATTGGTGTAACTTTCAAACCACACGTCCAAAAATTACAAATTTTATGTCGTTGGATTCAGGAGAACAAGACCTAGCCAACCATGCCCTTGGTTTAGAAAATAGTATCTGTTAGCTTGCTTGTTTTTGCAGAATCATTTGTGTGCTTATTTAGATTAGAAAAATTGTTTAAAAATGATTTTAGGGTTAAAACTTTTGCAAAATGGTTTGTTGTGACCTCACTGACCCTAGGAACCAACCCATGGAGTTAAAAATGAATTTGGTGAAATTTAGGATAGATTAATTGATTTAGTCATTCCTAGCCAAATGAAAATAATGGTTTTTGTTATGAAAATGATTTTGAGTAAAAAACTTTGGGAAAATGGTTTAGACCAAACCTACTGACCCAAAACACCAAGTTTTGCAATAGCAACTCATTTGGTGAAAAACATAAAGTTTTGCTTTGATAGAAATAATTTTCACCACATAAAATAATGATTAGATTTAAAAATGGTTTATGGACCAAAACCCTTTTGCAAATGACTTTGTCACTTTGGAAAATGACCACTTTTGACTTTACAAAGTTTAGAAGCCTAGTGGGGACCACCTTTGCAATTAGAACCATCTTTGGCATGCTTGCATGCATTTCTTTGACTTTGTTATTTTTATGTGTTGTTTTGCTTGATTGGTAGATTGAGATTGTGCCTTGCTTGATTGGTTTGTAGTGACTTGAAGAGTGTGATTGTTGCAAGGACAAGGAGTGAACCTATACCCTCTACCAAAAAGGCAAGTGATGCTTCATACTTTCTATCCCATTACTTTCACTATGCATTAGTGTTTTTGCTAAGTAAAACCTGCATGAATTTTGCTAAGTATAAACCTTACTATAGGAAAACTAGTAGATGAAACCTTAGTGGAAATCTTCCTAAGTTAAGATTCCTATTACTATCAAGCTTAGCCTAGCTAATAGAAAACATGGGTGGAATATATATTCACACTATGGAAAAATATTCTAAGTCTGAGGACTTGTGATTTTGTCTAATAAAACAACTAAGTTAATGAATCACCTGGGTGGAATGGGATTGCTTGGTGGTTTTTGGTTGAGTGGTTCACAAGGCCCATGTCTATGGTTGACCTTGTGTATCTCACTTGTGGTATGCCACCCAGGAACAAAGAGATTTGAGATGTCAAATGTTGAGAAACTTCAAGTGCAACCACTTGGCAATATGGGCTCTGCCATGATCATATAGGTTGCAAGAACTTAGCCATATGGACAGTGGGTGGTAGTGTTTGATAGGTTGGAACGCGTCCATTTTGGTCTAAGGGAAGGCTTCTGAAAGATCTTGTCTTGGGAAACCAAATCTTGTGGGGAAAGTGCACCACCTCTGCAGAGTGTAAAATCTAAGTACTTAGCCATGTCCCTGGTAAAGGACAATTTGAGCATCAAGACATGGAAGCAATCAAAAATCTCATCATTCAAATTTCTAAGTTAAAACTTGTGGTTTGAGCAAGGGTTGTTTGAAATTTTCAATCTTTGATTGAGAGATGCCTTGGTAAAGGATCTTCAAATCTTAGATTGAGAAAAATGATTTTGCCAAGCAAAAACTTAGTATTTTAAAAAAGATAAGGAAAATCTATTTTGAGCAATGCAAGCCTCAACTCCACTTAGCCAAATGCATATAGATGATAGACTCCACTAAATTATCATAGTATCACTTGCCAATACAATTCAAATGTATTGACCCTTTGTGGCTGTAACTTGTATGTTGCAGGTTTGATTGATTTTAGTGAAGATTGATTGTTTAGGATTACAAAGTCTACAACCAACACCTGCCTGTGGCACTTTGAAGATGAAGGACCCATGACTATAGTTATTCCGCTGCAATGTAATGTAATAGCCATATGAGCTATGTATGATGTAATAAAATTATGTTATTCCTGGTTATAAAGTTATATTATGACCTTTGTTTCTTGATATTACATCTCAACTGTGGATGCTAGCTATTGATCCAGGGACTAGCATTGTAAACACAGGGGGCTCTATCTTATTAAAGATTGGGACCTCTACATTGAAACAACATGGCGAGAATGGGGGTGCAAACTACTTTATTCAAGCAAACTAAAAAAACTAAGCAAAGCAAACAAAAACTGAGACGCTCCAAGAACAACACAACAGTGCATGAAACAATAAAAACAAAGTGCCTAGAAAGACCTGAGCTTTTTATTGATGAAGAAGGGGATGCCTTGGGCATCCCCAAGATTTTACGCTTGTAACTCTTGGATATTTCTTGGGGTGACACCGAGGTATAATCCCCAAGCTTGAGCTTTTGTCCATTCTTCATCTCATTACATCATTCTCTCTCCACACCTGAAATTTTTCCTTCATACAAATCTTCACACAATCTTCATTAGCAACATTAGTGTATTCAAAAGATAAAAGACCCTTGGGTTTAGCTTTAGAACAGAAAGAATTTCACTAAAAACACTAGCTACTGTAGCAACTCCTTCAAAAAGCTCAATTTCCCAAAAATAACCCAAAAAGGAATCAATAAGAAGCAAATGAAAATAATGGGAGAAATCTGACAAAACAGACCAGCAGGTAGAAACCGATTTTTTCGAAGACCTTCTGTTGCTCAAATCAAAACGTGTTGAAATAATGAAAGTTAGCTAACATACTGGGGGATTCATTTGTAAATTTTTAGCTCAATACGACTTACAGATACTCCTCACGAATTTTTATGGTGGAGGACAGAAATCTATTTCGAGACAGCAACTCCCCAAATCTTACTTCCCTCTCATTAGAGGTCATTCTTGGCACAAAAAGCAAACAAAAAGGATAAGGAGAGGTCATTACTGAAGTAATAACTTCAACGACTCAAGGAAACTCTTAGTTTATATCCCAAAAAGTACTTTTCTTTAACGCCTTTAAGTTAGGCACAAGAAGGAAGAAATCAACTATTGTCAAATGAAGAAGCATTAACATCAAACCTTGCTTTCAAAGGAGGAGCAAAAAGCAACTTATCTCTCCTCATAGGGAAGTGTTCAATACCTTTCTTGAATGGAAATTGATATTCAATGGTGCCTTATTTCATATCAATGATGGCACCAGTAGTTCTAAGAAAAGGTCTTCCCAATTTAATAGGACAAGAAGCATTGTATTCAACATCCAAAACATAGAAATCAACAGGGACATAAGCATTGTTAACCATAATGAGAACATCATTAACACTCCCCATGATTTTCTTCTTAGCATTATCATTAAGTGGGACATCCAAATAACAATCTTCGAAAGGTAGCAAATGAATCATTTCATAAATCTTCCTAGGCATAATAGATACACTAGAACCAAGATCACATGAAGCTTTGAGATCAAAGTCATTCACTTGCATATTAATAATGGGTTCCCATCTAGCTTCTACTTTCCTAGGAATTGAAACTTTGTGTTTTAACTTCTCTTCCTTAATCTTAACAACAGCATCTATAATGTGTTTGGTGAAGGCAACATGCATATCACTAGCATCAGGACTACTAGCAAGTTTTTGCAGGAACAAAATCACTTCAGAAATATTGCAACCATCCATATCAAAATCAATCTTAGCATCACTAGTAGTAGACTCGTTAGGTTTAGGCATTGTAGGAGGAGGAATAGGGACTTCTTGTTGTTTATTGGTATCCATTTTGGTGATGGTGCACACACTATTGTTCCTATCAATTTCAGCTTCCCTTTCCCACTTAGCATGAAGTTGGGCTAACAGTCTAACATTTTCATCAATAGTAACTTGTATGGCATGAGTAGCAGCAAAGGTACTTTCCATGGTTTCAGGTTTAGCAGCCATTTTATTAATCAAAGAGGATTGTGCTTCAGATAAAGAGGAAATATTTTTCTCAGCACTCAAATTTTTTGACTGTAAACTAGGAATTTCTCTATTCAGATTCTCAAGCTGATGACTATATTTTTCAAGATAACAGATTGTTCTTCCATAGTTTTAGTGAATATCTTATTTTTCTCATATTGCATCTCCATAAAGTTTTTAGTGGATCTTTCAACTTCTAGAATCCTATCTTCACTAGGCATTCCAGATCTACCAGGATAAGTATTTCCATTATTAGGAGGATAAGGCCTATAATTACCATAAGTATTGTTGCCAAAATTGTTGTTTCTAATGAAGTTCACATCAACTTGCTCTTCTTGAGCAACCAAAGAGGCTAAGGTAACATTATTTGGATCTAAAGGAGATTTCCCATTAACAAGCATAGCCATAATAACATCAATCTTATCACTCAAAGAAGAGGTTTCTTCAACAGAATTTACCTTCTTACCATGTGAAGCTCTCTCAGTGTGCCATTCAGAATAATTAACCATCATATTATCAAGGAGTTTTGTTGCAGCCCCCAAGGTGATGGTCATAAAGGTACCTCCAGCAGCTGAATCGAACAGGTTTCTTGAAGAGAAGTTCAAACCTGCATAAAAAGTCTGGATAATCATCCAAGCAGTAAGTCCATGAGTGGGACAATTCTTATCCAAAGATTTCATTCTTTCCTAAGATTTAGAAACATGTTCATTATCAAGTTGTTTAAATTTCATTATTTCACTTCTCATAGATATAATCTTAGCAGGAGGATAGTATTTTCCAATAAAAGCATCTTTGCACTTAATCCAAGAATCAATACTATTTCTAGGCAAGGATAGCAACCATTCTTTATCTTTTCCTCTCAAGGATAAAGGAAACAACTTAAGCTTAATAATATCTCCATCTACATCCTTATATTTTTTCATTTCACAAAGTTCAAAAAAGTTATTGAGGTCGGCAGTAGCATCATCAGAACTAGCACCAGGAAATTGCTCTCTCATCACAAGATTCAACAAAGCAGGCTTAATTTCATAAAAGGTAGCATCAGGAGTAGGTGGAGCAATAGGAGTACTTATAAAATCATTGTTGTTTGTGCTAGTGAAGTCACACAACTTGGTGTTCCCAGCAGAGTTCATTTTGGCAAAAGTGGAGCAAGCCAACAACAGTAGCAACTATAGTAGGGACTAATTTTTTTTGTATTTTTGATAAAAAGAGGCAAACAAAACCAAGCAAAATAAACTAAGAAAAACAAAAAAATCAAAGAGAAAGGTTGTGAAGGACTCCCCTTGTGAAGACGTCCTTAGCCTCCCCGGCAACGACGCCAGAAAAAGCCTTGATGAGTGCGTGAACACTTCGTTGGGAAACCCCAAGCGGAAGGTATGATGAGCACAACGGCAAATTTCCCTTAGTAAGAAACCAAGGTTATTGAACCACTAGGAGAAAGGAAATGACTCAAAGGTGTTTCTAGCAACATGGAAACCTGCACAACACAAACTCAAGACTTTGCCCCAACGAACAGTGAGGTTGTCAAAATCACTGGTTTGCTAAAAACAAAGGATTAACTGTATGGTGTGGAAGGTAATAGTGGTTTGGAGAAAGTAAACAGTAACAGTGGAAGATGTATCAATGGTAAAGATTGGACCGGGGTCCATAGTTCACTAGAGGTGTTCTCCTTAAGATAAACAAACATGGCATGCTGGGTAAACAAATTACAGCAGGGAAATTGACAGGACTGAGCAAGGCATAATAATGCAATACTAGACATTCACGATCCTATGAGATTTGATTGGGCAATACAACAAGATACATAGACCGCCATCCAACCGCCATCCACCTTCAGGTTATGATTCGAACCCCCTCCAGTATTAAGTTGCGAGCAACAGATAACTGCTTTAAGCAAAGGGTGTAAGGTAAACAATCCACTTGTTCCATGAACAAGAGACCATTGTTTTCTCCCTAGTGGCAACAACACATCTACAACCCTAGAGATTTCTATCACTTCCCTTAGATTAAATAGAGGCATGAACCCACTATCTAGCATAAATACCCCCTCTTGGAGTCACTAGCATCTACTTGGCCAAGATAGCTACTAGAAACGGAGAGCATGCATGATCACAAACAACACAAACATGATAGAATCAATTAAAACAAAACCATTAATAAATTTGACATAGTAATCTCAATATCCATCGGATCCCCGCAAACACAACATGCATGATTACAAATATATGATCTTTACAAATGTATGATGCAACACGGCAGCAAGTTTTCCCTCAGTAAGAAACCAAGGTTATCAAACCAGTAGGAGGAAGGAAACGTCTCAAAGGTGTTACAAGTAGTGTGGAAACCTGCACAACACAAACTCAAAACTTTGCCCCAAGTATCATTGAGGTTGTCAATCTCACCGGTTGCTATAACAAAGGATTAATTGTATCGTTTGGAAGGTGATGATGGTTTGCAGCAAGTAAACAGTAACAGTGGAAGAAGTATCAATCGTAAAGATTGGACCGGGGTCCATAGTTCACTAGAGGTGTTCTCCTTAGATAAATAAACATGGCATGCTGGGTAAACAAATTATAGCAGGGCAATTGAAAGGACTGAGCAAGGCATAACAATGCAATAATAGACATAAAGATCCTATGAGATTCGATTGGGCAATACAACAAGATACATAGACCGCCATCCAACTGCATCTATGACTAGAAATCCACCTTCAGGTTATCATCCGAACCCCCTCCAGTATTAAGTTGCGAGCAACAGATAACTGCTTTAAGCAAAGGGTGTAAGGTAAACAATCCACTTATTCCATGAATAAGAGACCATTGTTTTCTCCCTAGTGGCAACAACACATCTACAACCCTAGAGATTTCTATCACTTCCCTTAGATTAAATAGAGGCATGAACCCACTATCTACCATAAATACCCCCTCTTGGAGTCACTAGCATCTACTTGGCCATGATAGCTACTAGAAACGGAGAGCATGTAAGATCACAAACAACACAAACATGATAGAATCAATTAAGACAAAACCATTAATCAATCTGACATAGTAATCTCAATATCCATCGGATCCCCGCAAACACAACATGCATGATTACAAATATATGATCTTTACAAATGTATGATGCAACACATCAGCAAGTTTTCCCTCAGTAAGAAACCAAGGTTATCGAACCAGTAGGAGTAAGGAAACGTCTCAAAGGTGTTACAAGTAGTGTGGAAACCTGCACAACACAAACTGAAAACTTTGCCCCAACTATCATTGAGGTTGTCAATCTCACCGGTTGCTGTAACAAAGGATTAATTGTATGGTGTGGAAGGTGATGATGGTTTGCAGCAAGTAAACAGTAACAGTGGAAGATGTATCAATGGTAAAGATTATACCGGGGTCCATAGTTCACTAGAGGTGTTCTCCTTAGATAAATAAACATGGCATGCTGGGTGAACAAATTATAGCAGGGCAATTGAAAGGACTGAGCAAGGCATAACAATGCAATAATAGACATAAAGATCCTATGAGATTCGATTGGGCAATACAACAAGATACATAGACCGCCATCCAACTAAATCTATGACTAGAAATCCACCTTCAGGTTATCATCCGAACCCCCTCCAGTATTAAGTTGCGAGCAACAGATAACTGCTTTAAGCAAAGGGTGTAAGGTAAACAATCCACTTGTTCCATGAACAAGAGACCATTGTTTTCTCCCTAGTGGCAACAACACATCTACAACCCTAGAGATTTCTATCACTTCCCTTAGATTAAATAGAGGCATGAACCCACTATCTAGCATAAATACCCCCTCTTGGAGTCACTAGCATCTACTTGGCCAAGATAGCTACTAGAAACGGAGAGCATGCATGATCACAAACAACACAAACATGATAGAATCAATTAAGACAAAACCATTAATAAATTTGACATAGTAATCTCAATATCCATCGGATCCCCGCAAACACAACATGCATGATTACAAATATATGATCTTTACAAATGTATGATGCAACACAGCAGCAAGTTTTCCCTCAGTAAGAAACCGAGGTTATCGAACCAGTAGGAGGAAGGAAACGTCTCAAAGGTGTTACAAGCAACGTGGAAACCTGCACAACACAAACTCAAAACTTTGCCCCAACTATCAGTGAGGTTGTCAATCTCACTGGTGGCTGTAACAAAGGATTATTTGTATGGTGTGAAAAGTGATGATGGTTTGCAGCAAGTAAACAGTAAAAGTGGAAGATGTATCAATGGTAAAGATTGGACCGGGGTCCATAGTTCACTAGAGGTGTTCTCCTTAGATAAATAAACATGGCATGTTGGGTAAACAAATTATAGCAGGGCAATTAAAAGGACTGAGCAAGGCATAACAATGCAATAATAGACATAAAGATCCTATGAGATTCGATTGGGCAATACAACAAGATACATAGACCTCCATCCAACTACATCTATGACTAGAAATCCACCTTCAGGTTATCATCCGAACCCCCTCCAGTATTAAGTTGCGAGCGACAGATAACTGCTTTAAGCAAAGGGTGTAAGGTAAACAATCCACTTGTTCCATGAACAAGAGACCGTTGTTTTCTCCCTTGTGGCAACAGCACATCTACAACCCTAGAGATTTCTATCACTTCCCTTAGATTCAATAGAGGCATGAACCCACTATCTAGCATAAATACCCCCTCTTGGAGTCACTAGTATCTACTTGGCCAAGGTAACTACTAGAAACGGAGAGCATGCAAGATCACAAACAACACAAACATGATATAATCAATTAAGACAAAACCATTAATCAATCTGACATAGTAATCTCAATATCCATCGGATCCCCGCAAACACAACATGCATGATTACAAATATATGATCTTTACAAATGTATGATGCAACACAGCAACAAGTTTTCCCTCAGTAAGAAACCAAGGTTATCGAACCAGTAGGAGGAAGGAAACGTCTCAAAGGTGTTACAAGTAGTGTGGAAACCTGCACAACACAAACTCAAAACTTTGCCCCAACTATCAGTGAGGTTGTCAATCTCACCGGTGGATATAACAAAGGATTAATTGTATGGTGTGGAAGGTGATGATGGTTTGCAGCAAGTAAACAGTAACAGTGGAAGATGTATCAATGGTAAAGATTGGACCGGGGTCCATAGTTCACTAGAGGTGTTCTCCTTAGATAAATAAACATGGCATGCTGGGTAAACAAATTATAGTAGGGCAATTGAAAGGACTGAGCAAGGCATAACAATGCAATAATAGACATAAAGATCCTATGAGATTCGATTGGGCAATACAACAAGATACATAGACCGCCATCCAACTGCATCTATGACTAGAAATCCACCTTCAAGTTATCATCCGAACCCCCTCCAGTATTATGTTGCGAGCAATAGATAACTGCTTTAAGCAAAGGGTGTAAGGTAAACAATCCACTTGTCCCATAAACAAGAGACCATTGTTTTCTCCCTAGTGGCAACAACACATCTATAACCCTAGAGATTTCTATCACTTCCCTTAGATTAAATAGAGGCATGAACCCGCTATCTAGCATAAATACCCCCTCTTGGAGTCACTAGCATCTACTTGTCCAAGATAGCTACTAGAAACGGAGAGCATGCAAGATCACAAACAACACAAACATGATAGAATCAATTAAGACAAAACCATTAATCAATCTGACATAGTAATCTCAATATCCATCGGATCCCCGCAAACACAACATGCATGATTACAAATAGATGAGATCTTGATCATGAACGGAGCTCACAAGATCTAGACATGAAAGCACAAGGAGGAGATACAACCATCTAGCTAGTACATGGACCCGTAGTCCAAGGTGGAACTACTCACGCTTCATACCGGAGGCTGGCATGATGAAGAAGAAGGCATCCAGGATGATCTCCCCTCCGACAGGGTGCTGGGAAGAACTTCATATCCCCCCAATCCAGGGACGATGGTGGCGGTGGCTACGGACGGTTTCGTGGAATATTGATCGGGTACATAGGGTTTAGGCATCAGGGGCTTCTTATAGGCGAAGAGGCGAGGAAGGGGGCGACCAGGGTGGCTACACCCCCCAGGCGCGAGGTGGGCCCACCCACACGGCCAGGGGGTGTGTCCCTCTGGTGAGTCCTCTCCGTCTCGTATTCTGGCTTTGTGTTCCCCATGGCAAAATATTGACTTTGGCTTTTGTCCCGTCCAATTCCGAGAATATTGATTTTCTGCCTTTCTGGAACCAAAAACAGAAGAAAATAGTCAACTAGCACTGTGGCATCTTATTAATAGGTTAGTACCAGAAAACATATAAAAACACCTCAAAGTGTGGACAAAGCAAAGCAAAGTAGATACTAAACAAGCATGGAACATCAAAAATTATAGATACGTTTCCGACTATCAGTGGCCAGATTTCCTATAGTGATCATCATAGATGGACTACTAGATTAGGCCAAGAGCTAGAAATAAAATAAAAATAGTCCATGATCCTAAGCAAGGAGTGAACATGTATTCCTACAAAAAAGATTAACATGCAGGTTTGATATCAACAGCTCATAGCAGTTCAACTACACTGATACCATCTCAACCATCCTTAGTTTGAACACTAACTAAAGCACAAGTACATTAATAAACCCCAAAACAAAACCAGAATAACGTGCGGCATGGGAAATAACGTGTTGCTCTTCTTGTTGTTGTTTACCTGGACGGCCGTAGAACTAGCTACAGCAGGAGGTTTGCTCGATGTAGTGGAAGTTTATACTGGTGGGCGTGCACCCGGGATGCGCCCAGGGGTGAGGATGCTCCCTGGATGCCGGAGGCAGAAGGCCGAGCGGCTGGTAGTCAGGAGTGGAGGACTCCATCTTCCATCATCTGCGGCGCGCCTGGATCCACGGGTACGAGGATGACACACTGCTCCTCCATGGGGATGAGGACAACGTGCTCCTCCACTGGGACAAGGAGATTGGGAGCGACACTGGCTCCATGGTGTTGACTTTATTTCTTTGGTGCCTGCGAGGTGAAACAAACGAGAGGTGGTGTCAACGCCTGCAAGGTCAAGCAAGCGATGGGCAGAGAGGCGGAGTAGAGGAGGATGCCCGACGGAATCTGGGAAGGAGGAGGAGAGCAGGGGATAAAGGGAGCCACACAGTAGGAGAGGCGGGACGCTACCTTGGCGATCAGGTGGGTGAGGTTGCCGAGGGGAGGAGGTGCCAAAGTGGTCGCAACTTCCACAACGTGCGAGGATTACATACACGTTTCCCGCCGTCGCTAGTCGTCACCTCCATAGAGCAGCGGAAGCCAGCACGCCTCAATGCCATCCACGTCATCTGCACCGGCGCAGATCAACAATGTGCTAGGGAGGAGAGCGATTGAGGAAGAGGTTGTGGTGCTAGGGGATCCAGAGCGAGCGGATATGGGGTTCTCCAGATGGGATCGGGAGCGATGGGGGTGGGGGTGGCTGCAGAGAGATGAGGGAGTGGTATGCGCGGCTCGTCTATGACTAGGGTTTGGATGGGTAATGGGTCTCCTGCGGGTGGACTGAGGGTCCGTTCTAGACCGCCAGATCGAGTGTACGACTAGGATTTGTTTCGGTGGGTGATCCGTGGCAGCCTAATTTCTGCATTTTAATTGGTTGGATAAGACTGTCCATTTGCCTAGTTGTTAAAATGATTTCATATTATGCAAATGTGATCTTTTTGATGAAAAAACACTATTAATCTTGTAGGTTTTTTAATACTACACCACCTTTCATAGACAGTGTCCACCCCTCGTGAAACGATCCTTTCATTTTCCGAGTGCCAAAAACGGGGCATTTTCATGTCCGAGGTTTCATGGCTTTCAGCCCAAACGGCCAATGTTATGGCAATAATTGCGGCATATTTTGTGATAATATGCACATATTATGCACGAATGTGCACCTTGGGATGGAGAACAATGTTATAGGAGGAAGTTTTTCTTTTCGTTGCACGGAAAAGCCATTTTTCATTTTCCGAGTGCCAAAAACGGGGCGCTTTATGAAGCAACCACCAAATGAATAATTCAAAATGGTACAACCCCATTTTTAAAAAAAACTAGACCATCTTACCTAAACAATGTCTCAACCGGGGATCTCAAACCTTTCTATCCAGTCCTGGTGAAAAAGACAAATTCCTGCCGAATCGGTAGGAAGTGGGTCTGGTTTGAACTATAGATACATGATCGGATGCCCATTATTTTTTGTAAAAATCATTTTTAGACTCACAATATGATGTTTTAACAGAGATCCAATGAAAGATTAGCGAGGCTCAGCCCCTAGCTAAGAACCTCCGTGCCCGCCGTTTTGACCATTGTTTGAAATGGGCATAAAAAATTCAAAAACGGTCCAAACTATGTGAAACCTTCACGCGGCGTCATGTTATGTGACATAGTTCCAAGGAAAGAAATAAAAATTGGTAAATTGATTGCGTCTCGAAAAAACCTTCTCAGAAATGACCTATCATGTCTGAAGTTTCATGGCTTTCGGGTCAAATGGCCAATGTTATGGCTAGATTCAGGGCATAGTTTGTGATAATATGCCTGTATTGTGCACGCAGGTGAATCTTGGGATGGCGAACAATGTTGCAAGAGAAAATTTTCCTTTTCGACGCATTTAAAATCCATTTTCCGTTTCCCGAGCGCAAAAACAGGGTGTTTTGTGAAGCAGCCACCAGATGAAAGTTTCAGAATGGTACCACCCCATTTTTCAAAAATAATAGGCCACCTTACATTGACAATGTCCCAACTGGGGTATCTCAAACCTTTCCTTCCACCCCTGGCAAAAAATAAAAAAGCCTGCTGAATCGGTAGGAAGTGGGTCCGATTTGAATTACAAGTACATTATATGATGCCCATGATTTTTAGACTCACAATATGCTATTTCTTCATATATCAAATGCAAGTTTAGCGAGGCTCAGCCCCTAGCTAAGAACATCCGTGCCAGCCGTTTTGACCATTGTTTGAAACGGGCATAAAAAATTCAAAAACGGTCTGCACTATGTGAAACCTTCGTGTGGCATCAGTTATGTGACATAGTTCCAAGAAAAAATATCAAACTTGGTAAATTGATTGCGTCTCGAAAAAACCTTCTCAGAAATGAACTATCATGTTTGAGGTTTCATGGCTTTCGGGTCAAATGGCCAATGTTATGGCTAGAATCAGGGCATAGTTTGTGATAATGTGCCCATATTGTGAACGCATGTGCATCTTGGGATGGCGAACAATGTTGCAGGAGGATGTTTTCCTTTTCGACACATGAAAAATCCATTTTCCATTTTCCGAGCATAAAAATGGACGTTTTGTGAAGCAACCACCAAATGAAAGTTTCAAAATGGTACCACCCCATTTTTCAAAAATCATAGGCCACCTTACATGGAAAAATTTCCCAACTAGGGTATCTCAAACCTTTCCGTGCACCCCTCGCGAAAAAAACAAATTCCTGCCGAATCGGTAGGAAGTGGGTCTGATTTGAACTACAGGTACATTATTTAATGCCCATTTTTTTGAAAAATGATTTTTAGACTCACAAAATACTATTTTATCATAGAACCAATACAATTTTAGTAAGACTCAAAGGAAAAAAATTTGAATCCGAAACCCTAGTTTCAAAATTATATTTTGAATTATGATATTGTCCCTACCATGGACTAATGTGAGATTAGTAAATCCACTATTTTTAAATAATACAAGTATTGATAATTAACAACCTTGGAGGATATAACTGAATTTTATAAAAAATTAGAGCCAATAATTATTTCATTTGGACTTTTATGAAAAATATACAAAAAAATTAAGAAAATAGAAAAGGAAAAAAACTTTGCTAAATGGACCACCGAGCTGGACCGGATCTTATCTACTGGCCACCGGATTCCAAGGCCCATACCACAGTTAAATAAAAATAAAAGAGGGAAGGACTCCGTTCGATAAGTCCTAGGCCCAACCAATAGGTAGGAATCATTTATAAAGCTATATCGCGCTTGTATTACCAGGAAGTGGTGGTCGCGGGATTGTTAGAACCTCTCGGTTTGTTCTAGATATGCTTGGTTTGAGTCTTGGTAGCACCTCATTTTTTGCGTCATTTATTTGTAAAATCCCAATTATTGATTGTTATCATATGACAACTATGCAATTGTAACACTAAAGTCGCTATGGCATGGTGGTTGTTCACGAGCGGGCCTTTGCGCTAGTTCCCTGGTTTGATCCCCTCGCCTCCTTTTTTATATTATTATTTCCCAAAGAGGTTTAGATATATATTGACAACTAGATATATACATATATAAATATTGACACATACACATGCCACATAAGCAATAATTGTTGAGGTGGCCAACTAATTAATTTAATATGTATTATTTTAAAAAATATGACGATTTAAATTGGTCATAATGAGGTATAAATAAGACTCTAAGTTATACCGTGTAGGTTATGATGATTTCATGTGATAAAATTACGACGATTTTGATATTATTATTTCCCAAAGAGGTTTAGATATATATTAACACCTAGATATAGACATATATAAATATTAACACATACACATGCCACATAAGCATAACTAGATTTAGGAGTGCGCCTTGGCGCACGGGCCTGTATGTTTCGCATCTATTTAGCATTATTTTATGGAGCTCTTAGATTTTGTTATGTAAGTTTTTATTATTAATGTGGTTAAGATGTTTTACCTCATGTAGAAAGTTTTAGTGAGATTTGTTGCAATGCTCCATTTATCTGTTTAAACCATTAGTACATCTGGTTAGATATCAGATGTTATAATACATTATGTAAAGAGGAAACACTTGAAAAGGCAAGAACATATATTTCTCACGTCATAATACTTAGACATGTATAGAGTATTAAACATAGAAGAGTATATTACACATAATCTAAGTAGTTCTTAATCAACAAAAATAAACGTCTCGAAGAGAAGTATATTTACTCACAGCAGATAAATGTCCCATGAAATTAGACTTGGTTGATTTACATTCTGTTTAGCAATGACAAAAGCTTTAAATGAGCAGAGTAACAAATGTCTTTCTGGTTACAAGCAGACAGAGTAACAAACACATCAACACCTACATGGGAGCACTATGTTTCGAGGCTTAAGAAAATATAGAGAAGTAAGGGAACCCACCAGGATGTTGTTCTATTGGCTCATTTGAGAACCTAGTGGGAGGTATATAAGCTAAGGGACCCAAGCATTTGGTGCATGGACAAAACACTCTTCGCTCTTATTTTCTCAAGACCAATTTCCAACCTCAGTCTTTGTGCAACTTCTTTGATGTTGTAAAAAGCTGCATTTATTTTATCATGGATAATACCTTCTCCAGCAGAAAAGCTGGGGAGTTCCATGTTCCAAAATTGATACAAAAAGGAATAAATATAACTAACATCCAATAGGTGAAGTATCAAGTGAAAACCCCTATTATTAGGTAAAAATCTGGAAGACCTTTTTCTCTGCCATCAAATTGTGAGACGACGCTTCGAATCAGAGGTGGGATGTCATCCATCCACTAAAACGCACTTCATAGAAAACCTCCAGGATCTCTTAAAATATAGCTGCAATATCCTCAAACCTCTTCTTCGTATCATCCTGGACGGGAGTTCAAGGGGACACCGCCGCCACCAAATACTTAGCACTGTTTTACTTGATTTCGAGCCAAGCTTTGATCTTCGCCACGAAATTGACCTTCTCTGACCCTGGTATGCACACTGAACTCAACTACTAACTTGGAATGCACATACTCCCTCATCTCTATTTCTTTGTAAGCACAGACAAGATGACAATGTCTGCGTGATCATTTGCTCAATCATCTTGGAGCATAAAAGAACCAAAATAAATTTTTTCTTCATATTGCAAAGATGTATATACCAGAGCACATGAATTTTTTTGGAGGAATAGTACATAAACCATTGTTCTTCATAGTTTCAGTTTTAGGAAATAAATAACTTGGACATAACTCTTGAAAGGTAAAGCTAAATCTTGCCAAAGAACTAACAAGCATGCCCCACTATGTTCAGAAACTTTGCCTCATAAAAATACACAGATTGAGATTACAGCAATCAATTCACACCACCCAGTCAAAATAACTATGCATGGATTACATTAAACATAATTGTATTGTATGACATCACAAATTACCCTACACCCTAAGCTCATCCTGAGTTGTCGTCGCGTGGGGGTATGACGCTGCCTCCAAGTTGCCGCGGCATGGAGTGATACGACGGAAACGTATAGATAATTTTTGATGTTCCATGCTTGTTTAGTATCTACTTTTCTTTGCTTTGTATACACTTTGAGGTGTTTTTATATGTTTTCTGGTACTAACCTGCTAACAAGATGCCACAGTGCCATTTGCCTGTTTTCTTCTATTTTTGGTTCCAGAAAAGATAGTAAGGAATATTCTCGAAATTGGATGGGACAAAAGCCATAGTCAATATTTCACCGAGGAGAACACGGAGTCCGGAAGAGAGACGACAGGGAGCCACAGGGCGACCGCACCCCCCAGGCGCGGGACCACCCTAGGCCGCGCCTAGGCAGGGTGTGGGCCCCCTGGACGCCCTCCTTCCTCGCCTCTTCTCCTATAAGAAGCCCCCGATGCCTAAACCCTAAGTACCCGATCGATATTCCACAAAACCGTCTTTAGCCGCCACCACCATCGCCCCTAGATCTGGAGGATCTAAAGCTATTCCCGGCACCCTGCCGGAGGGGAGATCATCCTGGAGGCCTTCTCTCCGGTATGATGTTTGAGTAGTTCCACCTTGGACTACGGGTCCATGTAGTACCTAGATGGTTGTGTCTCCTCCTTTATGCTTTCATGACTAAATCTTGTGAGCTCTGTTCATGATCAAGATCACATCTATTTGTAATCATGCATGTTGTGTTTACGGGGATCCGATGGATATTGGGATTACTATGACAGATTGATCAATGTTTTTTTCTTATTGATCCTATCATGTATGTGTTTTTTGTGATCTTGCATGCTCTCCGTTGTTAGTAGCTATCTTGGCCAAGTGGTTGCTAGTGACTCCAAGAGGGGGTATTTATGCCCGATAACGGGTTCATGCCTCTATTTAATCTAAGGGAAGTGACAAAAATCTCTAAGGTTGTAGATATGTTGTTGCCACTAGGGAGAAAACAACGGTCTCTTGTTCATGGAACAAGTGGATTGTTTACCTTACACACTTTGCTTAAAGTAGTTTTCTGTTACTTTGAACTTAATACTGGAGGGGGTTCGGATGATAACCCAAAGGCGTACTTCTAGTCATAGATGCAGTTGGATGACGGTCTATGTATCTTGTTGTATTGCCCAATCGAATCTCATAGGATCTTGATGTCTAGTAGTGCATTGTTATGCCTTGCTCAGTCCTGTCAATTCCCCTTTTGTAATTTGTTTACCCTGCATGCCATGTTTGTTTATCTAAGGAGAGCACCTCTAGTGAACTATGGACCCCGGTCCAATCTTTACCATTGATACATCTTCCACTTTTACTGTTTACTTTCTGCAAACCACTATCACCTTACACACCATACAATTAATCATTTGTTAGAGCAATCGGTGAGATTGACAACCTCACTGTTTGTTGGGGCAAAGTCTTGAGTTTGTGTGGTGCAGGTCTCCAAGTTGCTTGCAACACCTTTGAGATGTTTCCTTCCTCCTACTGGTTTGATAATCTTGGTTTCTTACTGAGGGAAGACTTGATGTTGTGCTGCTTCACACCTTGCTCTTGTGGTTTCCCGATGAAGCACTCTCAGGCGCCATCAACAAGTTTTCTGGCGTCGTTGCCGGGGAGGCTAAGGACATCTTCACATGGGGAGTCCTTCTCAAACTTTCTCTTTACTTTGTTTTTTGTTTTGCTTAGTTTCTTTTTATTGGTTTTGTTTGCCTCTTTTTATCAAAAACTCAAAAAAATTAGATTAGTTTGGTTTGGTTTGCTTTCTCTTATCAAAAACACACAAAAATAGTTCCTGCTCTAGTTGTCACCTTTCTCTAGCTCACTATGTTGATCCCCAAGTTCACCCTGAAAGACCTTTCAATAGGTAGTGGCTCCATAATTGGGAAAGAAAATATCAAAGAATTATTTAATCATGTTAGCAAGCATGAGGATATTGAGGATAGATCTATAGCAGAAATTGCTCCTAATTATGAAATTGCTGCATATTCTTTAGTTCATATGTTGGAGGCTAGGTTTGTTAACCTTAACCCCATGATGCAAATTTTGTTCCTTCAGCTAAAATAAGAAAAGGATGCTAAAAGGAGAGAATTTATCTTTGAAACCTTACTAAAAGAGTTCAATGATGTTGCTAAGGAAGCCAAAAAAGTCTTTGAGTGTTTTAATATGCTAGGCTCATGTGTAGATGTTGTGGTTACTTTAGATAAAACCAAACCTAGAGAGGAAATTAAGATACCCATACCCTTTAAACTTGTTGGAATGCATGAAGACTTAGAAAAGGATTTTGATTGGATTGTTCCTGAAAATCCTTTTGATGAAAGTAGTGAACTAAAGAGAGATGAGAAGGGATCCTCCAAAACTCATTTGTATGAGATACCATTCCTAGTTGAAGAGGTTGCAAGTATTGATCTTAATTCTTCATTTGAAAATACTTGATTCTTGCTTCTTGTGCCTAACTTAAAGGTGTTAAAGAAAAGTACTTGTTGGGAGATAACCCAATAGTTTTCTTGAGTCTTGGAAGTTATTACTTCAGTAATGACCTCTCCTTATCCTTTTTATTTGCTTTTTTGGGCCAAGAATGACCTCTAATGAGAGGGAAGTAAGATTTGGGGAGTTGCTGTCCCAAAACAGATTTTTGTGCTCCACCGTAAAAATTCATGAGGAGTCTCTGTAAATCGGATTGAGATGATAATTTATGAATAAATCCCCCAGTATGTTAGATAACTTTTGTTAGTTCAACACGTTTTTATGTGAGCAACAGAAGGTCTTCGAAAAAATTGGTTTCTACCTGCTGGTCTGTTTTGACAAATTTCTACCATTATTTGCATTTGCTTCTTATTGATTTCTTTTTGGGTTCTTTTTGGGAAATTGAGCTTTTTGAGGGAATTTCTATAGTAGCTAGTGTTTTTAGTGAAATTTTTGCTGTTCTAAAGCTAAACCCAAGGGTCTATTATCTTTTGAATACACTAATGTTGCTAATGAAGATTGTGTAAAGTTTTGTATGAAGGAAAAATTTGAGGTGTAGGGAGAGAATGATGTAATGAGATGAAGAATGGACAGAAGCTCAAGCTTGGGGATGCCGCCCTTGTGTCACCCCAAGAAATATCCAAGAGGTACAAGCGTCAAAGCTTAGGGATGCCCAAGGCATCCCCTTCTTCATTAATAAAAAGCTCAGGACTTTCTAGACACTTCATTTTTATTGTTTCATGCACTGTTGTGTTCTTCTTGGAGCATCTTAGTTTTTGTTTGATTTGATTAGTTTTCTTATTTTTCTTGAATAAAGTAGTTTGTACCCCCGTTCTCGCTGTGTTGTTTCAAATAAATTGATTGGTGTTGGAAAGGAGTAGAAAGTTCTTGCTTGAATAGTGCAAGAGGAGCTTGCTTTGACTACGACTTAGACTTTAGCATGTCATGCTAGGTGTTGTTTTGACCTTATGCTTAGTGATTAATGATGTATCATGACTTGTTCCAAACAATTGGGATTGCTTAGTGTGCCTTGAAAGAATCATGCATTGTTTTAACATGCAAAAGCATAGTATTGTGGTATTCTCCTTTGATGCTTTGTTTTGATTGACTTGGCACATGCTCACACCATGTTATGACTATGAACAAGTCACCATAGCATCTATGATCATTTATTCCTTGACATGTAGTACCACTCTATGATTTGATTAGTAATGTTTTGTCGCTCTACATGATTATGGCCATCATTGCTCTCTTAGTTGGTAGCTCCCAGTATTTTGCTAGCCTGCACCTGTATGAGTAAGCTCTACACATGCTTCCAACTCGCAAGAAACCAAGTTATTCCAAAGTGTGCACTGTAAATTCCTATGCATGGTGTGTTACACCATTCCAAGTATATTCTTATTTTTATCTATCTTCCAATTAAAAAGTATTTTGTTATGAGAAAACTTAGTGATTAAAGCTCTCAAGAACTTGATGGCACACTTTATTTTTCTTGCCCCTAATAAACTTGAACCATTGTATCATCTATGTTGTATATGCTTGCACTTATACGTTGGAATTAGCAGAACCGTGTTGTCACGGGGAACGCTTTCAACATTGCACTTGTACTTTGTACACAGTTGATATCATGCTCTTTTGTCTAAGGATGTGGTCGGTGTGAAATAAAAGGGGAGCTTGTAACTCCATGGAGTTATGTATTTTGTGTTAGAGAAACGCCTGGTCCCCTAGCCTAATCCATGCCTAATCATGGTGGAAACTTGCAGCATCACCATAATGAGCAATATGTGAAGCATCCTCAATAAAAACCTATGCAAATAGCAAATAAAAAGATCGCTGAGATGCTCATTGTCTACTTGCCTTGTCATTTTGGTTATGAGATAGCTCCTGTACCATGTGCAAGGGGTACCCGTTGGCGATTCTCTATGATACACATGTACTTACTATGACAAGAACTTGCAGGTGACTAAAGTTGAGTAGCATGAGGTGCGGCCCTCGTATTCAATGGACATGAGATTGCCAACCTATAATTTGTCAAGCATATACTCCATAGTTTGATCACTTTAACCTTAACCACTTCAAGATGCTTATGATAGGGGCAATGAGGGCTGAAAGCTAACAAGTACCATAATTTTTGGAAGCTCTTTTTGAGACATGAAATCCCTGCTTCCTTCTATGAAGGGCCTTTCTTCCACTATTATATTGAGTCTCCACCTTCTACCTTTAGGCCCATTTAAGAGAGCATAGTTGTCATTCTTAGTTCTATGTGCATTGTCCCAAAACTTATTGATTGATGCATATTGTTGATATTACTTGTTCTTGTGTTATGTGTATCTAGTCACTCTTATGAACTTTGAAGGTGTCCTATGCATCTATTTGCTACTCCATGAGGGACAATCTGAATGCCACTATGTCATGTTTTCTGTATGTGAAACAAACAAACGTTTTCCAATGCATGTTATTCATGATCTTTGTTTGTAGCCTTTCATGTTGCATGCATAGTCACTTTGTCTTACTGTTAGAACTCCATCTTTCATGCTCATGTTTAGAGTTCTTTGATCCTAGCTTTTTGCTTGCAAATGGTTTTGATCTTGGTTTTGATAGTGCATGTCACCTCAAAAATTATTCCTTTGATCACTTACCTACTCGAGGACGAGCAGGAGTTAAGCTTGGGGATGCTTGTTACGTCGGAAACGTATCTATAATTTTGATGTTCCATGCTTGTTTAGTATATACTTTGCTTTGCTTTGTCTATACTTTGAGGTGTTTTTATATGTTTTCTGGTACTAACCTATTAACAAGATGCCACAGTGCGAGTTGCCTATTTTCTTCTGTTTTTTGTTCTAGAAAAGCTAGTAAGGAAATATTCTCGGAATTGGACGGGACAAAAGCCAAAGTCAATATTTCACCGAGGAGAACACGATGTCCAGAGGAGAGACGGAGGGGAGCCACAGGGCGGCCACCCCCCCAACCAGGCGCGGACCCACCCTAGGCCGCGCCTGGGCAGGGTGTGGGCCCCCTGGCTGCCCTCCTGCCTCGCCTCTTCGCCTATAAGAAGCCCCCGATGCCTAAACCCTAAGTACCCGATCAATATTCCACGAAACCGTCTGTAGCCGCCGCCACCATCGTCCCTAGATCGGGGGAATATGAAGCTCTTCCCGGCACCCTGCCAGAGGGGAGATCATCCAGAGGCCTTCTTCTTCATCATGCCAGCCTCCGGTATGAAGCGTGAGTAGTTCCACCTTGGACTACGGGTCCATGTAGTAGCTAGATGGTTGTATCTCCTCCTTTGTGCTTTCATGACTAGATCTTGTGAGATCCATTCATGATCAAGATCTCATCTATTTTTAATCATGCATGTTGTGTTTGTGGGTATCCGATGGATATTGAGATTACTATGTCAGATTGATTAATGGTTTTGTCTTATTGATTCTATCATGTCTGTGTTGTTTGTGATCTTGCATGCTTTCCGTTGTTAGTAGCTATCTTGGCCAAGTAGTTGCTAGGGACTCCAAGATGGGGTATTTATGCCCGATAACGGGTTCATGCCTCTATTTAATCTAAGGGAAGTGACAAAAATCTCTAAGGTTGTAGATGTGCTGTTGCCACTAGGGAGAAAACATCGGTCTCTTGTTCATGGAACAAGTGGATTGTTTACCTTACACACTTTGCTTAAAGTAGTTTTCTGTTACTTTGAACTTAATACTGGAGGGGGTTTGGATGATAACCCAAAGGCGTACTTCTAGTCATAGATGCAGTTGGATGACGGTCTATGTATCTTGTTGTATTGCCCAATCGAATCTCATAGGATCTTGATGTCTAGTAGTGCATTGTTATGCCTTGCTCAGTCCTGTCAATTGCCCTGTTGTAATTTGTTTACCCTGCATGCCATGTTTGTTTATCTAAGGAGAGCACCTCTAGTGAACTATGGACCCCGGTCCAATCTTTACCACTGATAAATCTTCCACTGTTACTGTTTACTTTCTACAAACCACTATCACCTTCCACACCATACAGTTAATCCTTTGTTATAGCAACTGGTGAGATTGACAACCTCAGTGTTCGTTGGGACAAAGTCTCGAGTTTGTGTTGTGCAGGTCTCCAAGTTGCTTGCAATACCTTTGAGACGTTTCCTTCCTCCTACTGAGTCGATAACCTTGGTTTCTTACTGAGGGAAGACTTGCTGCTGTGCTGCTTCACACCTTGCTCTTGGGGTTTCCCGACGAAGAGCTCTCAGGCGCCATCATGGAGACAGCCGGGGGAGGCTGCTTTGTCGAGTTTACGCCGAGTTCTATAGCACAAAAATGACATACCCGGGCATGGTTTTGTCATAGGGCGTCCTCTATCATCTACCTGCGACCGCGGCGGCGTGGCAGCGGGGTGTCTTCCCACATCTATTCTGAAGGCCTCAAATAATTCAGCTTAAAAATTGTGCATCAAGAAAATATATGCAAGTACCAAAGTCACATCATTTGTTCATAGTGGAAGTATGGGTGTTTTATCAAACATCTTGCCACTGATACGAGCATCAAATATGTGCATTTTTTACGATCATTTCATACAACATATTGTATCGGCTACTAAATAGTCATATATAATTGGTTGTACCTGAAGAGGGCTGCACCTTGTAACCTCAACTCCTTCTCTAGTTAAACCATCTAGAGTGAGAGTGTGGATGCAGAGCGAGTTCACAGTAACAGTGTGGCAGTGATAAATGGATACCTCAAAACAAATGCTCAATCAGAAAAAAACACAAAAGTGGAATACGATTCACAGTTTCAATTCGGCTTTGTGCTCAATCATCACATCACTATATTTCTCTGCGTACACCTAGATCAAGCACAAAAGTAAATAGAAAATAAAATAAATTCACAGATCAATCAGAAGCTCACCTCAAGCACATCGAAATCGCATAGAGTTTGGGTAAATAAAAATGATGGAATTAAATGGAAAACACAATACCTATCAGAACCCAGTTTCCCATCTATGATCCGTGGAAGAATTGGATGTACACCAACATGACCATGCTCAGGGTGAGGAAGAACATCAGTTGCTGGACACTAATAAAAAAGTGTGTCAATTTCTTTTTTTGAAATCCCTGTAAGTATAACATGTAGTTACCAGAAGTCATATTTTACCTAATACTTCATCTACCAAATGTTTTTCTTTTGATTGATAGGAACTCTAAATGAGCTGCACAAAACCAAAGGAGATGGACAGAAGGGCACCAAATTATATATATTATTTTAGCACAAAAAATACTAAATTGTGCTAAGAGATATGGTACCGAAGCACTCAATATAGGCCAAAGTTTGTACATGCAAACAGAAAAAACAACCAAAATTGGCTCATTAACATGAGGCGATTTCAAAGATGCAGCGTAAACTCACACAATTCAACTATCTAGCAAGACAACAATATAATAATGTTTTTCTCTATCCAGAAGAGTCACAGTCAATTACCTTCAGAGCAAGACAGATGATGTGTACCGGAAAATAAACATATCGGAGAAGGTTCCTGCCAGGAACCATCTATCATATAGAGAAACAAGGGCACCTTTAAGTAGACCACCTGATGAAAACAAGAGTCCCTTAGTAGAAGCATCAGCAAGAAAAAATAATTAATAGAATCTTATTCAGACGTACAGTGAAGACTTAAGTTTAGGCCAAATATAAAGCAAAACAAACTAATTCACGATAAGTGCAACAGATATAATGCCAGGAGAAATTCCAAGCTACTGTCGGCAGCACTAAAATGGAGAATTAGACATAGAAGCTCTGTGTCACCATTAAGCACAAGGGAGAGGAAACCTCACACCATTGGAGATGACCCCTTTGATCTCTTCATGTTGAATCCAATGCTCGTAAGCTCTTCCATGATTGGTAAAATAATACAAGTGAGCAACACCAATTGCAGCAAAAAAAAAATCAGTAGTAGTATAGTAGTAATATGGCCCTCGAACTTACATCTAAGGGAGTTCCTCATAGGTCACATCTCCGGGTGCTTTCTGACTGCATCTGCGAAACCATACCGGAAAAGAAAAATAGTAGCCCAAAATTAAAATAGGATTCTAGCAGGCGTAGTCTTGCAACTGTGACTTAAACCATTGATCATTTCTTTTGGCCTCCAAATATACTCCGTCGTTTTGCTTGATCGAGAGGAATGTTTCATGATAATTTCAGCACGAGCCAAATTTCTTGGACTAAGAATTCTAGCTAAGAGAATGGATCATGCCTATCTCATATGTATAATTTAAAGATATATAAAAAAATCCAAACAAAAGAGATGCATTTAAAGTTGCACTACCAATATCCAGTACCTGATGCTCAAAATTTCCCAAAAATTGACAACAAATATTGGTTATTCTCAAAGCAAGATAGACAAAGGAATGAAGCATTCTATGTCTTCGAGAAAGGAACAAGCCATTCTATATCGCACGAGCATAGTAATGGTATAAACTTCTTAGTCACAAGTTAGATTACATGTCCTTACAAATTAAAACATCAGGCATATTGCATTCGTTGTTTTTCTTACATAGCATATTTTTCTTATATAAACAGAATGCATCACACAAATATGGAAAGAGAACTTCACATAGATAAAATATATTGGCCAAAGAAACTTGCCTCAGATGATATACATGTTCAAATTAAGTTCTGGTCATTCCTTTGATAACTATAAAAACACACCTCATTTTATTTCCTCCTTAATATAGAATGCTAACCCTGAAACATCCAACAAAGAAAAAACACATATAGTTCAGCCGTTGTAAAAGTAAGCAGGCGAGCATCAAAGCACACACGCAATCCTGCAGCCCTACAAGAACCAAGCATGCACGCGACGCAGCGCACACGGCCACAAACAACAGGGAAGCAACCATGAGGAGATTGGGGATTGAGATTCGGGGAGTTACCTAGCTGCCCTGGGCGCTGCGGCGTAGGTGACTCCAGGCGGTGGAGAGAGCACATCCAGGCGGCGGCGGTGATGATGCCACTAACAGCCACTAACAACAAAGGAGACGTTGTCATGCACAACCATTTTACTAACTCGTGGTCACGCCAAAGACTCCCGCTTGTGAGCAGAATCAGAAAATAACCATGACGGATCAATCATAAGCTATATATATATTCTATAGCAACATTGAACATCTGAATCCACCAGAAACCATCAGAAATGGAATACAAACTTTATGCACATGAAACATGAAAAATAAGAAGCATTCAACACATGGATAAGAGCAATAAGGCAAGCATGGATACACGCACTAACAGTACAATGGGGTCGCATGAAACAAGCGTACGTTCAATGGATATTTATGGATACAAAACAAGAGGATTTAGAAATACCACAACCGGCAACTGTATATATCATACAATTGCTAAAATCATTAGACCGCAGATAGGTGCACCTAAACCAAAATACATGAAATACCAAATAATAGGAACTTCATTTTCTTCCTCCAAATACATCTAAACCAACAGTCGGAGGGAAAAATCAGATGGACATGAACCATGAATTTTTTTTTATCTAGTACTATATAAATCAGCTAGTGGGGTGGGAAGAGAGGCACACCTTGGTCACTGCCGGCTGAATCGGCTTCAAAGTAGCAACCTTCCTAGTTAATCTCATGCCCTGGAGTGCCAACCCCATCAAGAAACCGATGGAGGGTTGATTCGCATATGCTTGTTGGATTTGGACCGGCATGAGCGGTGGATGGACCTGCAGTGAACAAAGAGATTAGAGAGAGATCTGCGTTCATAATCAATGAGAATAGCAAAGCATGATAACAATCATCTGTAGAAAAAGAGAACTTTCTTATATATCCATAGCATGTACTATTGTGTCTAATCAATAAGACCTTTGGATCAACAACTATATAAAGGGAGAGTAATATATTCAGCACCTTAGCTAGCCATCTGTAATTAATCATTAGCTGGTGCAAGCACGTGCTTCAATTCAGAGATATAATTGTACATTTTAATTTACCTTTGCATAATAATAATA
This sequence comes from Avena sativa, assembly GCA_916181665.1. NCBI lineage: Eukaryota > Viridiplantae > Streptophyta > Magnoliopsida > Poales > Poaceae > Avena > Avena sativa. The sequence goes on from OV702294.1 coordinate 455,153,458, forward strand.
AAAGGATGTTTTACATTGTTCCTGAAATCCAAGGCTCACCAGATACATGGACTTGGAATTTTCCCACAGATCTATCCATTGCATCTTCTCTCCTCCTCTGTAAATAAAACTAAATCATATATCTCAGTGCGGAATTGACCCAAATAATATAGAACGATTATATATATTACCACATACTACTCCATGCTGCAACCTTCGCTAATTTTCTAACTACTATTTCAGCTAGATATAAAACGAAAGATGGTATTTTGTCTTCAAAAGAAGATCCAAACTTAGTTCAATTCTTGTCCAATCCAAACATATGCATCTGACATGTTAGACCATCAACCCAGGTTACTATCAAGTTGATTGGGGCTAAATTCTAGGAACAAAATTATTGAGTAAACAACAGAACAAAGATAAACCATACCTTCCCTTGTAGGATATTTGTGAAACACCTTCTAGGTATAAATCGAAAGAAAATTTGCACAAATTAGCACGAGGACATGAGGGGATTAGAGAGAAAAATGAGAGAGAAAGGGGAGAGAGGGGAGAGCGAGACAGGGGTAAGTACATACCTGTAAGTGGACTTCTTGAAGTCCAGGATGGCGCCGGTGGCCGGTGACAGGAGCGCAGACGAGGACGGCGAGCAGTTTGCACACGCGTGGGTGCTTCTTCACTGTAGGACCAAGAGAAAAGAGGGAAGAGGGGCCTTGGGAGAGGTGGAGAAGGAGAGGCGCACGGGAGAGGATGGGTGGTGGCGGCTGGCCAACTGCAAGTGTCGTGGTGGTGTCATGGCAGATGACATGGGTAGGCTTAAGTTGGAGGCCGAATGGACGCTTATGGTAACCGGGAAGGGAGTGCACGGTCTAGCCGCGCACAAAGAACAAGATGAACTCTTCACACTTAGGATTTTTCTTGATACTAGAAGTTTACAAGTGCTCCTTGAGATGTTTGAGCAAAGCTTTAGGGCACTAGTTTCGTACTTGGTCCCACCCCCTAAAACCCTAGCTATGCCCCTCCTTATATAGGCGAAGGCCAGCTAGGTTACACCCCTTTGGGTTCTAGGGTTACTGTTTGGATCTTGGTCCACACTGTACGGGACGGGTCATGGGCTAGGCCTGAGCCCCTCGACCCAGTCCGTAAAGCTAGACAGCTAACGGTCTTCTCGTATGTAGCCTCCAGTTCTTTTGTCATCATACAGTGACTTTGTACGTCAACCCCTGCTTTAGGCATCACCCGGCTCCTTTTGTGTCACCCTGCGTCGCCCTTCTCTTTTGACCGTGCTTTACCATGGTCCCTCCTGAACCTCACTCGGAAAGCTGCCACGCGTCCTCTTTGACTCAGCCTTCCCTCGTGAGACTCGGCTCGTTGCTTCCTGCAAGGTAAACAAACTTGTCTTATATGGGCCGCCATAATTCTTATGTCGGCCATACATGACCTTCTTACTCGGCCAGATTTATTCTTCACTCGGCACAAGCCAAGCTAGGCAATGTTTTATCCCTTATGACCCTACTGTGGGTTATTCCCCCAACATTAGTCCCCAAAGCTGGTGAGGCCTAGCAGTTCTTGTTGTTAGGCGTCTCTAGGTTCCTTTAATGTGCTTGGAACTTCTCTTTCTGTCAGCATTTACTGCTTAGGGTGCACTGTTTGGCGTAATCTCGATCTTTGCCGAGTCTATTTTGCCCTTTTCGAGTCTCATCTTTGACTTTCTGGCTCATTTTCGCCTCGTGCCGAGTCATTTTGGACGACGCCGAGTCATTTTTGGTTTGCCTTAGTCACTGAAAGCTCATAATCATGATGACTTGCCTCAAATTTTGTCCCAAATCCTGACCGCATAGTGACGGCGGCACAGTAACTCCCCGTAAATGTGGCAGTCCCATCGCTTTGTGCCTCGTGTCATGCGCAGCGTGACGTGGCTGTGGATTTTCCGTGTATCGCCTACACGGGGCGTTCGCTGACATGCTCACTCGGTCGTATACACGGCCACACGCTGGCCGCACGGCATAGGAGGATCCCACGCTTGGGGTTTTTAATCCCCTTAAGTAGGGGTGTGGGGAACTTAACTTCCTTCGCTCGTTCAGTTTTCCCCTTGACATCTTCTTCTTCCTTGCTCCCCCCAAATCCTAACTTCCTCCTTGCAGTTCTTCTTCTTCGTTGCTTCTCTCATGCGATTCCCTTCTTTCCCCTTCAATTCTGCGACGGGTCCTCGCACCTCCAAGCCTCTTCCAACAGAGGAAGAGCCAGAACCAATCGACGTCATGGATGCTCACGACACCGGTGAGGAGGCAGAGGAGCACGAGGTCGCCGCCGGCAAGAGCGGTGGCTAGGAGGGCTCGGAGGTCTCTGCGGAGGAACTTGAGTGGCTGCGCTCCACTAGGCGCATCCCGCTCGAGGTTGACCGTCGCCTCCCCTCTGGTGATATTGTTGCCAAACCCGAGGCTAATGAGAGGGTAGTTTTCCTCTCACACTTTGAGCGCGGTTTTGCTTTGCCCGTTAGCAACTTCTTTGTTTCTTTTCCTCTCCACCTTCCATCTGCAAACTCACAATCTTCCTGCCAATGCGATTGGTTCCCTGTCTTGGTTCATTTCTGCCTGCGAGGGCTATCTCAGCATTTGGCCCACTATTCTTCTCTTGGCCAAGTATTTTAACTTTAGGATCCAATTTGTGCCTGATCCCGGCGTTCCCCACGCCGAGAAAAGGCCCACAAGGTGCGCTGCCGCTAGTATCACGCCCAGGAAAGAGTCGATCTTTCCTTGGATCACCGGCATAGATTCTTTCAATAAATGGCATAGAACTTTCTTCTATGTCAAAAATAGCGGGTCCAACGACTACATCCGGCTTCCCCCTTCAAGGACGAGGTTCCCAGCAAGGAGTTTTGGAAGCTAGACCCGCGCGACAAGAATGCCGCGGTGAATGAGGCCCATGGGATCCTGGAGAGGCTGCTCTCGCCAGATGAGAACTTCCACTTAACTGAGGAGGATCTCATGTGTGCTTTTATCGCACGCCGAGTCATCCCCATCCAAGCCAGAAGCCACAAGATATGCTTCATGAGCGGCCCGCAGGATCCTACCCGGCACTCCACGTTGGAGCTCACCGACGACTTTGTGGCCCGCCGAGTCAGCTCGATCTTCAAGCTGACCTTGGTGGAAAACTGGGCCTGGAGCTGCCCCCTTTCAGCCGGGATAGGCCTGTCCTGTGGGTAAGCGTCCGAGTCATCTTCAAGCCGACATAGATTTTCTTTTGTTCACTTGCTATTCCATATGTTTATTGATTTTATTCTGTTTGTCTTCTGTAGAATCTCGTTCACCAGGTTGATGACCGTAATGTCCCTCCTGGGGGCTATTATCAGGATCGCTACGACTCTGATGAAGTTGAGTTTGACCTGGAGTGCTTCATGTCAATCCCGCATGCTGCTGCTGCCTCTACTCCGGGTAAGACCTCTACTCGAAACCCCTTACGAGATTGGTGTGACGATGATGATGATGACTGTGAAGTTCTGGAGGTACTTGTCTTTTGACCTTAACTTTCTGACTTATCCGAATGAGCTCGTCATTTACTTATGAAGCTGGCCAGCTACATGAGGTTCCCCCTCTCGCTATTGGCGGAGTCGACAAGATCCCTGCCACCAAGTCGAGTAAGCGACACGAGGACTCCTCCAGCACTCAGCCTTCAAAGAAGCGCCGAGTTGATCCTGCTCCTCCTCCTGCTGCCACGTTATCCCAGACTCGCAAGGCCGCTAGGCGTCGGGTCAATCGTCGCATCTCGCGTGGCCCGACCGTCTCCGGGTAAGTTTTTATGGTTGTTACCCTCCATTTTTCTTTCATGTTCTGTGATTGTTTTCTTATAGGCCTCTAATTCTTATTTTCAACGCGGCGGATTTGTCTGCTAGCCAAGCTGCACCTAGCATGGATTCTTCTCCATTAAGGCCTGCTTCTGCTCCTCGTGCCGACACCGCAGTGCAGAGCCCCGTCCGGGTCACTGCCCCCACTACTGAGACTCACGCGTCTCAGAGTGAGGATGACCCGACGGTGCACCCGTCGGAGGAGACCCGGCCTAGCTCTCTAGTTGTTTTGCCAGATCAGACCCTTGATCCCGACGCCAGCAATATCGGCGCTGAGAAATCCCCTGTGATTAGTTCCCAATTTCCAGTGTACCTTTTGATCCAGTTGTTGCCCGTGAGAATGTTGTTGAGCCTGCTTATTCGGCTCTTGCCTCTTCCCCAACCAGTTCCAGACCTGCTCCTGATGCCTCTCTGGCCAAAGATCAGACTCGGCCTGCTGCCCAAGGCCAGTCTCGTTCCACATCCAGCAAGCCCTCATCGACCAAGCAGCTGACTCTGATCCATGCCCCAGGCATTGCTCCATAGATTCGGCCCACAACATCAACAACAGCACCCGCTCCGGCGGGTAAGTTGGGCGAATCTACAGCTGCCGGATCTGGCAGCGCTTCTAGAGCTGGTGGCTTGCATACCAGCGATGTTGCTACTCGCGCCGGGGTAGGAACTACCCTAAAGAGAGGGAAAGTCCTAACTCCGATGCTCAGCGGGCACGGCCTTGGTTCCGCGGAGCGCTATGCCGTTGCCTGGAACGCGGCTGGCAAGCAAGAGGTGAGCTCTAGTGCTGGTAAGAAGATGAAGCTGGGCCCCAAGGCCGTTTCGGATATGACGCAGCAGGCCATCGCCCTAATGGCCAAAGCAGATGAAGTGAACGAGGTATGTGGCTTCCTTACTCTTTTGCGCAATGAGTATCTTTTTATTATATATGATCCCTAGTCCCCGAGGTTACTGCCGAGTGAGGAACTTACTCCGCTGTAAGCTCTGAGTTAGAACCCAAGTTTTATTCGGATGTAAGCTTGATCGTACACCCTCTGACTATATCTTTTTTGTGTAGCTTACGCACAATGAGCGCACCAATGTGCATCAGGCTCTCCTCTTGGAGTATAGAAAGCTTGAGCTCGCTCACCAAGATCTAAAAGCTGAGGCTTAGGGCCAAGGTATTTTTCCTTACTCATCTTGTTCTTTTTCAGCAGACCCTTCTTGTTTCATTTCCTTGAATCTTTCACGTTGTTCCTTCATAGCTTCTGCCCAATCTACCATCGATGCTTTGCACTTACAGATCAGCGACGCTGAAAGTAAGCTCTTAGGAATTTTGTCACCTTTATCTTGACAGATCCGAGATAGCTTGTTGTTACTGACGAGTCGCATGCTCCGAATAAGCAGAAAAGCACCAGATCGAGCTCCAAAAGGAGCGAGACAAGGTGACTCGGCTGAAGAAACAGATGGTGGATATGGAGTAGAAGCACCAGTCCAAGGTGAAGGGAATGCGGGAGGAGCTTGCCGAGTAGTATGGTCAGCACGCTGCTAGTGCCAAGAAGACCAACCAGTTGCTGAAAGAAGCCGAGTTGGCGGTTCAGTCGGCGCATCAGGATCTGGACGCTCTTCAGGCCAAGGCTATGATTTGGCAAAGCAAGATTGGTGCCATCAACTCTTTTCTCGGTAGTGAGTTCTTGCCCTTTTCACTGTACTCCTGTCCTTACCCTCTGCCTCTTTTTCATTGTTTTGTTAATGTTCTTTCTTGTTTGCAGGGAACTTCCCCGAGGCTGAGATGTTCGCGATAAGGGCCATGAAGAAGGTTCGAGCCGAGTCTAGAGCTCCTGCTGATGGCGAGAACACCATGGATGAACACCTGGTGGCGTTGTCAGAGCGTGCAACCACCCTGAAGTCATGTGGTGTTGACTTGCTTAAGTCAGCGATCCATGCGTTCGGGATGCTCTGGCCGGATGAGGATGTGCCCGCGCTTATCGAACCCTTGGTCGCCAAGCTCCTTATTACCGAGGACAGGCTAGATCAATAGCGTGAGTCGGCCAGTCGAGCTGCATCGGACAAGGCCCTTGCCTTTGTGCTCTCATGGTACGAGGAAATCAACCTTGATGTTCTCGAGCACATGGGGGCTGAAGGTAAGTGCATCCACGATCCTGAGCTCATCAAGAAGCGCCAGGAGCGAGCTTATGCCATGGTCGAGTATGCTTTGGTGCATGCTTGGTGCGATGGGCCCAGCTTCCTCGACCTTGGTGAGCCTCTTGCCGAGACTGTCGACGATGAAGGTGCTGACAGCGAGGCCACTGAGTCAGACGATCCTGCAGACTCGGCAACCGATGCACCTGACTCGGCAGACGCTCCAGATGATGCTCCTAGCTCCAGCCCCAAGAACACTCCTCTGAGTACAGCTGCTTCTTAAGATGGTTATGAAAACCACTTAACTTTGATGAGATCCCCGGTATGCCGGGTGCATATGTAACATACAATACACTTATTTTGGGTGTGTGCCTTTTGATAAGGCTTAAACTTTTAATTTGCTCTGAATGCCAATCATCCGGGGGAAAGTCCCCGAGTTTCATTTTGTCATTCCCCTTTTCCTTGAATTTGGCTCTTATCTACCTTTTTTGGCGTTCGACATTAGAGTCTCAAAGTTCTAAGGATTGAGTTGGCGGACATGAAACTAGATCACTTGACCTAGGATCATTCGACATACAAACCAATATATCCTACAGTGGGTTAGTTAAAAACATACATAGGGTCGACTCGTGTTTTCCCTTTACTTATCTGGTGTTCATGTTTACTCGTCATTGATCTTTTCCTCTTGCTTGCCATGAAGCCGTGTTTTCGGACAACAGCATAGTCGAAGAGTTGATTCTATCCGAGTAAACATTACTTGTTCCAAGATAAGTCTTAAGTGTCAACGCCAGCCGACATAAAGTTTTCAAGAATAAACATGAGGGGCAGTCCCTAAGTCAGTTTTTCGAGTCATACCAATTTATTATCAGCACATAGCCGGCATGAGTATCCAACATATGAGAGTTTGAGAGATACATACACTGCTTCTCCTAAGTGTAGAAAGGACGGAGCAATGCCACATTCCACGGCCTTTTGGTCTCATCACCTGACCTGTCCGCCTTATTATTTTGTGCTTCATGGGTATCTATTAGATAATATGAATCATTGTGCAATGCTTTGCTCACAATTAATGGTCCTTCCCATGGGGTTGATAGTTTATGCATCCTAGCTGTGCATTGCAACAGTCTGAGCACCATATCCCCTTCTCAGAAAACACGAGGTTGAACTTTCCGGCTATGATAGCGTCTGAGACTTTGTTGGTATATGGCGGATCTGGACAATGCCAATTCCCTTGCTTCTTCGAGTAAGTCAACTCCATCTTCTTGGGCCTCTTTTACCTCGGCTTCGAGTATTGTCTTACTCTTGGCGAGTCATACTCTATATCGGAAGGAAAAATTGATTCTGCCACATATACAAGGAAGAACGGCGTATAGCCTGTTGATCGATTCGGAGTTGTCCTTAAAATCCACAGCACTGAGGGTAGTTCCTCTATCCAGCAACCAGGTGATCTCTGGAGTGGTGCCATTAGGCGGGGTTTTATCCTGGATAGAACCAAGACATTAGCTCGTTCAACTTGTCCATTTGACTCTGGATGAGCGACCGACACTACGTCAAGTCTCATTCGGTTTTTCCCACAGAAGCGAGCGAAATCTCCTTCGGCAAAGTTTGTGCCATTATTTGTGATCACACTGTGCGGGTAACCGTATCTCAAGATTATATATTTTAGGAATGTGACAGCTGTTTTTCCATCCAACTTTTTGATGGGCTTCACTTCTATCAATTTGGTGAACTTGTCAACCATTACGAGTATGTGAGTCATGCCACCCCTCGCTAGTTTGAATGGTCCTACCATATCCAGGCACCATACTGCAAATGGCTAAGTGATTGGTATAGTTTTTAACTCGGATGCTGGTAAGTGTGACTTTGACGCGTAATGTTGGCAACCGTTGCATTTTCTCACAAGTTCCTGTGCCTCTGCTAGTGGACTTGGACAGTAGAATCCATGTCGGAATGCCTTGGCTACCAATGCTCTTGACAATGCGTGGTGCCCACATTCTTCTTGGTGAATGTCCAACAATATTTATTGGCCCTTCTCTGGACTTATGCAACGCTGCAATACACTCGTTACACTCCTTTTGTACAACTCTTGTTGATTATTGTGTATGATTTTGCTCTTCTCTCTGTTTGCCTTGCCAGTATCTCGTCATCTGGCAAAGTTCCTTCTTTCAAGTAGTTGAATATTGGTTGCGTCTAGGCTGGTATCAGCGGTGCCAGATCCGTTTCTTCATCAATTTCCATTGGATCAGCCGGCACATGTTCTGCCGACATAACCTGAGGAGTCCCCGAGTGTGATTCGGCGACCCCTGAGGTGAATGGAACAGTCCCCGAGTTCCTCGAACCTGCCCCTGAGTCAATGTCCATTGGCACAACGTCTGACTCCTGGTTTGCCGGGATGAGCCTAATTGACTCGGACTCTGGTGATGGCTTGACTGATGGTTTTCTAAGATGTTCCAATGCTACTCCTGGTGGGATTGCTTGCCGAGATGAACCTAACTTGGATAGTACGTCAGCTGCCTCATTCTCTGCTCTGGGTATGTGATGAAATTCACACCCGTCAAAGTATCCCGAAATCTGTTGCACATGAAAACGATATAGTGCCATGCTTTCATCCAATGCGTCCCAATGCCCAGATACTTGCTGGATAACCAAATCCGAGTCACCAAAACACATGATCCTTTTGATGCCAATTTCGTTGGCCACTTTTATGCCATGGACAAGTGCTTCATACTCAGCTACATTATTGGATGCAGCGAAGTGGATCTGCAGCACATACCTGAGCTGATCCTTCTTTGGTGACGTGAGTACTATCCCGACACCTAAACACATCTTTTCTTGGATCCATCAAAGTGCATCCTCCAATAATTCGGGTCTGGCAGTGGTGGCTCATATTGCATTTCCATCCAGTCCCCAAAGAAATCAGCTACGACTTGAGATTTAATTGCATCTCGCCTATCATATTGCGGACTGTATGGTGCTATCTCTATGGCCCATTTTTCCACTCGCCACTGGCATCTTTGCTGCCCAATATATCCGAGATAGGTGCCTCGCATATTACCCGGATTGGGTGTTCTTGGAAATAATGCTTCAGCTTTTTTGCTGCCATATACACCCCATATGTCATTTTTTGGTAATGGGGGTAATTTTGCTTTGATATAGAGAGCACTTTGCTCAAGTAATAAACTGTCCTTTGGACTGATTTACCCTCTTCCTCGCGCTCTACCACTATCACTGCACTTATAACTCTATTGGTTGCGGCGACATAGAGCAGGATTGGCTCTTTGGATGATGGTGACGCTAATATTGGTGTTGTTGCCAACATCTTTTTGAGTTCATGGAAAGCGCTATTAGTTTGATGTGTCCTATGTGAATTTTTTTGTTTTTTCGTCAGTTGATATAATGGTAAGGCTTTTTCGCCTAGCCGACTGATAAATCTACTCAACGAGGCCAAGCATCCTGTGAACTTTTGGATATCGGTGAGGGTTTTTGGCAATTCCATTCTTTCGATGACCCTGATCTTTATCGGGTTGGCCTCCATTCCTCGGCTGGATACGAGAAATCCGAGTAACTTTCCAGCCGGGACACCAAATGTGCATTTTTCTGGGTTAGGTTTTATCCGGAATCTTCTTAAGTTCACGAATGTTTGATGCAAGTCCTCAATTAGAGTATGACTTTGTTTGGTTTTTATCACCATGTCATCGACATATACTTGAACATTTTTGTCCAATTGATCTTGCAAACATTTTTGCATGCACCTTTGGTGTGTTCCACCTGCATTTCTCAATCCAAACGGAATAGTACGATAGCAATAATCCCCATACGGGGTGACAAAAGCTATCTTTATTTGATCACTCGAATTCAGTGGTATCTAGTGAAAACCAGAATACGCATCCACAAATGAAAACAACTCACACCCGACAGAAGATTCAATGACTTGATCGATCCGTGGCAGGGGAAATGGATCTTTTGGCCACGCCTTATTGAGGTTCGTGTAGTCAATACACATGCGCCACACCACTGCCACATTCGGGTCATCTTTTTTCTTCTCGACCAAGACTGGATTTGACAACCAATCTGGGTGTAGTACTTCCATGATAAACCCGGCAGCCAAGAGCCTAGCTATCTCGGCGGCTATCACTTTCCTCCTATCTTCGGCGAAGTGGCGGAGGGGTTGCTTCATAGGCTTGTCATCTGGCCTTACATGAAGATAGTGCTCAGCCAGCTCCCTCGGAACTCCTTGCAAGTCCTGTGTGGACCACACAAAGATATCCCGATTCTCACGGAGGAAGCTAGTGATATCGCTTTCCTATTTGTCAGTTAGCCCAACACTAGTGGTAACTGTGAGCTCTGGGAAAACCTCAACAACCTGTACCTTTTTTGTTTCCTTGGTAGCTTGGAAAGATACACTGCCATGCGGGTTAGTGTGTGCCGGCATAGACCTTTGTGCTGCCTTGGCCAATGCTGCCACTTCCATCATTTGATGCTTTTCCTGTGCTATGACCAGTGACTCGGACAACGAAGATCCTGCTGAGGCGCATGCAATAGATCTTTTGTAATCTCCCTCAACCGTGATAACTCTGCACGGACCTGGCAGCTTCATCTTTAGGTAAGCAATGTGAGGAGTAGCCATAAATTTTGCCATAGCCGGCCTGCCAAGTAAGGCATGGTATGAGCTAACCAGGTCAACCACGTCGAACTCTATGGTTCAGTGCGACAATTTTCTCTATTGCCGAATAAGACGTCAACCCAGATCTTTCTAATTGGCTCATAGGACAATCCTAGCACAATACCATGGAAAGTTGTCTTAGTCAGCTCCAACATGTTCATACTGATGCCTAACTTGAACATGGTATCCTTGTACATGATGTTGATGCTACTGCCATCGTTAATCAATACCTTAGAGAACTTCACATTGATATCAGGGCCCATGAAAGTTGGATCCAAGACAAGAGCATAACCTCCTGGTGTTGGCATGATCTTGGGGTGATCCTTTATGCTCCAAGTTATCTCCTGTTCAGACCAATGCATCTACTTTGGAATTGCCGGCATTGTGGCATTCACTTCCATCATCCGTCTCTGCTGACTCTTTTTGTCATTCGGCTCCGTGACAAATATGACATAGTTGTGATGCTCTTTGTACTCATTTCTGGTTCCATGGATGACATGAGCGTCGTCCCCTCTTGGGTTATGCACCTGATGCACAGCCTCTCTTATTTCTTGGTTATGATATCTCGGCTGCCTGTTCTCATATCTAAGCTCAGCTCCAATAACTTGAGCATTTCCTCCTGTGAGTGGTGGAGGGGGAGGTGGTGGTAACTGTTTAGTCAGTGAATCCACTCTGTCTCCTTTTTGAAACCAAGTGCATTGTCTTGTTGTGTGATTTGCTCGCTTACTCAGACTTGGCATGTGGAACTTACACGGTTGGTCCAACATCATTTCGTAAGTATATTTCTGTCTGTCCTGATATGGCTTTCTTTGTTCATATGGCTTTTTGCCATCATTCTTTGGTACCCACTGCTGTTTCCCATTTGTCCTTTGATGTTGCCTACTTCCAGCATCTGGATGATCCTGACTCATAGCCGCAACTTGACTGGAACCATATCTCTAGTCTGGTCTCTCATCTCTTCTTTTGCTTCTATACTCTGCACATTCCTGGCGCCTTTGCGATCCGGCAGTGTCATAGATCTGAGTCTCAGTCATCCCATCTGCCGACATAAGCAGAGGCTAAGTCGGATCTCCTAACGCATACGAGTCGGCTATTCTTATCGTTTCTGCCAAGCTTTCCGGCATATCTCTCTGTAACCTTTGCCATAGTACACTTCCATGTCTACATCCTTGTTCATACCATGCAATGGCCTGAGACTCAATTACCCCTTCACAAGAGTTGCGCATTGTGCACCACCCTATGAGGAATTCCCTGTCTGTTTCATTCGGCCTTTGCTTGTTCTTGTGAAATTTCTCACAAAAGCTGTTGTGGGTGATTTGACCTTTTGTATGTTCTTGTGAAATTTCTCACAAAAGCTTCCTAAAAATCAATCCAGCTATTGATGCTTCCGGGTGGCAAATTATTCAGCCACACCCTTGCTGGTCCTTCTAGCATCTACGGTACATACCGCACTGCCCATCTCAAATTTCCCTACGCGATCTTTACTCCAGTTCCATAATCTATGAGCCAGTCTTCTGGCTTTGTGCTTCCATCGTAGGTCTTTGTTCCTCTGGCCAGCTGGAAGTTTGGCACTGGTGGCTCCTTCATGATCCTCGGGCCAAAACATGGTGGACCCTGTGGACCTTGTGATTCAATCATTTCTGCCATCTTTATCTGATCGAGCTTTAGCCTTGCATCATACGGCTAAAGATTTCTCCCTCCGAGTCTGGCTCCCATTGCTTGGTACACATGATCCGACAATTCATACTCGTCATTTACCATCGCCGAGTAACCATCATTGTATCTGTTTGCATTCGGGTCTGCAGGTTGTTGCACTGCTTTTCCTGTGCTTTGCTGTCTCTTTTAGGGTTGAGCTGGTGCCGGGTTTAGAGTTGGATTTCCTCCTCCCGCCTAGTGATTTCCACGCCTAGGTTGAGGTGAAAAGTTTTCCCCCCATTGTCATTTCTTTGTCCTGCTTGCCTTTCTCGGTTAGCATTTTCCTGGTTCTCATTTTCCTGAACAACATTTCTTCTTGTTCCTTGTGCATAGGTTGGGTTTCCTTGAGCTATTGCCCGGTCATAGGTAATCATTTGCTTGTTCCTTCCTGAATCCACACTCTTTTCTTTTCTCTGTCTTGGCGCCACTCCTGGTGAGGAGGCTGTATGACCTACTGATTTCGCTGGGATTGGAGTTGCCGAGTGAACCAGCTGTGACTTCCCAGCTATACCTGGATTCGCCCTGTAGTACGCTTCACTCAGCATCCCTGCTGCTCTTACCAACTCATTGACTCGTTCCTGTTGTTTCCTCTTTGCTTCACCCGTCAAATCGGGGAGCTCAGCCATTGCTACCTTCGCAGCTCTCAGATTTGCTAATGCAATGTTGTATGTCGGACGCATGGCTATTTCGTTGCTGTTTTCTGGTGTTATCTTTGACGTTCCGTCCGTGAATTCTTCGTTGAGATTCCTTCCTCTCAACCTTGTTGCATCAAGCCAGGTCTTTGTGCCCTTGACTTGATTTGCCGAGTTGAGCTCTCGAATTGTGATATCCACGTCTTGTTGTAACTGGGCTAATTCCTTTACCTTCTCCAATACTTTTATCCTGGCCTCCTCTAACTCGGCCTGCACGCGTGTCGGATCAGCTGTTGGCGCTACTGGATCTACTAATTTCTCTATCGCTTCTTGTAATTCTTTGGCTCTCTTACTCCTAGCTATGTTTTGGCTTTTCTAGCGGTGCCTTTGCAGTTCTTGCCGCTCTTAGCGTTTCCTCTGGATTTCCTCCCTTAGCTTCCTCATTCACCACAAGAACCACTGGAGGTGCTAGTGGATTAGGAGTTGTCATCATTACCTCGACGGAGACGAGTTGGTGAAGTTTTCCTGCGGAAGTAAACGCGGGTGAATCCGGCGCCAGGATGACGCGCTCCAGGTACGCTCACTCCACACGCACCACGATGTAGACCTGGTGCTCGCCGAACTTGATGAAGCGACCGTCCCTAGGGAACGGCTTTGTCCCAAAGCAGCCTGCGTTGTCGCTGACGAAGTTGAGTACCCCAAACCTCTGGATGAGGCCGTAATAGACGCGCTCGCCGGTCTTGGCGATGATGTTGCCCGTCCGGATGAAAACTCCAGCAAGCGCATGCTTCTGCCGCATGGTGGGCGCTAACTGTCATGGTGGTGTCACGGCAGATGCCACGGGTAGGCTTAATGTCAACACCCGGATTTTTAATCCCAGATGCCTGTTATGCCATACATCACAATCCCAGGATTACCATTTTTGCGAGACATAACAGATTTGGATATCACAGTACATCATCCATTACAAACCATACATAAGGTCTTACACAAATAAGGATCTCATGATCCAGTTCTTAAGACAACTCAAGCAGCGGAATAACGTAATAATAAAGGTAGCGTAGGAGAAGCTCCATCTTCGGGGTCACAGGCAATACTGACGATGGGAGATGATCCTAGTTGTCGTAACCTTTCTGCGGTCCATCATCCTGGTACTCCTCTTCATAGTCTGACCATGGGAATAGCCAGGGACAAAGCCATGAGTACTCTTTAAGTACTCGCAAACTAATACTAGCATGTTAAGGGGGTTTTTGTAATAGGACACTAAGCTCTAGGGTTGTTTTGCAAAAAGCAAGATTTACATCTACTAAGTCCAGAAGCAAAGAAAGCTAGTTGAAATTTTATAACACCTAAGTGGGAACTTGAATTTCATATCACAACTCTGTTGTGGTCAAGTCAAAGTCTCAAATCATTTCACAAGTCATTTGGAAAACATCTGACGGGGGAACAGTATGGCCACTCCAACTGTCCATAACCGCGGACGCGGCTATTCGAATAGTTTGACACTCTGCAGAGATTGTACACTTTCACCACAACATTCGATACATCCGCCAGGAAAAAATCCTGAATTCACCATACTCAGTATGCGGATAATCAATCCTAACCTTTCAGTTACACGCCCTAGTATAGGTACCTCTCCCGTGAGTTTGGCCTCCCAGCCATGACAACCTGTCATCCTGGGTACTGCACATGTGGACAATCTTCACAAGGTAGCCTCAGCTCAGACCTTGGCCGTGAGGGAACACATAATAAGGTATATAAGTTTTCAGTCAAGCCCTACCCAATTTTCGGGTATTGTGGTTGTACGGTAAAATTGGAATGGTATCGCATCCAGACAACCATCAGTTTTATAAAGGTCTAACGCTCATGCCTCAACATTTTCATCATCAAAATTATTTGGTGTTCGGAAACACATGTCAAACAATTTCAGTAGAATGACTCATCATTCCAAGGTTTTCATAACCATTTTCACCAAGTATTCCCATCTAAAGTTGATCAAGTTTTATGATTAGCACTAGCATCTACAAGTGGGGTAAGTACTAATGAGGGGTGGTAAACAAGTGGAGATTAAGTAAGTTCAATCTCATGCCTTAGGATGACATCAAGATTATCTAGCTTAGGCCAAATTTAATGCTCTTTATGCAACCTTCAATTATCTTCCTAGAATCTACAAGTCACTTAAGTAAATTCTAAGAGAAAGCTTTGATAAAGAAATAAAGTATAAAGCTTGCAAGCAAAACTAGGATTGGGTCTCATCAAATGTGTCCAACCAAGCATGCTAAGTGCATTGCATAGGTTATCTAAATTTCATAATTGCAAGTGTTAGCTTACCTTGTGCAGAATAGTGGTTGAAGTTCTCCTCAGCTTCTTCCTCATAGTATCCTCCTTCCTCCTCGTATCCTTGGTCGGTACTAGCGTCTATAAATAAATACGAGGTACACAATCACCAAACAATACTTAACTATTTTCAATCATCACACAAAGGTGTACTATAGATGATCTAGCATCACCCTCTATCATTACAAGATTAAAGCATTTGTCTTATTTATTTTAATTTGCGAAAAGTAATTTCTACTCATTGAAAAACTACTTAAGATATAATATTCTTCAACTCAAACATGGGATGATGTTGACACATGTCATCACCAGATATTTTAGTACATGGGAATGTGATTTAAAGTGGTGTCACACTTTAATAAGGTTTAACCTTTTTATTTTAAATAATTAAAGTGACTAGAAATGCCTATGTGGCATTCTTTGATTGCTTGAACATTATTTCTGTAAGCAAACCCATATGTTTTTATATATTCTGAAAGGTATGATCAAATGTGATTTTTGAGAGTTGGAATCAACTCAAAAGCTATTACGGTTGCATTTTGAAAAATGTTTGAATGCAGAACAACTTATGACTTGTTATTTTTACCAAGGGTGATCTACAGATCCAAATGATTTGAATCCAATGGGCTTGGATTAGGAATTTCAGTACCTTTCTAACAAAATTAGTTTCATGTATTTTGGTTCACTAAATCAAGCTGGGTTGATTTTTAAATCTAGGAATAGAACTGAGTTTGAATTAAAATAGAAAATTCTAAATTCAATCGGTTGGGCTGCGCGGGAAAGGTTAATGGGCCAGCCCAGTGTCACTCCGCAGCGTGGTGCTCAGCTGACAGGGGGTTCCACCAGTCAGTGGCTCATAACACACGAAGCGGTACGGTGCTGTGTGGGTCGTTGGATTAGAAGGAAGATCGATGGCTAGGGATCGTCGTCGACGATGAACATGTCACCGGCGAGCTCGAACCCTAGCGGCTCAGTGGGGGTGCATAGGGGGCATACCAGGGCTCCAGCGACGATGGCGAGGCGGGCAAACGAACGAGTGGTCGACCGCGAGCTCAGGGTTTGTCGAGGCAGCTCCGGGGGTGGTCGAAATCAATGACTCCCTTCTTCTCCAGAGGCGGCCTCTGCTCCGGCGCAATTCCGGCGAGCTGTTGCTCCTCGTGCTCCAGCTAGAGGGTGGAATGATCAGTGGAATGGTGTGCTTCAAACTGCCGCGGATCGCCTCCTTTTATAGGCTTGACGGCGAGACCGAGAGGGATGGGCAGGCGACGGTGGCGACATGGCTATGGGCGGCTAGCGGCATGGCTGAGGTTGGCGGTCGACGGGCGGTCTCCTGGCGATGCTCTAAAGCTTAAATGCGCGCTTAGGGGCGGTGGCAATCGGTCGGGAACGTGCAATGCTCTGCGTGGTAGAGGCGGCGTCTTCGACGGCGAGCGGTGCTGTGAGGCACGGGGCGGTGAACGGGGGTGTTTGGCGTGTTCCTGGGATCATGGCGAAGCTGTAGGCATGGGCTACGGTCGAGGGGCGGCGTGTGCATGCGTGCCGGGTGCGACGCTCTAGGCAGGCTCGGCATGTCGCAGTAGCACTAGGCGCGCGGCGTTCCTGGTGGTCCATGGCTTGCACTCGCTTGGGGAGGGTACAGTGAGCGGCGGTGAGGTGCTGGCTACCTCCCACACAAGGTAGGGTGGATGCTATCTGGCCGGCGACAATGGGGTTGCATGGTGAGGCTCGGGCTTCTCACCATTGATGGAAAGGCAAGCTCACAATGGTGCTAGATGTTTACTATTGAGTTAGATGATCTACTAAAGACTAGTTGCAACCAGAGAGGGAACAAGTTAGGCCAAATTTACTGCACACTATAGTGTTTGTGATTTGTTTGATTTGAATATGCAAGCTGTTTGATGAAATGGCCGCGAGAAACTTACTTTTGAATTTTGAAAAGATTTTTGGTGGGTGTGCTAGGCATGTGTTGAGGATTCTGTGGGTGCTTGGGTTTTGAAAATTGAGCTTGTTTGAGTGGTTTTTGAAATAGTGGGATCTTCTCATATGAGATAGATTCAATTTTAAACTATCATTTAAACTTAGCATTTGAATGTTTCTGGATGATCACAAAGTGGGCCTTGGTACCTTATTATGAGTACTAACAAGGGGTGCAAAGATCCACAAATGTTTCTGTTGAGTTTTGAAAACTAGGGATAGCCAAAGTAGGCATGAGAGTTAATTTGGCAAAAATGACCATTCACTTTATTTGTTTATTTTGAGTTGTTTATCTTTGGGAAAAGTTTGGGGATTGTTTAGATGATGTTTATTTCACCTAAGAATCATTTTACAAGCAAAGAAACACAGAACCATGGTAATTCAAAATAATCCAAATTTTGAATACACACACAGATGAATGCTTTCTTGTTTTTAGTTGGAAAAGTTTTTGTTAACCCTAATTTTGATGATTAGAGTTTGATGATCCAAGTTTAATATTTTTGGGATGTTACACTTAAGTTGGGGGTCGAATGGACGCTTGTGGTAACCGGGAAGGGAGTGCATGGTCTAGCCGCGCACGAAGAACAAGATGAACTCTCCACACTTAGGATTTTCTTGATACTAGAAGTTTACAAGTTCTCCTTGAGCTATTTGAGAAAAGCTTTAGGGCACTATTTTCCTACTTGGTCCACCCCCTAAAACCCTAGCTATGCCCCTCCTTATATAGGCGAAGGCCAGCTAGGTTACACCCCTTTGGGTCCTAGGGTTACTGTTTGGATCTTGGTCCTCACTATATGGCCAGGGTCATGGGCTAGCCCTGAGCCCCTCGACCCAGTCCGTAAAGCTAGACAGCTAACGGTCTTCTCGTACGTAGCCTCTAGTTCTTTTAGCGTCATACAGTGACTTTGTACGTCAGCCCTTGCTTTAGGCGTCACCCGGCTCCTTTTGTGTCACCCGGCGTCGCCCTTCTCTTTTGACCGTGCTTTACCATGGTCCCTCCTGAACCTCACTCGGAAAGCTTCCATGCGTCCTCTCTGACTCGGCCTTACCTCGTGAGACTCGACTCGTTGCTTCCTGCAAGGTAGAAAAACTTGTGTTATACGGGCCGCCATAATTCTTATGTTGGTCGTACATTACCTTCTTACCCGGCTGTTGTTACCCGACCAGTTTTATTCTTCACTCGGCACAAGCCAAGATAGGCAATGTTTTATCCCTTATGACCCTACCGGGGGTTATTCCCCCGATAGCAAGTGGATTCTGGAGGAGTCCCGATGGGAGTGGAGGACGCCGCTGCTGCTATGGCTGCGGGCCGCGACCTCCTCCAGGCACCCTTTGCTGCCGGCCGAGCCACAAGCTTCCCGAGGTCCCCTCCACCACCATATGGGCTGCGACCTCCCCCTAAGTTCCCTGCGCCGCCAGTTGGGCCTCGATCTCCCCCAGGTCCCCTACGCCCCACAGCCGGTGCATTCCATGGGGGAAGAGCGTGGCAGTGGCTCTTTATTGGAAGCTCGAGGTCGAGAGAAAAGGGGCCAGAGGAGGGGAGGGAAACAGCGGCGGACGGCTATGGGAGAGAAGGAGGATGAGGGAGGGAGGGAAGGGAAGGGTGCACGATGGGAGGGAGGAGGCAATGGGGGCTGGAGAGGGAGGTGACGGGGCTGGAGAGGGAGCAACGGGAGGCTAGGGTTTCTTCTTCCTTTTATACCACAAGGTGAAAAACAATGGACGGATGAAATCGTTGGAGGTGAGATCCAACGGCCAATAAATTCTAGTTTTTGAGGAGAGTTGTACTACCCCCTCCAATTATTGGTTCTATTGTTAAGGTGGCCAACTAGTTAATTTAATATATATTATTTTAAACAATATAATGATTTAAATTGGTCACAATGAGTTATAAATAAGACTAAGTTGTACAGTGTAGGTTATGACGATTTCATGTGATGAAATGACGACGATTTTGACACGAATCTTCATAGTTCTATAGGATTTTTACCTCTCCAAACATCGTATGACCATCTTGTGCAAATCGTCATAAATCTATGACGATTTCATTCGTCGTCACTATGAGAAGGTCACAAGTTAACACATTTCTTGTAGTGTCACAAAAATGATATATCACGGGAACGATAAAAGAGTACATGTTGGTAATGCGATCAAACTAGGTATGGAGATACCGATGATCGAATCTCGGACATGTAATATATCGCGAGACAAAGGGATTAAGTTACTAGCGTATAAGGTTCTCACGATCATATGAAGTCATCGTTGAATGTGTGGCAGTCAGTATGGATCTCCAGGTCCCGTTTCTTATTATTGATCTGAGAGGGGTTTCGATCATGTCCGCATTATTCGCGAACCGTAGGAGACAACTACACCATTTGGAACAAATATGTTCTTGACGAAAAGATTTACAAAGCGCAGGAATTATTTCACTAGACACCGGAATTGTTTCGGGTGAAATTGCTGAATTTTTTTTGCATGTGAAATAGAATACTAGCGAGGGGTTTTATGTGAATGTTTGTTAATTAATGTAATTGAAAAAATTCTGAATAAATAAATAAAAGGAGTTTATTTAAAGAGAGATCATATTAAATTTGGTGGAAATTTAACGGGATTTTTGAGTGGGATTTTGAGTGGAGAAATGAAGCGGCATTTTGTGAGTGGGAGCTCCACCCACATGAATGGAGGAAGGGGTGGGGTCAACCCCCATGGCGCCGGCCATGCCCCTTGAGGTGCCCCCTCCTCCTATAAAAAGGCCCCCTCTTCCTCTCTCACACTCACACCTCCTCGTGAAGGATCTCTCTCCCCCTCTAGTTTAT
This sequence comes from Avena sativa, assembly GCA_916181665.1. NCBI lineage: Eukaryota > Viridiplantae > Streptophyta > Magnoliopsida > Poales > Poaceae > Avena > Avena sativa. The sequence continues at coordinate 455,173,510 of OV702294.1, forward strand.
CCCCATGGTCTCGGACTAGCGAGATACATGTTCCCACTGGCTTTTCATTTGAAAATATTTGTTCCTTTCGCTGCATCGCTGGAGCGAGGAGGCGGAGGTTGCTCGGTGGCTTGAACGTGTGTGCAAGCACGGATGCACCGCTGATTTGCGGCGCTAGGACTTCTTCTCGATCCTGAGATCGGCAAGCGTTCATCTACATCATCCATGCGTACAACCTCATTAATCTTTTTTGATCTACAAGGGTATGTTCTATATGGATGTATATCCACCCGTTGCTTGTATCTAGTAGATAGATCTTGGTACTTAGTTATTCCCATCATAGGAAAATTTTTGTTTTCTATGTTGCGAACCCCTACAGATCACCAAAAGAAAAGAGAAATGCAGTTTACAAAAGAGAGTGTGATAAGTGGTTACCTCCCCAAGCTTAGTTGAAAACAAGGGTGACACACTTTACCGTTGAGGTACAAGTAATATCTCTTTTGATGGACAAAGAACCTTTGCTTTAATGTATATTTCTTGATATATCCTTGTGGCTGCCTTCCTTGAGAACCTGTTTGGAAACTAAGAAGAAAATAAAACATTTTGTTTTTATGAAAACACGGGGATTAGCTCACAAGTGGTAAAAATAGAAGTCCCACTGAGTCAGTTCATCAACCTAAGCAACACGCTTAAGTCAACAAACTAGGTCCAAGAGTTGTACATACTCCCAGATTTTGATGAAGTAAAAGTGAGACAAAATATGAAACACGAGTGTGCAACCCCTATGTGCTTATTAAAAGATTTTCGAGTTGGAAAGTTTTACCAAACATTACTAGGTAGGCATGTTGAATTAAAGAAACCAAGTGGCTCATGCGAGTGTTTGCCTGGTTGGCACTACCGTACATGTCATCACACAAGGTTCAAGTCCCTCAAAAAATAACACACAAAATAAAATGCATTGGTTTGATATACGAATATAGTTCGGTTACCCCACCGATAAAAAGGAAAGTAAAAAAATAATACATGAAATTCTATAGAGAATTACAGTCTAGGAGGTTGATAAGGTAGAATTTTATTGCTTACATATCCTCGGCTTCTCTAGATCATGGGAGAATCTCCCGGGTGGTGTTTTGAGGTTTTTAGAAGAAGAAGAAGGAATAAGAAGGAAGAAGAAAGAATAATATTTTGAGCAATGGTTACCTTCCAGTTGGCGTTTGAGGGGGTTTTCCCAACTATACGGGCGCAAATATATGGCCGGAACATTTTGTTCCTGCCGTATAGTTGGTCTGACGTCAAAATTAGGGTTTCTTAGGTTTTTCTGCTGGCGGTGCAACTATACGGCCGGGATTTTTTGTTCCCATCATATAGTTGGTCGTTAAATTTGCTCTACCCTAGAAAATAAAATTATCGAAGGTGTCGATAACTATAAGGTCACAACTATACGGCCAGAATTTTTATTCCCACCATATAGTTGGTCGTTAAACCTTCTGTATCCTGGAAAAGAAATTGACAAAGGCATTGATAACTATACGACCGGAACTATACTGCCAGAATTTTTATTCCCGTCATATACTTGGTCGTTAAACCATCGGTACCTTCGAAAGAAAATCCATCGATGGCAAAGATATCTATACGGCCAAACAATACGGCTGGAATTTTTTATTCCCGCTGTATAGTTGGTCGTTAAACCTTCTGTAGATATTAAAAAACTTCTATTTCTTCGAAAATTCTTTCTTATCCTAAAACTTAGTGAAACACCTTGTTTTTGACACAAAAATAGCAGCTTTAATTTTTTACCAATAACAGCATGTATAAAACGGGATTTAAGTACATCGAGTTATGCAACACATAGTAACAATAAATTCTACCTTTTAAAAACTACAACAAGATAACTCTAATAGAAAATCATCCAAAGAATAAAAATGTCAATGCAATATGAGCGCATCAAGACGCAAGACACAAAACTAAGAAAGTCACCTAATGACATCCGGGTTGCCTCCCGGGAAGCACTTCCTTATAACCAAGTAGCCAGGCTTTTCTCCATTATTATTTCAATAGATATGATGCGGAGAATTATTTATTCTTACCTCCAAAAGTGGTTTGGAGCACTTACTATTATAGCCTGGTCGAAGTCTCACTCGCTTGCGGTGCACCAGAGTCATGTAGATAAATGTGTTATTGCTCACAAGTGATGATTGATGCGCCATGTGTGGTGAGCATACCTCCCTAGATAGCTTCAACAAAAGCATTAGATATTTACATGTAAATTCAAACATTTTACGTTTAATAGCATCATCAGATACAATTCATAGTACTCTTCTTGAGCTACACTATCACGAGGGAACACTTCATAATACTCATCTTTAGCGGCATGGAAAAATTGAAAAGTGTCTGAAAGGATCGTATGGGCACCTAGAGGGGGGGGAATAGGTGCTACTTCAAATTTTCTTCTTTTTCAAATCAGGGTTTGACAAGAAAGGTAAACTATCTAGATTATGTAACTAAGGTGAATTTATGTATATGTCAAACAAGCACCAACTAGCACAACAATAAGCAAGAACAAGTAAAGTAAAGTGCGGTAAAGGCTAGAAGTAACCAAAGTGGTAAACACGGAGACACAAGGATTTGTTTCCCGTAGTTCCTTCCTTTTAAGGGGAAGTATGTCTACGTTTGGAGAGGGGGTGGTTTCAAATCACCAATGACACGAGGCCTCCCTTGTTCTCTAATGAACCTCACCCCAAATGGTTCGATTCACCTCTTCCACTATATCGGCAGCCTTCGAGGTGGAAGCCGGCACCTTTACAACGAGTTCGGGGAACACATCCACAACTTAATTGGAGGCTCCCAAATACATGTAAGCTGTTAAACAATCAAAGACAAGCTTGTAAGAACCAAATCAAAAGCTAGGGTTTCCAAAGAAACACTAGAGCACGGGGGCCCTCAAGTGAATGAGGGGGAAATGAAGATCTCTCTTGGTGAAGCTGTAGATCAATAATTTGCTTTGTTTAGTATCTACTTTGCTTTGCTTGTCTACACTTATCTATAAATTTCTCGGAAACGTCGGAGACATATCTATAATTTTTTATGCTCCATGCTTGTTTAGTATCTACTTTGCTTTGCTTGTCTACACTTTGAGGTGTTGTTTGTGTTTTCTCGTACAAACCTATTAACAAGTTGCCACAGTGCCAGTTGCCTATTTTCTGCTGCTTTGGTTTCAGAAAAGTTAGTAAAGAAATATTCTCGGAATTGGACGGGACAAACGTCAAAGTCAATTAATTTCTGTGGAGAACAAGAAGTCCAAATGGGAGACAGAGACGCAAGCCAGGGCGGCCAAACCCCCCTAGGCGCGAGTGGGCCCTGCCCTGTGCCTGGGTAGGGTTTGACCCCCCTGGTCACCTCCTCGCCCCCCTTCGCCTATAAGAAGCCCCCGATGCAGAAACCCTAAGCACCCGATCAAATCTCCACGAAACTGTCTGAAGCCGCCGCCACCATCATCCCTAGATCGGGGGGATCTGAAGTTCTTCCCAGCACCTTGCCGGACGGGAGATCATCCCGGAGGCCTTCTCTTCGGTATGATGCATGAGTAGTTCCACCTTGGACTATGGATCCATGTAGTAGCTAGGGGTTGGAGGTGAGATCCAACGACCGATAAATTCTAATTTTTTAGGAGAGTTGTACTACCCCCTCGAATTATTGGTTCTATTGTTAAGGTGGCTAACTAGTTAATTTAATATATATTATTTTAAACAATATAATGATTTAAATTGGTTACAATGAGGTATAAATAAGACTCTAAGTTGTACCGTGTAGGTTATGACGATTTCATGTGATGAAATTACGACGATTTTGACACAAATCTTCATAGTTCTATAGGATTTTTACCTCTCCAAACTGTAGGGGTTCGTAGCATGGAAAACAAAATTTTCTACCGAATACAAACAAACAAGCCAAGATCTATCTACTAGATTATAGCAACGAGTCGATAGAATAACTCACCCTCGAAGATTCCAAAGTGTTTAACGAGAGTGGATTCTCGTGGGTGATGTAGTCGTACTCTTCCCGATCTCAAGATCGCGTAGAAGATCCTTTCGGCGCTGCGTTCCGGCAGCGCTTCTGCAGTCGGTCACACGTTCGGTACTCGACCAAGACCTTCCTCTCCCTTGTTCCAGCAGGCAGCGGAGGTTGTAGCACTCTCCTCGCGATTCTGGCAGCACGACGGCATGGTACCGGAAGTAGAGGGGAGATCTCGCAGGGCTTCGCCTTAAGCCAGAGCGAGTATGGTGGACTATGAGAGAGTCTCGGTGATCTAGGGTTTAGACACACCAATTAGAGGGAGCTAGGATGGCGGCTAGGGTAAGGGGATTTCCCCAAATCAGTGGCTTGGGCAAGCCCTAGGGCGGCGGCGGCTATGGTGGCCGGCGGCGACTATGGTTAGGGTTTAGAGGGGTGTGGTGTAGGTCTAGGAGGGGCAGCCCTGCCCCTCCTTATATAGGTGGAGGGGGCGCGCCAAGGGGAGGCGAGTCCCTCCCCAACTCGGCTTCCAAGGCCGGCGGTGGAGGGAGAGGGACTTCCTCCCCAAGTAGGTTTCCTACTCTCCCTCCACCAAACAAAATAGTCGTTTGACTTTTCAAATTGGCGTTTGACTTTTCAAACTAGGATTTGATTTAACCCTTTATTTTGTTCAGCAATGACACCTAGTACATGATGCAACCATTCCAAATTGTTATGACACATTCATGTACCCTTCTCCTCCGGAGTGCCAGACATTCCGGAACCTTCTAGAACATTCCCAATGAAAACACCGGAACCATTCTCCAACCCCGAAACATGACTTTCCTTATATGAATCTTATTCTCCGGACCATTCCGGATCTCCTCGTGATACCCTGGATCCCATCCGAGACTCCGAACAACATTCGGTCTCTTACTCATCATTCCATAACTACTCAACAACGTCGAATCCTTAAGTGTGTCTCCCTACGGTTCGTGAATTACGCGGACATGATCGAGACACTTCTCCGAACAATAACCAATAGACGAATCTGGAAATTCATATGACTCCCACATATTTCTACGATTACTTTGCGATCGAATGAACCACTTACATACGATACCAATTTCCCTTTGTCTCATGATAGTTTACTTATCCGAGGTTTTGATCGTCGGTATCTCTGCATACCTAGTTCAACCTCGTTACTGATAAGTACTCTTTTCTCGTTCCCGTGATATGTGATCCCTTGTGAACCAGTCACATGCTTGCAAGCCAATTGGATGACATTCCACCGAGAGGGCCCAGAGTATATCTATCTGTCATATGGATGGACAAATCCCACTCTTGATCCATGTGTCTCAACCAATACTTTCCGAACACTCAATGCTACATTTATAGCCACACAGTTACGGTGTGGTGTTTGATGTCATCAAAGCATCCTTCCGGTGTTGGTGATAAGCATGATCTCATAGTCGAAGGAATTAGGTTACTATGTATCAGAAAGCATATAGCAATTGAACTATTAAAATGACTTGATCTTTATGCTACGCTTATCTATAGGAGTATGTCCATCATATCATTCTCCTAATGATATGATCTTGTTGTTAATAACATCTCAATGTTCATGATAGGGAAACCACAATCATTTATTAACCAACAAGCTAGTATTATAAAGAGGCTTTACTAGGGACTCTAATTTAGTTTACAAATCACACAAGTATTAATGTTTCCTTGTTAATACTATTATAGCATGAATGCAAACATTTATCATAAACACAAAGATATAATAATAACTACATTTATTATTGCCTCTAGGGCATATCTCCAACAGTCTCCCACTTGCACTAGAGTCAACTAATCTAGATTACATGGTAATCCACCGAACACCCATTGCAGTTTGGTGTTGGTCATGTTTTGCCCTCGGGAGAGGTTTAGTCAACGGATCCGCCACATTCAGATCTGTGTGTACTTTGCAAATCTTTATGTCACCATCTTGGAAATGTTCTCGAATAGCGTGAAAATGTAGCTTGATATGCTTCAGCTTCTTGTGTGACCTTGGTTCTTGCGCATTGGCTATGGGGCCCATGTTATCACAGTAGATAGACATTGGGTCTAGCGCACTTGGGACCACACCGAGCTCTGTAATGAAATCTTTCATCCATACCGCTTCTTGTGAAGCCTCTTAAGCAGCCATGTATTCCGATTCAGTTGAAGATCTCGCCACAACGCTTTGCTTTGCACTCCTCCAGCTAACTACTGCACCATTCAAAGTAAATACGTATCCAGATTGTGATTTAGAATCATCCGGATCGGTGTTCCAACTAGCATCGGTGTAACCATTAACAACGAGCTGTTCATCACCTCCATAAGAAAGAACCATATCCTTAGTTCTTCTCAAGTACTTAAGGATGTTTTTAACCGCTGTCCAGTGATCCACTCCTGGATCACTTTGATATCTGCCAGTCAAACTAATAGCATATGCAATGTCGGGTCTAGTACATAGCATGGCATACATTAGAGATCCTATGGCTGAGGCATAGGGAGTCTTACTCATCCTTTCTCTATCTTCTGCCGTTACTGGAATTTGAGTTTTACTCAACGTCGTATTGGGCAACATGGGCAAGAACCCTTTCTTGCTATCTTCCATTCCAAACCTCTTTAGAACTTTGTCCAAATATGTACTTTGTGACAATGATATTAGGCATCTCGATCTATCTCTATAAATCTTTATGCCTAATATGTAAGATGCTTCGCCAAGATCCTTCATTGAAAAACTATTATTCAAATATTCCTTGACACTATTAAGAAGGTCTACATCATTCCCAATCAACAATATGTCATCTACATATAGTATTAAGAATGCTACAGAGCTCCCACTCACTTTCTTGTAAATACAAGCTTCTCCATAAGTTTGTATAAAACCAAAACTTTTGATCACCTTATCAAAACGTTGATTCCAACTTCGGGATGCTTGCTTCAATCCATATATGGACCGTTGAAGTTTGCATACCTTGTTAGCATCTTTAGGATCGACAAAACCTTTGGGTTGCATCATATACAACTCTTCATCAATGTCTCCATTGAGGAACGCTATTTTGACATCCATCTGCCATATCTCATAATCATAATATGCAGTGATTTCTAACATAGTCCTCACAGACTTTAGCTTCGCTACTGGTGAGAATGTCTCATCGCAGTCAACTCCTTGAATTTGTCGAAACCCTTTTGCGACAAGTCGAGCTTTATAGACAGTAACATTACCATCAGCATCTGTTTTCTTCTTGAAAATCCATTTGTTCTCGACAGCCTTCCGGCCATCCGGTAAGTCTACCAAAGTCCATACTTGGTTTTCGTACATGGATCCAATCTCGGATTTCATGGCTTCTTGCCATTTATTGGAATCTGGGCTCATCATCGCTTCCTCATATGTCGCAGGGTCATAACGGGATCATACCAATCAGGAGTGGTACGAGTTCTCGTTGACCTGCGAGGCTCTATAGCAACTACAACCGAAGTTTCATGATCATCATCATTAGCTTCCTCTTTTATTGGTGCAGGAACCACAGGAACTTCTTCCGGTGCTGCGCTACTCGCAAGTTCGAGAGAAGGTTCGATAACCTCATCGAGTTCTACTTTCCTTCCAGTCACTTCTTTCGAGAGAAATTCCTTCTCTAGAAAGGATCCATTCTTGGCAACGAAGATTTTGCCTTCGGATCTATGATAGAAGGTATACCCAATAGTTTCCTTTGGATATCCTATGAAGACGCATTTTTCCTCTTTGGGTTCTAGCTTGTCCGGCTATAACTTCTTTACATAGGCTTCGCGACCCCAAACTTTAAGGAACGACAATTTAGGTTTCTTCCCAAACCATAATTCATACGGTGTCATTTCAAAGGATTTAGATGGTGCCCTATTTAAAGTGAATGAGGCTGTTTCTAATCTATAACCAAAAAATGATAGCGGTAAATCTGTAAGTGACATCATAGAACGAACCATATCTAAGAGAGTTCGATTACGACGTTCGGACACACCATTACGCTGTGGTGTTCCCGGCGGTGTTAATTGTGAAAGTATTCCGCACTTCTTCAAATGCTCGCCAAACTCGTAACTTAGATATTCCACGAGCAGAACATAGAAATTTAATCTTTCTTGTTACGTTGATTCTCAACCTCACTTTGAAACTCCTTAAACTTCTCGAAAGTTTCGGACATGTTTCATGAAATATATAGACCCATATCTACTCAAGTCATCCGTGAAGGTAAGAACATAATGATAACCACCGCGCGATGCTACACTCATTGGACCACACACATCGGTATGTATGATTTCCAATAAGTCCGTAGCTCGCTCCATCATACCAGAAAATGGAGTCTTAGTCAGTTTACCCATCATACATGCTTCGCATCTTTCAAGTGATTCGAAATCAAGTGATTCAAGAAGTCCATCAGAATGGAGTTTCTTCATACGCTTCACTCCAATGTGACCAAGACGACAGTGCCACATATAGTTCGAGTTATCGCTCGATTTCAAACGTTTAGCTTCGATGTTATTAATATGTATATTTCCACTATCGAGATTCAATAAGAATAGACCATCTATCAAAGGTGCATGTGCATAAAATATATTACTCATATAAATCGAACAACCATTATTCTCGGATTTAAATAAGTAACCGTCTCGCAATAAACAAGATCCCGATATAATGTTCATGCTTAACGCAGGCACCAAATAACAATTATTTAAGTATAAAACTAATCCCGATGGTAGATGAAGAGGTAGTGTGCCGACCGCGATCACATCAACCTTTGATCCGTTTCCAACGCGCATCGTCACCTCGTTCTTCGCTAGCTTCCGTTTATTCTGCAGCACCTGTTTCGAGTTACAAATATGAGCAACCGAACCAGTATCAAATACCCAGGCACTACTACGAGTACTAGTGAGATACACATCAATAACATGTATATCGGATATACCTTTCTTCTTGATGTTGTCGTTCTTCAAATCCGCCAAGTACTTTGGGCAATTCCGCTTCCAGTGACCTTCTCCCTTGAAGTAAAAGCACTCTGTATCAGGCTTGGGTCCAGCTTTGGTCTTCTTCGTCAGTGCGGTAACTTTCTTACCACCCTTCTTGAAGTGTCCCTTTTGCTTAGACTTGCCTTTCTTGAATTTGGTGGTCTTATTGACCATCAACACTTGGTGCTCTTTCTTGATCTCCACTTCTGCAGATTTTAACATGGAGAAGAGTTTTGGCAACTGCTTGTTCATGCTTTGCATATTTTAGTTCATCACAAAGTTCTTGTAACTTGGTGGCAGTGATTGGAGGACACGGTAAATCCCCAAAGCATTAGGAATCACTATACCCAAGCTTTGAAGTTTGTTTGCGTGCCTAGACATCTTAAGAACATGCTCACTGATAGAGCTGCCCTCTTCCATCTTGCAGTTAAAGAAATTTTCAGAAGCCTCATAGCTCTCAACTGCCGCGTGAGTCTCAAAGATCAATTTGAGTTCACGGATAATATCATGTGGGTCTGAATTCTCAAACCTTTTCTGAAGCTCCGATTCTAAACCATACAAGACAACACACTGAACTGTGGAGTACTGAGTCTTCCGAGCGAGGTAAACATTCTTTACTTCATCGGTAGCATCAGCTGCAGGCGGGTCACCCAGCGGTGCATCCAGCACATAGGTCAAATTACCATCATTGTGGAAAATCCTCAAATTGCGGAACCAATCCGTGAAGTTGCTTCCATTGTTTTTCAACTTTTCATTCTCTAGGAACGCATTAAAATTGATGGTAGGGGCCGCCATTGATCTACAACATACTTGCAATAGTTTAGACTAAGTTTATGACAAATTGAGTTCTAATTAATAGTTAAATTAATCGAGGTGAACTCCCACTCAAAACAATATCCCTCACATTGTTTTAGTGATCACACGAACCAAATCCACCACATCAAAACCGATCATCACGAGAGTTGTTGTAGCTTCAATGGCGAACAATCGACATGTTCATCATATCTACTATATGATTCATGCTTTACCTTTCGGTGATCCGTGTTCCGAGACCATGTCTGTACATGCTAGGCTCGTCAAGGTCAAACCTTAGCTTCCGCATGAGCAAATCTGGCTTGCCCACGTTGTATACACTTGCGGAATCTAACACACCCGATCATCACGTGGTGCTTCGAAACAACAAGCTTTAGCAACGGTGCTTACTAAGGGTGAACACTTTAGAACTTGAAATTCATGTGCATGGGGGATCATCTTATAATGCTACCGTCGTTAACTAAGCAATACAAGATGCATAAAGTTTTAACATCACATGCAATTCATAATATGTGATATGATATGGCCTTTCTTCTTTGTGCTTCCGATCTCCATCTTCAAACACGAACATGATCTCCATCATCACCGGCATTGCATCAAGGTCAATGACGCTGCTCCATGGTTGTCGTCCACCGGTTTCAACTATTACGTAGGGGTTCGTAGCATGGAAAACAAAATTTTCTACCACATACAAACAAACAAGCCAAGATCTATCTACTAGATTGTAGCAACAAGTCGATAGAATAACTCACCCTCGAAGATTCCAAAGTGTTTAACGAGAGTGGATTCTCGTGGGTGATGTAGTCGTACTCTTCCCGATCTCAAGATCGCGTAGAAGATCCTTTCGGCGCTGTGTTCCGGCAGCGCTTCCGCAGTCGGTCACACGTTCGGTACTCGACGAAGACCTTCCTCTCCCTTGTTCCAGCAGGCAGCGGAGGTTGTAGCACTCTCCTCGCGATTCCGGCAGCATGACGGCGTGGTACCGGAAGTAGAGGGGAGATCTTGCAGGGCTTCTCCTTAAGCCGGAGCGAGTATGGTGGACTATGAGAGAGCTTCGGTGATCTAGGTTTTAGACACACCAATTATAGGGAGCTAGGCCGGCGGCTAGGGCAAGGGGGTTGCCCCAAATCGGCGGCTTGGGCAAGCCCTAGGGCGGCGACGGCTATGGTGGCCGGCGGCGGCTAGGGTTAGGGTTTAGAGGGGTGTGGTGTAGGTCTAGGAGGGGCAGCCCTGCCCCTCCTTATATAGGTGGAGGGGGCGCGCCAAGGAGAGGGGAGTCCCTGCCCAATTCGGCTTCCAAGGCCGGCGGTGGAGGGAGATTGACTTCCTCCCCAAGTAGGTTTCCTACTCTCCCTCCACCAAACAAAATAGTCATTTGACTTTTCAAATTGGCGTTTGACTTTTCAAACTAGGATTTGATTTAACCCTTTATTTTGTTCAGCGATGACACCTAGTACATGATGCAACCGTTCCAACTTGTTATGACACATTCATGTACCCTTCTCCTCCAGAGTGCAGGACATTTCGGAACCTTCTAGAACATTCCCGATGAAAACACCGGAACCATTCTCCAACCACGAAACAGGACTTTACTTATATGAATCTTATTCTCTGGACCATTCTGGATCTCCTCGTGATATCCCGGATCCCATCCGAGACTCTGAACAACATTCGGTCTCTTACTCGTCATTCCATAACTACTCAACAACGTCGAATCCTTAAGTGTGTCTCCCTACAGTTCGTGAATTATGCGGTCATGATCGAGACACTTCTCCGAACAATAACCAATAGAGGAATCTGGAAATTCATATGGCTCCCACATATTTCTACTATTACTTTGAGATCGAATGAACCACTTACATACGATACCAATTTCCCTTTGTCTCATGATAGTTCACTTATCCAAGGTTTTGATCGTCGGTATCTCTGCATACCTAGTTCAACCTCTTTACTGATAAGTATTGTTTTCTCGTTCCCGTGATATGTGATCCCTTGTGAACCAGTCACATGCTTGCAAGCCAATTGGATGACATTCCACCGAGAGGGCCCAGAGTATATCTATCCGTCATATGGATGGACAAATCCCACTCTTGATCCATGTGTCTCAACCAATACTTTCCAAACACTCAATGCCACCTTTATAGCCACCCAGTTACAGTGTGGTGTTTGATGTCATCAAAGCATCCTTCCGGTGATGGTGATAAGCATGATCTCATGGTCGAAGGAATTAGGTTACTATGTATCAGAAAGCATATAGCAATTGAACTATTAAAATGACTTGATCTTTATGCTACGCTTATCTATAGGAGTATATGCATCATATCATTCTCCTAACGATATGATCTTGTTGTTAATAACATCTCAATATTCATGATAGGGAAACCACAATCATTTATTAACCAACAAGCTAGTATTATAAAGAGGCTTTACTAGGGACTCTAATTTAGTTTACAAATCACACAAGTATTAATGTTTCCTTGTTAATACTATTATAGCATGAATGTAAACATTTATCATAAACACAAAGATATAATAATAACTACATTTATTATTGCCTCTAGGGCATATCTCCAACACAAACATCGTATGACCATCTTGTGAAAATCGCCATAAATCTATGACGATTTCATTCCTCGTCACTATGAGAAGGTCACAAGTTAAAACATTTCTTATAGTGTCACAAGAATGTTATATCACGGGAACGAGAAAAGAGTACATGTCAGTAACGAGATTAAACTAGGTATGGAGATACCGATGATCAAATCTACGACATGTAATATATCACGAGATAGAGGGATTGAGTTACATGCGTATAAGGTTCACACGATCACAGAAGTCATCATTGAATATGTGGGAGTCAGTACGGATCTCCAGGTCCTACTGCTGATTATTGATCGGAGAGGGGTCTCGATCATGTCTCCATTATTCGCTAACCGTAGGGTGACACACTTAAGGGATACCGACACCATTTGGAGAAAATAATATGCCAGAAAGAAAGAAAAAGGAAAGCGCGGTAATTTATTTCACTAGACAGCGAAACTGTTTCGGTTAAAATTGCTGAAACTGGTTCTGCATGTGGAATTGAAATGTTGTAAGGAGTTTTATGAGAATGTTTGTTAATTAAAGTAATTAACAAAATTTTGATCAAATAAATAAAAGAGTTTTATTTAATGAGAGATTACATTAAATTTGGTGGAAATTAATTGAGGTGAGTGGAATTGTGAGTGGGTGGCTATTTATGTGAGTGGGAGCTCCACCCACATGAATGTGGAAGAGGTGGGGGAACCTCCATGGCTGCCACGCCATGGGAGGGGGTTGCCCCCTCTCCCTATAAAAGGCACCCCACTCCCTCCTCTCATCTCTCACCTCCTCGTGAAGGATCTCTCTCCCCCCTTTAGAATTTCCCCATGGTCTCGGATCAGTGAGATACATGTTCCCGGTGGCTTTTTCTGGAAGGATTTGTTGCTTCCACTGCTTCACTGGAGCGAGGGCAGATAGGTTGTCGGGGTACCCGTACGTGTGTGTGATCACGGATGCACCACTGCTTTGCGGTGCTGGACGTGATGGTGCTGAACCGGCTGGACCAGATGGACTTCATCACGATCTTGAGATCGGCGAGCGTTCGACTACATCATCCACGAGTACAACCTCGTTAACTCTATACGGTCTTCGAGGGTATGTATTCTATGGATGTATATCCACCCGTTGCTTGTATCTAGTAGATAGGTCTTGGTACATAGTTGTTTCCATCGTAGGAAATTTTTTGTTTTCTATGCTGTGAACCCTACAGTGGTATCAGAGCCGGATCTATGCGTAGATTCCTTGCACGGGTAGTACACATATGAGTATGTGGGCGATGATGATCATTTTATTGCTTCTTAGTTGTAATTTGGATATTGGTGGCATAGTGAGATGAAGCGGCCTGGACAAACTTTACATGTCCTCACACATGAGACCTTTCCACGCTTGACATGCAACTAGTTTTGTATAAGTGGCCAACGGGTGTCTGTCTCTCCTACTATAGTCAATATCTAATTTGCAATGAGTTGTCAACAATTTGGTTATCCTCGTTGTGGTTCATGTTCGTAGGTAAGAACGGTTCTATCTTCGAAAGCCCTAAGCCACGTAAAAATTGCAATGGATAAATTAGAGGCGTCTAGTTTAGATTGTTGCTGGGATAGTGTCATGATATGGTGATGTTGTAAGTAGAAGTATAAGTCGATACTCTTACGACACACATAACGTGTAAGTTCCATAGACCTTGGCCTTACACATAGAGGTATGATAGTGATCATACCATGATGCACATGATGGAGATCAAGTGCAAGAACCATATCATTTCACTTATTAACATGTGATGTTTGTTGCATCTTATTTTGTTTGTTTGGTGTTTTATTAGCATAATAAGATGATCCCTCATTTAGATATCAAGATAAAAATGTGTTCTCCCTTAAGTATGCACCGATTATGTTTCGTCGCTCCAAGACATCACGTGATGATCGGGTGTTCCTGGATCCATGATCATATTTCGGGTGTAAGAAAGTTACACACGCGAATACTAAGGTTCTTACTTGGCGAGCCTAGCATGTACAGACATGGACTCGGAACACGGACCAAAAGGTTAAGCATGAGTCATATGGAATATATGATACCCATTTGATGCTCTCCTTTGAAGCTACACCGACTCACGTGATGATCGGACTTGGTGTAGTGGATTTGGTTCATGTAATCACCAAAAAAGCACGAGGGATGTTGTTTTTGAGTGGGAGTTCATTTCTAATTTGGATTAGTAGAACTCAATTTATAATAAATTAAATCAAAGTGAATTTGCATAATTTTTTGTAGTCACTGGCATTCGTTCACCACCTTATGCATAGTTGTAATTGAGATAATAGAACTATAGAATTCTGGATATATACTTTACAAACTGGTATCGTATTGTGTTGAGTGTCAATCTAAATTTTAAAGTCCTATTGCAAACTTTCAGCAAACTATCTTTACTCCGTGAAATTTGATAATTAGTATTAAATCGAGAGTAACAATTCTATGTTAGTATCTTAAGTATCATGTTTGCCTCCATGATTCTTGATTGTTTTAATATCAAGTTTATCTAGGAGCTGAAAGAATTGTTTCAGAAACCATCATGTGTGATAGATATAACAATATCTGAAACGATGTTTTGGTTGCAATATGATAGAGTATAATATATATTCTCATATTGGATGAGAATTTGGGAAGGTTGGAGATGCTAGACATCCTAATCATCCAAAAAGGATTTGGAAAGTAATGTTATACTCACGATTATACTTTATAAGCTACATTAGCTTGATCATCAAAGTTGTCATGATAAGGGTGAATAGAAGATATATGTAAAGTGTTTACTACACTAAAAGATTACTAAAGAATGGATTTTGAAAGAATACCGATCATTTGATGATGGTGATCTACTTCAAAGCGCAAGTCCAAAGGTATTATTATTTGAATATACACGCTTTGGACTATGTGTCATTTTATGGCGCCACTTTTGATGTTGATAGATTTCTTTAAAAGGAAAAAAGAAATGATGAAAGAGAATCTATAAAATATATTTGGCAGAAAAGAAAAGACTGGAAATATCCAGTTTAGGTATATAGATGATATACATGTATGGTTGTATTCTTTGCTTGTTAAACAATGTGGTTCTTGGGTATTGGATAGCGAATTGGTTGGTATGAAATTTCATACGGAACGACGCAATTCATGAACCACAATGACCTAAGTAACTAGCAAGAGAATAGGTGATGATGTTCATCAAAAACGAACACACCGTTCTTTGTATTTCTCGTTGACATCAAAGCTTGCCTTCAAGATTTTTTTTAATAGTTGTTATTTAAATCAGGTATTATGAGAACAAAGGTTGCTCAAATAATTACCGTATATCATATAAGATGGATGATTTACAAATCTAGTTGGAGAAATCACATCCATAAAGCTAATGCTAAAATGTCGCAAGACAAATGATTGGAAGATCACTTACGAAGTGACATCGCCATTTAAATTATATTGGAAAGAAAACATGAAGAAACTCCATATGCATGGATTTTTTGAGTCTTTGATTTGATCAAGTGACGCTCGTGAGACTTTCTCGGGATAATTAAAACTTCGTTCAAAGGCCAAAGAAGAACAAACGACTAAATTATTGGAATTTATACATATCGATGTATGTAGTCCATTATGTGTAGTCGTAAGCGATGGACTTCAACTTCATATGCTTTCTCCGGAAATTTGAGTGAATATTCTCTTAATGAGAAATAAGTATGAAATATTTGAAAACGTTTCAAAGACTTTCAAGATGAAGTGGAAAATCAATGTAACAAGAAAATAAATGATTTATGATTTTATCATAAAGGGATTTATTTGAGTTACAAGTGTAACAAGAAAAAATAAATGAATTATGATTTTATCATAAAGGGATTTATTTGAGTTGCAAGTTTAGCAAAACACCTAGATTTACATCTCCTGAAACACCATAGGATTATGGAGTGTTTGAGATTTGTAATGAAACCTTGTTTGACATGGTTGGATCAAAGGTGTTATTTATAAAACTACCATTATGTTTTAAAAGATTAAAGCTTTAGAGACTACCGCTTTTGCACTGAAAATAGCTCCATCTTGATCCGTTGAAACGACACCCGGTTTGGGGTAAAACCCAAGTTGGCCTTTCTTAAAATTTTGGTATGCTAAGCATAAGTAAGATTATTACAACCAAAGTCGGATGAGCATGTCTTTGCAGGTTATTTCGAATAACCATTGGGTATTCCTCCATAACACCAAGAAAAAAGGGTTTGTCGCTTGAAATATGAAGTTTCTTGAAAAAGGATTTTTTCGTAAAAGTTAACTGGGAGGACAATAGAACTTTGATAAGGTTAACGAACCTTAGCTAAATGTGCTGAGTTGCGCAACGCCGGAAATTGTTCCGGAGGCAGCCATAATGCTGTAGGGGTCTCAACCTAAAAAGGTAGATTCCTCCTGTGTTTTACAATGCTAGTCCCTGGATCAATAGCTAGCATCCACAGTTAAGATGTAATATCAAGAAACAAAGGTTATAATATAACTTTATAACCAGGAATAACATAAGTTTATTACATCAAACATAGCTCATTTGGCTATATTACATTGCAGCGGAATAACTATGGTCAAGTGGTCCTTCATCTTCAAAGTGCCACAGGCAGATGTTGGTTGTAGACTTTGTAACCCTAAACAATCAATCTTCTCTAAAAACAATCAAACCTGCAACATACAAGTTACAACCACAAAGGGTCAATACATTTGAATTGTATTGGCAAGTGATACTATGATAGTATGGTGGAGTCTATCAACTATATGCACTTGGCTAAGTGGAGTTGAGGCTTGCATTGCTCAAAATAGATTTTCCTTAACATTTTGAAAATACTAAGTTTTTGCTTTGATAAAATCATTTTTTACTCAATCAAAGATTGAAGATCCTTTCCAAGGCATCTTTCAATCAAAGATTGAAGATTTCAAACAACCCTTGTTCAACCACAAGTTTTAACTTAGAAATTTGAATGATGAGATTCTTGATTGCTTCCATGTCTTGATGCTCAAATTGTCCTTTACCAGGGACATGGCTAAGTACTTAGATTTTACACTCTGCAGAGGTGGTGCACTTTCCCCACAAGACTTGGTTTCCCAAGACAAGATCTTTCAGAAGCTTTCCCTTAGACCAAAATGGACGCGCTCCAACCTATCAAACACTACCACCCACTGTCCATATGGCTAAGTTCTTGCAACCTATATGATCATGGCAGAGCCCATATTGCCAAGTGGTTGCACTTGAAGCTTCTCAACATTTGACATCTCAAATCTCTTTGTTTCCTGGGTGGCCATCCACAAGTGAGATACACAATCCAAGTCCATGGCCTTGTGAACCACTCAACATAACCCAATCCTTCCATTCCACCCAGGTGATTCATTAACTTAATTGTTTTATTAAACAAAACATAAGTCCTCAGACTTAGAGATTTTTCCATAGTGTGAATATATTTTCCACCCATGTTTTCTATTAGCTAGGCTAAGCTTGATAGTAGTAGGAATATTAACTTAGGAAAATTCTACTAAGGATTCATCTTCTAGGTTTTCCTATAGCAAGGTCTATACTTAGCAAAATCCATGCAAGTTTACTTAGCAAAATCACTAATGCATAGTGAAAGTAATGGGACAAAAAGTATGAAGCATCACTTGCCTTTTTGGTAGAGTATGGTGGTTCACTCCTTGATCTTGCTAGTCTCACACTTCACTACAAGTCAATCAAGCAAACACAAATTCAATTCACATTCCAAATCAAAGTCAAACAAACAATTTTTCACACACACAAAGTAATGGAATCTAAGTCATGCATAAGTATGTAAAGGTTGGTTCTATTGCAAGGATGGTCTCTACTAGGTTTCTAAACTTTGTAGGGTCCAAATTGGTCATTTACCAAAATGGCAAAGTCATTAGTTAGAGGGTTTTGCCCAAAAACCATTTTTAAATCCATTCATTATTTCATGTGGTGGAATTTTAGTTTTATCAAGTCTAAAACCTTTAAATCTTCACCAAAAGTTTCTAACTCTGAGGACTTGGTGTTTTGGGGCCAGTGGGTTTGATCAAACCATTTTCTTAAAGTTTTCTTTCCATAAACATTTTCATAACAAAAACCATTCTTTTTATTTGGCTAGAAAATGGCTAAGTCAAGTAATCCAACCTAAATCCTTCCAAAATCATTTTTAACACCAGGGGTTGGTTCCTAGCGTCAGTAAGGTCACAACAAACCATTTTGCAAAGGTTTTAACCCTAAAATCATTTTTAAACAATTTTTCTACTCTAAACAAGCAATCAAATGTTTCTGCATAATCAACCAACCTAACAAATACTATTTGCTAAACTAAGGGAAGGGTTGGTTAGGTCTTGTTCTCCTGAATCCAACGACATAAAATTTGTAATTTTTGGACGTGTGGATCCAAAGATACAAGGGTTTGAAGTTTGCAAATAAATCTATTTTCAAATTTCTTTTAAACAGATCTAGTGCCACGCGTCAAGTTCTTACTGGACAATACCGGTTCGGTCGGATTGATCTCTCTGGATCGTTGGATCTAAGTGGGATCGCACGGCACTGGTTGCTCGATACCCCTTCGCTCACTTTCTTTCCTAAACGTCAGATCCAAATCTAACGGTCCTAACTACTCTGACTATTAATCGGCGGCGCTGGCGGCGGCGCTCTGGCGGCAGCGCTCAGGCGAGGTGGTCGCCGGTGATATTGGACGCAAGGAAGAGAAGGAGAAGGCTCACCGTGATCGCAGGGTCATGGGAAAGCTCGACGTGGTTGCGAGGAGGCGAGGGGCGCACTGGGGTGGAACTAATTGCTCGCCGGAGTTCCTGCTGGCGTCGGTTGCGCGTGGTCATGGTCGAAGTCGACTCTGTGGTTCACCCCGAAGCAAAAGGAGGGCACGGTTAGAAGCGTAAGATCAAGGCAGAGCTGTGTGCGCGAACGAGAGGGCGCGGGGCGGTCGGAATCTACCTGTGGGGCTCGCCGGAGTTGAAGACAGACGGCGGTTGCTCACTGTCGACGACGGAGGTGACGCTACGGTGTGAGCTAGGACACGAGAATGATGGCATTAGTTGCGGAAGAAGTCATTGGTCTTAGGCGCATCATCGAAAAGAAGAGGGATGGTCAGAACATTACCAAGGGAGTCGCCGGAGAAATTGCAGACGGCGGCGTGAGTCGAGCTTGTCCTTGCCGACGCTGTGATGCTCGCGCGGATGAACGGGAGGCACAGTGAGGTGCGCCAGAGGCTGGGAATCATGTGAGCATGGTCGAGGAGGCTCAGGGTAACGTCGGCTGGCCGGAATTGCTGGTGGAGTTCGCCGGAGTAGAGGGCGGTGCAGAGAAGAATTGGGGCGGCCTGGAGGCAGAGGGAAGGCGGTGTCTGGGGGAAATGGAAGAGAAGACGCAGACGCTTAAATGGGCATGATCGCTGCAAGGTTTAAGGCACGGAATTACTGCGAATTGATCGCGGGGATTGAAGACAGCAACGGCAGCGAGGAGAGGGCGTGGTCATCGCGGGGTTGAAGACGATGAGCTGGCTGCGTGGGGTCGTCTCGTCAGCGAAAGAGGGGAAGGAGAAGTGGGTCCAGGCTGTCTGTGACTGAGTGGGTTCTTTCCGCGGTAAAGAAAAACGGTTCGCTCAGGTGGGGTCGGTTGGTCAGTGGGAAAAGAAACAAGGGGGAGGGTCCACTAGTCAGGGACTTAGCGGGTCAGAATCTGGGTGCAAACGTTTTCCTTCGGGGAGGGAGTACTGGGCTGTTTCTGGGCCTGTTGGGCTGGGCTGTCCTTTTTCTTATTTTTTTCTGTCTGCTTTCTTTTTCCTTTTCTAATTCTTTTTCTGTTTTGAATTTCAAT
Source organism: Avena sativa (assembly GCA_916181665.1). Classification (NCBI taxonomy): domain Eukaryota; kingdom Viridiplantae; phylum Streptophyta; class Magnoliopsida; order Poales; family Poaceae; genus Avena; species Avena sativa. The sequence goes on from OV702294.1 coordinate 455,193,743, forward strand.
CAAATAATCAAGCAATCAAACCATTCAAACAATTCAAACAAACAACTTTACACTTTGAATTTGGTTCTGTTTGTCAACATAATCCAAATCCAAAATAATTTAGTAATTTTATTTATTTTAGGATCCATTTAATAATTAAATAAAATGGATCTTTAGTTATTTAATAAAAATAGGGTTTGATTTAATTAATAGAATTTCCCAATTCCTTTCAGTAGGTTTTTATTTGTTTAGTTGGTTCAAATAATTCATCTTGAATTATTTGGAAAGTATTCTAATAAGATTTATTAATCATTTAAGATTGGGTATATGTTTTAATTCCAAACTTTTATTTGGAGGTTTTATTTTATTTAAGTTGATTAAACAACTTTTACTCCATTTGGGTGAATTCCAAATATCATTTTCTCATGTAATCTTATTTAGAGATTTGTCCTTATTAAGATAGGGATAGAATGGTTATTGCCATTTTATTTTATTTGGAATATTCTTTATCCTTTTATTTTATTTGGATTGGGATTATAATCACTCCATTTACTTAATGGATTAGGCCAAGATTTGATTTGGTCTTTAAATATTCTTTATTTAATATTTTTATCTTTGTCTTATAAAATCTATATCTTTTTATTTAGATATCCAAACTTGGTGATTCCAATTTGTGAAATCTTATTTATTATTTGTTTATCCTTTTGAATCCTTTTAGGATCTATTGTTCACAACTTGGTATGGATTTTAGATGAGGGCTTTAATGTCTTTGGAAATTCAATTCCTTTATTAAATCCATAAGATTGTTATTTATGGTTCCAAAATAAGTGAAACCAATTTCTATGGTCTTTCTTGATCCTTTGTGAATATTTGTTGATCAATTTTGGTATGGATCAAAACCATGGATTTGGAGATAACTTGGAAATGATTTTTATTCCATTAGGGCTTAGGGTTTTGGATTTATTTTCCAAATGTTTAAATTTCTAGATACATTCATTGGGGAATGCATTTCACTTGATTTGGATTTGTTGAATTCAAACTTTAACCAAAGTTTGTTCAAGATGAGATTTTAAGTTTCCTTTTAGAAACAAAAGTTTCTTTTCACCCTGATTTTCAACAAAAATTTATTTTGTTTATTTTATTTTTCACATTTACAAGATTTGGAAAATCTTGGGATGTGACAGGCTACCACCCTTAAAATAAATCTCGTCCCAAGATTTGGGAAGGCTGGGGTTACAAGCAAGTTCAAAACAACTAGGGTACTACCACCCTTAAAAATTTTCAAACAAAAATTACATATTGTCCTTCTTGGGATCCTGGGGAAAACTTCTCTAACCAACATTTGCATTGAGTCCTTGGTTTCCATTCTTGACTCATGGGCCAAGGTTGAGTTTCTCCATGGGCTTGTTCAACTTGTTCTTCATCTTTTCTGGACAGTTGCTTGCATAATGTCCTGGATTCTTGCAGTTGAAACAATGAATGTCCTTGAGTTCTTCACGCAGCTCTTGTGGACAAGTTGCTACATAGTGGCCTAGCTCTCTGCAGTTGTTGCACACTACTTGGCCAATCTCTTTATTCTTCTTGTTCTCTGGGCACTCAATGGAATAGTGTCCCATTTCCTTACATTTACGACATTGCACAAGGTTCATGTCTGGTCTTGGTTTCTTGGGTTTCTTTGATCCTTTGAACTGGGTTGTCTTGTTTGGAGGTATAAGTGGTCCTTTTCCTTTGCCATCAACATTCTTGGCATACTTGGATCCTTCTTGTTTCCTTTGTTCAACCATGGCATAAATGGGCATTGGATAGGTACATGGTCATTTCCTTCACAAAGGTAACAAGTAGCTTGAGAGGTAGGACATTGTCCAACAGGATGATTCCCTTCATAGTTAGGGCATTGTCCTTCATGCTCCTTGGCAGTATGATCCTTGTCCCCACAAATAATGCAAGCTGGGGCTCCATCTAGAATAACATTCTTGTCATCCTTGTTATCATACACTCCTTTGGGATAGTTTTCTTCCATGCTGATCATTTGATTAGTCACCTTAAGCATCAGTTGGGATTGTTCCTCCAAAAACTTTTGCAGTGCTGGATCTTTATCACTATTGTTGGCTATGAACTGAGCTGTCAGTTGGTTCAACTGGTGTTGGGTTGCTATGAGCTCTTTCATGCTGTCAGCTTGGTTGGTGTTGGTGTCATCAACCTTGGAGTCTTTTGGAGTAGTCATCTGTTTGGGTTGAAGGGAGATTAGAATAGGCAAGATATTTCTAAGGAAGTATTTCTAATCACACACATCACAATTCACACAAGCAATGTGCAAGCAATCACAGACAACATTTCACTCAAACAAGGTTCAAGCACATACTTAGGCAACAAAATATTTTTGTTACACCACATATGTTGGTGTGTTTGTCTTAACTAAATTATGGTGGTCCATCTATATGGTTCACTTGTGATCTTTCCATCCTTTCTTGGTTGCTTCTTCTCACATGAGATCATGGTTTCCTTGGAAAAACTTTTGGTCACAATACTTCAAATGATGTAGGCTCCTTCTAACTTTTTTGCATTCCCTCAGTCTCTAAATCTTGAGCAAGATTTCCTTGTCTTACTTGTAGTCCTTAGTGGTATCCAAGTTGGAAGTCCTTGGTGAATATGCTGAAGATGTTGAAGTCATTAGAGCTGAAGATGTTGAAGAAGTCTTTTGCACATAGTGTAGTCCTTGGTCATGGGTAGGTTTTCCATCAAGTTGAAGTAGAAGAGAAGTAGAGTTGAAACCAAAATGGTTGAGGAAAGAGTTTACAAGTGTTTTTGTAAATAAGTTTTTGGAACAAATACAACTCCTAATTTTCTAAGGGTTTTTGTCCAATCCTAGGTTTACAAATCCTGCAGGCAACACAATGCTCTGATACCATCTGTAGGGGTCTCAACCTAAAAAGGTAGATTCCTCCTGTGTTTTACAATGCTAGTCCCTGGATCAATAGCTAGCATCCACAGTTAAGATGTAATATCAAGAAACAAAGGTTATAATATAACTTTATAACCAGGAATAACATAAGTTTATTACATCAAACATAGCTCATTTGGCTATTACATTACATTGCAGCGGAATAACTATGGTCAAGTGGTCCTTCATCTTCAAAGTGCCACAGGCAGATGTTGGTTGTAGACTTTGTAACCCTAAACAATCAATCTTCTCTAAAAACAATCAAACCTGCAACATACAAGTTACAACCACAAAGGGTCAATACATTTGAATTGTATTGGCAAGTGATACTATGATAGTATGGTGGAGTCTATCAACTATATGCACTTGGCTAAGTGGAGTTGAGGCTTGCATTGCTCAAAATAGATTTTCCTTAACATTTTGAAAATACTAAGTTTTTGCTTTGATAAAATCATTTTTTACTCAATCAAAGATTGAAGATCCTTTCCAAGGCATCTTTCAATCAAAGATTGAAGATTTCAAACAACCCTTGTTCAACCACAAGTTTTAACTTAGAAATTTGAATGATGAGATTCTTGATTGCTTCCATGTCTTGATGCTCAAATTGTCCTTTACCAGGGACATGGCTAAGTACTTAGATTTTACACTCTGCAGAGGTGGTGCACTTTCCCCACAAGACTTGGTTTCCCAAGACAAGATCTTTCAGAAGCTTTCCCTTAGACAAAAATGGACGCGCTCCAACCTATCAAACACTACCACCCACTGTCCATATGGCTAAGTTCTTGCAACCTATATGATCATGGCAGAGCCCATATTGCCAAGTGGTTGCACTTGAAGCTTCTCAACATTTGACATCTCAAATCTCTTTGTTTCCTGGGTGGCCATCCACAAGTGAGATACACAAGCCAAGTCCATGGCCTTGTGAACCACTCAACATAACCCAATCCTTCCATTCCACCCAGGTGATTCATTAACTTAATTGTTTTATTAAACAAAACATAAGTCCTCAGACTTAGAGATTTTTTCATAGTGTGAATATATTTTCCACCCATGTTTTCTATTAGCTAGGCTAATCTTGATAGTAGTAGGAATATTAACTTAGGAAAATTCTACTAAGGATTCATCTTCTAGGTTTTCCTATAGCAAGGTCTATACTTAGCAAAATCCATGCAAGTTTACTTAGCAAAATCACTAATGCATAGTGAAAGTAATGGGACAAAAAGTATGAAGCATCACTTGCCTTTTTGGTAGAGTATGGTGGTTCACTCCTTGATCTTGCTAGTCTCACACTTCACTACAAGTCAATCAAGCAAACACAAATTCAATTCACATTCCAAATCAAAGTCAAACAAACAATTTTTCACACACACAAAGTAATGGAATCTAAGTCATGCATAAGTATGCAAAGGTTGGTTCTATTGCAAGGATGGTCTCTACTAGGTTTCTTAACTTTGTAGGGTCCAAATTGGTCATTTACCAAAATGGCAAAGTTATTAGTTAGAGGGTTTTGCCCAAAAAACCATTTTTAAATCCATTCATTATTTCATGTGGTGGAATTTTAGTTTTATCAAGTCTAAAACCTTTAAATCTTCACCAAAAGTTTCTAACTCTTAGGACTTGGTGTTTTGGGGTCAGTGGGTTTGATCAAACCATTTTCTTAAAGTTTTCTTTCCATAAACATTTTCATAACAAAAATCATTCTTTTTATTTGGCTAGAAAATGGCTAAGTCAAGTAATCCAACCTAAATCTTTCCAAAATCATTTTTAACACCAAGGGTTGGTTCCTAGGGTCAGTAAGGTCACAACAAACCATTTTGCAAAGGTTTTAACCCTAGAATCATTTTTAAACAATTTTTCTACTCTAAACAAGCAATCAAATGTTTCTGCATAATCAACCAATCTAACAAATACTATTTGCTAAACTAAGAGCAGGGTTGGTTAGGTCTTGTTCTCCTGAATCCAACGACATAAAATTTGTAATTTTTGGACGTGTGGATCCAAAGATACAAGGGTTTGAAGTTTGCAAATAAATCTGTTTTCAAATTTCTTTTAAACAGATCTAGTGCCACGCGTCAAGTTCTTACTGGACAATACCGGTTCGGTCGGATTGATCTCTCTGGATCGTTGGATCTAAGTGGGATCGCACGGCACTGGTTACTCGATACCCCTTCGCTCACTTTCTTTCCTAAACGTCAGATCCAAATCTAATGGTCCTAACTACTCTGACTATTAATCGGCGGCGCTGGCGGCGGCGCTCTGGCGGCAGCGCTCAGGCGAGGTGGTCTCCGGTGATACTGGACGCAAGGAAGAGAAGGAGAAGGCTCACCGTGATCGCAGGGTCGTGGGAAAGCTCGACGTGGTTGCGAGGAGGCGAGGGGCGCACTGGGGTGGAACTAATTGCTCGCCGGAGTTCCTGCTGGCGTCGGTTGCGCGTGGTCGTGGTCGAAGTCAACTCTGTGGTTCACCCCGAAGCAAAACGAGGGCACGGTTAGAAGCGTAAGATCAAGGCAGAGCTGTGTGCGTGAACGAGAGGGCGCGGGGCGGTCGGAATCTACCTGTGGGGCTCGCCGGAGTTGAAGACAGACGGCGGTTGCTCACTGTCGACGACGGAGGTGACGCTACGGTGTGAGCTAGGACACGAGAATGATGGCATTAGTTGAGGAAGAAGTCATTGGTCTTAGGCGCATCATCGAAAAGAAGAGGGACGGTCAAAACATTACCAAGGGAGTCGCCGGAGAAATTGCAGACGGCGGCGTGAGTCGAGCTTGTCCTTGCCGACGTTGTGATGCTCGCGCGGATGAACGGGAGGCATAGTGAGGTGCGCCAGAGGCTGGGAATCATGGGAGCATGGTCGAGGAGGCTCAGGGTAACGTCGGCTGGCCGGAATTGCTGGTGGAGTTCGCCGGAGCAGAGGGCAGTGAAGAGAAGAATTGGGGCGGCCTGGAGGCAGAGGGAAGGCGGTGTCTGGGGGAAATGGAAGAGAAGACGCAGGCGCTTAAATGGGCGTGATCGCTGCGAGGTTTAAGGCACGGAATAACTGCGAATTGATCGCGGGGATTGAAGACAGCAATGGCAGCGAGGAGAGGGCGTGGTCATCGCGGGGTTGAAGACGATGAGCTGGCTGCGTGGGGTCGTCTCGTCAGCGAAAGAGGGGAAGGAGAAGTGGGTCCAGGCTGTCTGTGACTGAGTGGGTTCTTTCCGCGGTAAAGAAAAACGGTTCGCTCAGGTGGGGTCGGTTGGTCAGTGGGAAAAGAAACAAGGGGGAGGGTCCACTAGTCAGGGACTTAGCGGGTCAGAATCTGGGTGCAAACGTTTTCCTTCGGGGAGGGAGTACTGGGCTGTTTCTGGGCCTGTTGGGCTGGGCTGTCCTTTTTCTTATTTTTTTCTGTCTGCTTTCTTTTTCCTTTTCTAATTCTTTTTCTGTTTTGAATTTCAATCAAATAATCAAGCAATAAAACCATTCAAACAAACAACTTTACAGTTTGAATTTGGTTCTGTTTGTCAACATAATCCAAATCCAAAATAATTTAGTAATTTTATTTATTTTAGGATCCATTTAATAATTAAATAAAATGGATCTTTAGTTATTTAATAAAAATAGGGTTTGATTTAATTAATAGAATTTCCCAATTCCTTTCAGTAGGTTTTTATTTGTTTAGTTGGTTCAAATAATTCATCCTGAATTATTTGGAAAGTATTCTAATAAGATTTATTAATCATTTAATATTGGGTATATGTTTTAATTCCAAACTTTTATTTGGAGGTTTTATTTTATTTAAGTTGATTAAACAACTTTTACTCCACTTGGGTGAATTCCAAATATCATTTTCTCATGCAATCTTATTTAGAGATTTGTCCTTATTAAGATAGGGATAGAATGGTTATTGCCATTTTATTTTATTTGGAATATTCTTTATCCTTTTATTTTATTTGGATTGGGATTATAATCACTCCATTTACTTAATGGATTAGGCCAAGATTTTATTTGGTCTTTAAATATTCTTTATTTAATATTTTTATCTTTGTCTTATAAAATCTATATCTTTTTATTTATAGATCCAAACTTGGTGATTCCAATTTGTGAAATCTTATTTATTATTTGTTTATCCTTTTGAATCCTTTTAGGATCTATTGTTCACCACTTGGTATGGATTTTAGATGAGGGCTTTAATGGCTTTGGAAATTCAATTCCTTTATTAAATCCATAAGATTGTTATTTATGGTTCCAAAATAAGTGAAACCAATTTCTATGGTCTTTCTTGATCCTTTGTGAATATTTGTTGATCAATTTTGGTATGGATCAAAACCATGGATTTGGAGATAACTTGGAAATGATTTTTATTCCATTAGGGCTTAGGGTTTTGGATTTATTTTCCAAATGTTTAAATTTCTAGATACATTCATTGGGGAATGCATTTCACTTGATTTGGATTTGTTGAATTCAAACTTTAACCAAAGTTTGTTCAAGATGGGATTTTAAGTTTCCTTTTAGAAACAAAAGTTTCTTTTCACCCTAATTTTCAACAAAAATTTATTTTGTTTATTTTATTTTTCACATTTACAAGATTTGGAAAATCTTGGGATGTGACAAATGCTCATGGCTTAAGTGTCTCAAAGGTTATGGTCACGGAGATCTAAGTTCCTGTTGAACCAAGTAGATCAGTTAAACAATCAAATGCTAAGATTTGAGATTAAATCATTATTGTTTGACAATGATGAACTGAATACATGCAAAGAAGCGATGATGGGCCCTGACTCCGTCAAATGGATTGAAGCCATAAAATCTGTGATAGTTCCATACACGAGAAATCAAGTTTTGAACTTGGAAGACCCTCCGGAAAGGTGTAAAAACCTATCGGTCGTATTTGGATCTATAAAGAAATAGACATGGATGTTTTACATCTATGAAATAGTCGAGATGTCGTAAAGTATTTTATGACAATGTTCAAGGAGTTGACTATGACAAGATTGGATCTTTCATAGAGATATTTAGTCTGGACGGATTAAAGTAGCAACCACTACATATAATTTGGTATATGGTAGATGACTAAACAAAACAAAGTTCTTCTAATAGAATGGTTACCTAGGACGTGTACATGACACGGTCCAAAGGGTTTTGTTAAATTCAAAGGATGCTAAAAGGGCATGCAAACTTCAATGATTTAAGTAATCATCGTGGAGTTAGAATCTTCACCGTGATGAAAAGGAGTTTTCATCAGGAGACGATGAAGATGCTTGCATTTGCAAGAAATTAAGTGGGAGCGCGGAGACATATTTCTAATACATTATGTGGAGGACATCTTGTTGATTGGAAATGATGTATATTTTATTGACAAAGGTTATGTTGAGGCTCATGGATCAAGAGTGGAATTTGTCCATCCTGATGACAGATAGATATACTCTAGGCCCTCTCGGTGATATCACATTAATTAGCTTGCAAGCAAGTGATTTGATCACTAGAATGTTATATCATAGGAACAAGAAAAGAGTACATGTCGGTAATGAGATCAAACTAGGTATGGAGATACCGATGATAGAATCTCGAACAAATGTAATATATCGTGAGAAAAAGGGATTGAGTTACATGCGTATAAGGTTCACACGATCACAGAAGTCATCGTTGAATATGTGGGAGTCAGTACGGATCTCTAGGTCTCGCTGCTGATTATTGATCGGAGAGGGGTCTCAATCATGACTATATTATTCGCGAACTGTAGGGTGACACACTTAAGGGATACCGGCACCATTTGGATCAAATAATATGCCAGAGAAAGAAAAAGGAAAGCGCAGGAATTCATTTCACTAGACACCGAAACTGTTTCGGTTGAAATTGCTGAAACTGGTTTTGCATGTGAAATTGAAATGTTGTAAGGGGTTTTATGAGAATGTTTTTTAATTAAATTAATTAACAAAATTCTGAATAAATAAATAAAAGAGTTTTATTTAATGAGAGATTACATTAAATTTGGTGGAAATTTAATGGAGGTGAGTGGAATTTTGAGTGGGTGGCTATTTATGTGAGTGGGAGCTCCACCCACATGAATGTGGAAGAGGTGGGGGCACCTCCATGGCTGCCACGCCATGGGAGGGGTTGCCCCCTCTCCCTATAAAAGGCACCCACTCCTTCCTCTCATATCACACCTCCTCGCGAAGGATCTCTCTCCCCCCTTTAGAATTTCCCCATGGTCTCGGATCAGCGAGATACATGTTCCCGGTGGATTTTTCTGGAAGGATTTGTTGCTTCCGCTGCTTCGCTGGAGCGAGGGCGCGGAGGTTGTCGGGGTACCCAGACATGTGTGCGATCAAGGATGCACCACTACTTTGCGGTGCTAGACGTGATGGTGCTGGACCGGCTGGACCAGATGGACTTCATCACGATCTTGAGATTTTCAAGCGTTCGACTATATCATCCATGAGTACAACCTCATTAACGCTATACGGTCTTTGAGGGTATGTATTCTATGGATGTATATCCACATGTTGCTTGTATCTAGTAGGTAGATCTTGGTACATACTTGTTCCCATCGTAGGATTTATTTTGTTTTCTATGCTGCAAACCCTGCATCCTATGGGTATGATATAGTAGATTGACCATACCACGTCTAATGGCATCATCATTTCCAGCAATTGGTGAGATGGTATGACGGAATATCCTCAACATCAGATTGTAGAGGGGCTTGGGTCCCTTGGACCCCCCCACACACACAACACCCTCACTGCCATACAAAGGTGCAAGCTTCATCTTGTTCTCCCCAAGAACCGCTGAGTGCATGCACAACCCAACATGAGTGGATACGCCATGGAAGGTCTCAAAGATGACATTAGCAAAGTCATAGAAGTAGCCGAGCAGCCGGTGGTGCCAGTCCTCCAAGTCATGGTCCTGGCTTGGTCAGGTCCAAACACAACAGTGGCGTAGAACTGCTGCACAAGTGTGATGTTGTAGTCTTCACGAAGCTCCATCTAGTTGAACAGCCCCAACTTCTCACAAATCCACAGTGCATCAAAGTAGTATGGGCTGAGCCTCATCTACTCAACACTCATAAATTTCTGGGGGAACACAGGTGACTTCTTAAGCACACCATAAACATCCTTCATGAACATAGCCTGCTCCTTCCTCCAAAAGCGTGGATCCTCGCTGGTACGTGGCAAATCTTAGAAATCAGTCTTCCGCAGCTCATGGTACTCATTTTTTGACATGTGGGCCAACGACTGAAGATTGTCATATTTTGCCCTTTTGGCACGGTTCTCTTTCTCACCCTTTTCTTGTTCCCTCCTCATGTATGCTGCATCACGTGCATACTGTCTCTGATTGGATGGTGGCACAACATACTGCCCTTATGACTCATCAAACCACGGATTAGCCCGCCTTGTTGAGGACTTAGTGCGAGGAGGACGACGAGAACAAGCACCTATGAACAACAGAGAGGGAGATAACATGGAGGTAAGCATATATGTCCCAAATATGCAGCACAAGAGCCTTGAGGCATTACTGAACCTATTTGAGTCACCCCACACAGGAGTCTCCCCAGCTCACACCAGAGTCTCTGGCTTAGACCGGAGTCTCCGGTCCTGTGGACCGGAGTCTCCCGCCCTAGGGCCAGAATCTCCGGTCGGGAGGCTTAGGCATGAACTGGGAGGCTGCTGGAGGGGGTGATTCTAACAGATCGGGGAATGCAACAAGGCTGGAGTACCAGAGTGCATGCATACAAGTGATTCCAATGGACAAAACATCACCAATCCTCAAAAACACATCTAGAGATGAACCCTAGGAGAAAAAGAGGAGGATAGTGAAGGGATTCGCAGCATAGTAAATCAAAAAAATTCCTACAGATGCGAACAAGAAAGCCAAGATCTAATCTAGGAGATGTAATCAACGAGAGAGATTGATGAGATCTTCATACCCTTGAAGAAATCACACAGCGGAAACGTTCAACAAAACGTGGTTGATGTAGTCGTACTAGCCGTCTCCTCCTCGCGATCTGATCCGATCCTACGCCGCAAGTGGCGGCGTCTCCGTGATATGCACACGTACGGTGCAGCGACGTCTCCTCCTTCATTGGTCCAGCAATTATGGTGGGGAGATAGATTGGATCTGTAGCACGACAGCGTGGTGCTTATGGTGGAGAGTTTCTGCAGCAGGGCTTCGCCTACGCGAAGTTGAGAGAGAGAGAGAGAGAGAGAGAGAGAGATGGAGGGGCAGCCGGACGGCGGCTAGGGTTGGAGGAGTGGGAGGGGGAGGGTGCGCCCCTTACCTCCTTATATAGGGGGGATGGCCGGCCCCCCTTGACCCCTCCTCCAATCCCTAGGGCGGTGGCCCAAGGGGTGGAGTTGGGGGCAAGGCATCCCCCCCTTTCTAGAAGGCTCCCCTAGGGTTTCCCCTAGGGCTGGCCGGCTGGGCCTTAGGCGCCTTGTGCCCCTGGCCCAAAGTGGCCAGGGCACTTCCCCTTAGGCCCACGCAGGCCCCCAACAAGTGGGCCCATGTTGGTCCCACTCTGAAACCTTCTAGAACCTTCCGGTACAATACCGATAAACTCCGAAACGATTCTGAAATTCAAAAACTGCTTTCCTTTATATGAATCTTATTCTCCGGACCATTCCGGAACCTCTCATGATGTCCTGGATCTCATCCGAGACTCCGAAAAAAAACTCATAAACCAATTATCCATTCTATCCTAGCGTCGATGCACGTTAAGTGTGTGACCCTACGGGTTCGAGAATATGCAGACATGATCTTCTATCAATAATCAACACCGGGATCTGGAAACCCATATTGACTCCCACATATTCATCGATGATCATATCGGATGAACCATGATGCCAGGATTCAATTAATCCCATATATGTATTCCCTTCGTCACGCGATATTTTACTTGCCCGGGATTCGATCATTGGTATCGGCATACCTAGTTCAATCTCGTTCACAGCAAGTACTTTACTCGTTCCGTAATCCGATATCACTTTGTGATTAACTCCTTAACCACGTGCTTGCAAGCGGTGTTGATATCGATTACCGAGTGGGCCTGAAGTATATCTCTCCGACTCGGGAGGGACAAATTCCATCTCGATACATACAACCCAACAAGTACTTTCCGATCACCTAAGAGACACCTTTATGATCACCCTCACATAGGATGACATTTGATGACCTCAAAGCTTTCTTCCGATACCAGGGACTTGTATTATCTCATGGTCTAAGGAATACAATACTTGACATAGGAAAAAGCTTCACAAAGATGAACACGATGACACGATCTAATTGCTCTGCTTAATTTGGGTATGTCCATCATATCATTCTCCTAATTACATGATCTCATTATTAATCGACAACTCATGTATATGGTTAGGAAACCTTAAGCATCATTAATCAATGAGATAGTCCATAGAGGCATACTAGGGACACGGTGTTGTTCATAAACCACACAAGTATCAAAGTTTCCGATTAATACAATTCTAGCATGGAATATAAACTTTATCATGAACAAGAATTATAATAATAACATCTTTATTATTGCCTCTAGGGCATAATTCCAACAGTCTCCCACTTGCACTAGAGTCAATAATCTAGTTTACATCTGGAAACAATCTTACACCCATGGCATTAAGGTGCTGATCATGTTTTGCTCGTGGAAGAGGTTTAGTCAACAGATCTGCGACATTCAGATCCGTGTGTACTTTGCTAATCTTCATATCTCCATCTGCTATATAATCTCGAATTATATGAAAATGGTGGTTGATGTGCTTGGTCTTTGGATGATATCTTGGTTCCTTAGCCAGTGCTATGGCACCAGTGTTGTCGCACAATATCTCCAATGGGTCCAAGGCACTTGGAACCACACCAAGCTGAGTGATGAAGTTCCTGATCCAAACTCCTTCACTTGACGCTTCTGAAGAAGCCATGTATTCCGCTTCTGTTGTAGATCCCGCGATCATGCTTTGCTTGCATCTTCTCCAGCTCATAGCTCCACCATTCAAAATATAAACGTATCATGTATGAGATTTAGAATCATCCTGGTCGGTGTCGAAACTAGCGTCGACGTAACCTTTTACGACGAGCTTCTCATCACCTCCATAGACCAAGAACATTTCTTTTGTCCTATTTAAATACTTTAGGATATTCTTTATGGCTGTCCAGTGTTCCACTCCTGGATCACTTTGCTATCTGCTCGTCAAACTAAGAGCATTAGACACATCCGGTCTAGTACATAGCATGTTATACATGATAGAACCTATGGCCGAGGCATATGGCACTTTGCTCATAGTATCTCTATCGTTTACCGTAGATGGACACTAAGCCTTGCTCAATATCTTACCTGACAACATGGGCAATGAACCTTTCTTTGCTTTATCCATTCTGAACCTTTTCATAACTTTGTCCAGATATGTACTTTGGCTTAAAGCTATTAGGCGTATTTGTCTATCTCTATAGAGTTTGATGCCTAATATATAAGCAGCTTCTCCTAGGTCTTTCATTGAAAAACATTTATTCAAATAACTCTTCACATCGTTAAGCATAGCAATGTCATTTCCAATAATCAATATGTCATCCACATATAGTACTAAAAATGTCACCGAGCTCACACTCACTTTCTTGTAGAAACAAGCTTCGTAGCAATTTGGAACAAATCCAAAACTCTTGATCACTTGATCAAAATGAAGGTTCCAACTCCATGATGCTTGCTTCAGTCCATAAATGGAACGCTAAAGTTTGCACACCTTATTAGCATCCTTAGGATCGACAAAACCTTCGGCCTTCATCATATACAACTCTTAATCAATGTTGCCATTGAGGAATGCAGTCTTGACATCCATCTGCCATATTTCATAATCATGAAATACAGCAATTGCTAATAAAATCCGAATGGACTTAAACATCGCTACGGGAGAGAAAGTCTCATCGTAGTCAACACCTTGAACTTGCTAAAACCCTTTTGAGACAAGTCGAGCTTTATAGACAGTAACATTACCATCCGCGTCCGTTTTCTTCTTGAAAATCCATTTGCACTCAACGGCCTTACGGTCGCTAGGAGGGTCCACCAAATTCCATACTTGGTTTTCGCTCATGGATCCCAATTTGGATTTCATGGCCTCTAGCCATTTCTCAGAGTCTGGGCTCATCATTGCTTCCTTATAATTCGTAGGTTCACTGTTGTCTAACAACAAGATGGTTGAGACAAGGTTGCCGTACCATTCAGGAGTGGCACGTGACCTTGTCAACCTGCGAAGTTCAGTAGTAGCATCATTCAAAGTTTCATGATCCTCGTCATTAGCTTCCTCTCTTGTTGGTGCAGACGGCACTGGAACAATTTCAGGTGCTGCGCTACTCTCCAACTCGAGAGAAGGTTCAATAACCTCGTCTAGCTCTACCTTCCTTCCACTCACTTATTTCGAGAGAAACTCCTTCTCAAGAAAGGATCCGTTCTTTGCAACAAACACTTTGCCTTCGGATCTATGGTAGAAGGTATACCCAATCATTTCCTTAGGGTATCCTATGTAGCAGACCATGTTTGTATTATATGTACTCAGTACTTAAGCATGGCATGCATCTGTTTAAATCAATACAATAATTGCATGTGGTTAAGTGTGTGAATCAAAGAACAATTGCAAAACCCTAAACCCTAATCTTTTCCCCCCTTTTTGGAATCCATTCAAATAGTTTGAATTTTGAAAATGACAAAATATTTGGAGCCCAATTGGACTAAAGGGCCCTCACAGTATCTTGAATGTTTGCCAAAACCTCTCTGGTACTTTTCAAATCATTCAAAACAGATTTGAAATGAAAATTGAAAACATAAATCAAAAATAGAAAAAGGAAAATCGTTTTACAAAAAAAAGGAGCCAGAGCCTTTCCAGGCCGTAGCCCAGCAGGTCCCTCTCCTCTCTTCCTCTCCCACGGCCCAGGTCAGCCCAGGAGCCGGCCCGTACCCCTTCGACGTCATCGTCTTCCTCGTGACGCGAAGCTTCTTGGTGGCTCGCCGCCGCGCGCCAAGATCATCGCCGCCGCCCCCGGTGGAGGATAAGAACCACGCGCAGGCCCTCCTCTCAACCCTATCCTCTCACTTCCCTCACGCGCTCTCTCTCTTCCTCTAGATCGCGCCAGTTCAAACCCTAGCCGCCATGGCCGCTGGATAGCCACAATTGCCGGCCTTCCCGAGCCCATCCGACACCGCCACCAGCTCCGCCTCGCTTCACTCCGTCCTCCTGCAGAAGGAATCAACGAGGGGCGCCGTGATCCATCGCCATCGACCATTTCTTCTCTGACCCCGACGTGCTCCGCCGTCGACATCGCCGGCGACACTGACCTCCCCCGGCCTCCCCGACCTCACCATAAGCACCAGGGTGAGCTCGCGGTGCCTAGGCACCTCCTCGTTTTGTCCCTCGCGTCCTGGTTCGTCGCCCGCGTCTAGCACCACCGTTCGCCGCCTCGGGTTCTCGCCGGGGACATTGTTCCGGCGACCATTCGAGGGCCGCGCCACCACTCCTGGGTCGGCCGCGACACGCTCTCTCCAATGCCGCCAAGCACACGTCCAGGCGCGCACGGGATCGAGAGATCCGTGCTCGCCTGGGGGCTTCCCCATTGATGACGTCAGCCAGGCGTCATGTTGGCGTCATATTCCGTTTTATTTTGTTTTTGTTATTTTCTGTAATTCATTTCTGGAATAAATAAAATGCTGACAGGTGGGCCCTGTCTGTCAGGATTTTAACATTTTTGTAAATTGTTTCTGTAATTAATAAAAGTCTGACATGTGGGCCCAAGCTAGAAAATAATTTAAATATTCCAAAAATAATGTAAAATTAATTAAAATTTGAGAAATTCATAACTAATTAATTTTAAATCAGGAAAATACAAATAATATATCAAAATGTTCAGAAAAATGAGAGCTATATAATAGAGCTATAATCATGCATTGTTGAGCAACTTACATGACAAGTTTAATTAGAAGAACATAGTAACCCTCACAGGTGATTCCGGAGTTTCCCCCGAATTAGGGTTTTCAACCCTCGGAACCCCGTTTAAATTGCAGAGCAAGTTTTAGGGTTTCATTTCAATGAAATTCAAATTTTCATATCATCATCCTTGTTTGAGCATTGCATCGATGTCATGTCTTGATTGTCGCCTTTGTTTCCGGTATTTGGTTCTTCGCGATAGGATCCAAACTTGAAGCTGAAGTCAACAAAACCGAAGATCAATACCTTTCTACCGATAGACAAGGAAAGCATAGCCTCTCATTCTGAACATATGTTTTATAAAGTATATTAATTTATCGCTATGATGCACACGATTCCAATGTGGTCTTTTGTCAGTAGCTAGTGTTACCTTTCTGCTGCACTATTTCCCTTTTGTAGCCTTATACTCCTTATCCACTGCTCCTAACATACCTAGGTCTGGCATCTGAGCGTTTCTAGAGCTTATGAGGTCGACAGCTTAGCCATGCATAGTATTTAAGTCTGATCTATACGATCGATGAATCAGAGGTGTCAGAGAATCTAGAAAGATAGGAGGTGGTGACATCATCAAGGGAGTTAACTAATCATGCTAAGGCTTGTATGGGAGGCCACGTTAGGTGTGGTTTTTGTAGTCCCATGCTCGCCACCATTAGGATCCGAGTTCTTGCCTCTTGAACCAAGAAGAGCGTACAACCACACGGGGCCTGGAAAACCCCACGAGCAACTAACTTGCCTAGTAGATTCCATGAGTCACATAGTTCGGGCTTTCCATCTGGCATACGCATTGAAAACCCTTTTCAAAATGAGGAGTTGAAGGAGGTGCATCATAAAAGGTAGGGAATCATGGACCGGGTTGCTTGGGGTCGATGGAGCCCCTGGTGAACCAACCTCGCCTCACATCTTTAAGTACCGGCTTCGGGACTTCACCCGTTACGGCGGAATCATACTTATTGCGTGACTCATGGTTTCGGCGAAAGCAAGGTAAAGGTTGTCGTCAACCACCCTCTACCGTCCTTCCAAGGAAGAGGGCTAATAATTTGGCATTAAGAGTCGGTTGGTATGTGTGGTTAAAGTTGTACACCCCTTCAGGGTATTAATCTTTTCGAAAAGCCGTGTCCACGGTTATGAACGACTTGGGAACGGACGTGATGATCATAGAGAACTATAACTTAAGTAAAACTTGTTGATCCACGTGTGCTTAAGGATGCTTCCTCTGGGTTGATGGGGTGATCCTAGATAGGAGGTTCTGATGAAGCTGGTGGTTACCAAGGTGTTTTTATATAGAGGATCTGGTTGCAACTGAAGGTGGCTTCTACATTGACATCGACGAGTAGTTGGGGGTCCCAGGTAGCAGCCTGAGGACCATGGGATGGACGTTGCTTTTGTTTATGGCCTCTTAGGCCTTTTGCTAAGTTGTTGTTTAGAACAACATAATTTTCTTTCGTTGTGTGATGTAATGTTGGGCCTATGACCTCTGGTTTGTAATAACTCTAACATCTTACTCTGTTAAGAGTTTAAACTTATGTTGCTGAATCCCTGTGTTCTGTAATGTTACCGAATCATACTGTGATCCTCCGTGTTTGGAGTTGAACTTAAGTTAGATCGTGATTTGAGGGTATTTTAACCCTAACCCCGGTTGGTGCTACAGGTTTTGGTATTAGAGCAGGACTGCATGTAGGAAACCCTTTTATTGGTCGATGTTGAGTCTAGAAGTTGTCAAAACTATTTGAAAGTTAAAACTATTTGTAGAAACTCTGACTAGGATTCCTTTTACTCCTTCTCTGGTGTGTTTCTATTGCTGGAGTTTTTCTTACCTTATTTGGTTTGAAAAGGTTTTCACTCCTTACCTTATATCTCAAAACTTTTAGGATCGTGGTTTTGGGGTTGTTCTTCTAAAAAGTACTCCGTACTTGGTTGCTATTCTCAGAGTTCTAAGATATCTCAGTTTTGCTTGGTGTGTACCATCTTAGCAGTCCATTGTTATGGTTTGTAAGTCAGATGGATAGTGTACATTAGTATGCTTTGATACTACCATGCTTGATAAGATGATACCTTTATATCAAGTACTCCTTGTTCAGCTTTCCGTCTTGTTCCTTTGGATCCCTTGTCTAATATTCTTTTTGTTCTTTCAGGATGGGTGACACTTCTCGTGCCCGTACCCGTGCTCATGCTCGGGGTGCCGCAAATGAGGGTGAATCTTCCAACCTTCCATCACCACCGTCCATGGTTCAACTCATGGCCATGTACGAAACCAACCGTGCTGACAACATGAGGCTCCTTGAAAGGATTGGGCACAACACCGCTCAACGCCAGAACAATCAAGTTGGAATCAAGAACTTCACACGTCTCACTCTACCAGTTTTCAGTTATTCCACCGAGCCACTTGATGCGGACTACTGGCTTCGCACCATGGAGCGCAAACTTCGGGTTGGTCATGTTGCCCAAGCTGATTGGGTGACTTTTGCTGCCTATCATCTGGAGGGAGCAGCCAACTCTTGGTGGGAAAACTTCTTGGCTATGAAAGAAGCTCAACATGTTGTTACATGGCAAGAGTTCACTGAAGCCTTTCAAGCTTATCATATTCCGGAGGGTCTAATGGATCAGAAGAGAGAGGAGTTCCTCAAGCTTAAGCAGGGCACTAGTTTTGTGTGTGATTACCAGCGCAACTTCAATCGTCTTGCCTGCTATGCTACTGAAGAGGTCTCCACTGATGTTAAGAAGCAAGCTCTATTCCGTAAGGGACTGGATCCTGAGGTTCGTCGTGATATCCACCTCATGGACTTTGTTAACTTCCAAGGTCTTGTTAATAAGGCTATGAAGGCCGAGAGTGGAAAAGTGGAGTATGAAGAAACTCGAAAGCGTCCTCAGGATGGTTATAACAAGGCTGGATCTGGTAATAAGAAGCGTCGTGTCTTCGTTCCTTACAGTGTTGTGCCACGTGCTCCTTATATTCCAAGATCTTCTGGATATGCTCCTCGTCCGAACGCTAACTCAAGCAATGCTGGTGGATCAAACTACTCTCCTGCTGGCAATGCATCAGGTTTTATATGCTTCAACGGTTGCCAGCCTGGCCACAACGCAAAGGAGTGTCCTCAGAAGAGTGCTGCTGTGAATGCACCACCACCAAAGAAGAATGATAAGTATCCAGGTGCTGGAAAAGGTCGCCTGAAGCATATCTCTGCTGAGGAGGCTCAGGAAGATCCAAGCATCATCATGGGTACGCTTCGTATCAATCAAATTCCCGCTAAAGTTTTGTTTGATTCTGGAGCATCGCATTCATTCCTGTCACAAGCTTTTGCTCAAATGCATGGGATAAGTTTTGAGGGGTTATCTTTTCCTCTGCTAGTTCAGTCTCCTGGTTCTAGGTGGTGTTCTACCATGGTTAGTCATGGGAATCTAATCGAAGTTGCATTCCAACTTTTCCCCACTTTCTTGATCACCCTCAAGTCAACCGATATTGACATCATTCTGGGCATGGACTGGTTGACCCGTTATCAAGCTATTCTCGATTGTACAACCAAGTCCGTCACTCTGACTAGTCATGCTGGCATAACAGTCAAGTATTGGACCATAGGGTCACTATCTCCTTCATCTGTTTCTATTCCTGAAGCAGAGTTGTATGCTCTTGAAGTTCTACCTCCATTAGAGATCCAAGATGTTTCCGTGGTTTGTGAGTTTCCGGATGTCTTTCCCGAGGAGTTGCCTGGCATGCCACCTGACAGAAGTGTGGATTTTGTCATAGAGTTAGTTCCTGGAACTGCTCCTGTCTCTAAAAGACCCTATCGTATGCCTCCTCATGAGCTTGTGGAGTTGAAGAAGCAACTAGAGGAGTTAGAAGGAAAGGATACATTCAGCCCAGCACATCTTCTTGGGGATGTCCTACCATCTTTGTCAAGAAGCCGGATACCAATATACCACGTCTGGTTGTGGATTATCGCCCACTCAATGCTGTGACTATCAAGAACAAGTATCCTCTCCATAGGATCAACGATCTATTTGATCAGTTAAGTGGTGCCACTGTCTTTTCCAAAATGGATTTGAGGTCAGTGTATCACCAGATAAAGATCCGTAAGGAAGATATCCCAAAGACTGCTTTCACCACTCGTTACGGTCTTTACGAGTACACCATCATGTCCTTTGGTCTTACCAATGTTCCAGCCACTTTCATGCGGCTTATGAACTCTGTCTTCATGGAGTATCTTGACAAGTTCGTCGTGGTCTACATTGATGATATTCTGGTCTATTCCAAAACTGAAGAAGAGCACGCCAAACATCTTCGTTTGGTGTTAACCAAACTTTGAGAACATCGTCTATATGGCAAGTTTTCAAAATGTGAGTTCTGGTTACAAGAGCTCGCATTCCTTGGTCACGTTGTCTCCGCTCAAGGGTTTGCTGTTATCCTCGATAAAGTTCAGACTATCCTCGACTGGGAGTCTCCTAAATCCGTCAAGGATGTCAGAAGTTTTCTCGGGATGGGTGGTTATTACCGTAGATTCATCAAGAACTTCTCCAGGATTGCAAAGCCAATGACTAATCTTCTTAAGAAGGAGAAGAAGTTAGAATGGTCTGATAAGGCTGAAGAAAGCTTCCAGATGTTGAAAACCAAGTTAACCATTGCACCCGTGTTAGTTCTCCCAGACACTAGCAAAGACTTTGTTGTCTTCTGCGATGCTTCCCACCAAGGTCTCGGATGTGTGTTGATGCAAGATGGGCATGTGGTGGCTTATGCTTCCCATCAGCTAAAGCCACATGAGAACAACTACCCAACTCATGATCTTGAGCTTGTAGCTATTGTTCATGCTCTCAAGAAATGGCGACATTACCTTCTCGGTAGTCGTTGCAAGTTATAATCGGATAATCAGAGTCTGAAGTATCTTTTCACACAACCTGATCTGAATCTCAGGCAAAGAAGATGGTTGGAACTCATCAAGGACTATGATTTGGGTTTCAACTATCAAGCTGGCAAAGCCAATGTTGTTCCTGATGCGCTGAGCCATAAATCTTATTGCAACACCCTTCTAATCAAAAAATCTCAACCTTCTCTTCATGAGGAATTTTCTTGATTGAATCTTGAAGTAGTTCCTCGTGGATTCCTTTCTACCCTTTAAGTGAAGTCTTCTATAGAGGATGAAATCAAGCTCGCTCGTAAGAATTACTTTGAAGTTGCTGAGATCAAAGGGAACATTGCTAGCGGAGTTGCTAAGTGTTTGGTAGTGCCGAAGAGAACAAAGTTGAGGATTTTAATTCTCCAAGAAGCTCATGAATCACCTCTTTCTATCCACCCTGGATGTACCAAGATGTAACGGGATCTTCGTAAAAGATTCTGGTGGTCTGGTATGAAGAAGGATATTGCTCGTTTTGTTGCTGAATGTGACGTTTGCCGTCGCATCAAGGCTGAGCACCAAAGACCTGCTGGTATCCTACAACCACATAGAATCCCTGAGTGGAAATGGGATGAAGTTGGTATGGATTTCATCACTGGTCTTCTGTGGCATCCCGCAAAACCAATACTAGAAAATCGCGTTGTTTTTGTGCGTTGCATCATCATGACCGCATGCTCATGTCATCATGCCACATTGCATTTGGGCATCGTCATGTCATCTTGCATTTGTTTGCATAAAACTATTTTCGAAAAATCTATTTTTGTCTTCTGAACGCCCCGTCTTTATTCAAACACAAAACCCGGGGCTCCGGAATATTTTGCTTTGTCTACCAACGGTTTTCAAAAGCCCCATTTTAAATATTAAAATATTTATTTTATTTTTAGGGGCAGCCGTACCGGGCCGATCCGACCCAGTCGGCCACCCCCAGTACAAAAACCAGACTACCTAAACCCTTTTCCTACCCCAACCTAATCTACCCAGCCCCCTCCACCTCACCCCCTCCAATCCCATGTCGACACCTCACCTCTCCCTTTCCCCCATCCAATCCCAGCCCGCCACCTCAGCCGGCCGCCCCTCCCCCTGAACCCGGCCCCACCATCCCCCTTCTCCTCTCTCCGCGGGCCCCGCTCCCCTCGTGCCCTCAACCCCCACCTACCGCCACGCACGCGCCCTCCCAAACCGCTCCTGGCCCCACCCCTTGTCGCGTCCTCCTCCACCAACCCCGGGACGAGCCGCCGCCGGTCCTTCCCCCTCCGCAACACCGGCGCCCAGCCGCGCCTTCCTCTTCCCCTGGCCTCGCCGCAGGCCGCCTCTCCGGCCCCGCGCTCCAGGGCCCGTCTTCCAGCCGCCGCTGCTCTGCCTGTCCAGCCACTACCCGTGAGCCCTCTATCCGTCGCTGCTCGCCGCCCAAGGCCGCCCCTCCAGGTTCCGCTCGAGCTCCCTGCCACCGTCTGCGCATCCACGCCGCCGTCGCCAGAGCCCTGGCCCCTACAGGGCCCTCGACCGCGCCTTCCTCGGCCTCGCCCCTCCGTCGCCCGAGCCCCTGCGACCAAGCACAGCGCCACCTCCGTCGGTCTAGGCCGCTGCCGCCACCTCAAGCCGCGTCCCGAGCCTCGCATCGGCCTCGCCCCTGCACCGCCGCCTTCTTCCGGAACCGCGTGTGGCCGCGCCACCGACGACCACACCGCCTTGTCGACCTCGTTCACCGCCACCCTCGGCCCTACCTCAAGCCCCGCGCCCGCCACGAGGTCCTCCTCCACCACCAACAACCGCCACCCCACCCTAGCTCTCTGTCCTTAATCGACGCCGCTGCCAGGGGCCCTTGGCCGCCTCTAGCCCGTGTCCGGCCCACGCTCCGCCGTGCCTGCTCCGGCCATTTCAAGTATGTTGCCTCGTGCGCGTGGGCTCCTTCAAGTGCAGTCAGGCGCCTGGTAACGCTGACCCTGTTTGGTCACCTGTCGTCGATTCGTGCTGACCACGATGACAAGTCGTGTACCATGGTGGCGATAGTGTACATGTGTCTGTATGTGCTTGCGCCAAGACCATCGTTGGTGTTCCCAATACACCTGAGTCCAATACCAAGATCGACACGGGTGAAACCCAATTCCAAGATCTCCTCTCGGACAAGGCCAACCTGATGTCGGCCACAGATGATCGAGATGGCACACCAAGGTCTTCATATGGACGCCAAGATCTACCTCTCGGACGCCAAGACCGATCCCGGAGACCGACCCCGAACCCTCGGAAACCCCAAGATCGCCAAACCTCCATGTGTGACCCCTTTTCTCGAAGCCCTATTTTATTGAATGATATATCTTGTTGCATATTAAATTGATCATGCATGCATACTTGTCTGTGGTTTGGGGGCATTATGCCGATTCACGTCATAATTGAATATGGAGTCGATATGCGGGATATCTTTGTCTTATTCCGGACTCCATTTAAATTGGCATAGCGAACCGAAGCCATGTTTTGTCTTGCTAATCCAACATTTAATTTGCAGGGTAGATAAATAACTTGAACCGTCTAATTAAATGTCGGGACCCCGGTTCCGCTTAATATGACCTAAATTCATCGCACCTTTGCCATGTCATACATCATACACGCATCATGCCCGATCTTCTGTCATAGTATTAAATAGTGCATCCGGTGTTTGTGCTAGTGTTTTGCTTCTTCACGGACTAGGCCGATGAGTTGATGCGAGTGTCGACCCGACCTTCGGATGAACCTTCGGCAATGTTTTCAGGAGAGCACCTCCCCCTTTTCTACCTATCTTACTTTTATAGTATTTATTCCCTCCTGTTGATCTATTGCTATCTGTGTTGCGTTGCTCTAGTTTTCGTACCCGTGATATCCCTTGCAGCCTTATATTGCCTTGGACACATCCTATTACCTGTTGTTTGGTAGATAGTTGGACCTGCGCGTCATAGTCGCTTGCTCAAGTGCTGTTGCGTGTCGTCAAGTACCACAGTTGTTGGAGTATTGCCGCATGTTTAATGTTGGAGATGAACAAGACTTTCATTATTGTTTAATAACTAAAATAGAAGTAGGTAAATGCAGAGGCACAGGTGGGCAATAGATGTTATTTGGTTGTTAACCGTCCACTTGTGTCCCGTAGGACCCCGAGTTCTTGACACCTGTTCCGAGATCGAGCGCGCTAACCACAGGTGGGGTGTATGGGCACCCCCATCGATTAGTACCTAATTTCAAAGTATTGTACCGGGGGCCACAAGTAGTTTGGGGATTTATTACTATCCTGTACTTATGCCATGCTTTACTTCTTAATTTAAATTGTGCGAAGTACTGCACCTGTACTGTTTAGGACCGTGACACGTTTTCGCTGTATCGACAAGCCCAGTCACCTTTTCGGGTTCCCAGTCGTTTACATCCGTCTACGCAAACCCTGAGTCCGTCTCGGAGACCGGCCGACTTCGTTGCGGGTAGCTTAGTGGGGTGGCCCCCATGTACTTGCTTTGGGTCTAGGAAACGTCATGACTTAGGCCCT
This sequence comes from Avena sativa, assembly GCA_916181665.1. Classification (NCBI taxonomy): domain Eukaryota; kingdom Viridiplantae; phylum Streptophyta; class Magnoliopsida; order Poales; family Poaceae; genus Avena; species Avena sativa. Next base: position 455,217,996 of record OV702294.1, read on the forward strand.
GCCGACATATCGATGGGTGTATGTTAACTGATCTGGCAAAAAGGGTTGAAGTGCGTGTGGATACTTTGGTGCACCCCTGCAGGGTTAAATCTTTTCGAAAAGCCGTGTCCGCGGTTATGGACGACTTGGAGCATAGTTCTCGATCATAGACAACTATAACTAAAGTTTACTGCTATAATTTGACTTGTATCCGATATGACTAGTAATCAGCTTCACTGCAACGGAATGGCTAAATAAAAGTACCAACAACTGCTGGGTTTGGGATATCTCATGCTAATTGTATCTGACTAGTAAGTGTTGCAACTACAATGGAATGTTTAACTAAAACTGCCCACTGCTTATTATATCAGGATGACTCATGCCATCTTTATTTGACTAGTAATTGCCGCAACTATAACGGAATGAATAAAACTGCCACCTGTGTGAGTTCCTCGGTTGACTTCCTCGTTTGGTCTCAAGGGGGAAATACCAGGATGGGTATGTTTGGTGGTAGTATCAGGATGGTTCCGAATAGGTTTTTCTTATCCCTCTCTGATAGCCGACAGTTATCTCGAGTCTCTATAGGTTGTTTAGTGCAAGCCGCGCTGCCGCTCAGTCCACCATACCTATGTAGGCGAGGACCGCCGAATTCTAGCCTCGCCGTGTTCTGGCCTCAGTACTGACCGCTCCTCTTTTTCCTTTGCCCTTTGTTGGCACCCCTTTTGTTTTAGCAAGTTTTGAGATCGACGTCGTTAGCAGGGTTACCCTTCTGGCTTGGCCTGGGCAGGGTTATGGACGCCATTGGTTATTCTCCAGGGCTCTTAGCCCCATTTGCATCTTGTCCGTAGTCGGACGCTTTATCATTTTCAAGGTGATTTGGATCTTTGTATATTATATCTGTATTCTTGACTCATTGAGTCGCTGTTGTATATATATATATATATGTTTTGTGGGTTCCATCGAGGACTATTATGTAATGATATTACTTCATTTTCCACCTGCACGCAAGTGCCTGGTGGGCACCTTTGAATCGTTTCTATGCGGGTTTTGGCGGGAAGCGCTGAAACTTGCATAGGACCGATTCTGAGGGTGTTACATCTTCCTAAAACCCAAAAAGGAAATGATGCCATCTGGGTGATCGTTGACTACATGTCCAAGGTCGCTCACTTTTTTCCCGTCAAGGAAAGCATTCGAGCGAGTGAACTGGCTGATATTTATATATCTCGAATTGTTGTTCTTCATGGTATTCCTAAGAAGATAACATCTGACCGTGGAAGTCTGTTCACCTCCAAGTTCTGGGAAAGTTTCCAAACTTCTATGGGGACTCGCCTCTCCTTCAGCACAGCCTATCACCCTAGTACCGGTGGTCAAACCGAAAGAGTGAACCAAATCCTTGAAGACATGCTTAGAGCGTGTGTCATATCTTTTGGCAAGAACTGGGCGAAATGCCTTCATTTTGCTAAATTCTCCTACAATAACAGTTTTCAGTCCAGTATTGGTATGGCACCTTTCCAATTCTTATGTGGAAGAACCTGTCGTACTCCTTTGAACTGGTCAGAAACCGGCGAAAGAAAGTTCTTTGGTCCGGATATGATTCAGGAAGCAGAAGATCAAGTTCGTATCATTCGAGATCGTTTGAAAACTGCTCAGTCTCGCTAGAAAAGCTATCATGATCGTCACCATCAAAATGTTGAATATGAAGCTGGTGATCAAGCTTATCTTCGGGTCACTCTTTTGAAGGGTGTCCATCATTTCGGTATCAAAGGCAAACTGGCTCCTCGCTATGTAGGCCCTTTTCATGTTCTATCCAAACAAGGTAACCTCGCATACAAATTGGAGCTGCCTGCCAACTTCCCTGAGGTGCATGACGTCTTCCATGTGTCGTAACTCAAGCGTTGCTTCAAAGATCCTGTCCATGGTGTTGATCACCAAAGTCTTGATCTCCAAAAGGATCTGACTTATCGTGAGTATCCTGTTCGTATCCTTGATGAAGCCGAGCGCAAAACCCGTCGTCAAAACCTCAAGTTCCTGAAAGTTCAGTGGTCTCATAACTCCGAGGATGAAGCAACCTAGGAACGAGAAGATCGTCTCCGATGTGAGTACCCTGCCTTCTTTTCTAAAACTTAGGAATCTCGGGTCGAGATTCTTGTAAGGGGGGTAGAACTGTAGCAGCCCATGTTTGTATTATATGTACTCAGTACTTAAGCATGGCATGCATCTGTTTAAATCAATACAATAATTGCATGTGGTTAAGTGTGTGAATCAAAGAACAATTGCAAAACCCTAAACCCTAATATTTTCCCCCTCTTTTTGGAATCCATTCAAATAGTTTGAATTTTGAAAATGACAAAATATTTGGAGCCCAATTGGACTAAAGGGCCCTCACAGTATCTTGAATGTTTGCCAAAAACTCTCTGGTAGTTTTCAAATCATTCAAAACATATTTGAAATGAAAAATTAAAATAGAAATCAAAAAAAGAAAAAGGAAAATAGTTTTACAAAAAAAATGGAGCCAGAGCCTTGCCAGGCCGCAGCCCAGCAGCTCCCTCTCCTCTCTTCCTCTCCCGCGGCCCAGGTCAGCCCACCCAGGGCCCAAGAGCTGGCCCGTACCCCTTCGACGTCATCGTCTTCCTCGTGACGCGAAGCTGCTCGGTGGCTCGCCGCTGGCCACCTGATGCCGCCGCGCGCCAAGATCATCGCCGCCGCCCCCGGTGGAGGATAAGAACCGCGTGCACGCCCTCTTCTCAACCCTATCCTCTCACTTCCCTCGCACACTCTCTCTCTTCCTCTGGATCGCGCCAGTTCGAACCCTAGCCGCCATGGCCGCCGGCTAGCCGAATTTGCCGGCCTCCCCGAGCCCATCCGACACCGCCACCAGCTCCGCCTCGCTTCACTCCGTCCTCCTGCAGAAGGAATCGACGAGGGGCGCCGTGATCCGTCGCCATCGACCATTTCTTCTCCAACCCCGACGTGCTCCGCCGGCGACCCCGACCTCCCCGGGCCTCCCCGACCTCACCATAAGCACCAGGGTGAGCTCGCGGTGACTAGGCACCTCCTCGTTTTCTCCCTCGCGTCCTGGTTCGTCGCCCGTGTCTAGCACCGCCGTTCGCCGCCACGGGTGCTCGCCGCGGACATTGTTCCGGCGACCATTCGAGGGCCACGCCGCCACTCCTGGGTCGGTCGCGACCCGCTCTCTCCAACGCTGCCAAGCACGGGTCCATGCACGCACGGGATCGAGAGATCCGTGCTCGACCTGGGGGCTTACCCATTGATGACGTCAGCCAGACGTCATGCTAGCATCATATTTCTTTTTATTTTGTTTTTGTTATTTTCTGTAATTCATTTCTGTAATAAATAAAATGCTGGCAGGTGGGCCCTGTCTGTAAGGGTTTTAACATTTTTGTAAATTGTTTCTGTAATTAATAAAAGTCTACATGTGGGCCCAAGCTGGAAAATAATTTAAATATTCCAAAAATAATTTAAAATCAATTAAAATTTGAGAAATTCATAACTAATTCATTTTAAATTAGAAAATACAAATAATATATCAAAATGTTTAGAAAAATGAGAGTTATCTAATAGAGCTATAATCATGCATTGTTAAGCAACTTACATGACAAGTTTAATTAGAAGAACATAGTAACCCTCACAGGTGATTCCGGAGTTTCCCCGAATTAGGGTTTTCAACCCTCGGAACCCCATTTAAATTGCAGAGCAAGTTTTAGGGTTTCATTTCAATGCAATTCAACTTGTCATATCATCATCCTTGTTTGAGCATTGCATCGATGCCATGTCTTGATTGTCGCCTTTGTTTCCGGTATTTGGTTCTTCGTGATAGGATCCGAACCTGAAGCTGAAGTCAACAACACCGAAGATCAATACCTTTCTACCGACGGACAAGGCAAGCGTAGCCTCTGATTCTGAACCTATGTTTTATAAATTATATTACTTTCTCGCTATGATGCACACGATTCCAATGTGGTCTTTTGTCAGTAGCTAGTGTTACCTATCTACTGCACTGTTTCCCTTTTGTAGCCTTATACTCCTGATCCACTGATCCTAGCATACCTAGGTATGGCATCTAAGCGTTTCTAGAGCTTCTGAGGTCGACAGCTTAGCCATGCATAGTATTTAAGTCTGATCTATCCGATCGATGAATCAGAGGTGTTAGAGTATCTAGAAAGATAGGAGGTGGTGACATCATCGAGGGAGTTAACTAATCATGCTAATGCTTGTATGGGAGGCCACATTGGGTGTGGTTTTTGTAGTCCCATGCTCGCCACCATTAGGATCCGAGTTCTTGCCTCTTGAACCAAGAAGAGTGTAAAACCACACGGGGCCTGGAAAACCCCACGAGCAAATAACTTGCCTAGTAGATTCCATGAGTCACATAGTTCGGGCTTTCCATCTGGCATACGCATTAAAAACCCTTTTCGAAATGAGGAGGTGAAGGAGGTGCATCATAACAGGTAGGGAAGCGTGGACCGGGTTGCTTGGGGTCGATGGAGCCCCTGGTGAACCAACCTCGCCTCACATCTTTAAGTACCGGCTTCGGGACTTGACCCGTTACGGCGGAATCATACTTATTGCGTGACTCATGGTTTCGGCGAAAGCAAGGTAAAGGTCATCGTCAACCACCCTCTGCCGGCCTTCCAAGGAAGAGGGCTAATAATTTGGCATTAACAGTCGGTTGGTACATGTGGGTAAAGTTGTACACCCCTTCAGGGTATTAATCTTTTCGAAAAGCCGTGTTCACGGTTATGAACGACTTGGGAACGGACGTGATGATCATAGAGAACTATAACTTAAGTAAAACTTGTTGATCCACGTGTGCTTAAGGATGCTTCCTCTGGATTGAGGGGGTGATTCTAGATAGGAGGTTCGGATGAAGCTGGTGGTTACCAAGGTGTGATGAACAAGATGAAGAAGTCGATATATTATCCCTTTCTAAAAGATTCTGAGTAGACGAGCCTCTTCTCTCTCTTGTTTACAAACAAAGATTGCTTTTCGCAGAAGAAAATCCAGAGAAAGCTTTTCTACCCAGAGCATGTAGATACTAGGTTATCTAAGTCTTGCGGAGTACATTCTCGTACTCAGCCTTGCGCCATTGTTGTTTTTCTACAGAGGATCTGGTTGCAACTGAAGGTGGCTTCTACATTGACATTGACGAGTAGTTGGGGGTCCCAGGTAGCAGCCTGAGGACCATGGGATGGACGTCGCTTTTGTTTATGGCCTCTTAGGCCTTTTGCTAAGTTGTTGTTTAGAACAACATAATTTGCTTTCGCTGTGTGATGTAATGTTGGGTCTATGACCTCTGGTTTGTAATAACTCTAACATCTTACTCTGTTAAGAGTTTAAACTTATGATGTTGAATCCCTGTGTTCTATAATGTTACCGAATCATACTGTGATCCTCCGTGTTTGGAGTTGAACTTAACTTAGATCGTGATCTGAGGGTAGTTTCACCCAAACCCTGGTGGGTGCTTGAAGACGCATTTCTCCGCTTTGGGTTCGAGCTTGTCCGACATCAACTTCTTGACGTAAGCTTCGCATCCCCAAACTTTAAGAAACGACAACTTAGGTTTAGCACCAAACCATAGTTCATACGGTGTCATCTCAACGGATTTAGATGGTGCCCTATTTAAAGTGAATGCAGGGGTTTCTAATGCATAACCCCAAAATGATAACGGCAAATATATAAGGGACATCATTGATCGCACCATATCTAATAGAGTTCGATTCCGGCGTTCAGACACACCATTGTGCTGTGGTGTTCCGGGTGGCGTGAGTTGCGAAACGACTCCGCTTGCTTTAAGATGCGTGAGAAAATCATAACTCAAATATTAACCTCCACGATCGGATCGTAGAAATTTAATTTTCCTATTATGATGGTTTTCCACTTTGTTCTGAAATTCTTTGAACTTTTCAAACGTTTCAGATTTATGTTTCATTAAATAGATATACCCATATCTACTTAAGTCATCAGTAAAAGTGAGAAAATAGCGATATCCACCGCGCGTCGAAACACTCATTGGTCGCATACATCGGTATGTATGATTTCCAATAAGTCCGTTGCTCGCTCCATTATTCCGGAGAACGGGGTTTTGATCATCTTGCCCATGAGGCACGGCTCGCACGTGTCAAATGATTCAAAATCAAGAGACTCCAAAAGTCCATCAGAATGGAGTTTCTTCATGCGTTTTACACCAATATGACCTAGACGGCAGTGCCACAAATAAGTTGGATTATCACTATCTAATTTGCATCTCTTAGCCTCAATGTTATGGATGTGCGTTTCATTGCTTTTGAGATTCAAAAGAAATAAACCATTCACAACAGGTGGATGACCATAAAAGATGTTATTCATATAAATAGAACAACCATTATTCTCAGATTTAAATGAATATCCGTCTTGCAATAAACACGATCCAGATATAATGTTCATTCTCAACGCATGCACATAATAACACTTATTAAGGTTTAAAACTAATCCCGAAGGTAAAACTAAGGAGAGCGTGCCAACGGCCATCACATCAACTTTTGATCCATTGCCAACGTGCATCGTCACCTCATCCCAGGCTAGCCGCCGTCTATTTCGTAGCTCCTGTTTCGAGTTACAAATATTAGCAACTGAATCAGTATCATATACCTAGGCACTACAACGAGTGATAGTAAGGTAAACATCAATAACATGTATATCAAATATACCTTTAATGGTGTCAGCCTTCTTGTCCGCTAAGTACTTCGGACAGTTGCGCTTCCAGTGATCCTTGTCCTTGCAATAGAAGCACTCAGTGTCCGGCTTAGGTACAGACTTGAGCTTCTTCTTAGCAGGGGAAACGCGCTTGCCGCTGCCTTTCTTGAAGAATTTCTTTGCACCCTTAGCTTTCTTAAAGCTAGTGGTCTTGTTGACCATCAACACATGCTTATCTTTCTTGATATCCACCTCCGCATCTTTCATCTTAGCGAAGATCTCAGTGATCGTATCAGTGGAGCCAATTTGATTGTGAGTAACTACAAAACCTTTGTAGCTAGGAGGGAGTGATTGTAGAACTCTGTCAATCTTGAGCTCTTCTGGAATCTTGCACTCCAGTTGCTCAAGACGTTGAGTGTAGCCCGACATCTTAATGGCGTGCTCACTAACGGAACTCCCTTCCTCCATCTTGCAGTTAAAGAAATTCTCAGAGATCTCATATCTCTCAGAACGGGCCTGAGTCTGAAACATGGTTTTCAGTTCCTCAAGTATCTCAAAGGGCCCGGCGAACACCTCAAAACAATTTTGAATTTCCGGTTACATAGAAAACAACACGGTACTCACTCCATAATCATCTTTGCGTGACTGATAAACAGCTTTTTCATCAGCCGGCGCATCAATAGCAGGGGCGTCACCTAGCGCTTTCTCAAGTACATAGTACTTTTGTCCGCCAGCGAGAATGATTCTCAGATTGCAGAACCAGTTGGTGAAGTTAGACCCATTGTTCTTAAGCTTTTCTTTCTCAGCAAAAACGTTGAAGTTGAAGTTGGACTTAGCCATTTGATCTACAAAATTTGCAAATACAATTTAGACTATGTTCATGACAACTAGTTCAAATTAATCAAATTACTAGATGAACTCCCACTAAATTCAACATCCCTCAAGTTGTTTAATGAACACGATCCAAATTCACCACACCTAATCCGATCTTCACGAGAAGAGATGTGGTTTCAATGGTGGACAACAAAGTTTCGATCATATCATTCCTATGACTCATGTTTAACCTTTCGGTTCGTGTGTTCCGAGGCCATGTCTGTACATGCTAGGCTCGTCAAGTCAAACCCAAGTATTTCCACGTGTGCAAAACTGGCTTGCACCCGTTGTATGTGAACGTAGAGTTTATAGCACCCGATCATCACGAGGTGCTTGAAAACGACGAACTTTTGCAACGGTGCATACATGGGGAGAACACAATTTTATCTTGATCTTTAAGTGAGGAATCATCTTATAATGCTACCGTCGCGATCTAAGCATAATAAGGTACATAAAAGGATAAACATCACATGCATATAATTTTATGTGACATGGTATAGCCAATCTCCGCGCAATGATCTCCATCTTGTGTGCGCCAGCATGATCTCCATCACTCCACCATGATTTCCTCCACCACGAATAGCAACTACCACTATTGCTAACTACTTAGTGATAAAGTAAAGCTATTACATGGCGTATAAGAAGTTGACACGCAGGTCATACACAATTATAAAGACAACCATATGGCTCTTGCCGGTTGTGAACTCATCGACATGCAAGTCGTGAAATATTACAAAACATGATCATTGCATGCATCTCAATTCATACACATCATGTCTTGGGCCATACCATATCACAAAACACTCCATGCAAGAACAAGTTAGACGCCTCTACTTTGTTGTTGCATGTTTTACGTGGCTTATGGGAGTAACAAGCTAAGAACGATTCTTACCTACGGAAAACCACAACGGTGATATTATGGTTGCAAACATCCGTTGTAAATCCCATGACTACTATAGTGAGAGAAACTGGCATCCACCAGCCGAATGTGTGGAACAAGCCACACGTCAAGTGTGGAGCCGTTCTCGCGAACGAGTTCGCGTAAAGTTGGCCTGGACCGCTTCGATATCACTATGCCGCGCCATAAGAAATACACAACAAGAGGTTTGCAACAGAAAACATCAACGCCCACAACAAGCATGTTGTGTTCTACTCGTGAAACACATCTACGCATAGATCTAGCTCTGATACCACTGAAGGGATTCGCAGCATAGTAAATCAAAAAATTTCCTACGGATGCGAACAAGAAAGCCAAGATCTAATCTAGGAGATGTAATCAACAAGAGAGATTGATGAGATCTTCGTACCCTTGAAGAAATCGAACAGTGGAAACGTTCAACAGAACGTGGTTGATGTAGTCGTACTAGCCGTCTCCTCCTCGCGATCCGATCCGATCCGATCCGATCCTACGCCGCAAGTGGCGGCGCCTATGAGAGATGCACATGTACGGTGTAACGATGTCTCCTCCTTCCTTGGTCCAGCAAGTATGGTGGAGAGATAGATTGGATCTGCAGCACGACGGCGTGGTGCTTATGGTGGAGAGTTTCTGCAGCAGGGCTTCGCCTACGCGCAGTCGGGAGAGAGAGAGAGGTGGAGGGGCAGCAGGACGGCGGATAGGGTTGGAGGAGGGGAAGGGGAGGGTGCGCCCCTGCCCTCCTTATATAGGGGCTGGCTGGCCCCCCTTGACCCCTCCTCCAAGCCATAGGGCGGCGGCCCAAGGGGTGGAGTGGGGGGCTGTAGGGGTTCGTAGCATGGAAAACAAAAATTTTCTATCGCATACAAACAAACAAGCCAAGATCTATCTACTAGATTGTAGCAACGAGTCGATGGAATAACTCACCCTCGAAGATTCCAAAGTGTTTAACGAGAGCAGATTCTCGTGGGTGATGTAGTCGTACTCTTTCCGATCTCAAGATCGCGTAGACGATCCTTCCGGCGCCACGTTCCCGCAGCGCTCCCGCAGTCGGTCACACGTTCGGTACTCGACGAAGACCTTCCTCTCCCTTGTTCCAGCAGGCAGCGGAGGTTGTAGCACTCTCCTCGCGATTCCGGCAGCACAACGGCGTGGTACCGGAGGTAGAGGGGAAATCCCGCAGGGCTTCGCCTTAAGCCGGTGCGAGTATGGTGGAGCTTATGAGAGAGGCTATTAGTGGTCTAGTAATTAGACACACCAATTAGAGGGCTCTAAACCAATTAGAAGGCTCTAAACCGAATAGCTCTAAACCGGGGTCTAGATCTAGGGTTTAGTTTAGAGGATAGGAAACTTGTGTGTGTAGGAGGGGAGCCCTGCCCCTCCTTATATAGGTGGGAGGGTGTGGGCGCGCCAGGGGAGGGAGGGAGTCCCTCCCCAACTCGGCCTAGGGCTGGGCGCCGGCCTGGAGGAGTCCAACTCCTCCTCCAGGTTGGTTCCAACTCCTCTTGCTTGTTTCCCACAGTTTCTTGTTTTTGGCAGTTTGACTTTCAAACTGGACATTTGACTTTTCTGTTTTAGGATTCAATTTAATCCTATATTTGGGACAGCAAGAACACTTAGTACATGATGCAATCATTCCAACATGCAATGACACATTCATGTACCCCTTCCCCCCCCCGGAGTGCCGGACATTCCGGGACCTTCTAGAATGTTCCCGATGAAAACACCGGAACCATTCCCCAACTCCGAAACGGGACTTTCCTTATATGAATCTTATTCTCCGGACCATTCCGGATCACCTCGTGATATCCCGGATCCCATCCGAGACTCCGAACAACATTCGGTCTCTTTCTCATAATACCATAACTACTCAAACAACGTCGAATCCTTAAGTGTGTCTCCCTACGGTTCGTGAATTATGCGGACATGATCGAGACACTTCTCCGAACAATAACCAATAGAGGAATCTGGAAATTCATATGGCTCCCACATATTTCTACGATTACTTTGCGATCGAATGAACCACTTACATACGATACCAATTTCCCTTTGTCTCACGATATGTTACTTATCCGAGGTTATGATCTTCGGTATCTCTGCATACCTAGTTCAACCTCGTTACTGATAAGTACTCTTTTCTCGTTCCCGTGATATGTGATCCCTTGTGACCAAGTCACATGCTTGCAAGCTAATTGGATGACATTTCACCGAGAGGGCCCAGAGAATATCTATCCGTCATGTGGATGGACAAATCCCACTCTTGATCCATGTGTTTCAACCAATACTTTCCGAACACTCAATGCCACCTTTATAGCCACCCTGTTACGGTGTGGTGTTTGATGACATCAAAACATCCATCCAGCAAAGGTGATATGCATGATCTCATGGTCGAAGGAATTAGGTTACTATGTATCAGAAAGCATATAGCAATTGAACTATTGAAATGACTTGATCTTTATGCTACGCTTGTCTATAGGAGTATGTCCACCATATCATTCTCCTAACGATATGATCTTGTTGTTGATAACATCTCAATGTTCATGACAAAGAAACCACATCATCAATCAACCAACAAGCTAGTGAAGTATAGAGGCTATACTAGGGACTTCAAATTAAGTTTACAAATCACACAAGTATTAATGGTTTCCTTGTTAATACTATTATAGCATGAATGCAAACATTTATCATAAACACAAAGATATATAATAATAACTATATTTATTATTGCCTCTAGGGCATATCTCCAACAGTCTCCCACTTGCACTAGAGTCATCTAATCTAGATTACATGGTAATATACCGAACACCCATGGCAGTTTGGTGTTGGTCATGTTTTGCCCTCGGGAGAGGTTTAGTCAACGGATCCGCCACATTCAGATCTGTGTGTACTTTGCAAATCTTTATATCCCCATCCTGGATATGTTCTCGAATAGCGTGAAAACGTAGCTTGATATGCTTCAGCTTCTTGTGTGACCTTGGTTCTTGCGCATTGGCTATGGCGCCCATGTTATCACAGTAGATAGACATTGGGTCCAGCGCACTAGGAACCACACCCAGCTCTGTAATGAACTCTTTCATCCATATCGCTTCTTGTGAAGCCTCCGAAGCAGCCATGTATTCCGATTCAGTTGAAGATCTCGCCACAACGCTTTGCTTTGCACTCCTCCAGCTAACTGCTGCACCATTCAAAATAAATACGTATCCAGATTGTGATTTAGAATCATCCGGATCAGTGTTCCAACTAGCATCGGTGTAACCATTAACAACGAGCTGTTCATCACCTCCATAAGAAAGAACCATATCCTTAGTTCTTCTCAAGTACTTAAGGATGTTTTTGACCGCTGTCCAATGATCCACTCCTGGATCACTTTGATATCTGCTAGTTAAACTAACAGCATATGCAATGTCGGGTCTAGTACATAGCATGGCATACATTAGAGATCCTATGGCTGAGGCATAGGGAGTCTTACTCATCCTTTCTCTATCTTCTGCCGATGTCGGACTTTGAGTTTTACTCAAGGTCGTATTGGGCAACATGGGCAAGAACCCTTTCTTGCTATCTTCCATTCCAAACCTCTTTAGAACTTTGTCCAAATATGTACTTTGTGACAATGATATTTGGCGTTTCGATCTATCTCTATAAATCTTTATGCCTAATATGTAAGCTGCTTCGCCAAGATCCTTCATTGAAAAACTATTATTCAAATACTCTTTGACACTATTAAGAAGGTCTACATCATTCCCAATCAACAATATGTCATCCACATACAGTATTAAGAATGCTACAGAGCTCCCACTCACTTTCTTGTAAATACAAGCTTCTCCATAAGTTTGTATAAAACCAAAACTTTTGATTACCTTATCAAAACGTTGATTCCAACTTCGGGATGCCTGCTTCAATCCATAGATGGACCGTTGAAGCTTGCATACCTTGTTAGCATCTTTAGGATCGACAAAACCTTTGGGTTGTATCATATACAACTCTTCATCAATGTCTCCATTGAGGAATGCTGTTTTGACATCCATCTGCCATATCTCATAATCATAATATGCAGCGATTGCTAACATAATCCTCACAGACTTTAGCTTCGCTACCGGTGAGAAAGTCTCATCGTAGTCAACTCCTTGAATTTGTCGAAACCCTTTTGCGACAAGTCGAGCTTTATAGACAGTAACATTACCATCAGCATCTGTTTTCTTCTTGAAAATCCATTTGTTCTCCACAGCCTTCCGGCCATCCGGTAAGTCCACCAAAGTCCATACTTGGTTTTCGTACATGGATCCAATCTCGGATTTCATGGCTTCTCGCCATTTATTGGAATCTGGGCTCATCATCGCTTCCTCATATGTCTCGGGGTCATCGGTGTTGTCCACCAACATGACATTCATAACGGAATCATACCAATCTGGAGTGGTACGAGTTCTCGTTGACCTCCGAGGCTCTGTAGCAACTTCAACCGAAGTTTCATGATCACTATCATTAGCTTCCTCTCTTATTGGTGCAGGCACCACAGGAACTTCTTCCGGTGCTGCGCTACTCGCAATTTCGAGAGAAGGTTCGACAACCTCGTCGAGTTCTACTTTCCTTCCAGTCACTTCTTTCGAGAGAAATTCCTTCTCTAGAAAGGATCCATTCTTGGCAACAAAGATTTTGCCTTCGGATCTATGATAGAAGGTATACCCAATAGTTTCCTTCGGGTATCCTATGAAGACGCATTTTTCCGCTTTGGGTTCAAGCTTGTCCGGCTGTAACTTCTTTACATAGGCTTCGCATCCCCAAACTTTAAGGAACGACAATTTAGGTTTCTTCCCAAACCATAATTCATACGGTGTCGTTTCAACGGATTTAGACGGTGCCCTATTTAAAGTGAATGCGGCTGTTTCTAATGCATAACCCCAAAATGATAGCGGTAAATCTGTAAGTGACATCATAGAACGAACCATATCTAAGAGGGTTCGATTACGACGTTCAGACACACCATTACGCTGTGGTGTTCCCGGCGGTGTCAATTGTGAAAGTATTCTGCATTTCTTCAAATGCTCGCCAAACTCGTAACTTAGATATTCACCTCCACGATCAGAACGTAGAAATTTAATCTTCTTGTTACGTTGATTCTCTACCTCACTTTGAAACTCCTTAAACTTCTCGAAAGTTTCGGACTTATGTTTCATGAAATAGATATACCCATATCTACTCAAATCATCCGTGAAGGTAAGAACATAACGATAACCACTGCGCGATGCTACACTCATTGGACCACACACATCGGTATGTATGATTTCCAATAAGTCTGTAGCTCGCTCCATCATACCAGAAAATGGAGTCTTAGTCATTTTACCCATCAGACATGCCTCGCATCTTTCAAGTGATTCAAAATCAAGTGATTCAAGAAGTCCATCGGAATGGAGTTTCTTCATACGCTTCACTCCAATGTGACCAAGACGACAGTGCCACATATAGGTCGAATTATCGCTTGATTTCAAACGTTTAGCTTCAATGTTATTAAGATGTGTATTTCTACTATCGAGATTCAATAAGAATAGACCATCTATCAAAGGTGCATGTGCGTAAAACATATTACTCATATAAATCGAACAACCATTATTCTCTGATTTAAACAAGTAACCGTCTCGCAATAAACAAGATCCTGATATAATGTTCATGCTCAACGCAGGCACCAAATAACAATTATTTAAGTATAAAACTAATCCCGATGGTAGATGAAGAGGTAGCGTGCCGACCGCGATCACATCAACCTTTGATCCGTTTCCCACACGCATCGACACCTCGTTCTTCGCTAGCTTCCGTTTATTCTGCAGCTCCTGTTTCGAGTTACAAATATGAGCAACCGAACCAGTATCAAATACCCAGGCACTACTACGAATACTAGTGAGATACACATCAATAACATGTATATCAAATATACCTTTCTTCTTGATGTTGCCGTTCTTCAAATCCGCCAAGTACTTTGGGCAATTCCGCTTCCAGTGACCTTCTCCCTTGCAGTAAAAGCACTCAGTTTCAGGCTTAGGTCCAGCCTTGGTCTTCTTCGTTGGCATGGTAACTTTCTTACCACCCTTCTTGAAGTGTCCCTTTTGCTTAGACTTGCCTTTCTTGAATTTGGTGGTCTTATTGACCATCAACACTTGGTGCTCTTTCTTGATCTCCACTTCTGCAGATTTTAACATAGCAAATAGTTCTGGCAACTCTTTGTTCATGTTCTGCATGTTGTAGTTCATCACAAAGTTCTTGTAACTTGGTGGTAGTGATTGGAGGATGCGGTAAACTCCCAAAGTATTAGGAATCACTATACCCAAGCTTTGAAGTTTATTCGCGTGCCCAGACATTTTAAGCACATGCTCACTGACGGAGCTACCCTCTTCCATCTTGCAGTTAAAGAACTTTTCAGAAGCTTCATAACTTTCAATTGCCGCATGAGTCTCAAAAATTAATTTGAGATCCTCGACAATATCATATGGATCTGACTCTTCAAACCTTTTCTGAAGCTCCGATTCTAAACCATACAAGATAGCACACTGAACTATGGAGTACTGATTCTTCCGAGCGAGGTAAACATTCTTTACTTCATCGGTAGCATCAGCTGCAGGTGGGTCACCTAGCGGTGCATCCAGCACATAGGTCAAATTACCAGCTGTGAGGACAATCCTCAAATTGCGGAACCAATCCGCGAAGTTGCTTCCATTGTTTTTCAACTTTTCTTTCTCTAGGAACGCATTAAAATTGATGGTAGGGGCTGCCATTGATCTACAACATATTTGCAATAGTTTAGACTAAGTTTATGACAAATTGAGTTCAAATTAATTAATGAAATTAAACTAGGTGAACTCCCACTCAAAACAACATCCCTCACATTGTTTTAGTGATCACACGAACCAAATTTACTATATCAACACCGATCATCACGAGAGCCGATATAGTTTTAATGGCGAACAATCATCATGTTCATCATATCTACTATATGATTCATGCTTTGCCTTTCGGCGATCCGTGTTCCTGAGGCCATGTCTGTACATGCTAGGCTCGTCAAGATCAAACCTTAGCTACCGCATAAGCAAATCTGGCTTGCTTACGTTGTATTCACCCGCGGAATCAAAGACACCCGATCATCACGTGGTGCTTCGAAGCAACAAGCTTTGGCAACGGTGCATACTAAGGGTGAACACTTTAGAACTTGAAATTTATGTGCATGAGGGATCATCTTATAATGCTACCGTCGTCTACTAAGCAATACAAGATGCATAAAGGATTAACATCACATGCAATTCATAATATGTGATATGATATGGCCTTTCTTCTTTGTGCTTCCGATCTCCATCTTCATGCACGAATATGATCTCCATCATCACCGGCATAGCATCAAGGTCAATGACGCTTCTCCATGGTTGTCGTCCACCAGCTTCAACTATTACAACTATTTTGAATAGACACGCAGGTCTTAACAGAAATTAAAAACAACCATATGGCTCCTGCCGGTTGCCAACTTACAATAAGGAACATTGCATACATCAAATATAATCACAATCATGGCCATATCACATCACTGCACACCCCTGCAAAACAAAGTTAGACGCTTCTACTTTCTTTGCATATTTTACGTGGTTTGGGGCTTTCCATAAGTGTCGTTCTAACTTACGAACAAGAACCACAACATTGATACTAGCATTGTTGATCACCCGTTGTAAATTGGATCTTTACTATGCTAGGAGAAACAGGCACCCGCAAAGCCACTTATGCAAAACGAGTTGCATGTCAAGCGTGGAGCAAGTCTCATGAACGATGTCATGTAAGGTTAGCCCGGGCCGCTTCATCCCAACATACCGCAAGATGCAAAGTACACAAAAAGCAATCTACAATAAAAGCATCAACGTCCACAATGACCATTGTGTTCTACTCGTGCAACAGATCTACATATAGACACGGCTCTGATACCACTGTAGGGGTTCGTAGCATGGAAAACAAAAATTTTCTATCGCATACAAACAAACAAGCCAAGATCTATCTACTAGATTGTAGCAACGAGTCGATGGAATAACTCACCCTCGAAGATTCCAAAGTGTTTAACGAGAGCAGATTCTCGTGGGTGATGTAGTCGTACTCTTTCCGATCTCAAGATCGCGTAGACGATCCTTCCGGCGCCACGTTCCCGCAGCGCTCCCGCAGTCGGTCACACGTTCGGTACTCGACGAAGACCTTCCTCTCCCTTGTTCCAGCAGGCAGCGGAGGTTGTAGCACTCTCCTCGCGATTCCGGCAGCACAACGGCGTGGTACCGGAGGTAGAGGGGAAATCCCGCAGGGCTTCGCCTTAAGCCGGTGCGAGTATGGTGGAGCTTATGAGAGAGGCTATTAGTGGTCTAGTAATTAGACACACCAATTAGAGGGCTCTAAACCAATTAGAAGGCTCTAAACCGAATAGCTCTAAACCGGGGTCTAGATCTAGGGTTTAGTTTAGAGGATAGGAAACTTGTGTGTGTAGGAGGGGAGCCCTGCCCCTCCTTATATAGGTGGGAGGGTGTGGGCGCGCCAGGGGAGGGAGGGAGTCCCTCCCCAACTCGGCCTAGGGCTGGGCGCCGGCCTGGAGGAGTCCAACTCCTCCTCCAGGTTGGTTCCAACTCCTCTTGCTTGTTTCCCACAGTTTCTTGTTTTTGGCAGTTTGACTTTCAAACTGGACATTTGACTTTTCTGTTTTAGGATTCAATTTAATCCTATATTTGGGACAGCAAGAACACTTAGTACATGATGCAATCATTCCAACATGCAATGACACATTCATGTACCCCTTCCCCCCCCCGGAGTGCCGGACATTCCGGGACCTTCTAGAATGTTCCCGATGAAAACACCGGAACCATTCCCCAACTCCGAAACGGGACTTTCCTTATATGAATCTTATTCTCCGGACCATTCCGGATCACCTCGTGATATCCCGGATCCCATCCGAGACTCCGAACAACATTCGGTCTCTTTCTCATAATACCATAACTACTCAAACAACGTCGAATCCTTAAGTGTGTCTCCCTACGGTTCGTGAATTATGCGGACATGATCGAGACACTTCTCCGAACAATAACCAATAGAGGAATCTGGAAATTCATATGGCTCCCACATATTTCTACGATTACTTTGCGATCGAATGAACCACTTACATACGATACCAATTTCCCTTTGTCTCACGATATGTTACTTATCCGAGGTTATGATCTTCGGTATCTCTGCATACCTAGTTCAACCTCGTTACTGATAAGTACTCTTTTCTCGTTCCCGTGATATGTGATCCCTTGTGACCAAGTCACATGCTTGCAAGCTAATTGGATGACATTTCACCGAGAGGGCCCAGAGAATATCTATCCGTCATGTGGATGGACAAATCCCACTCTTGATCCATGTGTTTCAACCAATACTTTCCGAACACTCAATGCCACCTTTATAGCCACCCTGTTACGGTGTGGTGTTTGATGACATCAAAACATCCATCCAGCAAAGGTGATATGCATGATCTCATGGTCGAAGGAATTAGGTTACTATGTATCAGAAAGCATATAGCAATTGAACTATTGAAATGACTTGATCTTTATGCTACGCTTGTCTATAGGAGTATGTCCACCATATCATTCTCCTAACGATATGATCTTGTTGTTGATAACATCTCAATGTTCATGACAAAGAAACCACATCATCAATCAACCAACAAGCTAGTGAAGTATAGAGGCTATACTAGGGACTTCAAATTAAGTTTACAAATCACACAAGTATTAATGGTTTCCTTGTTAATACTATTATAGCATGAATGCAAACATTTATCATAAACACAAAGATATATAATAATAACTATATTTATTATTGCCTCTAGGGCATATCTCCAACAGGGGCAAGGCACCCCCCCTTTCTAGAAGGCTCCCCTAGGTTTCCCCTAGGGCTGGCAGGCTGGGCCTTAGGCGCCTTGTGCCCCTGGCCCAAAGTGGCCAGGGCACTTCCCCTTAGGCCCACGCAGGCCTCCAACAAGTGGGCCCACGTTGGTCCCACTCCGAAACCTTCTAGAACCTTCCGGTACAATACCGATAAACTCTGAAACGATTCCGAAATCCAAAAACTGCTTTCCTTTATATGAATATTATTCTCCGGACCATTCCGGAACCTCTCGCGATGTCCTGGATCTCATCCAAGACTCCGAACAAAAACTCATAAACCAATTATCCATTCTATCCTAGCGTCGATGCACGTTAAGTGTGTGACCCTACGGGTTCGAGAATATGCAGACATGATCTTCTATCAATAATCAACACCGGGATCTGGAAACCCATATTGACTCCCACATATTCATCGATGATCATATCGGATGAACCACGATGCCAGGATTCAATTAATCCCATATATGTATTCCCTTCGTCACGCGATATTTTACTTTTCCAAGATTCGATCGTTGGTATCAGCATACCTAGTTCAATCTCGGTCACAACAAGTACTTTACTTGTTCCGTAATCCGATATATCTTTGTGATTAAATCCTTAACCATGTGCTTGCAAGCGGTGTTGATATCGATTACCGAGTGGGCCCGAAGTATATCTCTCCGACTCGGGAGGGACAAATTCCATCTGGATACATACAACCCAACAAGTACTTTCCGATCACCTGAGAGACACCTTTATGATCACCCTCACATAGGATGATTCTTGATGACCTCAAAGCTTTCTTCCGATACCAGGGAGTTGTATTAGCTCATGGTCTAAGGAATACAATACTTGACATAGGAAAAAGCTTCGCAAAGATGAACACGATGACACGATCTAATTGCTCTACTTAATTTGGGTCCGTCCATCATATCATTCTCCAAATGACATGATCTCATTATTAATCGACAACTCATGTCTATGGTTAGGAAACCTTAACCATCATTAATCAATGAGCTAGTCCATAGAGGTGTACTAGGGACACGGTGTTGTTCATAAACCACACAAGTATCAAAGTTTCCGCTTAATACAATTCTAGCATGGAATATAAACTTTATCATGAACACGAATTATAATAATAACATCTTTATTATTGCCTCTAGGGCATAATTCCAACAGATAGATACCAGATATGTCCATGGGATCGATTCCACCAGTGGTAATGTCCCAATGGTGGAGGGGAGAAGGCTGGCCAGTGGCACGGCGGATCTCGGGGGCTTCATGACCTCCAGGGAGAAGTTTTGGAGGAGGAGGCCGACGGGTTTGAGAGTGGGGGTGGATGAATGAAACTGACTATTTCAGTTCACCCCATCCCCCTTTAAGTGGCAGAAAACCATCTGGATCGGAGACTCCGGTGCGAGCGCACTGAAGACTCCGGTCCTCCTCGACCAAAAGGTCCAGGTTTTGAGTTTGGGTACATATATGAGAGAGAGAGTGTGTGTTTTTAGGACAGGAATAGGCTTGGGTTAAGATGACATACTGTGAAAAATCAATAAGAACCATAGAAATCCACACAAAATTTCAAGAAAGCTCCAAATATACACAAACCAAGAACCAACTCTTCATTACAAAGAGGTCAGTTGCCGAGGCCACAATGTAGGAGTTTGTGGCATGACACCGCGCAGAATTATCCTTGGGTTCATATCCACTACTCACCAATGAAGCTCACATATCACAAAATGATATTAATAGAATTGAATTTCTTAATTTTGGCATTATGGGGGGGATAGCCCAATGTATTAGGACCGCACTCCCCCTATCTCCATGGATGCACTTAAACCAAATAAGGGTCAAGACATAAGTGAGTATGCAAGGTGATCAAGTCAAGCTCCTTGAATCTATGATATTTAATTCATTCCTCAAATAACAAAACCTTGCTTCAACAAGTGGCTTCGTGAAGATGTCGGCAAGTTGGTATTTGGTTGACACATATGATAGCTCAATATCACCTCGAGCAACATGATCCCTAATGAAGTGATGACGAATCTCAATATGCTTTGTCCTTGTGTGATCCACCGGGTTGTAGGCAATCTTGATAGCACTTTCATTGTCACATAGAATAGGCACTTTGTCACAATGGACACCGTATTCCTTTAAAGTTTGCCTCATCCATAGCAATTGAGTGCAAGCACTAGCAGATGCCACATACTCAGCTTCAGCGGTGGAGAGAGATATACAATTTTGCTTCTTAGAAGACCAACATACCAAGTACCTACCAAGAAATTGGCAAGCCCTGTTTGTTGATTTTCTATCATCCTTATCACCAGCCCAATCTGAGTCCGTGTACCCACAAAGAGCAAATTTTGACCCTCGAGGATACCAAAGACCATAATGTGGGGTATGAACAAAATATCGAAAGATTCTCTTGACCACCATCAAATGGCTTTCTTTAGGAGCCGCTTGATATCTTGCACACACACCTACACTCAACACAATATTTGGTCTAGATTGTAACATCCCAAAAATACTAAACTTCGATCACCAATTTCTAATCATCAAAATTAGGGTTAACAAAAACTTTTCTAAATAAAATTATGGAAGCATGCATATGAGTATGCATTGAATTTGAAATTATTTTGAACCACATTGATTGTGTGTTCCTTTGCTTGTAATTGGATGCTTAGGTGAAATAAACATCATCTAAACATTTCCCACACTTTTCCTAAAGACAAATAAATCAAAACAAATAAAATAAAGGAATGGTCATTTTGACCAATTTAACTCCCATGCCTACTTTGGCTGTCTCAAACTTTCAGAACCTAATAGAAACTTTTCTGGATCTTTGCACCCCTTGAATGTACTCATAATAAAGTATCAAGGCCCACTTGGTGATCATCCAGAAACTTTCAAATGCATAGTTTAAATGACAATTCAAAATTGAATCTTTATCATATGAGAAGATCCCACTTTTTCAAAACCACTCAAACAAGCTCAACTTTCAAAACCCAAGAATTTGCAGACTCACCAGAACCAATCTAGAAAACCCACCAAAAATCTTTTCAAAATTCAAAACTTGATTTCATGCGGCCATTTCATCAAACAGGTTGCAGACACAAATCAAACAAAACATCAAACACTATAGTGTGCAGTGTTTTGAGCCTAACTTGTTCCCTAGTTAGCTCACACACAACCCAGTAGATCATCTAGAAAGATTAGCCCAACACTAGCACCCCTGTGAGCTTGCCATTGTCGTTAATGCCGAACAGCCGAGCACCTCAATGCCACCCCATTGTGGACAGCAAGCTAGGAGCAGCAGCAAGCCTAGCCAGCATGTCTGGGAGGCAGCCCACCGTCCACCGCCCCTTCCTGTCCCAGCCGCAAACGTTGCCAAGCCCTAGACCACGCGCCCGAGACACGCCCAGACCATGCCGAGCGTGCGCCAGAGCACCACCCTCGACCATCACCCACAGACCGCGCGCCGCTCTCACCGCGTGCACACACGATCACCACCGACCCAGGAGACCGCCAGACATCCCCGTTTGCCGCCCCGTGCCATACAACCACCGCCCGCCGTCGAAGACGCCGCCTCTGCCGCGCAGAGCACCACCCGTTCTAGACCAAACCACACCGCCCCATGCCTCGCGACCATGTCGTTGAGCATCGCCACGAGACACAACACCGTCCCCTACCCTTGCCCATACCTATAGCTGCCTGTAACGTCGCCCCCGACGAGCTCACCGTGCGCCCCGACGGTCCCCTCGCTCGACTATAAATAGAGGCCACCCCCGCACGATTTCTTCACACCATCTTACTAACCTCTCCCCACTGACCGTCCCACACCATCCTCAGAGCAAGCCGAGGACCACCCCGCCGGAATTTCACCGGAGCCCGCCGCCTCTGGAGAAGAAAGGAGCCAGCGATTGGAGCCGCCCCAGGAGAAGCCACCAGTACCAGGAGGTTCGCCGTCGTCGACTTCGTCGTTCGCCCACCTCGCCGACCCTCGCCCATACCCCGGTGAGCCCCCAGCACCCCTCACTGGCCGCTCTAGGTTTTGTTCTCGCCGGAGTTGTCTCGCGTCGACGATGACCCTCAGCCGTTAGATTAGAACTAGATCGAACGATCCACGTCGCCCCATACCGCTTCGCCCAGCCCCGTGTCACTGACGAGTGGGGACACCCACTTAAGCAGCCCACGGGAGCACTGCACTTAGCAGGCCGGCCCGTTAGAATTTCCCGCGCAGCCCAGCAATTCAAATTAAACCTTTTTCTTTTTAAATTCAAACACACTTCTGTACCCAACTTCAAAAATCAACCCAGATAGATTCAGTACACCAAATTGAATGAAACCAATTTTGTTGGAAAGGTCAGTGAATGCTTAATCCAAGCCCGTTGGATTCAAGTCATTTGGATCTATAGATCACCCATAGTAAAAATAACAAGGCAGAAGCTTTTCTGCATTCAAACATTTTTCAAATTCAAACCATAAAAGCTTTTGAGTTGATTCCAACTCTCAAAAATCACATTTAACCATACCTTTCAGAATATATAAAAATATAGAGGTTTACTTGCAGAAATAATGTTCAATTAATAAAAGAATGCTTCATAAGCATTTCTAGCCACTTTAATTAATTAAAATAAAACGGTAAAACCTTATTAAATTGTGACACCACTTTAAACCACATTCCCATGGACTACAATATGTGGTGATGACATGTGTCAAAATGATCCCATGTTTAGTTTGGAGAATATTAAATCTTAAGTAGTTTTTCAATGAGTAGAAACTACTCTTCTAAAAATAAAAAGGATTTAAACCGATCCTTAACCTTGTAATGTTAGAGATGATGCTAGATCATCTATAGGACCCTTGTGTGTGATGATTGCAAGTAGTTAAGTATTGTTTGGTGATTATGTACCTCGTATTTGTTCATAGACGCTAGTACCGACCAAGGATACGAGGAGGAAGGAGGATACTACGAAGAGGAAGCCGGGGAGAACTTCAACCACTGCTCTGCACAAGGCAAGCTTATATTGACATTGATGCAAGCCTTACTAATCAAGTTGACCTATGCAAGCTCTATGCAAGACTAATACTACTAGTGAATGTGCAAGCTAACCCTTGCCAGATACCCTACTGATGCCACAAACCCATACTTGTGATATGACTACTTTATGCCTTAAGCATATGTGATCATACCCATTTGATAAACCCAATCCTAGTTTTACTTGCAAGCCTCTTACTTTATTTCTTTATCAAAGCTTACTTAGAGTCTACCTAAGAGTTTGGTAGATGCTAGACAGTTGTGCTGAAGGTTGCTTAAAGAGCATAAAATTTGGCCTAAGCTAGAAACCTTGATATCAGCCTAAGATATAAGGTTGGACTTAGTGAAACTCCACCAGTTACCACCCCTCATTATTACTCCCCCACCTGTATATGCTAGTGCTAAGCATAAAACTTGATCAACTTTTAGATGGGAATACTTGGTGGAAAAATGGTTATGAAAACCTTCGAATGATGGATCATTCTATTAAAATGTTTTGGACACGTGTTTCCAAACACTTGATGATTTTGGTGATGCAAATGTTGAGGCATGAGCCTTAGCCCTTTATAAAACTGATGGTTGTCTGGATGCGATACCATTCCAATTTTAGCGTACAACCACAATACCCGAATATTGGGTAGGGATTGACTGGAAACTTATATACCTTAGTATTAGTTCACTCACGGCCAAGGTCTGAGCTAAGGCTACCTTGTGAAAGATTGTCCACCTGTGCAGTACCCAAGATGACAGTGGTCATGGTTGGGAGGCCAAACTCACAGGAGAGGTGCTGATACTAGGGAGTGTAATTGAAAGGTTAAGATTGATTATCCGCATACTGAGTATGGTGAATTCAGGATTTGTTCCTGACGGATGTATCGAATGTTGTGGTGAAAGTGTACAATCTATTCGAATAGCCGCGTCTGCAGTTATGGACAGTTGGAGTGTCAAACTATTCGAATAGCCGCGTCTGCAGTTATGGACAGTTGGAGTGGCCATACTGTTCCCCCGTCAGACCTTTTAAAATGACTTGTGAAATGAATTGAGACTTCGACTTGAACGCAACAGAGTTGTGACCTAAATTACAAGATCCCACTTAGGAGTTATAAAATTGTGACTAGCTTTGGAACTTAGTAAAGATAAACCTGGCTTTTTGCAAAACAACCCTAGAGCCTAGTGCCCTATTATCCAAAAAACCCCTTACCTGTTAGTATTAGTTTGCGAGTACTTAAAGAGTACTCATGGCTTTGTCCCTGGCTATTCCCATGGCTAGACTATGAAGAGGAGTACCTGAAAGATGGACCCCAGGAAGGTTACGACAACTAGGATCATCTCCCATCGTCAGCATTGCCTGTGACCCCGAAGATGGAGCTTCGCCTACGCTACCGTTATTATTACGTATTCCGCTGCTTGATGTTGTATTAAGAACTGGATCATGAGATCCCTATTTGTGTAAGAACTTATGTATCGTTTGTAATGGATGAAGTACTATGGTATCCAATTCTGTTATATCTCGCAAAAATGGTAATCCTGGGATTGCGATGTATGGTATAACAAGCATCTAGGATTGAAAAATCCGGGTGTTGACAAGTTGGTATCAGAGCCATCCTGACCATAGGAGACCCTAGTTAGACCGGACGTTGAACCAAAAACTTAGTTTCAAAATCAAAGGACAAAAATATTTACGAAAACTTATTCTCATTCTTATCTCCTTAATTCTTTCATAAAAATCATGTTCCTCAAAAACTTTTGCAAAATACATAAAATTTTGACACACTTGATCACTCTGCTAATCTACTCATCCTCTATTTTTATAGATGGACGTGAAGTACAGCAAGTTTTACCAACTCGGGAATGGAGGAGACCTTATCTTTGAGAGGGATCTGGATCAACTTTCGGAACTTCTGGAGCGTCCGCACCCCGAGTTCTTCGGAGCTCAGCTCAATGATCAAGGAGGAGAAGATCTGCAGTGGCTAATTGTTGCAAGTCTTCGAGGAAATATTGAACCTCCCACTGCGGAGGGAATTATGTTTACCTTGAGGGAAAACAACTGGCTCGATGGACTTGCCAGAGCAATGCAGGAAGCTCTTTCCCGTCTGTGTGGGCAGAGCATCAATCAGATCAAGGGTACTCGCTTTGAGTTTTGCCCAAGGCGTGATGCAAATGGACAACCACTGGAAGCCCCATACCACCCCGAGCTGAAGACTCAATTGGACCACCTTAGCTTCATGATGTATGATCGTATGCAAGAGTTGGACAACTGCCGTGACTATTGCAACCACAAGTCTGCCATCATCAAGACGAAGGACCAGACCATCGCCATGCTAGCAAAGGATCGCAAGTATCGCCGTCGTCAGCTCGACAAGAAGGAGCGCATTATTGCCCGTCTTCGCCATCGCATCTCATCTCTGGAAGAGACCATCCACGAGAGAGACATGCAGTTAGAGGAAAGGGAGAATGCCGGAGAAGATCTTCGTGGAGACCATTACTCCTATCTCAACGATGACGATGATTTTCTGGAGGATCAGGCCATGGACTTCTTCACCGATGAGGATGATTTCGCCTTCATAGATGATGCGGAAGATGATGAAGCCACAGACTCCGAGCAGTAGTAGCACTGAGCACTAGTGTAGTGAGTAGTAGTCGGTCCCACTGTATCGTAGTTTCCAGAATGGTTCTTAAAACCATCTGTTTTTCTTTGTTGTGGTGTGTGTTGTACTGTGTGCTATGAGTGAATTGATGAAAAAAGCAAGTTGCTAGAAAAATTGAGTCAAACTCTAAAAACTTTTCCAAGAACCAAAACCTTAGAAATTTCCCTCTTTTCTCATGATCTATATCAATCTTCAGATGCCACGTGGAGGAAGTGGTTCAGCCCCGGACCCGATGTTGCAGATCCTGCAAATGTTGACTTCTGACCGCGAAGCTGAAAGAGCGGAACGTCAGGCCAACCTAGCCACTCTGAAACAGATAGCCCAGCTAGCCCACAACAACCAAGGACATGGAAATCAGGACAACCACGGATCTAAGCTCAAGAATTTCCAGAATACTAACCCACCCGTTTTCACCAAGTCAGAAGAACCCCTAGACACCGATGATTGGCTGCAAACCATGGAAAATAACTTAGAAGTAGCCGGAGTGGAAGCCAACGAGAAAGTCTGGTTCGCCACCCATTATCTAGCCGGAGATGCCAGGGCATGGTGGAACAGTGTTCGTGCAATGACCGGAGGCCAAATGATGACCTAGGAGGAATTCAAGGTCAAGTTTAGCAGAACCCATGTGCCCCCAGGTTTGATCAAGAGAATGAGAGACGAGTTTAGAGAATTGAAACAAGGAAGGATGACTGTAGTGGAATACCGTGACAAATTATTGTCATTAGCTAGGTATGCCCCGGACGAGATAGACACCGAAGCCAAGAAGAAAGAAAGATTCCTGAATGGTCTGCATGACGAGATGCAGACAGTGTTAGTCAATATCCCCTTTGCTGATATTGAAGCCCTTGTCGACTCTGCTATCCAGATGGAAGGAAAGATCAACCAGGACAATGAGAACCGCAAGCGTCGCATGATGCATCAACCAGGAACCCATCAGACCCCAAAGTATCGCCCCAACCCATCACCAGGATTTGCCCCAAGAACCAACAGACCCCCTATGACCCGTCCGACCTATCCCAACCGTGGAAACCCTAGACCCGGAGGAAATCACAACAACCCCAGCAACTCTAGCAATTTCACCCGTGCCCCACCCAAGTTCAACACTAACAATGCTACCACCAACCCCAACACTGCCCCGAGGACTGGAAGCAATGCTGTGCCTGTCGCAGCCAAGGACAAGTCACAAGTGACCTGTTATGAATATGGAAATAAAGGCCACTATTCCAATGAGTGCCCCAGCAAGAAGAATGCTACAGCCCCCAACGCCAATGTCCCATCTCAGCAGCAGCGTCGTGTCCAGCCAGGGAGAAGATTTGCCCCAGGGAATTCACTCAACCGCAATGGCCGTCTTTTTCTCATGCATGCTGAAGAAGCTCAGGAAGCGCCAAACGTCGTGCTGGGTATGTTTTCTGTTAATTCAGTACTTGCAAGAGTGTTGTTTGATTCTGGTGCATCGCATTCATTTGTCACCGAAGAATTTGCCTGCACTAGTAAAATTCAACCAACCAAATTGAAGCATGTGATGATTGTACAAATTCCCGGATCAACCACCAAGGCTAGGCAAATTTGCAAGGCCGTCCCTATCCGAATCCATGGCATAGATTTTTATGCTAATCTAATAGTACTCGGAACTAAAGGTTTGGAAGTAGTACTAGGAATGGATTGGATGTCCAAACATAAAGGATTGATTGACTATGCCAAGAAAGCCATTACCATGACCAGTACCACCGGAATATCAGTCGAGCATATATCTGAAACCTTACCTCGTCAATTCAAGTGTAACAAGAGTATAGCCCAACCTACCATTGACCAAGTTCGGATAGTCCGCGAATACCCCGATGTATTTCCAGATGTTTTGCCCGGTATGCCCCCAGATCGGGATATCGAGTTTATCATTGAACTAATCCCCGGAACAGGACCCATAGCCCAGAGACCCTATAGTATGAACCCGTCAGAACTAGAAGAACTGAAGAAGCAACTGGATTCCATGTTGGAAATCGGATTGATTCAACCAAGTGCGTCCCCATGGAGGTCACCTGTCTTGTTTGTGGACAAGAAGGATGGAGGTAACCGTTTATGTACGATTATCGAAAGTTGAATGATGTCACCATCAAGAACAAGTACCCCTTGCCTAAGATAGATGATTTGTTTGATCAGTTGAGCGGAGCCCAGGTGTTTTCTAAGATTGATCTTAGAACTGGCTATCATCAACTCAAAATTCGTGCAGAGGATATTCCAAAGACTGCCTTTACCACCAGATATGGATTGTATGAGTATACAGTCATCTCTTTTGGATTAACCAATGCCCCCGCTTATTTCATGAACCTCATGAATAAGATTATTATGGACTTCCTGGATAAGTTTGTCGTTGTTTTCATCGATGACATTCTGATTTATTCCAAATCAGAAGAAGAACATGAGCTACATCTAAGGACCATTCTTGGAACCCTTAGAGAGCATCAGTTGTATGCAAAATTTAGCAAATGTGAATTCTGGTTACAGGAAGTAGGATTCCTCGGTCACATTGTATCAGCCGGAGGAATTGCCGTTGACCCTGCCAAAGCAAAAGATGTAGAAGATTGGCAAGCCCCAACCACTCAAACCCAAGTTCGTGCTTTTCTCGGATTGGCGGGATATTACCGCAAATTTGTAGAAGGATTCTCTAGTATCGCCAGACCCATGACCCAATTGCTGAAGAAGGACAAGAAGTTTGAATGGACCGAAAAATGTGAAGCGAGTTTTCAAGAACTCAAAAGGAGATTGATTTCAGCCCCAATCTTAATCATGCCGGATATCACGAAGCCCTTCGATGTGTATTGTGACGCATCCAAGATTGGTCTCGGATGTGTGCTAATGCAAGAAGGCAAAGTTATATCTTATCTATCGCGACAACTGAAGCAACATGAACAAAATTACCCAACCCATGACCTCGAACTCCCAGCCGTAGTTCTAGCCCTGAAAACATGGAGACATTACTTGATGGGAAACCGTTGTGAGATTTATTTGGATCACAAGAGCCTAAAGTATATATTCACTCAGAAGGAGCTGAATATGAGGCAGAGAAGATGGATTGAGCTAATCAAGGATTACGACCTGGACATTCACTATCACCCTGGTAAAGCCAACGTGGTAGCCGATGCCCTAAGCAGATTGCCGTGCCGCTTGAACTCCATGATTTTGAAGGAGCAACCAAGTTTGCACAAAGAGATGGAAGATTTTCGAATGGAATTAGTAAGTGAAGGATTTTGGCTAGCATAGAACTTGAGCCCACTTTGATCAGTCAGATTAAAGAGGCGCAGAAAGGAAATGCTAGTATCGACGGAATCAAGCGTCGTATCGGTACAGGCAAAGTACCCGGATTCACCGAGGACGAAGAAGGAGTTCTGTGGTACAAAGGACGCATTTGTGCACCAGCAGACTCGGAGTTGAAAGAAGTTATCTTGAAGGAGGCTCACAATACTCTTTATTCTATCCATCCCGGAGGAACTAAGATGTATCAAGATTTGAAAGAGCAATTTTGGTGGCATAAGATGAAGAGAGAAATCGGAAGCTATATCGCCAAGTGTGATATATGTCAGCGAGTCAAGGCAGGACATCAAAGACCCGCTGGATTGTTGCAACCTTTGCAGATTCCGAAATGGAAATGGGATTCTGTACGAATGGACTTTATCACTGGACTACCTACTTCTAGTAGGGGAAATGACTCTATTTGGGTCATAGTGGACAGATTGTCCAAAGTCGCCCATTTCTTGCCCGTTAAAACTACCTATCAGAGTTCGAAGCTAGCGAGTTGTACATCGCTAGGATCGTTAGTTTGCATGGAGTCCCCAAGAATATAGTATCGGATCGAGGAACTCAGTTTACCTCGAGATTCTGGAAGAAAGTCCAAGAAGGTTTAGGAACCCGCCTAGATTTCAGTACCGCGTATCACCCTCAGACCGATGGACAAACGGAGCGAGTAAACCAAATACTCGAAGATATGCTTAGAGCATGTGTGCTAGAATATGGATCCAAGTGGGAAGACTGTCTGCCGTTTGCAGAATTTTCCTACAACAACAGTTACCAAGCCAGTTTGCAAATGGCCCCATTTGAATTCATGTACGGAAGAAAGTGCCGCACCCCTTTGAACTGGTCGGAAGTAGGAGAGAGTCAGATCTTCGGACCCGACATCCTACGAGAAGCAGAAGAGAAGGTTCACAAGATTCGTGAGCACCTCAAGACCACCCAATCCCGACAGAAGAGTTAGCCGACAAGAGACGTCGAGACCTCGCCTTCAACATCGGAGATTTTGTTTATATGAAAGTGTCACCATTGAAGGGAATGCAACGTTTCCAACTCAAAGGAAAGTTAGCCCCCAGATATATCGGACCTTTCAAAATTTTGAACCGTCGAGGAGAAGTATCGTATCAACTGGAACTACCTAAAGAGATGTCAGCTGTGCACAATGTATTCCATATCTCGTTACTTCGCAAATGTCTCGAAGTCCCCGAGAAGACCGAAGTGTTCAAGAATATAGATCACCGGACCATAGAGATCAACGATGACCTGACCTATCCCGAAGTACCCATCCGTATATTGGAAGAAGCCTTTCGAACTACCAGAACCCGAAGCATCAAGTTTCTCAAGATTCAATGGAGCAATCACACAGAAGAGGAAGCTACCTGGGAACGCGACGATCACATCAGGACGGAGTTTCCAGATCTCTTCAAATCCTAGGTAATCTTTTCGTCCTTTTTCAAATCTCGAGACAAGATTTTGTTTAAGGAGGGAAGGTTTGTAACATCCCAAAAATACCAAACTTAGATCATCAAACACTAATCATCAAGATTAGGGTTAACAAAAACTTTTCTAAATGAGTTCATGAATGCATGTATATGTGTATGCATGGATTTTGAATTTCTTTAAAAACCACCTTGTTTGTGTGATCCATTGCTTGTAAAATGTTTCTTAGGTGAAATAAACATCATCTAAAACATTTCCCACACTTTTCCTAAAGACAAGTAAATCAAAACAAATATATTAAGTGAATGGTCATTTTGACCAATTTAACTCCCATGCCTACTTTGGCTGTCTCAAACTTTCAAAACCTAACAGAAACTTTTCTGGATCTTTGCACCCCTTGAATGTACCCATAACAAGGTATCAAGGCCCACTTTGTGATCATCCAGAAACTTTCAAATGCATAGTTTAAATGACAATTCTAAATTGAATCTTCTTCATATGGGAAGATCCCACTTTTTCAAAACCCACTCAAACAAGCTCAACTTTCAAAACCCAAGCATCTGCAGACTCACCAGAACCAATCTAGCAAACCCACCAAAAATCATTTCAAAATTCAAAACTTGATTTCATGCGGCCATTTCATCAAACAGGTTGCAGACACAAATCAAACAAAACATCAAACACTATAGTGTGCAGTGTTTTGAGCCTAACTTTTTCCATAGTTAGCTCACACACAACCCAGTAGATCATCTGGAAAAATTAGCCCAACACTAGCACCCCTGTGAGCTTGCCATTGTCATTAATGGTGAACAGCCGAGCACCTCAATGCCACCCCATTGTGGACAACAAGCTAGGAGCAGCAGCAAGCCTAGCCAGCATGTCTGGGAGGCAGCCCACCGTCCACCGCCAATGCCTGTCCCAGCCGCGAGCGTTGCCAAGCCCTGGACCACGCGCACGAGACACGCCCAGACCATGCCGAGCGTGCGCCAGAGCGCCACCCTCGACCATCACCCACAGACCTCGCGCCGCCCTCACCGCGTGCACACACGATCACCACCGACCCAGGAGACCGCCAGACATCCCCGTTTGCCGCCCCGTGCCATACAGCCACCGCCCGCCGTCGACGACGCCGCCTCTGCCGCGCAGCGCACCGCCCGTTCCAGACCAAACCACACCGCCCCATGCCTCGCGACCATGTCGTTGAGCATCGCCAGGAGACACAGCACTGTCCCCTACCCTTGCCCATGCCTATAGCCACCTGTAACGTCGCCCCCGACGAGCTCACCGTGCGCCCCGACGGTCCCCTCGCTCGACTATAAATAGAGGCCACCCCCGCACGATTTCTTCACACCATTTCACTCACCTCTCCCCACTGACCGTGCCACACCATCCTCAGAGCAAGCCGAGCACCACCCCGCCGGAATTTCACCGGAGTCCGCCGCCTCTGGAGAAGAAAGGAGCCAGCGATTGGAGCCGCCCCAGGAGAAGCCACCAGTACCAGGAGGTTCGCCATCGTCGACTTCGTCGTTCGCCCGCCTCGCCGACCCTCGCCCGTACCCCGGTGAGCCCCCAACACCCATCACTGGCCGCGCTAGGTTTCGTTCTCGCCAGAGTTGTCTCACGTCGACGATGACCCTCAGCCGTTAGATTAGAACTAGATCGAACGATCCACGTCGCCCCATACCGCTTCGCCCAGCCCCGTGTCACTGACGAGTGGGGACACCCACTTAAGCAGCCCGCGGGAGCACTGCGCTTAGCAGGCCGGCCCGTTATAATTTCCTGCGCAGCCCAGCAATTCAAATTAAACCTTTTTCTTTTTAAATTCAAACACACTTCTATACCCAACTTCAAAAATCAACCCAGATCGATTCAGTACACCAAATTGAATGAAACCAATTTTGTTGGAAAGGTCAGTGAATGCTTAATCCAAGCCCGTTGGGTTCAAGTCATTTGGATCTATAGATCACCCATAGTAAAAATAACAAGGCAGAAGCTTTTCTGCATTCAAACATTTTTCAAATTCAAACCATAAAAGCTTTTGAGTTGATTCCAACTCTCAAAAATCACATTTAACCATACCTTTCAGAATATAGAAAAATATATAGGTTTACTTGCAGAAATAATGTTCAATTAATAAAAGAATGCTTCATAAGCATTTCTAGCCACTTTAATTAATTAAAATAAAACGGTAAAACCTTATTAAATTGTGACACCACTTTAAACCACATTCCCATGGAATACAATATGTGGTGATGACATGTGTCAAAATGATCCCACTTTTAGTTTGGAGAATATTAAATCTTAAGTAGTTTTTCAATGAGTAGAAACTACTCTTCTAAAAATAAAAAGGATTTAAACCCAGCCTTAACCTTGTAATGTTAGAGATGATGCTAGATCATCTATAGGACCCTTGTGTGTGATGATTGCAAGTAGTTAAGTATTGTTTGGTGATTGTGTACCTCATATTTGTTCATAGACGCTAGTACCGACCAAGGATACGAGGAGGAAGGAGGATACTACGAAGAGGAAGCCGGGGAGAACTTCAACCACTACTCTGCAAAAGGCAAGCTTATATTGACATTGATGCAAGCCTTACTAATCAAGTTGACCTATGCAAGCTCTATGCAAGACTAATACTACTAGTGAATGTGCAAGCTAACCCTTGCCAGATACCCTACTGATGCCACAAAGCCATACTTGTGATATGACTACTTTATGCCTTAAGCATATGTGATCATACCCATTTGATAAACCTAATCCTAGTTTTACTTGCAAGCCTCTTACTTTATTTCTTTATCAAAGCTTACTTAGTGTCTACCTAAGAGTTTGGTAGATGCTAGACAGTTGTGCTGAAGGTTGCTTAAAGAGCATAAAATTTGGCCTAAGCTAGAAACCTTTATATCAGCCTAAGATATAAGGTTGGACTTAGTGAAACTCCACCAGTTACCACCCCTCATTATTAATCCCCCACCTGTAGATGCTAGTGCTAAGCATAAAACTTGATCAACTTTTAGATAGGAATACTTGGTGGAAAAATGGTTATGAAAACCTTGGAATGATGGATCATTCTATTGAAATGTTTTGGACATGTGTTTCCAAACACTTGATGATTTTGGTGATGCAAATGTTGAGGCATGAGCCTTAGCCCTTTATAAAACTGATGGTTGTCTGGATGCGATACCATTCCAATTTTAGCGTACAACCACAATACCCGAATATTGGGTAGGGATTGACTGGAAACTTATATACCTTAGTATTAGTTCCCTCACGGACAAGGTCTGAGCTGAGGCTACCTTGTGAAGATTGTCCACCTGTGTAGTACCCAAGATGACAGTGGTCATGGTTGGGAGGCCAAACTCACAGGAGAGGTGCTGGTACTAGGGAGTGTAATTGAAAGGTTAAGGTTGATTATCCGCATACTGAGTATGGTGAATTCGGGATTTGTTCCTAACGGATGTATCGAATGTTGTGGTGAAAGTGTACAATCTCTGGAGAGTGTCAAACTATTCGAATAGCCGCGTCCACGGTTATGGACAGTTGGAGTGGCCATACTGTTCCCCCGTCAGACCTTTTAAAATGACTTGTGAAATGAATTGAGACTTCGAATTGAACGCAACAGAGTTGTGACCTAAATTACAAGATCCCACTTAGGAGTTATAAAATTGTGACTAGCTTTGGAAGTTAGTAAAGATAAACCTGGCTTTTTGCAAAACAACCCTAGATCCTAGTGCCCTATTATCCAAAAAACCCCTTACCTGTTAGTATTAGTTTACGAGTACTTAAAGAGTACTCATGGCTTTGTCCCTGGCTATTCCCATGGCCAGACTATGAAGAGGAGTACCTGAAAGATGGACCCTAGGAAGGTTACGACAACTAGGATCATCTCCCATCGTCAGCATTGCCTGTGACCCCGAAGATGGAGCTTCGCCTACGCTACCGTTATTATTACGTATTCCGCTGCTTGATGTTGTATTAATAACTGGATCATGAGATCCCTATTTGTGTAAGAACTTATGTATCGTTTGTAATGGATGAAGTACTATGGTATCCAATTCTGTTATGTCTCGCAAAAATGGTAATCCTGGGATTGCGATGTATGGCATAACAGGCATCTAGGATTGAAAAATACGGGTGTTGACAAGTTGGTATCAGAGCCATCCTGACCATAGGAGACCCTAGTTAGACCGGACGTTGAACCAAAAACTTAGTTTCAAAATCAAAGGACAAAAATATTTACGAAAACTTATTCTCATTCTTATCTCCTTAATTCTTTCATAAAAAATCATGTTCCTCAAAAACTTTTGCAAAATACATAAAATTTTGACACACGTGATCACTCTGCTAATCTACTCATCCTCTATTTTTATAGATGGACATGAAGTACAGCAAGTTTTACCAACTCGGGAATGGAGGAGACCTTATCTTTGAGAGGGATCTGGATCAGCTTTCGGAACTATTGGAGCGTCCGCACCCCGAGTTCTTCGGAGCTCAGCTCAATGATCAAGGAGGAGAAGATCTGCAGTGGCTAATTGTTGCAAGTCTCCGAGGAAAGATTGAACCTCCCACTGCGGAGGGAATTTAGTTTACCTTGAGGGAAAACAACTGGCTCGATGGACTTGCCAGAGCAATGCAGGAAGCTCTTTCCCGTCTGTGTGGGCAGAGCATCAATCAGATCAAGGGTACTCGCTTTGAGTTTTGCCCAAGGCGTGATGCAAATGGACAACCACTGGAAGCCCCATACCACCCCGAGCTGAAGACTCAATTGGACCACCTTAGCTTCATGATGTATGATCATTAGCAAGAGTTGGACAACTGCCGTGACTATTGCAACCACAAGTCTGCCATCATCAAGACGAAGGACCAGACCATCGCCATGCTAGCAAAGGATCGCAAGTCTCGCCGCCGTCAGCTCGACAAGAAGGAGCGCATTATTGCCCGTCTTCGCCATCGCATCTCATCTCTGGAAGAGACCATCCACGAGAGAGACATGCAGTTAGAGGAAAGGGAGAATGCTGGAGAAGATCTTCGTGGAGACCCTTACTCCTATCTCAGCGATGACGATGATTTTCTGGAGGATCAGGCCATGGACTTCTTCACCGATGAGGATGATTTCGCCTTCATCGATGATACGGAAGATGATGAAGTCACAGACTCCGAGAAGTAGTAGCACTGAGCACTAGCATAGTGAGTATTAGTCGGTCCCACTGTATCGTAGTTTCCAGAATGGTTCTTAAAACCATCTGTTTTTCTTTGTTGTGGTGTGTGTTGTACTGTGTGCTATGTGTGAATGAATGAAAAAAGCATGTTGCTAGAAAACTTGAGTCAAACTCTAAAAACTTTTCCAAGAACCAAAACCTTAGAAATTTCCCTCTTTTCTCATGATCTATATCAATCTTCAGATGCCACGTGGAGGAAGTGGTTCAGCCCCGGACCCGATGTTGCACATCCTGCAAATGTTGACTTCTGACCGCGAAGCTGAAAGAGCGCAACGTTAGGCCAACCTAGCCACTCTGCAACAGATAGCCCAGCTAGCCCACAACAACCAAGGCCATGGAAATCAGGACAACCACGGATCTAAGCTCAAGAATTTCCAGAATACCAACCCACCCGTTTTCACCAAGTCAGAAGAACCCCTAGACGCCGATGATTGGCTGCAAACCATGGAAAATAACTTAGAAGTAGCCGGAGTGGAAGCCAACGAGAAAGTCTGGTTCGCCACCCATTATCTAGCCGGAGATGCCAGGGCATGGTGGAACAGTGTTCGTGCAATGACCGGAGGACAAATGATGACCTAGGAGGAATTCAAGGCCAAGTTTAGCAGAACCCATGAGCCCCCAGGTTTGATCAAGAGAATGAGAGACGAGTTCAGAGAATTGAAACAAGGAAGGATGACTGTAGTGGAATACCGTGACAAATTTTTGTCATTAGCTAGGTATGCCCCGGACGAGATAGACACCGAAGCCAAGAAGAAAGAAAGATTCCTGAATGGTCTGCATGACGAGATGCAGACATTGTTAGTCAATATCCCCTTTGCTGATATTGAAGCCCTTGTCGACTCTGCTATCCAGATGGAAGGAAAGATCAACCAGGACAATGAGAACCGCAAGCGTCGCATGATGCATCAACCAGGAACCCATCAGACCCCAAAGTATCGCCCCAACCCATCACCAGGATTTGCCCCAAGAACCAACAGACCCCCTATGACCCGTCCGACCTATCCCAACCGTGGAAACCCTAGACCCGGAGGAAATCACAACAACCCCGGCAACTCTAGAAATTTCACCCGTGCCCCACCCAAGTTCAACACTAACAATGCTACCACCAACCCCAACACTGCCCCGAGGACTGGAAGAAATGTTGTGCCTGTCGCAGCCAAGGACAAGTCACAAGTGACCTGTTATGAATATGGAAATAAAGGCCACTATTCCAACGAGTGCCCCAGCAAGAAGATGCTATAGCCCCCAACGCCAATGTCCCAGCTCAGCATCAGCGTCGTGTCCAGCCAGGGAGAAGATTTGCCCCAGGGAATTCACTCAACCGCAATGGCCGTCTTTTTCTCATGCATGCTGAAGAAGCTCAGGAAGCGCCAGACGTCGTGCTGGGTATGTTTTTTGTTAATTCAGTACTTGCAAGAGTGTTGTTTGATTCTGGTGCATCGCATTCATTTGTCACCGAAGAATTTGCCTGCACTAGTAAAATTCAACCAACCAAATTGAAGCATGTGATGATTGTACAAATTCCCGGATCAACCACCAAGGCTAGGCAAATTTGCAAGGCCGTCCCTATCCGAATCCATGGCATAGATTTTTATGCTAATCTAATAGTACTCGGAACTAAAGGTTTGGAAGTAGTACTAGGAATGGATTGGATGTCCAAACATAAAGGATTGATTGACTGTGCCAAGAAAGCCATTACCATGACCAGTACCACCGGAATATCAGTCGAGCATATATCTGAAACCTTACCTCGTCAATTCAAGTGTAACAAGAGTATAGCCCAACCTACCATTGACCAAGTTCGGATAGTCTGCGAATACCCCGATGTATTTCCAGATGTATTTCCAGATGTTTTGCCCGGTATGCCCCCAGATCGGGATATCGAGTTTATCATCGAACTAATCCCCGGAACAGGACCCATAGCCCAGAGACCCTATAGTATGAACCCGTCAAAACTAGAAGAACTGAAGATGCAACTGGATTCCATGTTGGAAATCGGATTGATTCAACCAAGTGCGTCCCCATGGAGGTCACCTGTCTTGTTGGTGGACAAGAAGGATGGAGGTAACCATTTGTGTACG
Source organism: Avena sativa (assembly GCA_916181665.1). NCBI lineage: Eukaryota > Viridiplantae > Streptophyta > Magnoliopsida > Poales > Poaceae > Avena > Avena sativa. The sequence goes on from OV702294.1 coordinate 455,256,061, forward strand.
GATTATCGAAAGTTGAATGATGTCACCATCAAGAACAAGTACCCCTTGCCTAAGATAGAAGATTTGTTTGATCAGTTGAGCGGAGCCCAGGTGTTTTCTAAGATTGATCTTAGAACTGGCTATCATTAACTCAAAATTCGTGTAGAGGATATTCCAAAGACTGCCTTTACCACCAGCTATGGATTGTATGAGTATACAGTCATGTCTTTTGGATTAACCAATGCCCCCGCTTATTTCATGAACCTCATGAATAAGATTATTATGGACTTCCTGGATAAGTTTGTTGTTGTTTTCATCGATGACATTCTGATTTATTCCAAATCAGAAGAAGAACATGAGCTACATCTAAGGACCATTCTTGGAACCCTTAGAGAGCATCAGTTGTATGCAAAATTTAGCAAATGTGAATTCTGGTTACAGGAAGTAGGATTCCTCGGTCACATTGTATCAGCCGGAGGAATTGCCGTTGACCCTGCCAAAGTAAAAGATGTAGAAGATTGGCAAGCCCCAACCACTCAAACCCAAGTTTGTGCTTTTCTCGGATTGGCGGGATATTACCGCAAATTTGTAGAAGGATTCTCTAGTATCGCCAGACCCATGACCCAATTGCTGAAGAAGGACAAGAAGTTTGAATGGACCGACAAATGTGAAGCAAGTTTTCAAGAACTCAAAAGGAGATTGATTTCAGCCCCAATCTTAATCATGCCGGATATCACGAAGCCCTTCGATGTGTATTGTGACGCATCCAAGATTGGTCTCGGATGTGTGCTAATGCAGGAAGGCAAAGTTATATCTTATCTATCGTGACAATTGAAGCAACATGAACAAAATTACCCAACCCATGACCTCGAACTCCCAGCCGTAGTTCTAGCCCTGAAAACATGGAGACATTACCTGATGGGAAACCGTTGTGAGATTTATTCGGATCACAAGAGCCTAAAGTATATATTCACTCAGAAGGAGCTGAATATGAGGCAGAGAAGATGGATTGAGCTAATCAAGGATTACGACCTGGACATTCACTATCACCCTGGTAAAGCCAACGTGGTAGCCGATGCCCTAAGCAGATTGTCGTGCCGCTTGAACTCCATGATTTTGAAGGAGCAACCAAGTTTGCACAAAGAGATGGAAGATTTTCGAATGGAATTAGTAAGTGAAGGATTTTTGGCTAGCATAGAACTTCAGCCCACTTTGATCAGTCAGATTAAAGAGGCGCAGAAAGGAAATGCTAGTATCGACGGAATCAAGCGTCGTATCGGTACAGGCAAAGTACCCGGATTCACCGAGGACGAAGGAGTTCTGTGGTACAAAGGACGCCTTTGTGTACCAGCAGACTCGGAGTTGAAAGAAGTTATCTTGAAGGAGGCTCACAATACTCTTTATTCTATCCATCCCAGAGGAACTAAGATGTATCAAGATTTGAAAGAGCAATTTTGGTGGCATAAGATGAAGAGAGAAATCGGAAGCTATATCGCCAAGTGTGATATATGTCAGCGAGTCAAGGCAGAACATCAAAGACCCGTTGGATTGTTGCAACCTTTGCAGATTCCGAAATGGAAATGGCATTCTGTAGGAATGGACTTTCTCACTGGACTACCTACTTCTAGTAGGGGAAATGGCTCTATTTGGGTCATAGTGGACAGATTGTCCAAAGTCGCCCATTTCTTGCCCGTTAAAACTACCTATCAGAGTTCGAAGCTAGCAGAGTTGTACATCGCTAGGATTGTTAGTTTGCATGGAGTCCCCAAGAATATAGTATCGGATCGAGGAACTCAGTTTACCTCGAGATTCTGGAAGAAAGTCCAAGAAGGTTTAGGAACCCGCCTAGATTTCAGTACCGCGTATCACCCTCAGACCGATGGACAAACGGAGCGAGTAAACCAAATACTCGAAGATATGCTTAGAGCATGTGTGCTAGAATATGGATCCAAGTGGGAAGACTGTCTGCCGTTTGCAGAATTTTCCTACAACAACAGTTACCAAGCCAGTTTGCAAATGGCCCCATTTGAATTCATGTACGGAAGAAAGTGCCGCACCCCTTTTAACTGGTCGGAAGTAGGATAGAGTCAGATCTTCGGACCCGACATCCTACGAGAAGCAGAAGAGAAGGTTCACAATATTCGTGAGCACCTCAAGGCCGCCCAATCCCGACAGAAGAGTTACGCCGACAAGAGACGTCGAGACCTCGCCTTCAACATCGGAGATTTTGTTTATCTGAAAGTGTCGCCATTGAAGGGAATGCAACGTTTCCAACTCAAAGGAAAGTTAGCCCCCAGATATATCGGACCTTTCAAAATTTTGAACCGTCAAGGAGAAGTATCGTATCAACTGGAACTACCTAAAGAGATGTCAGCTGTGCACAATGTATTCCATATCTCATTACTTCGCAAATCTCTCGAAGTCCCCGAGAAGACCGAAGTGTTCAAGAATATAGATCACCGGACCATAGAGATCAACGATGACCTGACCTATCCCGAAGTACCCATCCGTATATTGGAAGAAGCCTTTCGAACTACCAGAACCCAAAGCATCAAGTTTCTCAAGATTCAATGGAGCAATCACACAGAAGAGGAAGCTACCTGGGAACGCGACGATCACATCAGGACGGAGTTTCCAGATCTCTTCAAATCCTAGGTAATCTTTTCGTCCTTTTTCAAATCTCGGGACGAGATTTTGTTTAAGGAGGGAAGGTTTGTAACATCCCAAAAATACCAAACTTAGATCATCAAACACTAATCATCAAGATTAGGGTTAACAAAAACTTTTCTAAATGAGTTCATGAATGCATGTATATGTGTATGCATGGATTTTGAATTTCTTTAAAAACCACCTTGTTTGTGTGATCCATTGCTTGTAAAATGTTTCTTAGGTGAAATAAACATCATCTAAAACATTTCCCACACTTTTCCTAAAGACAAGTAAATCAAAACAAATATATTAAGTGAATGGTCATTTTGACCAATTTAACTCCCATGCCTACTTTGGCTGTCTCAAACTTTCAAAACCTAACAGAAACTTTTCTGGATCTTTGCATCCCTTGAATGTACCCATAACAAGGTATCAAGGCCCACTTTGTGATCATCCAGAAACTTTCAAATGCATAGTTTAAATGACAATTCTAAATTGAATCTTCTTCATATGGGAAGATCCCACTTTTTCAAAACCCACTCAAACAAGCTCAACTTTCAAAACCCAAGCATCTGCAGACTCACCAGAACCAATCTAGCAAACCCACCAAAAATCATTTCAAAATTCAAAACTTGATTTCATGCGGCCATTTCATCAAACAGGATGCAGACACAAATCAAACAAAACATCAAACACTATAGTGTGTAGTGTTTTGAGCCTAACTTGTTCCCTAGTTAGCTCACACACAACCCAGTAGATCATCTAGAAAAATTAGCCCAACACTAGCACCCCTGTGAGCTTGCCATTGTCATTAATGGTGAACAGCCGAGCACCTCAATGCCACCCCATTGTGGACAACAAGCTAGGAGCAGCAGCAAGCCTAGCCAGCATGTCTGGGAGGCAGCCCACCGTCCATCGCCAATGCCTGTCCCAGCCACGAGTGTTGCCAAGCACTGGACCACGCGCACGAGCCACGCCCAGACCATGCCGAGCGTGCGCCAGAGCGCCACCCTCGACCATCACCCACAGACCGCGCGCCGCCCTCACCGCGTGCACACACGATCACCACCGACCCAGGAGACCGCCAGACATCCCCGTTTGCCGCCCCGTGCCATACAGCCACCGCCCGCCGTCGAAGACGCCGCCTCTGCCGCGCAGAGCACCGCCCGTTCCAGACCAAACCACACCGCCCCATGCCTCGCGACCATGTCGTTGAGCATCGCCAGGAGACACAGCACCGTCCCCTACCCTTGCCCATGCCTATAGCCCCCTGTAACGTCGCCCCCGACGAGCTCACCGTGCGCCCCGACGGTCCCCTCGCTCGACTATAAATAGAGGCCACCCCCGCACGATTTCTTCACACCATCTCACTCACCTCTCCCCACTGACCGTGCCACACCATCCTCAGAGCAAGCCGAGCACCACCCCGCCGGAATTTCACCGGAGCCCGCCGCCTCTGGAGAAGAAAGGAGCCAGCGATTGGAGCCGCCCCAGGAGAAGCCACCAGTACCAGGAGGTTCGCCGTCGTCGACTTCGTCGTTCGCCTGCCTCGCCGACCCTCGCCCGTACCCGGTGAGCCCCCAGCACCCCTCACTGGCCGCGCTAGGTTTCGTTCTCGCCGGAGTTGTCTCGCGTCGACGATGACCCTCAGCCATTAGATTAGAACTAGATCGAACGATCCACGTCGCCCCATACCGCTTCGCCCAGCCCCGTGTCACTGACGAGTGGGGACACCCACTTAAGCAGCCCGCGGGAGCACTGTGCTTAGCAGGCCGGCCCGTTAGAATTTCCCGCGCAGCCCAGCAATTCAAATTAAATCTTTTTCTTTTTAAATTCAAACACACTTCTGTACCCAACTTCAAAAATCAACCCAGATCTATTCAGTACACCAAATTGAATGAAACCAATTTTGTTGGAAATTTCTGTGAATGCTTAATCCAAGCCCGTTGGATTCAAGTCATTTGGATCTATAGATCACCCATAGTAAAAATAACAAGGCAGAAGCTTTTCTGCATTCAAACATTTTTCAAATTCAAACCATAAAAGCTTTTGAGTTGATTCCAACTCTCAAAAATCACATTCAACCATACCTTTCAGAATATATAAAAATATATAGGTTTACTTGCAGAAATAATGTTCAAGTAATAAAAGAATGCTTCATAAGAATTTCTAGCCACTTTAATTAATTCAAATAAAAGGGTAAAACCTTATTAAACTATGACACCACTTTAAACCACATTACCATGGACTACAATATGTGGTGATGACATGTGTCAAAATAATCCCATGTTTAGTTTGAAGAATATTAAATCTTAAGTAGTTTTTCAATGAGTAGAAACTACTCTTCTAAAAATAAAAAGGATTTAAACCCAGCCTTAACCTTGTAATGTTAGAGATGATGCTAGATCATCTATAGGACCCTTGTGTGTGATGATTGCAAGTAGTTAAGTATTGTTTGGTGATTGTGTACCTCGTATTTATTCATAGACGCTAGTACCGACCAAGGATACGAGGAGGAAGGAGGATACTACGAAGAGGAAGCCGGGGAGAACTTCAACCACTGCTCTGCACAAGGCAATCTTATATTTACATTGATGCAAGCTTTACTAATCAAGTTGACCTATGCAAGCTCTATGCAAGCCTAATACTACTAGTGAATGTGCAAGCTAACCCTTGCCAGATAACCTACTGATGCCACAAACCCATACTTGTGATATGACTACTTTATGCCTTAATAATATGTGATCATACCCATTTGATAAACCCAATCCTAGTTTTACTTGTAAGCCTCTTACTTTATTTCTTTATCAAAGCTTACTTAGAGTCTACCTAAGAGTTTGGTAGATGCTAGACAGTTGTGCTGAAGGTTGCTTATAGAGCATAAAATTTGGCCTAAGCTAGAAACCTTGATATCAGCCTAAGATATAAGGTTGGACTTAGTGAAACTCCACCAGTTACCACCCCTCATTATTACTCCCCCACCTGTAGATGCTAGTGCTAAGCATAAAACTTGATCAACTTTTAGATGGGAATACTTGGTGGAAAAATGGTTATGAAAACCTTGGAATGATGGATCATTCTATTGAAATGTTTTGGACATGTGTTTCCAAACACTTGATGATTTTGGTGATGCAAATGTTGAGGCATGAGCCTTAGCCCTTTATAAAACTGATGGTTGTCTGGATGCGATACCATTCCAATTTTAGCGTACAACCACAATACCCGAATATTGGGTAGGGCTTGACTGGAAACTTATATACCTTAGTATTAGTTCCCTCACGGCCAAGGTCTGAGCTGAGGCTACCTTGTGAAGATTGTCCACCTGTGCAGTACCCAAGATGACAGTGGTCATGGTTGGGAGGCCAAACTCACAGGAGAGGTGCTGATACTAGAGAGTGTAATTGAAAGGTTAAGATTGATTATCTGCATACTGAGTATGGTGAATTCAGGATTTGTTCCTGACGGATGTATCGAATGTTGTGGTGAAAGTGTACAATCGCTGCAGAGTGTCAAACTATTCGAATAGCCGCGTCCGCGGTTATGGACAGTTGGAGTGGCCATACTGTTCCCCCGTCAGACCTTTTAAAATGACTTGTGAAATGAATTGAGACTTCGACTTGAACGCAACAGAGTTGTGACCTAAATTACAAGATCCCACTTAGGAGTTATAAAATTGTGACTAGCTTTGGAACTTAGTAAAGATAAACCTGGCTTTTTGCAAAACAAACCTAGAGCCTAGTGCCCTATTATCCAAAAAAACCCTTACCTGTTAGTATTAGTTTGCGAGTACTTAAAGAGTACTCATGGCTTTGTCCCTGGCTATTCCCATGGCCAGACTATGAAGAGGAGTACCTGAAAGATGGAACCCAGGAAGGTTACGACAACTAGGATCATCTCCCATCGTCAGCATTGCCTGTGACCCCGAAGATGGAGCTTCGCCTACGCTACCGTTATTATTACGTATTCCGCTGCTTGATGTTGTATTAAGAACTGGATCATGAGATCCCTATTTGTGTAAGAACTTATGTATCGTTTGTAATGGATGAAGTACTATGGTATCCAATTCTGTTATGTCTCGCAAAAATGGTAATCCTGGGATTGCGATGTATGGCATAACAGGCATCTAGGATTGAAAAATCCGGGTGTTGACAGTGACTGCGGCGAGGTAACGGCGGAGCGAGCGTCGCGGCCGCGCGTGATTGACAACGACGACGACGTGGTCGCAGGGTCCACTTGTAAGCGAGTGAAACAGAGAGGAGGTGGGGTCGGGTGGTCAGTGACTTGGTGGGTTCTTCTGCGAGTGAGAGAGAGAGAGTGGGAACCCGGGTGGGCTTAGTGGGCTGAATCCGTCGTTGGGCTAAATAGGTGGCGCAGGCCCTTTTCTAATTCTTTTCTCCTTTTCTTTTTCTATTTTCAATTTCAGGAATCAAATTCAAATGATTTCAAAATCTATTTGAATTCAAATCTTTTCAGGATTTTTGCAGTGTGCAATAATCACATTTCTGGGCATAAAACCAAGGGGTCACTTTGAATTGGCCTGGTCACTTGGAATAAAATAAAATAAGCAGTGACATAGCACTAGTTTTTATATAGGTTTTGAAATTGGTTTTCAAATTATATTTGCTTTGAAACTTGGGTTTAAATCTTAGCAATCTAGCAATACTCTCTGAAAGCAATAAGGCACAAGGTTTGGTTCACTGAATACCTATCTCACATTGGAGATTTGCATTTGTTTTAAATGTTGATCACATAAAATAATGAGCTCATATGCTCCTGTTTTTGAATTGATTTGTTTGAAAGGAATTCTATATGATCATGGATGCATGGATGATATGCATGAGTTTGAAACATGATTTTAGGGATGTTACAAAGATACCCTACTAATGCCACAAACCACTACTTGTTACTCTGCCCACTATATGCCTTAAGCATCTATAATCATATCCACTTGATAAACCAATCCTAGTTTTTACTTACTAGCTTTATACTTTATTTCTTTATCAAAGCTATTACTTAGAGTTTACTTAAGTGAATTATAGATACTAGAAATATATTTGAAGGTTTCATAAAGAGCATAAAATTTGGCCTAAGCTAGATAATCTTGATGTCATCTTAAGGCATGAGATTGAACTTAGTTAGAACTCCACTAGTTTACCCCCCTCATTATTGCTTACCCCCACCTGTAGATGCTAGTGCTACGCATAAAACTTGATCAACTTTAGATGGGAATACTTGGTGGAAAAATGGTTATGAAAACCTTAGATTGATGGATCATTTTATTGAAATGTTTTGGACATGTGTTTCCAAACACCTGATGATTTTGGTGATGAAAATGTTGAGGCATGAGCCTTAGCCCTTTATAAAACTGATGGTTGTCTGGATGCGATACCATTCCAATTTTATCAAACAACCACAATACCCGAAGATTGGGTAGGGCTTGACTGGAAACTTATATACCTTAGTATTAGTTCCCTCGCGGCCAAGGTCTGAGCTGAGGCTACCTTGTGAAGATTGTCCACCTGTGCAGTACCCAAGATGACAGTTGGTCATGGTTGGGAGGCCAAACTCACAGGAGAGGTGCTTATACTAGGGCGTGTAATCGAAAGGTTAGGATTGATTATCCGCATACTGAGTATGGTGAATTCAGGATTTGTTCCTGACGGATGTATCGAATGTTGTGGTGAAAGTGTACAATCTCTGGAGAGTGTCAAACTATTCGAATAGCCGCGTCCGCGGTTATGGAAAGTTGGAGTGGCCATACTGTTCCCCAGTCAGACTTTTCAAAATGACTTGTGAAATGAATTGAGACTTTGACTTGACCACAACAGGGTTGTGATATGAAATACAAGTTCCCACTTAGGTGTTATAAAACTTCAACTAGCATTCTTTGCTTCTCAACTTAGTAGAGATAAGTCTGGCTTTTGCAAGACAACCCTAGAGCCTAGTGTCCTATGATCCAGAAACCCCTTTACCTGTTAGTATTAGTTTGCGAGTACTTAAAGAGTACTCATTGCTTTGTACCTGGCTATTCCCATGGCCAGACTATGAAGAGGAGTACCTGGAGGATGGACCCCAGGAAGGTTACGACAACTAGGATCATCTCCCGTCGTCAGCATTGCCTGTTACCCCGAAGATGGAGCTTCGCCTATGCCACCGTTATTATTACGTATTCCGCTGCTTGAAGTTGTATTAAGAACTAGATCATGAGATCCCTATTTGTGTAAGAACTTATGTACGGTTTGTAATGGATGATGTACTATGGTATCCAATTCTGTTATGTCTCGCAAAAAATGGTAATCCTGGGATTGCGATGTATGGCATAACAGGCATCTAGGATTAAAAATCCGGGTGTTGACATAGATGCAGAAAGGTAAAGCAAAGAACCAATCATAGATCGGTATACCTTTTGATCCACATCTTTACCATTTGGATTTAGTTCAAGATGAGTCTTTGTAGCCATGGGTATTGGAGCACCATCCAAATCTTTCATGTTGAATATTTTGAGCATATCTTGAGTGTACTTGGCTTGGTTGAAGAATGTTAATCCTCTTACTTAATTGATCTCAAAGCCAAGAAATATTCTCAACTCCCCCATCATATACATCCGGAACCTATTAGTCATAAGCTTTGAGAATTCATCATTAAAAGCTTTGTTAGATGAGCCAAAGATAATATCATTAACATATATTTGGCATACAAAAAGCTCCCCATTGACCTTCTTAGTAAAAAGAGTGGGATCGATTTTCCCAACCTCAAACCCACGGTCAAAAAACAACTCTCTAAGGTGCTCATACCACGTGTGTGGGGCTTGTTTGATCCCATAGAGTGCCTTATCAAGTTTGTATACATGGTTTGGGGAGTTGGGATCCTCAAATCCTGGAGGTTGCGTTACATATACCAACTCATTCAATGGACCATTAAGAAATACACTTTCTATATCCATTTGTTGCAACTTAAAGTTATGATGTGCCGCATAAGCAAGAAGGATACATATGGACTCAAGGCGGGCCACGGGTGCATATGTCTCTCCATAATCAATGCCTTCAATTTGAGAGAACCCTTGTGCAACCAATCTTGCCTTGTTCCTTACTATAATTCCATGCTCATCTTGCTTGTTCTTGAATATCCACTTGGTACCTATAACATTGCGACAATCCTTTGGCTTCTCAACTAACTTTCATACTTTGTTTCTCTCAAAGTTGTTGAGCTCTTTGTGCATTGCTTTCAACCAACCAGAATCTTCAAATGCTTCCCACACTTCCTTTTGTTCAATCATGGAGATGTGTGCTTGGTGTTCACTAAACCTCTTCAATTGTGCTCTTGTGGATATTCCTCTCCTTAGATCTCCAACCACATTCTCTAGAGAATGCTCTCTTAATTCCAACATCATATCCATTCTATCTTTGCAACGAGTATGGATCTACTTGTTGTTTCTTGGGGGGGCCTCTTCATCATTTTGGTCCTCGTCTTGACCATTAACTTGACCTTGATCATCAGTGTGTCCGCCTCGTCAAATACTTACACCTCGCAAAGACGAATCTGTGATTCGGCATTCAGAGAAACTTCGAGCCTCAAAAAACCACACCAGAAAGGGATTTGGAGGAGGAACTTGGAGAAGGGAAAATCCTTGTTGTTTCACGGATCATTGGAGGACAACACATAATCCTCTTCATTATTCAACCGCTGCATCACCATCACCATTACTGCCACCATCTTCCATCTATTAGATCTTGTTGTGTGGTTTGCACTAGATTCATCCCCGTACTTTTATCCATCCATTTGATTATTATGATGTTGTTGATTGCTTCCATGTGTGAGTAGTTCCCTTTGTTCTTAAGGAGATGGAGAAACTCTAGCATTATTATGAAATGAAATAAATATGGTCTATTACTTGTGTCTATGATGTACTCATCTATGATGTGTGTTTAACCTCTCTCTCTCTCTCTTTAGATGGTATGTGTAGTCGGCCACATATAATTTTCCTTCGGGTCTAAAGAATATGTTGAAATACTTTGTATGTGTCTGGAAGTGTGTCAGAGATACTGTGACTAGAAGCCTTGCTAGCAACCTGCAAGGTCGAAACAGGAACAAAGAGAGATTCACTAAGATAATTACGATATCCATGTTGAGACCCTTAATTGTGGTGGTCTGTATGGGTGACTGTTCTCAGACATCGTGGTGGTTATTTAGAGATGACCTCATTCTTCGATCAACAAATTGGCTTCCTTCAAGCCTTGTAGTGAACATCTTATTATGGAGCTCTCTCCACACCTTTCATGAAATAAGAAATAGATTATCCTAATTATGATTAATTACAACATGCTAGTGGTGTATCCTACATCCTTGATGATGTTTTGGCCTTATTGAATTCAACCACCATTTCAAACGCTTTTGTTACTTGTTCTCTTTTATTTGTTTTAATTACTTTTCTGCATTCAACCCAAAAATCTTTCAAACACCCTTTACTTGAAATCAAAGGCAGCATACAAATATTCTTTTGTAGATAGTGACGAAGGGCATAAATACCTTAACCAAATAGCTCTCTGTGGGTTCGATACTCTTATTTCAAAACTACCTAGAATCGATCTGTGCACTTGGAGTCATCATTTTCCAATTTTTAAAACTCATGATCACTCGTGTGAAATGGATCGTATGGGCACCTAGAGGGGGGTGAATAGGTGCTAACCAATTTTTAATATTTTTTCAATTTAGGCTTGACACAACATAAATTCTCTAGATATGCAACTACGAGAATTTCCCTATATGCAACCCTAACTACTAAGCACGAAAAGAGAGTAGCGAGGAAACCGTAGTGGAGCACGCGGAGACACAGGGATTTGTTTTACCGCAGTTCCTTCCTTGTTAAGGGAAGTACATCTGCGTTGGATGGGTGAGCGGTTCTAAGACCACCTGACGAGGTTTAATCTCGTCAATGCCCATTGTTATGGACTTGGGTTTTGGAGAAGATGGGGATGCTGGAGATCGTGGCACGGTTAACAGACAAGCAACCAGGGGACACGAGATTTACCCAGGTTCAGGCCCCCGGAGGGAAAACCCTACTCCTGCTGTCTGCTCTTTGATTACGGCGGAACCGAAGGTTACAGGGTGCGCAGATTCGATCTGGCGTGGATGCGTGTGCGAAAGTATGAGTCGAATTGCCCTAGGACGTGCCCTCCTGGCCTTTATATAGACTTAGGCAGGTCCCCGGCGTAGTCCTAGTCGGTTACAAGTTCTAGGGTTTTACCCCTTTGAATTTCCTATCTCCTCTAGTCTTGCTCTCCAAGGATCCGAAGACGTCATGGGCCTTGGCCACCCAAAAATCTTCATGGGCCAGCGTATGTCTGCTGTGGGCCTTCTTTGGGCTGGACTAGGTATGCTGAAGTTACGTATCCGTAGGGTATAACCATGTCAGTAGCCCCCGAGTGATCAATCGAATCGTAGATTCGGTTGAGGACTCTTCCATCCTTCGGGAGCAGCTATATGTTAATAGTATATGTGTGTAGGGATTGTTGATGCGTGTGCCTGACTCACCCGACGGATCAGGGTCAGTTAACTGTCTTAGGACGAAACAACACGATCTTCTTCAGGTTCGGGTCCCTTAACCCGGGCCTGGAACATATGCTGGCGTAATTCAACTCAGGCCGCGGAGGACTTATAGGAGTGGAATTCCAGTGATTTTAATTGGTGTACCCAACGCGTCCGTCAGGATTTTTCATCGTACCTACTAGTACGGATTCATACTAGCAGAGCGCAGTCAGGTGCGTTGCCAGGTCATCAGATGATATCTGTAGGTCTTATCTTTGCGTCGCAGACGCAGCATCCGAACATTTATCACCTCGGGGGTGTTTCGGGTGGCCAAGGAGATTGTTGCTCACTTAGCGTTTTGTTGGGGCAGAGTTGCCAAAAAAGTTTTTGCATGCGGATCCGGAAGATCGCAGTCGAAGATTTCATAGGGTGCGCGACCAGCGCTCCCTATGGGAGTAGCCCCCAAGTGTCTGTTCGAGTCGTAGACTCGAACAGAGACTTTCAGTTCAAGCATTGTTTCAATCATTAGGTCCGCAGGACTCGAAAATTTTCGGATGCTTAAATCCATCCTCCCTATGGGAGTAGCCCCCGAGTCCGTAGTGGAGTCGTAGACTCGACGTAGGACTCAGATAAGTAATTTTGTCCTCATTTGTCTGTCGGATGCGTGGCCAGCGCTCCTGATAGGAGTAGCCCCCAAGTATTCAGTCGAATCATAGATTCGAGTGAGTACTTTTAACTGTAGAGCTGAAGTGGTGCTAGTATAGCTTTTGATGACGTCAGTGCTTACGATCGATGACCTCAAGCGTCTGCTACGCCAGAGATGACTTGACTGGACGAAGCGTGGGTCCCACTTGCTGACTTTGAATTGACCGGTCACGCGCGGCGTGGAGATGATTACGGCGTCTCCTCGACTTCCGCACGTAGTGGACGGCGTGGTAACGACGGTTCGTTTTGGTGCTGACACGTGTACGGCTAGATCTACCGCTGGCGTTAGGTCTTCTCGATGGACGGCCAGCGTGCGTCGTCTTCGCTATTATAATTCCTGGTGAAATCGTGGTTTGTTTTTCACCACAGCAGTTCATCTATTCACTGCCTCCTCGTTCTTGAGCTATTCTGGCTGCGGGCTGAGAGTTTCCTCCACATTTCCTTTGTCTTTCTTCGTTGGCAACGCCACCACCGCCTTAGCGCCATGGGGAAAACAAAGAAATCCTCATCTGCGGTTGGGACCAGCGCCGCCGGAGGCAAGAAGGGCACCACCACTGCTCGCGTCACCGACGGTGGCTGGCGGCGATCAGAAATGCGGGAGAGCGATCTCCGCAAACTGCGCGAGCGGAGCCTGATCCCGCAAGACACGACGGCCGTGAGACTCCCCGGCAATGAGGTAATCCCCCGTCCCCCATCTGGGTATCGGGCTATGTTTGTTGCCTTCATGATTCGCGGGTTTTCTTTTCCGGTCCATGACTTCCTTCGTGGACTGCTCTTTTTCTATGGGGTTCAACTCCATCATCTGTCTCCCAACACCCTTCTCCACATTGCGTGTTTTATCACGCTTTGCGAGTGTTGTCTTGGCATTGAGCCGCACTTTGGCCTCTTCCGGAAGCTTTATTCCATGAAGAGGCAGTCTGGTTCGGATGGTGTGTATCCCATTGGGGGTTTCATCATCTCCCTCAGTCCCAATGTGCAATTCTTTTCCTTTTCCATGTCCGAATCTGTCCAGTACTGGCGGAGGAAATGGTTTTACATCAGTGACTCCGTACTTCCTGGGCAAGATTTTGGTCTCGTTCCTTTTGACCCCTCCCAATTGATTGAGAAGAAAAGATCCTGGAAAAACCAAATCTTAGACGGTGAGGTGGCGGAGATAGAGGCCCTGTACCGTCGGGTGGAGGATCTCCAACTGATTCCTGAGAAGGAGGTGAACGGTGTCGACATCATCCGGACGTTTCTTGAGCGTCGGGTGCATCCTCTCCAAGCGAGGGCGCATCCGATGTTTCTTTACTCTGGGCGCCGTGATCCGACGAGGGTTTCGAGTGAGAAAATCTCTGAGGGGGAACTTGACAAGGCTCTTCGCGCGCTGTTGAAGTTGAAGGCCAACGAAGAAATCCCGGGGAAGTCGCTGACTTCTCCCTTTTCTTCGACGTTGGTCGTACCGAAGGTGTAGATTTGCGCATGTAGTGCTCCCCTTTTGTTTTTGTCAGCTGTGTACTTTTTCCTTTGTTTGCTAACAAAGTTCCTTTTCCTTTTGTAGAGCTTCAAAGTGTCGGGCATGGCACCACCGTTGCCCGAAAGGTATCCGAATGCCCCGGATAATGAAGTGGTGGATTCCGTGTTCGAGCTACCGTCAGCGCGATCCCCAGCGGAGGATGCCGACGAATCGAGTGAGGACCATTCGCGCAAGCGATCACGGAGCTCTAGCGAGTCATCAGATGCCTCGACTCCTCCGACTCCCAGAAATCCTCTGGGCCTTGAGCGTCATGATGATGTTCATGGGGGTTCTTCCTCTCCCCTTCCTGCCATTCCTGTGCGGGCTGTTGCTCCGCACCCGCCAGCAAAGCGGAAGAAGGAAGAAAAGAAGGAGGAGAAGAAGGAAGAAAAGAAGGAGGAGAAGAGGGCCCGAAGGGCTTCTCCTATCTTCGACCTGAGCGCGTTGGGCTCGTAAGTTTTCTTGTTGCCACTGTTGTCCGTTGTTCCCTTGTTATTTTTGCACCTATGTTGATTGGTTCGTATGCAGGCAATCCTCCGACGGCTCTAGTGATGGTGCACGCGAGATGATGGGGGAGTCGAACATTGCGTCGCCTCCTCCTTAGACGGTGGCGACTTCTGGTGACGCTGCGCCAGTTCCTCCTGTGCAGGAGAGGCTGGTGGTTGCGCCTCAGAATTTCGCAGGCGGGCCTGCGGGTTCGCCTTTGGAGCACGTAAGTTTTTCTGCTTGATGTTACGGGGGGAGCCCCCGAGTGTCTTCGTATGCTGATGTTGTTTATGCTTCTTTGTGTTGGGCGTAGCCCCCAAGTCCTGCTCTTACTACTATTGCCTGTTGCTGCAGCCTTTTGTCCAAGAGGCCAAGCGGCTGGTGGAGGAACGCCTGACGCTGGAGGCGAAACTGCAGCAGGTTCAAGGTATTCGTCTACCTTGTAGTACTTCTCTTGCTTATCCTGGTCCTGTTCTTTGACACTTGCTTGTTGTAAATGCAGAGGAGCATAACGACTCTCTCCATGAGGTCGATGCTCTGAAGAAGAGCCTTGGCCAATCGGAGCAGAAGGCCGAAGCTGCCGCTGGTGCGAGAGAGCGCCTTGAGCTGGAGCTGACGAAGGCAGCCGAAGAGAAAGAGCGTCTGCAGTAAGAGGCCGCAGATCGTGAGGAGCAGCTGGCCACCGTTGCGGCTGCTCGTGAAAAGGGGTCGCGGAGCTCATGGCTGCTGCCAAGGCTATTTCGGGTGAGCGTTAGCTTTTGTACTTGCTTCTTTTTCTACGGATCTTCTTCTATGTTGCCTTTCTTCATGTTTTCTTCTTTTTTGTCTTAGATGCCGCAGGCATCGAGTTCGACCGCGGTGCTCTGGAGCACGGGAGTGCTCTAGATGATGCCACTGTAGCGGTCGAAGACCGCTGCAGCACCGTCGTCAACTCCCTTGCCAAGGCGAAAGAGGTCCTTGGTCGCTTCTACCAGGAGCTCTTCCCGAAGGGCGCATCCCTTGAAGATGTGGATGCCCTGGCAGAGGCTCTGTCAGCCGAAGCGCCTGCAGCGTATAAGCACAAGCAGAAGGGCATCGGCGCGTCCGTCGGGCTGGCGATGGCCATGGCGGCTGGGGCGGAGCTGGACCTGCCCCAGATTACTTCTCGGATGCCTACGGCTGCGGATGGATCCGAGGTAGCCTTCGCCGCCTACTCCGCTCGCTGCAGACGATATGGGCCCAAGCTTATTGACTTGCTGTCTGAGTATGCATTGCGGCAGCAGGGCGAGGCCAAAGCTAGGCAGTCTGGTTCTGAGGCGACTCAGTGTCCTCCGCCTTAGGCATAGTAGACGTAGGGTAGTTTGTAGTCTACTTTTGTTGTAAATATCTGTTGTAGTACCATCCTTATGCCACGTAGTGGCCTTATATATTTTAATGAATTCCTCCGAGTTGTGCTCTATCCTTGGCTGAATGTCGGTGTGCCTTCTTTTTTTTCTTCTGCTATAGGATCCTTCGGGTGCTGACCCAGTTGACACTTCATCCGGAAGGCCCTTGCGACCATCATTGGATGATTCCTCGCAGCTCGCTTTTCTTCGAGATCACGTGCGCAGCTTGGAGAGGGATTTTCTTGGGTTACGCGGTCGCGCCGACGTTTGGAAATCCAAGGCAGACCGTGGTGCAGCCAGAGAGGAGTATTTGATGGCGGAGCTGGGTCGGCTGTCCGAGCAGCTGCAATGTAAGTTGATCCTTCTTTCGGGTTGTAGCTCAGTTCTTCGGGTGAGCCTGCTGGCCTTATTCTTGTTTTGTGCGGTTGTCGCAGGTGCCAATCTTGCTCCGAGGGAAGAAAAGGAGCGTATCGCTGTTCGAGTCAATTGCTTGACTCAACAGGACATGGAGGCCGGCGGCTTCTTCTGGATGGATCGTGATCGTGCCATGGTTCTGGCGACGGTGCAGGATCGTGTCTACCAGGTTTCGCGGGTGCTCCGCCAGGTGCAGACATCACTTTCCTCGGTGCTGCACATCATGTTTCCGTTGGATGCCGTGCCAACGACCCTTGCAGGTCTTCTGACGAAGTTTCAGAGTGCCAGCAATGTGAAGGAGCTAGTGCGGCAGCAGCTCGTCGCAGGGGTGAAGGCTGCCTTGTCTCTTGTGAGGGTGCACCGCCCTGACATAGATTTGGCTGCTGTGGCGACTGGGCCACCTCCTCTACCAGATGTTGGCGAGTGGAACATGCGTCCGCATTACACGGGTGTAAGGCAGTATGCCGAACAAATTGTAGATTTGTTTGAGCAGCGTGCTCAGGTTATTCTTCAGAATAGGTAGGACCTGAAAATAACCAGATAGATGTAAAATTTGTATATTGCGGCTGGGCGTTTATGTGCCCTTTGTTGTAAAGGTTTGCTTGTTTGTGAGCACGCAGTGCTTTGATTGAGTACGTGCCCTTTTTGTTTGCCTGACGTAGTCAGCTACTCAGGTGTACACGTTTGATCCTCAGTCGATGAAATCGTGAGGTGGGGGGAGCCCCCAAGTGCGTATGTAGCATGTAGTAAAGTTGCAGAAAATGGTCAACCGAAGGTTGGGGGCGAGACACTTAGCTTTATTTATATCGTAATGGAGGAGGTACATGGTTCGGCCGAGTAGCCTTGGCTGAAAGCCTTATTGAAAGTAAAAAAGGGGGGTAGGTTGCTACGGGTAGAATCGTCGCAGGTGCGAGATGTTCCATGGGTTGGAGTATGCGACTCCAGACTCCACGTGCTTGAGGCGATAGGCGCCGCCTGGGATGACTTCGGTGATGACATAGGGTCCTTCCCATGGTGAATCGAGTTTGTTCGGTCGCTTTTGCTTGAGTCGCAAGACGAGGTCTCCTTCGACAAAGGACCTTGGGCGCAGCCGGCGGCTGTGATAGTTGCGGAGACTCTGCTGGTACACCGCGGATCGAGCTGCTGCTATATCCCGTGCTTCGTCGAGTGTGTCGGCGGCGTCTTCGAGTGCAGCCGTGGACTCGGCTTCGCTGTAAGCGACGACTCGTGGAACCTGGTGGCGTACTTCGGCTGGTAGCACGGCCTCAGCTCCGTGCACCATGAAGAATGGTGTGTAGCCGGTGGAGCTATTTGGCGTAGTACGTAAGCTCCACAAGATAGACTGTAGCTCTTTCGTCCAGTTTCCAGCTTTGTGCTCAAGTGAGCTCATGAGGCGCTTCTTGATGCCAGCACCGATTAGGCCGTTGGCCTTTTCCACTTGCCCGTTTGTTTGCGGGTGTGCCACTGAGGCATACGTGATATTGATCCTGAGGCCTTCGCAGAAGTCCTGGAATTCTTCGGAGATGAAGTTTGATCCGTTGTCGGTGATGATGCTGTGCGGTATGCCAAACCTGTAGACAATGGATTCGAAGAACTTGACGGCGGTTTTGCCCTTCTGGTTGGTGACTGGCATGGCCTCGATCCACTTGGTCGACTGCGACCAGGAGGAAGACGTGTCCTCCTTTCGAAGATTTTGGAAGTTTGCCGATCATGTCGAGGCCCCATTGGGCAAAAGGCCAGGCTATGGGTATGGGTCGAAGTTCGGACCCAGGTGCGTGCGGTTTGTCGGCGAACCGTTGGCACCCGTTGGCACCCGTTGCATCTTCGGACGATGTCCTTCGCGTCGCTCATGGCCGTTGGCCAGTAGAATCCTGCTCGTAGAGCTTTGGCGACGAGGGAGCGACTGCCTGCATGGTGGCCGCAGATGCCTTTATGGATATCTTGGAGTATGGCCTTGCCGTCGTTGATGGTGACACACCGTTGCAATACACCCGTAATGCTACGTTTGTACAGCTCGCCGTTGATGATGGTGAAGGCTTTTGATCGACGAGATATGCGCCGGGCATCTGTCGGGTTGTCAGGCAATTCTCCGTTTGTCAGAAACTGGAGGTATGGACGTGTCCAAGTTTCTTCAACTGCCATGACCTGCATCAGGTTGACCATGGCAACTTCGGTATCCAACTTTTCGGGTCCTTCATGACCTTCGGGTAGCGTAGCCCTCGAGTGTTTTGCTTCTTCGGGTGATCCTTTGGGGAATTTTCGCTTGATGGATGGCACGCAGATCTGTTCGAGGAACACACCTGGTGGCACCTTTGCACAAGTGGAGCCAATGTTGGTGAGTGTATCGGCCTCCTCGTTGCTCTCTCTTCCAACGTGCCGAAGTTCGCAGCCGTCGAATTCTCCTTCGAGTGTGTTGTATAGCGCGCGGTACGCGATCATGTTTTCGGCGTGTGCGTCGCACTCATTCATCATCTGCTGTACGACAAGGTTGGAGTCACCGTAGATGACCAGGCGCGTTGCGCCACATATTTTTTCCATCTTCATGCCATGGATGAGGGCTTCGTATTCGGCCTCGTTGTTGGAGGCTCTGAATTTCATCCGAAGAATGTACTTCATTTTGTCACCTTGCGGGGAGGTCAGTATGACTCCTGCCCCTGCTCCTGCTTCGCGCTTGGAGCCGTCGAAATGCATTGTCCAGGACTGTGACATAGCTGGGGTGTCAGGCAGCTGCAGCTCCATCCAGTGTACCAAGAAGTCTGGAAGGACTTGAGATTTGATTGCGTGTCGCTTCTCGTAGATGATGTCCAGGGGTGATAGTTCAATGCCCCACAGGGCCACGCGTCCTGTGGCCTCTGGGTTATTCAGGATGTTGTTTAGGGGTGCCTCGTTGACGACCATCACCTGATGCTCCTGGAAGTAGTGGCTCAGTCGTTGAGCCGTCATGAACACGCCGTAGGCCAGCTTCTGGTAGTGCGGGTACCGCTGTTTTGTTGGAGTGAGAACCTCGCTGAGGTAGTAAATTGGGTGTTGTACCCCGTGGGTCTTGCCTTCTTCGGGTCGTTCGACCACGAGTACTGTGCTGACCACCTGGTGTGTGGCTACTATGTACAGCAACAGGGGCTCGCGCTCTTTTGGCGTGACCAAAACGGGCGAGGTGGAGAGGAGCCGCTTGAGGCTTTCGAATGCTTCGTTGGCTTCTGGTGTCCACTCGAACTTGTCTGCCTTGCGCAGCAGCTGGTAAAATGGTAGGGCCTTCTTGCCCATGCGGCTGATGAACCTGCTTAGTGCCGCTACTCGCCCTGCGAGCTGCTGAACGCCCTTGAGGTTTTTCGGCTTCTCCATTGTCATGATAGCTTTGATTTTCTTCGGGTTCGCTTCGATCCCTCATTGAGAGATGAAGTACCCGAGCAGCTGACCCGAGGGGACGCCGAAGGCGCACTTTTCTGGATTGAGCTTGATCCTGTAGCGATCAAGGTTGTCGAACGTCTCGCGGAGATCGTCGATAAGTGTTCTTGCCTCCTTGGTTTTTATGACTATGTCGTCGACATAGACTTGGACGTTGCGACCGATCTGGTCCTTGAGGCAGGCCTGCATGCATCGCTGGTACGTGGCACCCACGTTCTTTAGCCCGAAGGGCATTGTGTTGTAGCAGAATACTCCGAACGGTGTGATGAACGCCGTTTTCTCTTGATCTTCGACCTTGAGTCGAATCTGGTTATAGCCTGAGTAGGCGTCGAGGAAGGAGAGCTTCTCACAACCTGCAGTCGAATCGATGATCTGGTCGATCCGAGGTAGAGGGAAGTGGTCCTTTGGGCAGTGTTTATTTAGTGACGTGAAGTCCACGCACATCCGCAGGATGTCCGTGTCCTTCTTTGGGACCATCACCGTATTTGCCAGCCACTCGCTTTCCTTGATTTCCCGGATGAAGTCTGCTGCGAGTAATCTGTTGATCTCCTTGCCGATAGCTTCGGCTCGTGGCTCCGACAGTCTTCGGATAGACTGCTTGACTGGCTTGGTGTCTGGGAAGACATTGAGTGCGTGCTCGGCGAATTCCCTGGGAACTCCTGGCATGTCCGCAGGACACGAGGCGAATATTTCCCAGCGCTCACGGAGGAATTCGACGAGCGCGCCTTCCTATGCGTTGCTGAGGTCGTTGGCGATCAACGCCGTCTTGGAGGCGTCTGTCGGATGGACCTGCACTTTCTTGGTGTTGACGGTGGAGTCGAAGGACATGTCGGGTGTGTTCTGCCTTGTGACTGGGGGTAGCCCATTGTCCGTCACCTCGCGGAGCCTTACGAGCTCGTCTTGCATGCCGAAGGACTGGGAGATTTTGTTGAAATCCCTGTCGCATTGGTCCGATCGGGTGAAGCTCCCGTGGACTGTGATGACGCCCCTTGGTCCTGGCATCTTGAGTAGTAGGTATGCGTAGTGTGGGACGGCCAGGAACCTTGCGAATGCTACACGTCCCAGGATGGCATGGTATTGCGACGGCCAGTCCACCACTTTGAATTCTAGGCGCTCCTGCCGAAAGTTTTCCGGCTTCCCGAATATGACGTTGAGCCCTATTTTGCCCAGGGGGAAGCTGCCCTTCCCTGGGACAATGCCGTGGAACATTGTGTCTGATTGTTCTAGGCTGCATTGCAGGATCCGCATAGCTGCTAGAGTGTTTGCGAACATTAGGTTGATGCCGCTGCCGCCGTCCATGAAGACGCGACTCATCTCGAAGCCTCCGATCTACGCCTCCAGCACCAGGGCAGCATGACCTGGGCGAGGGATCTGGCAAGGGTGATCCGTGCGAGTGAATGTGATGCAGGACTCCGATCTGCTGAGGTACTCAGGGATTGCAGGCGGAGTTGCCATGGCCAAGTTGATTTGTCGGGTGATTTTCTTCTGCACCCTATTTGTGGGGCGTCCCTTCTGTATCATATTGAGTGCTCCTTTTGGTGGGGGGTATGCGACCCCGGTGTTGTTTTGCGCTGGTGCGACTGGTTGATTTGGGCCTCCAATAGGCGGCGGTGGAGGAGCTCTGTGTGCTATTTCACCTGGCGCAGGTGTGTTTCCGAACGCAGGGATTGGAGCTTGTTGCCTCATCTGCACCATGCCTTCGCTGAGTTTCTGGAACTCGCGGCAGTCCTTGAGCATGTGGCTAGCTTTCTTTTTGCCATCTTGATTGTCGATGTAGAAGTGGATGGTGCATGGACCCGAAAGTTTGTCGAATGCTGAGGGTCCGTTCTCGCGGTCGCGGCGTTGCCACGACTGCGTTGGTCGTCCGTTGTCGCGGAAGTTTCCGCTGTGGTATCCTCCGCTGTTGTGACTGTTGTCATTACGGCGGTCGGCGTAGCCAGCTGCGACCATGTGGATCCGTCGCGGTCCTCGTAGACGCGCGATCTCCTCTTGCTGTGGCGTTCGCGTCTTCGGCCGTAGTCGTCCTCTTCATCTGATTGCGCCCACTGGATGCAATCTTCGCCGTCTGCCCAACTATTGGCGATTTCCATGAGCTGGTCGAGTGTCTTGGGCTTTACACATCCAAGTTTCTCCTTGAAGTCTGGGCGTTTGACGCCGTCCCTGAAGGCGTCGATGGCCCGCTCTTCGGAGATGTGTGCTGTGGAGTTCTTGGTTGTAGACCAGCGTAGTATGTACGAGCGAATAGATTCACCCGTTCTCTGAGTGCAGGCTCGCAATTCTTCAATTGAGGCGGGCCTCTTGCTGGTTCCTTTGAAGTTTCGGATGAAGCTGTAAGCGAGCTCCTCCCAGCTTCGGATGGATCCTTATGATAGGCTGCTAAGCCAGACCCGCGCTGCGCCTGTTAGCTGCAGCTGAAGGCATTGCATGGCGGTTTCTTTGTTGCCTCCGTGAAGCTTGACGGATGACAGATGGTCACTGAGCCAGGACTTTGGATCTTGCGTGCCGTTGAACTTCGGAGTATCCGAAGGAAGCTTGAAGTTCTGTGGCATCTGTGTTCACCGGACGGATCTGCTGAAGCATCGAGCCCCGTAGAGTTCTCCTTCATCTTCATCCATCTCAGATTCAGACGAGCATGCGCGTTTAGCGCGTGCTTTATCGATCTAGCGCTGTGTAAGCTTGTCTCTGGCGTCGTAGTCTCTTTTATGGCGGTGCGAGCTCTTCTTCCTTCGAGGAAGATCGTGCTCCTCTTCCTCTTCGGATGAGGGGGTGGGACTCCGATCGCGCCTGGTTGGAGCTTTCTTCTTCGGTTCCACAGGAGCGTCTTCGTGGAGCGCAGCTCCAATTAGTCCTAGTACGGTGAGTGCGGACCTATGCATGGCCCTTTTCGGGTCCCCCTCCGGAGGTGGGTGAGCCGCGAGATACGCAGTGGCTGCCATGATCGCAGCTTGTGGCGTCTTCGGGATGATGTTGCCGTCAGCGTCCATATCCATGAACGATGTATGGAGAGTTCGGGTCACGTCACGCCGCTCCTTGGGGTCCATGTTTTCCACCCGAGAGCGGTGCTTGTTTCCTTGATTTCCGTTTGTGCTAGAGCCGGGTCCTATGGCGGAGAGCGCAGCTCGTCGCGCACTGGACTCAGAGGCTGCTTGCTTGCGTTTGTCGAGCGTCTCCTGCATCTTGACTTGTTTCTTGTGCTCCTCGATGAGGAGGTAGTGGTATGCCCTCAGCAGATCATGTGGGGAGTCCAGAGGTAGGACTATTTCGCCTGCGACGGCGCGGCGTGCTTCGACCCATCCTTCTTTGCTAAGTTGGATGACGTGGCCACTGTTTTCCCCGTTTTCGCCGTTTCCACCATTTTCGCCGTTTCTGTCCTGCGGGTTGGGGTTGGGCGGCGGGTTAGGCGTTTCCTCGTCAGTTTGGATGATTGCGGCGCACAGATAGCGCCTGTAGATTGGTTGGCTGCTGCCGCAGCTTTCGGATCTGGAACCGTAGGTCCCTTCATCCGAAGGTGGATCGCACAGATCGGAGTTGCAGCTGCTGCTGCTGTAGAACTCGTCTGTTGATGGTGACGTGCGTGGCATGGGGTGTGGAGCCCACAAAGCGGGCCTGATTGACGGCACGGGCACCCGCTCAGGGAGGCGGAGGGTGCCAGTTTGTCCCACCTGGAAGCAGAAGCTCCCCAACAAGATTTCGAGTCCGTCGCCTACGGGCTCGAAATCCTTCATGGTATCCGGCGAGTGGGCGGTGAAGTCGAAAGCGCCGAAGAGGAGGTGATTCTCCGTCGCCGCGGAGTTGTAGATCGATCGGGTTGGAACCGTCACGGCCGCACAATCAGCAGCCCCAATTCCCACAGACGGCGCCAATTGACGAGGTTTAATCTCGTCAATGCCCATTGTTATGGACTTGGGTTTTGGAGAAGATGGGGATGCTGGAGATCGTGGAACGGTTAACAGACAAGCAACCAGGGGACACGAGATTTACCCAGGTTCAGGCCCCCGGAGGGAAAACCCTACTCCTGCTTTTCTGCTCTTTGATTACGGCGGAACCGAAGGTTACAGGGTGCGCAGATTCGATCTGGCGTGGATGCGTGTGCGAAAGTATGAGTCAAGTTGCCCTAGGACGTGCCCTCCTGGCCTTTATATAGACTTAGGCAGGTCCCGGGCGTAGTCCTAGTCGGTTACAAGTTCTAGGGTTTTACCCCTTTGAATTTCCTATCTCCTCTAGTCTTGCTCTCCAAGGATCCGAAGACGTCATGGGCCTTGGCCACCCGAAAATCTTCATGGGCCAGCGTATGTCTTCTGTGGGCCTTCTTTGGGCTGGACTAGGTATGCTGAAGTTACGTATCCGTAGGGTATAACCATGTCACCACCACGCCACAATAGGCCTCACCCTATTCTCCGATGGATCTCGCCACGAGAGGCCTGATCCACCTTCTCCACTATTGGATCCCTTCGAGGCGGGAACCGGTGCCTTTTACAACACTATCGGGGCACACACCCACAACCGAATTGGGGGCTCCCGAGATGACAACAAGCTGCCACAAGAACAAGGTTTATCAATATAAACAAAAACAAGGATCTAGGTATTTGCAAGAAATACTAGATCGGGGATTCTCCAAATGAATGGAGAGGAGATGAAGTGCTTGATTGTTGATGATGAAGATCGAGTTCTCCTCCTTCGATTCCCCAAGGGACGGGGCCTTTGGGTGGATATAGGTGGAGCTCTCTTGGATGAAGGTTGTAGATCAGATCTCAACTTTTTCGAATGAATCAAGAGTTCTGGCAGGAGGGGGAATGCTGGCTTAAATACCCCCTCCCCAGATCTGGCTGTTGCACAACTTTGGGGGCAGATTATCCTCCCCCCACTTGGGGAGGATTATCCGTCCCCCGGAAAAACTCCGTCCCAAGGGTGGATTCTCCGGGGGAAACTCTGCCCCCTCTCTAGGGATGGCGCCTGCGAAACTTGGTGAAGATCTTGGGGGCGGATTATCCGGCCAGACCGGAAAGTCCGGCCAACACTCCATGTCAACACCCGGAATTTTAATCCCAGATGACTGTTATGCCATACATCGCAATCCCAGGATTACCATTTTTGCGAGACATAACAGAATTGGATACCATAGTATATCATCCATTACAAACCATACATAAGTTCTTACAAAAATAGGGATCTCATGATCCAGTTTTTAATACAACATTAAGCAACAGAATACGTAATAATAACGATAGCGTAGGCGAAGCTCCATCTTCGGGGTCATAGGCAATGCTGACGATGGGAGATGATCCTAGTTGTCGTAACCTTCCTGAGGTCCATCCTCCAGGTACTCCTCTTCATAGTCTGGCCATGGGAATAGCCAGGGACAAAGCCATGAGTACTCTTTAAGTACTCTTAAACTAATACTAACAGGAAAAAGGGGGTTTTGATAATAGGTCACTAGGCTTTAGGGTTATTCTGCAAAATCCATATTTACCTCTACTAAGTTCAGAAGCAAAGAATGCTAGTTGAAGTTTTATAACACCTAAGTGGGAACTTGTATTTCATATCACAACCCTGTTGTAGTCAAGTCAAAGTCTCAATCCATTTCACAAGTCATTTTGAAAAGTCTGGCGGGGGAACAGTATGGCCACTCCAACTGTCCATAACCGCGGACACGGCTATTCGAATAGTTTGACACTCTACAGAGATTGTACACTTTAACCACAACATTCGATACATCCGTCAGGAACAAATCCTGAATTCACCATACTCAGTATGTGGATAATCAATCCTAACCTTTCAATTACACGCCCTAGTATAAGCACCTCTCCTGTGAGTTTGGCCTCCCAACCATGACCAACTATCATCTTGGGTACTGCACAGGTGGACAATCTTCACAAGGTAGCCTCAGCTCAGACCTTGGCCGTGAGGGGACTAATACTAAGATATATAAGTTTCCAGTCAAGCCCTACCCAATCTTCGGGTATTGTGGTTGTCCGATAAAATTGGAATGGTATCGCATCCAGACAACCATCAGTTTTATAAAGGGCTAAGGCTCAAGCCTCATCATTTTCATCACCAAAATTATCAGTTTTTCGGAAACACATGTCAAAACATCTTAGTAGAATGATCCATCATGCCAAGGTTTTCATAACCATTTTCACCAAGTATTCCCATCAAAAGTTGATCAAGTTTTATGCTTTGCACTAGCATCTACAAGTGGGGGTAAGCACTAATGCAGGGTGGTAAACTAGTGGAGTTCTAACTAAGTTCAATCTCATGCCTTAGGATGACATCAAGATTATCTAGCTTAGACCAAATTTTATGCTCTTTATGCAACCTTCACATATCTTTCTAGTATCTACCACTCTCTTAAGTAAACTATAAGTAAGAGCTTTGATAAAGAAATAAAGTAAGAAGCTTATAAGTAAAACTAGGATTGGTTTGTCAAGTGTATATGATCACATATGCTTAAGGCATATAGTGGTCATGGTAACAAGTAGTGGTTTGTTGCATTAGTAGAGTATCTTGCAAGTGTTAGCTTGCACATTCACTAATAGTATTAGGCTTGCATTAGTGTCAATATAAGCTTGCCTTGTGCAGAGCAGAGGTTGAAGTTCTCCTCGGCTTCTTCTTCGTAGAATCCTCCTTCCTCCTCGTATCCTTGGTCGGTACTATCGTCTATGAATAAATACGAGGTACACAATCACCAAACAATACTTAACTACTTGCAATCATCACACACAAGGGTCCTATAGATGATCTAGCATCATCACTAACATTACAAGATTAAAGCTTGGTTTAATTCCTTTTATTTTTAGAAAAGTAATTTCTACTCATTGAAAAACTACTTAAGATTTAATATTCTCCAAACCAAACATGGGATCATGTTGACACATGTCATCACTACATATTTTAGTCCATTGGAATGTGATTTAAAGTGGTGTCACAATTTAATAAGGTTTTACCCTTTTATTTTAATTAATTAAAGTGGCTAAAACTGCCTATGGGGAATTCTTTTATTACTTGAACATTATTTCTGTAAGTAAACCTATATATTTCTATATATTCTGAAAGGTATGGTTAAATGTGATTTTTGAGAGTTGGAATGAACTCAAAAGCTATCATGGTTTAAATTTGAAAAATGTTTGAATGTAGAAAACCTTCTGCCTTATTATTTTTACCATGGGTGATCTATAGATCCACATGACTTGAATCCAACGGGCTTGGATTCAGCATTCCTAGACCTTTCTAACAAAATTGGTTTCATTCAATTTGGTGCACTGAATCGACCTGGGTTGATTTTTGAAATTGGGTACAGAAGTGTGTTTGAAATAAAATGGAAAAGGTTTAATTCAAATAACTGGGCTGCGCGGGAAAAGTTAACGGGCCGTCCTGCTAAGCGTATCGCTTCCGCGGGCTGTTTAAGTGGCTGTCCCCACTCGTCAGTGAGACAGGGGGTGCAAAGCGGTATGGGTCAACGTGGGTCGTTCGATCTGGTTCTAATCCAACGGCTGGGAGTCATCGTCGACGTTGGGCAACGCCGGCGAGACAGAAACCTAGCGCGGCCAGTGGGGGGTGCTGGGGGCTCACCGGGGTGCAGGCGAGGGTCGGCGAGGCGGGCGAACGATGAAGTCGACGATGGCGAATCTCCTGGTACCGGTGGCTCCTCTTGGGGCGGCTCCAATCGCTGGCTCCCTTCTTCTCTAGAGGCGGCGGGCTCCGGTGAAATTCCGGCGAAGTGTTGCTCGCCTTGCTCCGGGAACAGTGTGGCATGATCAGTGATGAGAGGGGAGTAGAATGGTGTGCTCAATCTGGCTGGGGGTGGCCTCTATTTATAGTCGAGCGAGGGGACCGACGGGGCGCAAGGTGAGCTCGTCGGGGGCGATGGTACAGACAGCTATTGGCATGGTCGAAGGTAGGGGACGGTGCGGTGTTCCCAGGCGATGCTCAACGGTACGGTGGCGAGACGTGGGGCGGTGCGGTTCGGTCGGAACACGAGGGTGCTCTGCGCGTGCCCGACGGAGAATTTAATGGCGCACAGCGCGCGTGGTCCACGCGGGGGCGAACGAGCGTGTCTGCGGGGTTGCTGGGACGGTGGTGATCACGTATGCACGCGGCGAGGGCGGCGTGCGGTCTGTGGTTGTTGGTCGAGCGTGGCGCACAGGGCGTGCTCTCTGCATGGTTGCTGGCGAGGTTGGCATGGTCCGTGCGCGTGGTCTAGTGGCTGGCAGGGTTCGAGCGGTGGACAGGGAGTAGCGGTGGAGTGTTGGCTTGCTCCCAGACATGCTGGCTAGGCTTGTTTCTCCTCCTAGCTTGCTGTCAACATGGGGGTGACAAGGGTGGCTTCGGCTGTTCACCATTGATGACAATGCCAAGCTCACAGTGGTGCTAGTGCTTGGTTAATCTTGCTAGATGATCTACTGAGCTGGTTGTGAGCTAGATAGGGAACCAGTTAGGCAAGAATCACTGCTCACAATAGTGTTTTGATTTTACTTGATTTGTGTCTGCCAAGTGTTTGATAAAATGGCCGCATGAATTCAAGTTTTGAATTTTGAAAAGATTTTTGGTGGGTGTGCTAGATTGGTGCTGGTGAGTCTGCAGATGCTTGGGTTTTGAAAGTTGAGCTTGTTTGAGTGGTTTTTGAAAAAGTGGGATCTTCCCATATGATAAAGATTCAATTTTGAATTGTCATTTAAATTATGCATTTGAAAGTTTCTGGATGATCACAAAATGGGCCTTGATACTTTGTTATGAGTACAATCAAGGGGTGCAAAGATCCATAAAAGTTTCTGTTAGGTTCTAAAAGTTTGAGACAACCAAAGTAGGCTTGGGAGTTAAATTGGTCAAAATGACCATTCCTTTATTTTATTTGTTTTTCTTTACTTGTCTTTGGGAAAAGTGTGGGAAATGTTTAGATGATGTTTAATTCACCTAAGAAACATCTTACAAGCAAAGAAACACATAAACAAGTTGGTTCAAAAGAATTTCAATTTAAATGCATACACATATGCATGCTTTCATAATTTTAATTAGAAAAGTTTTTGTTAACCCTAATTTTGATGATTAAAGTTTGATGATTTAAGTTTAGTATTTTTGGGATGTTACACTCCGCCCCCTCTCTGGGGCTTGCGCCTTGGCGATGAGCAAGGGGGGCGGACTATCCGGCCCCCCTGAGAGGAGGATTATCCGGCGGGGCCGGAAAATCCGGCCAAAACTCCGCCCCCCTTCTGGGGCTTGCGCCTGCTTGGGAAGAGGGAGGGGCGGATTATCCGCCCCCCAAAGGCCGAATCCTTTTCCCTTTTTCTCAAAGAGAGCTGCAACACTTCAACACACATTAAATAATCCTTGATATTGTTATCTAACACACAGAACACTAGGGATTATAAAATGTTCTTTCAATCTCCCCCTTTTTGGTGTTAGTTGACAATATTAGGATTTGCAATGAGACCGGCTAATGCCACCTTAAATAATGAAAGACGCTCCCCCTAGATGTGTGCATATTTAAAATTTTCATTTGAATACAAATACACACACTAGAGAGAACACAACTTCCATAACAAAGATAATTGAAACAAGGTGGTTTGGGAAACAAGGTCATACCACCGGGATGAGAATATAGCCAAATAATATAGTTTGTTTGATAGCCTCCAAGCACATCCCAACCATACCAGCAATATTGATGCATACATTAGATAGGCCCATGATTCCATATGCCATCAAATATGCCTCCATAGATAAATCTAGAATTCCATGAGATCCACAATAGATAAATCCAGAAATCCATGAATACCACACAACGTACCAAACTTAGTGAAACACGACAAAGTATTACATAATCAAACACAAATAGAAAATGAGTTCACGCTAAAAAGGCACAAGCAAGCAAATAAAACGACTGAAAGAAAGATGCTTGCGCCCGACCCTTGCAAATCCACGAGACCTCATAGAACTACTTCCCCCCCTTTGGCATCGAAACGCCAAAAAGGAAGAGGAGCGATGCTAACACCCCTGAAGATCACTCCTCCTCATCCTCATCGTAGTCATTCCCGTCCCCTTCCTCTTCATCATACTCATCATCATCGTCATCAGCTGGAGGAGTAGGTGCCCTCGGTGGAGGAGGAAAGAGGCAACTCTCGAGCTCGCCATAGTTGATCCCTGAGGTGTTCCACTGAGCATACGGATCTGGAGCAGTGGGAGGAGGTGGATGGCTAGTGGCACCAGAGACATGGTGGAGAATAAGCTGCTGCGTGTGATCCCTCTCATGATCCTTGCGGTAAGCCTCATATTGGCCTTTGTGAGTGTCAATGCCCATGCAAAGAATGTGCCGCTGGAACCAAGTGAGCTGCTTAACCTCGCGTGCCATTGGGGACACCGTGGACCGACGACCACTAGCCCGAGCATCACGCATTAAGGACTCCGGGGCAGTGGAAGGGTGATGGGTCTTCTAAGCCTTGTTGTAGATTTTCTTGGGCTTGTGAATTCCATCCAGAGCAGTGCCAAAATCCTCATGTGGCAACATATGCTTGACGAGCATCATTATGAAAGGAGCATAAGGAATAGAAAGTCTGTTGATCATAGCATCCGTCATCTCATGATAAATATAGTCCATGACATCCAGTTTATAACTTGTGGCTGATCCAGAGTTAGTGGCACACTCTTGAGAAAAAGCAAGGAGTGGAACTAGGTGGCCACGGATCCTGTCATTGTTGCCACCACTAGGAGCGATGTAGTCCCTAAATATGCCAACAAGGGAGGCATACAAGGGAGAGAGACCAGTGAAAGTACCAGCAACACCATCAGAAGAAAGGCAAGGAGCAAGTGCAGTATCCTTGGATGGCTTCAGAGGAGAAATGATACGGTGGCCTGAAGGAGTGTCTCGTCCATGGAATGCATAACCAAGAACCTGCCCAAAGGTGCGAAAGTCTGACTAAATCATGGTGGTCCCTGTCATCTACTTCATAGTACGGCGCTCATCACCGCAAAACACCAGAGTTGTGAAGAACTGTCGCACCACAGAGGAATCATAGTTGCATTGGATAGTCATGAGGTGGTGCAGCCCCATCTTGTTGGTCACATCTAATGCCTCAATGAGCCTTGTATTGGATTGAGCCTCAGTCAAATTGATGGGACGCATGGGGCGAAGCTTGACAGTAGCATAGATATCATCATGAATAGCCCGAAAGTGGGCATTCCAAAACATAGAGTCCTCGGGGGGACAATCACTATCAGCCTCATCATAATAATCAGTCTGGCGAATGGTGGCATACTGAAGACTGTCCATAGCCTTGTAATTGGGCCGAGACTGTTTGCCCTTGCGAGATGCGGTCCTCTTAGTTTTCTTACTTGCCTCTGCCATCCGTTTAGCCTCTCTTGCTGCTCTGCTGACCTCGGTCTCGTCAATGAACTTCCCTTCTACAATAGGCTTGAGATAACGGGCACGGGAACGACGGACGAAGGTCTTGGTCGGCTTGGAACCACCTCTGAAAAGCATTAGAGGGATAGCATGGAGATAAGCATACACACAAGTCCAGGAGAAAAAACGGAGAAAGAGTAGCAATGCAACCCATAACCAATGATGTGTATTGCAGGAGCAGGACCAAAACAGACCAGAGTTTAATCTCCAGGCCGGATTATCCGGCCCTGGCAGGGGCGGATAATCCGCCCCCCGCAGAAATTTTCTGGATTGGCCCAGATCTACCATGGCAAAAGAGATCGGGTACGAGGGTTGCAATTCTACTGATTCTAGCATGTAAAGAACGACACCAAGGATCTTCTACAACGATATTTCCACCAAATAAAATGCATCCCATACAAAAGGAGAGACATGAGGGAGTTACCCTCACTCATTGGAGGAAAATCACGGAGGAGAAGATACCCGGAGGCGAGGTGAAGAAGATTCGGGGAGACCCCGGAGAATCCGGTGGTCGAATCGACTCCGGGAGAGGCGGATGCTCCGGCGGCGGCTGGGGGGCATAGGTAGGGTTAGGGGAGGACTGGCTGCTCTGTTTGAGCCTACCCTCCCCGACCCAGCCTATAAGGGGTCGATTTCGCCCGGGGCGGAGAATCCGCCCCCCTTAAGGCGGATAGTCCCCCCCTGAAATTCTGTAAAATACAGATTTAGCCTGAGCAACCTAGCAAACCCCTCGATGGTGTTTTAGAGGACTTGTGTGCAAGAATTGATGGTTCAAGGAGGGAGGGTAAGTCTTGGGTTGTGAGCATCAAACTGAGATGGTACTACACACCCAAATTTGCAAGAATCAAATCAACCAAAAGCCAAATTTGAGTGTGTTTTCCATAAGAACAAGAGATATGCAAGAAAATCCAATGAGACCCATGAGAAACCAACTCTTCTCTAGGAAGAGGGCGGTGGCCGAAGCCACCATGTTGGAGCGCATGGCATGACACCGCGAAGATGTATCTTGAGTTCAAAACCAATGCTCATCGATGACCCACATATCACAAAATGATATTAAGGGAAATGATTTTACTTGCTTTCGGCATTATGGGGGGAGGGTTGGCCCAATCAATTAGGACCACACACCCCCTATGACTATGCCCGCATCTAAACCAAATACATGAATAAGAGCAAGTGAGTGTGCAAGGGTAGTCAAGCCAAGCTCCTTGAATCTATGATATTTAGCTCATTCCTCAAATAACAAAATCTTGATTCATCAAGAGGCTTCGTGAAAATATCAGAAAGTTGGTTCTTCGTGCTCACAAAGGATAGGGCAATATCACCACGGGCAACATGATCCCGAATAAAGTGGTTGCGAATCTCTATATGTTCTGTTCTTATATGCTGCACGGGATTGTAAGCAATTTTGATAGCACTTTCATTGTCGCATAATAGAGGCACTTTGTCACAATTGACACCATAGTCCTTTAAAGTTTGCCTCATTCATAACAATTGTGTACAAGCACTTGCAGCAGCAACATATTCAGCTTCGGCAGTTGAGAGTGAAATACAATTTTGTTTCTTTGATGACCAACACACTAGAGACCTGCCCAAGAATTGACATGCACCAGAGGTTGATTTCCTATCATCTTTGTCACCAGCCCAATCTGAATCAGTGTAACCACATAGAGAGAAACTTGAACCCTTGGGATACCATAACCCAAAATTTGGGGAATGAACCAAATATCGGAAGATTCGCTTGACCGCCACTAAGTGATGGCTTTCTTTAGGAGCGGTTTGGTACCTTGCACACACTCCTACACTTAACACGATATCGGGCCTAGATGCGCAAAGGTAAAGGAGAGAGCCGATCATGGATCGGTATACATTTTGATCCACGTCTTTACCCTTGGGATTGAGCTCAAGATGACACTTTGTTTGCATTGGGGTAGCAACACCATTAAGATCCGTCATCTTGAACCTTTTGAGCATGTCTTAGATGTACTTAGCTTGATTAATAAAGATTCCCTCTCTAAGTAGTTTGATCTCAAATCCAAGAAAGAACCTCATCTCACCCATCATGGACATCTCAAACCTATCAGTCATAAGCTTTGAAAATTCATCGTTAAAAGCTTGGTTAGTAGAGCCAAAAATAATGTCATCTACATAAAGTTGGAATACAAAAAGCTCCCCATTAACCTTCTTAGTAAAAAGGGTGGGATCGATTTGCCCAACTTCGAATCCACGGTCTAGCAAAAGCTCTTTAAGGTGCTCATACCACGCACGTGGGGCTTGTTTAAGGCCATAGAGCGCCTTATCAAGTTTGTAGACATGGTTCGGAAATTTGGGGTCCTCAAACCCCGGGGGCTGCTTAACGTATACTAACTCATGTAGAGGACCATTAAGGAAAGCTCTCTTAACACCCATTTGTTGTAATTTGAAATTATGATGGGCTGCATATGCAAGAAGGATACGGATGGACTCAAGACGAGCCACATGAGCATAAGTCTTGCCAAAATCAATTCCTTCCACTTGAGAGAATCTTTGAGCCACGAGTCGTGCTTTATTCCTCACAACAATGCCATTTTCATCTTGTTTGTTCTTGAAGATCCACCTGGTGCCGATAACATTGTGGCAATCCTATGGTTCCTCTACGAGCTTCCAAACTTTGTTGCGTTCGAAGTTATTTAATTCTTCATGCATTGCAACAACCCAATCGGGGTCTTCAAGAGCATCAAAAACCTTCTTCGGTTCAACCATGGAAATGTGAGCTTGATGATCACAGAAGCTTGCAAGTTCTCTTCTAGTGGATACCCTTCGTCGTAGATCACCAACAACCTTGTCAAGAGTGTGACCCCTTAGTTCAAGGTTCCGATCAGCACGAGCCTTGCGACGAGCCTCAATGTCCTTATTGTTTCTAGAAGGAGTTGATTCAGTATTTGTATCCTTGTCTTGATTACTGCCTTGCCCTTGATCTTGGTCTGCGTTAACACCAGAAAATTGCTGCTGAGTTTGTTCTTCAGGGCCGGACAATCCTCCCTTGGAGGGGCCGGACTATCCGGCCTGGGAGGTGAAGCACCAGAGCCTTCTTCTTGAGAGTGCATGACAGGAGTTGGAGACCCAGGGCCGGATAATCCGCCCTCGGGGGCCAGAGAATCCGGCCTGGAAGCTTCAGAGTTGTTGACTTATCCTCCGGATCCTCTGGAACGAGTTGGAGTGCCAGGGGCGGATTTTCCGCCCCTTGGAGGGGGCGGATAGTCCGGCCTGGGACTACCAACTTGTCCAGGGGACAGATGATCTTCAGCAGATTGTGGTGTTGGTGCAGGATTTTCTCCAACAGTAGGAGCTTGTTGATCTTGTGTAGATGAGGGCTCCACATGTGTGGAGCATTGTCCTTCCCGATCCGCCACAAGGGGTTCCTCAATGGGGAGGAAAAATCCCACGCCCATTATTCTTATGTCATCTTGGGGTATTTCAATATCTGCATCACAAACATCAACTTTCCCTACAAAGGAGCCATTATTTTCATCGAACTCCACACTACAAGATTCTACAACAATCCTAGTGAGCTTGTTGTAGACTTTATAAGTGTGGGATTCGGCACCGTAACCAACAAAAATACCTTCTAAAGCCTTGGACTCAAATTTTGACAAATGGACACCTTTAATAAGAAAGAAACACTTACACCCGAATACCCTGAAGTATGAGATGTTGGGCTTGTTACCGGTAAGTATTTCATATGGAGTCTTGTCCAAAATCTTTTGGAGGTAGAGCCGGTTCGATGAGTGACAAGCAGTGGATATGGCTTCAGCCCAAAAATTATAAGGAGACTTGAATTCAGCCAACATTGATCTTGCCATGTCCATCAAAGTCCGGTTCTTCCTCTCGGCTACACCATTTTGTTGAGGGGTGTACGCAGCGGAATATTGATGTCTAATCCCCTCTTCGCTTAGAAACTCATTCAAAGTGTAGTTCTTGAATTAGGAGCCGTTGTCACTTCTTATTGCCAAGATAGGAACATTGTTTTGACGTTGAACTTCATTGGCAAAGTCAATGACAGTTTGTCGAGTCTCACTTTTCAGCTTGAAGAAATAGACCCATGTGTATCTTGAGTAATCATCGACAATGACCAAGCAATATTTCTTCCCACCAAGACTTGCATGAGAGGGAGGACCAAATAAATCCACATGAAGTAATTCCAAGATCCTCTTTGATGACACAATAGTCTTCCACTTGTGGGGAGAGTCATGTATTTTTCGTTCTACACAAGCCCTGCAAACACGATCTTTGGCAAAAGAGACATTTTCTTATAGTCCAAGGATGTGGCCACCCTTCTGGAGACTTTGCAAAGTTCTCATGTTGACATGGGCTAAACGGCGATGCCATTGCCAGCCCATGTCGGCCTTTCCGAATAGACACATCGGACCCGAAGTGGTTTTCCCCGAGAATTCCACCACATACAGGTCATTTTCGATGTATCCAACGAAAGCAACCTTTAGAGACTTGCTCCACAAGAGTACCACCAAATCATCATCGATAAAAACAGCAAAACCCATCTTGCCAAGGGCACGAACAGAAAGAAGGTTGTAACCGAGGGTCTCTACAAGCATGACGTCCATGAGAGAGATATCGTGGGAAACCACAACCTTGCCAAGACCCAATACCAGAGATTTAGACTTATCACCATAGGAGACTGTGATATTATCATGATTTGGACGCATCTCCATGATGATCTCCTTGCTTCCGGTCATATGACTAGTGCAGCCACTATCTAGCACCCATTTCGACCCACCGGAAGCATAGCCCTGCAAGAAAATTACTTCTTGGTTTTAGGTACCCATTTTTCAATGGGTCCTTTCATGTTAGTAACAAGGGTCTTTGGGACCCAAATAGACCAAGCAATATATTCATCAAAGGGACCGACATAATAAGCATAAACATCGCCATAGTCATCACAAAAGAGTTCATAATTCAGATTGTGAGACCCTGTAAAACCAATATTGTTAGTCTTGTCTTTTGTGACATTCTTCTCAGCGGTGCTTATCTTTGATTGCACATTCTTGGTCTTGGTCTTCTTGGTTTTCTTTTTCTTGGACTTGGTGACATACCCCTCTTTACCATGATTTGACCTTTGTTTGCCAAGGACTTCATCAAGCACACCTTTATCCTTGGGAGTGATGTCCTTGATCACTTCTTTTTCCACACTAGCATTTTCCTTGTTACTATATGTTGAGTTGGACGAGCTAGGAGTATCATATTTAGCCAATCGACTTTGAAGCTGATCATGTGACTCATTGAGAATAGAGAAATTGTTTTTCAATGCCTTGTGAGCATTGTCAAGTTTCTCCAATTCCTCGGAGAGTCTATCATGAGCAGCCCCAAAGTCAAACTTTTCCTTCTTTAACTTCTTTGCTTTGGTGACAGCATTGTCACGTTCCTTAACAAGTTTAGTCACAATTTCATCATGTGACTCTTCAATAGACTCAAGCCTCTCTTCAAGAGAGACCCGAGCCTCTTCCTCTTCTTCAAGAGCATTTTTTAAGGATGCAATCTCCATTGCATCCTCCCTTTCAATTCTGCCCTTTTCTTCAAGGAGAGCTTCGTTTTGGGCCAGCTGATCCATAAGAGCTTCAAAACAAACTTTGTGCTCACCTTGCAAGTTAGTATAGAAATAATCCAAAGCAATAATCTCTTCTTTAACCTTAAGACTAGTGGTATTATCCATGCCAATCATAGCCTTAGGAAAAGAAGAGTTAGAAGAAGTTACCTCGGAGCTTCTTGCCATGAGACAAGTAGCATTCTTGTTGATGATGTTTTCGTTCGGAGAGTCGAAGAGGTAAGTTGATGTAGATGTGGTCGCTATAGCAGCCACCTCTTGAGAGCTATCGTCCTCGTCCTCATCTTCACTTCCCGATGAATATTCTTCTTGAGCCACCAGAACAATCTTTGGTTGCTTCTTGAAAGGAGCATTCTTATTTACAAACTGTTTCTTGCGTGGAGCCTTTGACTTGTCCTTGAAAATGAGTCTTCCTCCATTATCTTCCCTACTTTGATATGGACACTCAGCTACTAAGTGCAGCTAGTCACCACAGTTGAAACATGTTCTCAGCTTGGGACCATTTTCTTTTCTTCCATATGCTCCACTCTTGCGTTCCAGTTCAGCTTTAGCCTTGGCTAGATCTTTCTAGAAGTTTCTAGCATAAAGAGCCAACTATTGTCCATGAATCCTTTTTATATCCTCGGGACAGTCCAGAACTTCTACCGCATATTCATCATGATCAATCACACTAGTCTTCAAGGCCATGTTGACCCCCTTTTGCATCCCCATAGCTCGAGCACGAGCATCTTCGGCATTCTTGGCAGCCACTTTGAAAGCGGCCATTTCTTGCATTACCTCATTGGATGACATGAGGTGATAGTTATGCCTACCTTGGAGACTTTTCAAATCTATGGGATCAAATGGCATAAGAGCACTGACATACTTGCGCTTGATCCAAGCATCATCAACATGAGCTGCACCGTGGTTTCTGAAGGTTGTAGCTATTGCCTTGAGCCTCCTATACATGTCCTCGTGGTCTTCTCCATCCAGCATATAGAATCCTTCAGCTTCGTTGCTCAAAGCATCATATCTATTCCTTCTCATACTTTCATTTCCGATGAAGAGCTCGGTGAGGGCATCCCAAGATTCTTTAGCTATGCTAAGATGCTGAATGTGTGGCATGTCTTTGTCACCCACACCAAGCTGTATCATGTGTAGAGCTGTAGCGTTGAGTTGGCTATCAACAATTTCTCTTCTTGTGAGATTTTTGGGGTTTCCAACATGAAGATCATTTTCTATGATTTTCTACAACTCAATGGAGGAACTGCACACATGAGACTTCATCAAAAATTTCCATTGAGAAAAAGTAGATGCAGAAAGTTTGGGTGGATCACCCCTATTATGTATATGTGGGTGAGGGATAGGTGGATCAGGAGAATACACATGAGAAACCTCATTGTATCCATCCTTACCGCTATCCTTTTTCGAGGAGGAGCTCTTGCTAGTATCATCACCAACCACTTCGTTATCTTTAGAAATAGTTTTACCCGTTTCCTTGGATTGCGGAGTGGTATCCTCAGAATTAGATGGAGGTGATGTTGCGGATGTGGAGAGACGCATTATCAATTGACGCATCTCTTCCATCTTAGCCTCCATTGAACTCACCAAGGTTGTTTCCAACGTCTTGAGAACATTCATGGTGACTACCTCCGGAGCATCACTACCATCTACCTTGGAACCCATACTTCTCTTAGACGGTTAAGCCCGAAATAAGATACCAATTGAAATGGATTGTATGGGCACCTAGAGGGGGGGTGAATAGGTGCTAACCAATTTTTAATACTTTTTCAATTTTAGGCTTGAAACAACGTAAATTCTCTAGATATGCAACTACGAGAATTTCCCTATATGCAACCCTAACTACTAAGCACGAAAAGAGAGGAGCGAGGAAACCGTAGTGGAGCACGCGGAGACATATGGATTTGTTTTACCCCAGTTCCTACCTTGTTAAGGGAAGTACATCTGCGTTGGAGGGGTGGGCGGTTATAAGACCATCACGCCACAATAGGCCTCACCCTATTCTCCGATGGATCTCGCCACGAGAGGCCTGATCCACCTTCTCCACTATTGGATCCCTTCGAGGCGGGAACCGGTGCCTTTTACAACACTATCAGGGCACACACCCACAACCGAATTGGGGGCTCCCGAGATGAGGACAAGCTGCCACAAGAACAAGGTTTATCAATATAAACAAAAACAAGGATCTAGGTATTTGCAAGAAATACTAGATCGG
This sequence comes from Avena sativa, assembly GCA_916181665.1. NCBI lineage: Eukaryota > Viridiplantae > Streptophyta > Magnoliopsida > Poales > Poaceae > Avena > Avena sativa. Next base: position 455,295,289 of record OV702294.1, read on the forward strand.
GGGTTCTCCAAATGAATGGAGAGGAGATGAAGCGCTTGATTGTTGATGATGAAGATCGAGTTCTCCTCCTTCGATTCCCCAAGGGACGGGGCCTTTGGGTGGATCTAGGTGGAGATCTCTTGGATGAAGGTTGCAGATCAGATCTCAACTTTTTCGAATGAATCAAGAGTTCTGGCAGGAGCGGGAAGGCTGACTTAAATACCCCCTCCCCATATTTGGCCGTTGCACAACTTTGGGGGCGGATTATCCGCCCCCCAGAAAAACTCCGTCCCAAGGACGGATTCTCCGGGGGAAACTCCGCCCCCTCTCTAGGGCTGGCGCCTGCGAAACTTGGTGAAGATCTTGGGGGGCGGATTATCCGGCCAGACCGGAAAGTCCGGCCAACACTCCGCCCCCTCTCTAGGACTTGCGCCTTGGCGATGAGCAAGGGGGGCGGACTATCCGCCCCCCCTGAGGGGCGGATTATACGGGGGGCCGGAAAATCCGGCCAAAACTCCTCCCCCTTCTGGGGCTTGCGCCTGCTTGGAAAGAGGGAGGGGCGGATTATCCGCCCCTGGTGGGGGCGGATTATCCGCCCCCCAAAGGCAGAATCCTTTTCCCTTTTTCTCAAAGAGAGCTGCAATACTTTAACACACATTAAATAATCCTTGATATTGTTATCTAACACACAAAACACTAGGGATTATAAAATGTTCTTTCATCGTGCCCATGTGCACGAAATCTCCACTCTAATTTTCTAGGAAATAAAATTTTCAAGCCTATCTTCGTAATCAAACTTTGCACCTATTTTAGATGGATTTCCAATAGATAACTACTATGAAGCACTCATAGATTCTAAACTTGTGGTAATCGTCTTAGATCGTTTAAGATGGAACACATAGTTTAGAAAACTAGAATGGACCAACCAGAAAAAGGTTTAACTTTTTTGAATTTTTAAGAGGCAATAATGAGACTAGCCCAAAATAGGTGAAAACAAAGAAAAAGATAAACCAAAGAATGTTTTGTTTTTCTAAAAGGCAACAATAAAAATGGCAAAAAAACATGTGAAAATAAAGAAAAATGACAACTCCATGCTAGGTGTCGGATTCAATCTTGACCTCCAACAAAAGAAAAGTATCATCCTCTTAGACACAGTACTAGTTAGGATCAAATAATTTTATGATTACCTATTGCAGTATTAGCTATACAAAGGCAACTCGGATATTTTAGTACTAATAGTTAGGCTCAAATAATTTTATGATTACCTATTGCAGTATTAGCTATACAAAGGCAACTCGAGTATATTTTGGGCCTCGAAAATTTGGGTCCCCGTGCGGATGCACTCCCATGGGCTCGGGCCTTGTTCCAGAGCTAAAATTTGTAAGTGCTTTGTGCAAGATAAAAAAGTATACAATATATGATCAATGAGATCAACAATGGGAAGAACGAGAAGAAGGGAAGAGGTGGAGCACGGAAGAACGGAAGTATGATAAGAATGTTAAGAATGAGTATTAATGTATCAATATCTTGGTGAAGTTTGTTGCTATATTTAGTTAAATCTAGTACTCATGTATATGTATATTTCCTCTTAATGTGTGAGTTTTGTAAGAAAAATCAATTAAATAAAATTATGTGCATGTATTTATGCTATAATCGACCAGAATAAATGTTGGCAAATGTAGCAAAAATGACTGGAATAAAAGCACATCAGGTAGCAATTTGATGCAATAAAATAAGTGCAATAAAATTTCAATAGGAATTACAATAAATAGAGTATCCTCTCAAAGTTCACATATGAAATAGTACATTCATTCTCGTGAAGAAGATAAAGACACAATCATACAAAAAAGTTTGGCCGAGAAGCACCACAAGCTCCTCTAAAAATGGAAGCAAGCCGAGCAGAGAAAGCAAGACTTTCTTGAATCCCAGTTAGAGTCGATAACCCAATCAGTTCCAGTGAAATATCTCAAGGACATGGCCTTCTTGTAAGGAGGATCAATATTGCTTCATATGGCCTTGAGATGATCAACATCATCTGGCATAAGAGAATCTCCAACAATTGAAATAAAAAGGTACCTAAATAGACACTATCATAAGTCGCGTGGATATAGTTTTTTCTCTGATTTTTGGGTGTTCCGGTGATTTTCCTAGCCAACCACATACCCCCTTCTGGCTCCCCTCCGTGGAAGACGCCTTGGCACCCCTCTCCAGTTGACATCCATGTCGGCTCAGCATTTGCGTCATGGCGTTGACGCGTCGTGCCCGTGGCGCTCCTCCCGGCTACGCGTCGCACCCTACATACTCCCTCGTGTCTATGCGTTGGTTCTGGTTCTCTTGCTACGTGATTGGTTGTTCCTTCATGTTCCCCACCGTCTTGGCTCCTTTTCCGTCCTCGTTTTTTTGAGAGGAGGTCTTGCTCTTGGTTTTGGTGGTTTTGCGTCTAGTGTTTGTTCTTGCAAGGATGTTGTGTGGAATTTTCAGTTTGGGTGCCTGCTTTTCATATGTTTTTCTTATGTTTTTGTAATTCTGCTTCCTCAGCGTCCATGGTACGTTATTTCTTATGCTTATGTCTCGTTTTTTTTCATGCAGACATGTTTCTTTCCCCTGAGCTCATGGCGGTGTAGTTGCTATCAACTGGGATGTTCCTGGCTTCTCTTGCATCGGTGCATTTGTAGGTTAGGGATTCCCTCTCTAACAAGCTCGGCCTTCGCATGGGCACTTCCTGCATCTTCCTCCATTTTTGGTTGTGGCGGGGGAACCAACTTTTGGGTTTTAGGCAAAACAAATAGAGCACCAGTTACAAATGATATTAAATACGGTAGAAAAAAATTCAAATGATGGAAAATAGGGCACTCGAACTTGCCTATGTTACCCATAAGTGCAAACATATACTCTCTCCGCCCCCAATAAGTGTACATCTAGCACTCAAAATTTTACCCAAATAGACTCTACATCTACATTATTAAGGAAGTTAATAAATGCAACTACCTCCTCGTAATCACTCCTCCACTTCATCCTTCAATCTCCATTCTTATCCTCCGCCTCATCCACTAATCATCATTCTTTTCTCTTCTTTATATTGGTGGAGGCTCATAAAAGAAGAGGGAGAAATAATTTGTCTAATATTTCCTAGATGTATACTTATTCATGGACGGAGGGAGTATGGAGAAAATAATATCAAACTCATCTCAAATGAATCTAAAACACATCATATATAAATAGTTCATCAATTCTTACACGTGTTCATCAAGTAGCACAAAATCAACACACATACACATAAATTTCATCGCACATAGTATGGAGTTCATCACATACAAACCATGAAGCTAGCGCTTTTGTTGGGAAACCATGAACACTAATCCTTGACTAGATCTTCATGGAATTCTTCATGCACATCAGAATCTCAAATGTCATAGTACAAGTCAAGAAAGAGGAGAATTTGGTCTCAACTCCTTGGAGGTTGCACCATTTGTCTCATCAATTTGTAGAAATCATAGTGTAAATCTTTCCATGCTTGTTCTGAACAATAATGTTATGCATGATCAGCAAAGAATTCATATGTATCAAAGGACCTCTTGATCCTAAAACCTAGTCGGTCCTCTCATAATAGCAAACTTGGTTTGCAAAATTCCAAATTGTCTCTCCACATTTTTCCTATTCGTTGCTTGAGCATTATAAAAACCAAGTTCTTTCTTGCCTTTGGGGTTTGGAATTGGCTTAAAAAAACTAGCCCACTTAAGATATATTACATACACAATGTACTAGCCCATCTTGTATGTGTGGCCATTTTCTTGAATCTCCAACGGTGGTGACACTCACCCATGGCTAATATTGCAAAGAGTGGTAATCATTAGAGAACATTGATGTCATTGCAAGAACGGGGCATCCAAAAGAAAGCATGACAAATACATGTCTCCTGATCGACAACAACTTTATTAATGATGGTGGAATCCCTCTTGTGTCCTTTAAACCGTCTATGCCATGATGCATGACAGTTATTCCACCTCCCATGCATGCAATCAATTGAGCCAAGTATACATGGAAACCCATGTGCTTTGTCGATCTCCGAAAGCGTAGTTGTGTGTTGATCATTCGGTGCTCTCAAGTGCACGAGACCAAACACTTGAAACACTGCCACTGCAAAGCTCTTGGCACACTTGATGGCCCGGCTCTCACCCATTGCTAAGCGATCATCAAAAAATCCGCGAGAATATCATATGCCATCACGCGCAATGCGGCATTCGCCTTTCGCATGGTGATATGTCCAAGTTCTATGGCGCAATTCCTCCTCTTGAAGAACCGATCATGCAATTCACAATCTCTAATAGTAGTTGAACAAATCGGTTCCATACTAAACCGGCGTTAAAAATATAGCTCAGGACACACCAGATTATATGACTAAAGTAGTTGAGTATCACCTATTGTGCCCATTAATTCTCGCCATTTGTAACCTCTCACGACTGACAACACAACCACCGTGCTTTGGTCACTTGCCCTTGTGCAATGCTAAAATCATAGCAATGTACTCATCTTCGTCCATGTAAAATTCCTCATTGGACAAGGACTCAAACAGATTCATCTACAAGACAATAATATTTGTTTAAAACTAGCTATAGCGAGTTTTATTTTCACTGAGTTTGTTCATAGCTAGCTATAGGGAGTAGGGGCCCTAATGATAACGTTTATGTTCAAAAAAGCCAGGATGGATACCACCTCGGTGGTTAACTGACATGTGGTTTGTTCAACTACTATTAGAGATTGTGTTTAAAAACAAGTTATTAATTTTTCTCAACGCCAAAAACTATATAAGATTCCTCCGACAAATATAAGTACGATAATTGGGTTGTACTAACTAGCGTTCACCTGCATGCAGTCGATCCCGATGTTGAACAACAAACGTGCCGCCAGCCCAACTCCACCTCCCATGTCTCCTGGCCTCCTCGTTTTCCCTCGTACTCCACTCCCCCATCCCCAACGAACATCATGCCAACACCGCCCCCACCCCAAGTTCCCTGTTTCCCTACCTTCGGCTGCTTTCGCTGCCTCCGTCTTCCCCGCATTCACCACCCCGACCTCAAATCACCACCTGCCAAACCTCCCGCCTCCACTCATGGCCACTATCGCTCCCGTGTAGATTTTCTGACATGCCCTCCGCAAATCTCCACCTTTGTCGATCTGTCGCCGCCCCTGGCCATTCCTCTAAGCATACCAACTTATTTATTCTACATCGTCGATGACTCGCACACTAAATCGGAATTCCGACGTAGATGACCATGTACCCTTACCCCTAAGTTTATTTCGATCCTACACCAATGTTGTCTAGGCCTGACGTTGTATTTTCTGCAATGGTCAGTCACGTCATCGTCGACTCTAGCTTGGGTGGTGGAGAGCATATGGTGTCAGGTGGAAAGGACAAGGGGAGACAAAGAATAAAGGGATAAGGCAAGGGTGTGCCACACATGGAGATGGGTCCCAATAGGGGACACGTAGGCGAGTGATCATGGCCCCAGAGAGCGATTTCTAAGATTATTACATACTCATTATTCAACCAACTTAAATATACTTCGGCCCCCTCCCGGGGTCGCTCGCGCGGGCGACCCCGGGGGCTCCCCAAACCCTAGCAAAGCAGCCGCCACCTGTGCTCTCCTGGCCGTCGCCGCCGGCGGCGCCGCCGGCGGTGGCGGCACCCGGCCGTCAAAGACAGAGGGAGTGGAGGCGGACCCCGACGACAAGCTTCTTCGCGCGGGGAGGCGGTGTTCTGGGGGGTCGCGGGCGGCGGCGCTGCAGATCTGCGTCGTGGTGGGGCAGAGGAGGATGGGCGAGGCGGACGTCGGCGATTCGCGGGCACGCGACCTGGCGCGCAGGCATGGGAGGCGCCGCCGGCGGCTCTGCGGGCTCGATCTGGGCCCGTACTGGGCTGGCAGGTCGGCGGCGCTGGGCAGCCTGCTCTGGAGGTCGCGGGCGGCGCTTTGGCTCGGCGGAGGCGGTACTGCGAGGACGACCGTCTGCGGGTGCGCCGTGTGGGCTAGATCTAAGGCCATCTAGGCCAGGTCAGCCCTCGGCGGGGGCGCCATGGTAGGCAGCGGTCAAGCCGTGGCACTGGGATCTTGCTGGGTGGTGGCTCCGGCGCTGCTGCGGTGGTTCCCGGTTTTCTTCCTTTTGCCTGCTCGATCCGTCCTCTGGGAACCGGCCAGCGGTGTGGGGATCGCTGTGTCGGATCTAATAAAGGTGGTGGTCCTTTGATTTCTTTCGCACGTAAACGAAGATCTACTTGATGTCTGTCCTCCTTGATCTGGTCTGGAGAGGCGGGTTCCGGAAGGCTCCGTCGGCGAACTCCCATGGGCGTATCATGCCTGGAGATTGCTGGATCGGAAGGTATTCGGTCGCGCGCGCCTTGTTTTTCTGGCCGATTGGTTTCAGCGGGAGAGGTGCGAAGCTCTGTTGTTTGTTCCCACCAAGTGCCATGCTTTGAGCCAGGGTGATGCCAGATGCGGAGAATGTCAGGAAAGTGGAAATTTGAGGGTAGCGATGGTGATTTTTGTTCTTGTGGTGACGGAGATCTGGCTGCGTGATCTGAGAGTCGTTGCAGCGACTGTTGGTGCGGGAAGACAACACAGGGGAGTTTTCAGTCTTATCTTGCAGGGTGAAAATCCAAGGTCTGGCCTCAGCTGGTTGTGCCTAGCAATGATCTTGTTGAAGGCATTGTTTTGTGAGTAAGGACTTTCTCCAGGGTGAAAACCTATGGCCTTTGGTTGGGCAACGACGGCGCTTGAGCACTGTTTCCTTCTTGAAGGCGTTGTTATTGGAGTGGAGGACTACTGGTGTTGTTCTGATGGTGTCACTGTCGTTTCTTTAAGGATTAGTTCTCTGTAGCGGGACTTTTCTTTTTTGTAATTTCTCTTTCTTTTTTCTGAGCTGTGTGTATCTGTAGAACCGCTAGGGCATGCATTGTTGCAGAGGCTGGGTGTAATTGGTGTCCTATGCTCTTTTCCAAAAAAAAAAATTGACTCAAATTTGCTAGACACTATTTAGTATATAGGTTCATCCAAATTTTAATAAATCAAAGTCAATTAACATGGATCGAAGGGAGTACAAGAATTATTAGTTTCGAAGGAGAAGAAATGATGGAAGCCTAGTCACAGTCTTGTTGGTCTTAGTGATTGTGGTGATATTAATTGAGGAATTAGCTAGCATCATACATCATCCATCGCCAGCCACTGTGCACACACTACTTTGCTCAATTTAGTGGTGAACCGTTATTAGCATGTAGTCGAGTTGGAATTTTTGCAGCCTACTCTAATAGGTAGGTTCTTTTCCATGCATCTATCTATCAATGAAATGTGAGAAATTTGTTAGACTTGGTAAGCACGAATCGATACCGGCATGGCACGAATCATGGGCCTACAATACGTTCATTCGATCGCAAAGTAATCATAGAAATATGTGGGAACCATATGAATTTCTAGATTCCTCTATTCGTTATTGATCGGAGAAGAGTCTCGATCATGTCTACATAATTGACGAACCGTAGGGAGACACACTTAAGGATTCAATGTTGTTTAGTAGATATGAAATGTAAGTTGGGAGACCGAATGTTGTTCTGAGTCTCGGATGGGATCAGGCATATCACGAGGAGATCCGGAATGGTCCGGAGAATAAGATTCATATAAGTTCGGGAAAGTCCAATTCTGGAGTTTGGGAATGATTCCAGTGTTTTCACTGGAATGATCTAGAAGGGTCTAGAAGGTTCATCGGACCGGAAGGGAAAGGGTGCATGAATGTGTCATGACTAAGTGGAAAGGTTGCATCATGTCCGAGGTCAAAGGGCTATGCAAATAAAGAGTTAATTCAAACTCCAAAATTGAAAGTCAAAAGGCAAGTTTGAAAATTCAAACTGGGACAATGTTTCCTGGTGGAGGAAGGAGAGAATCCTTCTCTCCCTCCACCACAAGCCTAGAAGGAGAGGGAGTTGGGGTAGGATTCAAACACCCCTCTCCCTAGCTGCCCCTCCCTCTCATAAATAGAGGGGAGGGGGCTGCCCCTCCACACAACACCACCACCACCCAAGCCCGAGCCGCCGCGAGCCACCACCGCCGGTTACACCTCCTCCTCTCCGGCTTCTAAACCCTATATCACCGGGGAAAGCCTATTTCTCCACCATAACCCACTCCGGCTTAGGCGAAGCCCTGTGTGATCTTCCCTCTACTTCCAACACCACTCCTTCGTGCTGCCGGAATCGCGCGGAGAGAACTACAACCTCCGCTGCCTGCTGGAACAAGGGAGAGGAAGGTCTTCATCGAGTATTGAACGTGTGACCGACTACGGAAATGCTGCCCGAACACAGCGCCAGAAGGACCGTCTATGCGATCTTGAGATCAGCAAGTGTACGACTACAACACCCACGAGAATCTGCTCTCATTAACCGCTTTGGAATCTTCGAGGGTGAGTACTCTAATCAACTCGTTGCTACAATCTAGTAGATAGATCTTGGCTTGTGTGTGTTCGTGTGGTAGAATTTTTTTGTTTTCCATGCTACGAACCCCTAAAGTGGTATCAGAGCCGTGTCTATATGTAGATCTGTTGCACAAGTAAAACATAATGGTCACTGTGGGCAGTGGTGCTTTTATTATCAATTGCTTTTTGTGTACTTTCCATCTTGCGGTATGATGGGATGAAGCGACCCGGGCTAACCTTACATGACATCATTCATGAAACTTGCTCCACGCTCAACATGCAACTTGTATTGCATGAGTGGCTTTGCGGGTGTCTGCCTCTCCCATCATAGTAAAGATTCAATTTACAACGAGAACTTGATAGTTCAAGCATCAACATTGTGGTTCTTGTTCGTAAGTTAGAATGGTACTTATTGAAAGCCCCAAACGTAAAATATGCAAAGGAAATTAGAGGCGTCTAACTTTGTTTTGCAGGGGTGTGTTGTGATGTGATATGTCCATGATTGTGATTATATGTGATGTATGTAATGTTCCTTATTGTAAGTCGGCAACCGGAAGGAGCCTTATGGTTGTCTTTTAAATTTCCTTAAGACTTGTGTGTCTATTATTCAAAGTAGTTGTAATAGTTGATGCTGGTGGACGACAAACATGGAGCGGTGCCATTGACCTTGACGCCACGAAGATGGAGATCAAAGGCACAAGAAGAAAGGCCATATCATATCACATATTTTGAATTGCATGTGATGTTAATCCTTTTATGCATCTTGTATTGCTTAGTTCATGACAAATAGCTTTATAATATGATCCCTCTCACAAAATATCAAGTAATAAAGTGTTCATCCTTAGTAGGCACCATTGCCAAGACTTGTTGTTTCGAAGCACCACGTGATGATCGGGTGTGTTAGATTCTGCGAGTGTATACAATGGAAGTAAGCCAGATTTGCTCATGCGGAAGCTAAGGTTTGATCTTGACAAGCCTAGCATGTACAGACATGGTCTCGGGACACGGATCACCGAAAGGTAAAGCATGAGTCGTTTAGTAGATATGATAAACATGTTGATTGTTCGCCTTTGAAGCTACATCATCTCTCGTGATGATCGGTTTTGAAGTGGTGGATTTGGTTTGTGTGATCACTAAAAGAATGTGAGGGATGTTGTTTTGAGTTGAAGTTCACCTAGATTAATTTAACTATTAATTAGAACTCAATGTGTCATAAACTTAGTCTAAACTACTGCAAATATGTTGTAGATCAATGGCGGCCTCTACCATCAATTTTAATGCATTTCTAGTGAAAGAAAAGTTGAATTACAATGGAAGAAACTTTGCGGATTGGTTCTGCAACTTAAGGATTGTCCTCAATGCTGGTAATTTGACCTATGTGCTGGATGCACCGTTGGGTGACCCACCTAGAGCTGACGCTACCGATGAGGTGAAGAATGTTTTCCTCACTCAGATGAATCAGTACTCCACAATTCAGTGTGCTATCTTGTATGGTTTGGAATCAGATCTTCATAAAATGTTTGAGAACTTTGACCCACATGATATTGTTCGTGAACTCAAAATGATGAGGCTCACGCGGCAGTTGAGAGTTATGAGGCTTCTGAAAAGTTCTTTAACTGGAAGATGGAAGAGGGCAGCTCCATTAGTCAGCATGTCCTTAAGATGTCTGGGCACGCAAGTATGCTCCAAAGCTTGGGTATAGTGATTTCTAATGCTTTGGGGATTTACTGTGTCCTCCAATCACTACCACCAAGTGAGAAGAACTTTGTGATGAACTACAATATGCAAAATATGGACAAGTCGTTACATGAAGTCTTCTGCATGTTAAAGTCTGTGGAAGTGGAGATCAATAAAGAGCACCAAGTGTTGATGGTTAATACCACCAAATTCAAAAGGCAAGGCAAGTCCAAGAAAAAGGGAAACTTCAAGAAGGGCGGTAAGAAAGTTACCGCACCGGCGAAGAAGAACAAGGCTGGGCCTAAGCCTGATACTGAGTGCTTTTAGTACAAGAGAGAAGGTCACTGGAAGCGGAATTTCCCTAAGTACTTGGCGGATCTGAAGAACGGCAACATCAAGAAGAAAGTTATATCAGATATACATGATATTGATGTGTATCTCACTAGTAGTCGTAGTAGTGCCTGGGTATTTGATACTGGTTCGGTTGCTCATATTTGTAACTCGAAGCAGGTGCTACAGAATAGACGGAAACTAGCGAAGAGCAAGGTGACGATGCATGTTGGAAATGGATCAAAGGTTGATGTGATCGCGGTCGGCACGCTACCTCTTCATCTACCATCGGGATTAGTTTTATACTTAAATAATTGTTATTTAGTGCCTACGTTCAGCATGAACATTATATCTGTATCATGTTTATTGCAAAAAGGTTACTTGTTTAAATCCAAGAATAATGGTTGTTCGATTTATATAAGTAATATTTTTTATGCACATGCACCTTTGATAGATGGTCTATTCTTGTTGAATCTCAATTGTAGTAATACACATGTTAATAACATTGAAGCTAAACGTTTGAAATTAAGCGATAACTTAACCTATATGTGGCACTGTCGTCTTGGTCACATTGGAGTGAAGCGTATGAAGAAACTCCATTCCGATGGACTTCTTGAATCACTTGATTTCAAATCACTTGATAGATGCAAAGCATGTCTGATGGGTAAAATGACTAAGACTCCATTTTCTGGTATGATGGAGCGAGCTATGGACTTATTGGAAATCATACATACCGATGTGTGTGGCCCGATGAGTGTATCATCGTGCGGTGGTTATCGTTATGTTCTTACTTTCACGGATGACTTGAGTAGATATGGGTATATCCATTTCATGAAACATAAGTCCGAAACTTTTGAGAAGTTTAAGGAATTTCAAAGTGAAGTACAGAATCAACGTAACAAGAAGATTAAATGTCTACGATCTGATCGTGGAGGTGAATATCTAAGTTACGAGTATGGATCATTTGAAGAAATGCGGAATACTTTCACAATTAACACCGCCAGGAACACCACAACGTAATGGTGTGTCCGAACATCGTAATCGAACTATCTTAGATATGGTTCGTTCTATGATGTCACTTACAGATTTACCGCTATCGTTTTGGGGTTATGCATTAGAAACAACCGCATTCACTTTAAATAGGGCACCCTAAATCCGTTGAAATGACATCGTATGAATTATGGTTTGGGAAGAAACCTAAATTGTCGTTCCTTAAAGTTTGGGGTTGTGAAGCTTATGTAAAGAAGTTACAGCCCGACAAGCTTGAACCCAAAGCGGAACGTCTTCATAGGATACCCAAAGAAAACTATTGGGTATACCTTCTATCATAGATCCGAGGGCAAAATCTTCATTTCCAAGAATGGATCCTTTCTAGAGAAGGATTTTCTCTCGAAAGAAGTGACTGGAAGGAAAGTAGAACTCGACGAGGTTGTCGAACCTTCTCTCAGATTTGAGAGTAGCACATCACCGGAAGAAGTTCATGTGGCGCCTACACTAATAAGAGAGGAAGCTAATGATGTTGATCATGAAACTTCGGTTGAAGCTACTCCGAAACCTCGCAGGTCAACGAGAACTTGTACCACTCCCGATTGGTATGATCCCGTTATGAGTGTCATGTTGGTGGACAACACTGATGACCCTGCGACATATGAGGAAGCAATGATGAGCCCAGATTCCAATAAATGGCAAGAATCCATGAAATACGAGATTGGATCTATGTACGAAAACCAAGTATGTACTTTGGTGGACTTACCGGATAGCCGGAAGGCTGTCGAGAACAAATAGATCTTCAAGAAGAAACAGATGCTGATGGTAATGTAACCATCTAAAAATCTCGACTTGTCGCAAAAGGGTTTTGACAAATTCAAGGAGTTGACTATGATGAGACTTTCTCACCGGTAGCAAATCTAAAGTCTGTGAGGATTTTGTTAGCAATCGCTGCATATTATGATTATGAGATATGGCAGATGGATGTCAAAATGGCATTCCTCAATGGAGACATTGATGAAGAGTGTTATATGGTACAACCCAAAGGTTTTCTCAATCCTAAAAATGCTAACCAGGTATGCAAACTTCAACGGTCCATTTATGGATTGAAGCAAACATCCCGAAGTTGGAATCAATGTTTTGATAAGGTAATCAAAAGTTTTGGTTTTATACAAACTTATGGAGAAGCTTGTATTTACAAGAAAGTGAGTGGGAGCTCTGTAGCATTACTAGTACTATATGTGGACGACATATTGTTGATTGGAAATGATATAGACCTTCTTAAAAGTGTCAACGATTATTTGAATAATAGTTTTTCAATGAAGGATCTTGGCGAAGCTGCTTACATATTAGGCATAAAGATTTATAGAGATAGATCGAGACGCCTAATATCATTGTCACAGAGTACATATTTGGACAAAGCTCTAAAGAGGTTTGCAATATAAGATAGCAAGAAAGGGTTCTTGCCCATGTTGCCCAATACGACTTGAGTAAAACTCAAAGTCCAGCTACGGCAAAAGATAGATAAAGAATGAGTAAGACTACCTATTCCTCGGCCATAGGATCTATCATGTATGCCGTGCTATGTACTAGACCCAACATTGCATATGCTATTAGTTTAACTAGCAGATATCAAAGTGATCCAGGAGTGGATCATTTGACAGCAGTCAAAAACATCCTTAAGTACTTGAGAAGAACAAAGGATATGGTTCTTTCTTATGGAGGTGATGAACAGCTCGTTGTTAATGGTTACACCGATTCTAGTTGGAACACCGATCCGGATGATTCTAAATCTCAATCTAGATACGTATTTACTATGAATGGTGCAGAAGTGACCTGGAGAAGTGTAAAGCAAAGCGTTGTGGAGAGATCTTCAACGGAATCGGAATACATAGCTGCTTTGGAGGATTCACAAGAGGCGATATGGATGAAGGAGTTCATTATAGAGCTCGGTGTGGTTCCTAGTGCGCTGGACCCAATGTCTATCTACTGTGATAACATGGGCGCCATAGCCAATGCGCAAGAACCAAGGTCACACAAGAAGTTGAATCATATCAAGCTGCAGTTTCATGATATTTGAGAGCATTTCCAAGATGGTGACATAAAGATTTGCAAAGTACACACAAATCTGAATGTGGCGGATCCATTGACTAAACCTCTCGCGAGGGAAAAACATGACCAACACCTAACCGCCATGGGTGTTCGGTATATTACCATGTAATCTAGATTAGTTGACTCTAGTGCAAGTGAGAGACTATTAGAGATATGCCCTAGAGGCAATAATAAAAGTAGTTATTATTATATATTTGTGTTTATGATAATTCTTTACATTCATGCTATAATAGTATTAACTGGAAACATTAATACTTGTGTGATTTGTAAACTAATTAGAGTCCCTAGTAAAGCCTCTTTATAATACTAGCTTGTTGGTTGATAGATGATCATGGTTTCCTGATCATGAACATTGAGATGTTATTAACAACAAGATCATATCATTAGGAGAATGGTGTGATGGTCATACTCCTATAGATAAGATTAGCATAAAGATCAAGTCATTTCATTAGTTTGTTTGCTATAAGCTTGCTGATACATAGTAAACTAATTCCTTTGACCATGAGATCATGCTAATCACCATCACCGGATGGATACTTTGATGACATCAAACACCACACCGTAACTGGGTGGCTATAAAGGTGGCATTGAGTGTTCGAAAAATATGTGTTGAGGCACATGGATCAAGAGTGGGATTTGTCCATCCATATGACGGATTGATATAATCTGGGCCCTCTCGGTGGAATGTCATCCAATTAGCTTGCAAGCATGTGACTGGCTCACTAGGGATCATATATCACGAGAACATGAAAAGAGTACTTATCGGTAACGAGGTTGAACTAGATATGCAGATATACCGACGATCAGACCTCGAATAAGTAAAATATCGCGAGACAAATGGAAATTGGTATCGTATGTAAATGGTTCATTCGATCGCAAAGTAATCATAGAAATATGTGGGAACCATATGAATTTCCAGATTCCTCTATTGGTTATTGATCGGAGAAGAGTCTCGGTCATGTCTACATAATTCACGAACCATAGGGAGACACACTTAAGGATTCGATGTTGTTTAGTATATATGGAATGTAAGTAGGGATACCGAATGTTGTTCATAATCTCGGATGGGATCTGGTATATCAAGAGGAGATCTGGAATGGTCCGGAGAATAATATTCATATAAGGAAAGTCCAATTCCGGAGTTCGGGAATGATTCCGGTGTTTTCACCGAAATGATCTTGAAGGGTCTAGAAAGTTCACCGGACCGGAAGGGGAAGGGTGCATGAATATGTCATGAGTAAGTGGAAAGGTTGCATCATGTCCTAGTTCAAAGGTCTTTGCAAATAAATAGTTAATTCAAACTCCAAAATTGAAAGTCAGAAGACAAGTTTGAAAAGTCAAACTGGGACAATGTTTCCTGGTGGAGAAAGGAGAGAATCCTTCTCTCCCTCCACCACAAGCCTAGAACACTACTAGGAAACAGGCTGTTAGTGGCGCACCCGAAATGCCCATCCGTGGCGCACTAGCAGTGCGCCACGGGCCTTGCGCTACGGCTATCTCTCAGCCGTGGCGCACTGCCTAGTGCGCCACAGAAGTTTTGATACAGGCGTGGCGCACATGCCAGTGCGCCACAGAAGTTTGGGCAGGTGCGCCACGCGTATGAAACGGTAACCGTGGCGCACTAGGTGCTGTGCGCCACGGATATAAATTTCAAAATTCAAAAAAAAAGCAGCAGATCTGGATCTCGTCGTCAGTGCCGTCGCGCGTCGGTGCAGGTCGCCGTCGTCGCCTCCTCGTCGTCACCTTGTTGTCATCGTCGGAACTGCAAGGAGGAGGAGGAGAATAGGAGGAAGAGGAGGAGAAAAGGAGGAGAAGAAGAAGAGGAGGCAAAGGAGGAAGAGGAGGAGAAGAAGAAGAGGAGGCAGAGGAGGAAGAGGAGGAGAAGAAGAGGAGGCAGAGGAGGAAGATGAGGAGAAGAAGAGGAGGAGGAGAAGAAGAGAGGGAGGTGGGAAGAGATGGAGGAAGATAGGGAGGAAGGGAGGTCGACGTCGCCGTTGTCACTGCGAGGAGGAGGAGAAGGAGGTCGACGTCGCGCCGTCACTTCAAGGAGAGGAGAAGGGATAAGGAGAAGGGAGAAGGGAGAAGGGAGAAGGGAGAAGGGAGAAGGAAGAAGGAAGAAGGAAGAAGGAAGAAGGAGAAGGGAAAGGGAGAGGAAGAGGGAAAAGGGGAAGGGAAAAGGGGAAAGGGGAAAGGAAAAGGGAGGAGGGCGGGGTGGGGATTCAAATTTGAATCCCGCCCAAGCTTATCCGTGGCGCACTAGGTGTAGGTGCGCTACGGATAAGTCGCCCTGTTTTTTTTTCTGCAGGAAAAAACGGTTTTTTGACCATAACTTTTTACTCTTTTCGAATTTTGAAAATCTAAAAAATCGCTAAACGACCTAATGGAGTTGCAAGCGGATCTAGAATCTCGTTCTGGTCATTTTGGTATATTATACGATTTTTTTCGATATCGTATGCAAAAGTTACGGCCTTTTTACCGTGGCATTACTTTTTTTTGCAAATAAAGTCGAAACTCATTTCTGTTAATTTTACTAGAAGCTATACCACATTACCTACCTAAATATGAAAGGATTTAATTTTTTGAAGTGTTTATCATTTTCGTTTATTTTTTGCAAACCCTAAAAAGGCGATCCACGGGGGTGGGGGGGGGGGGGTGGAGTTGGTGCATGCCACTTACGCGTAGGGCACTAGGGCAGAGTGCCCTACGGCTAAGTTTGTACATCTGTGGCGCACTAGGCCGAGTGCGCCACAGAAGTTTGTGGCCGTTTCAGAGCAGAGGGGGGCATGCGCTTAGGCGTAGCGCACCAGACCCATGTGCGCCACAGATGACCCTAACAACCGTGGCGCACCTGACTATAGTGCGCTACAGATGTTTGGCGTGCGGCCAACAGGGCCCTGGCCCACACACATCTGTGGCGCACTATAGTCATGTGCGCCACAGTTGTTCTAGTTATTAGTAGGGCACTGCCCACAGGTGAGCCACGCCTGTTTTAGCCGTGGGGCACTTCAACCATGTGAGCCACGGATGTGCTGATTACCTATAGCCGTTTTCCTAGTAGTGGAAGGAGAGGGAGTTCGGGTAGGATTCAAACACCCCTCTCCCTAGCTGCCCCTCCCTCTCATAAATAGAGGGGATGGGGCTGCCCCTCCACACAACACCACCACCCAAGCCTGCACCGCCGCCTGCTGCAGCCGCCGCCACGCCGCCTCCGCCCTAGCCGCCACCGGTTCCAGCTGTTGGAATTATTCCCTAGAGGCAATAATAAAGATGTTATTATTATAATTCTTGTTCATGATAAAGTTTATATTCCATGCTAGAATTGTATTAAGCGGAAACTTTAATACTTGTGTGGTTTATGAACAACACCGTGTCCCTAGTATGCCTCTATGGACTAGCTCATTGATTAATGATGGATAAGGTTTCCTAACCATAGACATGAGTTGTCGATTAATAATGAGATCACATCATTGGGAGAATGGTATGATGGACAGACCCAAATCAAGCAGAGCAATTAGATCGTGTCATCGTGTTCATCTTTGCGAAGCTTTTTCTTATGTCAAATATTGTATTCCTTAGACCATGAGATAATGCAACTCCCTGTTATCGGAAGAAAGCTTTGAGGACATCAAACGTCATCCTATGAGAGGGTGATCATAAAGGTGTCTCTCAGGTGATCGGAAAGTACTTGTTGGGTTGTATGTATCGAGATGGGATTTGTCCCTCACAAGTCAGAGAGATATACTTTGGGCCCACTCGGTAATCGATATCAACACCGCTTGCAAGCACATGGTTAAGGAGTTAATTACAAAGTGATATTGGATTACGGAACGAGTAAAGTACTTGCTGTGGACGAGATTGAACTAGGTATGTCGATGCCGACGGTCGAATCTCGGGCAAGTAAAATATCGCGTGACGAAGGGAATATGTATATGGGATTAATTGAATCCTGGCATCGTGGTTCATCCGATATGATCATCGATGAGTATGTGGGAGTCAATATGGGTTTCCAGACCCCGCTGTTGATTATTGATAGAAGATCATGTCTGCATATTCTCGAACCCGCAGGGTCACACACTTAACGTGTCTCGACGCTAGGATAGATTGGATAATTGGTTTATGAGTTTTTGTTCGGAGTCACGGATGGGATCCAGGACATCACGAGACGTTCCGAAATGTTCCGAACAATAAGATTCATATAAGGCAAAGCAGTTTTTGGAGTTTGGAATTGTTTTGGATTGTTCGGTATTGTACAGGAAGCTTCTAGAACCTTCCGGAGTGGGACCGACGTGGCCCCACTTGTCAGGAGGGGGCGTGGGCCTACGAGGGAGTGCCCTGGCCGCATTGGGCCAGGGGCACAATGTAAGGTTCCCAACCTTTAATAAGGTAGAGATCCCTGTGTTTACAATGCTAGTCCCTGGATCAATAGCTAGCATCCACAGTTAAGATGTAATATCAAGAAACAAAGGTCCTAATACAACTTTATAACCAGGAATAAAATAATTCATTACATCTTACATAGCTCATTTGGCTATCACATTACATTGCAGCAGAATATCTATAAGCATGGGGTCCTTCATCTTCAAAGTGCCACAGGCAAACATGTTGGTTGTAGACTTGTAATCCTAATCAATAAACTTCACTAACACCAAACCAACCTGCAACATTACAAGTTACAGCCACAAGGGTCAAAACATTTGAATTGTATTGGCAAGTTTCACTACTATGTAGAAACAAGTGGATCCTAACATTACATGCATATTTGGCTTAGTAGGGTTTTAGGCTCATTTGCAGAAAGCGGTATAATTTATCCTATCTTTTCAATAATAGTTTTGATCTTTTGTCAAATCTTTCTGAACTCCTTGGAAAACTCCAAGTGCTTCAAATCCCTTGTTATCACTTTCAAGTTTTACTTTTAGAAATTGGAATGTCGAGATCTTCCATAGCTTCAGGCCTTAGTTGCTCAGTATTGTCCTTAACCGGGGACACGGCTAAGTACTTAGATTTTTTTATCTTCTGAAGAAGTTTTACACTTTACCCACATGACACAATATCATCTTGATGCCACCAGTGGCCGCTGGATAAGTACTCACCAAGATGGAGTACTGGCAGATTGAGATTGTGACAAAGTCTTTCCATAGGAGTCCTCCCAAGACACAATGCTAGCTTGTCTTCCAGGCACCAATGTAGGGTTTCAAGTTCCCTCATTCTAGTTAACCTGAAGAGGCCAATGCATGGGTCTTCCACTATGTAGTTGACTAAGCTAGTGCCCATTTAGCATGTGGCTGTACACGGAAGCCACTGTACGAGAAACATGTTCAATCTCTAAGTTCCTGGGTGGTTTTCTTCTAGTGCACATACAAAAGAGATTGCCATATAAACATGGTTCCTTTTGTTGCCACCTTGTCCAAAACTTGAGTATCCTTGTTCACCCAGGTGGTTCATTGCGTACTTGTTTTATTATATAAAACACAAGTCTTTTCAATACTTCATATAATCTCAACATGTATCCCTTCTCAAAATTTATAGCAGGGCTAAGCATATTACAACTACATTGTTTTCACTAAGGAATATATAGGGTATCCTATTAGGATTTTAGCATATCATAAAATATAGAAATCATTATCATGCATGTTTCAAAAATCCACTAAGTGTAATGAAAAGAGTAGGACTGGGATGATAGTGTCACTTGCCTTTTTGGTAGAGAATGTTGGTTCACTTCTTGATCTTGCTAATATCACACTCTTCTAACTTCACTATAAATCAATCAAGCAAACATAGATTCAACTAGCATTCCAACCAATATTCAAACAATTCATCACACATAAAATAATAGAAACAAAGACATGCATGCAAGCATGCAAAAAATAATTTCATTTGCAAAAGTGGTTTCTACTAGGCTCTAAAAATTGTAAGGTTCAAAGTGGTCATTTTCTAAAGTGGTAAAACCATTTGTAAAAGGGTTTTATCTATAAACCATTTCTTAAATCAAATCATTATTTCATGTGGTGGAAATTGATTTTAGCAAAGCAATATTCTTTTAAAGGGTTCACCAAATACATTTTAATTCTCAAAACTTGGTGTTTAGGGTCAGTAGGTTTGAATCTAATCATTTCCCAAAGGTTTTACTCAAGAATCATTTCCATATCAAAATCAATGTTTTTATTTGACTAGAAATGAGCTAATTCAAGTATTTATCCCTAAACTTCACAAAATACATTTTTAAATCCATGAGTTGGTTCCTGGGGTCAGTAAGTTCACAACAAACCATTTTGCAAAGATTTCACATTAAAATTTTATCTAGAACAATTTTTATATTCAAATTAAGCCTACACAAGTTTATGCTAAAACAAACATTTTACCAGAAGCTTTTTACTAAACAAAGTGCATGGTTGGCTAGGGCTTGTTTTTCTGAATCCATTGATATAAAATTTGCAAATTTTGGACGTGTAGATTTAAAGTTATGCAATTTACAAGTTTGCATTTAAATCAGATTCTAAATTCTGTTTTAAACAGAACCAATGCCACGCGGCGTGTTTCTACTGGCCGGTACCGTTTCGTGCGGATCGGCCTCTGTGAACCGTAGGATCTAACTTAAAACGAATGACGCTGATCAACTCGTACCTCTTCATCTAGTTATAATCTCAGCCATCAGATCGTGATCTAACGGACAGAGACACGTGGTCAAACTCTGGCGGCGCTGCGCGGTGGCAGACGGCGGCGCACGCTCTGGCGGCGAGCTTGCCGATGATGCAGGGAGCGGGGAAGAGGGGGAAGGGGCTCACCATGCTCGCAGGGAGATGGTGAAGCTCAACGCGTGGTCGGCTTGGCAAGGGGCGCACCAGAGAGGCGACGATTGCTCGCCGGAGTTGGTGACGGCGTTAGGCGGCTCTGGAGGTCGTCGAGGGCGACGCTGCAGTTCACCCCAAGGTCAAATAAGGACATAGTCAGATGCGTAGTGATCTGGGGAAGGTGGGAGCATCAATATGAGGGCTCGGGGTGGTCTGTCTTACCAGGAAGACTCTGCCGGAGCGATGGCAGACGGCGGTGGCGAGTCGAGGTCGACGAAGCCGAGCTTCCAGAGTGCGCGGGAGCTAGCTGAGGCTATGGGCAGACGCGCAAGGGGCTGGAGAGCATGCTAGGGTGCAGTGGGGGGCGACGGGCGGCGAGGTGTGGACGGAATCGTTCAGAGACGCTCGCCGGAGCAGTGGCGGTGCAAGGGGAATTCGGGGCAGCCTATGGGCAGAGGGAAGGAGCTGCTTGGGGGGAAAGAGAGGGAAGGCACGGGCGATTAAATTGGCATGGTTACTGGGAGGAGTCAAGGCCGCTATCAACGCGTAATCAACGCCGGAGTTACTTGACTGCAACGACAGGGGCGACGGGGTCGTAGTGAAGACGATGAACAGGAGTGTGGGGCCGTGCTGTCAGCGAGGGAGAGAGGTAGGGAGAGGGGGCCACCTGTTTGTGACTCTGCGGGTGGGTTTGCGCGTAGAAAAATGTTTCACTAAGGGCGAGCTGGTGGGATGCATTGCTGGGCTGTTGGGCCAGATGGGTTGGGCTGTGTTTGATTCATTTTTTATACTGATTGCCTTTTTCTTTTTCTATTTGATTTTCTATTTTGAAATTCAATCAAACAATTCAAACAACAAATGGAATCAAACTACCACCAAACTTTGCATTCTTTTTAGTTCTGTTTAACAACAAGTCAAAAAATAAAATAATATTTTTATTCTTTTTAGGATCCATTAATAATTAAATAACTAGACCTTAGTCATTAATTCAAATAGGATTTGTTTTATTTAAAATCTCCATTTGAAATCTAAATAATATCAAAACCATTTCAGTAGGTTTTATTTGAAAATACAAAACACTTGGAAAACTTGTTTAAAATAAAATATCAAGTTTTAGTGTTTATTTAAAATAGAAAAGCCTTTACTTTAAAATTGGGTATCAATAAACCCTCATCATTTATTTAAATAAACCTTTACTCCTTTAATCAAAACAAAATATTTTATTTCCAAAAGCTTTGCCAAGATTTAATTTGGCTCTATAAAAATAGTCCTTATTTATATTTCTACCTTTTCATTCGAAAACCAAATCTTTTTATTAAAAGATCCAAAAATAGTAATCTCACTTACTTAAAATTTTCTTTACTAATTGTTTATCTTTTCAAATTCCTTTAGGATTTGTTTGATCAAAAAATAGGTTTGAAGGTTTCCAATTGGAATCAAAAGTTTCTTCTCACCCTGAAAATCAAAAAAAAAATTATTTTATTCATTTATTTTTCACATAACAAGATTTGGAAAATCTTGGGATGTGACAGGCTACCACCCTTAAAATAAATCTCGTCCCAAGATTTGGGAAGGCTAGGGTTACAAGTAGGCTCAAAGCATCTAGGGTACTACCACCCTTAAAATTTTTCCAACTAAATTACATTTTGGCCTGCTTGGGGTCTTGGGGAAACTTCTCTGGGCAAACATCTGCATAGTGTCCTTTGTTTCCACACTTGAAACATGTGATAAGGCTGAGATCCTTCATAGGCTTGTTTATCTTGTGCTTCATCTTTTCTGGACAGTTGCTTGCATAATGTCCTTGGTTACCACAGTTGTAACATGTGATAAGATTGAGTTCATCACGTATCTTCAGTGGACAAGTTGCTACATAATGGCCTAGCTCTTTGCAGTTGTTGCACCATACTTGGCCAATCTCCTTATACTTATTATTCTTTGGACATTCACTGGCATAATGTCCCATTTATTTACAATGGTTACATTGCACATGGCTTTTGTCCTTCTTTTTCTTGGGTTTCTCCAAATCTAGGAGTGCTTCCAGTTCATGTTCTTCATATGTTATCTCATAGGTAGGAATGTTTACTGGTTTCTTTGACCTTCTATTGCTCCTTGGATAATTCATATGCCTCTTCTTTGGTCCTTTAAATTGGGTCATATTGCATGGGGGTACAAGTGGCGATTTTCCTTTGTCCTCATCCTTCTTGGTAGACTTGGCTTGATAGTCTGCAATCAGTTGTTGCACTCCACCTTGTTTCCTTTGTTCAACTATGGAATAGATGGGGCATTGGATAGGGACATGATTATTTCCTTCACATAGCTAACAAGTAGCTTGAGATATGGGGCATTGGTCAGCTGGGTGCTTCTCTTCACAGTTGGGGCATTGATCTCCATGCTCCTTGGAAGTGTGATCCCTGTCTCCACAAATATCGCAATCTTGGGTTCCTTCTAGAATAACATCTTTGTCATCTTTGTTGTCACAAACTCCTTTGGAAGAGTTGCCTTCCATGTTGATCATTTGATCTGTCACCTTATGCAACAATTGGGCTTGGGTTTCCAAAAACTTTTGCATGGTTGGATCTTCCCCGCTGGTGTTGGCTATGAATTGAGATGTCACTTGGTTCAACTGGTTTTGGGTTGCTATAAGTTCTCTCATGTTGTCTTCTTGGTTGTTGTTGGTGTCATCAACCTTGATGTTGGAGTCTCTTGGAGTAGTCATCTGTTTGGGTTGAATTGAGATTATAATAGCAAGATATTTCTAAGGAATCAATTCTAATCATACACATCACAATTCACACAAGCAAGGTGCAAGCAATCACAAACAAATACTCAAACAACAAGTTTCAAGCATATTTTTAGGCAACCAAAAATATTTTTGTTACACCACATAAGTTGGTGGATTTGTCTTAAACTAAATATGGTGGTCTATCTATATGGTTCACTTGTGGTCTTTCCATCCTTCTTGGTTGATTCCCCTTGAACAAGATGTTTGTATTCTTAGAGAATTCCTTGCATCTTGGTCTCAAACTTCAAGGTGATGATGGTTCCTTCTAAGTTGTGCTTCCTTAGTCTTCAAGTATTGGGTAGTATTTCTTGTTTCACTTGTAGTCCTTAGTGATATCCAAGGTTGAAGTCCTTGGTCAAAATATTGAATATGTTGGAGTCATTAGAGTTGAAGATGTTGACGTCATTAGAGTTGATGAAGTCCTTAGCTCATGGTAAAGTTTTTGGCCATGGGGTAGGTTTTGTCCATCAAGTTTGAAATAGAAGAGATGTAGAATCAAAGCCAAAATGGTTGAGGAAAGAGTTTACAAGATTGTTTGTAAATAAGTTTTGGAACAAATACAACTCCTATTTTTCTAAGGGTTTTTTGTCCAATCCTAAGGTTACAATCCTACAGGCAACACAATGCTCTGATACCATCTTTAAGGTTCCCAACCTTTAATAAGGTAGAGATCCTTGTGTTTACAATGCTAGTCCCTGGATCAATAGCTAGCATCCATAGTTAAGATGTAATATCAAGAAACAAAGGTCATAATACAACTTTATAACCAGGAATAAAATAATTCATTACATCTTACATAGCTCATTTGGCTATCACATTACATTGCAGCAGAATATCTATAAGCATGGGGTCCTTCATCTTCAAAGTTCCACAAGCAAACATGTTGGTTGTAGACTTGTAATCCTAATCAATAAACTTCACTAACACCAAACCAACCTGCAACATTACAATTTACAGCCACAAGGGTCAATACATTTGAATTGTATTGGCAAGTTTCACTACTATGTAGAAACAAGTGGATCCTAACATTACATGCATATTTGGCTAAGTAGGGTTTTAGGCTCATTTGCAGAAAGCAGTATAATTTATCCTATCTTTTCAAAAATAGTTTTGATCTTTTGTCAAATCTTTTTGAACTCCTTGGAAAACTCCAAGTGCTTCAAATCCCTTGTTGTCACTTTCAAGTTTTACTTTTAGAAATTGGAATGTCGAGATCTTCCATAGCTTCAGGCCTTAGTTGCTCAGTATTGTCCATAACCGGGGACACGGCTAAGTACTTAGATTTTTTTATCTTCTACAGAAGTTGTACACTTTACCCACATGACACAATCTCATCTTGATGCCACCAGTGGCCGCTGGATAAGTACTCACCAAGATGGAGTACTGGCAGATTGAGATTGTGACAAAGTCTTTCCATAGGAGTCCTCCCAATACACAATGCTAGATTGTCTTCCAGGCACCAATGTAGGGTTTCAAGTTCCCTCATTCTAGTTAACCTGAAGAGGCCAATGCATGGGTCTTCCACTATGTAGTTGACTAAGCCAGTGCCCATTTAGCATGTGGCTGTACACGGAAGCCACTGTACGAGAAACATGTTCAATCTGTAAGTCCCTGGGTGGTTTTCTTCTAGTGCACATACAAAAGAGATTGCCATATAAACATGGTTCCTTTTGTTGCCACCTTGTCCAAGACTTGAGTATCCTTGTTCACCTAGGTGGTTCATTGCGTACTTGTTTTATTATATAAAACACAAGTCTTTTCAATACTTCATATAATCTCAACATGTATCCCTTCTCAAAATTTATAGCAGGGCCAAGCATATTACAACTACATTGTTTTCACTAAGGAATATATAGGGTATCCTATTAGTATTTTAGCATAGCATAAAATATAGAAATCATTATCATGCATGTTTCAAAAATCCACTAAGTGTAATGAAAATAGTAGGACTGGGATGATAGTGTCACTTGCCTTTTTGGTAGAGAATGTTGGTTCACTTCTTGATCTTGCTAATATCACACTATTATAACTTCACTACAAATCAATCAAGCAAACATAGATTCAACTAGCATTCCAACCAATATTCAAACAATTCATCACACATAAAATAATAGAAACAAAGTCATGCATGCAAGCATGCAAAAGATAATTTCATTTGCAAAAGTGGTTTCTACTAGGCTCAAAACATTGTAAGGTTCAAAGTGGTCATTTTCTAAAGTGGTAAAACCATTTGTAAAAGGGTTTTATCTATAAACCATTTCTTAAATCAAATCATTATTTCATGTGGTGGTAAATGCTTTAAGCAAAGCAATATTTTTTTAAAGGGTTCACCAAATACATTTTAATTCTCAAAACTTGGTGTTTAGGGTCAGTAGGTTTGAATCTAATCATTTCCCAAAGGTTTTACTCAAGAATCATTTCCATATCAAAATCAATGTTTTTATTTGACTAGAAATGAGCTAATTCAAGTATTTATCCCTAAACTTCACAAAATACATTTTTAAATCCATGAGTTGGTTCCTGGAGTCAGTGAGTTCACAACAAACCATTTTGCAAAGATTTCACATTAAAATTTTATCTAGAACAATTTTTATATTCAAATTAAGCCTACACAAGTTTCTGCTAAAACAAACATTTTACTAGAAGCTTTTTACTAAACAAAGTGCATGGTTGGCTAGGGCTTGTTTTTCTGAATCCATTGATATAAAATTTGCAAATTTTGGACGTGTATATTTAAAGTTATGCAATTTACAAGTTTGCATTTAAATCAGATTCTAAATTTTGTTTTAAACAGAACCAATGCCACGCAGCGTGTTTCTACTGGCCGGTACCGTTTCGTGCGGATCGGCCTCTGCGAACCGTAGGATCTAACTTAAAACGAACGACGCTGATCAACTCGTACCTCTTCATCTAGTTCTAATCTCAGCCATCAGATCGTGATCTAACGGACACAGACACGTGGTCAAACTCTGGCGGCGCTGCGCAGTGGCAGACGGCGGCGCACGCTCTGGCGGCGAGCTTGCCGACGATGCAGGGAGCAGGGAAGAGGGGGAAGGGGCTCACCGTGCTCGCAGGGAGATGGTGAAGCTCAACGCGTGGTAGGCTTGGCAAGGGGCACACCAGAGAGGCGATGATTGCTCGCCGGAGTTGGTGACGGCGTCAGGCGGCTCTGGAGGTCGTCGAGGGCGACGCTGCAGTTCACCCCAAGGTCAAATAAGGACATAGTCAGATGCGTAGTGATCTGGGGAAGGTGGGAGCATCAATATGAGGGCTCGGGTGGTCTGTCTTAGCAGGAAGACTCTGCCGGAGCGATGGCAGACGGCGGTGGCGAGTCGAGGTCGACGAAGCCGAGCTTCCAGAGTGAGCGGGAGCTAGCTGAGGCTATGGGCATACGTGCAAGGGGCTGGAGAGCATGCTAGGGTGCAGTGGGGGGCGACGGGCGGCGAGGTATGGACGGAATCGTTCGGAGACGCTCGCCGGAGCAGTGGCGGTGCAAGGGGAATTCGGGGCAGCCTATGGGCAGAGGGAAGGAGCTCCTTGGGGGGAAAGAGAGGGAAGGCACGGGCGATTAAATTGGCGTGGTTACTGGGAGGAGTCAAGGCCGCTATCAACGCGTAATCAACGCCGGAGTTACTCGACTGCAACGTCAGGGGCGACGGGGTCATGGTGAAGACGGTGAACAGGAGTGTGGGGCCGTGCTGTCAGCGAGGGAGAGAGGTAGGGAGAGGGGGCCACCTGTTTGTGACTCTGCGGGTGGGTTTGTGCATAGAAAAACGTTTCGCTGAGGGCGAGCTGGTGGGATGCATTGCTGGGCTGTTGGGCCAGATGGGTTGGGCTGTGTTTGATTCATTTTTTTATACTGATTGCCTTTTTCTTTTTCTATTTGATTTTCTGTTTTGAACACAAATGGAATCAAACTACCACCAAACTTTGCATTATTTTTAGTTCTGTTTAACAACATAATTCAAAGTCAAAAAATAAAATAATATTTTTATTCTTTTTAGGATCCATTAATAATTAAATAACTAGACCTTAGTCATTAATTCAAATAGGATTTGTTTTATTTAAAATCTCCATTTGAAATCTAAATAATATCAAAACCATTTCAGTAGGTTTTATTTGAAAATACAAAACACTTGGAAAACTTGTTTAAAATAAAATATCAAGTTTTAGTGTTTATTTAAAATAGAAAAGCCTTTACTTTAAAATTGGGTATCAATAAACCCTCATCATTTATTTAAATAAACCTTTACTCCTTTAATCAAAACAAAATATTTTATTTCCAAAAGCTTGGCCAAGATTTAATTTGGCTCTATAAAAATAGTCCTTATTTATATTTCTACCTTTTCATTCGAAAACCAAATCTTTTTATTAAAAGATCCAAAAATAGTAATCTCACTTACTTAAAATTTTCTTTATTAATTGTTTATCTTTTCAAATCCCTATAGGATTTATTTGATCAAAAAATAGGTTTGAAGGTTTCCAATTGGAATCAAAAGTTTCTTCTCACCCTGAAAATCAACAAAATTTTATTTTATTCATTTATTTTCACATAACAAGATTTGGAAAATCTTGGGATGTGACACACAAGGCCCCATAGGCCCAGCCGGCCAAGCCCTAGGGGAAACCCTAGGGAGAGCTTCTAGAAGGAGGGGGGAAACTTGCCCCCCACTCCTCCCTCTTGGCTGCCGGCCCTAGGCTTGGAGGAGGGATAAGGGGCAGCATCCCACCCCTCTATATAAAGAGGGATGGGGGCGCACCCTTCCCTTACACCTCCTCAAGCCCTAGCCGCCCTGCTGCCCTCCTCTCTCTCTCTCCCTCCCGACTGCGCGTAGGCGAAGCCCTACCGCAGAAAATCTCCACCATTTGCACCACACCGTCGTGTTGTAGATCCAACCTATCTCTCCTCCCCACTTGCTGGACCGAGGAAGGAGCAGACGTCGAGGTGCCGTACGTGTGCATCTCTCGGAGGCATCGCCACTTGCAGTGTTGGATCGGATCAGATCACGAGGAGGAGAAACGAGTACGACTACATCAACCACGTTCCGTCGAACATTCCGCTGTGCGAATCTTCAAGGGTATGAAGATCTCATATATCCCCTCTTGTTGTTTGCATCTCCTAGATTAGATATTGGCTTCCCCGTTCGCATCCGTAGAAATTTTTTGATTTACTATGCTGCGAAACCCTTCAGTGGTATCAGAGCTAGATCTATGCGTAGATGTGTTTCACGAGTAGAACGCAACA
Source organism: Avena sativa (assembly GCA_916181665.1). Taxonomy (NCBI): domain Eukaryota; kingdom Viridiplantae; phylum Streptophyta; class Magnoliopsida; order Poales; family Poaceae; genus Avena; species Avena sativa. The sequence goes on from OV702294.1 coordinate 455,323,643, forward strand.
TGCTTGTTGCGGGCGTTGATGTTTTCTGTTGCAAGCCTCTTGTTTGTGTACTTCTTATGACGCGGGATAGTGAGATCGAAGCAGTCCAGGCCAACTTTACGCGACCTCGTTCGCGAGACCGGCTCCGTACTTGACTGTGGCTTGTTCCACACATGCGGCTGGTGGATGCCAGTTTCTCTCACTATAGTTGTCATGGGATTTACACCGGATGTTGGCAACCATAATATCACCGTTGTGGCTTTCCATAGGTAAGAATCGTTCTTACCTTGTTACTCCCATAAGCCCTGTAAAACATGCAACAACAAAGTAGAGGCGTCTAACTTGTTTTTGCAGGGAGTGTTTTGTGATATGGTATGGCCCAAGATGTGATGTGTATGTTGTATGCAATGATCATGTTTTGTAATGTTTCATGACTTGCATGTCGATGAGTATACAACCGGCAGGAGCCATATGGTTGTCTTTATAATTGTGTATGACATGTGTGTCAACTTCTTATACGCCATGTAATAGCTTTACTTTATCGCTAAGTAGTTAGCAATAGTTGTAGTTGCTATTCGTGGTGGAGGCAATCATGGTGGAGTGATGGAGATCATGCTGGCACGCACAAGATGGAGATCATTGCACGGAGATTGGCTATACCATGTCACATAAAATTATATGCATGTGATGTTTATCCTTTTATGTATCTTATTATGCTTAGATCGCGACGGTAGCATTATAAGATAATTCCTCACTTAAAGATCAAGATAAAACTGTGTTCTCCCCATGTATGCACCGTTGCGAAAGTTCGTCGTGTTCAAGCATCACGTGATGATCGGGTGCTATAAACTCTACGTTCACATACAACGGGTGCAAGCCAGTTTTGCACATGCGGAAATACTTGGGTTTAACTTGACGAGCCTAGCATGAACAGACATGGCCTCGGAACACACGAACCAAAAGGTTAAGCATGAATCATATGAATGATATTATCGACACTTTGTTGTCCACCATTGAAACCACATCTCTTCTCGTGAAGATCGGATTAGGTGTGGTGAATTTGGATCATGTTCACTAAACAACTTGAGGGATGTTGAATTTAGTGGGAGTTCATCTAGTAATTTGATTAAGTTGAACTAGTTATCATGAACATAGTCTAAATTGTACTTGCAAATTTTGTAGATCAAATGGCTAAGTCCAACTTCAACTTCAACGTTTTTGCTGAGAAAGAAAAGCTTAAGAACAATGGGTCTAACTTCACCAACTGGTTCCGCAATTTGAGAATCATTCTCTCTCGCGGACAAAAGGACTATGTCCTTCAGAAAGTGCTAGGTGACGCCCCTGCTGTAGATGCGCTGACTGATGAGAAAGCTGTTTATCAGTCACGCAAGGATGATTATGGTGTGATTAAGAGCACCATGTTGTTTTCTATGGAATCAGACCTTCAAAACTGTTTTGAGGAGTTCCCCGGGCCCTTTGAGATTCTTGAGGAACTGAAAACTATGTTTCAGACTCAGGCCCGTTCTGAGAGATATGAGATCTCTGAGAAATTCTTTAACTACAAGATGGAGGAAGGGATTTCCGTTAGTGAGCACGCCATTAAGATGTCGGGCTACACTCAACGCGTTGAGCAACTGGACTGCAAGATTCCAGAGGAGCTCAAGATTGACAGAGTTCTGCAATCACTCCCTCCTAGCTACAAAGGTTTTGTAGTTACTCATAATCAGATTGGTTCCACTGATACGATCACTGAGCTCTTCGCTAAGCTGAAAGCTGCGGAGGTGGACAGCATGAAAGATAATCATGTGTTGATGGTCAACAAGCCCCCCAGCTTTAAGAAAGGTAAGGGTGCAAAGAAGCCCTTCAAGAAGGGCAGCGGCAAGCGCATTGCCCCTGCAGAGAAGAAGCTCAAGTCTGGACCTAAGCCGGACACTGAGTGCTTCTATTGCAAGGACAAGGGTCACTGGAAGCGCAACTGTCCGAAGTACTTAGCGGACAAGAAGTCTGGCACCATCAAAGGTATATTTGATATACATGTTATTGATTTTTTACTTACTAGCCCTCATTGTAGTGCCTGGGTATTTGATACTGGTTCAGTTGCTAATATTTGTAACTCGAAACAGGAGCTACGGAATAGACGGCGGCTAGCAAGGTATGAGGTGACGATGCGCATTGGCAACGGATCAAGAGTTGATGTGATGGCCGTCGGCACGCTCTCCTTAGTTTTACCTTCGGGATTAGTTTTAAACCTCAATAAATGTTATTATGTGCCTGCGTTGAGAATGAACATCATATCTGGATCGTGTTTATTGCAAGACGGTTATTCATTTAAATCGGAGAATAATGGTTGTTCTATTTATATGAGTAACATCTTTTATGGTCATGCACCTGCTATGAATGGTTTATTTCTTCTAAATCTCGAAAGCGATGAAACACACATCCATAACATTGAGGCTAAGAGATGCAAGGTAGATAGTGATAATACTACTTATTTGTGGCACTGCCGTCTAGGTCATATTGGTGTAAAACGCATGAAGAAACTCCATTCTGATGGACTTTTGTAGTCTCTTGATTTTGGATCATTTGACACGTGCGAGCCGTGCCTCATGGGCAAGATGATCAAAACCCCATTCTCCGGAATGATGGAGCGAGCAACGGACTTGTTGGAAATCATACATACCGATGTATGCGGACCAATGAGTGTTTCGACGCGCGGTGGATATCGCTATTTTCACTAATGACTTAAGTAGATATGGGTATATCTATTTAATGAAACATAAATCTGAAACGTTTGAAAAGTTTAAAGAATTTCAGAATGAAGTGGAAAACCATCGTAACAGAAAAATTAAATTTCTACAATCTGATCGTGGAGGTGAATATTTGAGTTATGATTTTCTCACACATCTTAAAGCAAGCGGAATAGTTTCACAACTCACGCCACCCGGAACACCACAGCGCAATGGTGTGTCTGAACGCCGGAATCGAACTCTATTAGATATGGTGCGATCAATGATGTCTCTTACATATTTGCCGTTATCATTTTGGGGTTATGCGTTAGAAACCGCTGCATTCACTTTAAATAGGGCACCATCTAAATCCGTTGAGACGACATCGTATGAACTGTGGTTTGGTGCTAAACCTAAGTTGTCGTTTCTTAAAGTTTGGGGATGCGAAGCTTACGTCAAGAAGTTGATGCCGGACAAGCTCGAACCCAAAGCGGAGAAATGCGTCTTCATAGGATACCCTAAGGAAACTATTGGGTATACCTTCTATCACAGATCTGAAGGCAAAGTGTTTGTCGCAAAGAACGGATCCTTTCTTGAGAAGGAGTTTCTCTCGAAAGAAGTGGGTGGGAGGAAAGTAGAGCTAGACGAGGTTATTGAACCTTCTCTTGAGTTGGAGAGTAGCGCAGCACCTGAAATTGTTCCAGTGCCGTCTGCACCAACAATAGAGGAAGCTAATGACAAGGATCATAAAGCTTCAGACGATGCTACTACTGAATGTCGCAGGTCGACAAGGTCGCGTGCCCCTCCTGAGTGGTATGGCAACCCTGTCTTAACTGTCTTGTTAGTAGACGACAGTGAACCTGCGAACTATGAGGAAGCGATGATGAGCCCAGACTCTGAGAAATGGCTAGAAGCCATGAAATCTGAATTGGGATCCATGAGCGAAAACCAAGTATGGACTTTGGTGGACCCTCCTAGCGACCGAAAGGCCGTTGAGTGCAAATGGATTTTCAAGAAGAAAACGGACGCGGATGGTAATGTTACTGTCTATAAAGCACGGCTTGTCGCGAAAGGTTTTCGACAAGTTCAAGGTGTTGACTACGATGAGACTTTATCTCCTGTAGCGATGTTTAAGTCCATTCGGATTTTATTAGCAATTGCTGCGTTTCATGATTATGAAATATGGCAGATGGATGTCAAGACTGCGTTCCTTAATGGCAACATTGATGAAGAGTTGTATATGATGCAACCCGAAGGTTTTGTCGATCCTAAGGATGCTGATAAGGTGTGCAAACTTCAGCGTTCCATTTATGGACTAAAGCAAGCATCTCGGAGTTGGAACCTTCGTTTTGATCAAGTGATCAAGAGCTTTGGATTTGTTCCAAATTGCTACAAAGCTTGTATCTACAAGAAAGTGAGTGGGAGCTCAGTGACATTCCTAGTACTATATGTGGATGACATATTGATTATTGGAAATGACATTGACATGCTTAGCAATGTGAAGAGTTATTTGAACAAATGTTTTTCAATGAAAGACCTAGGGTAAGCTTCTTATATATTGGGCATCAAAATCTATAGAGATAGACAAAGACGCCTGATAGCTTTAAGCCAAAGTACATACCTAGACAAAGTTCTAAAAAGGTTCAGAATGGATAAGGCAAAGAAAGGTTCAGTGCCTATGTTGCCATGTAAGATATTGAGCAAGGCTCAGTGTCCAGCTACGGTAAACGATAGAGAAGCTATGAGCAAAGTTCCTTATGCCTCGGCCATAAGTTCTATCATGTATGCCATGCTGTGTACTAGACCGGATGTGTCCAATGCTCTTAGTTTGACGAGAAGTTACCAAAGTGATCTAGGAGTGGAACACTGGACAGCCGTGAAGAACATCCTAAAGTACTTAAATAGGACTAAAGAAATGTTCTTAGTCTATGGAGGTGATGAACAGCTCGTCATAAAAGGTTACGTCGATGCTAGTTTCGGCACCGACAAGGATGATTCTAAATCTCAGACAAGATACGTTTATGTTTTGAATGGAGGAGCTGTGAGCTGGAGAAGCTGCAAGCAAAGCGTGATCGCGGGATCTACAGTAGAAGTGGAATACATGGCTGCTGCAGAAGCGTCAAGTGAAGGAGTTTGGATCAGGAACTTCATCACTGAGCTTGGTGTGGTTCCAGGTGCCTTGGACCCACTAGAGATATTGTGTGACAACACTGGCGCCATAGCACTGGCTAAGGAACCAAGATATCATCCAAAGTCCAAGCATATCAACCGCAAGTTTCATATAATTCGAGATTATATAACAGATAGAGATCTGAAGATTAGCAAAGTACATACGGATCTGAATGTCGCAGACCCGTTGACTAAACCTCTTCCACGAGCAAAACATGATCAGCACTTTAGTGCCATGGGTGTTAGATTGTTGCCAGATGTAAACTAGATTATTGACTCTAGTGCAAGTGGGAGACTGTTGGAATTATGCCCTAGAGGCAATGATAAAGATGTTATTGTAAGATCCCTCCTTTGTAAAGGAAAGAATCCCTGTGATTGCAATGCTAGTCCCTGGATCAATGCTAGCATCCACAGTTTAAGATGAAGTACACAGAAACAAAGGTCATTATTACAAGACATTCCAGAGACAAACATAGTCTTTTACAACTCCATGGCCACAGGCCTAGTACAAGAGTTTAAATATGTAATAAGATAAATAAGTCTTCATCTTCATGTGCCACAGGCAAGCATGTTGAGTGTAGACTCATAACCCCTAATCACCATCAGAATAACCTGCAACATCACAAGTTACAGCCACAGTGGGTCAATACATTGGAATAGTATTGGCAAGTGATACCTTAGTAGAATATTGGTAGACTAAATACTATATGCATTTTTGGCTAAGTGTAGCTTAGGCTTGCTTTGCTCAAAATAGGTTTTGCCTATTATTTGAAAACACTAAGTTTTTCTTTGTCAAAATCTTTCCCAAGGAACCACCAATAGACATTGGGGACCTTCACCCTTGTTCAACCACAAGTTTTTACTTAGAAATTGGGATGAGGAGATTCTTGATAGCTTCCATGTCTTGATGCTCAAGTTGTCCAATACCAGGGACATGGCTAAGTACTTAGATTCTTCCATCTGCAGAGGTTGTGCACTTTCCCCACAAGACTTGATTTTCACCAAGACAGGACCTTTCATAAGCCTTCCCTTAGACCAAATGGACGCGCTCCAACCTATCATCCCACTACCACCAACTGTCCAAATGGCTAAGTTATTGCAACCTATATGATCCAGGCAGAGTCCATATTGCCAAGTGGCTGCACTAGAAGCTTCTTAACATATGGCATCTCAAATCCCTTTGTTCCTGGGTGGCTTTGCACAAGTGAGATACACAAGTTAAACCATAGAAATGGGCCTTGTGTAACCACTCAACATAAACCATTCCTTCTATTCCACCCAGGTGTTTCATTCACTTAGTTGTTTTATTAAACAAAACTCAAGTCCAAAGACTTAGAAATATTTTCTCATAGTATGAATATATAACCACCCTTGGTTGCTACTAGCTAGGCTAAGCATGGCATTGATAAGACTTAGAAATATTTCTAGCAATTCTACAACTACTAGGATTTCCCAAGCATAGCATATAGATCAAAATATCCATGCAAGTCTAGCATAATATTTCTAATGCATAGTTGAAAAACATAGGAATAAATCATGAAGCACCACTTGCCTTGGTAGTTTGGAGAGTAGCTACAATCCTCACAATCACAATCACTATTTGCACCAAAATCTACACATAAAATAATAGCACGAAAATCACATACATCATAAATACAAGCAAAAATATATGGATGCATGCATAATGCCATGTGATGATTTTCTACACCAAACAAGACAAGTGCACAGTACTGAATCATAAACAAGTTCAAAACTTGCCAAATAAACTTTATTTGAACAATAAAACATTTTTCAAATAATTAGTATACCCATATTAAGCCTACAAATGTTTCTGCAAAAACAACCATTTGAACAGAAGCAAAACTTTAAACACATTGCATTAATGGAAAGGATTTTCTCTCCTGATTCCATTGATATAAAATTTGTCAAATTTGGATGTGGAAATCAAAAGTTATGAATTAAACAAGTTTAAACATCTAATAGATCTAATTCAAACTTTTAAAACAAAACCCATGCCACGCGGCAGTCTCTGGTTGGCTGGTACCGCTTCGCGCTGGATCGTGCTCGCGCACCATCAGATCAACTTAACATCTAATGGCTCAGATCTAAACGTACCTATTCGTTTGAGTGGATCTATCGCATCCACTGGATCTAAATCGGACGGCCTAAAACTACTAACCCTAAATGGGTGGCGCTAGCGGCGGCGTGCTCAGTCAACGGCGGAGCCGGCGAACTAGGTCGCGCGGGAGGTGTGAGGATGCTCACCAGAATCGCCGTTACGAGGAGATGCTCGGCGTGTGCTCGGTTGGCGAAGGGGCGCTCGGGGTCATCGTGGATTGCTCGTCGGAGAAGTCCCTGGCGACGGTGTTCTTTGTTGGCGACGGAGTCGACGTTCTGGGCCATGCTAAGACGAGAAAAGTGTGTCGTTAGATGCGTAGGATGCTGGGGATCACACGCGTATCAAATAGAGGGAGAGGGGAAGCTGGGTCTTACGGGGAATGGTCGCCGGAGTTCGAATAGAGGGCGGCGGAGTTCAGTCGATGACGCTGCCGAGGCTACAGAGCATGCGCGAGCAAACGGAGGGTGTCAGTAGGTGCGAACGGAGATGTAGAATAAACTAGTCTGAACCATAGACAGAGGGGAACGCGGTGCTTACCGGAATTCGATGACGAACTCGTCGGAGCAGAGGGGCGTCCAGAGAGAAATCCGAGCAGCCTGGTGGCTCCGGTGGGGTGTGGTTTAGGGGAAAAGGAGGAGGGAGACATGTTGCTTAAGTAGGCGAGGACGCGGGCGTGAATTACTCGAGCATTGAACGGGAATTGAAGCCACGAATCAATCAGGAAACGGCCGAGTGATTTGGGGGAGGAACTCGTCGCCGGGTGGAGACGATGACCGTTGTGTGGGCCGCGTTGTCAGCGAGAGAAAAAGGGAGGAGGTGGGGTCCCTGCGTCAGCGACACTGTGGGTGCATTTGCGGGTAAAGGAAAACGCTTCACGGGAGGGGATAGTTGGGCTAGATTGGGTCGAACTGGGCTGGTTGGGCCAGTTTGGCTGTTTGCTTTATTTTTTTCCCTTTACTCCTTTTCTTTTTCTGTTTGATTTTCTAGAAATGGTTTTCAAACTCTAATTCAAACAATTTTGATTTCAAAACTTCTCTGGATTTTTGTACAAGGAACTTGGTACTCAAATGTGTGTCAAACACTTCTGTTTACTCAAACACACTTTGAACACTTGAGAAATAAAATAAAATCAAGCCTTATGAGATATAAAATTGGTCTTATTTTCATACTTTGTTTTGAAAACTTTGCTCAAGCTTTTGAAAGTACTTAAGTTTGAACTCAAAACATTACTGAATGAAATAAATACTTTTCTCATTAGAATGTAGCACTAAGGCTAGAGCATACTTACATAAAATAATGAGCAACATTTGCTCCTGATTTTGAAATGGTTTTTAAAAGGAACCCTAAATGATCATGGATGATATGCATGAGTTTTGAAACATGATTTTAGGGATGTTACAGTTATTATTATAATTCTTGTTCATTATAAAGTTTATATTCCATGCTAGAATTGTATTAAGCGGAAACTTTAATACTTGTGTGGTTTATGAACAACACCATGTCCCTAGTACGCCTCTATGGACTAGTGTAGGGTTCACAGCATAGAAAACAAAAAATTTCCTACGATGGGAACAACTATGTACCAAGATCTATCTACTAGATACAAACAACGGGCGGATGTATATCCGTAGAGAACATACCCTTGAAGACCGACAAAGCTTAACGAGTCCAAACTCGTGGTTGATGTAGACGATCTCTTGCCGATCTTAAGATCAAGAGGAAGTCCTACCGCCGCAAAACAGCAGCGCATCCGTGCTCGCACACACGTTCGAGGCACTGAGCAACCTCCGCCTCCTCGCTCCAGCGATGCAGCGGAAGCACAACTCTTTGTTGCCGAATAGCCACCGGGAACATGTATCTCGCTAGTCCGAGACCATGGGGGATAAATTCTAGAGGGGAAGAGAGATCCTTCACGAGGAGGTGTCAGAGACAAGTGAGAGGAGGGGCTCCTTTTATAGGAGGAGGGGGGCACCCAAGGGGGTGGCCGCCGGCCATGGGGGCTGCCCCCTCCCCTCCTTCATTCATGTGGGTGGACACTCCACTCACAAAATGGCCCTTCAATTTTCTCCACTCAAAAATCCACTCAAATTCCCATTAAATTTCCACCAAATTTAATGAAAACTTTCATTAAATAAAATTCTTTTATTTTATTCAGAATTTTGTCAATTACTTTAATGACAAACATTCACAAATAACCCTTGCTAGAATTCCATTTCACATACATAACCTCTTTATGCAATTTCACCCGAAGACCTGTTTCGGTATCTAGTGAAATAAATTCTGTGCTTGTTCATTCTTTCGGCATGAAACTTTTGCTCCAATTGGATGTCGGTGTCTCTTAAGTGTGTCACCCTACGGTTCGTGAATAATGCGGACATGATCGAGACCCCTCTCGGATCAATAATCAGAAGTGGGATCTGGACACCCATACTGACTCCCACACATTCAACGATGACTTTCTTGTGATCATCGGAACCTTTTATGCTAGTATCTTAATCCCTTTATTTCACGATATATTACATGTCCGAGATTCGATCATCGGTATATCCATACCTAGTTTTATCTCGTTACTGACATGCACTCTTTTCTCGTTCCCGTGATATAACATTCTAGTGATCAAATCACTTGCTTACAAGCTAATCAATGTGATATCACCGAGAGGGCCCAGAGTATATCTATCCGTCATCGGGATGAACAAATTCCACTCTCGATCCATGAGCCTCAACATAACACTTTATTAGTTCTGAATCCATCTTTATAATCACCCTGTTACGGTGTGACGTTTGATGTTATCAAGAAACTCTTCCGGTGTTAGTGATTGACATGATCTCAAGGTCTAAGGATTAGGATCACTTCGTAAGTTGTTATAGCAATATAAACTCAATGACTTTGATCGTAATTCTATACTTCGGATGAATGTTCATCACACCATTACACTAAAGTTGTGATCCCATTATTAACAACATCCAATGTCCATGATCAGGAAACCTTGATCATCTTGTTAATCAACGAGCTAGTTTATGGGAGAGGCATAACTAGGAACTTTCTGTTTGTTTATTAAACACACATGTCTTAATGTTTCCGTATTAATACAATTATAGCATGCAAAATAAACATCTATCATATACTTGGAATACACATAATAAACACTTTATTATTGCCTCTCAGGGCATATTCCCTTCAACTAGCTCATTGATTAATGATGGTTAAGGTTTCCTAACCATAGACATGAGTTGTCGATTAATAATGAGATCACATCATAGGGAGAATGGTATGACGGACATACCCAATTCAAGCAGAGCAATTAGATCGTGTCATCGTGTTCATCTTTGCGAAGCTTTTTCTTATGTCAAATATTGTATTCCTTAGACCATGATATAATGCAACTCCCTGGTATCGGAAGAAAGCTTTGAGGACATCAAACGTCATTCTATGAGAGGGTGATCATAAAGGTGTCTCTCAGGTGATCGGAAAGTACTTGTTGGGTTGTATGTATCGAGATGGGATTTGTCCCTCCCAAGTCGGAGAGATATACTTCGGGCCCACTCGGTAATCGATATCAACACCGCTTGCAAGCACGTGGTTAAGGAGTTAATCACAAAGTGATATCGGATTACGGAACGAGTAAAGTACTTGCTGTGAACGAGATTGAACTAGGTATGTCGATGCCGACGATCGAATCTCGGGCAAGTAAAATATCGCGTGACGAAGGGAATATGTATATGGGATTAATTGAATCCTGGCACCGTGGTTCATCCGATATGATCACCGATGATTATGTGGGAGTCAATATGGGTTTCCAGACCCCGCTGTTGATTATTGATAGAAGATCATGTCTGCATATTCTCAAACCCGCAGGGTCACACACTTAACGTGTCTCGACGCTAGGATAGATTGGATAATTGTTTTATGAGTTTTTGTTCGGAGTCTTAGATGGAATCCAGGACATCACGAGAGGTTCCGGAATGGTCCGGAGAATAGGATTCATATAAGGCAAAGCAGTTTTTGGAGTTCGGAATTGTTTCGGATTGTTCGGTATTGTACCGGAAGCTTCTAGAACCTTCTGGACTAGGACCAACGTGGACCCACTTGTTGGGAGGGGGCGTGGGCCTACGAGGGAGTGCCCTGTCCGCATTGGGCCAGGGTCACAAGGCCCCATAGGCCCAGCCGGCCAAGCCCTAGGGGAAACCCTAGGGAGAGCTTCTAGAAGGAGGGGGAAACTTGCCCCCCACTCCTCCCTCTTGGCCGCCGGCCCTAGGCTTGGAGGAGGGGCAAGGGGCAGCCTCCCACCCCTCTATATAAAGAGGGCTGGGGGCGCACCCTTCCCCTACACCTCCTCAAGCCCTAGCCGCCCTGCTGCCCTCCTCTCTCTCTCCCTCCTGACTGCGCGTAGGCGAAGCCCAGCCGCAGAAACTCTCCACCGTTTGCACCACACCGTCGTGTTGTAGGTCCAACCTATCTCTCCACCCCACTTTCTAGACCGAGGAAGGAGGAGACATCGAGGTGCCGTATGTGTGCATCTCTCGGAGACATCGAGGTGCCGTATGTGTGCATCTCTCGGTGTTGGATCGGATCAGATCGCGAGGAGGAGAAGCGAGTACGACTACATCAACCACGTTCCGTCGAACGTTCCGCTTTGCGAATCTTCAAGGGTATGAAGATCTCATCTATCCCCTCTCATTGTTTGCATCTCCTAGATTAGATCTTGGCTTCCCCGTTCGCATCCGTAGAATTTTTTTGATTTACTATGCTGCGAAACCCTTCACCACCTCCTCCTCTCCAGCTTTTAAACCTTAGATCTCTTGGGAAACCCTATTTCTCCACCATAACCCGCTCCGGCTTAGGCGAAGCCCTGCGGTATCTTCCCTCTACTTTCGACACCACATCGTCATGCTGTCGGAATCGTGAGGAGAGAACTACAACCTCCGTTGTCTGCTGGAACAAGGGAGAGCAAGGTCTTGATCGAGTACCAAACGTGTGAGCGACTGCGGAAGTGCTACCGGAACGCAGCGCCAGAAGGATCGTCTACGCGATCTTGAGATCGACAAGTGTACAACTACATCACCCACGAGAATCTGCTCTCGTTAACCGCTTTGGAATCTTCAAGGGTGAGTACTCTAATCAACTCATTGCTACAATCTAGTAGATAGATCTTGGCTTGTGTATGTTCATGAGGTAGACATTTTTCATTTCCATGCTACAAACCCCTAAAAAGGATCATGGGAGACAATCCAGATCTTGCACCAAGGTCATGCCCGCGTGAAGGAAGCGCCTCTTCATACTTTGACAAAAAGCTACGAAGATCTGAAGATGGAGGAGAGCGAGACGGTTGATTAGTTAGCCGCCCGTTTCATGTCTTTGCGTCTTCACGCATCACTCATTCTCCAATGAGATGGCATTGTATAAATTTGGTCTTTCGGTGAGACCTTTAGTTCCTTGGGGTTAAAACACGTCGATACTATTATCATACAATATGTCTTTAGTGTTAGCCCGTTGCGAACCACACCTTAGTTTGATAACAAACTACTTGACACAAATTCCCTCCTTTGCTGCTACTATAGCAGTCATATACTTAGCCGTTTGTTGTAGTATTCGTCACAATGTCTTAACTTTGGATTTCATCCAAATCGATCATGGAAACTTTCTTTCCATTTCATTGTGCCACACATAGTTTAAATTGAGATAAACGTAATTTGTATCTTGTGACAAAACTAGTATCAATGTAACGCTTTACAATTAACTATTTGTAATTGTTTGTCATCTCTACACAAATATATTCTTAGTTCTTCCAAAAGATCATAAGAATATCCTTACTATCGTCCAATGATCATTTTATGATTCATTCTGGTATATGCTCATAACACTTAGAGCATAGGACATATCTGGATGTGTACATATCATGGTATGATTGATCAAAACATTCTCGTGAATTCACTCATCAAGTGTCAAAGCACTTGAATCTTGTTTCACTTATGAAGTGTCTATACACTTGAATCTTGATTCAATTCCTTTCCATGCAACAAGAACTGTTTCTTGTTGTTTCTATATTGAACTCCTTCAATATCTCATATATGTATGTTTGGCATAACCATATTAGCGTCACGGTCTATCCACTATAGACTTTCATGATAAATATTCAGGTTTTGCCTAAGTCTTTCATCGAAATGAAATTCTTAACCTTTGTCAATAAAATATACATCATTTCTAATCAATAAGATGTCCTCCACAAAATGTATTAGAAATATGTCTCAGCGCTCCCACTTAATTTCTAGCAAATGCAAGCATCTTCATCGTCTCCTGATGAAAAACTCATTTTTCATCATGGTGAAGATTCCAACTCCGCGATGCTTACTTCAACCATTGAAGTTTGCATTCCCTTTTAGCATCCTTTGAGTTAACAAAACCCTTTGGACCGTGTCATGTACACGTCCTAGGTAACCATTCTATTATAAGAACTTTGTTTTGTTTATTCATCTATCATATACCAAATTATATGTCGCGATTGCTACTTTAATCCATCCAGACTAAATATCGCTATGAAAGATCAAATCTTGTCATAGTCAACTCCTTGAACATTGTCATAAAATACTTTACGACATGTCGACTATTTCATAGATGTGAAACATCCATGTCTGTTTCTTTATAGATCCAAATACGACCGATAGGTTTTTACACCTTTCCGGAGGGTCTTCCAAGTTCAAAACTTGATTTTTCGTGTATGGAACTATCACGGATTTTATGGCTTCAAGCCATTTGACGGAATCAGGGCCCATCATCGCTTTTTTTTGCATATAGTCGGTTCATCATTGTCAAACAATAATGATTTACTCTCAAATCTTAGTATTTGATTGTTTATCCGACCTATTTGGTTCAACAGGAACTTAGATCTCCGTGACCACAACCTTTGAGGCACATAAACCATGAGCATTATGGCTGCCTCCGGAACGATTTCCGGCGCTGCGCAACTCAGCACATATAGCTAAGGTTTGTTAACCTTATCAAATTTCTACTGTCCTCACACTTAACTTTTACGAAAAAATCCTTCTTCAAGAAACTTCACGTTTCAAGCGACAAACCCTTTTGTCCTTAGTGTTATGGAGGAATAACCAATTGTTATTAGAAATAACCTACAAAGACATGCTCATCCGACTTCGGCTGTAAACATCTTACTTATGTTTAGCATACCAAAATTTAAGAAATGACAACTTGGATTTTACCCCAAACCATAACTCATATGGTGTCATTTCAACGGATCAAGATGGAGCTCTTTTTAGTGTAAAAGCGGAAGTCTCTAAAGCTTTTAATCTTTTAAAAAACATAATGGCAGTTTTATAAATAACACCTTTGATCCAACCATGTCAAACAAGGTTTCATTACAAATCTCAAACACTCCATACTCCTATGGTGTTTCGGGAGATGTAAATCTAGGTGTTTTGCTAATCTTGCAACTCAAATAAATCCCTTTATGATAAAATCATAATTCATTTATTTTCTTGTTACACTTGTAACTCAAATAAATCCCTTATGATAAAATCATAAACCATTTATTTTCTTGTTACAATGATTTTCCACTTCATCTTGAAAGTCTTTGAAACATTTTCAAATATTTCATAACATTCACTCAAATTTCCGGAGAAAGTATATGAAGTTGAAATCCATCGCTTATGACTATACTTAATGGACTACATACATCGATATGTATAAATTCCAATAATTTAGTCGTTCATTCTTCTTTGGCCTTTGAACGAAGTTTTAATTATCCCTAGGAAAGTCTCACAAGCGTCACTTGATCAAATCAAAGACTCCAAAATTCCATAAAAATGGTGTTTCTACATGTTTTCTTTCCAATATAATTTAAACGGCGATGTCACTTCGTAAGTGATCTTTCAATCATTTGTCTTGCGACATTTTAGCATTAGGTTTTATGGATGTGATTTCTCCAACTAGATTTTTAAATCATCTATCTTATATGGAATACGGTAATTATTTGAACAACCTTTGTTCTCATAATACCTGATTCAAATAACAATTATTAAAACAAATCTTGAAGTTAAGCTTTGATGTCAACGAGAAATACAAACAACGGTTTGTTTGTTTTCGATGAACATCATCACATAATCTCTTGCTAGTTACTTAGGCCATTGTGGTTCATGAATTGCGTCATTCTATATGAAATTTCATACCAACCAATTCGGTATCCAATACCCAAGAACCACATTGTTTAACAAGCAAAGAATACAACCATAACATGTATATCATATATATACCTAAATTGGATATTTCCAATCTTTTCTTTTCTGCCAAATATATTTTATAGATTCTCTTTCAGCATTTCCTTTTCCTTTTAAAAGAATCTATCAACACCAACAGTGGCGTCATATACATGACACATAGTCCAAAGCGTGTATATTCAAATAATAATACCTTTGGACCTGCACTTTGAAGTAGATCACCATCATCAAAATGATCGGTATTCTTTCAAAATCCATTATTTAGTAATCTTTTAGTGTAGTAAACACTTTACATACATCTTCTATTCACCCTTATCACGACAACTTTCATGATCAAGCTAATGTATCTTATAAAGGAGAATTGTGAGTATAACATTACTTTCCAAAACCCTTTTGGATGATCAGGATGTCTAGCATCTCCAACCTTTGTAAATTCTCATCCAATATGAGAACATATATTATACTCTTTCATAATGCAACCAAAACATTGTTTCAGATATCGTTATATCTGTCACGCATGATGGTTCGTGAAACAATTCTTTCAGCTCCTAGATAAACTTGATATTAAAACAATCAAGAATCATAGAGGCAAACATGATACTTAAGATACTAACACTGGAATTGTTACTCTCGATTTAATACCAATCATTAAATTTCACGGAGTAAATAGAATTTTGCTGAAAGTTTGCAATAGGACTTTAAACTTTAGATTGACACTCAACACAATACGATACGAGTTCGTAAAGTATATATCCAGAATTCTATAATTCTATTATCTTAATTACAACTATGCATAAGGTGGTGAACGAATGCCAATGACTACAACAAATTATGCAAATTCACTTTGATTTAATTTATGATAAATTGAGTTCTACTAATCCAAATTATAAATGAACTCCCACTCAAAAACGACATCCCTCGTGCCTTTTTGGTGATTACATGAACCAAATCCACTACACCAAGTCCGATCATCACGTGAGTCGGTATAGCTTCAAAGGAGAGCATCCATATGGTCATCATATCAAAACATATGACTCATGCTTAACCTTTCGGTCCGTGTTCCGAGGCCATGTCTGTACATGCTAGGCTCGCCAAGTAAGAACCTTAATATTCACGTGTGTAACTGTCTTACACCTGAGATATGCTCGTGGATTCAAGTACACCCGATCATCACGTGATGCCTTGAAGCGACGAAACATTGTCGGTGCATACTTAAGGAAGAACACATTCTTATCTTGATATCTAAATGAGGGATCATCTTATTATGCTAATAAAATGCCAAACAAACAATATATAAGATGCAATCAAAACATCACATGTTTATAAGTGAAATGATATGGTTCCCGCATATGATCTCCATCATGTGCATCGCGGTATGATCTCTATCATACCTTTATGTGTAAGGCCAAGGTCTATGGAACTTACACGCTATGTGTGTTGTAAGAGTATCATCTCATACTTCTACTTACAACATCACCATATCATAACACTAGCCCAGCAACAATCTAAACTAGACGCCTCTAATTTATCCATTGCAAGTTTTACGTGGCTTAGGGCTTTTAAAGATAGAACCGTTCTTACCTACGAACATGAACCACAAGGATAACCAAATTATTGACAACTCGTTGCAAATTAGATATTGACTATAGTAGGAGAGAGAGACACCCGCTAGACACTTATGCAAAACTAGTTACATGTCAAGCGTGGAACAGGTCTCATGTGCGAGGACATGTAAAGTTTGTCCGGGCCACTTCATCCCACTATGCCACCAATATCCAAAGTACAACTAAGAAGCAATAAAATGATCATCATCGCCCTCATACTCATATGTGTACTACCCGTGCAAAATATCTACGCATAGATCCGGCTCTAATACCACTGTAGGGTTCGCAGCATAGAAAACAAAAAATTTCCTACGATGGGAACAACTATGTACCAAGATCTATCTACTAGATACAAAAAACGGGCGGATGTATATCCGTAGAGAACATACCCTTGAAGACCGACAAAGCTTAACGAGTCCAAACTCGAGGTTGATGTAGACGATCTCTTGCCGATCTCAAGATCGAGAGGAAGCCCTAGCGCCGCAAAACAGCAGCGCATCCGTGCTCGCACACACATTCGAGGCACCGAGCAACCTCTGCCCCCTCGCTCCAGCGATATAGCGGAAGCACAACTTTTTCTTGCCGAATAGCCACCGGGAACATGTATCTCGCTAGTCCGAGACCATGGGGATAAATTCTAGAGGGGGAGAGAGATCCTTCACGAGGAGGTGTGAGAGACAAGTGAGAGGAGGGGCTCCTTTTATAGGAGGAGGGGGGCACCCAAGGGGGTGGCTGCCGGCCATGGGGGCTTCCCCCTCCCCTCCTTCATTCATGTGGGTGGACACTCCACTCACAAAATGGCCCTTCAATTTTCTCCACTAAAAAATCCACTCAAATTCCCATTAAATTTCCACCAAATTTAATGCAAACTCTCATTAAATAAAACTCTTTTATTTTATTTATAATTTTATCAATTACTTTAATGAAAAACATTCACAAATAACCCCTTGCTAGAATTCCATTTCACATGCATAACCTCTTTATGCAATTTCACCCGAAAACCTGTTTCGGTATCTAGTGAAATAAATTCCTGCGCTTGTTCATTCTTTCGGCATGAAACTTTTGTTCCAATTGGATGTCGGTGTCTCTTAAGTGTGTCACCCTACGGTTCGTGAATAATGCGGACATGATCGAGACCCCTCTTAGATCAATAATCATAAGCGGGATCTGGAGACCCATACTGACTCCCACACATTCAACGATGACTTTCTTGTGATCGTCGGAACCTTTTACGCTAGTATCTTAATCCCTTTGTTTCACGATATATTACATGTCCAAGATTCGATCATCGGTATCTCCATACCTAGTTTGATCTCGTTACTGACATGCACTCTTTTCTTGTTCCCGTGATATAACATTCTAGTGATCAAATCACTTGCTTGCAAGCTAATCAATGTGATATCACCGAGAGGGCCCAGAGTATATCTATCCGTCATCGGGATGAACAAATTCCACTCTCGATCCATGAGCCTCAACATAACACTTTATTAGTTCTGAATCCATCTTTATAATCACCCTATTACGGTGTGACGTTTGATGTTATCAAGAAACTCTTCCGGTGTTAGTGATTGACATGATCTCATGGTCTAAGGATTAGGATCACTTCGTAAGTTGTTATAGCAATATAAACTAAATGACTTTGATCGTAATGCTATACGTCAGATGAATGTTCATCACACCATTACACTAATGTTGTGATCCCGTTATTAACAACATCCAATGTCCATGATCAGGAAACCTTGATCATCTTGTTAATCAACGAGCTAGTTTATGAGAGAGGCATAACTAGGAACTTTCTGTTTTTTTATTAAACACACATGTATTAATGTTTCCGTATTAATACAATTATACCATGCAAAATAAACATCTATCATATACTTGGAATACACATAATAAACACTTTATTATTGCCTCTCAGGGCATATTCCCTTCAACTAGCTCATTGATTAATGATGGTTAAGGTTTCGTAACCATAGACATGAGTTGTCGATTAATAATGAGATCACATCATAGGGAGAATGGTATGATGGACATATCCAAATCAAGCAGAGCAATTAGATCGTGTCATCGTGTTCATCTTTGCGAAGCTTTTTCATATGTCAAATATTGTATTCCTTAGACCATGATATAATGCAACTCCCTGGTATCGGAGGAAAGCTTTGAGGACATCAAACGTCATCCTATGAGAGGGTGATCATAAAGGTGTCTCTCAGGTGATCGGAAAGTACTTGTTGGGTTGTATGTATCGAGATGGGATTTGTCCCTCCCAAGTCGGAGAGATATACTTCAGGCCCACTCGGTAATCGATATCAACACCGCTTGCAAGCAGGTGGTTAAGGAGTTAATTACAAAGTGATATCGGATTACGGAATGAGTAAAATACTTGCTGTGAACGAGATTGAACTAGGTATGTCGATGCCGACGATCGAATCTCGGGCAAGTAAAATATCGCGTGACGAAGGGAATATGTATATGGGATTAATTGAATCCTGGCATCGTGGTTCATCTGATATGATCATCGATGAGTATGTGGGAGTCAATATGGGTTTCTAGACCCCGCTGTTTATTATTGATAGAAGATCATGTCTGCATATTCTCGAACCCGCAGGGTCACACACTTAATGTGTCTCGACGCTAGGATAGATTGGATAATTGGTTTATGAGTTTTTGTTCAGAGTCTTAGATGGGATCTAGGACATCACGAGAGGTTCCGGAATGGTCCGGAGAATAAGATTCATATAAGGCAAAGCAGTTTTTGGAGTTCGGAATTGTTTCGGATTGTTCGGATTGTATCGGAAGCTTCTAGAACCTTCCGGACTGGGACCAACGTGGACCCACTTGTCGGGAGGGGGCGTGGGCCTATGAGGAAGTGCCCTGGCTGCATTGGGCCAGGGGCACAAGGCCCCAGAGGCCCAGCCGGCCAAGCCCTAGGGGAAACCCTAGGGAGAGCTTCTAGAAGGAGGGGGAAACTTGCCCCCCACTCCTCCCTCTTGGTCGCCGGACCTAGGCTTGGAGGAGGGGCAAGGGGAAGCCGCCCACCCCTCTATATAAAGAGGGCTAGGGGCGCACCCTTCCCCTACACCTCCTCAAGCCCTAGCCGCCCTGCTGCCCTCCTCTCTCTCTCCCTCCCGGCTGCGCGTAGGCGAAGCCCAGCCGCAGAAACTCTCCACCGTTTTCACCACGCCGTCGTGTTGTAGATCCAACCTATCTCTCCACCCCACTTGCTAGACCAAGGAAGGAGGAGACGTCGAGGTGCCGTACGTGTGCATCTCTCGGAGGCATCGCCACTTGCGGTGTTGGATTGGATCGGATCGCGAGGAGGAGAAGCGAGTACGAGTACATCAACCACGTTCCATCGAACGTTCCACTGTGCGAATCTTCAAGGGTATGAAGATCTCATCTATCCCCTCTCATTGTTTGCATCTCCTAGATTAGATCTTGGCTTCCCCGTTCTCATGCGTAGAAATTTTTTGATTTACTATGCTGCGAAACCCTTCACCACCTCCTCCTCTCCGTCTTCTAAACCTTAGATCTCTTGGGAAACCCTATTTCTTCACCATAACCCGCTCCGTCTTAGGCGAAGCCCTGCGGGATCTTCCCTCTACTTTCGACACCACACCGTCATGCTGTCGGATTCGTGAGGAGAGAACTACAACCTCCGCTGTCTGCTGGAACAAGGGAGAGCAAGGTCTTGATCGAGTACCAAACGTGTGACCGACTGCGGAAGCGCTGCCGGAACGCAGCGCCAGAAGGATCGTCTACGCGATCTTGAGATCGGCAAGTGTATAACTACATCACCCACGAGAATCTGCTCTCGTTAACCGATTTGGAATCTTCGAGGGTGAGTACTCTAATCAACTCATTGCTACAATCTAGTAGATAGATCTTGGCTTGTGTATGTTCATGAGGTAGACATTTTTCATTTCCATGCTACAAACCCCTACAAAGGATCATGGGAGATAATCAAGATCTTGCACCAAGGTCATGCCCGCGTGAAGGAAGCGCCTCTTCATACTTTGACAAAAAGCTACGAAGATCTGAAGATGGAGGAGAGCGATACGGTTGATCAGTTAGCCGCCCGTTTCATTACCCTCGTCAATGCAATCAAGGGATATGGCGACAAATTGGATGAGATCAAGAATGTCCGAAGGTTCCTGCATGCGGTGCCGGCACACTACACGCAGATTGTCACATCGAACGAACAATGTCTCGACCTGAATACATTCACGGTTGAGGATCTCGTCGGAAGCTTCAAGGCACACGACGAGAGAATTCGGATCATCTTCGGTGATCCAGAACAGGTTGAGCACCTGATGCTCACAAAGCAGCAGTGGATGACTCTTTTTATCACTTACCTACTCGAGAACGAGTAGGAGTTAATCTTGGGGATGCTTGATACGTTGTAAACGTATCAATAATTTTGGATGCTCCATGCTTGTTTTATATCAACTATCTTATGTTGTGTCTACACTTTGAGGTACTTTTATACACGTTCTGGAACTAACCTATTGACAAGATGCCGTGGTGCCAGTTTCCTGTTTTCTGATGTTTTTTGTTTCAGAAAAGCTAAAAATGAATATTCTCGGAGTTGTACGGGACAAAAGCCAAAGTTACTATTTTTCCCGGAGATTTACGGAAACACGAAGCAGAGACGGAGTAGGGCACCAGGGTGGGCACACGCTAGGGTGGCGCGAGCCCACCCTGGTGGTGCCACCAAGAGGTGTGGCCCTCCTGGCTGCCTCCTCGCCTTGCCCTTTCGCCTATATAATGCCCCCGAGGAGAAAACCCTAAATCATCCATCATACATACACAAAAAGTTCCGCAGCGCCGCCGCCACCGAAGGGGAGATTCGGGGGACAGAAGTCTGTCTTCCGGCACCCTACCGGAACAGGGAAGTGCCCTCGGAGCCATCTACTTTGATCTCCACCACCATCTCCATCGATCTCCATCGCCATGTTAATCACCGTTGTTGATTCCCATGATGAGGAGGGAGTAGTTCTCCTTCGAGGGTAAGGGCTCTACCAGTAGCTATGTGTTCATCTCTCTATGCATGATCATATTGTGGTCATGAGCTTTGTAATCAAGTAGATCTTCTCTGCTACTCAAGTGCTTTAATATATCTCGGCTCTCCCCACGTGTGTGAAAGTGACAGCGTGCACGCCGTCCTGGCACTTAGGCTAGAGTCTACATAAATACTCAAGTGCTTTAATATATCTTCGGCTCTCCCCATGTGTGTGAAAGTGACAGCGTGCACGTCGTGGTGGCACTTAGGCTAGAGTTTACAAATACTTATCATGAGTTATATTTGGAGTTGGATTTCTCTATGAAGTTGTGGTGTTTGTTGGAACCATCTAGCGCTCAAGGTGACAGTGTGGGGTTATCTAGATGGGGAAGGCGAACTTTGAGGAGTGCTATTATAGCCCTACTATGGATTAGAGTGTTCAACCGGAGAGTAGTTCAGGGTAGAATCATGAAGAGAATATATTTATATGAGAGTGTTCACTAGTGAAAGTATGATCTCTAGGCCTTGTTTCTAAGCATTGAAACACTATTCACAACTAGATATGTTACATGTTTGCTTGACTTTAGTATATTCCTCCCGTCAAGCTCTTTTCTGGCACCGTTGTCTTATAATCATCCATATCACTTGTATTTCACTATCTCTTCGCCGAACTAGTGCACCTATACACATGACAAGTGTATTGGGTGTGTTGGGAACACAAGAGACTTTTTGTATCTTGATTGAAGGGTTGCTTGAGAGGGATACCTTTGACTATTTCCTCCCTGAGTTCGATAAACCTTGGGTAATCCACTTAAGGTAAACTTGCTGCTGTTCTACGAACCTATCAACTTGGAGGCCCAACAACTGTCTACAAGAATAGAAGTGCATAGACATCAAGATCTTTTCTGGCGCCTTTGCCGGGGAGGTAAGGTAAAAGGTACTCACATCCTCTGGCTACTAAGCTATCTTCTAGTACTGTTGCTGGTGTGTGAGTGCTCGAAGTTATTTACTTTAGATTCTGCAATTTTATCTTTTTGTTTCTTGTTTTCACTAGTTAGGCTTAATGGAAAACAACAACAAATTAGGGAGCTTTTTAGTATTTTTCCTAAGTTAGAACCTGAATGGGTTAGAGAGAAAATTAAAAAAACTATGGAACTTTCTTTGCATGCTAATAGCAATGGTATTAGTATGAATTTTTGAATACCATTGTTACTAATCCTATGAAAACATCTAAGCTTGGGGAAGCTAGTTTCTATGAAAGAGATCTTTTTAGTTCCCTAGCTTTAGGGAAGAAAATTTGCTCTGATGATACTTTATCTCCCATATGTGGTAATTCTAATGATGCTTGTGATATTTTAAAGCCACATACTGAAAGTGTCCCTTTTAAAATACCTACAAAAATTGTTGATCGTGTTATGGATAACTATTATTTAGGGGATGGAACTATCCATCCTGGTGATCATTTTTTATCCATGAATTATGTGAGTTGTTCAAGTGTGCAGGTATTTCAATGGACCTAGTTAAGAGGAAGCTATTTTGTAACATCCCAAAAATATAAAACAATGATCATCAAACTCTAATCCCTAAAATTAGGGTTGACAAAAACTTTGATTAATTAAAACCATATGAATGCATGTGTGTATGTGATGAGTTGATAAATGCATGAATGATCTTGTGTGATTAACCTAAATGGCAAGAAATGGTTTAAATATGAATATAACATCATCTAAAACAATTCCATGCAGAAACAAATCAAGAGAAAATAAAAAACAAATCAAATAAAGCAAATGGTCATTTTTGCCAATCTTGCTCACTAGGTCACTTTGAGTGTTTCTAGTCCAAGATTTCAAACAGAAACTTTTCCAATTCTTTTCATCCCTTGCTAGAACAAGTAAAAGTGAATAAAATCCCACCTTTAAAACTTACATGAACATTTGGCAACCTCATTCAAATCACAATTCTAAATTGAATCTTTATCATATGTGAAGATCACCCATTTTCAAAACTCAACCAAACCAGTGCCCCTTGACTAATCCAACTAACCAGACACTCCCTAGTATGTGCCTAGCAAACCCACCAAGATTGAATCCAAAATTCAAATTCAAAGTTCTTGCAGCCATTTTATCAAACACCTTGCAGATACAAATCAAACAAACATCAAACACTATAGTGTGCAGTAATTTTGGCCTAACTTGTTCCCTATCTAGCTCACTCTACACTCTCAGTAGATCATCTAACTTGTTTAACCCCTGTAGCTCACTGTAAACCATACCATGCCATTAATGGAAAGCATGCCGAGCCTCACCTTGCCACCCCATTGTCGACATCAAGCTAGGAGCAGCACCAAGCCTAGCAAGCATGTCTAGCAGGCACTCCACCGTCCATCGCCACTCCCTGTCCCAGCCCCGAGCGCTGCCAGCCCCTGGATCACACGACAAGACCATGCCAAACCTCTCTACGTGTGAGCCGAAATTGCGCCAGTGCGCCACCCTCGACCAGCACCCACAGACCGCGCGCCGCCTCGCCGCGTGCTTCTGTGACCGCCAACACTCCAGCACCCCGTAGACATGCCCGTTCGCTGCCGCGCAGACCACGCACGCTGTGTGCCATTAAATTCGCCGTCGGACCCGTCCAGAGCATCGACGCGTTCTAACCGATCAGCACCGCCTCATGCCTCGCCACCACACCATTGAGCTTCGCCAGGGAGCACAGCACCGCCCCCTATCGTCGCACATGCAAGTAGCACTCTGTGCCGTCGACCACGACGAGCTCAGCCCGTTCCCGTCGGTCCCCTTCAGCCACTATAAATAGAGGCCTCCACCGCTTGTTTTCTTCACACCAGTTCACTCCCCTCTCCCTTAGAATCACCCCACCTCACTCCCGGAGCAAGGCGAGCAGCGCATCGCCAGAATTTGCCCGGAGCCCGCCGCTGCTGGTGGAGAAGGGAGCCGTCGATTGGAGCCGCCCAGGAGAAGCTGTCGGTACCAGGAGAACCGCCGTCGTAGACTTCGTCATTCGCCCCACTAAGTTAGCTAATCTTGATGCCATCCTAAGGCATGAGATTGAACTTAGCTAATCCCCACTTATTTACTACCCCTCATTAGTATTTACCCC
Source organism: Avena sativa (assembly GCA_916181665.1). Lineage (NCBI taxonomy): Eukaryota > Viridiplantae > Streptophyta > Magnoliopsida > Poales > Poaceae > Avena > Avena sativa. Next base: position 455,348,587 of record OV702294.1, read on the forward strand.
CCCCCCCCCCACTTGTAGATGCTAGTGCTAAGCATAAAACTTGATCAACTTTAGATGGGAAGACTTGGTGAAAATGGTTAGGAAAACCTTAGAATGATGAGTCATTCTACTGAAATGTTTTGACATGTGTTCTTGAGCACCCGATGATTTTTGATGATGCAAATGTTGAGGCATGAGCCTTAGCCCTTTATAAAATTGATTGTTGTCTGGATGCGATACCATTCCAATTTTACCGTACAACCACAATACGGGAAATTTGGGTAGGGCTTAACTGGAAATTTATATACCTTAGTATGGGTTCCCTTGCGGCCAAGGTCTAAGCTAAGGCTACATTGTGAAGATTTTCCACATGTGCAGTACCCAAGATGAAAGTTGGTAATGGTTGGGAGTCCAAACTCATAGGAGAGGTCCTTATACTAGGGCGTGTAATGGAAAGGTTAGGATTGATTATCCGCATACTGAGTGTGGTGAATTCAGGATTGTTCCTGACGGATGTATCGAATGTTGTGGTGAAAGTGTACAATCTCTGCAGAGTGTCAAACTATTCGAATAGCCGCGTCCGCCGTTATGGACAGTTGGAGTGGCCATACTGTTCTATCGTCGGATGTTTTCAAAACAACTTGTGAAATGATTTGTGACTTTGACTTGCCCACAACAGAGTTGTGACATGAAATGCAAGTTCCCACGTAGGTGTTATAAAACTTTCAACTAGATTTCTTTGCTTTTGAACTTAGTAGAGGGAAATCTGGCTTTTTGCAAAATAACCCTAGAGATTAGTATCCTACTACAAAAAAAACCCTTAACTTGTTAGTATTAGTTTGCGAGTACTTAAAGAGTACTCATGGCTTTGTCCCTGGCTATTCCCATGGCCAGACTATGAAGAGGAGTATCAGGATGACGTACCGCAAGAAGGTTACAACAACTAGGATCATCTCCCATCGTCAGCATTGCCTATGACCCCGAAGATGGAGCTTCGCCTATGCTATCGTTATATTTGCGTTATTCCGCTGCTTGAATTGTATTAAGAACTGGAGCATGAGATCCTTATTTGTGTAAGACCTTATGTATGGTTTGTAATAGATGATGTACTGTGATATCCAAATCTGTTATGTCTCGCAAAAATGGTAATCCTGGGATTGCGATGTATGGCATAACAGGCATCTGTGATTAAAACTCTGGGTGTTGACAAGTTGGTATCAGAGCCATCTTGACCATAGGAGACCCTAGTTAGAATGGACGTTTGAATCAAAAACTTAGTTTCAAAACCAAAGGAAGTGAGTATTTACAAAAACTTATTCTCATTCTTATCACTTGGATTCTTTCATGAAAATTCATGTCCTCAAAAACTCTTGCAAAATACATAAAATTTGACACACTTGATCACTCTACTAACTTACTCATCCTATATTCTTATAGATGGACGTGAAGTACAGAAAGTTTTATCAGTTGGGGAATGGAGGAGACCTCATCTTTGAGCATGACTTGGACCAGCTTTCCGAGATGCTGGAGCGTCCACACCCCAAGTTCTTCGGAGCTCAGCTCAATGATCAGGAAGGAGAATATCTACAGTGGCTAGTTGTGGCAAGTATCCGAGGAAAGATTGAACCTCCCACGGCAGAGGGAATTCAGTTCACCTTAAGAGAGAACAACTGGCTCGATGGACTTGCCAGGTCCATGCAGGAAGCTCTTGCCCGTCTATGTGGGCAGAGTATCAATCAGATCAAGGGTACCCATTTTGAGTTCTATCCAAGGAGTGATGTTATGGGACAGCCACTGGAAGCCCCATATCACCCCGAGCTGAAGAGTCAATTGGACCACCTCAGCTTCATGATGTATGATCATCAGAAGGAGTTGGACAATGCATGTTCCTACGCCGACCACAAGTACGCCATCGCCAAGAAGAAGGATCAGACCCTCTCCATGCTAGTGAAGGATCGCAAGTCTCATCACCGTCAGATCGACAAGAAGGAGTGCATCATTGCCCGTCTTTGCCACCGGATCACGGATTTGGAGGAGACCATCCACGAGAGAGACATGCAGTTGGAGGAGAGGGAGAATGTAGGGGAAGACCTTCGTGGAGACCCCTACTCCTATCTCAGTGATGATGATGACTTTCTGGAGGATCAGGCCATGGACTTCTTCACTGGTGAGGATGATTTCGCCTTCATCGATGATGATTATGATGAGGAGGAGGAGGAGGAGGATGATGAGGACACTGACTCCGAGGAGTAGTAGCACTTGAGCACTAGCGTTAGTGAGTTTTATTTGGTCCCACTGTATCGTAGTTTCACATAATGGTTCTTAAAACCATCTGTTTTTCTTTGTTGTGGTGTGTGTTTGTATTGTGTGCTATGAATGAATGAATGAAAAGCAAGTTGCTAGAAAAATCTGAGTCAAACTTCAAAAACTTTTCAACAACCCCTGAACCTTAGAAATTTCCCTCTTTTCTCATGATCTATATCAATCTTCAGATGCCTAGTGGAGGAAGCGGTTCATCCCTGGACCCGATGTTGCAGATCTTGCAAATGTCGATTTCTGACCGTGAAGCTGAACGAGCCGAATGTCAAGACAACTTAGCCACCCTTCAACACATCGCCCAGATGGCCAACAACAATCAAGGCCATGGAAATCAGGACATACATGGATCTAAGCTAAAGAATTTCCAGAACACCAATCCACCTGTTTTCACTAAGTCAGAAGAGCCCCTAGATGCATATGATTGGTTGCAAACCATGGAGAACAATCTGGAGGTCGCAGGAGTGGAAGCTAACGAGAAAGTTCTGTTCTCCACTCACTATCTGGCCGGAGATGCAAGAGCATGGTGGAACAGCGTTCGTGCAATGACCGGAGGTCAGATGATGACTTGGGATGAATTCTTCAGCAGAACCCATGTGCCACCGGGTTTGATCAAGAGGATGAGAGATGAATTCAGAGAACTGAAGCAAGGAAGGATGACAGTAGTGGAATACCATGACAAATTCTTGTCATTAGCTAGGTATGCACCGGATGAGATCGACACTGAAGCCAAGAAGAAAGAGAGATTCCTGAATGGTCTGCACGATGATATGCAGACAGTGTTAGTCAATATCCCCTTTGCTGACATTGAAGCCTTAGTTGACTCTGCTATTCTTATGGAAGGAAAGATCAACCAAGCCAATGAGAACCGCAAGCGCCGCATGATGTATCAAATAGGAACCTACCATACACCAAAGTATCGCCCGAACCGATCTCCAGGATTTGCCCCAAGAACCAACAGACCCCTAATGAATCGTTCGACCCATCCCAACTGTGGAAACCCAAGGCCCGGGGGAAACCACAACAACCCTGGCAACTCCAACAATTTCAACCGTGCACCACCCAAGTCCAACAACAACAATGCCGCCACCAACCCCAGCACTGCTCCAAGTACTAGAAGCAATGTTGTGCCTGTTGCAGCAAACGACAAGTCGCAAGTGACTTGTTATGAATGTGGAACCAAGGGTCACTATTCCAATGAGTGCCCCAAGAAGATTACCGCAGCTCCCAATGCAAATGCCCCAGCTCAGCAGCAGCGTCGTGTTCAGCCCGAAAGAAGGTTTGCCCCAGGAAACTCGCTCAACCGCAACGACCGTCTTTTTCTCATGCATACTGAAGAATCCCAAGAAGCGCCAGATGTCGTGCTGGGTATGTTTTTTGTTAACTCAGTACTTGCAAGAGTGTTGTTTGATTCTAGAGCATCGCACTCGTTTGTTACTGAAGAATTTGCATGCACTAGTAATATTCAACCAACCAAATTGAAGCATGTTATGATTGTTCAAATACTCGGTTCAACCACCAAAGCTAGGAAAATTTGCAAAGTCGTCCCTATCCGAATCCATGGCATAGATTTTTATGCTAATCTAATAGTACTCGGAACTAAAGGTTTGGAAGTAGTACTAGGAATGGATTGGATGTCCAAACATAAAGGAGTAATTGACTGTGCCAAGAAAGCCATAACCATGACCAGTACAGCCGGAATATCAGTCGGGCATGTATCTGAAACCTTGCCCCGTCAATTCAAGTGCAACAAGAGTATAGCCCAGCCAACCATTGACCAAGTCCGGATAGTCTGTGAATACCCCGATGTATTTCCAGATGTTTTTCCCAGTATGCCCCCAGATCAGGATATCGAGTTTATCATTGAACTAATCCTTGGAACTGGACCCATAGCCTAGAGACCATATAGTATGAACCCGTCTGAACTAGCAGAACTGAAGAAGCAACAGGATGCCATGTTGGAAATTGGACTAATTCAACCAAGTGCTTCACCTTAGAGATCACCTGTCTTGTTTGTGGACAAGAAAGATGGAGGTAACCGTTTGTGTATGGATTATCGGATGTTGAATGATGTCACTATCAAAAACAAGTACCCGTTGCCGAAGATAGAAGACATGTTTGACCAGTTGACTGGTGCCAAAGTGTTTTCTAAGATTGATCTTAGAACTGGCTATCATCAACTCAAGATTCGCGCAGAGGATATTCCAAAGACTGCCTTCACCACCAGATATGGATTATACGAGTATACGGTCATGTATTTTGGATTAACCAATGCCCCCGCTTATTTCATGAACCTCATGAATAAGATTTTTATGGACTTCCTGGATAAGTATGTCGTTGTTTTCATCGATGACATTCTGATTTATTCCAAATCGGAAGAAGAACATGATCTACACCTAAGGACCATTCTTGGAACCCTTAGAGAGCATCAGCTATATGCCAAGTTTAGCAAATGTGAATTCTGGTTATAGGAGGTAGGATTCCTCGGACATATTGTATCAGCCGGAGGAATTGCCATTGACCCTACGAAGGTGAAGGATGTCGAAGATTGGCAAGCCCCAACCACTCAAACCCAAGTTCGTGCATTTCTCGGATTAGCGGGATACTACTGCAAGTTCGTAGAAGGATTCTCGAGTATCGCCAGACCCATGAATCAATTGCTGAAGAAGGACAAGAAGTTTGAATGGACGGACAAATGTGAAGCAAGTTTTCAAGAACTCAAGAAGAGATTGATTTCAGCCCCAATCTTTATCATGCCGGATATCACGAAGCCCTTTGATGTGTATTGTGACGCATCCAAGATCGGTCTCGGATGTGTGCTAATGCAAGAAGGCAAAGTTATATCTTATCTATCCCGACAATTGAAACAACATGAACAGAATTATCCAACCCATGACCTCGAACTCACAGCCGTAGTTCTCGCCCTGAAGACATGGAGGCATTACCTCATGGGAAACCGTTGTGAGATTATTCAGATCACAAGAGCCTGAAATATATATTCACTCAGAAGGAGCTAAATATGAGACAGAGAAGATGGATTGAACTAATCAAGGACTATGATATGGACATTCACTATCACCCCGGTAAAGCCAATGTGGTAGAAGATGCCCTTAGTAGATTGTCGTGCCGCTTGAACTCCATGATTTTGAAGGAGCAACCAAGTTTGCACAAAGAGATGGAAGATTTCCGAATGGAATTAGTAAGTGAAGGATTTTTGGCTAGCATAGAACTTCAACCCACTTTGATCAGTCAGATCAAAGAGGCACAGAAAGGAAATGCTAGTATCGACGGAATCAAACGTTGTATCGGTACAGGCAAGGTACCCGGATTCACCGAAGACGAAGAAGGAGTTCTGTGCTACAAAGGACGCCTTTGTGTACCAGCAGATTCGGAGTTGAAAGAAGTTATTTTGAAAGAGGCCCATTGTAACATCCCTAAAATCATGATTTCAAAGATTGCATAAAATTCATGCATGCATATAGTTTTGAGATCAATTTCAAACCAATTTCAAGAAAACAGAAGCACATAGTGCTATCATTTTATGTGAGCAAACTTAAATCAAATGACCATCCTCATTTGAGAGCTTAGTGTTTTAAAACCAAGTTTGTTTGCTTCCTTGTTGATTGGTTTGAGTGTAGAGTTTGAACAAAATTATACAAAATAAAAATGGTTTCAAAACCATTTTCAAACATTTGCAAACCAAGTGCAAGGTCACTGTTATTTTGTCTTTCCAAAAATGACCAAGCCCACTCAAGGTGACCACATGGTTTTATGCCTAGATTTGTGACTATTGCACACTGCAAAAATCCTGAAAAGATTTGAATTCAAATAGAGTTTGAATTCATTTGAAAATCATTCCAGAAAATTCAATTTAGAAAAAGAAAAGGAAAAGGGCCGGCGCTGCTATTCTGGCCCAACAGTGAAACCAGCCCAGCTAGCCCACCCGGGTCCCCTCCCTCTCTCTCACGCGCAGACGCACCCAGCGAGCCGCTGACACCCGGACCCCACTCCCCCCTCTGTTTTATAAGCTGACAAGCGGGCCCTCTCCACGTCGACTCCTTCTTCCCCAAATCTCGCGCGCAGACGCCGTCGCCGCTGGCCGTTGCTGCGTTGATTCCGCGGCGTAATTGCCATTGATTCGCCGAGCGTTTCTTGTCGAGCCTCTGCCTACTTAAGCCCCTCCCCACTCCGCTCCATTCCCCTCACTCAATTTTCTCTCCACGCCACCAGGCTGCTCGCAACTCGCCAAACACCGCCGCAGCTCCGACGACCTCCGGCAGCAAATTCCGGTGAGTTCCGACCGCCCCTGAGTCTCTGATTCAAACAAGTGTGTCCAGAACGATCTCGTGCATCTTCTGATGCCCTTTACTTGCCTGTTTGTGACCCAGGACACCGTCCCCGTTCGTGCCCGCAACCGATCGAGCCGCCACTCAACTCCGGCGACCGATTACGGTAAGCAGAGCGCGCCCCTTGATCTCTCTCGCATACTAAGTTGTTCGCCACCGTCTTGCGCATCTCCTAAACCACTTGGTTCGTGCTAGGGCGACGCGGAACCTCGGCAAAAACTTCGACAGCAACCACCCGACGCCGTGCACAACTCCGACGAGCTCCCCCAGCCTCTACAGCGCGCCCCTTGACCAGCCGACACCACCTTGTGCATCAGCATCGCACGGCGAGCTCGGTAAGCCCTTTTCCCCTCTCCCGTGCGACCTAGAACGCCAGCGCCGCCACTGACAGACGCGCCGCCGCCTGTCGCCGCCGCCAGCGCCGCCACTAGATGGTGAGGCTGCTCAGGATCGTTAGATCCAGATCATGCGGATAGGATAGAACGCAAGCGAAGCGGTAAGATTAGATCTGAGCCGCGCGTTTAAGTTAGATCCAGCGGCTCAGAAGTGTGATCCGACGCGAAACGGTACGCGTCAATCAGAGCGTGACGCGTGGCTAGGGTTTGGTTTAAAAACAGAATTTGAATCAGATTTATATCCAAAATTGATTTAGCTATAACTTTTGATTCCAACGTTAGATTTTGGCAAATTTTATACCGTTGGAATCAGGAAAGCAAGCCCTGTCCATTTATGCAATGTGTTTAAAGTTTTGCTTCTGTTGAAATAGTTTTTTTTTTGAAGAAACATGTGTAGGGCTTATTTGAGCATATGAATTGTTTAGGAATTGTTTTTAGTGCTAAATAAATTTGGTTTGGCCAAAGTTTGACTTGTTTAGAATTCAGTAGTATGCACTTGCTTGGTTGAGTTTCAAAAAAAATCATCACTTAGCATCTCGCATCCATGCATGTATATTTTTGATTGTATATGACTTGTATGTGATTGTGGCTATATTCTATGTGTAGATTTTGGTGCTAGTGATTGTGATTGTGAAGAGTGCTACTCTCCCAACTACCAAGGCAAGTGGTACTTAATGAATAATTCTATCCCTATATTTTATACTAAGCATTAGAAATATTTTGCTAAGTCTTGCATGTTATTATTTTGCCTTTATGCCATGTTGGGAAATCCTAAGCAGTTGTAGAATTCCTAGGAAATTTCTAAGTAAAGTTACTATCTATGCCATGCTTAGCCTAGCTAGTAGCAAACAAGGGTTGGTGAAATATACATGCTATGATGAAAATATTTCTAAGTCTTTGGACTTATGTTTTTCTTAATAAAACAACTTAGTCAATGAATCACCTGGGTGGAAAGGGACTTGATTTGTGGTTTTGGTTGAGTGGTTACACAAGGCCCATGGCTATGGTTTACCTTGTGTATCTCACTTGTGGAAAGCCACCCAGGAACAAAGGGATTTTAGAGGCCAAGTGTTGAGAAGCTTCTAGTGCAGCCACTTGGCAATATGGGCTCTGCCTGGATCACATAGGTTGCTAGAACTTAGCCATTTGGACAGTTGGTGGTAGTGGGAATGATAGGTTGGAACGCGTCCATTTGGTCTAAGGGAAGGCTTCTGAAAGGTCCTGTCTTGGTGAAACCAAGTCTAGTGGGGAAAGTGCACAACCTCTGGAGATGGAAAAATCTAAGTACTTAGCCAAGTCCATGGAAATGGACAACTTGAGCATCAAGACATGGAAGCTATCAAGAATCTCATCATTCCAACTTCTAAGTAAAAACTTATGGGTGAACAAGGGTGAAGGACCTCAATGTCTATTGATGGTTCCTTGGGAAAAGTTTTTGACAAAGAAAAACTTAGTGATTTCAACTAATAGGAAAAACTTATTTTGAGCAAAGCAAGCCAAGCTACACTTAGCCAAATTGCATATAGTAATATAGTCCACCTAAATTTTACTAAGGTATCACTTGCCAATACTATTCCAAAGTATTGACCCACTGTGGCTGTAACTTGTGATGTTGCAGGTTACTCTGATGAGGATTAGGTGTCATGAGTCTACACTCAACATGTTTGCCCGTGGCACATGAAGATGAAGACTTACAATTATTTACTTATTCAAACTCTTGTATTAGGCCAGTGGCCTTGAGTTGTAAAGACTATGTTTATATCTGGAATGGATGTAATAAATGACCTTTGTATCTGTGTACTTCATCTTAAACTTTGGATGCTAGCAATGATCTAGGGACTAGCATTGCAATCACAGGGATCCTTTTCCTTTACAAAGGAGGGATTTTACAGATGGTATCAGAGCACTATGTTGCCTGTAGGATTATGACCCTAGGATTGGAAACCACTAAGGAAAAAATTTCAACTTCTACACTTGTCTATTCTTCTCGTAAACTTTTCTAATCTTCTCTCTCATCTCTATTTGTAGATGAACTCCATCAACGAAGCCGTGAGGAAAGGACCACTCATGACAATGACTTTGGAGTGTGAGACAGAATTCCCCAAGGCTCTCAAGGACCTCATGGTTGCATTAGAGATACAAGGTGCAGCTGTGTACAAAGGTTTTCCAGTGATGGATGAAGGAGTGGAATACTGGTGGGTGCAACTTCACTTGTATAAAAACAAGGAAGACAACCATCAGGAAAAAGGATTCTGCATGTTCACCAATTCAGTGGTGCACCCTACATTCTTTGAATCAGCAAGGGATGCAGCTTGGAAGACCATCAAAGAACTTGGTGATATAGTCAAGTGCAGGATGCTCAACCTCCAAAATGATCTAAGGAAAGAGAAGGAACATACCCAAGAGTTGGAAGCTACCAACCAAACCTTAAGAGGAGACATTATAGACTTAGTGATGGAATCATGTGAGCAGGATAGGCTGATTGCTTCTAGAAACATTGTGTTAGCCAACAGATCCAGTGAGATGGGATTGTAAACGTACTTCGTTAGTTGGACCACCACCTATCACCCTATTTTCCAAAATGTTGCTTTAAAATAAGAATGAATCTTAGTTGTTGTAATGGTTTCATGTATGCATGACTTGTGTGTTTTACTTCCCAAGGATATGTATGTGATGTTTTGTCTTTTGTTTTATCTTGAAATGTGTTGTTCTAACTTTTCTATCTTATAAATAGATGCCTATTACCATCAGCACTGTTGAGGAGTTCCAGGTTACCCGATGTGGTCCTCATATCGTTGAGCTTACTACTTTGCTCAATCTCCCTCTTCCCACCATCATGGTGCATCCCCTCACCAAGTTTGAGAGGAAGGACCTCTGGGCTTCAAGGTCAACCAGCCCGGACGCCAGACGGAGCCTACCACGGAGGCCATTGTCTTCAAGCTCATGCACGATGACAGGGAGAGAGGCCTTGAGGTAGTGATGCAGGATCTGATAGGACGCCTGCTAGGACGACACTCCCGACAGGTTAGAGGTACCCATTTCCACGTCTTCGGAAGACATGATGAGGATGGAGAGTCCATCGACTTTGAGGACGATTCGAGGGACACAGCAGAGCCGATACGCCTGTACCTCCAGGACTTAGAGTCTCTCATTAGGCACGTGGACACGGACAGGACCAATGTCATGCTCAGCAATGACGAGCTCCAGGTGCAGCTTCGCGAGAAGGACAAGCTCTTCGCGCAGCAGGACAAGATAGTCAAGGAAATGGAGGCGAAGTTCGAGACCCAGGACAGGAAGTTCAAGAGTCAGGAGAAGCGTGTCCAGGATAGGAACAAGAAGATCCGGGACATGACTGAAGAACTGCAGTCCAAGGACTTCGAGCTAGAGCAGCAGCAGGCAGTGATAGAGAGGCTTCGTTCCCAGAAGAGGGCTCTCAAGGCCAAGATAGAGACCTTGACCACTAACATCGAGGAAAACAAGACCGCGATGGAGAACGCAGGTCTTACCTTTGTCGAGGAGGAGATTGATGCCGAGGAGTAGATTTGACTACTCGCTTATCTTTTATTATCGTACTTGTTATTTGAGAACTTGTATTGGACCATCGACATGTGGATGGCTTGCTACTTGTGTGTTTTACTTTGTGAACTTGTTATCTTGTTGTTGAACTTTTATCTTTGTGTTGCATTCTTGTGTTTGCTTATGTGATGTAATGTGCATGAAAGCATATATGGGTATCTCATTCTTATCTCTATTGAACAAACCACAGATGCCTCCCCGTCGTGCAAACCCCAACCCCAACAACAACAACATCACTCCAGAAATGCAGCAAATGATGACTTCTCAAACACAACTGATGCAGATGATGACAATGTTCATCTAGAACCAAAACAACAACAACAACAATAACAACAACAATAACAACAACAACAACCCACCGGGTTTTGATATGCTCACCAGGTTCTTGAGATTGAGGCCAGCAAAGTTCTCAAGAACGACTGATCCCATGGTGGCCAATGGCTGGCTACGCTCAGTAAACAAGGACTTGGTAACAGTGGGCTGTACAGATGCTGAAAAGGTCAGATTTGCAGCACATCTGCTGGAAGGACCAACCACCACTTGGTGGGACAACTTCCAGATCACCACTCCCATAGATGAAGTGACATGGGCTATCTTTGAGGATGGCTTTCGCACTGCTCATATCTCATCAGGAGTGATGAGTCTGAAAAAGAAAGAGTTCCACAATCTGAAGCAGCGCCACCGCAGCGTGGCTGAATATATTGACGAGTTCAACAATCTGGCGCGTTATGCACCGGATGAAGTTGACACTGATGCCAAGAGAAAGGAAAAATTTCTTGAAGGCTTGAATGATGAGCTGAATCTGCAATTGGCTGTGGCATATGTTCCCACTTATCAGTCGCTCTGTGACAAGGCTGCTATTTTGGAGAACAAAATAAAACAAGTGGAAAGCAGAAAGAGGAAGCACTCCGACAAGCACAGCTCGAGATCGTCTCACAAACGATCTCACTATGATGACAGCGGAAGTTCAGGATCCCACAAGCATGGGAAATTCAACAAGCACCACAACCACAACCGTCATGACAACAAGCATCATCGCAGTCATGACAACGACAAGTACAAGAACCACAAGAGTGGACACAAGAGCCACCACAGTAGTAATGGAAGTGGAAGTGGAAGCCAGCCTGTTAAGAGAAACATCAGTCAGGTTGAATGCTTCAAATGCAAGAAGATGGGGCATTATGCAAATGACTGCCTCGAAAATAAAGTTGAAGGACCTAACAAGGCCAACCCTTTTCAGAAGGGACAAGTGAACCACATCAATGTGGAGGAGGTCTATGAGGAGCCTAATGCTGTTGCTGGTAAGTTCAGACTCAATTCTGTTCCAGCATTTGTACTCTTTGATACTGGTGCATCT